>OY728158.1:854798091-857333109 GCA_963277665.1 Viscum album | reverse complement strand
CAGCTTTAACTTGCTGAAAAACCAAGCATCGAGATATATATTCAGCAACATCTCTTTTCATGCCATCCCACCAGAAGTACTTTTTCATGTCCCTATACATCTTCGTGCTTCCAGGATGAATAGAGAATGAAGAACTATGAGCCTCATCCAGCAGCTCCTTCTTTAATTCAGGTATGGGAGAAACACAAACCCGATTCGTGAACCTTATTATCTCATCACAATCAAGGTTGAATTCGGGAACATTTCTCACCTTCTTTTGTAACTCTACATTTCTTTTTTGTGCCTCTTTAATCATAACATGTATAGATGGTTGAACATTCATTTGAGAAAGATATGATTTTTCCCCTTTCATTGTAA
The DNA here is from genome assembly GCA_963277665.1 of Viscum album. Taxonomy (NCBI): domain Eukaryota; kingdom Viridiplantae; phylum Streptophyta; class Magnoliopsida; order Santalales; family Viscaceae; genus Viscum; species Viscum album. The sequence continues at coordinate 857,332,752 of OY728158.1, read as the reverse complement.
TTCCAAGATCCATCTTTTTTAAATCCATAACTGTTAGATCTTTTTTGATCCTCATCATGGATAAACTGGCATGGTCTTGTCGACTTAATGCATCTTCCACCTTGTTTTCTTTCCCAGGGTGGTAATGAATTGAGCAGTCGTAATCCATAATCAGCTCCAACCATCTTCTTTGGCGCATATTCATCTCCTTTTGTGTGAAAATATACTTTAAACATTTATGATCAGTATAAATGTCACACCATTCTCCATAAAGATAATGCCTCCAAATCTTTAATGTAAAGATTACAGCAGCTAACTCCAAATCATGAGTTGGGTAATTTTGCTAATGGGTTTTCAACTATCGTTAGGAATAAGCTATCACCATATCATTTTGCATAAGAACACACCCCAATCCCTTCATGGATGCATCACTATAGATCACTAACCTTTCTCCACTACAAGGCAGTGTGAGAACAGGTGCACTGGATAACCTTCTTTTCAACTCCTTGAAATTCTCTTCACATTCCTCTGTCCAAACAAACATAACTCCTTTCTGAGTCAACCTGGTGAGTGGATTAGATAATCGTGAAAAATCCTTCACAAAACGTCGATAATATCCATCCAAAACAAGAAAACTTCGGATCTCAGTTACTGTTGTTGGTCTCGACCATCTTTTGATAACCTCTGTTTTTGATGGATCCACAGATATCCCCTCTTTTGAGATTATGTGACCCAAAAATGAAACTTTTTGAAGCCAAAATTCACAATTGGTAAATTTGGCATAAAGCTTATCCTTTTTCAGGGTATTCAATATAATTCTCAAGTGATCTTCATGTTCTTCCTTTCTCTTTGAATAGACAAGCATATTGACTATAAAGACTACCACAAACTGATCAAGATAGTCTCTAAAGACTCTATTCATGAGATCCATGAAGATAGCAGAGTCATTAGTAAGACCAAATGGCATCACTATAAATTCATAGTGTCCATACCTTGTACAGAAAGCCGTCTTTGGTATATCCTCCCTTTTTCCCTTTAATTGATGATACCTTGAATGAAGATCAATCTTGGAAAAGTATTGAGCTCCGCGTAGTTGGTCAAATAAGTCATCAATGCTCGGGAGAGGATATTTGTTCTTGATAGTGATCTTGTTAAGTTCTTGATAATCAATGCAGAGTCTCATTGATCCATATTTCTTCTTAACAAACAGAACAGGTGCTCCCCAAGGTGATGCACTAGGGAGTATGAACCCCTTATCAAGATTCTCTTGGATTTGGTTCTTCAATTCCTGCAACTCAATTGAGGGCATTCTATAAGGTGTCTTTGAAATAGGTAAAGAACCCGGAATGAGTTCTTTTGAAAACTCAACTTCACGATTTTGTGGAAGACCCAGAAATTCCTCCGGAAAGACATAATCAAACTCCCATACATTGGGAATATTCTTAATCATGAGTTTCTCACCGACCATTTGAGATAAATAACCTTCATTTAGTGGAATCAAGACCCATCAGATGGACGAAATTTCCACTGGAAGGTTATGTTTATCCTTGCATCGATAGACGATCAAAGATTGATCTGGAATATGAAATGTGACTTCTCTTCTATGAAAATTGATATGAGCTTCATATAGAGAAATCAAATCCATGCCAATAATAACATCAAATTCCACTATAGGGAGGATCACAATATTTTCAGGAAGAATCTTCCCACAAACTTCAATCAGAGAAGAATTATAAACTTTTTATGCGACTGTGGTGCCATTAGGGGTTGTAAAAGATAACTCAACATCTAATTATTGAGGTAATATGGTGATACCCTTAGAGAATTATTCAGAAATAAAGGATTGGGTGGATCCAGAATCAAATAAAACATTTGCAACTTTAGAGTGGATGGTAAGTGTACCTGTCACCACTTCGTTATCGTGCTCCACATCGCTGATAGAAATTACGTGTGACTTTCCTTTTTCTTTATCCTTAAGAGTTTTTTGACATTGATCATCATGAACAACCCTTGTATTAGGGCATTCATTGGCATAATGCCCCATTTCCTTGCACTTGTAACAATGAAGTGTAGGAGGTGCACTCTGTGTAGCCTTTTCATTGTTCGCATCACTAGACATCTTCTTCCCATCATTGCGGCATTCAAATTCCCGATGACCTTCCTTTCCAAATTTGAAACATTTACTTGTCCCTTTAAGAAAACTCCCTCCAAGTTTCTTTCCACACTTTGAGAATAAGGGAAAACTCATCTTCTTTTCAGTGTGCTCTTTAGATTTTCCTTTGAATTCCATTTTCCTCTTCTTATCAAACTCATATGACTGATGGGTTACTCCAATCTCTATCTCAACATTGAGAGCACATCGAACAGTTTCCTCTTAGCTATTGAAGTCCATTATGGATAACGCCCTTCGAAGACTTCTTTTTAAGCCACTAATGAATCGATCGATCTTACTCTCAGGTTCGATAATAATACCATAAGCATACCTTTCATGTCTTGTAAAATTTTCTTCATAGGTACCAACAGATTCATCATCCTTTTTCTTTAGTTCAAGAAACTCCTTCTCCATCTTTGTTCAGAGAATACGAGGGAAGTATTTATTGAAAAATAAGTTCTCGAACTCGTCCCATTCCATGGACTCAATTTCATCTTTTGGCCTCATATTCTTGATAAGATTCCACCATTAATCAGCATCACCTTCCAAACGATACACTGCTAAGATGAATTTACCATGTTCAGAACATTGAAGAACTGAAAGTATCTTTTCCGTAGTACTGATCCATTGTTCAGCAACTAATGGATCAGTAGACCCGCTGAATGAAGGTGGACGCTTTCTCATGAAGGATTCAACAGAATGTTTCTCCTTCCTTTGCTCGTTTGGAAGTCATGCATGATTCATAGCTTGAGAAAGTTGTGTGAGCATGGCTACAATATTTTTCATTCTAGTTCCATAATCTTCGGTTGCTCAAGGGGACAATCATTACATTACCCGTCGCATTCCGCATTAACACGGTTCCTTCGGGTTCCATCCATTGACTAAAACCAAGAAGAATAGTGTGAGAAACACTAATTATAATAGCAAAACCATATAATCAAGAATAAAATTTCAGACTTAAGGTCTTATCCTAGGTTATTCATGGCCATTTATAAAACACTAAGATTGTGTTCTATGCTTATACATATCCTTAGGATTCTTACTAAGGCTTTCACATCCTATTTTCCAAAGGTTGAAAATACCTTTCCTCTAATACCAACGATAACGACCCATACATTACAAACATTGTTAGTACATAAAAATTGAATTACACTAATTACAACATATAGCAAAACCATGAAAGGACCGTATAGGTATAGTGTCTTTAGAAACTGGGAAACATAAAAATGGTTCATAAAGTGTCTACACTATCTCCCATTTAATTCATCATATCTAAAGTCCCTTTTGGCATATCTTACTTAATAACCTTCTTCCAAACTTGAGGAAAGAAAACATAAAAAAGGGTGAGATCAAATGCTCAGTTAGGGTAAACAAAAGAAATATCAATCTCATCATATTCATAAGAGCATAACATTTTGGAAATCTTACCCTACAAAAGAGATCATAATTTCATAACATGGGATAAATAATGGTAGTGAAATGTAATCACAATAATCATAACTTAAAACATGAAGCTTTGTGAAATACACACATAATCATAGATAATCATTTCTTATTATTCAAGACTCATTTCCAAGACTTTCTTAGTGGACAAAGTCCATTTCTGAACCGAGTTCATTCCTCGTTTCAGTCCTGTTTCACTGAACTGGTTTAACCTGTTGTTCCAGCCATATATATCTCATGAGATATAAAATCTTTACCCAATTCATTGGTGGTAGATATAGGTCCCACCCATCTCATAATGATACCATTCTTATGTGTGCCACAAAATCATAAACCATACATCATAGCATAACCCATGTAATAAAAATGGGATTCTTAAACATCGTGACATCACAAAACAATTAATATAAGATAAAGGAATTCATAAAAATAATTCCATCACAAAATAATCAAATAAATGTAATAACAGGGATAGAAACAGAACCTTTTATTATCTTATATGGAAAATAATTTTGATAAAACTCTTGAACTCCATTCTTGAAGAAAATATCCTTTCAACTTCAAAAACACTTTTCCTTTCTTAACATGTCATACAATTCCAAACTAAAAGAAGTTGATTAAAAATAAACTTGAAAACTTGTAAAGGAAGCTTCTTGGAAATAATGTTTTAAAAATACATTTATGCCGTATAAGTTTAAAAAAACATTCTTCTCGTACTTTTGTCGGAAAATTCAAAAATTACATCGTACGAAAAACGACAAAAGATTCATTTCATATCTTTTACTAAAAACTCACTGAAGGGTAAAATTGGATTTAAACAATTGTAGGTGGTTGGAAATAATATTACTTATTGAGTAAACATGGATGTTGATGATAAAATACACCCCAGTAATTACCAAAGTATAAACAATCTCGGATAAAAATAAGATTGTGATATTTACCTTACCTTAGGTCCAATTTTCTTCGTAAGTGTTCGAAACTCTTATATAATGATTTAAATAATGTCATTGACTTACTCCATAATCATACTAATTTTTATGATATCATATATGGTCATATTCTTAGCTTATTATTAGTAATATTTCATTGCTACTTGTTATTCGGGTGTTTTTTACTTTTGGTTCTTATGCGTGTTATGTCGAATAAATTCTTATTATTCTTTTTAGGTTATAGATACCTCATTTCCAGAATTATATTAGTGTAATATATATCATATTTATTCAATCCATTCATTTATTTAATCATTATGCAATGAAAATCATGTAGAACGAGTCAAATCACATCGTGGAGACGGTATTTCGTACGTACGCACGAATGATGATATCGTTCTCATGATCGTGGAATTGTATTGGAGTGTATTTATACTATTTCAGAATCAATATCACTTTACAATAATCATATATATTCATTATTTACATCATTATACTCATCCAAGTAAGGCGGGGGTGGAAAATAGATTACACCACGGCGTGGAGACGGTATTTTGTACCTATGCACGGTCGTTGATTTCATTTTTCGTAGGATGGATAGATGGTGAAATTGGGTTGTTTCATACTTAAAATAACATATCAGTATATGAGTGATACTGATGTTATTAATTCATAATGAAACAAATAAATAAGAAGAAGTGGAAGAAGAAATAAAGTTGAAATAATCGGTAACGGACATTACCTCTTCTTTGAAGCGCTTCTTTGAGACCTCCTCTTAGGGCAATAAAATTGGTCTTTGAAGAAGACCAGGGCCTCTAGGATGTTTCTAGGGAAGTGGAGAGGAGAAATTGTCAGGGGTTGGCCGAGATTTAATGCTCAAAGTGGTGTGAGGAAGAGAGGGAGGAGGTTCCCTTTTATAAAGGAGGACAGGGGCACCAATGGAAAAACTAAAAATATTATTTTATTATAAAGAAATATTCGGTTTTAAATAGCTAAAAATTGATTTATTTCGAAGCTAAGGTGGGTATGGGAAAAAATACTCTCATACAATAGAATTTTGACAAGTTTAATTTACTATTATAACCTTATCATTTAGATTTAACTTTAAGTTAGATAATTTTACTTTTACCGTGTCTTTTTGTGTTCTTAAACTATAAGGTTAATAAACATACTATAACAATCCAAACGAACCCCAAGTTGTTTATTATTAATATATATAACCTTATCTAAGTCATTTGTCTAAACCTTAGATTTTTAGGAATAAAATAACAATTAATAATATAAAATTTGTTTTAAAAACTATTTTATGTCAATTTTGACACTATTTGGTAATTGATTTTTGTGAAAATAATAGGAGAAAGATTACTTTGAAAAAAGTTAATTAAATCAATACTAACATGTCATATTAACATAAAAAATTATTGAAATTCATAAAAAGTCTCAAATTTCATTTATTTGGGTATTTATAAAATCAATTATGTCAATATTTCATTAATAAGATAATTAATGCATCATCATTGTGTCATAAATAAATTAAATTATTTAATGTCTAAAAATTAAAAATAAAATACCATTATGTAGAAATTGTTTTAGATTTATAATGAATATTTATAGTCGAATTTGTCTTATGTATAACCCTATATTAAGAATTATTTACTTATTAAACATTGATTTAACTATTTTAACCCTTCTTTAAATAAATTAATAATAAATGTCCTAATCTAATCCATGTCGGCCTATATGGTCATATTTTATTCCTAAGGTTGTTTTTGGTCAAATTAAACTTATCCAATAGAATTAGGACATGTGTTAGGGTAATAATAATATCAATTTTCCCTTTAATTTCCCTATTTACTTTTTAACTGTGGTAAATAAAAGTAAAAAGTTACTATTCACAAAAAATTATTTTCATCTCATTGAACCACATTTTACTTACTAACATCAACTGTGTCTCTCGGATTTTTGAAATTCCACTCACAGAAGCGGTAAAATTAAGTTTTATGTAAATTTGCAAATTCTCCTAGGAGGTGGGTAAAAGACGGTGAAAAGTTCAATAAACTTTTTATATATCTAAAATTATTAAAAAATTACTCCAATGAATTACATTGAACTTATATAGGTATTATGTATCAATTTTGAAAAAAATATATTTAAATAAAATAAATAATTATAAAAATTAGGTTTTTAAATAGTAACCCAGTGTTTTCACTATTCATCAAAAATTGAAAGCTTCCAGAAAAATAACAAAATTTCACCCTATTCTAATTTCAATATTCTGATTCCAAAAATGAAGTCCATTTTGAAAAAGAAAATTTAAAAAATTTCAAAAGGTGGTTATTATTATTCATAACGGCTAGTTTTAATAATATTTTAATAGCATATCTTTGTTTAGTGAAACTTGTTTTTGTGTACGACGCAAGCTATCAAGGAAGGTCACAATTGCGTGTAAAGAAAGACAAGATAGTTTTGTGTGTAGTGAAAGATTCCTTTGATGATTTATATAAAATAAAACCAAATATTTCTTATAAAAGTCTCGGGTGTTACATTCTACCCCCCTTAAAATGAATTTCGCCCTCGAAATTTGTCACTTGTAACAAACAGATGAGGATACCTCTCCCTCATTATATCCTCAAGCTCCCATGTAGCTTCTTCTAATTCGTGGTTCCTCCATAAAACTTTCACCAAGATAGTGGTCTTGTTCTGTAGGACTTTTTTACTACGATCGATAATCTCTATCGGCTGTTCTTCATAAGAAAGAACTTGTTCTAGAGGTACAACTTCTGAGCTGAGTACATGTGAAGGATCAGGTTTGTACTTTCTCAAGAGAGATACATGGAACACATCATGAACATGAGAGAGATTCGGTGTAAGCGCCAATCTGTAAGCTACCTTCCCAACACGATCCAGTATTTCGAAAGGACCGATATACCTAGGGCTCAGCTTTTCCTTCTTTCGAAATCTCATTACTCTCTTCCAAGGAGATATTTGTAAGAACACTTTATCACCCACTTCAAACTCTACGTCTATTCTTCAGTTGTCGTCATAACTTTTTTGTCAACTATGAGCTGCTCTTATGCGTTGTTGAATAGATCATACCTTTTCTGCCATCTCATCAACAAGATCAGGTCTTAATAGCTTTCTTTCCCCAACTTCATCCTAGCAAGTTGGAGTCCTGCATTTCTTTCCATAGAGAGCTTCATAAAGATCCATTTGAATACTGTAGTGAAATCTATTATTATAATAAAATTCCACCAAAGCTAGGTGTTGATCCCAACCACCTTTGAAATCCATAGAGAAAGCTCTCAACATATCTTCTAGAGTTTTAATTGTCCTCTCGGACTGACCGTCTGTCTGAGGATGATAAGCAGTGCTGAAACTCAACTTTGTATCCAGAGTATGCTGAATACTTCACCAGAACATTGAGGTAAACCTCAGATACCAATCAGATATAATAGAAAGTGGTACTCCATGCAATCTTACCACTTCCTTTACATATATCCTGGCAAGCTGATCCAGAGAGAAATCCTCTCTAATAGCAATGAAGTCTGCAGACTTTCTAAGACGATCAACTATGTCCCAGATAGCATTATTGCCTTTGGATGTTTTAGGAAGTCTTGTGACAAATTCCATAGTTATGTTTTCCCATTTCCATTCGGGTATGGGTAATGGTTGTAACATCCCCTTAGACTTATGTCTCTCATCTTTAACTTGCTGACAAACCAAGCATCAAGAGACATATTCAGCAACATCTCTTTTCATGCCATCCCACTAGAAGTACTCCCCCAGGTCCCTATACATCTTCGTGTTTCCAGGATGAATAGAGAATGAAGAACTATGAGCCTCATCCAGCAGCTCTTTCTTTAATTCGGGGATGGGAGGAACACAAACCCGATTCCTGAACTTTATTATCCCATCACAATCAAGGTTGAATTCAGGAACATTTCTCACCTTCTTTTTTAACTCTACATCTTCTTTTTGTGCCTCTTTAATCTTAACATGTATAGATGGTTGAACATTCATTTGAGAAAGATACGATTTTTCCCCGTTCATTATAATTCCAAGATCCATCCTTTGTAAATCCATAAATATTGGATCTTTTTTGATCCTCATCATGGATAAACTGGCATGGTCTTGTCGACTTAATGCATCTGCCACCTTGTTTGCTTTCCTAGGGTGGTAATGAATTGAGCAGTCGTAATCCATAATCAGCTCCAACCATCTTCTTTGGTGCATTTTTATCTCCTTTTGTGTGAAAATATACTTTAAACTTTTATGATCAGTATAAATGTCACACCTTTCTCCATAAATATAATGCCTCCAAATCTTTAATGAAAAGATTACTACAGCTAACTCCAAATCATGAGTTGGGTAATTTTGCTCATGGATTTTCAACTTTCTTGAGGCATAAGCTATCACCATATCAGTTTGCATAAGAACACACCCCAATCCCTTCTTGGATGCATCACTATAGATCACAAACCTTTCTCCACTACAAGGCAGTGTGAGCACAGGAGCACTGGAGAACCTTCTTTTCAACTCCTTGAAATTCTCTTCACATTCCTTCGTCCAAACAAACTTAACTTCTTTCCGAGTAAACCTAGTGAGTGGATTAGATAATCATGAAAAATCTTTCACAAAACGTCGATAATATCCAGCCAAACCAAGAAAACTTCGGATCTCAGTTGCTGTTGTTGGTCTCGACCATCTTTCGATAACCTCAGTTTTTGTTGGATCCACAGATATCCCCTCTTTTGAGATTATGTGACCCAAAAATGAATCTTTTTGAAGCCAAAATTCACACTTTGTAAATTTGGCATAAGGCTTATCCTTTTTCAGGGTCTTCAATATAATTCTCAAGTGATCTTCATGTTCTTACTTGCTCTTTGAATAGACAAGAATATAGTCTATAAAGACTACCACAAACTGATCAAGATAGTCTCTAAAGACTCTGTTCATTAGATCCATGAAGATATCAGGGGAATTAGTAAGACCGAATGGCATCACTATAAATTCATAGTGTCCATACCTTGTATAGAAATCTGTCATTGGTATATCCTCCCTTTTGACACTTAATTGATGATACACTGAATGAAGATCAATCTTGGAAAAGTATTGAGCTCCACGTAGTTGGTCAAATAAGTCATCAATGCACGGGAGAGGATATTTTTTCTTGATAGTGATCTTGTTAAGTTCTCGATAATCAATGCAGAGTATCATTGATCCATCTTTCTTCTTAACAAACAGAACAGGTGATACCCAAGGTGACACACTAGGGCGTATGAACCCCTTATCAAGATTCTCTTGGAGTAGCTTCTTCAATTTATGCAACTCAATTGGGGCCATTCTATAAGGTGTCTTTGAAATAGGTAAAGCACCTGGTATGAGTTCTATTGAAAACTCAACTTCACGATTTGGTGGAAGACCCGGTAATTCCTCCGGAAAGACATCATCAAACTCCTGTACAATGGGCATATTCTTAATCATGAGTTTCTCACCAACCATTTGAGATAAATAGCCTTCATTTAGTGGAATCAAGACCCATAAGATGGAAGAAATTTCCACTGGAAGGTTATGTTCATCCTTGCATCGATAGACGATTAAAGATTGATTTGGAATATGAAATTTGGATTACCTTCTTTGAAAATTGATATGAGATCCATATAGAGAAAGCCAATCCATTACAAGAATCACATCAAATTCCACTATAGGGAGGATCAAAATATTTGCAGGAAGTACTTTCCCACAAACTTCAATCGGAGAAGAATTATAAACTTTTTATGCGACTGTTGTTCTATTAGGGGTTGTCACAACTAATTCAACATCTAATTGTTGAGGTAATATGGTAATACCCTTAGAAAATTCTTCATAAATAATGGAGTGGGTGGATCCAGAGTCAAATAAAACATTTGCTACATTAGAGTGGATGGTAAGTGTACCCTTCACCACTTCATTATCGTACTCCACATCGCTGATAGAAATTTCATGTGACTTTCCTTTGTCTTTAGACTTTAGAGTTTGTTGATGCCTATCATCTTCAACAACCCTTGTATTAGGGAATTGATTGTCATAATGCCCCATTTCATTGAACTTTTTACATTGAAGTGTAGTTGGTGCACTCTGTGTATCCTTTTCATTGTTTGCATTACTAGACATCTTCTTCACATCATTGCGGCATTCAAATGCCTGATGACCTTCCTTTCCACATTTGAAACATTTACTTGTCCCTTTAAGACAACTCCCTCCATGTTTTATTCCACACTTTGAGCATAAGGGAAAACTCATATTCTTTTCAGTGTGCTCCTTAGATTTTCCTTTGAATTCCATTTTCATCTTCTTATCAAACCCATATGACTGATGGGTTACTCCAATTTCCATATCAACTTTGAGAACACATCGAATGATTTCCTCATAGCTATTGAAGTCCCTTACGGCTAACGCCCTTCGAAGACTTGGTTTTAAGCCACTAAAGAATCGATCGATCTTACTCTCAGGTTGGATAATAATACCAGAAGCGTACCTTGTATGTCTTGTAAAATTTGCATCATAGGTTCCAACAGATTCAGCATCCTTTTGCTTTAGTTCAAGAAACTCCTTCTCCAACATTGTTCGGAGAATACGAGGGAGGTACTTATTAAAAAATAAGTTCTTGAACTCGTCCCATTCCATGGACTCAATTTCATCTCTTGGCCTTGTATTCTTGATAAGATTCCACCATTGATCAGCATCACCTTCAAAACGATACACTGGTAAGATGACTTTATCAGGTTCAGAACATTGAAGAACTGAAAATATCTTTTCAGTAGTACTGATCCATTATTCAGCATCTAATGGATCAGTAGACCCAGTGAATAAAGGTGGACGCTGTCTCATGACGGATTCAATAGAATGTTTCTCCTTCCTTTTCTCGTTTGGAAGTCCTGCATGATTCATAGGTTGAGAATGTTATGTGAGCATGGCTACAAGATTTTGCATTCCAGCTCCCATAACATTTGGTTGCTCAGGGGTACAATCATTGCATTGCCCATCACATTCTGCATTAACACGGTTCCTTCGGGTTCTAGCCATTGACTAAAACCAAGAAAAATAGTGTGAGAAACACTAATTATAATAAGAAAAGCACATAATCAAGAATAAAATTTCACACTTAAGGTCTTATCCTAGTTTATTCATGGACATTTCTAAAACACATAGATTGTGTTCTATGCTTATACTTATCCTTAGGATTCTTACGAAGGCTTTAACATCCTAGTTTCCAAAGGTTGACTATACCTTTCCTCTGATACCAACTATAATGAACCATACTTTACAAACATTGTTAGTACTTAAAAATTGAATTACACTTATTACAACATATAAAAAAACCATGAAAGGACCATATAGGTATAGTGTCTTTAGGAACTGGGAAACATAAACAACTGGTTCATAAAGTGTCTACACTGTCTCCCATTTATTTCATCATATCTATAGTCCCTTTAGGCATATCTCACTTAATAACCTTCTTCCTAACCTGGGGAAGGAAAACATACAAAATGGTGAGCTCAAATTCTTAGTAAGGGTAAACAAAAGAAATATCAATCACATCATATTCATAAGAACAAAACATTTTGCAAATCTTACCCTGCAAAAGAGATCATAATTTCATAACATGGGATAAATCATGGTAGTGAAATGTAATCACAATAATCATAACATAAAACATGAATCTTTGTGGCATACACACATAATCATAGAGAATCATTTCTTATTAGTCAAGACTCATTTCCAAGACTATCTTAGTGGACAAAGTCCATTTCTGAATCAAGTTCATTCCTCGTTTCAGTCCTGTTTCACTGAACCGGTTTAACCTGCCGTTCTAGCCATGTCTATCTAATGAGATATAAAATCCTTACCCACTGCATTGGAGGGATATATAGGTCCCACCCATCTCATAATGATACCATTCTTATGTGTTCCACAAAATCATAAACCATACATCATAGCATAACCCATGTAATAAAAATGGGATTCTTAAACATCGTGACATCATAAAACAATTCATATAAGATAAAGGAATTCATAAAAATAATTCCATCACAACATAATCAAATCAATGTAATAATAGGGATAGAAACAAAACCCTTTATTATCTTTGATGGAAAATAATTTTGATAAAACACTTGAACTCCATTCTTGAGGAAAATATCCTTTCAACTTCAAAAACACTTTTCTTTTCTTAACATGTCATACAGTTCCAAACTAAAATAATTTAATTAAAAATAAACTTGAAAACATGTAAAGTAAGATTCTTGGAAATAATGTTTTGAAAATCAATTCATGACGTATAAGTTAAAAAAAACATTCTTCTCATACTTTTGTCAGAAAAGTAAAAAAGTACCTCGTACGAAAAATGATAAAAGATTCCTTTCATATCTTTTACTAAAAACTCACCGAAGGGTAAAATTGGATTTAAAAAAATTTAGGTTAATGGAAATAATATTACTCATTGAGGAAACATGGATGTGGATGATAAAATACACCCCAGTAAATACCAAAGTATAAACAATCTCAGATAAAAATGAGATTGTGATATTTCCCTTACATTAGGTCTGATTTGTTTCGTAAGTGTCTGAACCTCCTGTATAATGATTTAAATAATGTCATTGACTTATTCCAGAATCATAATCATTGTTATTATATCATATATGGTCATATTCTTAGCTTATTATTAGTAATATTTCATTGCTACTTGTTATTCGGGTGTTTATTACTTTTTGTTCTTATGCTTGTTTTGTCGAATAAATTCTTATTCTTATTTTTAGGTTATAGATACCTCATTTACATAATGGTATTAGTGTAATATATATCATATTTATTCACTCAGTTCATTTATGTAATAATTATTCAATGAAAATCATATAGAACGAGTCGCATCACATCGTGGAGACGGTATTCCGTACGTACGCACGAGTGATGATATCGTTCCCATGATCGTGGAATTGTATTAGAGTGTATTTATACTATTTAAGAATAAATATCACTTTACAATAATCATATATATTCATTATTTACACCATTATACCCATCCAAGTAAGGTGGTGGTGGAAAATAGATTACACCACGGCGTGGAGACGGTATTCCGTACGTACGCACGCGCGGTGATTTCATTTTCCATAGGATGGATAGATGGTGAAATAGGGTTGTTTCATAATTATAATAACATATCAGTATATGAGTATTACTTATGTTATTAATTAATAATGTAACAACTAAATAAGAAGAAGTGGAAGAAGAAATAAAGTTGAAAGAATCGGTAACGGACATTACCTCTTCTTTGAAGAGCTTCTTTGAGACCTCCTTTTAGGGCACTAAAATTGGTCTTTGAATAAGAACAGGACCTCTTGGATGTTTCTAGGGAAGTGGAGAGAAGAAATTGGCAGGGTTTTTTTGATCTTGAAGGCTCAAATTGGTGTGAGGAAGAGAGGGAGGAGATGCCCTTTTATAAGGGAGGAGAGAGGCACCTTTGAAAAAACCAAAAATATTATTTTATTATAAATCCATATTCGGTTTTAAATAGCTCCAAATTGATTTATTTCGAATCTAAGGTGGGGATGGTTCAAACTACTCTCATCCAATAGAATTTGGATAAGTTTAGTTTACTATTTTAACCTTATCATTTATATTTAACTTTAAGTTAGATAATTTTACTTTTACCGTGTCTTTTTGTGTTCTTACAATATAAGGTTAATAAACTTACAATAAAAATCCAAAAGAACCCCAAGTTGGTTATTATTAATATATATAACCTTATATAAGTCATTTGGCCTAACATTATATTTTTAGAATAAAATAACAATTAATAATATAATATTTATTTTAAAAAACTATTTTATATCAATTTTGACACTATTTGGTATTTGATTTTTTTGAAAATCATAACAGAATGATTAGTTCAAAAAAATTTAATTAAATAAATACTAACATTTCATATTAACATAGAAAATTATTGTAATTCATAAAAAGTCTCAAATTACATTTATTTAGTTATTTATAAAATCAATTTTGTCAATATTTCATTAATAAGATAATTACTGCATCATATTTTTGTCATAAATAAATTAAATTATTTAATGTCTAAATTTACAAATAAAATTCCATTATGTAGGAAATATTTTTAGCTTTATAATTAATATTTATAGTCGAATTTATATTATGTATAACCCCATATTAAAAATTATTTACTTATTAAACGTTGATTTTAACTATTTTAACCCTTCTTTAAATAAATTAATAATAAATATTATAATCTAATAAAAGTGGGCCTAAATGGTCATATTTTATTTCTAAGGTTGTGTTTGGTCTAATTACACTTATCCAATAGAAGTAGTACATGTTTTAGGGTAATAATAATATCATTTCTACCCTTAATTACCCTATTTACTTTTAACCGTGGTAAATAAAAGTAAGAAGTTACTATTCAACAACAATTATATTCATCTCATTGAACCACATTTTACTTACTGACATCAACCGTGTCTCTCGGATTTTTTAAATTCCACTCACAGAAGCGGTAAAATTATGTTTTATATAAATTTGCAAATTCTCCTATTTGGTGGGTAAAAGACGGTGAAAAGTTCAATAAAATTTTTATATATCTAAAATTATTATAAAATTACTCCAATGAATTACATTGAACTTATATAGGTATTATGTATCAATTTTTACCTAAAATAAATTTAAATAAAATAAATAATTATAAAAAGTCGATTTTTAAATAGTAACCCAGTGTTTTCACTATTCATCAAAAATTGAATGTTTCCAGAAAAATACCAAAATTTTACCCTAGGCTAATTTCGATATTCCGAATCCAAAAACGAAGTCAATTTTGAAAAAAAAATTACAAAATTTCCAAAAGTGGTTATTACTATTCATAATGGTTAGTTTTAATAATATTTTAATAGCATATCGTTGTTTAGTGAAACTCGGTATTGCGTACGACACAAGCTATCAAGGAAGGTCACAATTGCGTGTAAAGCAAGCCAAGCTAGTCTTGTGTGTAGTGAAAGATTCCTTTGATGATTTATGTAAAATAAAAACAAAATATTTCTTATAAAAATCTCGGGTGTTACATTCTTCCCCCCTTAAAATGAATTTCTCCCTCGAAATTCGTCACTTTTAACAAACAGATGAGGATACCTCTCCCTCATCATATCCTCAAGCTCCCATGTAGCTTCATCTAATTGGTGGTTCCTCGATAAAACTTTCACCAATCGAGTGGTCTTGTTCCGTAGGACTTTTTCACTACGATCGAGAATCTCTATCGGTTGTTCATCATAAGAAAGATCTTGTTCTAGCGGTACAACTTCTGAGCTGAGTACATGTGAAGGATCATGTATGTACTTTCTCAGGAGAGATACATGGAACACATCGTGAACTTGAGATAGATTCGGTGGAAGCTCCAATTGGTAATCTACCTTCCCAACACGATCCAGTATTTTGAAAGGACTGATATACCTAGGGCTCATCTTTCCCTTCTTTCCAAATCACATTACTCTCTTCCAAAGAGATAATCGTAAGAACACATTATCACCCACTTCAAACTCTAAGTCATTTCTTCGGTTGTCGACATAACTTTTTTGTCGACTCTGAGCTACTCTTATGTGTTGTTGAATATATCGGACCTTTTCTGCCATCTCATCAACAAGATCAGGTCCTAATAGCTTTCTTTCCCCAACTTCATCCCAGCAAGTTGGAGTCCTCCAGTTCTTTCCATAGAGAGCTTCATAGGGAGCCATCTGAATACTGGAGTGCAAGCTATTATTATAATAAAATTCCACCAAAGGTATGTGTTGATCCCAACCACCTTTGAAATCCATAGAGCAAGCTCTCAACATATCTTCTAGAGTTTGAATTGTCCTCTCAGACTGACCATCTGTCTGAGGATGATAAGCAGTGCAGAAACTCAACTCTATATCCAGAGTACGCTGAAGACTTCGCCAGAACTTTGAGGTAAACCTCGGATCCCAATCAGATATAACAGAAAGTGGTACTCCAGGAAATCTTACCACTTCTTTTACATATATCCTGGCAAGAAGATCCAGAGATAAATCCTCTCTAATAGCAATGAAGTGTGCAGACTTTGTAAGACGATCAACTATGACCTAGATAGCATTATTGCCTTTGGATTTTTTAGGAAGTCCTGTGACAAAGTCCATAGTGATGTTTTCCCATTTCCATTCGGGTATGGGTAATGGTTGTAACATCCCCTTATACTTATGACTCTCAGCTTTAACTTGCTGACAAAACAAGCATCGAGAGACATATTCAGAAACATCTCTTTTCATGCCATCCCACCAGAAGTACTCTTTTAGGTCCCTATACGTCTTCGTGCTTCCAGGATGAATAGAGAATGAAGAACTATGAGCCTCATCCAGCAGCTCCTTCTTTAATTCGGGGATTGGAGGAACACAAAACCAATTCCTGAACTTTATTATCCCATCATAATCAAGGTTGAATTCAGGAACATTTCTCACCTTCTTTTGTAACTCTACATCTTCCTTTTGTGCCTCTTTAATCTTAACATGTATAGATGGTTGAACATTCATTTTATAAAGATACGCTTTTTCCCCTTTCATTGTAATTCCAAGATCCATCCTTTGTAAATCCTTAAATATTGGATCTTTTGTGATCCTCATCATTGATAAACTGGCATGGTCTTCTCGACTTAATGCATCTTCCACCTTGTTTGCTTTCCCAGAGTGGTAATGAATTGAGTAGTCGTAATCCATAATCAGCTCCAACCATCTTCTTTGGCGCATATTCAGATCCTTTTGTGTGAAAATATACTTTAAACTTTTATGATCAGTATAAATGTCACACCTTTCTCCATAAAGATAATGCCTCCAAATATTTAATGCAAATATTACCACAACTAACTCCAAATCATGAGTTGGGTAATTTTGCTCATGGATTTTCAACTGTCGTGAGGAATAATCTATCACCATATCATTTTTCATAAGAACACAACTGAATCCCTTCTTGGATGCATCACTATAAATCACAAACCTCTCTCCACTACAAGGAAGTCTGAGAACAGGTGCACTGGATAACCTTCTTTTCAACTCCTTGAAATTCTCTTCACATTCCTCCGTCCAAAAAAACATAACTTCTTTCTAAGTAAACCTGGTTAGTGGATTAGATAATCGTGAAAAATCTTTCACAAAACGTCGATAATATCCATCCAAACCAAGAAAACTTCGAATCTCAGTTACTGTTGTTGGTATCGATAATCTTTCGATAACCTCTGTTTTTGATGGATTCACAGATATCCCCTCTTTTGATATTATGTGACCCAAAAGTGAAACTTTTTGAAGCCAAAATTCACACTTGGTAAATTTGGCATAAAGCTTATCCTTTCTCAGGGTCTTAATTATAATTCTCAAGTGATCTTCATCTCTTCCTTTCTCTTTGAATAGACCAGAATATCATCTATAAAGACTACCACAAACTGATCAAGATAGTCTCTAAAGACTATATTCATTAGATCCATGAAGATAGTAGGGGAATTAGTAAGACCAAATGGCATCACTATAAATTCATAGTGTCCATACCTTGTACGGAAAGCTGTATTTTTATATATCCTCCCTTTTGACCCTTAATTGATGATACCCTGAATGAAGATCAATCTTGGAAAAGTATTGAGCTCCACGTAGTTGTTCAAAGAAGTCATCAATGCACGGGAGAGGATATTTGTTCTTGATAGTGATCTGGTTAAGTTCTAGATAATCAATACAGAGTCTCATTGATCCATCTTTCTTCTTAACAAACAGAACAGGTGCTCCCCAAGGTGACACACTAGGGCATATGAACCCCTTATCAATATTCTCTTGGAGTTTCTTCTTCAATTCTTTCAACTCAATTGGGGTCATTCTATAAGGTGTCTATGAAATAGGTAAAGCACCCAGTACGAGTTCTATTGAAAACTCAACTTCACAACTTGGTGGAAGACCCGGAAATTCCTCCGGAAAGACATCATCAAACTCACGTACAATGGGCATATTCTTATTCATGAGTTTCTCACCATCCTTTTGAGATAAATAGCCTTCATTTAGTGGAATCAAGACCCATAAGATGGAAGAAATTTCCACTGGAAGGTTATGTTCATCCTTGCATCGATAGACGATCAAAGATTGATCTGGAATATGAAATGTGACTTCCCTTCTTTGAAAATTGATATGAGCTCCATATAGAGAAAGCCAACCCATGCCAAGAATCACATCAAATTCCACTCTAGGGAGGATCACAAGATTTTTAGGAAGCACTTTCCCACAAACTTCAATCGGAGAAGAATTATAAACTTTTGATGTGACTGTTGTTCCATTAGGGGTTGTCACAGCTAAATCAACATCTAATTGTTGACGTAATATGGTGATACCCTTAGAAAATTCTTTTTAAATATAAGAGTGGGTGGATCCAGAATCAAGTAAAACATTTGCTACTTTAGAGTGGATTGTAAGTGTACCTTTCACCACTTCGTTATCGTACTACACGCGCTGATAGAAATTGCATGTGACTTTCCTTTGTCTTTATCCTTAGGAGTTTGTTGATGTCGATCATCATCAACAACCCTTGGATTATGGCATTGATTGGCATAATTCCCCATTTCCTTGTACTTGTAACATTGAAGTGTAGGATGTGCACTCTGTGTAGCCTTTTCATTGTTCGCATCACTAGACATCTTCTTTCCATCATTGCGGCATTCAAATTACTGATGACCTTCTTTTCCACATTTGAAACATTTACTTTTCCCTTTAAGACAACTACCTCCATGTTTCTTTCCACACATTGAGAATAAGGGAAAACTCATCTTATTTTCAGTGTGCTCTTTAGATTTTCCTTTGAATTCCATTTTCCTCTTCTTATCAAACCCATATGACTGATGGGTTACTCCAATCTCAATCTCAACTTTGAGAGAACATCGAACCATTTCCTCGTAGCTATTGAAGTCCTTTATGGCTCACGCCCTTCGAAGACTTGGTTTTAAGCCACTAAAGAATCGATTGATCTTACTCTCAGGTTAGATAATAATACCAGAAGCGTACCTTGGAAGTCTTGCAAAATTTTCTTCATAGGTACCAACATATTCATCAAAATTTTTCTTTATTTCAAGAAAATCCTTCTCCATATTTGTTCGGAGAATATGAGGGAAGTACTTATTGAAAAATAAGTTCATGAACTCATCCCATTCCATGGACTCAATTTCATCTCTTGGCCTCATATTCTTGATAAGATTCCACCATTGATCAGCATCACATTCCAAATGATACACTGCTAAAATGACTTTATCATGTTCAGAACATTGGAGAACTGAAAATATCTTTTTAGTAGTACTGATCCATTCTTCAACAATAATGGATCAGTAGACCGGCTGAATGAAGGTGGGCATTGTCTCATGAAGGGTTCAACAGAATGTTTCTCCTTCCTTTGCTCGTTTGGAAGTCCTGCATGATTGATAGCTTGAGAATGTTGTGTGAGCATGGCTACAATATTTTTCATTCCATCTCCCATAATGTTTGGTTGCTCAGGGGGACAATCATTGCATTGCCCGTCACATTCCGCATTAACACGGTTCCCTCGAGTTCCAGCCATTGACTAAAACCAAGAAGAATAGTGTGAGAAACACTAATTATAATACGAAAAACACATAATCAAGAATAAAATTTCACACTTAAGGCCTTATCCTAGGTTATTCATGGCCATTTCTAAAACACTATGATTGTGTTCTATACTTAGACTTATCCTTAGGATTCTTACCAAGGTATTCACATCCTATTTTACAAAGGTTGACTATACCTTTCCTCTGATACCAACTATAACGACCCATACTTTACAAACATTGTTAGTACTTTAAAATTTAATTACACTTATTACAACATATATCAAAACCATGAAAGGGCCGTATAGGTATAGTTTCTTTATAATCTGGAAAACATAAACAACTGGTTCATAAAGTGTCTACACTGTCTCCCATTTATTTTATCATATCTATAGTCCCTTTTGGCATATCTTACTTAATAACCTTCTTCCTGACCTGGGGAAAGAAAACATACAAAAGGGTGAGCTCAAATTCTCAGTAAGGGTAAACAAAAGAAATATCAATCACATCATATTCATAAGAACATAACATTTTGGAAATCATACCCTGTAAAAGAGATCATAATTTCATAACATGGGATAAATCATGGTAGTAAAATATAATCACAATAATCATAACTTAAAACATGATGTTTTGTGGCATACACACATAATCATATAGAATCGTTTCTTATTATTCAAGACTAATTGCCATGACTATCTTAGTGGACAAAGTCCATTTCTGAACCGAGTTCATTCCTCATTTCAGTACTGTTTCACTGAACTAGTTTAACTTGCCGTTTCGTCCATGTTTATCTCATGAGATATAAAATCTTTACCCAATGCATTGGATTGAGATATAGGTCCCACCCATCTCATAATGATATCATTCTTATGTGTTCCACAAAATCATAAACCATACATCATAGCATAACCTATGTAATAAAAATGGGATTCTTAAACATCGTGACATCATAAAACAATTCATATAAGATAAAGGAATTCATAAAAATAATTACATAACAACATAATCAAATAAATGTAATAATAGGGATAGAAACATAACCCTTTATTATCTTAGATGGAAAATAATTTTGATAAAACACTTGAACACCATTCTTGAGGAATATATCCTTTCTACATCAAAAACACTTTTCCTTTCTTAACATGTCATACAATTCCAAAATAAATGAAGTTGATTAAAAATAAACTTGAAAACTTGTAAAGGAAGATTCATGGAAACAATGTTTTAAAAATCCATTCATGTCGTATAAGTTAAAAAAAACATTGTTCTCGTACTTTTGTCAGAAAAGTAAAAGTACCTCGTATGAAAAACGACAAAAGATTCATTTCATATCTATTACTAAAAACTCACTGAAGGGTAAAATTGGATTTAAACAATTGTAGGTGGATGGAAATAATATTACTTATTGAGGAAACATGGATGTGGATGATAAAATACACCCCAGTAAATACCAAAGTATAAACAATCTCGGATAAAAATGAGATTGTGATATTTCCCTTACCTTAGGTCTGATTTTCTTCGTAAGTGTCTGAACCTCCTGTATAACAATTTAAATAATGTCATTGACTTATTCAAGAATCATACTCATTGTTATGATATCATATATGGTCATATTCTTAGCTTATTATTAGTAGTATTTCATTGCTACTTGTTATTCGGGTGTTTATTACTTTTTGTTCGTATGCGTGTTATGTCGAATAAATTCTTATTCTTCTTTTTAGGTTATAGATACCTCATTTCCAGAATGGTATTAGTGTAATATATATAATATTCATTCACTCAATTCATTTATGTAATCATTATGCAATGAAAATCATGTAGAACGAGTCGCATCACATCGTGGAGACAGTATTCCGTACGTACGCGCGAGCGATGATATCATTCCCATGATCGTGGAATTGTATTGGAGTGTATGTATACTATTTCAGAATCAATATCAATTTACAATAATCATATATATTCATTCTTTACGCCATTATACCCATCCAAGTAAGGTGGTGGTGGAAAATAGATTACACCACGACGTGGAGACGGTATTCTGTACGTACGCACGCGCGGTGATTTCATTTTCCGTAGGATGGATAGATTGTGAAATAGGGTTCTTTCAGACTTATAATAAAATATCATTATAATAGTGATACTTATGTTGTTAATTCATAATGAAACAACTAAAGAAGAAGAAGTGGAAGAAGAAATAAAGTTGAAAGAATTGGTAACAGACATTACCTCTTCTTTGCAGCGCTCCTTTGAGACCTCCGTTTTGGGCACTAAAATTGGTCTTTGAAGAATACCAAGACCTCTAAAATGTATCTAGGGAAGTGGAGAGGAGAAATTGGCAGGGGTTGTCTAATCATGAAGGCTCAAAGTGGTGTGAGGAAGAGAGGGAGGAGGTTCCCTTTTATAAGGGAGGAGAGGGGCACCTTTGGAGAAACTAAAAATATTATTTTATTATAAAGCCATATTCGGTTTTAAATAGCTCCAAATTGATTTATTTAGAAGATAAGGTGGGGATGGGTCAAAATACTCTAATCCAATCGAATTTGGAAAAGTTTAGTTTCCTATTTTAACCTTATCATTTAGATTTAACTTTAAGTTAGATAATTTTACTTTTACCGTGTCTTTTTGTGTTCTTAAACTATAAGGTTAATAAACTTACTATAACAAGCCAAAAGAACCCCGAGTTGTTTATTA
This sequence comes from Viscum album, assembly GCA_963277665.1. Lineage (NCBI taxonomy): Eukaryota > Viridiplantae > Streptophyta > Magnoliopsida > Santalales > Viscaceae > Viscum > Viscum album. The sequence continues at coordinate 857,309,924 of OY728158.1, read as the reverse complement.
TTAATATATATAACCTTACCTAAGTCATTTGGCCGAACCTTAGATTTTTAGGAATAAAATAACAATTAATAATATAATATTTGTTTTAAAAACTATTTTATGTCAATTTTGACACTATTTGGTAATTGATTTTTTCTGAAAATCATAACAGAAATATTAGTTCGAAAAAAGATAATTAAATCAATACTAACATGTCATTTTAACATAAAAATTATTGTAATTCATAAAAAGTCTCAAATTACATTTATTTGGGTATTTATAACATCAATTATGTCAATAATTCATTAATAAGATAATTACTGCATCATCTTTGTGTCATAAATAAATTTTATTATTTAATTTCTGAAAATTACAAATAAAATACCATTATGTAGGAAATTGTTTTAGATTTCTAATGAATATTTATAGTTGAATTTATCTTATGTATAACCATATATTAAATATTATTTACTTATTAAACTTTGATTTTAACTATTTTAACCCTTCTTTAAATAAATTAATAATAAATGTCCTAATCTAATCCAAGTGGGCCTAAATGGTCATATTTTATTCCTAAGGTTGTTTTTAGTCTAATTACACTTATCCAATATAATTAGGAAATTTTTTAGGGTAATAATAATATCATTTTTACCCTTAATTACCCTATTTACTTTTAATCGTGGTAAATAAAAGTAAAAAGTTACTATTCACCAAAAATTATTTTCCTCTCATTGAACCACATTTTACTTACTGACATCAACCATGTCTCTCAGATTTTTGAAATTCCACTCACAGAAGCAGTAAAATTATGTTTTATGAAAATTTTCAAATTCTCCTCGAAGGTGGGTAAAAGACGGTGAAAAGTTCAATAAACTTTTTATATATCTAAAATAATTATAAAATTACTCCAATGAATTACATTGAACTTATATAGGTATTATGTATCAATTTTGACCTAAAATAAATTTAAATGAAATAAATAATTATAAAAATTCGGTTTTTAAATAGTAACCCAGTGTTTTCACTATTCATCAAAAATTGAAAGTTTCCAGAAAAATACCAAAATTTCACCCTAGGCTAATTTCAGTATTCCGTATCCAAAAACGAAGTCCATTTTGAAAAATAAAATTTACAAAATTTCAAAAAGTGGTTATTACTATTCATAATGGCTAGTTTTAATAATATGTTAATAGCATATAGTTGTTTAGTGAAACTCGGTATTGCGTACGACACAAGCTATCAAGGAAGGTCGCAATTGCGTGTAAAGCAAGTCAAGCTGGTGTTGTGTGTAGTGAAAGATTCCTTTGATGATTTATATAAAATAAAAACAAAATATTTCTTATAAAAGTCTCGGGTGTTACACATTGGGTAAATAATATTATCATGATATGTTAAGTGAAATGAGGGTTTACTCATGATAATTCATGTGAAATTAAGGGTTTACTCATTCTCCATCTGCAATGGGACTTGGATCATTCTAATTTCATGTTAAATTTTGTTGCCACATTACCATGTTATGATAATAATTCTATATCATTCCTTTATTCTCATGTTTCTATTATTCTCCATTGATATGCCTATTTCCTAAAATGTACTCTATTATTCATGTTATTCCTTGTTTACTCCCATACTGGGATTTATATCTCACTCTTTTCTTATGAATGTCCCCAAGTTATCTATTGCAATGCTTCGTATGATGGAATGTGCAGTCATGTAAAATAAGTTTTCAATACAGATGTGTATTTCATGTTTTAAGTTGTTATGTAATGCTCCTATGATCCAGAGACACTATACTTATCTAACTTCTATGTTTTATCAAATGAATAGTTTATGTAATACTTTATATTTATATTTTAAATAAAGATCTCGGTTGTTATAGTTGGTATTAGAGGATAAGTTTAGTTATTTCTAGGATTAGGATTAGAAAACCCTAGTGAAAATCCGTAGGAATAAGACAATGTATAATAAAAACATACCTAATTTTTTTGAGCATTTAGTAATTGTTTTATCAATAAAATACATCCATGTTTGGATATGATTAGGTAGAGGCAGCTCTGGCATAGATGTATCTACAGGTAAAACCCAAAAACACATCTTTGAGCTAGACTTGAATAGGAATCAGTGCATGAAAATATTCCTTGATTCACTCTTTTTTACGACACTACTAGGGTATTTCCTTTGGTAAATTCATAATCATGGTATGAACCATTATTAAGGGAATAAAAAAATTTCCCTAAGAATATATGTTTGGAAGTAGGTCATAGATAACATATATTAAATCCTACACATTCATAAGTTAAGGAAATAAATGTAATTTATAATTTATTCCTTTATCTCTTTGGAATCTCCATTATGTGTTACCACTAACATTCCTTTTATTCCAGCCAATGGCCAGTAATAGGAGGACTTGGGCTAAAAATCTATGTGATTGTCAATGTGAAAACTGTTCTAATGAGATTCACAATCCAATGAGAGAGGGAATCGTAAACTTTCTCATGATAATCTAATAGTTAACTCAAATTTTGAATAGAAACATGGGTCAAGAGGAATGTTCAACCCCTCCCCCCCCCATGGAAGAAAAAGACACCATAAAGAGCCTCATGATACAAAGGCCTATTAATTTTAATGGATCATCTTATCCCTCAATCACCGAACAATGGATCAACTTCATTAAGAAGGGCATCTTCATCCATCAATGTTCTGAACAATAGATGGTACTTCTATATGATTATTGTATGGAGGTTTAAGCTGATCAATGGTGAAAATTGACCAAAAATAAGAAGCATGAGGAGGAGACTAAGGAGATGGAATGAAAGGATTTGTAGAAAAAAAATTCCATAAATATTTTCCTTGGACCCTCCCACTTAATATAGAAAGGGAAATAATTTACCACAAGAAAAAATATGATGAATCCATCAGAGTGTACGAGGGAAACATCAAAAGGCATGCATGATAGACATCTGGCTTTGTAAGAACCTTGCCTGCAGAAATACCAAGGGATCCATGTCTTCGATAGCTATGAGGAAATTTTCTGATGTGCCCTCAAAGTTGAAATGAAGATTGGGGAATCTCAAGGGTGTCATGGGGATAAGAAGCGTAAGGTGGACTTTAATTTTGGAATTCCAATGGATAAATCCAATGGTGCTAATAAAATCCATAAACCCACTTTCTAAAGGTACAGAAAGAAGCACCCCATAAATTGTCTTATGGGGATGAGGAAATGCTTTATTTGTGGAAGATAAGGTCACCTATCCATTAACTATGGACAAGAAAACCCGTGGCTATAACAAAGGAGTGGAATGCTCTGTTCAACCCATAATGCATTTTTTATTGATTCAACTGCAAAGAACCAAGTCACTTTTCAAACCAGTTTCCTATGAAAATTGTTATTAGAGGAAACCAAAAACCTCCAAGGTAGAAAGGGGGATATTTTTCCATCACAACTTCCTAAGTGAGCCCCAATAACGAAGTGGTGATAGGTGCTCTAGTTTTTCATTCAAGAATAAAGAATTTACTTTTTGTATTCTGGTTCTATGCATTCTTTTATATCCCGAAAGTTTAGTAAAGCAATCCCAACACCACAAAAGAGCATGAATGTAAAGATGTTGGTGATAATAGAAAATGAGGTAATCATTTCTTCCCTTGAATATAACTCCCCCCTATCATAATTTGTTTATTGAACTTCTCGACGAACCTCTTCATACTCCCTCTAGTGGAATTTGATGAAATTAATGGAATGGATTGGCATTCCTTATATAGGGGAAACATAAATTTATATGATATAGAAATCACTCTCCATATGGTGAATTGACCCCTGATTCAGTACAAGTACAAGGAGGAGGATTAATATTCTTTAGCACCATCATCTCAAGTGTGGGTATTACTGCCCTATGAGCATGCATATCTTTCTCAGATGATTGACCATAAGGAATAAACCATCCTTAAAGACATTCCTATTGTATGGGAATTTTCTAAAGTGTTTCCCCTGGAATTTTCTACTCTTCCTCCTAGAAGAGATGTTGAATTATCAATTGATGTTATACCTAGGGTGTTTCAAATATCCATGACTCCATATATAATGGTTTTTATGGAGCTTTAGGAGCTGAAGAAATAACTACAGGATAATCTGGATAAAAGGGTTTATATTCCCAAGTGGTTCACCATGGGGTGCACTAGTCCTCTTCGTCAAGAAGAACAATGGGTCATTGTACCTTTTCATTGATTATCGTGAGATCAAAAAAATCATGATAAAGAAAAAGTTTCCATTGCCACAAATTGATGAATTTTTCGATCATCTCAGTGGAGCACAATGATTCTCTAAGGTAGATCTGTGGTTGGGATATTATCATGTAAGGGTGAAGAAGGAGGGGATATCCCCAATACTTCTTTTCATACAAGATTCAGGGACTATGAATTAATAGTAATTCTTTTAGGACTCACTAATGTTCCAACTATCTTCATGGACTTGATGAATAATGTCTTTAGAGATTACCTCAATAAATTTTAAGTTGTCTTTATATATTATATTCTAATATACTCTAAAACCAAGGAGGATCATGAGGAGTATCTAAGAACTATACTTGATACCTTTCGAAAGGAGAATCACTATTCATGGTATAGAAACTGTGAGTTTCGATTGAATGAGGTCTCATTACTGGGTCATATCATCACAAGAAAAGGGATATCTGTGGATACCTCCAAGATAGTTGCAATTGAGGGATAACCGAGACCACCATCAGTAACAGATATCAATAGCTTCCTAAGGTTATCTATATATTATTGCTGATTTGGGAGAAATCTCTCATGATTTCCAACCCTCTTACCAAGATAACACATAAGGGAGTAAAGATTTCTAGGAGTGACAAATGCGAAGATAGATTCAAGGATTTGAAAAGGAGGCATATCACTACACATGTTCTCACATTAACCACAAGTGGATAACTTTTGTGGTATTTAGTGTTTCTTTGAATAAGGTATTGGGTTGCGTGTTTATTCAAAATGAAAAATCTGTTACTTATGCATTAAGGAAATTTAAATTTCATGAGAAAACCTATCTAACACATGATCTAGAGTTGGATGTAGTAATATTTTATTTGAAAATTTGGAGACATTTCCTCTTTATGGAGATGTTTGAAATATACACATATCACAAAAGCCACAAATACATATTAACACATAAAGAGTTGAATATGATCTAATGAATATTTTTATATTTGATCAAAGACTATGACTGCTATATCCATTACCTCCCTGGAAAAGATAAGAAACTGGAAGATGCTCAAAGTTTAAAGGACCAAGCGATTCTATAACTGATGAGAATTTTAAAGGACCCAATCCTCATAGATTTGACAAATATAGACATGGGAATCAAAAAGAAAGGAACGTCGTCAATCCTTTCACAAATGATTGGCCAACTGTCTCTTTTGGAATTTTTCATGGATGTTCAAAAGGATGATGTGGGATTTCAAAAGAAAGTGGAAACTATCAGAAAAGAGAAATCCTCAGAGTTCAATGTTAATGAAGAAGGAATTGTGTGATTTCTGTCAGGACTATGTGTTCCATCAAATCCATAATTAAAGAAAGTAATTTTGGATAATGGATATAGTTTAAATTTCTTCATTCACCCAGAAAACACAAAGGTGAGTTGAGATCTCCGAGAGATTTATTGGCGAGAAAAAATGAATAAGGAGATCACTGAGTATACAAAAAAGTTCCTGGTATGTCATCAAGTGAAGGCTGAGAGGCATAATTCTAAGGGGATGATGCAACCATTACCCATACCAACATGGAAATGAGAGAACATCACCATGGACATTGTCACCATACAGTCAAAGACATCCAAAGAAAACAATGCAAGCTAGGTTGTTGTGGATCGTCTTACAAAGACTACACACTTCATTGCAATTTGAGAGGATTTCCCATTGGATCAACTGGAACATATATATATATATATATTATATAGGTTGTAATGCTGCATGGAGTACCACTATCTATTATATCTGATCAAGATCCATGATTCATGTTTATGTTTTGGAAGAGTCTTCAATATGATCTGGATACAAGGCTGAACTTCATTATTTCTTATCATCAACAAATTGATAGCCAATATGAGCATACTATCCAAACACTTGAGGATAAGTTGAGGGAATTCTCAATGGACTTCAAAAGAGGATCGGATCAATATCTTCCTCCGGTTGAGTTATCTTGCAATAACAGTTACCACTCAAGAATCCAAATGGATTCTTATGTAGCCTTGTATGGGAAGAGGTGCATAATGCCAAAATGTTGGGATGAAGTTTGGGAGAGAAGGCTCCTAGATCCAGAAATGGTTGAAGAAATGATGGAAAAGGTTAAGACCATTCATCAACACATTAAAGATGCTCTGAGTGGACAAAAGAGCTATTTTGATAATCGCCGACAAGACCTAGAGTTTGATGTCGGAGAAATGATATTCTTCCACACATCACTGTGGAAGAGATTTATAATATTGGGGAAGAATGGAAAGATTAGTTCAAGGTACATCGTCCCTTTGTGATCCTTGATCACATTGGAGTTGTGGACTATTGAATAGCACTCCCACCGAACCTATCTGAAGTACATGATCTATCTCATGTATCATTATTGAGGAAGTACATACCTTAACCATTTAATGTACTCAATCTAGAGGAGGTATAATTGGAGATTGACCTCTCCCATGAAGACAAACCGTTGAAGATCATAGATCGTAGGGAAAAAGTTCTATGAAATAACACAATTCCCCTCATCAAGGTTTTAAGGTGAAACCAAAAGTTTTAAGACGCAGCGTGGGAATAAGAGGAAGTGATGATGCTAAGTTACCCACATCTATTTTAGTGTGGGGAATGAAAATTTTGAACCGGAAATTTCTTAAGGGGGTAAGATTTTAACAACCCAAACTTTTATTAATGAAAATTCCTCTTGATCTAATTAAATGTCTTGTTATATAAAATGGTTATACAAAATATTCACTTATTTTTTTTATGATTTTGGATTTTGAAATACCATTATGAATTTTTACTATTGCTAATATTCATTGATCATTGATCACTTGATTAGTATAAATATAGGGCTTTAACAAATCCAATTTATTTAGAAAAAGGAAATGATGTCCTCCTATAGTATAATTTAACCATACAAATCCCATTTGTTGGTGCTTAGAAAGGAGGTGGAATCACTGGGCTTTGCTCTTGACCAAGCCCAAGCTGAGCTTCAACGCATTAATCTTGAATGGAACTGCCTATGGTAGGAGTTGAAGTTGATAGAGATTACCACTCGAGCAATGCTATCTGATCCACCCCCAGAGTTTTTCACCATTGCACACCTTACCCTTAGGTCTTATGCGGGTGTTATAGGGGCTTATTTAAAAATATATTATCATTGTGATTATGTGTATTATTTTTTTATATAATAAATGATATACATTCATTTTATTACAATTTCTTTGTAAATGGTTTTTATAGCACAAATAGTATTTGTAGTTAATATTCAGTTAAGAAATATAATTTGTTGAATGAATGGATTTTTAAACAAAATAATATTTAAATAAAATATTATTACTAAATTAATTTTTATTAAATATAATTTATCTTATAATTTTTATGAATACAATTGTAATTTATAAAATGGTTTGAAAGCAGTTTTTGTCAAAACCCTTGAATTTTTAATAAATATTGGTTTTTATTTTAAAATTAAAAATTCACATGTTTAGAAAACTATTTAGATAAAATAAATATTATTTTTGTAATTAGGCTGTCAGAATTATCCAATGGTGAATTTTTCATAATTTTCTGAGACAATCAAATTTTTGGTTAAAAATTAAATATCATTTAAATATATAATGTGTTTTATAAAATCATAATGACCCAATAGTGATCCAATAAAATAATATAAATTTTATTTTAGGGCAATATATGTTTTATATTTAAAATAATATTTTTTTATATTTTTTTGATTAATTTTATGGTGCCTTAGTGGGCCCTCTAAGACTTATAAAACATTTTAACTTTTAAAATGATTCCCATGAGAGTGTGACTCACCTCTACATAAGAAAGCCTAATATTTTAATAATTTTATTCGTTGTCCTTATAATATAATGTTCTTCAGTCCCCTTTGGAAAAAAATAATAGAAAGAAACCATGTTTTGGTTTCTATTTTTGATTAGTTTAATGTGTAGTGTCCCAAACATAAATAATAAATAATTCCCTATCTTTTCCCATATAAACCCACTCAAGATCCCATTTAATCTTCACTAAAAACCTTTATAGCTATACCAACCTATTAACTACTCTCACTATAATCCTCCCAAGGAACCCCAACCTCCCAAGAAGCCTCTCTCAAGCCTCTCCAAAGCCTTTGGTATCACACTTCCAAGTAAGGGATTTCTTCCATTCTCATTTTTGTTTAAATTTTATTATGTTGTTATGCCATTTTATTATTAATTAAAAATATTGGGTTATGATTTATCACCTCCCCCATACTTCCCTCCTGATTTTTAATGATGGCATACCCCTTTATCTCTGATTAATTCCTCCCATGAACACATGTTACTATGCCAAAATTACATAATGGATTTCTCTCTCTTCATTTACATTTAATAAATTATTTTATATTATGAATATAAATTCCATTAAATATATTGGTACATGTATCTATATGACCCACTTACTTTCCATTTCAGGTATATTGGATGAGATACCCCTTTATCCTTCATCAACCATTTTTATGAATTCTTATGTCACACCGGTATGCTGTCGAAATTGCACAGTGATTTTCCAAGCCAAAGTCATTGTGTAGTGAATAATATGACCATTCATTTATCATGGATATTCACCTATATTATCATTTACTTATTGGTTATATAGTTTCATATATTAATTCCACATTCCTTTATCATGGAATAAATGATGACGTATAATGAATCCATGTTTTATGATCTATGTGGCACACTTATGCATGAAATGTAATGATTAAGAAGGGTGCACCCTGATAGTTCTCTAATGCATCGGGTATAGAATAGTGTCATGATAAATCAAGGTCAATAAGGGTTTAATCATTCTAATTCAAGTGAAATTAGGGTATAATCTTTCTCCATGTGAAATTTTCCTTTTCTCATGCATATATCATGTTAAATGTTTTTTCTACATTTCCTTGTTATGATAATCGTGCTATATCAAGCCTTTATGTTCATGTTTCTCTCATGCTCCATTGATATGTCTGTTTCATGACATGTATTATATCCTTCATGTTATTATTTTTTTACTCCCTTTATGGGCATTATAGCTCTCCCTTTTCTTATGCTTGTTTTCATGTTATTCCATGCAATGCAAAGTACAACGGAATGTGTGTAGTCAAGTAAAAAAATTTAATAAAGATGTGTATTTCATGTTTTATTTTGTCTTTTAATGTTCCTAGACCCCAAATACACTAGACCTCTTAATATTCAATATTTTATCAAGTTAAGAGTTTATGTAATAAATTATCTTTAAGTTCTAAATAATGAGAAGGGTTGTTATAAAGTTTGACTATACTTTTGGGTACACATCACATTCACTGAAGGAGGGAAGAAGACAAGGTTCAGTTAAGGGGTAAAAGAAGAATAATTGAGAGGATATAGGGATCTTATAAGAACCTCACCCTCCCCACTTAATGGGGGAGGTGGAATGTAGGATCATTCATTCTTTATCTTACTCAATCGACGGGAAGGAGGAATACCTATGTGAAGAGTATGGGCCTTTCTTCATAACAATAGTTATCACTCACCAATCATAATGTCTCCAACTGAGTCATTTTATGGTCTCTCATACAGATCACCTCTTTGTTGGGTAGAGGTGAATGAGGCCTCTTTGGTTGGACCAAGTCTCATTAAGGAGATGTTAGTGAGGATTTTGGATATAAGTAATCATTTGGTTACAAATCAAAGTCTATAGAAATAATATGTTGATCAGAAATGTCATCCTTATGAGTTTTACTTAGCTGATTAGGTTTTTTAAATTTTATCCTCATTTTGTTCAGCATAAACATCGAAATCTAGGAAAAATGTCTATGATATAAGTTGGACCAATTGTGTTCATTGAGTGCCTTGAAAAATTTTCTTATTGGTTGTAATTTGTTATTTTATTAATGGTCATTAATAATTTTTTCCACATATCACATCTCAATAAATATCATCCTAATAAATATCAGGTTTTGATTTGGGAAGGGATAAAGTTAGATCTATAGGTTCTTTTACAGAGCATCCAGTGATGATTGTTGACTCTTAAGTGAAAGTCTTGTGTGGGATGTTTATTTCATCGGTCAGAGTATTATGAAGACATATATTATATTCTAAAAATATTTGGGAGCATTAGTCATTGATGAGGGAGTAGTGGCCTCACCTCCTTTTAGATGTCATTATTCCACATGACTTCCCATGGATTGAAATATTATAGTGTGGAGTTTGTAGCATCACATTACCCACTTTCACATATTTATATTATCTCATTTTGTTCCCCTCTTTATTTGTGTGTATTTTTGGACTCCTGAAGATGGAGATCATTTTCTCAAAAAATTACAATATGTTTTGAGATGTATATTTTTTTTGAATTAATATAGTATGGGAATAAATTTTATAATGTATTTGTGGGGATTTCTATGATTTCAAATAACACTAGTGTTGGTTTGTAATTTTGAGTAGAATCCAGACTATTTTCTGTATGTTGGTTGATTTTACATCGTGTAATGATTACACATCATGGAATATTTATACTCCATGAAAAGTGTTTATATCGTGTATTGGTTTACGGGATGATTTCATGAGTTGGGTTAAAGGTGTGGAATGATTATATGACATGAAAAGAAAGATGTTGTGAAATGGTAAAAATATGGTTTTTTATCCCAGGTGAAACATTTTTTAGAGGGGAATTTAATTTAGAATGTATAAAATGTGAAGGTTTCACATTCCATGTAATTATCATGGTCTTGATTTTGAGGGTTTTTCACACTTGTTTGATCATTAATTTGATCATAGGCTCTTCTCCCTTAATTGAAGAGCTATCCCCTAGGATTTTTGGGATCTTTTCTTCTTATGGATCCCTTTTTTGGTAATTTATCATTATTTTTATTGCACGTTATCTCTCGGTGTAAGTGATATGCCTATTTATTCACTTCCCATTATCCCATAAGCAAAGTTTCACTATGATTTAATATTTTTTGATCTTATTGTTTTTTTATTCTTGATATACTATGTTATCTTATTCTAGGAGCCAATCTTTTGTTGGTGGCAGTGTGGAATGGGCATATTCTTTTTTATTTTTTCATGATCTAACTATCCCACTATCTTTTTTGTTTGTGGGATGTGATTCTAAGACATGTGAATCAATCTAAGGGCCTTTTTGTTGACCATGTGTTTCTTTCTGGTTGGAGGATCTTGTTGTGGTTGTGTGTGACCATAATTTAAGGTAGGTGGATCCATCTATAAATAATGTTGGATGAACTATATTTCTTTGGATTTATAAATAATTTTTTAAATACTTTGTCATGTTTTATATGAGTTTTGGAAAAGGGTTTTGGAAAAAATAAGGATTCCCTTTTTTTTGTAAAATAAAAGTTATTTTCTATGCATTTTGAAATGGATTTGTGGAATAATTTTTAAATCATACTATTTATAAAACTGTTTTAAATGAATATTACATGAGAACCCTTGGGTAATTAGGTGGAAGGTGTAGTAATAGGCCTCATCTGTTGATAATGTCGGGGGTTTCACACATGTGGTGATCCTCTACCACCTAGACCAGTTGTTATAGGGGCTTGTTAAACACTTTTAGGTGGTTCACTTTATGGGCGGTTCCTATACTCTATAGAGTTGATGCATATATCAAGAGGATTGATAGAAATATTGTTTATGTCTGGGTACGAGTGTCCAAGCTAGCCTGACCTGCATTGATCCATGGTGTGAAGTAAATTATTATTTTTTATGTATTATTTCAACTTATACTTCCATATAGTTAATATTATATGAGATATATTATTTGATTTTATTTTATTTATTTGATGTATATGAAATTTTTTTAAATTATTTTACCTGGATTATTTTTTGAAATGTGGGGAAAGGGGGAAATTAAATGTTTTACCATAATTTTTATATACACATGTTTAATTTTTTGTCATTCATTCTTTAATTAAAGTTAATAATTTTTATATTTTTATATAGAGACTTATTATTTAAATCGAGAAACGGATCCTACTAATCATGTTTAGCACACACCCTATGCATGACTTTAGTAGTGTGTAGACCACTATATGTACTTTGATACAGGGAAAGGAAATGTTCCATAGTGAGGTGGTGGGGTTTCTTTTAGCTTAATCTGGGTATTTAGTGGTGTGGTGTTGAGATTTTTCTATTCTATCACATGGAATATTTGTTTTCATTTTTTCCCTTTCTATTGGACTTGTCCCTTAAAGATTATTTAGCTGCTTTTTAGGTGTACCACTTCTACTGTTTCCATTTTTTTGCAATGTATTCTTTTTTCTTCATCCATTATTTCTTCAAATCGTGTATATATATATATATGCATGTGTGTGTGTGTAATGTTTTTGACATTAGGTTGGGTGAAATTTTTCCCTCTATTTTTTATTGATCCCCTGATGCTGGTCACCATCCCATCAAGATTGGGAACACCCTTCAGTTATGTGGTAATTTGGATTACATACCTGTTCGAAAGGGTATCTTGGTAGGTTTTATCATAGAACCTATTGAAATTGAAGTCCACTTAGGAAAAAGGGGAATATATTCCTTGAAATTGTTGATACCACACACATTGTTATTACATGGTGTTAATTTCAGGACCTTATTAATTTCTTAAACAGATCATTTAGGTGAGTCATTTGAAAAGTATATGGACTTAAATTCATTACCAGTATCCCATATCAATGAAAATTCGATATATTCAAAGGGAATAGCCAAAATGATGATGAACCTCCACTTTACATCATAGTTATAAGTCCATGAGGTTGTTTCTCCTATAAAAGTGATATCTTATGATATATTTTTCTATCCTACCCAAGTGTGTTATAAGATATAAATGGATTATGAGACTATTTTAAATGAATAATTACAATTTACTATTTAAAATATAATGATGTACGTATGAAAATTTTGAAAATGGGAATTGAGCTTAAATTATTAGTTTAAATAAAGTATTGTTGAGTCTCAAAGAATGTTTTTTATATTATAAATAATAATTAACATAAATATTGAATTTATTTGGTTTATATAATATGTGGCATTTTTACATGTTTCTTTGATGGTCCCTTTAAGAATATTTTCTATGTAATTTTTTGTTGACAAATAATTGATCATGTGTGGGGAATTTTGATGCACTTTTGTGCATTGCTCATTTTTATAATTGAAACTACATTACAAATGGGTTTTAAGATCATTTTTCATGTATTTATGAAATTAACATTTTTGATTAGTTTGGATTTATTACCCAATGAATAATTTATACGATTTGGCATGAACTGGGAATTTTGATGCAAAATCAAGAGTGTTGGGACCCATTTTCCATAGATAACGGTTTTTAATAAGTCACTCAAACGATGCACCCCATCCAAGAAAACCATTAAAGGCATGATGTATTAAAACAAACTCACACACATGGTCTCACCATGCAGTTTTCCATTTGAGAAGCTAGTAGTGATTATATGGTCTCTGCATAGGTATACAAACTGTATAGACCAGAACTCAAGCCATGAAAGGTTGGCCTAGAGGTGAAAAAAATGTTCATAGTTTGTGTATAGGTAACTGAACAATTTTTACTTTCTGAAAAACTTTGAAAAAAAAATAAATATTAATAGTAAAAACAATATAGTTGGCACAAGTTTAATCAAACAATGTGCCTTAACCATACACTAGTTGAAAAAAATAAACCTACCTCCCATATACCCCCACAACCACAATTTGAAACAATATTATAACTCATAACCACCCATAGAATTTTGAGTTCCACCAATTGAATTGAAATTGTTATTATATAAGGAATAAATCATCTGGGTGGTATCAATATAGGCTGAAGGAGAGCTTGAATATCCTTCTAATTTTTTTTCAAGATTTCCCTTTGATGTGTCCTATACCATTTCTCTCCCTTTCTATAGTGAATTATACTGGAAAAAAGATATTTTTTTATTTTCATTTAATTCATGAGTAGCTGATTCCACATATGTTTTGGGGTTATCGATGATGATGATGATCCTTTTTGGTAATTAAATTTCTTGTGTTGTGTTTTTGTTTTTGTTTTTAAAAATTTATAATCCACGTGGTTTTTAATTCTTATATTCATTGGATACACTATATTAGATCAATAAAGGAATATCCAAGGATCTCCAAGGGAATAATAATGAATAATCCCATAATCATTGGATGATTTTTTTCTATAATGGGTTCTCTTTTATAAACATTTTTCATGAATTAATTTTCATAACAATAAGATGATTTTTTTGAACATAAATGAAACCCAACACACCAATGAGTTTTCAACACAGTTGAATCATGGACATCATATTTATTATGAATTATATGAAAAAATGTAATGTTATTTTTAGTGCACTTTATCAAATTTCACAATCCTGATTCATTTCCATTATCGAGTTTTAAGTTTTTTTTTGGTATTTTATTTTAAGTGATGAAAAACAATACAGATATTTTTAATTGGGTTAACTAAGATATAGAATGAATGATAAACCTTCTACCAATGATTTTAAATTTATCTAAATCTTAAATTTTTTATTCTAGAACTCAAATCAACCAACACCCAAAGTGTTTTCATAGATCATACCCATACTCTCATTATACTAACTATGAAGATGTAAATTCTTCAATTTGGGATAACAAAAGTTATCATTCAGATGGAAAGACGCTAAAAATCTCATCGGTTGCTGCAAATTTGTTTGTAAGCATGTATCATGACATATCTCACCAAAAACAATAGTTTTTAAATAAAAATACCCAAAAAAATATATAAATAAAACTAAGGCTTATAATAAATAGAAAATAATTAAAAATAGAAGCATGGGTGTGACAATTCTACCCACCATTGAACTTTCCACACTTGGAAAGTCAATCCATAGTCTATTCAAAGACTAAATTAAGTCGTTTTTCATTTACTTAAGACTCTCATTCCCATGTATCATGCTCATAATTCTTTTTATTTTATATAAACCAAAGAAATTGATTGAATTTCACTCACAACACCTTCAATTGGAAATTGACTATAAGAACTAGTTGTTTGGTTGCTTACATATCAGGTTCCATATCCGGATCTTCCTAATTAGACACATGGGAGGGGTCTTTATTAAAAAAAATTCAACATAAAGACATATAAAACATTATAAACCAATATCGATGGGAGGAAAAATAAAATATTATGAAACTTTCTTGATCCTCTCAAAAATATTGAATGGTCTAACCTACCTCATATAATTCTTTCATTTATTACCAATATGGTGAAGCCCAAAATGAGGTGTCACATTAAAAATCAAATGTTCTCCTAATAAATTAAAAGGTATGGCATGGAAAATAAACATATGGAATGTAACCAATCTAATATTTTCTCAACCATTTCCTAATCATTTCGATCTTTCATGTCTTCTCCTATACTATACTTGTTCCAACCAAAGAAGTCTATCCCAATTCAACCAAATATAGGTTGAACTAGAAATTTCATTCATATATATGTATTTTAGGTTATCCATATTAATCAATGGATTGATAACTTTTCTTATAGAGAATCTAAATCAATCAAATGTAGTTTTAATAAGAACCTCTGAAGTCTAAAAAACATGCACGATGTGTGTTCTTTAAAATTTGGTTTTCCCATCCCATTTAGCCATATTTTTTTGGGGCAGTATGTCATGCTAAGCTTTAAATATGATCCCATATCCTTATAAAGTACCTCCTAGAATACATATGTAATATAGGGATATCTATCATAAGTGATAACAAATGGCACCCTATGTAGTCTCAAAATATCCTAAACCTACCATATTCCCAGCTCCTCCACTTTAGTGGTATCTTTGATCAGGATAAAATTATAGGATTTTGTTTGATAATAAATTACCACTCTATTAAAATTCCTTCTTCAAGGATTATATGGTATTCCAATGATAAAATATATGGATAACTCATCCAACTTCTAAGTATGAATACAAAAAGGATGGATTAGGCCCAAAGTATTCTAATTCCCATGTTTGATATATTGATATGTATAACACCAAGAAAAAAATTTGGCTATATATCACATCATGCTTCACCACCATAACTAGTTTCACATCTCATAATACATATTGGTGGAACCATGATGGGAATCCCACTATAAATGGTGATATAATTGCATCACCATATTTCTTAGGGATGATTAAACCACAAAAATAGTCTCCAAAGTGAATTATTCCTCCTAATGACAAATACCATTTATGTGATACCTCCCCTCTATTTAGAATCTAACTTTAGTGTGGACACATGTCATTATTATGTTGTTATTCATGGATAATCTCTTGAATATTGGTCACTAATTTATTCTAGTTGTGATCATTTCATTCTTCTCTTCCTTAGATTTCAGATACATTTGGGAAAAAATCCCAACGATATTCCACTCACTTCTAGACTCCTTCATATCTGGAGATAGAAACATACTAATTAAGTAAATCGAAACCACATTCCTTTTACCTATTATATAGATGATTTAAAAATAAAATCCCTAAAGGAAATAAAATCAAAAATCTACCTCAAATTTAGGTTTATCCAAGAGAATATATAGCTCAAACATTTATGACTAGAATAAACTATAAACCTTTACCTAAAAAGTTAATGGTCTCGTCATTTGAGAGCATGCATTGAGGAAGAATGTCCGTTGTCTTGGGTTAGGTAATTACCCTCTTGTGGTTGTTGTTAGTGAGTGCCATGAACCACAACTTGATAAGACAATATAACAACACAACTAAGCCTCATAATTGATTCAACACAATAGACCACATATATAACACCCTTAGTTTTATGAATTATTTTTATGATTTAATTTTATATTTTTGATATTTTTTATTTAATGCAACATTGAATATATCTTTTTCTATATAAAACCACCAATTTATTCTTTATTTTTTTGCAACACCAAGTTATGCATGCGCTACACACAACACTTAGATTAGCTTTTGGTATATGCAACACTATGTTGGGATTTTGTTACACATAATACTTATTTCCCTTAATATCATCCGTGACATGAAATATATAGTATAACTAAACTATAATGTAATATTAATATTATTATAAAAATATTATTATAGTTTTTTCCTAGACGTTGGAAGCTTCGTTATGAATAATATTAATTAAATTATGAAAATATGGTTTACACATATATATAAGAATATTTATTTTTTTGGACCACTTTGTTTATAATTTGAATTTTTTTGTAAATAGTTTTCAATAATTGTTGAAATGAAAAAATAATTCCAAAGTGATTGGAGATTGGTTGAAGTGAACAAGCCTAGATAATTGTAATGGATTCATAGAAATATATTCCATACTTGGGAAATTATATTTAATGATCAAAATCAGATGATTGTTGCACTGATATTATTGTTCAAAGAACTTGTATCATATTTGATACATTGTCCACAAAAACTATTAAGTGTGGATAGTGTTCTTTGGAATTAATAATCCAAAAAAGAAGAAGAATGGTGGTTGATACAGATTAGAAGATGAAGAGAAAGGTTTCCATGAATGATTTGGTTTGTAATTAAAGATGGCCATGCATTTTAGTGCATACCTAGTTTTCTACTGAGTATTTTTATTTTTCATAATTAAAAAAATTTGCTACCCCATGATCTAGCTATCTAGACTCAACTCGAGGCTAATTCGGGAACAATGTTGGCCACACCCATAGTGAATCTAGGTAGAGCCACCCCACAAGTCACAGAGAGTTAGCCCTAAGCATGCTTGCAGAGTAAGGGTCGAAGCACGCATAGGATGGGTGCAGAGCACCCCTGTAGAGAACATTGTATGGGGAGATATAATTGAGGGAGGATAATAATTCTGAGTGATTAGCGGACCGAGTTGATATTTAAAATTTGGCTCACCCGTGGTTCTCTTTCGACGTGGGGTGAGTGTTTTTAATGACTGAACTAATCTCAACTGCTCAATGCAACCTATATCTCAGTCGACCATCGGATTAGCATGAAATTTTATCATCTAATCTTGGATGCCCATACATCACACACCATGTGTATTGGAACCGAAGCCATATGATGCTCCTGCATCCATGTCATCATCTTCCTCATTCAGCGCTCACCAGCGTCGCTGCTCTTTATTAGAGACAACCAAGAACCATGTCTGAACTATCATTCCCTATCATTTTGACACTGTGAATATCATATAAGTGCACTGAGGTCATGGATGTAAATTTATTTTTTCATACATTCGAACATCTTGAAGATAATGATAGTCCAAGGAAAACATATTTTTCGAGGCCACTTGTATTAGAGTGAGGATTGAAAACATATTTTATCATATACCTAATGCATGCATGTGATATTTTTGATAAGATATGGTTGCGCGCTAAAAATAAAACATCCAAAAATATTGGTGTATCTCATCTATGGTTTGGAATTCATTAAAACGACAAATATCCTGATAATTCAATCCTCCACTCTTCACGAAGAATCTTGAGAATTTTGAAAGGAGGTAAAAGAAGTGATCATTGCCTATAAGAGGAGAATCCCTAAGCCAATTGAATACTGATTCTCCCAATCTTTTTAGAGCTCATGTTTTCAAAAACTGATCATCCCTCTGTGCTTCCACTTTTTGAAGGGAAAGTAGTGTACCACAAGCCTTTTCCCCTTCTAAGAAGAGATACCATTAGTGTTTCAAAAGTACATCACACACTAAAATGGCTTTGAGAATAATTTAAGTGCTTCAGCATGAATTGATTCTCGTGACCATGTGATTGACTACCTAAAACATCAATGTGCTTTGAAAGAACATGTAACCATGATTCAGTGGATGAGCCTCAGCCTCCCATTTTTCTTCATGAAGACCTCAAGACTCTATGCAATGAGGTGCCACACATATTTTATGTGAAGAAGAAGACTCGTGTCCACCCTGGTTTCATGAATAGAAAGATAAATCACTCAGGTTCTCACAATACACCCATTCTATTTTAGAGGGGCCTATTTTGAAAAGGAAGGTTCTTACACGAGGTCCATATGCACATTCATGCACATATGTTCTTCACTTAAACGATCCTTGTGCCTCAAGTGTTAGAGAATAAGTTTTAAAGTGGTTTCACCCATTCATGTTTGAATAGAAACACATATAAAACCTAACAAAATACTTAAACCAAGTGTAAGATAAAGAATGGAGGGAAGAAGATAAGAGGTTGTGTGTATATGCTCAAAGAATTATACCCATTAGGATTTTCACACAAGAGAGAAGAAGAGGATATTTCTTGCACTCTTTCATGCACCTGCACACGTGATGACACTTAAAATAAAAAACCAAAATTGTGTGTTCATGCATGTGAGAATAAGAAGAAGTAGGAAGTGAAGAGTTCAACCTAATTGCTACATGAAAGATCTCATGCATACGTGAAAAGAATAAATGAGGATTGAATCTGATGATGCCATGTAAGATGATTTTCATTGCCTAAATAATCACATAGGTGTATGTGATTCCTACCAAGAAAGAAGAACAGGTTTCAGTGTAGATACCCAAATATTGATGTACATGGTCATTAAATTACTTTTGTATAATACATAATACATAATAAGAACCAACACTCAAGGACCGTAATAGTTTAGTGTCTTTGGAAACTCGAAACATAATCTTCTAATCGTGGTGAAAGATCTTCAACATCTCCCATAAAGATCCTCCCCTTTTGTTTTCTTACCTAAAACCTTTCTCTAAATCCTGGGGAAAAGAAAACATATAAAGGGTGATCTGAAATGATCAGTAAGGGTAAGCATGGTTAAAATAAAACAAATCATATACATTTGAACTTAAAAACATGAACAGAATGTTTAAACAAAAAAATCTTGAGCAATGACATAAAATGTGATAGTACATAAGGCATAGATCATAAAGAAACATTAGTCATGATAAAATAGCATGGGGATAAAACGTGTAATTTTGGAAACCATTCAGCACATGTTATTATTTCCATAGCAGCCAAGGCATTGCTGCCAAGACCATGTTAGTGGACAAAGTCTCTTTCTGAATCGAGTTCACTCCTCGTTCCAGTCCTATATTACTGAACCGGTTTAACTTGTCGTTCCAGCAATGTCTATCTATTGAGATATAAATCTTTAACCAATGCATTGGATGGATATATAGGTCCCACCCATCTCATAATGAAATCATTCTTTCTTGTTCCATAAAATAAACTTAAAACATTCATCATAACCCAAAGAATAAAATGGGTTTCATAAAAATCATCCCATCATCACATAATCCGTATAAAACAAATTGATATTTCATTATGAGAAAATTGAAACCATGTAAATCATAGAGACATTATACTTGAAACATACACATATGAAATAATTTCATCTTAGATGGAAAATGGTTTTGATAAAACACTTGAAATGAATTCTTGAGGAAAATATCCTTTCTTCTTCAAAATCATTTTCTTTTCTCAAAATGAAATTAAATTTTAAAATAAAATGATTTTGTTGAAAATAATCATGAAAACTTGTAGAATAATCTTCTTGAAAATTCGGTGTTATGAAACCGTAAAAACCCATTCATGCCGTATAAGTTAAAAAACATTATCCTCGTACTTTTGTCGAAAAAGTCAAAAAGTATCACGTATGGTAAACTAAAGAATGATTCCTTCCATAACACAAAGTAAAAGTCATAGAGGGGTAAAAATGACTTTAAAAATACATGGAAGAATGAAAAAACATATTTATGGACATGGATGAAAAATATAACCCCAGTAAATACTTACGTATAAGAAATCTTGAATAAAAATGAGATTGAAAAATTATCCCTTACCTTATGTTTGTATGCTTCGTATGTATCTGAACCTCATGTATAATGATTTAAATAATTTCATTGACTTATTAAAGAATCATATTCACTGTTATTATATCATATATGGTTCACTTAGGTTTTTATATTACCCATTAATTTTTCAATTCCATGTTAAAGTAGCATTTTGGGTAAAATATTTTCATTTATCGTACGTGTTTAGACTTATTGTTCTTGATATTATTATTACTTATATAATGATTTAATTACTTCCAGAATGTAAAACATGATTTATATATCATATATATTCAGTATATATATATATACAATAGATAGATAAATGAAATGAAACACACCGTTCATGGAGACGGTAGGTCGTACGTATACATGAACGTTGTTTTCCTTTCCTTATTGACTTGAATGGAAGTAAGTAGATGACATATATATATATACATAAATACAGTAGCTTTATCATATAATATATTTAATTATTATTCATTATATATACTTTATAACCATTCTTTAATGGTTAACATGGAGAATGAATCTCATCGCCTCGTGGAGACGGTAATCTGTACGTACGCACGAGTGATGATATCGTTCCAATAATTATTGAATTGAATTGGAGTAGATGATATAATATCTCTGAATCATTATGATTTTATAATAAATATATATAGTTATTCTTTACACAATTATACCCATCCATGTAAGGTGGTGTTGGAAAAATAGATTACACCACGGCGTAGAGACGGTATTCCGTACGTACGCACGCGCGGTGATTTCGTTTTACATAGGATGGATAGAAGGTGAAATGGGTTTGTTTCATATTTCTAATAACATATAAGTATGTAATTGATACTTATGTTTTTACTTTATAATGAAAAAACTAAAGAAGAAGAAGTTGAAGAAGAAAGAAACATGAAAGAATCGGTAGAAGAGATTACCTCTTCCTCGACATACCTCCTTTAAACTTCTTCTTAGGGCACTAGAGTTGGTCTTTTGAACAGAACAGAACCTCAATGATATAACTATAGATGTTGATAAGATGAATTTTCAGGTTTTGGCCGAGCTTCATGGCTCAAAAGGGTGTGAAGACAAGAGGGAAGGGGTGCCCTTTTTATAAGGGAGGAGAGGTGCACCTTTGGAAAAACTTAAAATATTATTTTATAATAAAGATATATTCGGTTTATAATAGCTCAAAATTGATTTATTTAGAATATAAAGTGGGGATGTGTCTAAATAATCTCAACCAATAGGTTTTATACAAGTTTAGTTTACTATTTTAACCTTATCATTTAGATTTAACTCTAAGTTACATAATTTAACCTTTACAATGTCTTCTTGTTTTCTTACACTATATGGTTAATAAACTTACTATAACAACTCAAAAGAACCCCAAGTGGTTCATTATTAATATATATAACCTTATCTAAGTCATTTTGCCGAACCGTATATTTTTTGGAATATAATAACAATTAATAATATAATATTTGTTTTAAAAACTATTTTATGTCAATTTTGACACTATTTGGTAATTGATTTTTGAAAAACTCATAACAATGTGATTAGTTATAAAATAGTTAATTTAATCAATATTAACATATCATATTAACCAATAAAATTGGTTTAATTCATAAAAAGTCTCAAAATACATTTATTTGGTTATTTATAACATCAATTATGTAAATATTTCATTAATAAGGTAATTACTACATCATCATTGTGTCATAAATAAATTAAATTATTTAATGTCTAAATATTATAAATAAAATACCATTATGTAGGAAATATTTTTATCTCTCTAATGAATATTTATAGTCGAATTTATCTTATGTATAACCCAATATTAAAAATGTTTTAGTTATTAAACGTTGATTTTAACTATTTTAACTCTTCTTTAAATAAAATAATGATAAATGTCCTAATCTAATCCAAGTGGACCTAAAGGGTAATATTTTATTCCTAAGGTTGTTTTTGGTTGAATTACACTTATCCAATATAATTAGGTCATGTGTTAGGGTAATAATAATATCATTTTTACCCTTAATTACCCTATTTACTTTTTACTGTGGTAAATAAAAGTAAAAATGTTACTATTCACCAAAAATTATTTTTATCTTATTGAACCAAATTTTACTCCTTGATATTAACCGTGTCTCTTGGATTTTTGAAATTCCACCCACAGAAGCAGTAAAATTAAGTTTTTTTTTAATTTTCAAATTCTCCTAGGAGGTGGGTAAAAGATGGTGAAAAGTTCAATAAAAATTTTATATATCTAAAATTATTATAACATGACTCCAATTAATTACATTGAACATATATAGGTATTATGTATCTATTTTTACCTAAAATAAATTTAAATAAAATAATTAATTATTTAAATAAAAATTCAGTTTTTAAACTATAACTCAGTGTTTTTTCACTATTCATCAAAAATTGAAAGTTTTCAAACAAATACCAAAATTTTACCCTAGGTGAATTTTGATATCCTGAATCCAAAAATGAAGTCCATTTTGAATGATAAAATTTATAAAATTTCAAAAAGTTGCTATTACTATTCATAACAGCTAGTTTATAATAATAGTATAATAATATCTCGTTTAGTGAAACTCGTGATTGCATACTACAGACGCTATCGAGGAAGGTCTGGATTGCGTGTAATGCAAGCCAAGTCAGGGCTGAGTGTAGTGAAATATGAATTTGGTGTTGTGTATAACATAATCAAAACTTATTTCATTTATACATTAAACAAAATTTATGCTTATTGTTGCATAGAATAATTTCCACAAAACAAACGTGAAATTGTGTGTAACACGAGCCAAGAATAGTGTTTTGTATACTGCGAGCTAATATGGTGTTGTGTATAGTACAATCTGATCTTGGTGTAGTGTATAATAGAACACGCCAAAGAAATTAAAAACAATATATCTCATAAAATCTAGGGTTGTTACATTCTACCCCCCTTAAAATGAATTTCACCCTCGAAATTTATCGGGGTTATAAATGGTTTTCTACTTGAAAGTTTATTTCATAGAAAACCACTTCGTAAAAGGGAATACCAAAACTAAACTTTAAAAACTAAAATATGAAATGTAATGGTTACCTAAATTAACTAATAATTGGGTTTCCACATAGGAGAACATAGGTGAAAATATGGATATGGAAGAGAAATATAACCATCAACTTCTGATGAAGAGTGGTAGAGGACCTAGCTTTGAAAAATCCAACAATAAAAAAGCCATAAACTTGTGATGATCTATGGTACCATCTAATTCATCAGATATAAGGGCACTATGAAAACATTTTTGGTTTTCAAGATCATTTCCTTAAATTTGAAGAAATTGGATTTAGAAGAAATATTTTCTTTATTTTGGTACAATCTCACCGTTGGTCATTCCATGGACAATTTCCACTTCATCTCTTAAAGAAATGAAGTTGAATTTGTCATTCGAGAAGTGTTAGTAGATCAGGTGATAGAATGATGGGTCATTCCATCTGTCTCAAACAAAAGGTTAGTAGAAGTTATCAAATATACATAAGTCCATCTATAGTGAGATTAGTCATATTTGGTTCCAAAAATGGAATTGTACTTCATATATCATACTGCTTAATATAATAAAACTAGTTTCTCTAACCAAGGACTTCATGTAGGCCAGTGGTAGGTGATAAAGGCCCATCTCACTTCGGATGTGGGTTCGATTCCCACAGCCTTGTCTGACGTGATGGGTTGTCGCCCATCCTGCAGGTTGTCCTTTTTCTAAAACTACATTATTAAAAATTTCCATCAATAATATAGAAAAATTTATAGCCTTGAACAATACTAACTTATGTCCAACATATTCCATTCCAATCTTTAGGCTTATCCAAAATACTTCTGTCCAAACTCATATTATAGTGAAAAAGATTACCAGAGAGTTCATATAACAAGCATGTTAATACCATCATTGATCCAAAAATATCATAAGATATGTCTCTTTAGTCACATTCCAAACATTCGAAGGCCTTAATCATGTATTCTCTTGAAAAATGAATACCCATTGAACCTTAGTGAAAACATGAATGCAGTTAAAAGTTAACACTTTCCACATACCGAAATCCAAAAAATTCTATATACACAGACCATGATATCACTTAGTCCTTATATCAATCATGAACTCATGAATACTATCACACATATTATGTTCTCCTTATCCATTCATTATGCGCATATCATCTGGTTTTCAAAAAATTTAAATCACTTTTCATGGTTACTGGTACCATAAAATTATTGAAAACCACAATAGACTAATACAAAAATATTTCAATTTACCATAAAAGTAAATCAACAACATTATTCTTGAATACCAATACATAAACACTTCAATCCATCCTCTTTAATTATTGTCATGGATTAAGTCCTTTCTTGATTTAGAAGTAACCTTTTTGGTCAGGGCGTTGACTTGGGTAATGCCCATGTTCTCCCCAAATAAGGCCTTGAACTCCATAACAGTTTGTCACTCTATGACCCTTTTTTCCACACAGATAACATCTTCCCCTCCATTTGAGGTATTCTTCAAGGTTCTTATTCCCTTCTTTAAAAATCTCAATCTTCTTTTCTCTATGCTCTACACCATGCGAACATGCATGAAATTCCATCTTCCTCTTATTTTATGACTTAGTAATACCACCAAAGTTCACCTTGTTAATCATATATCGTGATGACTGATTCGGAAAAATCACAATATCATTTTCTCAAGGCATTAGACAATTTTGTTGATCACAGTCACCAATTTGTCCATCAAAATCAACGTTAACTGAATTCCTTCTTGTTCCCTCCATTGACTAAAACCATAAACCATAGTGTAAGAAATAGTTAAAATAACGAGGAACCACATAATCATTAAAAGTCACTTATGGGATGTCTAAATTATCACACTTTCTTTAATCCGTGACACCTTAGGTTCACCCTAGTTTATTCATGATCGTCAACATAACTCTAGGACTATAACCTATAGTTATACTAAACCTTAGGGAAATCCCAAGACATACTTTTGAAATATCTATAGAGATTTCACTAAAGTTTTCACATCCTAGCTTCCAAAGGTTAACTAAACCTTTCCTCTGATACCAACTGTAGAGACCCAAATCATGACGTACATAGACATTACATTACTTTTGCGGAATACTTTATACATAATAAGAACCAACACTAAAGGACCTTAATAGTTTAGTGTTATTGGAAACTCAGAACATAATCTTCTAATCATGGTGAAAGATCTTCAACATCTCCCATAAAGATCTTCCCCTTTTTTTTCTTACCTAAAACCTTTCTTTAAATCCTGGGGAAAAGAAAACATATATAGGGTGATCTCAAATGCTCGGTAAGGGTAAGCATGGATAAAATAAAACAAATCATATATCTTTAAACTTAAAATCATGATCATAATGTCTAGACATCAAAATCTTGAGCAATGACATAAAACATGATAGTACATAAGGCATAGATCATAAAGAAACATTAGTCATGATAAAATAGAAAGGAAATAAAACATGTAATTTTGGGAACCATTAAGCACATGTTATGATTTCCATAGTAGCCAAGGCATTGCTTCCAAGACCATCTTAGTGGACAAAGTCCCTTTCAGAATCGATTTCACTCCTCGTTCCAGTCCTATATTACTGAACCGGTTTAACTTGCCTTTCCAACCATGTCTATCGTATGAGATATAAATCTTTACCCAATTCATTGGAGATAGATATAGGTCACACCCATCTCATAATGAAATAATTCTTACTTGTGCCACAAAATAAACTTAAAACATTCATCATAACCCAAAGAATAAAATGGTTTTCATAAACATCATCACATAATCCATATAAAACAAATTGATATTTCATCATGAGAAAACTGAAACCATGTAAATCATAGATACATTATTCTTGAAACATACACATATGAAATAATGTCATCTTAAATGTAAAATGGTTTTGATAAAACACTTGAAATGAATTCTTGAGGAAAATATCCTTTCTTCTTCAAAATCAATTTCCTTTCACAAAATGAAATGAAATTTTAAAAGAAAAGGATTTTGTTGAAAATAATCATGAAACCCTTTAGAATAATCTTCTTGAAAATTAGGCATTATGAAACCGTAAAAATCCATTCATTCCGTATAAGTTAAAAAAACATTCTCCTCATACTTTTGTCGGAAAAGTCAAAAAGTACCACAAATGGTAAACAAAAGAAAGATTCCTTCCATAACACAAATTAAAATTAAAAGAGGGTTAAACCTAACTTTAAACATACATGAAAGAATGAAAAATCATTTTTATGGACATGGATGAAAAATATAACCCCAGTAAATACTTACATATAAGCAATCTCAAATAAAAATGAGATTGAAAAATTATCCCTTACCTTATGTCTGTTATGCTTCATATGTATCTGAACCTCCTGTATAATGATTTAAATAATGTCATTAACTTATTACAGAATCATATTAATTGTTATTATATCATATATGGTTCACATAGGTATTTATATTACCTGTTCATTTGTCAATTCCATGTTAAAGTAGCGTTTTGGGTAAATTCTTTTCATTTATCATACGTGTTTGGACTTGTTGTTCTTGATATTATTATTACTTATATCATGCTTTACTTACTTCCAGAATGTAAAAAATTATTTATATATCATATATATTCAGTATATATATATATAATAGATAGATAAATGAAATAAAACACATCGTTCATGGAGACGGTAAGCCGTACGTACGCATGAACGTTGTTTTCCTTTCCTTATTGACTTGAATGGAAGTAAGTAGATGACATATATATATATATATTTATTTACATAAATAAATTAGATTTATCATAAAATATATTTCATTATTATTCATTATATATACTTTATAATGATTCCTGAATGGTTAACATGGAGAATGAATCCCATCGTGTCGTGGAGACATTAATCCATACGTACATAGGAGTGATGATATCATTCTCATAATTATTTAATTGAATTGGAGTGGATGATATAATATCTCAGAATCATTATGATGTTATAATAACTATATATAGTTATTCTTTACACCATTATACCCATCCAAGTAAGGTGTTGTTGGAAAAACATATTACACCACGGCATGGAGATGATATTCTGTATGTACGCACACGCGGTGATTTCATTTTCCATAGGATGGATAGAAGGTTAAATGGGGTTGTTTCATATTTATAATAACATATCATTATGTAATTGATACTTATGTTATTACTTTATAATGAAACAACTAATGAAGAAGAAGTTGAAAAAAAAGAAACATGAAAGAATCGGTAGAAGAGATTACCTCTTCCTCGACGCACCTCCTTCAGACTTCTTCTTAGGGCACTAGAGTTGGTCTTTTGATAAGACCAGAACCTCTATGATATAACTAGAGATGTTTAGAAGAGGAATTTTTAGGGTTTCTCCGAGCTTCAAGACTCCGAAGAGTGTGAATAGAAGAGGGAAGGGGTTCTCTTTTTATAAGGGAGGAGAGGGGTACCTTTAGAAAAACTGAAAATATTATTTTATAATAAAGATATTTTCAGTATATAATAGCTCTAAATTGATTTATTTATAATATAAAGTGGGGATGGGTCGAAATCCTCTCAACCCATAGGTTTTAGACAAGGTTAGGTTACTATTTTAACCTTATCATTTAGATTTAACTCTAAGTTACATAATTTAACCTTTACCGTGTCTTCTTGTTTTCTTACAATATATGGTTAATAAACATACTATAACAAGACAAACGGACCCCAAGTGGTTCATTATTAATATATATAACCTTATCTAAGTCATTTGTCCGAACCTTAAATTTTTAGGAATATAATAACAATTAATAATATAATATTTGTCTTAAAAACTATTTTTTGTCAATTTTGACACTATTTGGTAATTGATTTTTGTAAAAAAACATAACAACGTGATTAGTTCGAAAAAAGTTAATTTAATCTATAATAACATGTCATATTAACCTAGAAAATTAGTGTAAATCATAAAAAGCCTCAAAATACATTTATTTGGTTGTTTATAACATCAATTATGTTAATATTTCTTTTATAATGTAATTACTGCATCATCATTGTGTCATAAATAAATTTACTTATTTAATGTATAAAAATTATAAATAAAATATCATTATTTAGGAAATCTATTTAGCATTCTAATTCATATTTATAGTTGAACTTATCTTATTTGTAACCCAATATTAAAAATGTTTTAGTTATTAAACTTTGATTTTAACTATTTTAACTCTTTTTTAAATAAAACTAGTACTCAGCCGTGCAATAGCACGGCTTATTCGATTAATGGTTTTTCTTTTAGTAAGAATTAATATTTATAATTTTTGAGAAGAAACAATAATGTTGACTAAAAATTGAAAGTCTTGATTAACGGTATTACTTTTAAAAAGAATTTGTATTTATAAAAGTTGAGAAGAAACAAAAATACTGACTAAAGAGTGAAAGTAAAATCTAACATAAGACAGTGATTGTAAAAATAATACCGACAAATGTGAAAATGACTGAAATAAATATGGTAAGATGAGAAAACCTACAGAACATAAACTAATGAAAATCAGTCCAGCAAAATGAAAATAATAAAAAATAAGCAGAAAGAAAACATGGATTTCTCAGCCAGTATTTTGAAGAGCAGTTCAACTGTAGAGGTGTTGTCATCCTGTTTGGAAATCATGGATTTTCTCCAAACCATGATTTGAAGATAGCCACCTAAAAATGGAAAAAAATTATGAAATGTATTAAAAAAATTAATACCAATAATGATGTGAGTGGGTTGCTCATTATGGATGAAAATGGAGTTAAGACTAAAGATAACGAAAATAGAAGATGCTGGAATGGGGGAGGCGAAGTTCAGAAGGTGTGAAATTTACAAATCTGTTGGAATAAATTGAACTAAAAAATTACTACTTACTATAAATATGACGACCTCTCATAGCGTTGCCCCTCCCCTTACCCTCTACCCAGCCCCCCCTCCCCCTGCCCAGCCCCCTCCCCTGCCTACCCCCGGCCCAGCTCCCCACCCACCCCCTGCCCAACTCCATCCCTCCCCCTTTCCCCTACCCAGCCCCTCCCCCTGCCCACCCCCACTAAAACGTGCCCTTAGAAAAGTAGTGGAAAGCTGTTTATATTTAAAAAAACGAACCACAGGAAGAGATATCCAAATCAGTTACAATGAATTCTTTGGATGGTTATTTATGAATCTTTAAACAGTGAAGACAGATGCAAGAGCAGGAGTAAATATTTTGTATACCTCAATAATCAGCCAGGTCCAAAACATAGAAGCACCTCCACAACCGAGCTTCCATCCCAGGCCGAACAGAAAGATACGTTAGGAAGACAAGATAGTGGTAGGTAATATTTAAACAGAAATAGAAACTTCTAAGAAATCATAATAACAGTAGGAAACATATATCACTAAATGAAAAGGAATAAAATATAACCCCTCCCCTTCCCCCTCCCCTCTGCCCAGCCCCCTCCCCCTGCCCAGCTCCCCTCTACTCCTGCCTATGTCCAGCTACCCCCCCCCCCCCCCCCATCCCCCTGCCCAGCTCCCCCCACCCTCCCCATGGCACTGCCAAGCTCACCCCCTCCCTCTGCCCAGCTCCCCCACCTCCCCCAGCCCCTGCCCAGCTCCCCCCCCTCCCCCAGGCCCTGCCCAGCTCCCCCCTCCACCTGCCCAGCTCCCCCCCTCCCCTACCCCAGCCCCTACCCCATCCCCAGCCCCCGCCCCAGCCCCAGCCCCTGCCCCTAATCCCCCCTCCCCCTGCATAGCTCCATCCCTCCCCTTTCCCCTGCCCAGCCCCTCCCCCTGCCCACCCCGACTAAAACGTACCCTTAAAAAAGTAGTGGAAAGCTGTTTAAATTTAAAAAAATGAACCACAGGAAGAGATACCCAAATCAGTTACAATGAATTCCTATGATGGTTATTGATGAATCTTTGAACAGTGAATACGGATGCAAGAGAAGGAGTAAATATTTTGTATACCTCAATAATCAGACAGGGCCAAAACTGAGAAGCCCCTCCACAACCGAGCTTCCAACCCAGGCCGAATAGAAAGATATGTTAGAAAGACAAGAGAGTGGTAGGTAATATTTAAACAGAAAGAGAAACTTCTAATAAATCATAATAATAGTAGGAAACATATATGACTAAATGAAAATGAATAAAATATAAACCCTCCCCTTCCGCCTCCCCTCTTCCCATCCCCCCTCCCCCTGCCCAGCCCCCCTTCCCATGCACAGCCCCCTCCCCGTCCCCCTGCCCAGCCCCCTTCCCCTGCCCAGCTCCCTCCCTCCACTTGCCCCTGCCTAGACCCCCTCCCCCTCCCTAGCTCCCCCCTCCTCCTGCCTCTGTCCAGCTACCCCCCATCCCCCTGCCCAGCTTCCTCCCTCTACTTACCCATTCATTTGTCAATTCCATGTTAAAGTACCGTTTTGGGTAAAATCTTTTCATTTATCGTACGTGTTTGGACTTGTTGTTCTTGATATTATTATTACTTTTATTATGATTTACTTACTTCCATAATGTAAAAAATGATTTATATATCATATATATTGAGTATATATATATATATAATAGATAGATAAATGAAATGAAAGACACTGTTCATGGAGACGGTAGGTCATACATACGCATGAACGCTGTTTTTCTTTCTTTTTTGACTTCAGTGGAAGTAAGTAGATGCAATATATATATACATAAATACAGTATATTTATCATAAAATATATTTCATTATTATTCATTATATATACTTTATAATCATTCATGAATGGTTAACATGGAGAATGAATCTCATCGCGTCGTGGAGACGGTAATCCGTACGTACGCATGAGTGATGATATCATTCCCATAATTATTGAATTGAATTGGAGTGGATGATATAATATCTCAGAATCATTATGATGTTATAATAACTATATATAGTTTTTATTTACACCATTATACCCATCCAAGTAAGGTGTTGTTGGGAAAACAGATTACACCACGGCGTAGAGACGATATTTCGTACATACGCACGCGCGGTGACTTCGTTTTTTGTAGGATGGATATAAGGTCAAATGGGGTTATTTCATATTTATAATAACATATCAGTATGTAATTGATACTGATTTTATTACTTTATAATGAAAAAACTAATGAAGAATAATTTGAAGAAGAAGGAAACATGAAAGAATCGGTAGAAGAGATTACCTCTTCCTCGACGCACCTCCTTTAGACTTCTTCTTAGAGAACTAGAGTTGGTCTTTTGAGAAGACCAGAACCTCTATGATATAACTAAAGATGTTGAGAAGAGTAATTGGTAGGGTTTCTCCGATCTTCAAGGCTCTGAAGGGTGTGAAGAGAAGAGGGAAGGGGTTCCCTTTTTATATGGGAGGAGAGGGGTACCTTTAAAAAAACTTAAAATATTATTTTATAATAAAGATATATTCAGTATATAATAGCTCTAAATTTATTTATTTAGAAGATAAAGTAGGGATGGGTCGAAATCCTTTAAAACCATAGGTTTTAGACAAGTTTAGGTTACTATTTTAACCTTATCATTTACATTTAACGCTAAGTTACATAATTTAACCTTTACCATGTCTTCTTGTTTTCATACAATATATGGCTAATAAACTTACTATAACAAGACAAAAGGACACCAAGTAGTTCATTATTAATATATATAACCATATCTAAGTCATTTGGCTGAACCTTATATTTTTAGGAATATAATAACAATTAATAATATAATATTTGTTTTAAAAACTATTTTATGTCAATTTTGAAACTATTTGGTAATTGATTTTTGTAAAAATCATAACAACGTTATTAGTTAGCAAATAGTTAATTTAATCAATAATAACAAGTCATATTAACCAATAAAATTAGTGTAATTCCTAAAATCCTCAAAATACATTTATTTGATTATTTATAACATCAATTAAGTTAATATTTCATTAATAAGGTAATTACTGCTTCATCATTGTGTCAAAAATAAATTTAATTATTTAATGTATAAAAATTAAAAAAAAAATATGATTATATAGTAAATCTTTTTATCTTTCTAATTAATATTTATAGTTGAATTTATCTTATGTATAACTCAATATTAAAAATGTTTTAGTTATTAAACATTGATTTTAACTATTTTAACTCTTCTTTAAATAAGATAATAATAAGTGTCCTAATCTAATCCAAGTGGACCTAAAGGGTAATATTTTATTCCTAAGGTTGTTTTTTGTCGAATTAAACATATCCAATATAATTAGGACATGTTTTAGGGTAATAATAATATCATTTTCACCCTTAATTACCCTATTTTCTTTTTACCTTGGTAAATAAAAGTAAAAAGTTACTATTCACCAATAATTATTTTTATCGTATTGAACCACTTTTTACTCCTTGATATTAACCATGTCTATTAGATTTTTGAAATTCCACTTACAGATGCGGTAAAATTAAGTTTTATGTAAATTTTCAAATTCTCCTAGGAGGTGGGTAAAAGATGGTGAAAAGTTTAATAAACTTTTTATATATCTAAAATTATTATAAAATGACTCCAATGAATTACATTGAACATATATAGGTATTATGTATCTATTTTGACCAAAATAAATTTAAATAAAATAAGTAATTATTTAAATAAAAATTTGGTTTTTAAACTACAACTCAGTGTTTTTTCACTATTCATCAAAAATTGAATGTTTTTAGAAAAATACCAAAATTTCACCCTAGGCTAATTTCGATATCCCCAATCCAAAAATGAAGTCCATTTTGAAAGATAAAATTTATAAAATTTCAAAAAGTGGGTATCACTATTCATAACAGCTAGTGTATAATAATATTATAATAATATCTCGTTTAGTGAAACTCGTGATTGTGTACTACACGCGCTATTGAGGAAGGTCTTGATTGCGTGTAATACAACCCAAGTCAGGGCTGCGTATAGTGAAAGCTCCATTTGGTGTTTCGTATAACATAATAAAAACTTATTTCATTTATACATTAAACAAAATCTATACTTAATGTTGCGTAGAATAATTTCCACAAAATGGACTTGAAATTTTGTGTAATGCGAGCCAAGAGTAGTGTTGTGTACACTGCAAGATAATACGGTGTTGCGTATAGTACAAGATAATCTTGGTGTAGTGTATAATAGAACACATCAAAGAAATTAAAAATAATATATCTCCTAAAATCTTGGGTTGTTACATTCAGTGCATTTAGTTATTTTACTAAAAGAATAATAAGGAAGAAGTAGTAGTGCAATTGGTTTTGCTCTAAGAAGAAGAGAGAAGAAGAAAAGAGTTTCTTGCCTACTAATTTCCAAGTAACAAAGTGAATAGAACTAAAGAAGACCAAGAGATGAACCTACATTATCAAGAAAGAATAATATTGTCTTCAGCGGCATTATAAAGAACTAGAAAGGAACATGTATATCGGACTAGGTCATCAGTAGTTCATGAAGAGTATTATTTCCATTCCCCCTCAAAAGTATAGGGATTCACACTAGCCAATGGATTGTTTCCCTATCCAAACAACTATAATTGTTACTACATTATAGTCAACAATCCATGCATTGGTAATTCCCATGCATGTAAAGAATGTAGCTACTCTTATTGAGTATTGAACCTTGTAAAAATATTTTGTTCATATTTTTACTACTTTCAATAATTGTATATGATAGGGAAAATATAATTATAGAATCAAGATCCTAACAGTTAAAGAGGTATAGGGATAAAAACAGATTGAATTAGTTTAAAATTTCCCCCACACTGATTCACCCCCCATCTCAATGTCAGGTATATCCAAAACTAGTCCTCTCAATTAGTATCAGTGGGCTGGTACACCTCTATTGGATTCTCTATAGTGATGTTATTATCTTTTAAAGAGTTTAGTTTCTTTCCTGATTAATCAATGAAGTGTAGTTTTAGTGAATATTCATTTGTCTTTGAGAAGAATACCATATCTACTAATACCATGGTCAATAATAAAAATAAGGATAAGATAAAGATGAAGAATAATTCCCTCTTATCTAAAGAAGAGGATGTATTTTGTTCTCCATACATTGCTAACAGTGAAGACACATGAGGGTTAGAAATAAATGAGCAGGTGGATCACGTTTCCACCAAGAATATAGAAAAAAAATTCTACCTCTAATGATCATTAGGTATGATTTAGTACATTTGAAAATCGGTGTCATGATTGAAAAGCTATCACAAGTCGTGATGATCAGAATACAACCTCTCAAGAATTATTAGTTGACATATTAAGATCTATTCTACATGATATCCCTAAAGAATCTAAATCCCTTATTTTTTGATTATTTCAATGTATGAAGGAAGATATCACCCAGTTAGAATAAGAAAATGATATTTTGGAGAAGATCTTACAGTAAAAAATTGTTGAATGTATAAATCTGTCTAGATAGGTTGGATCCTCTGAAGAAACAAAGAGGGAATTTGAAATGAGTTCCTCAAAATGGCGCAAAGAATTAGAGGAGAAAGAGGGATTCAATAAGACTCTAGAAGAAAATATTCATGCACTTTAAAATGATCTAAAGTATAGTACTGTTGTCAAGGGTTTATATTTGGAAGAAAATTCCAAAAGCATCGAGGAACATGACTCTTTGTTACAAAATAATGTTCTAATGCAAGATGTAGAAGTTTAAAGATTAAAGATTACTTGTGAAGAGAATATGGTCATTATTGAATACAAAAATATCATCCTCAATATAGAGTGTATAAAATTGGAAACTTAGTGTGCAATCATGAGAAGATTCATATTGAGCCCTCGCAAAACCAGGTGACATTTTCTACTAGTATTCAATGTGCATTGGATGATTCTAAGGGTGAAATAAATCTAACATGTGATAAGAAGATCATGACTTCACTCAATGATCTATCATAAGAATCTGAAAAAGAAAACGCACCATCCATACCATATTGTACTAATGTGTCTAAATTTGTCTCTTAAAAAGGTGTAGGGTGGAAGAAAATTTCTAAACAATCATGGAAGAGGAAAGGTGGTGAGATACCTAACACCATGGTTAGGGTGGATATAAAGATGAATATGGGGGGGTGGTTCCCCACAAAGAGAAAAAAAATATTAAGAAGGCCCAACAACCTTGTACAAAAGAATTTAATAATTCAAGATTTTTGGGTCAATGTCGGTGCTGCAGCAGATTTTGGCATTGTGCCTCAAATTTTTGGTACTATCCTAAAATTATAAAACCACAAAGGAATATCGTCTCAAGGGGGTGAAAGCCAGAGAAGAAAACGCAGCATCCACTGATCTAGAAGCATCTGTATATTGAAAAATTATTTGGAATTCTTGACAACATCTGTGATGTATGCAATGGAATTGGACATAATGTTGGTACATGTTCATCTCAACTTCTTTCCAAATATAATAAGAAAATAAGATCATAAAATCTATCTAAGAAAGATTAAGCATCCTTGGGAAGAAATCATAAGAGAGTTGTTAAATTAAATCCTCCCAAGAAGATTTCAAGGAGGAAAAGATAGAATATCTTGGATTTTAAATCCAAGAAGGTGAAGCGTGGTTTATCAAAAAGAACTCCTAAGAAGGATTTCACTAAAAAACCCATGTTGAAGAACCAATCTTGATACCTCGAATTCTAAACACCTATTGGTTCTAAAGCTAAAATATTTGGAAAGAATAAGAGAAATGGAAGATGAACAAGATAAGGATAGTTCAAAAAGAAAAAATAATATTTCACAGGAAGAAGTCTTCTGTGTGAGGTGCAACAAGGATGGTCACGCTGTTAAACATTACACTCAATTTATTCAACCCCAAGAATAATTCATCAAGAAGAATTCACCATGAGATTATAGTTCTTTAAAATCACTTGATGAAATAAGGCTCACACACAAATAAATTGAAGAAGTATTGTGATCCACACAAGAACAATTAGAAATGAATATCAAATGTTCAACTAAGAAGAGATGAGAATCTTGTTTGGGAAAATCATATCATCCTAGTTGATCACACTAATGAAGCAAAGAGGATCCACATTATTCCCTTAAATATTTTTTTATTGTATTTTTTCTTATAATATAGGGAATTGAAGGTGAAAAAATATATCAGGGGGGAACCTAAGAGTCAGTGATGAGGAGTGTTCCCTTGAGGGGGAGACACATGAAGAAGTGTCCAGAGTTATTATTTAAATTAGTCTCAAATTCAGTTGGTAGAAAATTCAATTACTATGAATATTTTTTAAAGATCATGACATTGAAAAAGGGGTGTTATTTTTTAATCTCTCATACCTATTTACTCAAAATAAAGATCATTAAACAAAGTGGGAGTAACTAAATTACTCAGGGACATAAGAAGAATGGATGAGTTCGCATCTCATGAGCTATCAAGATCAGTGGGTAGTGGAAAACTTTGTTGTCTAAATCAAGTCATCTTGTTTTCTACACCCAGAAGAGCTCAAGTAGACTTAATGAAAAATTATTGATGACATATTTCATAATTACAAACTAACACCCTATCTACCATGAATTCTGTATTTCTTATCAATAAGTGGGAGAGAAAGTAAAATGAAAGTTAAAATGTGAGAGAAAGAAAATTTAAGGGGAGAGAGAATATTCTCATTTATATATTGACACATTAATTTGATAAATAACATTTAAGTATTTCCAACAAATACAAAGGGGTGATTGTTGGGACCACTTTGTGTTAAGTTTTATTGTTTCTCAATAGTTTTCAATAGTGATCAAAATGAATAAGGAATTCCAAAGTGATTATAAATTTGTTGATTTAAAGATGTCAGGATAATTTTTATGGACTAATATCATTGGATGAAGAGCTTGGGAAATTCTTTATGATCATCCAAATCATATTATTGTTATACAAATCATAATGTTCAAAGAACTTCTATCAATGTTGATGCATTTTCTACAACAACCATTCATGATGTAGTGTGTTCTTTGGAATTAATAATACAAAAAGAAAATAATAATAATGGTGGTATAAGAATATTATAAGAGGAAGAGAATGGTGGTCATGAATGAGTTGGTTTGTGTTTAAATATTTCCATGTATTTTAGTGAATACTTAGTTTTCTACTAATTATTTTTTTTGGTCTTACTTAAAAAAATTTCTAACCCATGAGTTAGCTTTCCAGCCACAACTTGAGGCTCATGCGGGAACAAAGTCGATCGTTCTCATGGGAAAGCTAGCCATAACCAACCTGCAGGCCACATAGAGTGGTCACTGAGAACGACCACAGAGTAAGGGATGAAGAATGCATAGGGTGGGCGTAGAGCATTCCCGTAGAGAACACAGTACGGGGCGGCTCACCCGTGGTTCCGTTTCGATGTGGGATGAATGTATTTAATAACATAACTAATCACAACTATTCATCATATCGTACATCTTTCTTGACCATACAATCAACGTGGAATCCAATCATCTAATGCTAGCCACCAATATATATTGCACCACAAGTGTTGGAACTGGAGCCATATGATTCTCTCACAGTCGCATCATCATCTTCCTCCTTCAGTGCTCACTGATGCAGATTATCTCTATCAAAGATGATCAATAACCACATTCTAAATATCATGCCTTATAATTTTGACACTATAAAGATCATAAGACTTCACCAAGACCATTCATGCAACTTGCATTGTTCATTCATGCCAATATCTCAAAGAGAATGATCAAATTAGGAGAACGGAGTTTCCGAGGCCATTTGTATTCGAGCGACGATTGAAAACATGTTCCATTTTATTCTTAATGCATGCACATGATCTAGTTGATGAGAGAGGGTTTTGCGCTTTAAAAGAAATATCCAAAAATCTCGGCGAATCTCATCCAGAGTTTTGAAATCTTTAAAACAGAGAATATCCTGAGAATTTAAACCTCCAATAGTCACTGCATATCTTTCGAATTTTGAAATGCAGAAGAATAAGTGATCATTGCCTATAAAATGAGAAGGTCTGAGCCTATTGGATGTTGCTTCTCCTAAGATTTTGAGAACTAATTATTCCAAAAATAGAGCATACCTATGTGCTTCCACTTTGTGAAGGTTGAGTATAGAACCGCGAGCCTTCTTCTTTACGAATAAGTGATCCCATAAAAATTTTAAATTTTATTTTCACTCTCAAATTTGTTTTTGAAGATTTTTTGTGCTTCTACATGAACTGGTTCTTGCGAACACATTATCGGATACCTAAACCTTCAATGTGCTTCGCAAAGGCTGTGTAATCGTAATCCAGTGGATGAGTCTCATCCTCTCACTATGCTTCACGTAGACCCTCACACTATATACAAAAAAACACACATCTGATGGGTGAATAAGAAGACATGTGGCCACTCAGGTTTCATGAATATAAGGATAACTCACTTAGGTTTGCACGATACACCCATTCTATTTTGTATGGGGGGTTTGGAAAAGGAAGGTGCATACACGAGTTCCATATACACGTATATTCCCAAATGTGCTTCACTTAAAGGAAATTGAGGCCTCATGTGTGAAATAATAAGTTGGACTGTGGTTTCAAACATTCATGTTTTAATAAACACACATATAAAAACTAAATAAATACCTAAACCAAATATAATATAAGGAATAAAGGGTGAAGAGAATAAGTCGTGTGTGTATGCTCAAAGAATTAAACCCATTATGGATTTCACATAAGATATAAGAAGAGGATAGCGCATTCACACTTTCATGGACATGCACATGTGAAGACACTTAAAAGAAACAACCAAAAAAATCATGTATGTGAATAAGAAGAATATGTATGAAGATATTAGTTCAATCAAATTTCTATATTCATGATCTCATGCATACATGAAAAGAATAATGGAGGATTGAATATGATGATTCTATGTAATTTCGTCTTAATTTCTTAAATAATCACATAGGTTTTTGTGATTTGTGCCAATAAAGAAGAAGGAGTTTTAGTGAATTTGGTTATTTCACTAAAATAAAAATAAAGAATAAGTAGTAGTGTAGTTGATTTCTCACTAAGAATAATATAGAAGAAGAAAAGAGTTGCTTTCCTAATGCTTTGTAAGTAACCCTATGAAGAGCACTAAATTAGAATAAGAGAAAAACCTACCTTATCAAGAAGGAAGAAGATTATCTTCAGTTGTAGTATAAAGAACCAGCAAGGAAGTTGGAAGTTAGACTAGGTCATCACCAGTTCAAGAAGAGGATTGTTTCTCTTCCCCCTCCAAAGTGTAGGGACTCACATTGGCCAGAGGATTGTTTCCATAGCCAAACCATTGTAACTATCACTGAATTATAATGGGGAATCCATTAACTGGTCATTACCATGCATAGAAATTATATTGTTACTCTTATTAAGAAGTGAACCTTGTAAAAATATTGTATGCATTTTTTTACTAATTTCTATTATTACATGCAGTAGGGAAAATAGAATTAGAGAATCAATATCCTAACAGGTCAAGAGGTACAAGGATAAAAATTTGAAATTGGTTTAAATTGTCCCCAACACTAATTCACCCCCTCTAAGTGTTAGGTATATACCAAACCTTTCCTCTCATATTTCATGACTAATTAACTAGAAATGAAAATAAAACCCTTTTTAAATATAGGAATTATTTTGCAGGAAAACAATATTTACGGAAAAAACATGTTTTACCATAATAAATTAATTAAACCACTTTTTATAAATGGTTTTAATGATATATATATATATATATATATATATATTATTTTTTCATATTTTTAATTTTCATCTTATGTGTTTTCGAATCAAGGGAAGATAATAAATCATACTTTACGCATTAAGATATATATTATTTTTAAAACATAATTTTATCAAAATTTAAAGGAACATCAACATTTAATATAATATGTTACACTTTGATAAATTTTATTTGAAAGAAAAATAACCTTCATTTTTTGAAATAAGAATATCAAAATTTATCTTGGGTATTTTTTTGTATTTTTTAGTGAGGTTTCATTTTTTTATGAACTGTGAAAAATGATAA
This sequence comes from Viscum album, assembly GCA_963277665.1. NCBI lineage: Eukaryota > Viridiplantae > Streptophyta > Magnoliopsida > Santalales > Viscaceae > Viscum > Viscum album. The sequence goes on along the minus strand of OY728158.1, from coordinate 857,268,906 downwards.
ATTTTAATTAAAAACTACATTTTGATCTAATTTATTTGTATAGTAAATTTATATTTTAAATTGGTTTTAAAGTATTATTAGATCAATTAAACTTATTTTAATAAAATTTAGGTCATTTTAATCAATTTCACATTAAAATTTGATATAAAAACATTTTGATCTTTTGATGTTTTTCACATCCAAAATCACATTTTTTTATCCCATCTACGAGATTAATTTTAAATTAATTTGTTCCACTTATGTGATTAGAATTTTGAAATATGGATTCCATATTTTAAATCATAATAATTTATAATGTCTATTAAGATCAATATTATAAGGACTCAACCATAAACACTACATAATCTTAACTTAATTAAAGAATTTTATTTTATTTAACATTGATTATATTTTCAAGTTTAGATATATAGTGAATTAGGTCGTGACTCATACATAAAAAACCATAAATATATAAAGTGGAAACTTTTTACTAGTATCCAATTTTTCTATAATCTAAAACATTTAAAATGAATCATGATCACATTTGTGAAAACTATTCATGACATTCAATATGATATCTCCAAACTATTACTCATCATTAAGTCTTGTGAACAATAATAAAAAATTTAGGATGATCAAAAATAGTTCAGTATGTGATATAAACATAATAATATCATTAATCCAGGGGTAAAAATTAAAACCCATGAAAAATTATAAAAAATTATTACTTTTGACCCTTAATAAGTAGTAAACACTTCCCTTTGAAACTAAACTCATTTAATACTTTTTTCATAATCAAAAATTACCATAAAACCCATATCAATCATAGAAAATACATAAGTGTACCTTGGGTCAAAATTATACCTTTCACTATTATAAATGGAATAACTATACAGTCAACATTCGTACATGTCACTCATACGAATGGAATAGCCATTTGAATGACTTCCATACCCAATGTATTCGAGGTTATAAAGTAACCACCCATCCTTGGTTTATCACGGAACCAACCATCCTTGATTTATCACATAACCACCCATAAAATTTTTAAGTTCCATTATATAATCATAAATCATAAAATATTAAAATTTTCAACATTTCATTCATAAAATATCATTTGAAATCATAAAAATTATTTCAATATATTGAAATAATCAATCCATTTTTAATACCATTTTCAATATAAAAAGACCTAGAAAAGGGAATAAGGGATTTAATTTTCTTTTAAAACATTAAGTCTTTTAGAGGAATCCAAATATCCAATAATGTTCAGGGCAGTAGATATGTTGATGTCGTTGTACGCATTAAAAAGAACATTCCTTTTTCATTTCTCTAAACATTCTCTATAAAAAATGTAAAAAAGATATATTTTTAAAACCTTTTAATGGAATTAAAAATATTGATAAATTCCATATAAAATCCTTCTATATCCATGTAATAAATATGAAAAATGATATCTGTAATATTTACATGGAGAAAAATATTTTACAAACAAATCTTTAAGCATTCAAAGCATCCCATACCTCTTTGAACATTTAATTCATCAGAAACATGAAAATTTAAAAAACATTAAATAGTATTAGGATAGAAAAAATTTGTATATTAAATGTAAAAGGTGATTTATATAAATCTTATAAAATAATTAATGTTTATATCATCAATAAAATCCTTAATGAAAGGATATTAAGATTAAATCCCTTACCTTGAGTTTGATTCTTCGTGTATGTTATTTATTTTATAAAATAATAAAACTAGGTTAATTATTTACCATATTGAGAACCGTTTTATATATTATTATTAATTTTCTGTAACTTTTGACCATTTTATAATAATTACTTAATTTTTTATTCTCATGTTGTATGTTGGGATGATATTCAGAACATGAGTCCGAAATGAATTTGGTATGATGTCAATAGTAAAATTGGTAATAAGTCTATAACCTACATAATAATATTCTTAAATTAATAATAACATATTTACATAAATTATAATTTTAAATAAAAACATTTATTTATGGTTATGAAAAATAAACAACGTTATAATTATAGAGATGGTAGGTCGTGCGTATGAATGAGTAACATTTCCATTTTTCAATGATCAATATGGAAAGAAGGTAATTATTATTTTACCTTTAAATAATTACAATAATACCATAAATATAATTTAAATAATTTAAATGTACTTATATATATCATTTATGTGATTTGGTGAAGAAAATTTAATCACATCGCTTCGCCGAGGTGATAGTTCACACGTGTGCACGAACGATGTTATAATTTTAGTGTGCATGGAAATGTAATAATTTAAATGATATATTATCCTTAAATAATGAAACAAATTTAATTAATATAATATATAGACATTGATTCTATCATTATAACCAGTCTTGAAAGATGGTGATGAAAATGAATTATATCGGTTTGTGTGGTTGTGGTTTTTCATACACACGAATGATGATTCTTTTCACATTTTATGGAAATGGAGATGGATTTAGGTGATTATATTAACATAATAATATATCAGTATATTGATTATACTAGATTAATTATTTCAACATGTTTGAATAATATTTTAAGTAAGTGGAAGAGGAAATAAACTAGAAACACTTAATAGATACTGATACTTCTTCTTTGGACAATCTCCTTTGATTCACAACTTATCACCTCTATGGTGAGTGTTATGCTTAAAAATGAGCTTCATAATTTATGGATAGATTATAATAATTTATTTAGGAATATATTAAATAATTCAAAAAGATTTTGATATGTTAGGAAAAGATAATAGTGGGTTCTCTTTTATAGGAGAGGGGAGGGGCACTCTTGGAAATCTTCAAAATATTAAATTAGAAAAAATTAATTTTATAATACAAATGGATCTAAACATATTAATTTATAAAATAGGATGATTTTTGTTTTAAATAACTTCATCCATTAAAAATTAGATAATTTTTTACTGCTTTTTTAATCCTTATCTTCTAGATTTAACCATTATTTATCCTTTTTAATTCTTATCGTGATATCATATAATTTACACTTTTAGGGTTGATATAATTAAAATAAAATACCAACAGACTAATAAATGAGTAAATTTTGGAATTTTTAAAAATTTATATATAATGCTTCTAAAATATATATTTTTATAAAAAAAATATCATTTAATAAAATATTATTTATTTTAGAATATCAATAATGTCAATTTTGACATTATTCATCACATGACTTTTTAAAGATATCATAAAAACATGGTATCATCTAAAAAACTTTTTATATAATCACTAACATGAAAAAATAATACAAAAAATTAATGGATGACACTAATTATAATAAATCATATTTATTTTAATGATTTTAATATCATTTATTTTATTCATCCATTTATTGAACAATTATTTCTTCTACATTGTGTCACCATTTAGGGTGACTATTTTATCACAAAAAATTATAAATAAATTACAATGATTTTTAAAAATATTTATTATTTATAAATAATATTTATATGAGAACATACAACTTATATAACTCCATATGAAAAACATTTTACTTGTTAAAAATAAAAGTGTGACCAAGTTGACTTTTATTTAAATATAATATTATAAACGTTATATTCTCACCCAAAAATAAATAAATTGCCACATAAATGATCATTTAATTATTATGTTAGAAAAAAACTAATCCTATAAAAATTTTACAAGTGTTATGGAAATTTTATATGGTTTATAATATAGTTTTTATCCCTAATTACCTGGTTTACCCATTACAGTGGTACTAAAAAGAATTACTAAAGTTGCTAATCATATTGCCCAAAACTAAAATGGAAATATTTACTAAATATGGAACTTATGATTCCAAATATTGAATAAATTTTTCAAAATTCAAAACACATAAATTTCCGAAATTCATTAAAAATTAATCCCATTAACGGAACAAGAAAGCGGGTTTTTAAACTAAAAACGTTCAAAAGTTCCCAAAGTTTTTATATGTAATTTCAATGTAAAATTGATTGCTATTAAATTAATTGGAATTAAATGATAAAAACATTTATCTAATTATACTTTAAAATCATTAAAATATATAATTTAACACTATAAATAAATTTAATGAAAAAGTAGTTTTTAGTTAAAATGCAGTATTTTTTTCACTATTCATCAAAACATGAAAATTATCATAAAAATACAAAATATTTAATCAAAGTAAATTTTGATACTTAAATTTCAAATAAGAAGTTTATTTTGTCAAATATAATTTACACAATTCTCAAAAATTATATTTAAAACAAGTACTCCATCAAAAGGCGGCAAAACTGCATTTTTTTAATACCTACACTACTACAAAATTGGGAAAGGGAGGCATCACCTTTTATCAGTGCTAAGAAAAAGTTTCTAATAAAGAATCCATGTATCAGTGCTAAATTTTTATCACTAATATAGAGATTCTTTATCAGCACTATAATTTTAGCGCTTATATCGGGAAACCTTTATTAGTGCTAAAAAAGAGATGATAAAGAGACCCTTTATCAGTGCTAAAATTTTAGTGCTGATAAAGGAAGGCTTTATCAGTGCTTTTTTATCCATGATAAAGGTTATCTTTATCAATGTTAAGATTTTAGGTCTGATGAAATCGTAGCCCCATATTTTATAAAATCGGTTGAACAATGTCCTCTGTTTATCATGCCGAAAAGCTCTTGCATTACTGTACCCCTGTGACAACTCCCCCCCCCCTAATCATTGCGTTATCAGACCTCCACCACCCCCCCCCCCCCGATCTTCACGTTGCTGGACCTCCTCCGCTAGGCCTACTCATTATCATCCCCCTCGAACCCCTTCGGTGGATCCTCCTCCCTGCAAACCCTACTTCTCCTCCTCTCCGCTCGACCCTACTCCCTGCAAATCCTACTCCTCTATTTCTCAATGATTGGAAGATCCTCTCATGCACCTCTTCCTCTGGCGATCATGCCTTCCCCTTACAACTTAGGGAAGAAGGCTCCCTACTTCTCGTCCTCTAAGGTGAATTTCTTTTCTCTTATTCTTGATTCTCTTCTTGAACTTTCTTCTTAGGAAGGATGTGACAACAATGTTGATTTGGTTTTTGGGTTTTTTTATGGTTGTAATGGTTAATGGTCAAACATAGGACTTTTAGATTAACCTTATGTGTTAAGTCATTTTTTATTTGACCATTCTTCTCATTCTTATGAAATATTTGTTAAATCTTTAGTTGAGGTTGGGGACATGAAATTTATCCTTCTTTGTTATGTGTAAATTGTCGAATTATCATGTTTTTTTGTTTCCATTGGATGGATAGTACTGATTAACCTAAGTACTATAATTAATTACACTAAAGTAAATTAAAGTGAAGAGGGAGTTTTGCATGTGATTTATGAAGTTCCATAATATTGCTTATATATTTATGGATTTATTGGTGTTGTTTCTAAATAATTTATTATTTATGTTTTGAAAGAAATTTCTTTCAACTAATAATATGTTATAATCACCTTTCATTATTTTCTAGTCACTTATGGTAGGTAATGAATGTTTTGTATGTAAATATGTAATTAAAGAGTTATATTTAAACTAAAAAATCTACTTTAATATGATAGAGTGTTTAAGGGATAGTTTTTAGTGTGAATTTCTTATATGTATTCCCTTTCATGATACTATGTATGGGGTATTTATCACTATGATTATAGGGTTGATGGTTGATTGATGTGGTTGGGATCATGTGGTGTGGTGATTAATACAGTAGTGATGGACGGATTATTGTGTGGTTATGATAGCAATGATATTTCTTTTTAGGAAGAAAATAAGTGGTTTTATGGATTTTAGAATGTGTTTAGTTATTTTTTATGTCATAAAAATTTAGATGTTATTGGGTGGTGTCATATTTTCCTTTTAGCATGGAATAGGGTTGGAATAAATGAAAATATTAATGGGTGATGGATTGGAAATGATAAATGATCGTTTGTTAAATTATTAATGATAATGATTGGAATAATTATGTTTAATAAATGGTTAAAGATAGAATAAATGTTATTAATGATTAATTAATGGATTGTAGTGGGTAGTTATTTAATGATTGGTTTTACATTAAAATGGTTAACAATTGAAATGCATATGGTAATACAAATACAAGAAATTATAATGTTAAATAAAATAAGAAGTTGGTAATGTTGATATAGATGCTTATGTGATTTGATGGGGATTATTTGTGGCATTGTAATGGAAGTTGTTATAAGAGGGTGGTAGTAACAAGGAAATGGTTGGCGGGGGAGTTTTCATTGTTAGTTTGGTGTAAACCCATGGAAAGATTTATGTGTGACTATATACTTGTTATATTTTCTTATTATATCTTACGCACCACCACTTGAGTCGAGTAACCTGATTGAAATCCATATGGGTACTTTGGTTCTAAGTGTTTTTTTTTAATATCTAGGTTATAGAGGGAACACATATAGAACCAATCCCACTTCCCTTCTCCCCCTTCACACTTAGTATGTGTTGTAATGGCTCACATTGGGTGTATATATATGACCTATAACGATTTTAGGTTTTGGTGTATATATATTCTTGTTGGCATGATTATATGTATTTAGTGTGGATACATAGTGGGGGTCGTGCATTATAGGAGGAGAGTATGATTTTTATGTCCTTCATATTAATTATATCATATTGTGATGAGGTTGTGATGTGTGGTTGTGATGTTGATATGGTATTTTTTTGTGTTTGTTACATGTGTATGTGTGGATATATGGTTATGAGACTATATAGAATGGGTTGAGGCATAAGAAATATTCTATTAGAGTGTGAGAATGACCATATTAGTGGGGAAATGGATTTGGGGTAATTTATTAATATATATTCTTTTGATATTAAACATAAGATGGAGTTTGGAATTAGACACTCATGAGGATAAAATGGGATGATAGGTCAATAATATTTGTTAAAATATTAATATGGAATAACATGGGAGACCATCTATGACACAAGTGTAACACCCGAGACTTTTATATTATATAAATCATCAAAGGAATCTTTTTCTACACACAACACTTGCTTGTCTTTCTTTACACAAAATCGCGACCTTCCTCGATAGCTTGCGTCGTACGCAATACTGAGTTTCACTAAATAATGATATGCTAATAAAATATAATTATAACTAGTCATTATGAATAGTAATAACCACTTTTTGAAATTTTTATTTTTCAAAATGGACTTCATTTTTGGATTCGGAATATTGAAATTATCCTAGGGTGAAATTTTGGTATTTTTCTGAAAACATTCAATTTTTGATGAATAGTGAAACCACTAAGTGGTAGTTATAAAACTGAATTTTTCATAAAACATAATTTTACCACATCTGTGAGTGGAATTTCAAAAATCCGAGAGACACAGTTGATGTCAGTAAGTAAAATGTGGTTCAATGAGATGAAAATAATTTTTGGTAAATAATAACTTTTTACTTTTATATACCATAGTTAAAAGTAAATAGGGTAATTAAGGGTAAAAATGATATTATTATTACCCTAACACATGTCCTAATTCTATTGGATAAGTGTTATTCGACCAAAAAAAACATAGGAATAAAATATGAACATTTAGGCCCACTTGGATTAGATTAGGACATTTATTATTAATTTATTTAAAGAAGGGTTAAAATAGTTAAAATCAACATTTAATAAGTAAATCATTTTTAATATGGGGTTATACATAAGATAAATTCGACTATAAATATTAATTAGAAATATATAAAGATTTCCTATATAATGGTATTTTATTTGTAATTTTTAGACATTAAATAATTCAATTTATTTATGACACAAAGATGATGCAGTAATTATCTTATTAATGAAATATTGACATAATTGATGTTATAAACACCAAAATAAATGTAATTTGAGACTTTTTATAAATTAAACTAATTTTATAGATTAATAAGACATTTTATTATTGATTTAATTAACCTTTTTTGAACTAATCATTCTTTTATGATTTTCAGAAAAATTAATTACTAAATAGTTTCAAAATTGACATAAAATAGTTTTTAAAACAAATATTATATTAGTAATTGTTATTTTATTCCTAAAAATCTAAGGTTCGGCCAAATGACTTAGATAAGGTTATATATATTAATAATAAACAACTTGGGGTTCGTTTGGCTTCTTATAGTATGTTTATTAACCTTATAGTATAAGAACACAAGAAAACATAGTAAAAGTAAAATTATTTAACTTAATGTTAAATCTAAATGATAAGGTTAAAATAGGAACCTAGACTTGTCTAAATTCTATTCGATGAGATTATTTCGACCCATCCCCACCTTATCTTCGAAATAAATCAATTTGAAGCTATTTAAAACCGAACTTGACTTTATAATAAAATAATATTTTTAGTTTTTCCAAAGGAGCCCCTCTCCTCCCTTATAAAAGGGCACCTCCTCCCCCTCTTCCTCACACCACTTTGAGCCTTCAAGCTCAGCCAACCCCTTCCAATTTCTTCTATCCACTTCCCTAGAAACATGATAGAGGTTCTGGTATTCTTCAAATACCTATTTTAGTGCCCTAAAAGGAGGTCTCAAAGAAGCACTTCAAAGAAGAGGTAATGTCTGTTACCGATTCTTTCATATTTATTTCTTCTTATTCTTATTCTTATTTAGTTGTTTCATTATTAATTAATAACATCAGTATCACTTATATACTGATATGTTATTATAAGTATGAAACAACCCTATTTCACCATCTATCCATCCTACGGAAAAAGAAATCACCGCGCATGCGTACGTACGGAATACCGTCTCCACGCCGGGGTGTAATCTATTTTCCACCACCACCTTAATTGGATGGGTATAATGGTGTAAATAATGAATATATATGACTATTATAAAGTGATATTTATTCTGAAATAGTATACATACAATCCAATACAATTCCACGATCATAGGAACGATATCATCACTCGTGCGTACGTACGGAATACCGTCTCCACGATGTGATGCGACTCGTTCTACATGATCTTAATTTAATAATGATTATATAAATGAATTTAATGAATGAATATGATATATATTAAACTAATACCATTCTGGAAATGAGGTATCTATAACCTAAAGATAAGAATAAGAATTTATTCGACAAAACACGCATAAGAACAAAAAGTAATAAACAGCTGAATAACAAGTAGTAATGAAATATTACTAATAAGAAGCTAAGAATATGACCATATATGATATCATAACAATAAGTATGATTCTGGAATAAGTCAATAACATTATTTAAATCATTATACAGGAGGTTCGAACACGTACAAAGCATATCGGACCTAAGGTAAGGGAAATATCACAATCTCATTTTTATCCGTGATTGTTTATAACTTGGAATTTACTTGGGTGTATTTTATCATCCACATCCATGTTTCCTCAATATGTAATATTATTTCAATTCACCTAAAAATTTTTAAATCTTATTTTACCCTTCGGTGAGTTTTTAGTAAAAGATATGATAGGAATCTTTTTTCGTTTTTCGTACGAGGTAACTTTTTGACTTTTCCGACAAAAGTATGAGAAGAATGTTTATTTTAACTTATACTGCATGAATGGATTTTTAAAACATTATTTCCAAGAAGCTTCCTTTACAAGTTTTCAAGTTTATTTTTAATCAACTTCTTTTAGTTTAAAATTATATGACATGTTAAGAAAGTAAAATGTTTTTGAAGTAGAAAGGATATTTTCCTCAAGAATGGAGTTCAAGTGTTTTATCGAAATTATTTTCCATCTAAGATAATAAAGGGTTCTGTTTATATCCCTATTATTACATTTATTTGATAATGTTTTTATGGAATTATATTTTTATGAATTCCTTTATCTTATATGAAATGTTTTATGATGTCACGATGTTTAAGATTCCCATTTTTATTATATGGGTTATGCTATGATGTATGGTTTGTGATTTTGTGGCACACATAAGAATGGTATCATTATGAGATGGGTGGGACTTATATATCCCTCTAATGCATTGGGTAAAGATTTTATATCTCATGATATAGACATGGCTGGAATGGTAGGTTATACCGGTTCAGTGAAACAGGACTGAAACGAGGAGTGAACTCGGTTCAGAAATGGACTTTGTCCACTAAGATAGTCTTGGCATTGAGTCTTGACTAACAAGAAATGATTCTCTATGATTATGTGTGTATGGCACAAATTTTCATGTTTTATGTTATTATTATTGGGATTACATTTTTCTACTATGATTTATCCCATGTTATGAAATTATACTCTCTTTTGCAGGTTAAGATTTCCAAAAGTTATGTTCTTATGAATATGATGTGATTGATATTTCTTTTGTTTACCCTTACTGAGCATTTGAGTTCACCCTTTTGTATGTCTTATTTCCCCAGGTCAGGAAGAAGGATATTAAGTATAATATGCCAAAAAGGGACTCTAGATATGATGAAATACATGGGAGGCAAAGTAGATGCTTTATGAACCAGTTGTTTATGTTTTCTCAATTTCTAAAGACACTATAACTATAAGGTCCTTTCTTGGTTTTGTTATATGTTGTAGTAAGTGTGCTTCAATTCTGAAGTAATAACAATGTATGTAAAGTATGGGTCGTTATAGTTGGTATCAGAGGGAAGGTATAGTAAACCTTTGGAAACTAGGATGTGAAAGCCTTAGTAAGAACCCTAAGGATAAGTCTAAGCATAGAACACCATCTTAGTGTTTTAGAAATGGCCATGAATAACCTAGGATAAGACCTTAAGTATGAAATTTTATTCTTGATTATGTGGTTTTCCTATTATAATTAGTGTTGCTCACACTATTCTTCTTGGTTTTAGTCAATGGATGGAACCCGAAGGAACCATGTTAATGCGGAATGCGACGGGCAATGCAATGATTGTCCCCTGGAGCAACCAAACGTTATGGGAGATGGAATGAAAAATCTTTTAGCCATGCTCACACAACTTTCTCAAGCTATGAATCATGCAGGACTTCCAAAAGAGAAAAGTAAGGAGAAACATTCTGTTGAATCCTTCATGAGACAACTTCCACCTTCATTCAGCAGTTCTACTGATCCATTAGTTGCTGAACCATGGATTAGTACTACTGAAAAGATATTTTCAGTTCTCCAATGTTCTGAGCATGATAAAGTCATCCTAGCAGTGTATCATTTGGAAGGTGATGCTGATCAATGGTGGAATATTATTAAGAATATGAGGAAAAGGGATGAAATTGATTCCAAGGAATGGGATGAGTTCAAGAACTTATTTTTCAATAAGTACTTCCCTCGTATTCTCCGAACAAAGATGGAGAAAGAGTTTCTTGAACTGAAGAAAAAGGATGATGAATCTGGTGGTACCTATGAAGAAAATTTTACAAGACTTTCAAGGTACGCTTCTGGTATTATTATCCAACCTGAGAGTAAGATCGATCGATTCTTTAGTGGATTAAAACCAAGTCTTCGAAGGGCATTAGCCATAAGGGACTTCAATATCTACGAGGAAAGCGTTCGATGTGCTCTCAAAGTCGAGATGGAGATTAGAGTAACCCATCAGTCATATGGGTTTGATAAGAAGAGGAAAATGGAATTCAAAGGAAAATCTAAAGAGCACCCTCAAAAGAAGATGAGATTTCCCTTATGCTCAAAGTGTGGAATTAAACATGGAGGGAGTTGTCTTAAAGGGACAAGTAAATGTTTCAAATGTGGAAAGGAAGGTCATCGGGCATTTGAATGCCACGATGATGGGAAGAAGATGTCTAATGATGCAAACAAAGGAAGGGATACACAGAATGAACCTACTACACTTCAATGTTTCAAGTGCAGCGATATGGGACATTATTCCAATAAATGACCTAATCCAAGGGTTGATGATGATGGTCGACGTCAACAAACTCTTAAGGCTAAAGACAAGGGAAAGTCACATGAAATTTCTATTAGTGATGTGGAGTACGATAACGATGTGCTGAAAGGTACACTTAACATCCACTCTAAAGTAGAAAATGTTTTATTCGATTCTGGATCCACCCACTCCTTTATTTCTGAAGACTTTTCTAAGGGTATCACCGTATTACCGCAACAATTAGATGTTGAGTTAGCTGTGACAACACCTAATGGCACAACAGTCGCATCAAAAGTTTATAATTCTTCTCCAATTGAAGTTTGTAGGAAAGTGATTCCTGCAAATCTTGTGATCCTTCCTATAGTGGAATTTGATGTGATTCTTGGCATGTATTGGATTTCTCTACAAGGAGCTCATATCAATTGCCAAAGAAGGGAAGTCACATTTCATATTCCAGATCAATCTATGATCGTCTATCGATGCAAGGATGAAGATAACCTTCCAGTGGAAATTTCTTCCATTTTATGCGTATTGATTCCACTAAATGAAGGTATTTTATCTCAAATGGTTGGTGAGAAACTCACGATTAAGAATATTTCCATTATACGGGAGTTTGATGATGTCTTTCCGGAGGAATTACCGGGTCTTCCACCGAATCTGAAGTTGAGTTTTCAATAGAACTCGTACCGGGTGCTTAGCCTATTTCAAAGACACCTTATAGAATGGCACCAATTGAGTTGCAGGAATTGAAGAAGCAACTCCAAGATAATCTTTATAAGGGGTTCATACGCCCTATTGCGTCACCTTGGGGAGCACCTGTTCTGTTTGTTGAGAAGAAAGATAGATAAATGAGACTCTTCATTGATTATCGAGAACTTAACATGACCACTATCAAGAACAAATATCCTCTCTCGCGCATTGATGACCTATTTGACCAACTACGCAGAGCTCAATACTTTTCCAAGATTGATCTTCGTTTAGGGTATCATCAATTAAGGTTCAAAAGGGAGGATATACCAAATAAAGCTTTCTGTACAAGGTATGGACACTATGAATTTATAGTGATGCCATTTGGTCTTACTAATTCCCCTGCTATCTTCATGGATCTAATGAATAGAGTCTTTAAGGACTATCTTGATCAGTTTGTGGTGGTCTTTATAGATGATATTCTTATCTACTCAAAGAGAAAGGAAGAACATGAAGATCACTTGAGAATTATATTGAAGACCCTGAGAAAGGAGAAGCTTTATGACAAATTTACAAAGTGTGAATTTTGGCTTCAAAAAGTTTCATTTTTGGGTCACATAATCTCAAAAGAGGGGATATCTGTGGATCCAGCAAAAAAAGAGGTTATCGAAAGATGGTCGAGGCCAACAACAATAACCGATATCTGAAGTTTTCTTGGTTTGGCTGGATATTATCGATGTTTTGTGAAAGATTTTTCACGATTATCTAATCCACTCACCAAGTTGACTCGGAAAGGAGATAAGTTTGTTTTGACAGAGGAATGTGAAGAGAATTTCAAGGAGTTGAAAAGAAGGTTATCCAGTGCACCTGTGCTCACACTGACTTGTAGTGGAGAAAGGTTTGTGATCTACAGTGATGCATCCAAGAAGGTATTGGGGTATGTTCTTATGCAAAATGATATGGTGATAGCTTATGCCTCACGAAAGTTGAAAATACATGAGCAAAATTACCCAACTAATGATTTGGAGTTAGCTGCGGTAATCTTTTCATTAAATATTTAGAGGCATTACCTTTATGGTGAAAGGTGTGATATTTATACTGATCATAAATGTTTAAAGTATATTTTCACACAAAAGGAGCTGAATATGCGCCAAAGAAGATGGTTGGAGCTGATTAAGGATTACAACTGCTCAATTCATTACCACCCTGGGAAAGCAAACAAGGTGGCAGATGCATTATGTCGACAATACCGTGCTATTTTATCCATGATGAGGATCACAAAAGATCCAATATTTAGGGATTTACAAAGGATGGATCTTGGAATTATAATGAAAGGGGAAAAATCATATCTTTCTCAAATGAATGTTCAACCATCTATACATGTGAATGTTAAAGAGGCACAGAATGAAGATGTCGAGTTACAAAAGAAGGTGAGAAATGTTCCGGAATTCAACCTTGATTGTGATGGGATAATAAAGTTCAGGAATCGGGTTTGTGTTCCTCCCATCCATGAATTAAAGAAGGAGATGCTGGATGAGGCTCATAGTTCTTCATTCTCTATTCATCCTGGAAGCACGAAGATGTATAGGGACCTGAAAGAGTACTTCTGGTGGGATGGCATGAAAAGAGATGTTGCTGAATATGTCTCTCGATGCATGGTTTGTCAGCAAGTTAAAGCTGAGAGATAGAAGTCTAAGGGGATGTTACAACCATTACCCATACCTGAATGGAAATGGGAAAACATCACTATGGACTTTGTCACAAGACTTCCTAAAACATCCAATGGAAATAATGTTATCTGGGTCATAGTTGATCGTCTTACAAAGTCTGCACACTTCATTGCTATTAGAGAGGATTTCTCTCTAGATCAGCTTTCCAGGATATATGTAAAGGAAGTGGTAAGATTGCATGGAGTACTAATTTCTATTATATCTGATCGGGATCCGAGATTTACCTCGATGTTCTGGTGAAGTCTTCAGCATACTCTGGATACAGAGTTGAGTTTCAGCACTGCTTATCATCCTCAGAAAGATGGTCAGTATGAGAGAACAATTCAAACTCTAGAAGATATGTTGAGAGCTTGCTCTATGGATTTAAAAGGTGGTTGGGATCAACACCTAACTTTGGTGGAATTTTATTATAATAATAGATTTCACTCCATTATTCAGATGGCTCCTTATGAAGCTCTCTATGGAAAGAATTGCAGGACTCCAACTTGCTGGGATGAAGTTGGGGAAAGAAAGATATTAGGACCTGATCTCGTTGAGGAAATGGTAGAAAAGGTTAGATCTATTCAACAACACATAAGAGCAGCTCAGAGTCGACAGAAAAGTTATGTCGACAACCGAAGAAAAGACCTAGAGTTTGAAGTGGGTGATAAAGTGTTCTTACGGATATCTCCCTGGAAGAGAGTTATGTGATTTGGAAAGAAGGGGAAGTTGAGCCCTAGATATATCGGTCCTTTCGAAATACTAGATAGTGTTGGGAAGTTAGCTTACCGATTGGCGCTTCCACCGAATCTCTCTCAAGTTCACGATGTGTTCCATATATCTCTCTTGAGAAAGTACATACCCGATCCTTCACATGTACTCAGCTTATAAGTTGTACCGCTGGAGCAAGATCTTTCTTATGAAGAACAACCGATAGAGATTCTGGATCGTAGCGAAAAGGTCCTACGAAACAAGACCACTCGATTGGTGAAAGTTTTATGGAGGAACCACCAATTAGAAGAAGCTACATGGGAGCTTGAGGATATGATGAGGGAGAGGTATCCTCATCTGTTTGTTACAAAGTGACGAATTTCGATGGTGAAATTCATTTTAAGGGGGGTAGAATGTAACACCCGAGACTTTTATGTTATATAAATCATCAAAGGAATATTTTTCTACACACAACACTTTCTTGGCTTGTTTTACACGAAATCGCGACCTTCCTCGATAGCTTGCGTCGTACGCAATACTGAGTTTCACTAAACAATGATATGCTAATAAAATATTATTAAAACTAGCCGTTATGAATAGTAATAACCACTTTTTGAAATTTTATAAATTTTATTTTTCAAAATGGAATTCATTTTTGTATTCGGAATATTGAAATTATCCTAGGGTGAAATTTTGGTATTTTTCTGAAAACTTTCAATTTTTGATGAATAGTGAAACCACTAAGTGGTAATTAAAAAACTGAATTTTTCATAAAACATAATTTTACCACTTCTGTGAGTGGAATTTCAAAAATCCAAGAGACATGGTTGATGTTAGTAAGTAAAATGTGGTTCAATGAGATGAAAATAATTTTTGGTGAATAGTAACTTTTTACTTTTATTTACCATGGTTAAAAGTAAATAGGGTAATTAAGGGTAAAAATGATATTATTATTACCCTAACACATGTCCTAATTCTATTTTATAAGTATGATTCGACCAAAAACAAACTTACGAATAACATATGACCATTTAGGCCCACTTGGATTAGATTAGGACATTTATTATTAATTTATTTAAAGAAGGGTTAAAATAGTTAAAATCAAAGATTAAAAAGTAAATAATTTTTAATATGGGGTTATACATAAGATAAATTCGACTATAAATATTCATTAGAAAGATAAAAAGATTTACTAGATAATATTTTTTTATTTGTAATTTTTAGACATTAAATAATTTAATTTATTTATGACACATAGATGATGCAGTAATTATCTTATTAATGAAATGTTGACATAATTGATGTTATAAACACCAAAATAAATGTAATTCGAGACTTTTTATAAATTAAACTAATTTTATAGATTAATATGACATGTTATTATTGATTTAATTAACTTTTTTCGAACTAATCATTCTGTTATGATTTTCACAAAAATTAATTACTAAAAAGTGTCAAAATTGACATAAAATAGTTTTTAAAACAAATATTATATTAGTAATTGTTATTTTATTCCTAAAAAATCTATGGTTTGGCCTAATGACTTAGGTAAGGTTATATATATTAATATTAAACAACTTGGGGTTCGTTTGGCTGCTTATAGTAAGTTTATTAACCTTATAGTATAAGAACACAAGAAGACAAGGTACAAGTAAAATTATTTAACTTAATGTTAAATCTAAATGATAAGGTTAAAATAGGAACCTAAACTTGTCTAAATTCTATTGGATGAAATTATTTCTACCCATACCCACCTTCTCTTCTAAATAAATTAATTTGGAGCTATTTAAAACCGCACTTGACTTTATAATAAAATAATATTTTTAGTTTTTCCAAAGGAGCCCCTCTCCTCCCTTATAAAAGGGAACCTCCTCCCCCTCTTCCTCACACCACTTGGAGCCTTAAAACTCGGCCAAACCCTGCCAATTTATTCTCTTCACTTCCCTAGAAACATCCTAGAGGTTCTGTTCTTCTTAAATGACCTATTTTAGTGCCCTAAAAGGAGGTCTCAAAGAATCACTTCAAAGAAGAGGTAATGTCTGTTACCGATTCTTTCATTTTTATTTATTCTTCTTCTTATTATTCTTTAGTTGTTTAATTATTAAGTAATAACATCAGTATCACTCATATACTGATATTTTATTATAAGTATGAAACAACCCTATTTCACCATCTATCCATCCTACGGAAAAAGAAATCATCGCGCGTGCGTACGTACGGAATACCATCTCCACGTCGTGGTGTAATCTATTTTCCACCACCACCTTACTTGGATGGGTATAATGGTGTAAATAATGACTATATATGACTATTATAAAGTGATATTTATTCTGAAATAGTATACATACACTCCAATACAATTCCACGATCATAGGAACGATATCATCACTCGTTTGTACGTACGGAATATCGTCGCCACGATGTGATGTGACTCGTTCTACATGATCTTCATTTCATAATGATTATATAAATGAATTTAATGAATTAATATGATATATATTACACTAATACCATTATGTAAATGAGGTATCTATAACCTAAAGAGAATAATAAGAATTTATTCGACAAAACACGCAAAAGAACAAAAAGTAATAAACACCCGAATAACAAGTAGTAATGAAATATTACTAATAACAAGATAAGAATATGACCATATATGATATCATAACAATAAGTATGATTCTGGAATAAGTCAATAACATTATTTAAATCATTATACAGGATGTTCGGACACGTACAAAGCATATCGGACCTAAGGTAAGGGAAATATCACAATCTCATTTTTATCCGAGATTGTTTATACTTTGGCATTTACTTGGGTGTATTTTATCATCCGCATCCATGTTTCCTCAATATGTAATAGTATTTCCATTCACCTACAATTTTTTAAATCCTATTTTACCCTTCGGTGAGTTTTTAGTAAATGATACGAAAGGAATCTTTTTTCGTTTTTTGTACGAGGTACTTTTTTTACTTTTCCGACAAAAGTACAAGAAGAATGTTTATTTAACTTATACGGCATGAATGGATTTTTAAAACATTATTTCCAAGAAGCTTCCTTTAAAAGTTTTCAAGTTTATTTTTAATCAACTTATTTTAGTTTAAAACTGTATGACATGTTAAGAAAGGAAAATGTTTTTTAAGTAGAAAGGATATTTTCCTCAAGAATGGAGTTCAAGTGTTTTATCAAAATTATTTTCCATATAAGATAATAAAGGGTTATGTTTCTATCCCTATTATTACATTTATTTTATTATGCTGTGATGGAATTATATTTTTATGAATTCCTTTATCTTATATGAATATTTTTATGATGTCACGATGTTTAAGATTTCCATTTTTATTAAATGGGTTATGCTATGATGTATGGTTTATGATTTTGTGGAACACATAAGAATGGTATCATTATGAGATTGGTGGGACCTATATCTCCCTCCAATGCATTGGGTAAAGATTTTATATCTCATGAGATAGACATGGATGGAACGGTAGGTTATACCGGTTCAGTGAAACAGGACTGAAATGAGGAGTGAACTCGGTTCAGAAATAGACTTTGTCCACTAAGATAGTCTTGGAATTGAGTCTTGACTAACAAGAAATGATTCTCTATGATTATGTGTGTATGCCACAAAGTTTCATGTTTTAATTTATGATTATTGGGATTACATTTCACTACTATGATTTATCCCATGTTATAAAATTATGCTCTCTTTTGCAGGTTAAGATTTACAAAAGTTATGTTCTTATGAATATGATGTGATTGATATTTCTTTTGTTTACCCTTACTGAGCATTTGAGATCACCCTTTTGTATGTTTT
The DNA here is from genome assembly GCA_963277665.1 of Viscum album. Lineage (NCBI taxonomy): Eukaryota > Viridiplantae > Streptophyta > Magnoliopsida > Santalales > Viscaceae > Viscum > Viscum album. The sequence continues at coordinate 857,250,175 of OY728158.1, read as the reverse complement.
ATTTCACCTGGTTAGGAAGAAGATTATTAAGTAGAATATTCCAAAAAGGGACTCTAGATATGATGAAATAAATGGGAGGCAAAGTAGATGCTTTATAAACCAGTTGTTTATGTTTCCCAGTTTCTAAAGACACTATACCTATATGGCCCTTTCTTAGTTTTGTTATATGTTGTAATAAGTGTGCTTCAATTCTGAAGTAATAACAATGTATATAAAGTATGGGTCGTTATAACAAGTTATTATCCCCCACTGTGATTTAAATTATGTAACTTGAGCTTAGCAAAAATATTAGGCATGATTATATTGAATGTAGGGCAGATACCTAGGAGTGGTAGATGTATCATTCTTGATTATTCTTGTGTTTGGACTGGGGTAATTTGAGGAAACTATAATGAATCTAAAGTAATTATATTTATTTAATTCCATATTGTAGAGATTATGAGAGTCCTTTCTTTACTTATATAGATGGCCATTGGTTTTCATCCATATGTATTTTAGTTTGGTGAGGTATAAAAGGATGGACTAGTTGACCATAGAAGGGTTGACACGATAGAGGAGGATGAGCCATAGAGGATGATGTCATGTGAGTTTTACCATCTATGAAACAAGTGATTATCCCCGCGACCCCCTTGTGTTTGGAAACTGTGTTGATTTTTATGGGGGTCTATTTTGGTTCTGTTGATTTCCAAATCATTATTGGAAATGGTTAGGCTCTATTAATCTCTATTTTTTTAAGGAATTGGTTCTCTTATACTATATTTGGAAGTCTTGTTTTGGGTATTTGAACCATAAATAGAAATATTTGATTTTCAAATATGCTATAGATTAATAAAGATTCGATGGATGCTAATCGTTTGACAATAGAGTATGAGAATGGAGTGAAAGAGTTCATCAATTTTGCAAAGGATCACGCAAAAGATAATTCTCAAATCCTTTGTCCGTGATTATGTTGTTGTTATTATGGACTACTTACTCCGGAGGAGTTGGATGAATATTTGATATGTCATGGAATATATCAGAGTTATAAATGATGGAATAAACACAGAGAAAAAGTGAATGTAGGTACTGGCTGGGATAAAACTTTGTTTTATGGATCATTAGATATGAATACAAATATGGATAATGAAGAAGACCGTATGGAGGATGTGATTATATATGTCAATGATAATGAAGATCGTATTGAGGAAATGACAAAGACAATTGACGATGAACTCTGTGATTGCCCAAAATTGTTTGAGAAGTTAAAGAGTAGTATAAAGACACCATTGTATGTTGGTTACACTAAATATACAGCATTTTCAGCTGTACTAAAGTTGTATAAATTGAAAGTAGGAAATGGATGGAATAATGTCAGTTTTATGGAACTACTATCTCTCTTAAATGAAATTCTCTCGGAAGACAATGAGCTCCCAAGCCGGACATATAATGCTAAAAAAAGTCTACGCTCGATGGGTATGATTTTAGAAAGAATACATGCCTTCCTAAAATACTGTATATTGTTTTGAAAGGAGAAAAAATATCTTAAAAAATTCCCAAATTGCGGTTTTTCTCGATACAAGAAAGATGAATCCAATCCTACAATAGTTGTATTGAAATTTCCAAGAATTACAAGGTTTAGGCATCTATATGGAAGTGAAGAAACTTCAAGACAATTGTCGTGGCATGAAAATTAAATAAATAATGATGGGAAACTAAGTCATCCGGCCTACTCTCCTCAATGGAAGAAAATTAACCATGAGTATCATGAATTTCAAAAAGAGGTGAGAAACCTTCATCTTTCGTTATCTACAGATGGAGTGAATCGTTTTCGTTTTCAAACCAACACTCGTAGTACATGGCCTATAATGTTGGTAAATTATAACTTTCCACCCTGGATATGCATGAAATGGAAATTCATCTTATTATCTGTGCTTGTATCAAGACAAAAACAACCAGGTAACGATATTGATGTTTATCTGTCTCCTTTGATCAAGGATTTAAAGTTATTGTGGGATTTAGGTGTTATGTTGTATGATGCATATAAAAGTGAATAATTCACATTGAGAGAGATGTTTTATGGGACAATAAATGAATTCCCTTCTTATGGAAATTTTTTAGGCAATAGCATTAAAGGAACCCAAGGGTGTCCCATGTGCGAAGAAGATACAGAATCAATTAGGTTGAAACATTAATCAAAATCTTTGTTTCTAGGACATCGTATATTTCTACCACGTTGGCATAAGTACCAATCTTGGACGACATCATTCATCAAAACATTTCTAAATTCCCCTAGAAAAAAAAGGATGGAATTAAGGAAAGGTTGGACATGGTTGACATGGGAATACAAGAAGATTTTTCTCCCATAATGGGTGAAAAACAAATGTTTCTTCCTCAAGATGCTTACACTCTTTCTAGGAAGGAGAAATATCAGTTTTTCAACTACTTTAGTGATGTAAAGGTTCCATATGGGTATTCATCAATTATCATGAACATTGTGCCATTGAATTATTTGAAGTTAAAAGTTTTTAAATCACATGACTGCCATGTTTTGATGCAAGATCTAATTCATATAGCTTTACGTTTCATTTATTCCCAAGAATGTTTTTCATACGTTAACCAAACATTGTTTCTTTTTCAAAGCTATATGTAGTAAAGTTTTAGACCTGGTGAAATTTCCAGCTATGGAAAAAGAAATTGTCATCATATTATGTGAATTATAAACTTTCTTCCTGTCAACATTCTTTGACATGATGGTTCATTTGATGATTAACTTGGTGAGAGAGATTCAACTTTTTGGTCATGTGAACTATAGATGGATGTACCCCATTGAACGGTATATAATGATTTTTAAAGGGGATGTTAAAAATTGAAGTCGGACAGAGGGTTGTATAGTGGACAATATATTGTTGAGGAAGCCATTGAATTTTGTACCGAATACCTATCTGATGTGGAATGCATTGGTCTCTCGAAATCTTGTCACACTGGACACATTCAGGTTGAGGGAATTTCTGGAAGAGATGTTGTGACAATCAGTATTACATATCGGGAGCAGGCCCACCTTTATGTTTTGCATAACGGTTGGGAGTTTGAGCTATATATTGAAACTCACAAAGAAATTATTAGGCCGTGGAATCCATCATGGGATGAAAAATGGATATCAAATACACATAATCACCAGTTTATAGCATGGTTTCATGACCATATTTTTAAGGAGTTTGATGAAATTTCGAATTCAATTTCAGAATGACTTCGATGGCTAGCTGCCAGACCAAGTGTGAATGTATTATCTTACAATGGTTATACATTCTATATGGATAAACATGATGAAGATAGTACCATGAAAAAAATTGTAGTTACACTTGTGGCCGAAGCAATGCATGTTTCTGGTAGTAATTATAGAAATCCAATTTATGAAAATATGTCATACTTTGGCATTATCAAACAAATATACTAGTTGGATTATACGTCATTCCAATTGGTGATTTTTCAATGAAAATGGGTTGATAACAACAGTGGTGTTAAAATAGATGAATGGGGATTTGTGAAAGTTTATTTTGGTAAAGAATACTACAAAGACGAACCGTTTATAAAGGAATCACAAGTGGTAGAAGTTTTTTATGTTCCAGATCCTGCAAAGCGAAAGTGGTCGATTGTTCTGTTATCGTCCAAAACTAATGAAGGATCTGATGAAAATTCAGTTGAGGACGATCCTTTCAGTGCTATGTCGCAATCATTTTGTAGCGGTCCCAATGTAAATGATGTTTTGTATGTTATATGAGACCACAATGAAGGGATTTGGATAATCGATATAGGTGTCAAATCCCTTCATCCTTTGAAAAAAAGAAAGAGTGTTAAATAAATAGTTTATATTTTATTTGTAATATAGACCTTGTTATCTCAGTTTATTATCTTATAATTACTGAATTTATGTAATATAAATTAATTTTTCAACCACTTCTTTAAATAATGACTTCTGCACATTCTGGTGCTCCTAACCTTGAGGTTCTACAAGTCTCTCAAGCTTCTGTTACTGCTGCTGCTACGGCTATTCACAGTGCAGAGCAACAACTTGTTTCTGAACCTGTTGTTGCTCCTAGTGTTGAGGTCCAACAACCATCAGCACATGTCGTTACTACTATTTCAGATGAACATATAAATGATGTCGATATCGATTAAATGGTCGGGGATGAAGGACCAACGTCGCAGAAAACACAGGTGCATCGTAGTTTGATGGTGTTAGAAAAAGTTTTTAAGGTGAAAAACAAAGGCATCAAATTTGATGTCGGATGGAATGCAGGAGGCGAACATGTGAATCCCAATAAGTCTATGTTTAGTAGTTAAATTGGAGTTGACACTCGGCAACGCGTGTCGATTGACATAGATTCATGGCATCATGTTGTGTCCGAGCTAAAGGCTATGATCTGGGAAGAAATTATGGTAACATTGTGATATTATTGCTTTAATTTACTAGTAAATAAAATAATGAAACGGTGTCTAACTCTTCTCAATCTCTTGTAGAGTACATTTATAGTAGACGATTCACACAAGAATTATGTACTAAGGCTTGCAGGAAGGATTAATTTAGGTTTCCACACTATTTTAACAAAAGTTCACCTAAAAGATTCCAAAGGTAAAATAAAGCCACACCCACCCATTTTCTACACTCACCTGATATCCCATGAATCATGGGATTCATTTATTGGCCACCGTGGGGATGCTAATTTTCAGGTACATTGTGGGTGATAATACGGTTTTTGAGGATATGTTTATTCATCACTTTGATTGTCAATATTTCATTTATGAAATAACAACTCTGTACTAAAAATAAAGAATGTGCATCAAAACCAACATACCCTTATCGTAAAGAATGGATGGGGTATGCTTCACAAGAAAAGAAAATGGTACGTATTTAAAATTTACATTAATATTGTTAGGATCCAATAAAAAACATCATAATTATTTTTCTGTATTTTTATGTATATTGATGAGTCTAAAACCAAAGACACTTCCATCAATCATCATATTCTATGGAAGGAGGCACGTGAGAATAAAGAAGGGAAGCTTGTATATGAGAACACACAAAACATGTGGGAAATATGTGTAAGTATGACATAATGATAAAAATATTTGTTTTAAATTGCTATTACATAAAAATAATTAGGTATTTTTTTCTATATGACAGTCACAAGAATCAGCTACTCCTGTAGCGAATGCAGAACTATTATCGACAGCTTTGAAGCAGCCAGAACAATGTGGTCATGTCAAGGGTGCGGGGTTTGGGGTGACACCCTGAGTATATTTTGAGAAAAAAATAAATGGATGATAGAGATGAAAAATTGAAATGAATGAGTGAAAGACTAGAAACTCTTGAAGAACGATTGCAATGGTAGGGAGAGTTTCTATCAACTTTTATGGGTGAGAAGCAAGAAGAAGACATAACTTAGGAACAATAAGAGAATGAAGATCCCACCCCACCCCCCCACTAGATTTGAGGTGAGCTATTCTCCTCAAAGAGCTGTCTTAGCCGTGGTAAGCAATATTCTAATAATTGGCCCCATGAAATGTGAATCAGAAAAACACTGATATTTTTCCTGTACTGATCTTCTAAAGGGTGATAATGACTGTGATTTATATCTGTCAACACCCACCTATCACCTTGTAGCAAGGGATACATTGTTCAACATCCCAGATGATAAGATGCATAATAGACCACTTCTGAAAGATCATCTGAAAGTGACGATTACTGTAGCTCATGAGCCAAATATAGAGCTACCTATTCCACTTGATGACAATGATATTCATACTGTTGAAAAGGATATTGGGGCATTCATTAGATGGGTTTCACAACTTGTAAGAGTACATACGGACAAAGAGGTATTTATTTCCTATTTATTTTCAAGCTAAACCTTTAACAATTAATGAAAAAAGGGTATGAACCAATGAATGTTATTATAGATGGATAAAGGGAAGGGGTGACAAACGTCAGCTCAAAACCATCTAAAGGATCGACCAACCGATCCCAAAGATATACTGAAAGCACAATAACACCACCTATTCTTTATCCACATTTACTAGCATTCAATACTCATGTGGATACGAAGCTAATAGGTGGTAATGGTCATATAGTGGTTTTCAAAAAGAATATATACAGAGAGGAAAGTCAATATTTCGTTGCTGCTGAATATGTAAATGAGATCCTTGAAAATGGTTGGTTAGGTGTCACTTTTGTAAATATATATATGAGGTATGTTTTCATGAATGGAATTTCTAAAATTTGATCTAATGTAAAAATTAAGACTAAATGCATTTTATATTATTGACAGACATATATATGAAAAATAGTTGATGGAATTTTCCCATGTGATAAAATTCGGACTCGTTAGTCCTCATACCACATCAACACATCTAACGAAATTAGATCCATTAGAAACGGATGAAATAGTGAACAGCTTGATAAAAACATTTGAAATCAAGATTATAAATGACATACTCTTCTTAATACAAACCATGCAGGGGTAAAACTCTTCGATTAAATCCTATCAATTATATTTTCACTTCATTTATTACTTATTCCATTTTGGATTTTAGGCAACATTGGCTGCTAATTGCGGTCAACTTGGATACTCCAAAGATTTATTTTCAGGATTCAAAGAAAGGATTTCTATCAAACTGACCACACATGATGAGGTCTATGAATATGTAAGACACTAAATCCTACGTTTTAGGTCTAAATATCATGTAATTTAATTTATATTATCTTTTACTAAGGATTATGTTATGATAGGGTGGTGTATCATTATTGTCTAAAAAAGGAATGAGGAAAGAGGCTAAGAATAAGGAGGCAAGCAAGTACTACTTATGGACAAATAAAAGGGTATATATAATAAAATTTCTCTATCCAAACACATATCAACACAAGTTTCTTATTCTCCTAATGATCAATTTTTTTGCAGTTTCCAAAACAAAAAATCGATAATGACTGTGGTTATTATGGTTGTAAATTTATGAAAGAGATCATTTTTAATCAATAAACTAGCATCCCTAAATGGGTATTTCCAAAAACAACTATTATTTTATTTAATTTATTTATTAATTCTTTATTTTTATATTTTGCAGTACTACATTGACTACCGAAAAGCCTCATACTCACAAGAAGAGATAGATTTGTTCAAAAAAGAGTGGGCCACATACCTAATGGCAGATTGTACACAACAAATATGAAGATATTACTTGGGGATGTGCACAATTGGCGGTCATTTTTGAGAGGGGTTAAGGGGATCAAAATATAAAACATTGTTGTATGTAAATGTTAATATGAAATTTTTAATTGTTATTTAATAAAACATCCTTTCTCCAATGTGTCATTTCCCCATTTTAACAGATGAAATGCACCAGCAACATGAAAGAATGATGAACCACTCAAAGGGTCTCTCTTTTGTCTAAAATGGATAGTATTTTAAGTGAAACAACAACTGACCTACGAAAATTCAAACAAAAGCATTAAGATTATGTTGATTCTTTAGTAGAACAATCCATGGGTGCATTGGTGATGTGTAAAAGTCAACCCCACCTCAATCTGAGGCACGGTGTGTCCAGTATCACTCAAAGGGTCTCTCTTTTATTTAAAATAGACAGAATTTTAAGTGAAAACCACAAATGACGTACACAAATAAAAAAAAACACATTCGGATTGTGTTTATTCTCTAGGAGAATGATCTATCCGTCATTGTTGATGTGTAAGAGTCACCCTCGCCTCAATCTGAGGCACGGAGTGGCTGATATCACTCAAATGGTCTTTCTTTTGTTTAAAATTGAAAGAATTTTAAGTGAAACAACAACTGACATATGTAAATTTGACCAAACACATTCTGATTGGGTTGATCCTTTAGGATAATGATCTATGGGTGTGTTGGTAATGTGTACGAGTCAACCCCATCTCAATCTAAGGCACAGTGTGGCTGGTATCACTCAAAGGGTCTCTCTTTTGTTTAAAATGGACAGAATTTTTAGTGAAAAAAACAAGTGACATACACAAATCTGAACAAACTCATTCGGACTGTGTTATCCTTTAAGAGAAAAATCCAAGGGTGTGTTGGTGACATTTATGAGTCAAAACCACCTCAATCTGAGGCACAGTGTGGTCATTATCACTCAAAGGGTCTCTCTCTTGTTTAAAATGGACAGAATTTGATGTGAAAACAACAGCTGATGTATGAAAATCCTACCAAAAGCATTCAGATTGTGTTAATCCTTCAACATAATTATACATGGGTAATTTTTGATGTGTACATGTCAACCCTGCCTCAATCTGAGGCATGGTGTGGCCGGTATAACAGAAAGTGTCTCTCTTTTGTTTAAAATGGAACGAATTTTAAGTGAAAACAAAAACTAATGTACACAAATCTGACTAAAAGCATTTGTATTTTGTTGATCCTTTAGTAGAAAGATCCATGGGTCAATTTTGATGTGTACAAGTCAACCCCGACTAAATCTAAGGCACGGTGTGGCCGGTATCACTCAAAGTGTCTCTTTTGTTTAAAATGGACAGAATTTTAAGTGAAAAAAAACAACTGACGTACACAAATCCAACAAAATGCATTCATATTGTGTTTAGCCTTGAGGATAATGATCCATGGGTCATTTTAGACATTTATGAGTCAACCCTGCCTCAATATAAGGCATGGTGTGGCCGGTATCACTCAAAGTATCACTCTTTTGTTTAAAATGGATAGAATTTTAAGTGAAAACAACAAATGGCATACAAAAATCCAACCAAACGCATTTTTATTGTGTTTATACTTTATGAGAATGATCCATGTGTCATTTTAGATGTGTATGAGTCAACCCCACCTCAATACAAGGCACAGTGTGGCCAGTATCACTCAAATTGTCTCTCTTTTGTTTAAAATGGACAGAATTTTAAGTGAAAACAACAACTGACATACACAAATATTAAAAAACACATTTGTATTATGTTGATAATTTAGTAGAAGGATCCATGGGTGCGTTGGTGACTTGTACGATTCAACCTCACCTCAATCCAAGGCACGGTGTGGCCGGTATCACTCAAAGCGTCTCTCTTTCGTTTAAAATGGACAGAATTTTAAGTGAAAAAAATTGACGTATGAAAATCTGACCAAACGCATTTTTATTGTGTTGATCCTTTAGAAGAACAATCAATGGTTCATTTTTGATGTTTACGAGTCTACCCTGCCTCAATCTGAGGCACGGTGTGGATGGTATCACTCAAAGGGTCTCTCTTTTGTTTAAAATGAACATAATTTTAAGTGAAACAACAACTGACCTATGTAAATCCAACCAAACACATTTATATTGTGTTTATACTTTAGGATAATGATCCATGGGTGCATTGGTGATGTGTAAGATTCAAACCCGCCTCAATTCGAGTCATGGTGTGGCTGATATCACTCAAAGGGTCTCTCTTTTGTTTAAAATAGACAGAATTTTAAGTGAAAACAACAACTGACGTACGAAAATCTGACCAAACGCATTCAGATTGGTTTTTTCATTAGGATAACGATACGTGGGTGTGTTGGTGATTTTTAAGAGTCAACCCACCTCAATCTGAGGCACATTGTGGCCGGTATCACTCAAAGGGTCTCTTTTTTTTAAATAGACAGAATTTTAATTGAAAACCACAACTGTTGTACGCAAATCTGACCAAATACATTCTTATTGTTTTTATATTTTAGGATAACGATCCATCAATCATTTTTTAAATGTAAGAGTTAACCCCGCCTCAATCTGAGGCATGGTGAGCCGGTATCACTCAAAGTTTCTCTATTTTGTTTAAAATGGAATGAATTATAAGTGAAAACAATAACTAACGTATGCAAATCTGACCAAATGCATTCTCATTGTGTCTAACCTTTAGTATAACGATCCATGGGTAATTTTTGACGTTTACAAGTCAACCCCGCCTCAATATGAGGCACAATGTGGCCGGTATCACTCAAAATGTCTCTCTTTTGTTTAAAATGGACAGAATTTTAAGTGAAAACAACAAATGACATATGAAAATCCAACCAAATGAATTCGGATTGTGTTTATACTTTAGGAGTACTATCCATTGGTGTGTTTGTGACATGTATGAGTCAGCCTCGCCTCAATATAAGGCACAGTGTGGCCGGTATAACTCAAAGGGTCTCTCTTTTGTTTAAAATGCACAGAGTTTTAAGTTAAACAACAACTGCCGTACACAAATCCAACCAAACCCATTAAGATTGTGTTGATCCATTATGATAAAGATTAATGGGTGCATTGGTGACATGTATGAGTCAACACCGCCTCAATCAGAGGCACGGTGTGGCCAGTATCACTCAAATGGTCTCTCTTTTGTATAAAATGGATATAATTTTAAGTGAAAACAACAAATGACATATGAAAATCCAACCAAACACTTTCGTATTGTGTTGATACTTTAGTATAATGATCCATGGGTGTGTTGGTGATGTGTACGAGTCAACCCCGCCTCAAACCGAGGCACGGTGTGGCCATTATCACTCAAAGGGTCTCTCTTTTGTTTAAAATGGACAGAATTTTAAGTGAAAACAACAACTAACTTATGAAAATATGACAAACTGCATTCATATTGTGTTGATATTTTAGGATAATTATCCATGGGCCATTAGTGATGTTTTCAAGTCAACCCAACCTCAATCCAAGGCATAGTGTGGCCGGTAACACTGAAAGTGTCTCTCTTTTGTTTAAAATTGACAGAATTTTATGAGAAAACAAAAACTGACATACAAAAATCTGAGAAAATGCTTTCGGGTTGTGTTGATACTTTAATATAATGATCCATTTGACCTTTGTGAAATGTAAGAGTCATCCTCGCCTCATTCTGAGGCACAGTGTGGTCGGTATCACTCAAAGTGTCTCTCTTTTGTTTAAAATGGACATAATTTTAAGTGAAAACAACAACTGAAATACAAAAATCTGACCAAAAAAATTTGGATTGTGTTTATCCTTTAGTATAAAGATAAATGGGTCCTTTTAGACATGTACGAGTCAACTCTTCCTCAATCCAAGGCACGGTGTGGTCGGTATAACTCAAAGTTTCTCTCTTTTGTTTAAAATGGACAGAATTTTAAGAGAAAACAACAACTGATGTACACAAATATGAACAAAGGAAAATATATTGTGTTGATCCTTTTGGAGTACGGTCCAACAATCATTTTTGATGTGTAAGAGTCAACCCCGCCTCAATATGAGGCACGGTGTGGCCGGTATAACTCAAAGTGTCTCTCTTTTGTTTAAAATGGACAGAATTTTATGTGAAGACAACAACTGACATAGGAGAATCTGAACAAATTCATTATAATTATGTTTATTCTTTAGGATAATGATCCATGGGTGTGTTTTTATGTTTATGATTCAACCCTGCCTCAATTTGAGGCATGGTGTGGCCGGTATCACTCAAAGTGTCTCTCTTTTTCTTTAAAATGGACAGAATTTTAAGTGAAAACAACAACGGATGTACATAAATCTGAACAAATGCATTCATATTGTGTTATCCTTTATTTTAATGATACATGGTTCATTTTTAACGTTTAAGAGTCCACACCGCCTCAATCCAAGTCACGATGTGGCCGGTATCACTCAAAGGGTCTCTCTTTTGTTAAAAAATGGAATGAATTTTATGTGAAACAACAACTGGCCTAAAAAATCTGACCAAATGAATTTGTATTGTGTTTATCCTTTAGGATAATGTTCCATGGGTGAATTAATGATGTGTACGAGTCAACCCCACCTCAATCGGAGGCCTCGTGTGGCCGGTATCACTCAAAGGGTCTCTCTTTTGTTTAAAATGAACAAAATTTTAAGTGAAAACAACAACTAACGTACCAAAATCCGACCAAACACATTCTTATTGTGTTTATCCTTTGATATAACAATCCATGGCTGCATTGGTGATGTGTATGAGTCAACCCCGCCTCATTCTGAGGCATTTTGTGGCCGGTATCACCCAAAGGGTCTCTCTTTTGTTTAAAATGGACAAAATTTTAAGTGAAAACAAAAACTGACATACGTAAATCCAACCAAACACATTAAAATTGTGTTGATCCTTTAGTAAAATGATCCATGAGTCATTTGTTATGTTTACGAGTCAACCTCGCCTCAATATGAGGCACAGTGTGGCCGGTATCACTCAAAGTGTCTCTCTTTTGTTTAAAATGGACAGAATTTTATGTGAAAACAACAACTGACATACGAAAATCCAATCAAACGCATTTGGATTGTGTTGATCCTTTATGAGAACGATATATGGTTTATTTTTGACTTGTATGAGTCAACCTAGCCTCTATTAGAGGCACGGTGTGGCCGATATCACTCAAAGTGTCTCTCTTTTGTTTAAAATGGACATAATTTTAAGTGAAAAAACAACTAACGTACCCAAATCTGAAAAAAATGTATTTGGATTGCGATGATACATTACTAGAACGATCCATGGGTGCATTGGTGATATGTATGAGTAAAACCCTCTTTAATCTGAGGCATGGTGTGGTCAGTATCACTCAAAGTGTCTCTCTTTTGTTTAAAATGGACAGAGTTTTAAGTGAAAACAACAACTAACGTCTGCAAATCTGACCAAACACATTTGTATTGTATTTATCGTTTTGTAGAATGATACATGGGTCATTATTTTGTGTAAGATTCAACCTTACCTCAATACGAGACACGGTGTGGCCGTTATCACTCAATGGGTCTCTCTTTTGTTTAAAATGGACCGAATTTTAAGTGAAACCACAACTGACCTACGGAAGTTTGACCAAACGCATTCGGATTCTATTGATCCTTTAAGGGAGTGATCCATGGGTGTTTTGGTGACGTATACGAGTCAACCCCGCCTCAATCCAAGGCACGGTGTGGCCTGTATCACTCCAAAGATCTCTATTTTGTTTAAAATGGAAATAATTTTATGTGAAAACAACAACTGACGTACTCAAATCCGACCAAATGCATTAGAATTGTGTTGATCCTTTAGGATAATGATAAATGGGTCATTTTTGAAATGTAAAAGGAAACCCAATTTCAATCTGAGGCCTGGTGTGGGTGGTATCACTCAATGTGTCTCTATTTTGTTTAAAATTGACAGAACTTTAACTGAAAACAAAAATTGACGTACGCAAATATGACCAAATGCATTCTGATTGTGTTGATTTTTTAGGAGAATGATCCATGGATCCTTTTTGACGTGTATGAGTCAACCCCACCTCAATCTGAGGCACAGTGTGGTCGGTATCACTCAAACTGTATCTCTTTTGTTTAAAATTGACATAATTTTATGTGAAAACAACAACTGACATACACAAATTCAACTGAACACAGTCATATTATGTTGATAATTTAGGAGAACTATCCATGAACTCCCCCCCCCCAAACCCCTTGGATGGCCCCCCAACCCCTGGATGCACCCCCACCCCACCACTTGAACACCTTCCCCACCCCTTGGACAGCCCCACCCCCATGGACAGCCACCCCCACCCCCTTGGACACCACCCTACCCACCTTGGACAGCCCCACGAACCCCCTGGATCCCCCCTAGAAACCACCCCACCCCCTAGACACCCCCACCCCTCTGGATACCCCCACCCCCTAGAAGCCCCCCCCCCCCCCCAACCCCCTGGTCACCCCCACCCCCTGGACACGCCCATGGACACCCCCCCCCCCCACCACCACCACCCCGTACACCCCCACCCCTCCTAGACACCACCCCACCACCTGGACACCCCCCCTGGACGTCCACCCCCACCCTCCTGGACACCACCCCACCCCCCTTGGACAGCCCCGCCAACCCCCTGGACCGTCCCCCACCCCCCCACCCCCAAACAACCCCCACCCCCTAGAAAGCTCCTTGACACCCTTTACACCAACCCAACCCCCCTGGACACCCCCATGGACAGCCCCCCCCCCCCCCCACTTGGACACCCCCCTGGACACCCCTATCCCCCCGGACACCCCCAACCCACCGGACACCCCCTACCCCCCTTGGACAGCCACCCCAAACCCTTGAACAGCCCCCCCAACCCACTGAATTCATTATGTATTTAATTAACTTATAAATAATGTGTTAACGGTGTATGTGTATACTTGTTTTAGGTTTATTCTTGTTGTATGGGTATACTTGGTGTAATTACCTTATGAATTCTGTGTTAATTATGTATGGGTATACTTGTTGAGATGCTGAATTTTTTGTAGGTGTTGTTTGGCTGTGATGCTACGGAATTGTTTGTTGCAGCAGACAGGGAATTTATCAGTGCTAAAAAATTTCTGATAAAGGATCAATTTATCAGCGCTAAAATCGCACTGACAAAAAACACATTTATCAGTGCTTTTTTAGCGCTGATAAAGGGGTCCTTTATCAGTGCCTTTTTAGGACTGATAAAGTCTCTCTTTATCAGTTCATTTTTAGCACTGATAAAGGTATCCTTTATCAACTCTTTTATAGTACTAATAAATTATCCCTTTATCAGCGCTTATTGAGCACTGATAAAGGGGACCCCCCCCCCTTTTATCAGCACTGATAAAGCCCATTTTGAGCGATGATAAAGCCCGTTTTTGTAGTAGTGTTATTTTATGGATAAAATTGGATTTGTACGTATATAATTTCTCAAAAAAACAGAATATAAATTTTAAAATATATATTGAATATTATATTTATATATATATAATTCATTAATATAATCCAATAAGGGTGATTAGTTTTTTTATTCGTAAAAAATACACTTTTTTGCATTTAAATTGTTTTTCATAAAAAATTACCTTTTATTTGAAAAATAATTTTACATTTATTTGTAATTAATTTTTCAAAAAATAATTATATGTATATATACATTTGTAAACCCTATTTTCATAATACAATTAATAATTTTCAGTCCCTCCGTTATAACATCTATGTTTTAACTATATCATTTAAATATTATTTACTTTTTCATTTAAGATCGATGTGGAATATCATATAAGTTATCAAACATATTTTTTTTAAACTAAGGATGTTACATACCCCCCCATCCTCTTTAAATTTCTTCCTCACAATATTTAATTCGGTATCGATAACTAAGGAATGGATTTTCAAAACACCTTTATTGAAATCCGACATTGGATAAAGGATTAATGAAAATTCAACTTAAAAATATAAAAAGGGAAGTGCAAAGGTCGCCTGAGATAATACTTACTGGGGTTCTGTGTAGGAAAACATGGAAATTGAAGACAAAAAAAACCATCATGTTTTGATGGAGAGTGATAAAGAACATAGTCATGAAAAAGTTAACAATATGAGAAACATAAATGTTTTATAGGTAAAAATGTTATTGATTTCTTAGTAAGAAATGTAAATAGATAATGTTTTTTTAAGATAATTTTCATAAAGTTAAGGAATTTTTTTTATCTATGAATATATGAAAATAAATATTATAGATTACAATTTCAGAAGCAATATTTCTTCCTCACATGATGAACATCCATATAAATAACCTTAATCACCAAAGATTATATAAACCCTAAAGTTTATTAATACCTTAAAACTCATATCCAATAGTAAATTCATACTTCTCATTGAACTAAATATTTACATTAACATAAACCCAAATAAACATATCCCAAAATTTCTTAATCATTTTATGATCACATTACTTATAAGTTTATAAGGAGTGTCAAAAAACTTTAGCATAGGGAAAACCTTCAAAAAATAATGAGCCCCCCAAGGCTTCCATACCTTCACTAGAAGTTTGAACATTAACTATAGTTGTTGAAAAATAGTTTCCCACACTTTTTTCTAATATTGGCGATTTCCATTATGAGTAAGTAACTCTGGACACATGTTTGCATAATTTTCTAACTCATTACAACTAAAACATCTTACCATTGGATTCTATTTTTTTTCTTGATCATATCCCCTGTAGTCACAATCCAGATGACTAAACATACTAAATCAAAATAACTTACCAAACATTAAATAAATTATCTAGGATATTGTTTACCATAGTTCTCAAAAGATGGGTATTTTTTATTACCTTTAATCTTCTTTAATAAATTCTTTCCCATTTCTTACAAACTAGACCTTTTATTTTGTTTTTTTCATAGGACACGTGATCAAAAGTAAAATCAATTTATACCTTATCACCACATAGATAATTTTTCACATATATTTTAAACTCATGAGAATCTAATGACCTTTGATATATTTTATCTAAACATGAGTAAAACCAATTTATCTTACTAACAAGATCCTGGATAAAATTTTGGACAAACCATTCCAAAAGGGTGAAGGATTATTTGTATGAAGCAACTAAATCATCATATATTTGTGTTATTTATAATAATTGTTTTCTGTCCTAATTCAAACAACCTTAGGATAATATTTTTCAAGAAATATATTCTTAAATTCATCTCATTCTAGGGAAACAATCACTTCACTTTTTATGATATTCTTAATCATTGACCACCACTGGTTGGTTTTGGATAAAGCTCTAGGACATCCCACTATCGTTATAAAAACCCGTCGATTTTTCTTGAAATAAGTTATTCTTTAGGGAGATTCCGATTCTCATATATGAATATTGAAACTCTACTGGATACTTCCAACCCTATGGTTTATGTTTAAATGGATATTTCTATGAAATTTCATCCACATATCCTTATCAAGACTCTTGATGGTTTCAAATGGTGGCAACGTTTGATTTATAAGGCACCCCCAAGGTTCTGTTCTGTGTGCATTTTTCAGGCACACTCGGTTGACTTTTTTCAAAAAAGTAATCCGAGATCTCGGATCCAAGATAATTCCTTTGTGAGGGGTAAGGGTGACCATCAAATGCCCTTTGAGGTGAGTTTAGTGGCAGATTATGAAATTAGTTTGGTTTCTCAAGGAACTTCTGGTGATACGGTGACCAGCAAGGTCCGGTTGTCACCTTCTTAGACAGTAGGGGAGATCATCATTGATCCTACTTTAGGATGTTCCAATTCAAGTATTTTATCAGATTATTTAGTGTTATTGCCTATTTCTCCTAGTTATCCTACTTCTTTGGTCTCTATGTTGGAATTACCAAAAGATTCCGCAATGGCTTGAGAGGAGGGGTAAATCTGTGAAGACATCTCTGGCCTTCAACCGACCCTACCCAGGGAGCTTCTTCCACTTTCCCAATGCTTGCGGATCTCTACCATTATTCCTACAGAATCACTAGTGAGGTCCCAGTTTCTTACTTCTATATTTCCCCAGAATACCCAAGATATGGTTCCGAGGAAGGTGCTTTCAGATGGGGTAAAGAGGGAGATGTGCACTTCTCATAGTTCACCTTCCAGGATGATGTTTATTTCTCTACTATAAGAGGATTTGGTTCCATGATCACCACCAGAAACATCACCTAATAGGTTATCCTTGATATAAGAGTTGGATAGCCCTCCTAAACAAAATATTATTACACAGAAGTAGTTTTCATCTCTAGATGGTCTCCTCAGGCCGGTTACCAGATCAATGTTCAAGGAAGATAGTAAAATTCTATTGGCTCTGAAATAGGTACTCCTGGACGGAAGGAAAAGGTCTGTATCCTATTATTTTTTCTCTAATTTTGTGGAATGATCAAGGTTTGGGGTCACCCGCAAAGGGTGACTTCATGGGATCTGAAGCCCAAAAACATAATGTGTCGCTGGTTGTTATTTTGGAACCTAAATAAGACCCCGCCAAAATTGTTATATTTTCTAAGAAAATGGGGTTCTGGAATTATATTCATGCTTACCCTAAGACCAAACATATCTAGATTTGATGGGAAAATGTGGTGTAGGTAGATGTGGTTTGGGATTTGGAGAAATGTATGATGGTTAGGATCGCTATGAAGGGAGCTATTATCCTTTTTCCTTCATTTATGCTAGTGGTGATGTGCAAAGTAGACAGTCCCTATGATATTATTTGGATTCCTTTGATTCTCTTGGTCTTATTTGGTTTGTAGGTGGTGATTTCAACTTGATTGTGGATTCTAAGAAGAAAACGGGATCGACTGGTAATGATGACATTGGCATGAATGATTTCGGAAACTACATTGCTCATAGAGAGCTTTTGGACTTGGGTTTCAAGGGCTACAAATACACCTTGTGCAACAACCGTAAGGTCACCAATCACATTTGGAGCTGTCTGGATAGATTTTTATCCAACCAACAAGTTTTAGACTCATTTTGGAAGGTTATTGTTTCCCATTTGTCTTGTGTTATTTTGGATCATGCTCCGTTGTTGGTGGATTTGAAAATCGGTGATGCTGATAATATGCCTTTTTTATATTCCTCAAATAGGCACTAGGATGACAGCTTCATTCAAATGATGAAAATGTCTAGGGAGAAAGAATGGATCAGGAGGGTGTGGGTTGGTCTCTCGAGGCGTCTTAAGTTGGACACAAGCGGATGGTTGATGAACAAGCCTTTTCTTGATATTTCGGTGGATTACTTGCAAGAAGGTATTGATTATATGGAAGAAGAGTTATAGAGCTGCTGGGATGAGGGTAATCTTTGGATTATTTATAATAAACGTAATCTTATGATGGCATGTTTTCTAGAAATTGAGAGGTCCTACAAGAAAAGAAACAAAATTCTATGGCTTAAGGAAGGTGACCGCAACAATGCTTATTTACATGCCTGTTTTAAGGAGAGGAAAAACCTGAAGACCAATATTAGACTTGATGATTGTTTCGATACATATGATGTGAATGTGGCAAGGATGTTGAATTTAAAAAAATGAGAATTTACTTTCCAGGGAGGCATTTGTTGGCAGTCCTGGTTTATCGGAGGAAGAGGGGGTGTTTATGGGTGGATTAACAAGGTAGATTGTTGAGGAGGATAAATCGTCTCTTATAGCTATGCCCTCTAGGGATGATATTTGGGGAGTAGTTCATATCATACCTTCTGACATCTCCTAGGCTCGGATAGTTTTCCGGGAGATTTCTATGTGGATTCTTGGGACTTCATGGGGAATTTAGTCATTGAGGCGATTCAAGATTTTTTTCATGGTGTATCTATCAACTGAAGTACTTGATCTTATAGGGTGATCCTTATCTCAAAAGTGAAGGACTCTTCAAGTATTAAATATTATAGACCTATATTCTTGTTCAATGTCTCTTACAAAATTATAGCTAGTTTGATTGTGAGAATATTAAATGGGGTGATTCCTCATATTGTGTATCAAGAAAAACATGGTTTTGTTAAAGGAAAAAGAATTTGATGTCCAATCAGTATTTCTAAAGATCAAGTGGAAGATATTAACAAAAACACTATTAGTTCCAATGTCATAATTCAAGTGGATAGGGATAAATCATATGATAAATTGGAATAGAGATTTGTAATTTTGTCCATGGAGAGATTTGGGCTCCATGATTGGGTCATTGATATATGCTTTGGGTGCTACTCATCACCGGGGATATCTATTTTTCTTATGGGAAAGGGATATGGATTTTTCAAAAGCATGATGGCTGTGTGGAAAGGAGACCCTTTGTCTCCCACTCTTTTCATTCTGGCTCAGGATTCCTTATCTTGAAACCTCTATAGGAGCATGGATGAAATAATAATCATCTCATATAATAATATTGGGGAAGGTTGTTTTTCTCATCTAATGTATGTTAATGATATTCATCTCTTCATTAATGGTAGGCGTAATTCTCTTCATAACCTCTTTAAGGTCATAATGTTTTATGGTGATCTAAGCGGCCAAAGAATTAATTCAAGGAAAAGGAGTGTTTATATTTCCAATAAATGTTCTTTTAGAAGAAGCAAGTTCATTAAATACATTCTTAGATTCAGAGGAAGTAGTTTCCTTTGATTTATAATGGGGAACTGATTTCCTTTTTCTTGATTAAAAGGACTTTCTTTGATGATATTTTGAACAAAATATTGGGGAGAATTGTTAATTGGAAGAGCATATCTCTCTCTTTCGGTGGGTGGATTATGTTGAAAAATGGTGTTATGTATTCTATACTTATGCACGTTTTTTCAGCTATCATTCCTCTAAAAGGGACCCTTGATAAGATCGAGAAGATCATGAATATTTTATTATGGGATGCACACTCCTTAGGCCACTACTATTGGGCATCCTAAAATTGTGTGGCTAAACTAGTGGAGGAGGGAGGTAATGGCCTAAGGGACATTAAAAATGACATGAAAACCATTAAATAACATCTAGAATGGTAATTTCTAGTCGGTGATTCCTTATGGGAAACCTTTCTTAAAAATCACTATGGAAGGCATTTGGAAGATTGGGACAACCATCATGGAAAGCTGTAGAAGATGGCTAAATGTGTTCTGCAAAATTTGTAAGTTCTTCAAGATGTAACATAATGGGTGTTTGGAAGGAGAAATAAATTTATTGAGTGATAAATGGGTGGGATAGAGAGTATTGTTTTAGGATTCCTGGGTCCTAGCATGTCAGTTAAAGAGGCAAGTTGTTACCCTTCCCTATTAGCGACCATTATGATCAAGGATCAGATGGATGTTTTCAAATACTATTTCATTCATGGATGAGGTAGATAGATGCTGTTTTACCAGGTCATCTTTGGGTAACTTCAATGGACTTGAATATAGAGGGTTTTTTCTTAAAGTACCTATTTGGGATGAGTGGGATTCACAATTATGGTGTAAGGAAATTCCCGCAAAGATGAATTTTCTGGCTTGGAGGATGCGGGATAGGTCAATCGCAACTGAATATAATGTTCAAGCAAAGGTTATTTCCTTGGCCTCTTTCTATTTTTGTTGTAGTATTCTGCACCTGAAATCCACCTATCATTTATTCTGTTTGATTGAATGGGTTGTTGGAATTTATTCTGCTATAGATGTTTAGATAGCTTCTAGGCGTGAGTATGATACTCTACAAGATTTCATTTTACTTTGGTTTACGGGATCAGTCCACTGTGAGATGGAGAATAGGATTCACAACTTAGTTTTCATCTCCATTTGCCGGAATATTTGGGAGGCATGGAATCTAGCCAGAATGGATATATTTCCTTCGATGACATATCTTTAGGTAAGATTTAAGAAACTCATAAATGATTTGGCCTCAATTTTGAAAGGCGGACACAGGTCACAGGTTCTTAGTAGATTCCTGAAGAATCTTACCATTGCTGCTAGATCTATATGGTGATGGTTTAAATGGCTTCCTCCTGTTAATAGTTCCAATATTAATTTATATGGTTCATTCATGAATGGTTATATGGGAGGGGTGGTATAATAAGGGATCCAAATGGATCAATTATTTTGGCCTTCAGTGGATTTTATGGTCCGAGGAACTCCTTTTGCATGGAGGTGAGGACCTTTCTCACAGGATTATCTCTTTGAAGAAGGTTTTAGCTAAATCAGATTCTGAGATATTTGTGAGGTCTCTTCAAGAGAAATAAGATCCTCTATGGAATTTGATTTATCTTGCCAAAATTTGTTCTATGGAAATAAATGAAGGGTTCAAGGTTCGACATGTTTGGAGAAAAGCTAATTTTGTTGAGGATTCTCTTACTCGTGCAGGAACTAAAGAGGAGGTGATGATTATTTATTCCAGTTTTGGTTCACTTCCATATGGATGAAGGGATGTGGCCTGGGGGGATGCCTTCGGACTTCATCACTCCGGACCTCCATGGTTGGTATTGTTATGCTTTTGATGGGTTTTTCCCATCCTTTAATAAAAATTTAATTTTCGGTCTATTAAAACTAGACTAAAGAAATAATTTCCCTAAACCTTTCATTTAATACCAACTATAAGGACCGTGCCTTAAACATTTCATAATTTTGAGTTATGTAAATAATTATACATTGTTTTATAGTGAGTATATTTTCAGTTTCAGAGCTTTAGATAATAAGGAAATGAATCATACATAACAAAACCATAACAATACCAGGTGTACATTTCCAAATAGTATCATGTTATCCAATAATCTAAAACATTTAAAATAAATCATGATCGCTTTTATGAAAAATCATCAGGAAATTCCACATGACATATTGAAATAATTACACATCCTTATGTCATGTGAACAACATTAAAAAAACATTAGATGAGCATAAAAATCGTAGCAATGTAAATAAAAAAAGGAATCCATTAGTCCATTTATAAACATTAAAACCAATGAAAACATCCTCAAAAAAGTAATACATTTCACCATTACTAAGTAGTAAATACTTTCCTTTGAAAATAATGTCATTTCATAAATTTTTTAATCAATATATTATCATAAAACCCATAGAAATAATAAAAAATACATAAAGTTTACTTGGTACAAAATTATACTTTTCACTCTTATAAATGGAATAACTATGTGGTCGACTTCCATACATGTCGCTCATACAAATAGAATGTCCATATGATTGACTCACATACCCAATGAATTTTTGGTTATAACATAGAAACCCAAAGATTTTATCATGAAACCACATATCAAATGTAAAAGTACCATTATATAATCATAAAACATAAAAGATTTATATTTTCATCATTTCATTCATAAAAGTTCATTTTCAATCACAAAAAATCATTTCAAGATATTAAAATAATCAATCCATTTTAAAAAATAATTTTCAATACCAGAATACCCAAAAATGTGTAAAAATAAATTTATTTTTCTTTTAAAAAAATTATGTCTTTCATAGTAATCAAAATATTAAATAATGGTCATGGAATCGAAGAAGTTATTGTCACCATATACGTTAAAAAGAACATTACTTTTTTTTGTTTTTCAAAACATTCCATATAAAAAATGTAAAAAAATAACTTTAAAACTCATTTAATGAAATTAAAAAATATATATAATTACCTCAAGAATCCTTTTATATCCATATAATAAATATTTAAAATAATAATAGGAATATTTTCATAGAGAAATATATTTTACAAATAAATCACTAAACATTCAAAAAATCTCATACCTTTTTGAAAATTTAAATAATAATCCACATAATCATTTAAAAAAATATTAAATAAAATAATTATAGATAAAATATGGATATTAAGTGTAAAATGGGATTTATATAACCCTTATAAAATAATAACGTTGCATATCATCAAGAAATTCCTCAATAAAAGGATATTGTTTTTTTAAAGGTTGGGGCCGAAGCCTCAATTTATTATTTAAAGAAAAGACCTCTTTAGACTGGGTAGAGGGTGACCCATTACATAGCCCGAAGGCCCAAGGCCAGGTGGCCTAAAAACAAGGCATGAAATCCCGTTTTTTGGCCCAAAGGACCCCTTGGTGAACAGTACTACTACGGTACCTGCTATAGTAACCACCGCCACTACAGTGCCTGCTAAAGTCCCTCCGCCTCTATAGTGGCGCCGCTGCTACAGTTCCACGGCTGCTACAGTCCCCTGCTACAATGCCCAGCTACAGTAACCCAGAAATTCACCCCTGCCCGGATTTGATTGTTTTAGAACCTTTCTAAATTTTATTATTCCTTTTATGTAACTTATTATCATGTCATAACAATTACTTAGTTATTTAAGATCATGTTGGATGTTTTGACGATATTTGATACATGAGTCCAAAATAAATTTGGTATGATATCAATAATCAAAGTTTTCAAAAGTCTATAATCACCAAAATAATATTCATGACATAATAATCACTTATGTACATAAATTATAATTTTAAATAAAACAATTTATGTATGGTTATGAAAAATGGACAACGTTAAAATCATGGAGATGATAGGCTGTAAGTACGCATGAGTAACACATCCATTTTCAATGACCATTATGTAAAAAAGGTAATTATTATTTTAAATTCAAATAATTATAATATTATCATAAATATTATATTAATAATTTAAATATAATTATATATATCATCCTTTTATATGGTGATGAAAAAAAAATCACATCACTTCGTGGAGGTGATAGTTCACACGTACGCATGAACGACGTTATCATTTTCATGTGCGTGGAAAAGTAA
Organism: Viscum album; assembly: GCA_963277665.1. NCBI lineage: Eukaryota > Viridiplantae > Streptophyta > Magnoliopsida > Santalales > Viscaceae > Viscum > Viscum album. The sequence continues at coordinate 857,226,272 of OY728158.1, read as the reverse complement.
TAATTTAAATGATATATTAACTTTTCATAATGATAAATATGTCATTAATATCATATATAAACGTTAATTTCATCATTATTTCCATTCTTGAGATATTGTGATAGAAAATGAATTATATCGGTTCGCAAGGCGGTAGTCTATTGTACACACAAACGATGATTCTTTTCCCATTTAATAGAATTGGAGATGGATTTTTTGATTATATTAAAATAAATAAATTTCATTATATTTAGGATATTTTATTCATTATTTCATCATGTTTGAATAATATTTTAAGGAAGTGGAAGAAGAAATGAAATAAAAACACTTAATAAAAAATGGTATCTCTTCTTCGAACGATTTCCTTTGATTAACACCTTAACACCTATATGGTGAGTTCTATGACAAAAATATAAGATCTATATTTTTGGGAGGGATTATAGAAAAGTATTTTGATAGATATTTTCAAAAATAAATAGGTTTTTATGTGTGAATAAATGATAAGAATGGGTGCCCCTTTATTGGAGTGGGGAGGGGCACTCATGTAAATCTTCAAAATATTAAATTAATATAAATTAGATTTTTAATCAAAATGGATCAAAACATATTAATTTATAAGATAGGAATATTTTGGGTCTAAATCCATTCATCTAATAAATATTAGATACTTTTTTGCTATTTTTTAATCCTTAAAATTTAGCATTAACCATTATTTAACCTTTTTAATTCGTACCATTATATCATATAATTTACACTTTTAGAGTTAATATAATTACTATAAAATTAAAAATTATCAAAAAATGAGACACTTATTACATATTTAGACTTATCCTAATAAGTTGGGATAAATTTATATTTTTATAAATTTTATATCATTTAATAAAATATTATTTATTTTTAAATATTAATTATATAAATTTTGGAATAATTCATTACTTGAATTTTTAGAAAATATTATAAAAACATGATATATTCTATAAAAATATTTTATATAATCACTAACATGTCTGAATCATATAGAAAAATACACCTTTTCACATTTATATAGTGTTTCAGAAAAACAGTACCTTTTATTTTAAAACGGGTTTTACATTCATTTGTAATTAATTTTTCACAAAATAATTAATTATATATGTACATTTGTGAACCATATTTTCATAATTAAATTAATATTGTTCATTCCCGCCATTCTAATGGGTAGGTTTTAACTGTAACAATTAAATATTATTTAGTTGTCTGTTTATGCTTGATGTGGTGTATCAGGTATGCTATTGAAAATATTATTTATTGTTTAAAAACATTGGATTTTACAAACGTAGTTTTTGACCAAAAAAATTAATTAAAGTAATTATAATTATTTACAATGATTATGTTAAAAATGAGTTTACTTAATGGTTAAACTTTATCTTAAGGGTCAAAATAACCTAGAAACGTGTCCAAAAGCCATTGGTTGTCAATATTTTAACTTTATACTCCAATTAATGAAAAATGTTACATTATTTTAGGCACATGATTTAAGGATGACCTCTTAATAGTGTTTAACATTTTATATTTAGAAGAATATCACTCCTCCTCCACTAGAAAATTTAACTCACCCTCATGCTTCTTCACACCTCTAAAACCCTTTGTCACAGAAAAACCCTATCCAAATATCCTCCAAAAATACCTCCCTTATTCCTAGATGAATAAATATGGGAAGAAATATATCCAAGTAATACCCTTGGTTCAAATGAAAAAGAGTTTCCCGAAGAAGAGGTAACATCCTTCAACAAGAACTTTTGTTTTATTTCATTCTACATACCATAAATTATTCATATTTCATGATTATATAATAACCTTAGTTTCTTTAATATACAGATTTTTTATGATAAGGTTTTGGCCTACAACTACACGCAATTCCATCCAATGGGATACACAGTCACTGTTCCTGTGTACGATGAACTACCGCCTCCCGAACCGATGTCATTTGTTCTTCCATTACCAGATTTGAAAGTTGGTAATAATGGAAAAATTCATATTTTTATATGATTTATGTTATATTTATTATGTCTTGATTCTTTTTTTAAATTATTATATAATAAATACCTTCATGATTTACATTTTTTCATAATATGATAACTTCATTTGCAGACATGTGGACTACTGCCTCCTCAAAGTGATGTGACTCATTCACACTTTACTTGGAATGTGTTATGGATGGGTTTAGTAAAATTATATGATATATATGAAATTATATTTATACTATAATAATAATAATATATATACATATCTTTCATTTAATTTCTTTCTTTCAATGCAACAACAAAATGGAAACAACATTCCTGCAAACGTACGACCTATAGTCTCTATGAACGATGTATTACATTTCATATTTATATCATTTATAAATTTTTATAAATACATATATAATGAATATATATTATATTTATATCATTTTTTAAATTATGTTAATACATAAATCATTAACTGAGTAAGAGTATCAAGGATAATAGTTCAAAACATATATGAAAAACAAAGCAGTTATTACCTGAAACATAATATTAACATGAAATTATTAATAAACAGTTAATATAAAGTCATGATAAAATAATATATGGAATTATATATAATATTATGGCTTTTTGGTATATTTATAATAAACTTATAGTTATAATAAATGTTTTTTAACTTTTACGAAAAATTTCAATACATGAGGTAAGGGTTGTCTCGTCTCACTTTTATTTTCGTGTGATATATGCTATATTCGCCCCTTATTCTTATTGTATACTGTATATAATAACATATGAAATGTTATATCATGAATTCAATTTAATTAATTATATTAAATGTTACAATTTATTTTATTCTTTCGTTAACCTCATTATTAAAAAGTTACCCAATTAGTAAGGGGAATTCTAATCTCACTTTTATTTCTGTGAGACTTATCCCATATTCACCAATAATTTGTTTTGTTTGGCGTATATAATACCCATGAATGTAGTATATAATTATTATACTTAATTTTATGGGTATTTAAAAATACATTTTATTATATTTCTTTAATGGAGTTTATGGTTCAAAATTTACTAAATCGGTAAGGTAATTTTATCTCAATTTTCCCTCATTGAGGGACATGTTTTGTTATGAACATATATTATTTTATGAGATGTATATACTGACACTTAACATGTATATATTGAATATAATTATTTTTAATATATTTTAATCTTTATTTAATGTTATTATCTCTTGGGAACTTTGATTCAAACTTACCAAAGTGGTTAGAGTTTATTGGTACAATCTAATCATTTATCAGGATTGATTAGGATTATGCTTCCATTGATGAAATATTATGATACATCTCTCAAGAACAATTTTTAATTTTCTTATCATTTCTTTATTCAATATATCTTCATGTATTGTTACCATTATTCTATTAAGTTTTACTTAATATAATTAACAAAACGTTTTTAAGAAAATATGACTCTATTTCTCTATTTGGTTGGAAATCTCTATTATTTCAAAAAAAAATCTAAAATTATTTCTAATTTTTTTATTAATATTTTAATCTCATGTTCAAGGAATAGGATTTAAAAATTATTTAATATATTCACATATTATTTTGTATGTTTTCAAGGTTACATTCAAATAAAAAGGTTTTAAAAAAATGTGTTTGAAAAGTGTTTTAAATTATTTTCAAATCTTGAATTTTATATTTTCAAAAGATTATTTTCAAAGAAAATGAATTAAATGATTTCAAAGATTAATTTAAATGTTTTCCAATCTATTTTAAATGAAAAAAAAATTAAAAATTTTTTCTTCTAAAAATAATTTTTCAAACATAAAAGTATATTTTCCTCAATAAATGCGTTAAATCATTTTTAAAGATTAATTCATATGTTTTCAAAGTTTATTTCAAAGAAATGTTTTTTGAAAATTTTTACATATAAATAGATAAATTAAAAAAAAGGTTACTTCCCTTAATAAATTCTTCAAGTGGTATTTTAAAATATTTCTCAATATATGATGATATCCTTTGATATATTTTTTCCTTACTGGGGATATGATCCAAGGGTACCATTCATTTTATTTCTCTAACTAGTTTAGTTGTTGATGGAATTATTTTTATGAAACTCATATCTCTTTAATGATTTATATGTTTATGAAACTCGTTTCTATTTAATGGGATATATATTTATGAAACCTTCTTCTCTTTTATTGGTTATATATTATGAAACCTATTTCTCTATCATGGGTTATATGCTTAGGAAAAATACTTCTTTTCATGGTTTATGATTTGATGATGAAACCTGTCTCTTTTTCACAGGTTATTATATGATGAAAATTTTATGATACCAATTTCATTTCATGGGTTATTATATGGTAATTATTTATGATCTTATGGAACATGTGTGTATGATTTCATTATGGGATGTCTAACAACCCAACATTTAATCAATTATAATTATTTCATATAGTATAATCACAAAACAAATCACATTAAGAACACAATAAAAAAATTATAAATAAAGAATAAATGAAATGAGAGGTATTTCTAAAAGTTATGGATGTTATACTGATGAAATAGTAACTTAACATTATGAATAGTAGTATAACCCTTATGAATAGTAAACTAGCCAAATAGATAATAACATCACCTGAAAATTTATAAATAAAACTTATTCATCATAAAAATTAAAATATGATATAATTATATCATATTATAAGTTAATAAATGTTTTAAAATTTATTAATTAAGTCTTAGTTTTTTTTGTAATTTAAAAATATTTCATTATAACATTATAATTAATATAAGGATTTAAAAGAAAATTTATTTTCAAAAAATTTATTCATAAATTAATTTTTTTCACAGGATTTTAAGGAAGTTTATGATACTTTATTTAATTTTTCAATGTTTTATAAAATTATTCATAATTTTAAAATATATATTTTTTGATTAAATGATGATTTTAATTAAGAAATTAAATTTATTATATTTAGAAACTTATTTTCATAAAATTGAAATACTTTTTGGTTTCTTCACACTGAAAAATGGTTAAGGTGACGTTTTGGGTTTTTTCTAAAATAGTTGAATTTTTTTAAAATAGTTAAATACCGTAATTTTGGGTATATATACATTATATGTTAAAAAACTATTACTTAAGTCATTCATGATGTAAGAACTATAATTTTAAAATTCCCTTCATTATTTTATTATATTCTGTGATAATGGTCAAAATATTCATAGTCTGAATAAAAAATGATAATTTAATGAATAAAATAATGGGAGAACACCCCTCTTATCTACTATAAATACTACCCCTCAACACCTCTTCTCATAAAACCTCCCAAGATTTGAGCCTTGTCAAAATCATGAAAAATAAGCTTCAAAAATCCCTCCCCAACACCCAGGAGCTCCTGGTCTCATAAAAATATGAAAATCATTTCCCTAAGGAGGTTCTCAAGGAGGATAAAATCAATAGGTAAATTCCTCTTTATTTTCTTTTAATTTCTTTTCAAGATATTTTATTTTCATAACATCTTATCACCTCCCCTATTCTAAATGGAATGAAAAATATATTAACTTACATATAATATAATTTTATTATTATAATTAAATAATATATCATCAAACACCCTTCTCCTCTCCCTTTTATTTTAGAAATGAAAATGTTGTTTGGGAGGTGTTAATTTATCACCTTCAAGGACGAAAATTTTTCATTTTCATTAATGCATTCAAGGCTGATCATAAAAAAATAATGGTTAAAATAATAATAATATATATATATATATATATTATAACCCATTTTATGTTATGGAACCATTATATACACATGATTTTAGTTAATAAAACAAAACAAATATGTTCTGATCAAAAAGTCACTAAAATTAATCTAAACTATTATCATTAACATGTTTTCTAATGATTCATACATATATCTAGAAAAAAAATATAAGATCAATTAAACTATTTCTTTTTCCTTAATAAAATATAATTTCAATTCTATAGGGTTATACCCACTTTATATGATCTTCCATACTCATATACAAGCAAACCGATCATGAAAACTAAAAAAATAAACACTTTCGAACAATGAAATTGAACATTATAACTCTTACACAGGTCCATAAATGGACTTAATAAAATTATAATAAATGAATTACTTATATAAAAGGTTTTGGACTTATTAATTAGTGATTATTATTTTTTTATTTATGACATTAAGAACAAGTTCATAACTATTTCAGACATATAGTAAGGGATCCATTCCAAACCTCCATATTCCCTTCGAGATACATTTTCTATATATTTACAAAATTTAAATATTCTTTTATTTTATGAAATTATTTTAAATTCTTTCTATATGTCCCAAAATCTTATATCAAGATCATATCATCCTTATTTTATAGGGTAATACGTGTTTTAATAAGGTCCCATTTTCCAATCATTTTGAAAAGAAAACCCAATTCAAGGGAACATCCCAATTTATTACCCATTTTCAAGTGCACTACGTAATATTTTTTAACCCACCATTATTTAAAAAAACGGCTTATTTCATCATGAAAATGCATCTTGGTTCATTTCTTGTTTTATATAAACAATTACTCCTTTTCTTTTCTAAAAATCTTTAATATTTTTTTTAAACTTCTCTAAAATGTTTTATTTATAATGATTCTTAAACACTATATTTATATGTAAGCACATCAAGTTAACATTAATTATCATGATCTATTACTATTTTCCCTTATTAATGTCCATGTATGGTTTAAATCCTTTCTTTCATGGATAACATTATGATATGCCCATATGATAATCCTTTTGACGTGATTATGATACCCAATTTTTACTGTGGGTAACCCTTATGTTTATGTTTGATTCCTTATGTATGATTATTCATGTGGCCCACATATTAATGAACATGGTATGATGGTTTCACCCAGACAGTTCTCTAATGCATTGGGTGCTGGTTATTAACATGAAACGTCAAGTGAAACAGTCTTTGTGGTGTAAGTTCAAGGGTGTAGTGGAAGGGTGGTTGGGTCGGTGCCCCATCTTTAACTTTTAAAATGATCAATTATTATTCTAGAATCAATATAACGATAAAATCCAATATTCACGAAATACAATAAAAGATTTGGATAAATAAGTAGGAGGCCATAAATCTTCAGAAAGGATCATTCAGATTAAGTTTATAATTAATTTAAATTAACTTCTAAAGAAATAAAATTCATGGTTCTTAGGTTCATTTTTTGTTGATGATGTTGATCATCCAGGATAACCCTTTTGGATTAGCTCATTTCACTTGAGAGGATCCAAATCAGAATCCCTCTAGTGGTGATCCACATGTTCTCCAATGGCCTCTGATTAACGCCACTCACATTCTAGGTTCTAGCACTGTGAAGAAAAATTCATGCATTCATCGATCTTCATAACCTATTCTTCGATCTTGAGGAAAGTATCTTGTCATTTAGAGAAGGAGATAGAGGAGAGGATTCGAGAGAAATTTCCTAACATGGAATTGCTCTGGCATCACCAGTTTTTTCATACAAGAAACAATAGACATACCTCTCTATTTTTCAAAATGGGGATGCAGTTATAATATTTAATTGCATTACAGTAAGTAAATACATTCATAACCTTAAAGAAAAATCATGCGACATAATAAAAATAGATGATTCATTATTTTTTGTGTGACAACATGAACAAAAATAAATCATAAATGAAATTGCATGCCATATAATTATAACCATATTATTATTATTTTGTTTCTACCAACTAGTTAGATAATTATTTTCTGTCTTGCAAATAATTATTTTACTATCAGGCTATCCTTGGTCTACTCGAACTCCACTTTAATTTATTAAACACTAAAATAAATAAATAAATTATTTATTCTCATAAATAAATATTTTATTTGCAAACAAGTAAATAAATATTTATTTAATGTTAAAAAAAATATATATATATATTTTTATTCACAATCCTGTGAATAAATATTTAATTAATTTTTAAAATCATTTTAACTTGAATAAAATTATTCCACTGTCTTGAGAATAATATTTATTCAATTAATTAAATTCAAATAGAATTTAACTCAGACCCCCAAAAACACTTAGTGTATGACCCTCTAGGATTATTTCTCATTGACCTTGGTCGGGATTGCCTAAAGTCCAAGGGTACTATCTAGTAATGGTTCAATGAACCCATGATAAAGAACATGAAGTCATAATAAGGAAATCCACATATGAATGCACACTGTATAATATAATCCCATTGTCTTAATATCTCATCAATATAGTTTCCTGATAGTATCATCAACCTATATACTTGATATGTCGTTCTTTGACTACCTGAAATAAACTCATCATTACACTATGGACATGGAATTTTGTGCGACGATTATATTTCAATAAAATTGATGAGATATCAAATTTTATAAATGGAAGGGAGAAATCATTCCCCGAATTATCCATTAATAGCATTTCATTCCTAACGTACCCAATATACCCTAATTCTCGCCAACTATTTATGTGATATTTTTCGACTCTAAATCAAAGTGTGAATGTCATGACATGTATTAAGGATAATATTAAAGTCTAAGGACCATTGAAAAAGCTCATATATAGGAATATTTTCTGACACCAAAACATGAAAAATTCCTAATGGAAGGTATGTTCTCATAATCTCCCATCTTGGAGATTACCAAGTGCGAACTTCATGAGAATATGTCTCATCTACTTATGTGTACTCAAACCTGATGATTTATATACTATTTTCCCCATCATAGATTGAATCTAACCGTAGAAGTATATTTAAGAATATTTTCATATCACTTCAAGGTTCTCATCATAGAAGGGAATTTTTATGACCTTGTCAATGTGAAAAATACTCTTTGACATTATTACACTATTTTCACATAGACCGGTAAAAAATATATAATAAGATTTTTAATATTTGAATATATTAAATATTCATTTTATCAAAGTACAAAATATTGGTTCTAGAAAACCAACTCTTACAAACTCCCACTTAGACTAGATTCAACTACCTATGACTTTCAGTACGATGTACCTCACATGATGATCATGTTTCTATTGAATCATGTATTTAGTCAAGGGGCCCTCCATGTTGTGTTCCGTGTAAATAATACTCACTAAAACATCACCTCTATTAGAATGATCCCTCAAGAGATGATACTTCTGAAGTATGAGCTTCATCCACTGATGTGACTTTGGATCTTTTATGAGATCCACAGCTGCAGTATTATCACAATATAGTGTGATGGGATCTTTACTGCTAGGTAACACATCAAACTCCTGGAAGAAGATCTACATCCATACTTCTTCCTTAGCTACCTTAGAATATGTGATATACATGAATTTTTTTGAACAATCTATGACCACACTCTTCTTTGTGCACTTCCAACTCACTACACCTCTATTCAAAGTGAGGAGGTATCTCATTTGTGACTTCATGTCATCTTGATCAATCTAGAAATAATAATCTTGACATTATTTGATGACTAGTTCCTCATCTCCTCTATAAATTGGGAACATATCCTTATTAAACCTCAAATACTTTAGGATAGTCTTGACTCTCATCCAATGGTGGTCACCTAGGTCATCTTGATATATTCATACCACACTCAATGCATAAGTGACATCCAGCCTATTACATAGCATGGAATAGATGAATGACCCAATCGTTGATGTATATGGAGTCCTTTACATTATCTTTCTTTCCACATGTGTATGAGGACACATTTTCTTGGAAATATTAATGACATGTGAAGCTGGAAACAATACCCTCTTGGATTGGTCCATACTGAATCTCTTTATTATCTTTTCAATGTATGTACTTTGACTTAGGCCTAGAAATCTCTTGGATCTATCATGATGGATCTTTATCCCAAGAATATATGCTGCCTCTCCCAAGTCTGTTAAGGAGAATCATTGATTAAACCATGCCTTAACATACTATAGGACTGATATCTCATTTTCAATAAGTAATATGTCATCAATATATACTATTAGTAAAATTACTACACTCCCACTAAACCATTTGTAGAAACAAGGATCACATTCATTCTTGATAAAACCAAATTCCGTTATGGATTCATCAAAATTAATGGTCCATGACCTAGATGCTTTATTTAGTCCATAAACAAATATTAACAACTTTCATTATATATTGGCATCCTTTGGGGTTATAAACTCTTCAGCTTGTGTCATGTAGACATCTTCCTAAAGGATCCCATTAAGGAAGGTTGCTTTGACATCTGTTTTCCAAATCTCATAGTCATAGTAAGTGGAAATGGATAATAGAATTCTGATGGATTTTTACATTGCAACTAGTGAAAATGTTTATTCGTATTCAATGCCTCAATGCTTCTTGAACCCTTTTGAAACCATTCTTTCCTTATAAGTACTAACTTGTCCTTCTATTTCCAATTTCTTCTTGAATACCCCTTTTCAACCAAAAATATTTACTTCAACTGGAGGATCTACCAAAATCCATACTTGGTTCTAGTACATGGAATCCATTTCATAATTCATGTATTCCTTCCACTTGGAAACATCTATGCCACTTACTGTTTCCTTGTAGGATAGAGGATCATTATTATCAACTAATAATGAGTCACTATCCTCAATAACTAGAAAATCATATCATTCTGGTTCTATATCCTCTCTTATACTCTTACGCAATTCTTGTGTCTCTAGAACAGTTCTTTCTTCCATAGGGCATTGTGGAATCTTTTCATGTACCAACTATTGTGTACCTTGAGTCTCAACTTCATCGAAGTATATCTCACTCCCAATATCTCTTTTGGATATGTTCTCCCTCTCAAGGAATATGGCATCTCTTTCCACAATAACATTTTTTCTGAGGGTTTTCATAGATAATATCCCCGAGATTCCATGGGGTATCCTATAAAGGTGTAAATTGTGCCTTGGGGTGAAAATTTGTTACCTAAAGAGGCTTTAAAAAACGCTTCACTTCCCCATACATGTGAATTAGATATGATGGATTTCTTTCCACTCTATAACTTATATGGAATACCATTTATTGATTTTTTTGGTACTTGGTTTAGTATGTGCACTGATATTTGTAACATAAATCCTCAAAAGGATAATGGAATACTTGTATGACTCATAATTGATCTCACTATGTGCAACAATGTGAGGTTCCACCTTTCTATCACACCACTCCACTAGGGTGTGTAAGGAGGAGTGATTTGGGATAGGATCCCAAACTCTCGTAAGTAATCACTAATGTCTTGATTAAGATATTCTCAACCTCGGTCCGAGTGGAGTTTCTTAATCTTCTAACCAATATGGTTCTAAACTTCATTATTATATTCTTTAAACTTATCAAAAGAATCTACCTTAAACCACATTAAGTAGATATGTCCATATCTACTAAAATCATCATTAAATATTATGAATTATGAGTACCCTACCCTTGCTTCAACTGGAAATGTTCCACACACATCATTATGAACCAATTCAATAATATCTTTAGACCATTCACATTTCCCTCTAAATGGGGATTTGGTCATTTTTCCTTATAAACATGCATGACATATGAAAAGTGGTTTTAGTTCAAAAAAATCTATATATCCATCTTGATGTAACATTGTCAATTGTTTCTCATTTACATGACCTAGCCAGTGATGCCAAAGTTGAGTGTGGTATGAGTAATGAAAATTATCTTAGTTATCGATTTCCATTACTTCATCTTCATCATGTAATTTTTTATTGAATGAAGGGAAGAGTAAAAGGGGAAAAGGATGGAAATAAAAAAAATAGAAAATAAAAACAATAAGTGTGTGGGGGTACCAACCCCCGATAGACAAAAAGAAAACTAGGGTGGCCTGAAATGATGAAGTCTGAGCACATCCCCTTTGATACAGTCAAACACCTTGGGTTAGATACTCCTTGAAATGTGAAGAAACACCTTCTTCGTGCTATTTAAGTCTACCGAGCCCAAGTGATCCACTACCTTGCTCCCCTCTCTCTGGGTGTAGAGAATACTCACTTTGGTATTAATCATTATTCTACATTTTTTTATGATATATCAAATCGATGAAAGATATTCGATGTAACCATTCAAGGAATTGTGCACAATTATGGAGTCTGTTTCAATTTCAGAGATTACTAGACCCTTTTTCATGCAAAGGCTGAGCCCGTTGAGAATTGACTTTGCCTCTTCTTATAGAGAAGACCTCTGTCCTAATATGGCTGAGAAAGCTATGTAAACCGAGCCATTTTGGTCACGTACCACTCCTAATTCACATAGGTTCTCAAGGATTCAAGAGCCTTATGTAGCTATTTCCATTACTTGGTTTTTGTAATATAACTTGTAAAGACCATTGTATAAATGTCCCCAACCAAAACAAATTCTATATTTTTAAAAGAAGCAACATTCATTTCCAAATGTGAAAACAAATCCTTCTGTATCTAATCTGTATATAGAAATAATATTTTTAGTAATAGATGGTACATAATAAAAACCCTTTAACAACAAGATCATCCCATTCGTTAATTTGAGGTGGTGGTCCCTGACAGCTACAGTAGCAAGTCTGGGTCCATTGTCTTCTCATATATCTACTTCCCCATGGGAAATCTTCCTAAATCAAGGTGGTTCCTATGTTTAGATACATATGAGAGCACCAAAACCTATATCCAAATACCCAATTTGTAGAAATAGATAGATATAATTCGATAACAAAAGCACCTAAATCTTATCCTTGCTTCTTAGTATGGGTGTAGTTCTTCTTCCAGTGGCCCTTATTTCCACAAGTGAAACAAACTACTTCATGTTCCATTGACTCCCCTTTGATCTTACTTTTATTGGAAGGGAGTGAAGATGATTTTGGATTAATGCTCTTCGCCTTCCCTTTCCTCTTATTCACCATAAAGACAGATGGATTTCCGAACATAATATCTTTTTCCACTTGGTGAATGAGGATAAGAAGTTCAGATAGAGACTTCTTAATTTTTTTCATATTTAAATTAACATTAATACTAGAGAATCTATGAGGAAGTGATGCAAAAAATGATATTAGTACCAAGTTATTCAGGGATTTTAGACCCTAGAACTTCCAGGCATTGAATGTATCCAATGAGCTTGATTATGTGAGTCTCAGCTGGGGAACCCTCTCTATGCTTACTCAGAAATAGTGCCTTGGAGATCTCAAACCATTCTTGTCATTCTCTCTCCTGGTAAAGACCACATAGCTGATCTAGCATGCTATAGGAATCCATGTTTTCGTGAGACTTCATGAGCTCACTAGAAATTGATGATAGCATCAAAAATTAAACATCGAACACATTTTTCATATTTTTATCATATACCAAGAACTCTTCTTCACTCACCTCTTGGGCAGGTAGATGCGGTAATGATAACTCTATAACGTAATACTTTTATTCGTGGAATAGAATATCCGGAATTAATCTAAACCATTCTTGAAATTTACTGCCAGTGAGGATGTTTTCTTTATTCAGAATTGATCACAAGGATAGTGTGGTTGATGATTTTTTCATTTTATTATACAATTAAAAGAGTATATGATTATAAAATTATTGATTACATTTTATGAGTAATAATAAATTAATTTTTTCAAGTCTCCAACTATTTTATCAAGTCCTAATGGACCTTTCCATTGAACTCAGAATGTCCAGTTTTCATTTCATTCTAGTGGAAAGGATCCATATTTACCTTTTCATTACCCCTACAAGGTTTGGTAAGTCTATTTGATTTTTTTAGGTCAGAAATTATTTTCTAATTATGGTCTTGTAACTCCTTGATCCATTGAGTGGACACCCCAACCTGAAATCATGACTTGGATTTCCTCAAAACATGCCTCTAATATTACACCAAGTCTAGAAAGGGATAATTCTTTTGATTTAATATGGTTAAGTCAACCTGAAACCTTTCATAATAGATTCTTGTATAAAATTAAGTGTCCCAACAAGGGTTGTTCAAACACATAGTTTTATTATGTCTTTCCCTTAATCAAGTAACGAAAGGCTTTGTATTACTTAATATTTTGTTGAAATGTTTTTATCTCTTATGCGTAAATTTACGTATTATATTTATCTCATGCTTATTAATATTAAGTGTAACTTAATTAAGTGATTAACAATGTCTTGATAATATTTATGAAAAATACTAGTTTACTTTAGTTCCATGTTTCATGCTTGTAATTTAATTAATTATTTGATCGAGACAATGCATCCATAATGAAAAAACATGCAATTGAAAGAAATAAAATAAATTAAATGGCATGATCATGAGCTTTTTTATAATGGTTAGTTTATCTAGATTTTGATAAAATAACCCTATCCTAGGGGAGAAATACATTCATGTTTACAGCTTTCCACCTATCCACCTTTGTATCTCTTTGGACTGGTTTCACCTCGGATCCTGACTTGGACCACCTCCACATTATTGGCAACTCCATCTATTATATATTCTTTTTAACTCACACATAGTTGAGGGTAAAAAGGGGGTTTACGTAAAAGAACTCATGGGTACGTAGTCCCTGCATATTAATTAGGAGAGATGGATAGAATGCAAACAATTAATAAATAAATTAAAAGGAACCAATAATATACAAAGGTCTAGTTCATGATCACCCACATACATGCAACGAGCTACGTATTTAATTAAACTAGAATTAAATTCTTTAATCATTATTATTAATATAAATTGTACATTGAATTGATTAATTATTATCTTTAATTAATCAATCCTTTTATCTTAATTCTTTTCTGAATTTCCTTGAGATTCTAATCCTAGTACATGAAAGAACCTTAGAGGAATCCTGGTGAATACTCATTTAAATATAACCAACAAGTATTATATTCACATACTGTTTTTCTATTATGACGTATAGTATACAAGATGTTAAAATGCATATAGTGACAACTTGTATTGTGATTTATACAAGATATGTAGTTATGAACATTACACAAACATTAAAGTTTTAACTTTGTGTAATTTGGTAAAGTACATGGTAGGTAGTTCCTACTATAATGCATGTACAACCTTCACCATCTATCTCAAAGTACAAGCATAGGGACTCAGCGTGTCAAGCTTACTTCATAAATTTCATAGTACATGACATGTACAGTGGGATACCAACTGTGTTGTCTCTGCATTACAAGGATACCAATCGAATTAGCTGTGTATAGAATACATGATTTTTCCCTGACCCGAAGGGACTACACACTATGTATAGTGGGCCACATTGCATGTATTTTGGTAAGTGTGTGCCTATATTTCCTGCTCAACACACAGTGTAGAATTAACAACACCACGTGCTATAAATTCACATGGCTTGAGTAATTTCCAAATTACTCCCAATTATTTGAACACGACTATATGGAATGTAGTATGAATTACCTGGAATGTATGGAAGATAAAAAATCTAATAAGTACAAACATGCGTAGTTTACTTTTGTGTCACCGGGGTAGAATCGTTTGAGCCTCCTCATGAGTTCTCTGTTTTAATTTTAATCATAAAATCATTCATTTCTATGAAATCTGCAAGAAATAAAAAGATGGATAACAGTTCTCAAAATCCAATTGACAAGAAAGATTTACCTTTAATTGAAAAACTAAATTATTAAACCGTAAATAATAAAATATTATATAAATAATTATAAAATATGATTACCTCCCTCTGATACCACTTTTAGGTTTCATGCACAACAAAAATGTGGTTGTGCCAGCACCCAAATTTATTTTTTACCATGATCAGTGATTATTCTGGGATCAATACCAAGATATATTAAATTATCCATGGAATAGAATCAATGATACAGGTAAATAATTAAGAGTATTTAAACCTTTAGAGTGGATCTTTCACATCATGTTTATAATTAATTTAAATTTAATTTCTAATGAAATAAAATATCTGGTTCTTCGATGCTTTCTTTGTTGATGATGTTGATCATCTGGGATGACCCTTTTAGATTGTATCATTGATATTTCAAGGAACCAAATAAGAATCCATATAGTGGTGATCCAATCATTCTCCAATGGTCTTCAATTGTCACCACTTTCTTTCTGGGTGCTAGTGTGGCGAAGCGAATTTCTTGCGTCGATTGATCTTGATCGCATGTTCTCTGATCTTGAAGAATGTTTATGATTCTTAAGAGGGAGAGAGGAGATGAGTCGAGGTAAAATTCATAACTTGGTATGATTTATCACCTCCCCCATACTGACATCCTTATGTTTGAATGATGAGAGACCCCTTTCTCTATCATTAATTTCTCCTATGTACACCCATTTCCATGTCGAAATTCTATATGGGATTTCTCTCTTCTTATTTCCATTGAAGCATTTCTTATATATTGTGTATCTAAAATCCATTTCAAAGGTAGGGATATTATGTTCCAAGATCACCTTAATTTTTATTTCATGTATAAATTATGAGGCACCCCATTCTCTCTCATCAACCCAATTTATGAATTTCTATTTGACATCATTATGTTGCCGAAATTGTGTAGCGATTTTCCATTCCAAAATCACTGTGTAGTGAATACAATGCTCATTTCTCTATCAAGGGTTTTCACCTTTAAAAACATATATTCATTGATTATATAATTTCATATATGTATTTTGAATTCCTTTATCAAGGAATAAATGATGATGTTTAATGAATCCATGTTATATGATCTATGTGGCACACTTAAGCATGAGATTAAAAATTTCGTGAGGGATGTGACCAAATAAAGCTCCAATGAATTGGGTAATGTTTAGTATTCTGATACACCATGAGAAATGAGAGTTTACTCATGCTAATTCATGTGATATGAGGGTTTACTCATGCAAATTTGTGTGAAATGATCCTTTGTTCATGCTAATATCATGTTGTATGTTGTTTCCAAATTTCCATGTTATGATAATCATGCTATATCATGCATTTATGTTCATGTTTATCTTATGATCCATTGATATGCCTATTTCCTAACATGTATTTTATTTTTCATTTTATTCCTTGTTTACTCCCTTATTTAGCTTTATATCTCACCCTTTTCTTATGTATGTCCTTAGGTTATCTCATGCAATGCTATGTACGAACGAATTTTTTGGTCATGTAAAATAAGTTTTCACTAAATATGTTGTAATTTATGTTTTAAGTTGTTATGTAATGTTTCTAATTTCCCAAGACATTATACCTCTAGATCCCCTGAGTTGTCTTAAATGCATTTTTATGTAATAAATCATGTTTAATTTTTTAATAAAGATCATGGTTGTTATACTTTGAAACCATGGATAAATTATAATGATCCTAAAATGTACCTAAAAATACATTGAAATGTTGTCTATGGTCATCTTCCGATATTGAATAAACTAATATTTAATCAAAAAATTCCACAAAAAGAAATCAATATATCCTTAGAACACCTGGTTCATGTGTGACTTGAAATTCACAAGAACATTTCCCAATCCAAGAAAAATCTGTAGATACTCTAAGTGGTCGAAAATTCTTCAAAAAGTAGTCATGGGGACATTATATTCCTTCACCCTAACCTAGTGATACCTTGAGTAGATATTAAAACCCATCATTCCCCATTATATTGTTCAAATAGATCATATATGTGTGGGAATAGTTATTTATCCTTGATTGTGAACTATTTTAACTTCTTGTTGTCACTATATAAATGAATATATCCATTAGCCATAATGGATAATAAACTATGGTTGCCCAGAGAGACACTCTCAGATGGATGAATCCTTTGGACTCAAAGTAATCTAGCTGAATCATAAAATCCATTAACCCAGTGGGATTCATTCGATATGAAGGTAGATATATTGATTTTGTCCCTCAAATAAGGTTTAATGAAAACTATACTACCCACTCATGAGGTAATCCATATAAATCCTCTAGGAACAATCTAGAAAATTTGATAACCAAGAGAAGCAACTCTCTTCCCAAATATTTATCACTGGCTTCTAATAGAAGATATGATGATTGATGGGTATGAATTCGTAACTCTAGAAGTGGAGGTCCTACAAATCTACACTACGGGTCTCATTACTCTAAGAAGATCCATGTTCTCCCATCATGGTCTGTAAAGGTAACCCATTAATAGTAGAAAGATAATTGATCCCTAGAGAATATCATATTGTATATCCCCAAGATTACATCAATGATGTCCTTATCCATGATGAGGAAGTCCCAATAAAACTCGACATATTACATTTTGACAATGCATGTTGGGCATCAAAAACCTCTCTCCTTACACATCCCTAGTAGTGTAACAATCTCTATGACATACAGAATGTTCTTATTCAGAATATTTATAAAATTAAAAATGTGTGAATTGATGAAGGGGTGAAAATAATTTTTATCTAATAAAGTCATTTTCATATTTAAAGTGATTAGAATGGTACCATTAACTTCCATGAGTTCCACAATGTATTCCTTTGGTTCTTAATCCAATGTATGAAGGTACTTCATCTCTATCAATACCTAAGTTCAACTATTAACTAGTGGATCTGATCAAAAACATACTATAACTATATTAAGTCCTAGTATTTCCACTATTACCACCAGAGAAAGTCCCCATATCCCTAGAAGAATCTTAATATAGTATAGTTCCCCTGGGAGAATTAGAGTCTTCACCACTCTGTGAGGGAGTTTTATACTTGCAAAACCTTTGAAAATGGCCATTACATCTATACTAATGACATGCTCTAGGTTGAACCTCACAAATTTATTCCATGTTTCTAACCCTTACACACTTATGGAACACAATAGTCCCAACCCATGTAGCTATAGAAGAAGATAGTTAGTAAAGATTTCTAGAACTACCACTATCTCCTTCATTCATTCTCTTCCCACTTTCTTTCCTTTTCATAAGATTCGGTTTCAATTTGACTAGAAACTTGGGTAATCCCTCTTAAACCCAAAATACCTTCCTAGTAAATCTCCATCATTAAATCTCAATAAACCACATTAGTAAAAGTGTTAAAATTAAGCATGAAGACCTAGGACTAGATATCACTTCATAATCCAATTTCAAAAAATGATCCATTGACTATTCATTTGTGTCTAGATATCACTTCATAATCCAATTTCAAAAAATGATCCATTAACGAGTCATTGGTGATCAGTTCTAGAGAAAATAGTACAAGGTCTTCAAAATGAGTATCATAGCCTATTACTGAGAGATCACCCTATTAATGGGACTAGAATTCATGATACTTGGTGACAAAAAAGGTCTCATGAAATAAATTCTTTTTAAAAATATCCTTAATGTCCTTCACAAAATATGATCATGCTACCTAGAATTCACCACCAACTCTCACCACATATGATTGGGACACTCCAACATTAAAGAAATAAAAATCACCTTAAAAATTTTAAGAGTTCCCATAAACTCAAAGATTCCCTCAATTCTCTTCATCCAATTACACAATTATTAGAGGTCTGTTATTCCTATAGAGTATGGAGTTGTATGATTGAGAATCTACTTAGCCAAGTCCATTACTGGTCTTGATTCATCTTCCTTAACATATGTAGGATTGGAGTTTACTCATTGATCCAAGGATCGAACAACCTAATACACTCCCTTAATAATTCTCTGATCAACTCGTTGGTCAACCAGTTTTGAATTGTCTCTATCCTCCTCAAATGGTTTCACTAGAGGTCTTCGGGGAGTTATGTTATTACAAAAATACAATGAACGAAAAAACGGAAACCAGAAATACAATAAAATAATAAGAATAAAAAAAATTCCATAATAAAGGATTCACATAAATTGTATATAAATTATAAAATTGATCAAACTACTCCACCCTATATCATAATTCATACGTACTTTTAAGCCCATGGATATCACCTTAGAGGGGAGTCAAAGCAATTACCAATGTCCCATGGTAACTCAAGGTCCTTCAGGAGGTTTTTTTTTCTAGTCACCATATTAAAAACCAGTACCAGATGTTATTAATATTTTCAAAACTTATTATATACTCATTTTACTTATTTTATATGAAAAGTTCATAATTTGTGTAAAATATTAATGTTTAAATAATAAATATAATTTTAGAGAACTATTTTAATTCATCCATATTCAAGTATGTTTAAATTTTTAATAATAACGATCACACTACGGATCCAGATTGTGTGTTCCTTGTTTCTTAGGATTCCTTATTCAATTTACAACATATAATTCGAAGGAATCAGTGGCCAATTCTTCTATTTTAAGGGTCATATGGTCCTCACAAAAATTCCCAAATAATCTATAGAGAAACTTGATCATCCATGAATATTGAATCACTAGGTTCAATCTATAAGACAAAATTTATTTATTCTCCTCCAATGTTTTTTAAAAAAATTTAAGGACTCACATATAAAACTTTTAAGGACCAAATCTAAAAACAGAGGACAAAAATGAATCTTTGAAGTGCATACCACAATTCTGTCTAGGAATTGATATCAGCACACCAAATTTGATTTTTAAACTAATATAGACATCAATTAGAGATGATATGTTTTAGTGTTAAATCCATGATTAGGCGGCCAACTTTTTTGAAGAAATATCTCAAATTTTATGGAATCTTCAGATTCATAAACCCGTTCACATTTCATCTTTTTGAAAAGTATGGATTGAAATGGATAGATTAAAATTTTTTACTCAAACCACCATAAATTTGGATATGTAAATCCAAATGCCTCAAAAGTTTTATATTAGATAGAAAACATTATTATCTATAACTTTTAAGAAGAATATATATATATTGATTCATCTTTTTCAATGGATAAACCGGAGAGACAAGTGGAGGGACATATTTGGAATGAAAACAATCCAACTCCTTGGGAAATAAATACTTCCCCCTACTATCCTTCAAAGGAGTTGTAAATTCATAGAAAAGGAGGATAGGATGGAATGACCAAGGCTCTACCAAAGCCTTTGGAGGATATTCCAAACTCAATTTTTGCACTTTAGAAACCATACCTTCTTACTCCCTTTCATTTACTTTTGTGTTGTTCTGCTTTTATAATCATGTAAGTGGTTGTTTTGGTAATTCTCCTTTAATGCATGTTTCTTCTTCATATTCTCCTTGAATCAACCAAACTCTATTATTAAATAGTAATGGTCTTCAAACAGTTTAATTCCATTAAAAATCCATTTTCTATTTTTCTTTCTCGTTCAATTGAATGTTCGTGTTTATTTCTTTTTGTCGCTCATGTGTGTGTTCGGTGCACCACTCTTTTTTCATCCCTTTATTTTTATTATCTTCTTAATTAATCATCATAAACATAATAAAACTGTTTAATAATAATTTCAATGGCTGAGTAAATCTCTCATTGGGGTGAGTTATAATTTTGGTATGTTATGTGATTGAGATCTTTTTCTTGATGAATATTCTTTGAATTAACATTGTGTGTGTTCAACTTAACATGGCAAGGATTAATGACTTATTTTGTTTAACGAGTGGTTTCCATGGATTACTGGAACTATAAATACACTACCATAAACAATATATTATTAATATTATAACCCTATGTTATATTAATGCTTGGATTAAATCCTTAACCCTTAGGAATTCCAATCAATGTCAACATGTGACATGGGTGTTAATTTAATGTAATATTAAGAAAGGCTCGAGGATATCACAAGAATAACTAGCTAATGATGAACTCACCCCATTATTTATAAAATTTTTAAATCAATATTAATCAATCAATCATTTAAATTAAGCTCTGAAAAAAACCCACTAATCAAAATACAATCAACGAAAAACAATTGACTATTAAAAAGTATCATCACTGAGGATTTTACCTGAGTGTTGTTATACACATTAAGAGAGCACCAAAACCGTGAATGGTTGGTAGGATACAATCGTCCAATTTTTCAAATTTCATCATTCCTGGGGATGGTGCATTAAGTGTTCATTCATTTTTTTATTGTAAAAAAATAAAAAAATATTAAAAATATTAAAAAATATTTTTTAAAAAAGCACAAAGAAAAACCAGTATTCCTCTTTCTTCTAAAATCTATCTAAATGTCCCATAGCCTCCCAAATAGTCCCTCATATTTTTTTGACCTTAAAGTTGATCGAACACTTCACCAACTTAAGAGGACCATTATGGATAATCAAAACCTTGTCTAACCAATTTAATTAGATATGGGTAATCCTATGGAACAAACCCTCAAAGAACTTGTTTCCCCTGATATGAATTAACAACCCCTTATTATTCAATATTAAAACATAGAGGTTGACATCAAACTCAAATTAGGTTTGATTCATCTTCTACCTCTTTTCCACGGGCTATCCAGTTAGGATCCACATGTCCACCTTAAAGAGTTCCAAGTGGTGTGCTCTAACATGATGCCTCAAAGGGTTTCTGAGGAACAAATCAAACTCTGAGAATTCCCTTTCTTCCTAGATGACAATCCTATGTTATGGATTTAATACCTCCCTCCTACTTCCATAACCACATGGAATGACATAAAGCAACTTTTCTTAGAAAATTTCTTTCCTAATTCTTGTACTGCTTCTATATGAAAGGAAATAAGTGATATCTGTCAATTCCCAAATGAATCACTCCATTAATACTAGGAGATGTTAAAAAAGATTGTTGCATCCTACCCACACCACCAAATCCCTGACCAGCTCTTGATTTAATACTTCTATGAGGGATTATTGGTTATAGAGAGAACTCATATTGATGGGGAAAGTGGTGGTTCTCTTGTTGATAAAACTTCTGCATATGCAAGAGATATCATAATCAACATGTCCTAAAACACACAAAAATTCCATACTTGATCACATGCTTAAGTAAACCAAGCCCAAGATAGTCAATCGATAGAGCTGAACAAGATGACATAGTGGATGAGTGAACTTATAGGTCTTGTGCGATAACTACTTGTGGTGTCCAAAGCCCCAACCTCATCTTCTCCACAATCTTTGTTCCCTGGACCTATTAAGAACTGTGGAATCTACATCTCCCCATCTCATTCTACGGACACATTTCCAAAACTTCAATAGGATAAATCTGATTCATATGGACCAGTGCAGATCAATGCAGCATATTCTCAATGGATCCCCAACCCTCAACAATTAGGTCAGTTTGTCTGAAACTTCAACCAACCCCATTTTGAGCCCTTCTATTATACCTACAACCCTATCTTGAGATATGGGAATCCCATTTCTCATCCCCCTCCTTTCCAACATCAAAATCCAAATCAATTCTAATATGTTCAAGGTGGAGTAACTTCCATAAACTATATCCTTTTATTCTTCAACCTGAAAGGAACAATCCTCCACCTGGATTCCATTATCATAGTGATCCTTCCCAATTCCCAAACTAATACAATCACTTTCCCAAGAACCAAAATGAAGGTAATCCCAATCCGGGAAAAGCCTCTTATTCAAAGAAACCATGCCAAATTGTGGTGGAAGATCTTTCCTCCTTCACCCGTTCTAGCCTCAAAATCATTGAAACCCAAATTTCTCAACTTGCATTCCACCCGATCAAGAAACAACAATAAAATTCTTCCCAACTCCCTGGTTAACCATTACCCAATCCTAAGGGTAATATAATTGCAATTGAACTTAGATCGGGAAAAAATTGTTATGCCTCAAGATAATTCCTCCAAAACCCCTTGGAATGTTGACCTATAAAATGAAAATAAAAAAGAAATATGAAAAGGAATATGAATCCATTACCTCACCTCCTTCCATTCCACCTAGGAATCCAATTCCTTTTCCTCAAGATGTTTCTAAACCAAGGAAGTCCTTTGAACCCAATCCTGAAATGCCCATCCTGTTTAGACATGTCGAAGTAAACATACCCCTATTAGATGTCGTAAAACAAATCCCTAAGTATTCCATGTTTCTTAAGGAATTGTAAACCCAAAAAAGGCATATTAGGAACTTTGAAAATGTTTCCACTCATCAGTCTATTCCCATAAAATTCAAATATTTAGGGTCCTTTACGATTCCATGCCAAATTGGAAATTCCAAATTCGTTGTTTCACTCATAGACCTAGGAACCTCAATTAATTTAATGCCCAAATCCATCATCTCCAACCTTGTTCTAGGTTTCTTACATCCAACAGGTGTTTTCATTCAACTGGTAAATTGAAGAACTGCTAGTCCTCAGGGTATAATTGAGGACTTCCTTATTCTTGTGAATGATTTTATATTCCCTACTGATTTCTATGTCCTTGACATGGAAGGTGAGAAAAACTCTTCTCGATCTCCCATAATTCAAGGAATACCATTCCTAATGATGGTGAGAACCAATATTTTTGTACATATAGGCATAATATCCATGGAAATTGGTGACCGACAAGTCAAGTTCAACATTTTCCAAGACTCACAATACCCATATTAGGATCACTCTGTATTCTTAATACATGCTTCTGATGAAACTTCTAAGAGTCAATTGAACACCAATCCATCATGTTCTTCATGTTCTAATAATTAAGGATATTGTGAAATATGCACCTTGATTAAAAATTTCATAAATGGTGAAGTTGATGTGGACCTATCATTCAATGAATTTTTCAATCTAAAGGATCTCGAAAACTCTCTTGAATACCACATCAACTCTGATTTCTACTGCTCCACCTTGGGTAGTATTAATGAAAATTAATTTGAAGAAACTAAAATCTCTTCCTGAATTCCTTATTTATCTAACCCACAAATGAGAGATGATAGGGATTTGAAACCTATTCCTGAACACCTAAAATATGCATTCCTTTTCCATGATCACTCATATCATGTCCTAATATCTGCTTCACTTACTGAAACTGAGGAGTCCAAACTTTTTTAGGTGTTAGAGGAAAACAAAAATCCCTTAGGTTGGACATTATATGACATACCAGGAATCAACCCTTCCATTTTCATGCATCACATCCATCTTGAAGAATCATCCAAACCAATTTGACAACCGAACAGAAGACTCAATCCACTCACACTTGAGTTAGTTAGATAAGAGATCACCAAGCTTCTTCAAGATGGTATTGTATACCCAATTTCCTATAGTTAATGGGTTATTCCAATTAAATTTTTACCTAATAATAGAGGGGTAACTTTTATCACAAATGAACATGGTGAGGTATTCAAAAGACGAGTGAAGAAAAATTTTCATGTGTGCATTGACAATAGGAAATTGATTGTAGAAATAAGAAACCATCACTACCCTCTTCTATTCATTAATAAAATTTAGATATATTATTATAAAGTAACAATATTTATTTCTTGATGGATACACTAGCTATTTTCAAATCCAAATCACACCTCAAGATCAAGGAAAGACAACATTAATTATCCCCTTTGGAACATATTCGTATAGGATAATGACTTTTGTCCTTTTAAATTCTCCTAAAACATCACAAATGTGTATGATGATTATCTTTTCTGAATAAATTGAACATTTCATGGAGGTCTTCATGGATGACTTTACCATTTATGGTGAATTATTTGAATCTGTCCTGAATTCACTCTCTCTAGTCCTTCAAAAGTGTGTCAAGCGTAACCCTGTGTTAAATTTTTGAAATGCCACTTCATAGTTTCAAATAGTACTTTTATAGGGAACATAGTTTTAAAAGATTGTATTTAAGTTGACCTTAACAAAATTGAAGTGATCCAATAACTTCCTAAACCCACCTCTGTTCAAGATATCCCTTCATTCCTCAGTTATGTTGGTTTTATGAGTGATTCATCCATAAATCCTATAGGATTTCCCTCCCACTCACTTGGTTTCTCCAAAATGATATCAATTTCTATTTTGATGAGGTTTGAAATATAGCCTTCATTGAAATCAAAAATTCTCTTACATCTTCCCCGATAATCCAACTCCCATATTGGTCTTTATCATTTGATTTGATGTGTGATGATTCTGATAGAGACATTGTGGTTGTTCTTAGTCAAATAAGAGAATATATTCCTCATGTCATCTATTTTACCTCAAAAACATTGGATGAAACTCAATATAACTACAATGTCATTAAAAAGAAAAATTTAGTAGTGGTTTTTTCCTTAGATAAATTCTGGCCCTATCTCATAGGTTCCAAAATGATTATCTTCACAGACCATTATACTCTATAGTTCTTACTCAAGAAAAATGATTCCAAAATGAGTCTAATAATATATATTCTAATACTCCAAGAGTTTGACCATGAAATAAAAGATAAACCTGGAAAAGAAAACCATGTGGTTGAATACTTGAGTAGAATTTCTAATTCTTCTCATTTTGAAATAATTGATCAATAATTTCCAGCATATCACTTTTCAACTCTCACAAAAAAAACCATGGTATTCCCCAATTGTAAATTACAATGTTTCTGGTGTTTTTCCTAAATAAATTTCTAAATCACAAAAAACTAAGTAGAAAAGTGATTCAAAATATTATTTCTGGGGAGAAAATAAACTTTGGAAAACTGGGGCAGACATGGTAATTATGAGATGTGTTGAAGAGGATGAACATTCTTCCATCGTAGAACTCTGTCACTCACTTCCCAAAGGATGCCAATTTGGACCACAAAGGACCTTATTAAAGGTCTTAGACTCTATATTCTTCAAGACTTCACTCTTTAAGGACTCACATGAGTTTTTTCAATCATGTACCACTTGCCCAAAGTTTTGCACAATTTTTAAAAGAAATGAAACACCCCAAAATCCTTTAATATTCTATGAGATCTTCGATGTTTGGGGAATCAATTTCATGGGACCATTACCCCCTTCCAATTTATTATAATACATTATTATTTCATTAGATTATGTTTCTAGGTGGGTAATGGTCAAACCCACTAGAAAGGATGATTCACATACTGTTAGTGAGTTCCTGAAAACCCACATCTTCAATAGATTTGGAACTCCCTGTGCCTTGATCAGTGTCTTAGGAACCCATTTTTGTAATAGAAACATAGAATATATTTTTAAATATAATGGTATTGTACATAAAACGTCAACTGCATATCACACCCAAACAAATGGCACGGCTGAACATTCTAATAGATAAGTCAAAGAAGTTCTTGAGATAATTTTTAATACCACAAGGAAATACTGTCCTGAGAGAATTGGTGAAGCACTTTGGGATTATCTAATTTCCTATAAAACACCTAATGGGATGTCTCATTTTAGGCAAATTTTAGTTAAAGCTTGTCATTTTATAGTTGAAACCCAATATAAGTCATTTTGAGCTATGAAAACATGTAATTTTGATTTTGAAAAATCTGGTGAAGAAATATTGTTTCAATTAGATGAACTGGAGGATATTTGACTTGATTATTATGAGAATTATAATCTCTATAAAGAAAAATATATTGCACTCCATGATAAAAACATCCTGAGAAAGGTATTTCATGAAGGTGAAAAGGTAATGCCCTTTAATTCTCAATTTTAGCTTCACCCAGGTAATCTCAATTTTCATTGGGAATTTCCTTTTTTTATTACTATCTTTTACCCATTTGGTGTAGTACAATTCCAAAACCCCTATTCTAAAAGAACATTCATGGTTAATGTACATCGGTTAAAGCATCACCATGAGAGGACACACATCTCAAGAACCACCTCGACTTCCATAAGATCCAAAAATTCCACTGACCCACCACTGGATAGAGATGGAGACCCATAAAATCCAAACCAGGGGTACCTATTTCCCTTTAACTCCCTCTTTCCCTCTTCTTCCTCCTCTCTCTCTCCATTTTTCTTCTTCCACCTCTATTTTTTATTTTTTTACCACTTTCATCATCATACATTTTTTATTTCTCTCTTTCTCTTTTCTGTGGATGTGTATTTAAAACACCTAAAATCATAAAAAAATCAAAAAAAACAAAAAACAACAGAGTCATACCTACTCACCATTTAGTTTTGAAATTTTGTCTAACCATTTTGGGAGTCAAAATAAATGTTTTCGTCTCAAAAATTTCATATTTTAATCATGTATTTGGATAAAGAATCTTATGTTAAAACCAATAACTTTTGAATTCATAGTTTTAGATTTGAAAATGATTCTTCTCCAACCATGAGGAAAAAAATTAGGTTTCATGCCACGACCACCAATGGACATCTTTTCAAAATGTGTGTTTTCACCCCCGATTGTAAGTATTGAGTTTGTGGACCTTTGAGCTGAATTTTTTACTTTTGTGTACATTAATATGATAGCGTAATTTTCTTAACCATATGAGAATCACAATTACCAAATAGACACTCATTTCCCTTACATTAATCCTCCTTTAAAATCCCCTTCGAGCATATGAAATCCTTTTCCGTGATAGACAAATTAAAATCACAGTACCTTATCCCACCCAACATCTACAAGGATTTACATTGCATAATTTATTGAAAATTATGTGTGGGGGGAATGGATTTCATTTTTGGGTGCCCAGTAATTGATTTTCAACGTGTTATTATATTATTTGAGGGAAAGCATCCATTTTAGTGTGGGGAGAGGTTTTCATTTAATGAATTTTTTGGAATGTATTTTCATTTATGTAATTTTGTAAATTTCATTGGAAAGTTTTCAAAAAATTGAAAAAATAAATAAATAAACATAAATTATGGGTTCTGTCTTGGACGGGTCAAAAATCACTCATATTCAAGCTTTAATTTTGTTATAATTATTATAATTAGTGATATAAGGAGACCAATCATTGGTTGAGAGATGACTGTGAGATTTTTTCCAAGTTCAAATTTCAATAAATATAATAACAATAAAAAAACAAAAAAACAAAAAAAACAACACTTATATCATTGGGAGAAGTTTTATGTTTTGTAAATATGTCATCATGTCATCTCCTTCAATTGTTTCCCTCCATTGTGTCTTTCTTCCCAAAATCGTTCCCTTGTAAATAATTGTTTCATTTCACAAAAAAAAATCATTTTTTACCCATGATGATGTTTTACCCCTCTTCTCCTATCTCTTGGACATTAAATTCTTATCATCCCAAATCCACAGAAAAACCCCTTAAAATACCTCTCAATTCTTGTGCACTTTAGGATAGGTAATGAAAGTTTATATCTCTTTCAAACTTGAAGATTTTCACATTTGGTTGGTGAATGAGTGAACCTCCATAAATAAATTTTCATCATCTTGTGAGGAGTGAGTTTTGAGTGCCTACATTTTCCATTTCTAATTTTGAGCATGAAAAATGAATTGTTTTTTGGAATATTATTCTGTAACAATTTTTTATGGAATTCAATATTTATGAGTTAAATGGTCTAAACCTCCCCTGATTGGTGAAAAAAAAAATTTAATATTTGTTGGAAAGTAAAAATTATTTTGTTATGTTTTTAAATTTATTTCATATGAGGACATGGGAAAGACTGGTTTTGGGGGATTTAATGTTATTAATATATTAATAACTTATTATATACTCCCTTTTCATATTTTATATGAAATTTTCATAATTTGTGTGAATTATTAATGTTTAAATATTAAATATAATTTTAGAGAACTATTATAATTTATCCATATTCAATTATATTTAATGTTTTAATAATAATTTTCACTATAGGAATCAAAATTTTGTGTTATATATTTTTTAGGATTCCTTATTCAATTTACCACATATCATTAGAAGTAATCTGTGTCCAATTTTTTCATTTGTAGGGTCATACGGTCCTCACAAGATTTCCCAAAGAATCTGTGAAGAAAATGGACCATCCATGAAGATTGAATTACTAGGCTCAATCTAGAAGTAAAAATTCATTTATTCTCCCCCAAAAGTTTGGGGTACGATTCAATGAGTCATGTATAAAAATGTCAAGGACCAAATCCAAAAACAAGGGACCCTAATAAAGCTTTGAAATCCATCCCACAATTCTGTCTGGGAATTGAGATCAGCACCCAAATTTTGATTTCTCTCCTAATATATACATCAATTAGAGTTGAGATTATTCATTGTAAAATACAAGATATGGGTGGGTAACATTTTTTAAAGAATGTTTTTGGATTTTATGGCATATTCCTATTCATAAATCCATTCACATTTTGACCTTCTGAAAAATTATGGATTGAAATGGATAGATTAAAATTATTTACTCAAACAAAAATAACTTTGGTTTCATAATTCCAAATGCCTCTAAATTTTTATAGTATACTGAAAACTTTATTATATTCCACATTGAAGAAGAATATATCTCGAGATTCAGCTTTTTGAATGGCCAGTCCATCGAGACTAGTGGGGGGACAGATTTGGAATGAAAACAATCTAACTCTTTGGGCTATAAATATATCCCCCTCCTCTCCTTCAAAGGAGCTGGAATTTCAGAGAAAATTAAAATAGGTTGGAATGGAAAAGGCTTTGAAAAAATATTGGAAGGATCTTCTATACTCAAGATTTCACTTGTGAAACCATTCCTCCTTTCTTCCTTTCATTTACATTTATGTTGTTCAACATTTATAATAATGTAAGTGTTTGTTTTTTTAATTATCTTTTAATGAAAATTTATTCTTCATATTCTCTTTGAATCATTAACCTTCTATAATTAAATATTAATGGTCTTAAATTAGTTTAAATATAATAAAAATACATTTTATATTTTTCTTTCTCATTCAATCAAAATTTCATTTTTATTTCTTTTCATCACTCGTGTGTGTGTTCAGCACACCACTCATTTCTTATCCTTTTATTTTAATTCTCTTATTAATTCATCATTATAAACATAATAAACCATATTACAAAAAATATAAATTTATGAGTAAATATATCATTGGGGTGAGTTATAAACTATGTATGTTAAGTGATTGAGAGCGTTTGCTCGATCAATATTCTTTGAATTAACATTGTGTATGTTGGAATTAACATTTCAGGGATTAATGACTTGTTTTGTTTAACTAGTGGTTTATATGGATTATTGTAACCATAAATACACTACCACAAACAAAATATTATTAATATTAGAAACTTATGTTAAGTTGAGGCTTGGATTAAAGCATCAACACTTGGGAATTCCAATCAACGACAACTTGTGGCATGGGTTTTAATTTAATGGAATATAAACTAAGGATCAAGGATATTACAAGATTAACTACCTAATGATGAACTAACACCAATATTTATCAAATTGATAAATCAATTTTAATCAATCAATAATTTCAATTAATCTCTACAAACAAACCCCCAAATCAAAATACAATAAACTAAAAACAATCGACTGTTAAAAAGTATCATCACTAAGGATTCGACCCAAGTGATTCTATACACATTTGCAGAGAAACAGAACCTTGAATGATTGATAGGATACAATCATCCACATTTTTAGTACCTCAATCCCTTCCATTCCTTTTGTAGTTGGTGTCCTATGACAAATTGTTTTTACTTTGATTACATGTATATTCAATGAATTAATTATTATGAAAAATTATTATTACATATTCATCATTGTTTAAGTGAATTTAATGTAATAATTTCCTAGATTATATGTCACATGGATAAGGTTATAGCATTTCTATTCTATTATTAGAACACTAATGTTCAATGATGATATTCATAAAAAATGTTTTTTTGTTGGATAACATAATAATATTGGACACATAGTACATAGGTTATCATGTGTGTATACTCTTAAAAGTATGAGGCTTCTTCTCATGATGTTCTCACATGGTAATCCCAAATATGGTAAATTAAGAGAAAAACCCCTCTAGTAGAAATTTATCATGTTTTGATGTCGATAGATATTCGTATTAGTGAGCATGTGCAATGGTCCTTAGACTTTAGGATTATAATAATGGAATTTCATGAATCACACTTATATTTTCTAATTAAAACCATGAAAAATATATTTATAGTAAGGTAGGGTACATCTTGTGCATCACGATTGATATGTCCTTAATGTAAAAGTTAAGGAATGATTTGTACCTTCCAATTTTATGGAATTCGGTATCTCAACCCTTTGATTAGAATAGAATATTCACACTAAATTCCATGGAATTTTTGTAATGATGTGTTCATTTGAGATAGTCAAAGAAATACGTATTGAGAAAATAGGTTTGTGAAAAATATGTGCAACCTTCTTGATGAGATATTGTGAATAATGTATTATAATACAAATTGATCATTTGTATATTATTGTTTTCGTTATGACATTATGTTCTTTCTCTTGGGATCCATGTCTCATTTCATGAAAATAATCTTCGAATTTAAGAAATCCCATCTAATTCCAATGAGAAAAAATCCTAGAGGGTAATACGCTATGTTTTATAGATGTTCTTGAATAAATTCTATTTTAATTTAGTTAATTGAATAGATATTAATTTCAAGAGCAAGGGATAATATAATTTTCAAGAGCAAGGGGTTTTCCCCCAACTTTTCTAAAAAAATTAAATATTTAAATTAAATATTTATTTGGGTTCTTAATAAATTCTAGAGAAGTTAAAACAAACGAAGACAACAAATGATGATAAATATTAAATAACAAGATGGTTAAATAATATTTGTTATTATGTAAGTTGAAAATAACAATAAAATAACAATGTTATTATTATTATTATTATCTCACATAGGGATTTTTAAAGGTTATTATATTATTTAATTTATGATATGAAATTAAATTATTATTTTATCATAAACCCAAACTCTATAAATAGAAGGTAATATATATTATTTAGTGTGTGAAAAATATATTGTTACAATAGAGATAGAGAATTGATGCACACAAACTAATTCTCTCTTGACTCTTCCTTCTTTATCCCTCCCAATAATGAGAAATATAAGAGAGATTCCTACAGGGCTGAAGGATGAGATTTCAACTCAAACAACACAATATAAATGATTCTCCATGCTAAAACACAAAGATAGATTGTTGTTTCTTAAATATAAAAGGAGCATGTGTGGATTACCACTAGAGAGATTCTATCTATGGATCCTCATATCATAATGAATAAAATTTTAACGGATCTTTTTGGATGCTCAATATTAAAATAGAATAGGCATCTTAATCCTAGGGATTTTTTTCTTCCAATATTTAATAAACTGATTTTAAATTTGACATGAAATATCATCACTACTGGATTCAAAAAATTCAAATATTAAAGGAAATTTTAATATATTTTCCATCACCACAAGATTTCGCAACACTCAAAACCAAAAATGGCATCATATCATCATGTTTAAAAATATAATTAATTATGTCATTGTTTATCCATAATAAATCATGGGTGAATTTTCATTTCTTATTATTCATTATTTAATTAAATTTGAATTAACATGTTATCAAAATATTAATTAAGTTCGTTCAGTGTTTCATTTTCTTAATGGTCAAAGAATAGATGAATAACAACTAAATATACCTTAAGGAACATCCCATTTTTGGCTGATAAGATAGGGTTGCACGTTATGTACTTGGAAGTATGTTCCATATAACCCAGTATGCTACACCTACCCATGTCATGGGACACATAGAATGATATGAATTTATGATATATGATTTTCACATTATGTTGACTGGATAACATGGAACATGATTTTCAGAGTACATGGAATGTATCGACATACATTTCGTGTAAGTTAGTGGCATAAATCGTTCAATCTGTGTGGTAATAATACACTGTCAAACCATATTCCACTAAAAACCTATAGAATTTTTGACTTAAATGAAGTTTATTTGGATTACATGACATGTACATAATCAATTACCACATTTTAGAAACACCTAATGTTAACTGGAAAAAATATTAGTGATACACAACATTTAGTTAGAGTGTACACATCGTATAGTATCTCACCTAAGAAGAAACTAAAACTTTTGGTGGGTTTCCTAGGAATGTGTCATTCAGATCACACAGCGTGTAAATATCATGTACACAACATTTAGTCATCTGAGACACATGATTAATACCTACATGAGTATCTTAGGCACATGAAGAGTAGATACACAGTGTGTAGCTAACGTGTACATGTCGTGTTGTCAAGCCAAGTCAACATGTTGAATCCCTTGGCATCTGACCCATATACATGAAAATAGAGGTACATGGCATGAATATGGATAGTACATGTAGTGTAGTCTTCCAATTGTTGGTATAATTAATTTACATTAAATTGATAATTGTGGCATTAAAACCTTACTTCTTTTTTTGGATCTTTAATTTTTTTACAATTTAATAAGGGGTTTAAAAAATTATATATTTTCAAAAAATAATTATAATAAATCTATAACTATTGGTTTTGTCATTTATTTTTCATTAATTTCTTTTTTATAGTTATATCCAAATTAATTAGGATGGTAATTTAAATGAAAGGGAAATAAATAATTAATTGATTAATTAATTAATTAAAGCGCACTTGTCTTAATAATAAATATATAATAATAAATAAATGTTAACCATTAGATTTTTTGTGTAAATTTCATGTATGACCATTAATGAGATTCGTCAAGAAAAATTTATGTGTTGAAATTTATTTAATTTAATTTATTTCCTAGATTTGATATTATTTAATATTAAATTAAATTTGATGGCATATGAGTCATCTCTACCTTCATTATTATGTAGGATCTGTGTGTCCAAGGATATTTTTGTAATTCCCCTTTAGAAAATATTTTAGTTTCCCTTACCTTAAATTGAGTTATAAATATTTTTAATTCGTGTATTTTTCTAAGTCAGGTGGAGACGGTTCAAGATAGAACCATAATGATGTCGACCCATTTGTTACACCTGTGGATAAGTTAGATGGTGTAACTCATTCCATGATTAGAATTATGAGTTATTTCCTATAGTTTAAAGATTGATTTAATTTTTTCATCATTAAATAAACCACTATATATATCTATTTAATGGGTTATTTTATTATTTATTTATTTCTATATAAGCAATTATTTATTTTATGGATGAAAGGTCGTGATCCCATAAATAAATGAATTAATGTGAAAGGATAAAAATTAAATAAATAAATAATGTGTAATTTTTTTTATCAAACATGGTTAATTAATTATGTAACATAAACTTAATATTAACAATACTTCTAATGGATAAAAAAATATAAAATTTTTAAAAAATAAAATAAAATCCCTAAATTAAATATTAAGTTAGAATTGGCCTTCCATTACTTGATTATGAATGAAAGCCTTAGAACAAAGTGCCTGAACAACCCTTTTTGGGACACAAAGTATTCACATGGAATTCTAATAAAGGTTTCCGGTTTAATTAATCTTCTTATATAAAGCTAGTATCCCTCTCTAGTCTATATGTAACTTAAAGGAAAGTGTTGAGGAAATCCAAGTTAGGATTTTAGGATAGGGGAATCCAGTCGATGGATCAAGGAGCTAGAATCCTATATTTGGGAAAGACCTACCTACCTAAATACCTTTAGGTGGATTTACCAACCCTTGTTGGTATTATGATAAGGGGTATATGGATTCTTGAATCAAGAATGTTAAATCAACTTGGCATTTTGAGTTCAATGGTGAGGTAAATTGGGACTTCATACAATAGTGGGAGATTTAACAAAATTAATTAATTTACAATTTTCCACAAAATTGTTAATTAATAAAATGTAATAATAATTTTCCCTTCTTATTTTATAATAAATTTTTAATCTCGTCATCTACATTATACCTATGATCAGTATTGGATAAATAAAACCTCCTAACTAGAATTAACTTCTATGAGTGTTTTAGACACCTTTGGGTTGTGATACACCATGAATAGAAATCTTCTGTGATAGAATGCTCAATTATTGATCATATTTATAAAGAGGACAGTGATGAAGAGATCATTATAGATGAAACAAACTGAGTGATTTGGTCTAGGTTCAATGTTTTATTCTTTCATCTATGTCTAGTGAACTCATAAGTCTTATGAAAACATGGATGCATATAGCATGCTTGAGCACCTCTATGGTATTTATTGGGAGTGATCTATACATTAATGGTTTGATATCTCTAAGTACCTATTTTAGATAAATTTTGTAGAGGGTTCCCCATTTGGGCCTCACATATTAAATTTCATTGGAAACATCAAGCACCTAGAGGTTCTATGGATTAACCTCCCCAACGAATTGGGCACTGATCTCATTCTAGAATCACTCCCTCGAACTTTATCTATATTTTTTTGAATTTTAATATGAACTACATTGATAAGCCTCTGCAATATCTTCTTACACTTTTTTTCTAAGTAGATAAGGATACGATGTGTGAAAATCCTTCATTCTTTATGGTGAACATACATAAAAGGAAAGAGAAGAGATTTAATTCGAAGGATTATTTACACCCTTCAAAGATAAGGCAGATCAAGGGGAAAGAAAAGGAATAAGATATAGTATATTTCATATATAGTAAGAAGGTCCACTAGATAAAAAAATACACCCATCCAAAGAATCAAAGGAAAGGTTTTGGTGTGTTTTTTATCGAGTTCAATTTATTTGTTTCTACAAATTCGATATTAGATATATCTTTTTGTTCTCACATATGTATTTAAACATAACAACCAAGTATATTAATAAATATTGACCGAGGGGAGTTAGATATTTAAGAATCTAATAGATATAAACTTGTTGTTTAAGCTATCAAGGACTACCACCTTACATTCTTGAATGGAATCATCTTGGTTTTGAATGTTTGTTATTATGTGTCATCCATTTCCAAAAACATTATTTCTATATCCATACATAATACATATGTATTTATTTTCAAATTTCTAAATAAATATTTCTTTTTTAAGATAGATTTTTTTATGGTAAGGAGAATCTAAATTGTGGACTTTATGTGTTGGATTGTATAAACCAAGTAATAGAAATCGATAATGAAACTTCTTCACATGACTCATAGCACACCAACTATGGAATCACTAACTAGGTTATGTAATCAAAATGTGATTGGATAAATTCTACAAGATGGATATTTAGATTCTTTTGAAATAAAATCACATGGTCAATGTCACACTTGTTTTCAAGGTAAAATTTCCAAATCCCCATTTAGTGGAAAATGTGAAAGGGCTGAAGATCTTATTGAATTAGTTCATAAAAATGTATGTTGACCATTTTCCATTGAGAAAAGGGTTGGTTAACCCTAAGTCATAACTTTTACGGGTGATTTTAGTAGATATGTATATGTCTACATAATTAGTTATAAGTATGATTATTTTGATAAACTTGATGAAAACACGAATTAATTTTAGATCCATATTTGTAAGAAGATTAAAAAATTCCACTTAGACCGGGGTGAATAATATATTAGTCAATACTTAACTGATTACTTATAAGGGTTTGGGATCTCCCAAATGACTCCTCCTTATACACCTAAGTGTAACAGATTAAGTGAAAGGAGGAACCAGACCCTGATGGAAATAGTGAGATCAATGTTGTGTCATTTGAGTCGTTCATTATCATTTTGGGTATATTCATTAAAAAATAACACAAATACTAAAACAAGTACAAACTAAAACATGGGTCATTATACAATACAATTTATGGAATAAAATTAAAATTGTGTGGGCATACTTACATGTGTGGGGTTTCTAAGTGTATGATAAGGAATATTCAGTTTAAACAATTGCACCCTAAGGCATAAAGTTTGCCGTTATAGGATACCCTAAGAAAAGGGGGATATTACCCTTATGACCACATAGAAAAAAGGTAATAATGGAAAGGCATGAAATATTCCTTGATAGGGATAACATATATAAAAAATTTAGTGGGATATAGATTGAATATTATGAATTAGGGGCTCAAGGTACATAGGAGTTGTTATAGGAACAGATTCCACAAATCCCCATGGAAGAAGTATTATTCTAGAGACACAAGGACTACATATGAGTTAAGAGAGTTCAGAGAACAAGAAAGGTATAGTTTTGTTTCCACTGAGGGTGGTCACTAATTATTATTTGATAATAATTGTCCTCTAAATTAAAAGTAAGTAGTAAGAAGAATAGATTTGTCTAAGTGTAAAGAATCCATGAATTCTGAAATGGATTCCACATACCAAAACCATGTCATTATTTTGCTAGTTCCTCTAGTGTATGTAAATCCCATTAGTTGAAAATGGGTATTTAAGAAGTAATCAGACATAGAAGGAAAAGTAAATACCTATAAGGCATGATTTGTTCCAAAAGGGTTTAATTAGTTTCATGTCATTAACTATAATGAAACCATTTCAATAGTTTCAATGATGAAATTCATCAAAATTATACTTTCCATTGTGGATTACCATGACTATGAGATTTATAAAATGGATGTCAAAATAGTCTTCTTCAATGGGAACCTTCGTGAATATGAATATATGACACAAACCAAATGGTTTTTGACTCCAAAGGATTCCAAAAAAAGATAGGAAAATTACAAAAAATCATTTATGGATTAAATAAATCATCTAGGTCATGGAACATTCATTTTGATTAATCCATAACAAAATTTTCTTTTTTAAAGAATGAGTGTGAGCCCTGTGTTTTCAAATGGTGTTGTACATGTTCATCCATTTTATTTATAGTATATATTGATGATATGTTACTCTATGAAATTAAATACCTGTCATTGAATTTTTTAGGGCATGGTTTAATAAATTATTCTTTATGAAGGACTTAAGAATAGAAATATATATACTTTGGATCAAGATCCATTGTGATAGATCCAAGATTTTTCTTTATCTAAGTCAAAGTATATACATTGATAAGATATTAAATATATTCAGTATTGAACAACACAAAAGGTTATTGTATCTAGATTCACATAGAATTCATATTTCTATGAGAATTTTTCCTCAGACACCTGAGGAAAGAAATATAATTGAAAAAATACTATACGCATCAGGGATTGGGTCAGTTACGTGTGTCGTGATATTCTCTAGGATAGATGTCTCATTTGAATTAAGTGTGGGGAAAATATATCAAGTTTATTAATGTGACATTCATTGAGTGGAAGTAAATATTATCCTTAAGTATATGAGGTATACTAAGGATATGTTCATGGTTTATAGAGGATATGAGGATCTTCTCCTTAGTGGATATAAAAATTGTAGTTTCCAAAATGATCAACACGATATGAAGTCACAAATGTGATACATTTTCACTTCGAATTGAGGTTCTAAGAGATGGAAGATCTTAGAGGAGGTTCGGGTCATAGATTCTAGAGTAGAGTCTGAGTGTATTATGGCTTATGAGGCAGTTAAACAAATAGTATGGATGTGAAAATTCATCCAATATCTTGACATGGTACTTAGAAGTAATGATTTATCAAACTCTATTATAATAATATTACAGCGTTGTATCTCGCAAAAGTGTGAAGGTGACATTGGCGAAAAAAGCACATACTTTGGAAGTATCATCTCTTGAGGTATTTTTTTCCATAAAGTTGAGGTTGTGGTGAAAAGTATTTTTATGTAAAACAACATGGAGGGACCCTTGACTATAAAATTTACTTATAAGAAATATTATCATAATGTGAGGTCTATTGGAATTAATTTCATAGTAATTTGGCTCTAGTCTATGTGTAGGTTCTGGGTGTAGTGGAAGCGCATTAGTGGGTTTTCCCCACTTTGATTTTAGTGTTAAACAACATTCAAACCAAGATCCGTCACAATATAAAACGCTGGATATTCGGAATAGAACGATGAACAAAAAACAAAAGAGGGAGTCCCAGAACCATAGAGATAGGATCATCATATGTTGGTTATAATTAATTTAATTAATTAACAAGAATTATCTTGATGTAATTATTTCTTCATTGATGTCTCTAGACACGATCAGGTGTGATCCGTCATTGCGTCATAGAATCCAAGTGTAGGATTCCTCTAGAGGTGATCCACACGTGCCCCGCGTATCTCTGGACTTCGCCGAAGGGATCTATGGGTGCTAGCGTGGAAGAACCTTCACTTGCAATGTCTGCCTTCGATCACCTTGATCTGGTGGTGGTGGATCTCTCTCGGTATTGAGAGTGTTCTTGGAGGAAGGAGTTCTTTCGGCCTTGAGAGAACTCTCCCGAATTTTTGTGCACAACGATTGGGGAAAAGTGTTGGGGTTGTGAGGATATTTATAATCGGGTTTGAGGTTACAGAGTTATGATAATAAATAAATGCGTTACGCATTTTATTTATTTCAATAACTCTTATTAAAATCCCCCATGTCGAATTATTAATTCCTTAACATGCGCCCATGATGATTATAATAAATATCATTTAATAAATGATATTATTTCCTCAAAATCTAGACTGGAAAAACTACACATCGTGTAATAATTAGTACACAAAATGTACTCATTTTCCATAAAACTACATGGTGTGTATATTCAATAGACACAACGTGAACTTTTATTTTCCATTTTTCCTTTATTTCCTCCCCCACATTTATTGGTCCATGAGTAATGGCTATTTATTTCTTAAATAAATGTATCTACATTACTTGCTAATAAATATATATTATTTCATCCACAATATATTCTCCAGAATAACTAGTGTCAAAATAAATGTGATCAGGCATCCTTAAATAATTGTTAAACCACAGTCGGAAATAATATTTATTTAACTTGTTGAATTAATATTTAACTGAAATACATGGACACACTTAGTGTGTGACCCTATAAGCCTCTTTCTCAGTGGAATTAAGTGGAGCCTGCCTAAAGTCCAAGGTTCGTGTCCAGCAACATGCCAAGGCACCCATAGAGAAATAATTTAATGCCGCAATGACGTGTCACCTCATACGAACGCTTACCGTATAATACAATCCCTTTGTCTCTATATCTCTAATCAAGCGGGTTGCATGCTAGTGTCATCAACCCATGTTCTCGATTATTATTTCATTGACATTCTGGAATTGAACTTTCTCATTCCTTACCATGGACATGGATTTACTTAGGATATATCAATTCCATAAAAGGTCCTGAGATATCTACTTCCATTATGGAACAAAAGGGACAAATCCTTTCTCACATTTTCTATTAATTTGGTATTACTCATGACGTACCCAACGTATCCTACCTCGCTGTGAACAGTGTGTCGTCAAAGTTTTCATCAATAAATCTATGTTTGTGAGTTGTAATACCAATTAATAATAATATTAAAGTCTAAGGTCCAATACACACGTCTGCAGATAGGAATATCCAATGACACTATGAAATGGGGATTTACTACTGGTGGGTCTCATTCTCATATATCCTCCATGATATTACCAAGGGTACACACCATGAGATGGTGCCTCAAAGTATTATGAGTCATCAACCCTAATGGTTTGTATTATTTCTGTCCCTCAAATAACATCATCTAGCCGTAGAACATATATTCAAAAACAGCGTTATGGCACTTCTGGGTTCTCATCATAGCGGGGATCCGCTATGAACCTTTATTGCAACAACTATCCTTGGGACATTATCACATGCATTTTCATGCAGAAGAACAATCAAGATGTGATAAGACTTTTATTAATTAATAAAGTACAAAGTAGTTGGTTCTAGGGAACCAACTCCAACAGACTCCCACTTGGACTAGAGCCAACTGGAAACAACCGTTAACCCACTAGCTCTCACATGATATTCATGCTTCTGTTGAGATAAGCCTCTAGTCATGGGGTCCGCCATGTTCTCTTCCATGGACACTCTGCTCACTTCAACTTCACCTCTTCGGTAGAAATACCTCATGAGGTGATACTTTCGGAGTATATGATTTGTCCTTTGATGTGACCTTGGTTCCTTATCAAGAGCCACCATTGTAGTATTATCACAATACAACGTGATAGGATCTTTACTACTATAAACCACATCATGATCCTGGAAAAAGTTCCGAATCCAGACGGTTTCCTTAGATGCATTAGAAGCCGCTATATATTCAGACTCCACTGTAGAATCGGTGACAACTTTCTTCTTTTAACTCTTCTAGATCACAACTCCATTAAGGAAGAAAACATATCTAGATTGTGTCATCAGATCGTTCTGATCTGTCTGAAAACCATCATCATCATACCCTCTGATGAAAAGCTCCTCATCTCTTCCATACACCAAGAACATATCCTTAGTTCTTATCAGATACTTAAGGATAGTTTTAACAGTAGTCCAATGCTGTTCTCCTGGATCTGCTTGATATCTGCCTACCATGCTCAATGCATAATCAACATCAAGCCTGGTATATAAAATGGCATACATGATGGATCCTATAGCCGAAGCGTATGAGATCTTACCCATTCTATCTTTATCATGTTGTGTCTGGGGTCAAATTTTCTTAGAACGATGTAATACATGTGACACTAGAACCAATATCCTATTGGATTGTTCCATACTAAATATCTTTAGTATTTGATCAATGTATGTACCCTTACGTAGTCCAAGAAGCCTCTTGGATCTATCATGAATTATCTAGATCCCTATAATATAGGCTGCTTCACCCAAGTCCTTCATGGAGAAACACTTGTTCAACCAGTCCTTAACTGACTATAGGACTGGTACATCATTTCCAATAAGCAATATGTCGTCATCATATACTACTAGGATAACGATTGAATTCTCATTATACCACTTATAAACACATGGCTCACATTCGTTCTTAATGAAACCAAATTCTTTTATGGATTCATCAAATTTAATGTTCCATGACCTGGATGCTTGCATTAATCCATAAATGGATTTCTGCGTCTTGAAAACCCGTTTGGCTTCACCTGGTTTCACAAAACCTTCTGTTTGTGTCATATAGATATCTTCTTAAAGGATATCATTCAAGAATTCTGTTTTGACATCCATCGGCCAAATCTCGCAGTCATAGTAAGCTACTATGGAAAGTTTGATTCTTATGGATTTAAACATGGTAACTGGATAGAAGGTTTTATCATAGTAAATCCCTTGACGCTTTATGAATCCTTTAGCCACTATCCTTGTTGTATAGGGTCTAACTTGACTTTCCATGTCCAGTTTTCTCTTGAATACCCATTTGCATCCAACAGGCTTTACATCAACTGGCTCATCGACCAGAACCCAGAATTGGTTCTGAAAAATGGAATCCATCTCAAAATTCATAGCTTCTAGCCATCTTGCATCTTCTGAGCCTTCATCTACTTCCTTGTAAGATAGAGTTTCATCATTTTCCAAAAATAATGATTCACCATCCTCAGTGACTAGGAAACCAAATCACTTTGGTTCCCTTAACTCTCTTGAGCTCCTACGCAGTACTTGTGTTTCTGGAACCTCTTCCACGGGGACTTGTAGAACTTGTTCCTATACCAATTACTATATATCTTGAGCATAAAATTCATTGAATTTAATCATCCTCCCACTATCCTTCTTAAGGATGTTCTCTCTCTCAATAAATACGGATTTTCTGGGGACGGTAACTTTCTTGTCTGAAGGGTTATATATGTAATATCCTTTCGCTTCCTTGGGATATCCTAGAAAGACACACCTCATACCCCAGATTGCTAGTTTGTTTCCTGAGAAGGCCTTAACAAACACCTCACATCCCCATACACATGTGTGAGATAATGTGGGTTTATTTCTATTCCATAACTCGGATGGAATTCCATTTGTTGCCTTAGTTTGTACTCAGTTTAATGTGGATGTTGCAGTTTGTAATGCATATATCCAAAAGGATAACAGAAGATATGTATGACTCATCAATGACCTCACCATGTCCAACAAGGTGTGGTTCCTCCTTTCACAAACACCATTCCACTGTGGTGTATAAGGAGGAGTGAGCTAAGATAGAATCCCAAACTCCCGTAGAAGATCGACAAACTCTTGGTTCAGATATTCTCCACCTCAATCCGATCGAAGTTTATTTATCTTATTACCAAGCTGATTCTATAATTCATTCTTGAATTCCTTAAATTTCACTAATGCATATGACTTATACCTCATTAAATAGATATATCCATATCTACTCAATTCATCTGTAAAAGTAATTAAGTAAGAATATCCACCTCTAGCTTCTACTGTAAATGGTCCACACAAATCAGTGTGTACCAATCCTAGAAGCTATGTGTCCCTTTCACCCTATCCACCAAAAGGCAGCTTGGTCATTTTTCCTTGTAAACAAGTGTGACATCTATCAAGTGGTTTTAGATCAATAGAGTCCAAATAACCGTCTTGGCATATCTTTGTCAAGAACTTATTTTTACATTACTGAGACGGTGATTCCACAACTGGGTGATGTATGATTCATGTGAGTTTCTTTTTTTTCGATTTCCAACACTTGGTTTTCATAATTTAATACATACAAACCATTATTTAAATGTGCCATACCATAACATACGTTGTTCTTATACAAGATACAACCCTTATTTCTAAACATGAAAAAAAATCCATCCATATCCAAAAAAGATACAGAAATTATGTTCTTGGTAACACTAGGCACATAATAACACTTATGTAAAACCAAAACCATCCCAGTCAGTAATGAGAGGTGGTAATCGTCAATAGCCAATGTAGCCAG
Organism: Viscum album; assembly: GCA_963277665.1. Taxonomy (NCBI): domain Eukaryota; kingdom Viridiplantae; phylum Streptophyta; class Magnoliopsida; order Santalales; family Viscaceae; genus Viscum; species Viscum album. Next base: position 857,182,000 of record OY728158.1, on the reverse strand, counting down.
CCTTGCGCTATTGGAAGCTCGAAGATCCACCTCTCCTCTGAAAGTCTTTCTAAATCTACTTGGTTCCTACATTTGAATACATATGTGAGCCCCACAAGCTATATCTAATACCCAATGTGTAAAAATGGAAATATTACACTCGATAACAAATGCACCTTTATCATCCCCATGCTTTTGGGTGAAATTCCTCTTCTAGTGGCCTTGCTTTCCACATGAAAAACACACCGCCTCTCATTCCTTTCCCTGCCTCTGGATCTTCCCCTTCTTGGAAGGATGGTGCTCAGGGGCTTCGGACTGTTTATAAGTCTTTGGACCCTTTTCCTTGTCCTTCCTTTTCCTATTCACTATAAGGATGGTGGGTTTGTCACACCCCATGTCCTTATTTACCTAGATAATCAAGTTCAAAAGTTATGATAGACTCTTTTCATTGTTTCTCATGTTGTAGATGAAAATAAAGTTATAGAAGGTCTTGTGTAGTGATGATAGGATGAGATCTATACGCAACTCATCCGGGAATTTAATCCCTAAGATGTCCAGGCGTTAAATGTAGCCAATAAGCTTGGCTACATGAGGCCCATCTGGCACATACACTCCACAATTAGTTGTAAAAAAAGCATTGGAGAGCTCATACCTCTCCTATCTCACCTTCTCTTGGTAGAGATCCTTAAGGCGAGACATTATGCTATACACGTCCATGTTTTCATGTTGCTTCAAGAGCTCATTGGACATGGCCGATAGCATGAAACACTGGACATTTTTGGAATCAACCATGTGTTTCATGTAGAGAGATAGATCCTCATCACTGGCCTCCTTTCCAAGCGCAACTGGAATAGGCTATTTTAGCACATACAATTTCCGTTTTTAGTAAAGGATGACGCGTAAACGCCTCTTCCACTCCTGAAAATTGGTGCTGGTAAGAAGGTTTGCCTTTTCGAGTATGGTTCGCAATGATATTTTTGAAGTCATTTTTATTTCCGTTTCTACAAATTAAGATGAGAAAAGGTATAATACATTATTATAAAATTGAGACAAATAAATTAATTAAAACTTATTAGTCTCCCACTATTTTATCGAAATCCAATAGCCCTCACCATTGACTTAAGAATATTCTGTTGCCTGAATATTCTATTGAAAATGATCCATATTGCCCTTCGCATTACCCCAACTAGGGTTGGTCAAGAAACATGAAGGGTTTTAGGTAGGAATTTCAAATGCCAACTGCATTAACTCACAGCTCCTTGATCCACTGAGTGGACTACCCGATCCTGAAATCCTTTTATTTTGGATTTCCTCAACCTTTGTCTCTTAGTCACAACAAGTCATGTTGTGGCAATCAACCCTTTATGCGAACCAAGTAATGTCAACCCAAAACCCTGAATTAGAATTCCCTAATAATTGAATGCACCTCAAATAGGTTTGGTCAAGCACTTTGAACTATGGTTCAATTCTAACCAAGATTATGGAAGGTTATACCAACTTAATATTTCATTGAGGGATTTTATTCTTATATGTAAATTTCTAATTTATTATCTTTTATTACATGCTTGTGAATATTAAGTGGGATATACTTTAGTGATTAACCATGTCTAAGATAATATTTACATATAAGATGATTTTATTTTAGTTTCATCTTGAATGCTCATTTAATTCATTAATTGTGTGATCGTGATAACAGACCCACAATAAATAAACCATGCAACTGACAGAAATAAAATAAATGGTACGATCATGATATTTTTCTATTGGTTAGTTTATCTAGTGGCTGATAAACTAACCCAAGACCTATTATAGAAACACCTTGAACCTTTTGGGTTCGTGTTTACAGCTTTCCACCTGTCCACCTTTGTATCTCCTTGGATTGGTTTCACCTTGGATCCTGGCTTGAGCCGCCTCCACTAGCTTGGGAGTCTCATCCATTACCTACTCATTTATCTCACATACAGGTGATGGGTAAAAAGGGTTTTTAACATTAAATAATCCTTTGGCATGCATTCCCTGCATATTAATGAGGAGATGTCTCACAGTCCAACGAATTTAATTTAAATAAATAAATTAAAAGAACCCATTCATATAAAAAGGTCTCGTTCTAGCTAATGATCATCCATACATGAAATGATATTTATGCATAAATAAAACTAGCATTCAATTCGTTATTCGTTCTTGTTTAAGATAAATTACACTCAAATCAATTAATTATATTTAATTAATCAATCCTTTTATCTTAAAACCTTTTCTGAATTTCCTTGATATTATCATCCATCATAATTGTAAATAAATTAAAATTATCCTTGTACGTAACATGTACCTTGGAGGAAACCCGGTTAATTATCATTCATTATGCAGATGTTAAATTAAACATATATATATAAAACACCTATCATGTGTTGTGCCTCATCTTTATGCCTGCACCATGGTACACATCTCTTGGGTTTGTATAATATAATAATAAATTCTAATAAATCTGCATAATTTGGGTGAGTACAAGGCTTGTAGTTCCAAATACATGGTGTGTACTTTTCTTCACCATCCATTCAACTTACACACCCGGGGAAATGGCATGTTAATGTACTTCGGAAATTTTCAGTGTACACGGAGTGGTCAGTGGGACACACGCCGTGTATTTTTCGTGTTACATGGTTTCCTGCCGGGAAAGCCGTGTACAGGGTACACAGTATAACCCTAACCTGAAGGGATTACACGTCGTGTTCAGTTGGACCACACGGCGTGTAATCTGGAAACCGTGTGCCACCGATTCTTGGTCAACACACAGTGTCATAAATGACTTAGATAGGATCAATACACGACATGATTTTTGTGGACCAACCCAATTCATGAACCTAGACTACATGACGTGTACTTCTGAATACACACTATGTATTCTGGTGTTGTACGGACATGAGTGTTTGGCACCTCCAGATGAGTTCCTCTATTTTATTTTAATCAAAATTAAAAGAAAAATTCTGTTTCTATAAGGTGAACGAGAAACGAGAGGGGAGGAACATATCTCACGATTCATATTTTTAATCATGATTAACTTGAATTGAAATAACTAAATTATTAAATGTGTAAATCACCAATGAACAACTAAATAATTATAATCAACGATATGACCCCTTTGATACCACTTTTAGGTTCTTGGTGCAGTGGAAGCGTGTTAGTGGGTTTTCCTAACTTTTATTTTAGCATTAAACAACGTTCAAACTCAGATCCTTCAAGATATAAAATTCCAAATATTTAGAATAGAATGAAGAATGAAAAACAAAAGAGGGAGTCCCAGAACCATATAGATAGGATCATCATATGTTGGTTATAATTAATTTAATTAATTGACAATAATTCCCTTGATGGAATTCTTTTTCATTGATGTCTCTGGTCACGATTAGGTGTGATTCGTCATTGCGTCATAGAATCCAAGTATAGGATTCCTCTAGCGGTGATCCACACGTCCTCCATGTATCTCTGGACGATGCCGAAGCGATCTTTCAGTGCTATAGTGGAAGAGAAATCGCTTGCAATGTCCACCTTCAATCGCCTTGACCCAATGATGGTGGATCTCTCTCACTCTTGAGAGTGTTCAAGGAGGAAAGAGTTATTTTGGCCTTGAGAAAACTCTCCAGAATTGTTGTGCACAATGATTTGGAAAAAGTGTTGGGGTTGTGAGGATACTTATAATCGGGTTTGAGGTTATTGAGTTATGATAATAAATAAATGTGGTACACATTTTATTTATTTCATTAACTCTTATTAAAAACCCCCCATGTTGAATTATTAATTCCTAGATATGTGCCCACGCTGATTATACTAAATATCATTTAATAAAATGATATTATTTCCTCAAAATACCGACTGGAAAAACTACACGTCGTGTAATCATTAATACATGGAGTGTACTCATTTTCCATAAAACTACATGGCGTCTACATTAAATATACACGACGTGTGATTTTATTTTCCATTTTTCCTTTATTTCCTCGACCACATTTATTAGTCCTTGAGTAATGGATATTTATTTCTTAAATAAATGTAACTGCATTACTCGCTAATAAATAAATATTATTTCGTCCACAATATATTCTCTTGAATAACTAGTGTCGAAATAAATTCGATTAGGCATCATTAAATAATTATTAAACCACATCCGGGAATAATATTTATTTAACTTGTTAAATTAATATTTAACTAAGCTACATGGAAACACTTAGTGTGTGACCCTCTAGGCCTCTTTCTCAGTGGCATTAGGAGAAGCATGCAGAAAGTCCAAGGATAGAATCTAGAAACACGCCAAGGCACCCACAGAGAAATAATTTCATGCCGCAATGACGTTTCACCTCATATGAATGCTTACCGTGTAATATAATCCCTTTGTCTTGATATCTCTAATCAAGTGGGTTGCATACTAGTTCCATCAACCAATGTGGTCGATTATTATTTCTTTGACTTTCCAGAATTGAACTTTCCATTCCTTACCAGGGCCATGGATTTACTTAGGCTATATCAATTCCATAAAAGGGCCTCAGATATCTACTTCTGTTATGGAACAGAAGGGAAAAATCCTTTCTCTCGTTATCTATTAATGTGGTATTACTCGTGACACACCCGACGTATCCTACCTCACTACGAATAGTGTTTCATTATAGTTTTCATCAATACATATAAGTGCGCGTGTTTTAATAAACATTAATAATAATCTTAAAGTCTAAGGACCAATACACATGTCCGCAGATAGGAACATCCAATGACATTATGAAATGTGGATTTCTTACTGGTGGGTCTCATTCTCATAATATACTCTTGGATATTACAAAGGGCGCACACCATGATAAGGTGACTCAAATTTTTATGAGTTATCTCTCTTAATGGCCTTTATTATTTGTGTCTCTCAAATAAAATCATCTGGGCATAGAACATATATTCAAGAACAGTGTTATGGCACTTCTGGGTTCTCATCATAGCAGGGATCCGGTATGACCCTTTAATGCAACAACTATCCTTGGCACATTATCACATGAATTGTCACACAGAAGAACAATCAGGATGTGATAAGGCTTTTATTAATGAATAAAGTACAAAGTAGTTGGTTCTAGGCCACCAAATCCGACACTATGTAGGAGTATTTTGGAGTTGCTGTCCTAGGATCAACTATGTGTACTTTGATTACATGTATATTATGTATTAATTATTAATAAAAATTATTATTACATATTTTTTATTATTATATATGAATCTAATGTAATAATTTCATATATTATATGTCACATTGATAAGTTAATAGAAGTTCTCTTCTGTGATGAGATCCTTGAAGTGTTATGGAGATATTCTTAATTAATTTTCTATTATTAGATAACATATTATGATGGTACACGTAGTACATAGACTATCATGTGTGAGTACTCATAAGAGGATGAGGCTTAATCTCATTATGTTCTCACTTGGTAATCTTCAATATTCGAGATTATAAAAACAGATCCACCATTAAGAATTTTACATGTTTTTGTGTCATCGGATATTCCTATCGGTGAACATGTGTAATGGTAGTTTTAATTTAATATTATCATTAATGCATTTCATGACTCATAAAATTATATTTTTAAAAAAATGTGATGACATATGTTCATAGTGAGGTAGGTTATGTTGGTTGTGTCATGATTGACATGTCATTAATGGATATGTTGATGAAAGATTTTTCACTTACAATTTAATGGAATTTGATATCGCAACCCTTTGATTGGAATACAACAGTAACATTAAATCCCAAGTCTATGGTGTAATGATATGTTTATTTTATATAGTCAAAGAAATAAGTATCAATAGAATATTTTTTTGACATAGATTTGTAACCTTATTGATGAGTTATTTTTGCAAAGGTATTATATTAAATAGTAAGTATTTGTTTGTGGTTTTCATCATTGTGACACTAAGTTCTTTGTCTTGGGTTCCTCGAACAATTTCTAGAAAGTAATCTTGGACTTTATGAAAGCCTACCTAATTCCAATGATATAGAGTCCTGGAATTTCAAACAATAAGTGTTACTGATGATCTTTGATTAATTTCTATTTCAATTTAATTAATTGATTGAATATTATTCCCAAGACCAAGTGATAATTTTATTCATGTTTTATTGATCACAAATATTTATTTTTTAATGAAATATTTATAATAAATATTTATTTAGGTTTTCAACAAACTATAGAGAAGTTCAAATAGACCATGATTGTGTTTGGTGACAAATATCAAATAACATGACTGTTAAATAGTATTTTTTTTACATGAGTTGGTGCGTGAAAAAAAATATTCATATTATTATTTGGAATGGATTTTATTAAATTTTATTATATTATTTATGGGTAAACATGAAATTCAATAAGTATTTTAACCTAAACCATATTTCTATAAATATACAGTTATGTCTATTGTGTACTGTGTGAAATAATTGATCAGTTTATTTGAAATAGAAAATTGATGTGAAGAAAAAAAATCACTCTGGACTACTCCATCTCTCACCCTCTTAAGAAAGATAAACTCAAGAGGGATTTTATAAATACTAAAAGATTATTTACTAACCCAAACAACACAAGATAATTTATTATTCTCTCTATCACCTATAAATTGATTTTTGTTTCTTATAGATCAATCAAGCATGTTTGGATCACTGAAAGAGGGATTCCCCCCTTTGATCCTCGTGGTGCAATGAAGGTAATCCAAAAGTGTATTTTTGGACAAGAAACATTCACTTTGAAGAAATATAAAATCATAGGTATTTTTTCATCTGATATTAAATGAATTAAGTATAAATTTTACGTATAACATTCTCACTCATGGTTTCAAGAAACTCAACTATTTACAAAAAATATAATATATCACCCACCACTTCATGCTTCTGTTGTTCCCAGAACTAAAAATTCCTACTTCCTGTCTATCCTGACATTCCCAAATAAAATATCCAAAAAAGGGAAAAACTAATCTGATATCATTTTTTTCATGAACTGGACTACGGTTCCATATGAACCGGCACCTAGCCCAGCCAACCCGTCACAAATCCATAATTGTGTTCTCCACCCACAAGAGCTATAAAATAGTTCCTGGGCATCAAGGAACTCATTTTTGAATGATTTTACCATTAAATTAACCAACATCGTCATAAATACATCATAATAAACATCATACAATATATCAAAAATATAAACCATAATGAAAGAGAATACATGATAATAACTAAATACATCCATGATAAGGGACAAAATATATAAAAGAATAGAATATCAACAAAAATAACTACTTGTATCTTTATGAAAAAAAGGGATGACCAGATGCCATGTCACCACCATCACCTTTCCTAAAAAACATTCCATAATACCCTCCACCTGCTTTTAAAGCCCCACTCTTACCTATATCGGAAAAAACAAAATATATATGCAAATAATGGGTTTATGTAGGGTGTGAGCTCACATTCCTAGTAGGATACCATCAGTGTTTTCATGCATAACCATTCTTAGACAAAAAATAAACTTGCTATTTGTAAAACTAATTTTTGATTTTAAAAAACATAACTTTTAAGAAAACCCAAGAGAATAATAATAACTACTAAACAACCAAGTATAGAAACATAAGAACAATGGTAAGACCTATGTAGCTATGGTAGAGTCCTATTATCATTTTATTCTTGGTGATCAAGTCCTATAAAATTTCTCTTTTATGCATAGAGACCTGATAATAAACCATTACATAAAACCATAGAATACATTTGTTATTATTGAGGAATAAACCTGCTAGGTAGGGTGATCATTCTCAGTATACATATCCTCATCTAACTTCTAAGGTACCAATGGTTTCCATGTTATTTTCCCCTTTATTTTCAAATATTAAAAATATATTCCACTAATTACACACTAAAATATGCCAAATAAAATCCTTTTAAATCATTTACAATGGGGAGATGTTTTTCCAAGCCCAGACACACACATTAAAATAATTTGAGAGACTATTAAAAATGTAATAAATCATATTAAAGTATTAATAAAATATTACAATAATAAAACATGTACCTTTACCCTTGAAATAACCAAGAACCATTGGGATACTAAAATCCCAGAAGATAGGGGACCCAATTGAAGTGAAAAAAAACCACAAACATCAATATTCACACTATAAAGTTCAAATTAAACCAAAACTAGGTCACCACAACCATATTTTGGGAGGAAAATTATAAAATAAGAGATAATAAACCAAATATAATGGATACAACATAATTGAGTGTTTCTTAGAGAACCAAGGAAAAGCAACATGGAATTGGGGCCTAGGGTGAAGGGGAGAAAAGGGATGGAATGGATAAATTTTGTGGGTTTTAGAATGGGGAAAAATGGGGTATGAAAAGGTTAAATTGGTCTAGATATACATTAGTAAATTCATAAGTTATAATCTTGGTATGTCATATAGTTCTCCAAATTATTCACAAAATGTGTGGGTGCCTCTACCTCGGTGTGTATGATTTTTAGGTTTTCTCATATAGTTTGAAAACCGTTTGAAAACCATGAAAACACTCACTATCTAGGATATGCATCATCTACATGGTTGATGCAAATTTTACTATAATAATTCCTAGTTCCCCCAAAAAACATCAAATTTTAAAGAAAAAGTCTTGTAAAAAAATTACACAAAATTGAGGCTCAAATTTAACAAGAAATTCATTCAAATTGATTATTTGGTATGAAAAAATATCAATGGGTTTTCAAATAGAGATTTGAATATGATTTTGAAGAGTTCTTATAAAAAAATGTAAAAACACGTATTTGAATTTTAAAATTTCCCGGTAATAGGTATGGAGGGAAAACGGAAAAAGAAAATATTTTTCTTAATATAAAAAGATAAATAAGAACATAAAATTAATATTGATATAAAATTAAAAATATAAAAATATAAATATAAAAATAAAGAAAAATAAACAAAAGTCATACCCAAGTTGCGACACTATTTTCATCAAGAAATGATTTTCACTTTGTTGATTGAAATGTTCATTGAAATAGATTATATAAGTTCCATTGAAGTGAAATCATACATACAAATCATAATTATATTTATTTATCATCAATAGAAAACAAGGAATAATTATCAGAGAGATAATTATATAAAAAAAATTTACTCTTCATTAAACTTACTTAGATATATGAAAAAAATTTAAAAATACTATAAACAACAATACATTGAATGGAGTGTATAAAAAATGAATTCCTTCAAAAAATTGAATTTTTTTAAAAAAGTAATAATTTTGTGAAAATAATAATCTTTAGACAACAAATTTTTGAATTTTTGAAAATAAATAATTAGAAAAAAAAAGATCTCCTTTAAGGAGAATTTCAGAAATAAAAGAGATCAGTCTCCCCATCAAATGATATCACAAGTGATATAATGGGATCATAGAAAAAATAAAATAGTAAATTCAAATATTCAAGCATTAAAAATATTTTAAAAATATAAAATATGATACTCATAGATCAAATGATGCATGTTATAATAGAAGCATTCATAATTAAAATTAAATTAATTAAAAAAGATCAATGGCTAGAGGTTTAGTGAAAATATCAATGATTTGATATACTATTGGAATAAATTCCAAAAAGATATCACATTTTTTGAAGTGATCTATTATGGAATGGATTTTAAGGTTAAAATGTTTTTTATAGAGCTCTAGATAATATTTTTTGAGATATTAATAGGACTAGTATTATCACACATAATATGAATAGGGTTAAATGTAATCCCGAATTCTATGAAAGTGTGTTTCATCTATAATATTTGGGTGTAAAATAACCTGAAAAATATGTATTATACATTTTCTATATCAATATTAACATAATTATATTTCTTACTACTCCATAAGATAAGATATCTTCCAAGTAGATGAAAAGTCCCACTATTACTTTTACTATTTAGTTTTCATCCTCCAAAATCATCATCAAAAATATATTTTAATTCAAAATAATTTACTTTGGGATAAAATGAATCAATATTTTTAGTTCTTTTTAAATAAAAAAATCCTTTTAATAAATTTTAAATGAGATTATTTTAGATTAGATTGTAAATGAGTACACAAACAAACACTAAACATTATATCAAGTTGGGTCACAGTAAGATAAAGTATACTAATAATCATACTTCTATAAATATTGGGTTCTACCATTTTTTCAGATTCATCCAATGTTAATTTACATGTTTCACTTGTGGAAGTATTAATTTTATTACCATGATCTATCTCAAATCATTTATAGTGTTCATTAATATATTTTCATTAGATTAGAAAAATACAATCATTTCATTGAGAAATTTTAAAACTAATAAAGATTTTGAGTTCACCCGTAAATATAATTTCATTTTCATTTGTCATTAAATCAGAAAATTCAAAACAAATAGATTTATTTTTAGAGCAAAAAAAATAAATCATCAATTTCGATTTAAAGGAGTAACAAATCATTTGAAATCTAATTTATAAAATGTTTTGAATCGTATTTTCCCATTTTAAAAAACATTTGATAAAATATAATTTGAAATATTCTAATCCCAAGACCGAGAGGATTTTTTTTTAACCATAAACATATTTGGTTAATTTTAAAATAAAATTTTAAAAACATATTTTCAAAACTAGGTAGTTATTCCACAAAAACATTTTTGGAAATAAAATCACTTGAAAAGGAGTTTTTTTAAACCATTTTATAGAGTTAGAAATTAATATTAAAGGAGGGTGTTTATAAGATTATAATGAATTGTAACTGAGTGATGGGTGAAAATTTTTCACCATAATTGATTCTTTATTGTTGTTTATAACCTTTACCAACTAAACATGATTTATTTCTAATGATATTAATTTGTTTATCTAGCTTATTCCTAAAATACCATTTAGATCCTATGATGGTATGATCATTAGGTCTTTCCAAAAAATAGTATATAAATCAATTTGATATAGTTTTTTAGTTCTACTTTCATAAAATGTACCAAATTTTTATAATTTAGGGTTTTTAAGGTTTTTGGGTTCAAAGTGAGAGAAAACTGAATGTTGTTCAATCTCATTTAAGATTGATATTTTAGTATGAGTTACATCTTGTAAATATCCAATGATATTTTCAAGGGGATGATCACTAGATTTTTTCAATGAATTAGGTAAATAATTTTATGAAGAATATTTTTATTATATAACTTCATTAGTTTTAAAATATTCATTTAAAATATCATTTTCAATATCATTTTGAGAAATATAATTAGGAAAATTTTCATCAAAAACCAAATGGATCAATTATTTCATAATTTTAGTAATTTTGATGAAGAATAAATATTCCTTTCTTGATTTGGAGTATCCAAGAAGGATACTTTCATCATATTTAGAATCCAATTTTACAATATTATCATTGGTGTTTAAAATAAAACATTTTAATTCAAAATATTTAAAAAAATACTTGGGTTTTTTATTTTTCCAATATTTAAAAGGGGTATTTTGAAGAAAATAAATTATGAGAACAAGACTAATGATATATCATGTAATATTCTTGGCCTAATTACACAAGTATTTTGGTAATTTTAAATTATTTAAAATAGGTGGAGTGATTTTTTGGATAGTTCTATTTAACATACCTAATACTTGTTTTGCTGAGGGTTTTGATTATTAGATAAAAAAAGATTATAGACTTTAAATAAACATAAATAATAAAATTATTTATCATATAATTATCCTCCTTGATCACTTAAAATTTAAATAATTTTAAAACCTTTTTAATTTTAAACATTTATAAAAGATTTATGAAGGATTTTCAAGATTAAATTTTATGAGATAAGATATATTCCTAGGTGAATGTTGTAAATTTTTCAATAATAACGAAATTATGGTATTTGACTCCAAGATTTTAAATTTTGGATGGTACAAAAAGATCAAGATGAATTGGTTAAATATTTTTTGAAGAGTAAATAAAATATTTTTATTTATACAAGTATTTTTGTTGCTTACCATATTTCTATGCTTCACAAACCATGACATCTTAGAAATTTAGCTTGAGAAGATATCATTCTAGTTGATAATAGTCAAGTTTTATGAGTGTGTGATATAGTGACCATGGTTTCAATTCCAAACCATATCTTGATAACTTTTGAACTCAATAATTTAACATTTTGGTTAATAATATATTTCAAATTTATCATATAAAAATTTAGAAATTGATATGTAGTAAATAAAAGGGTTTTTTTTAGTTAAAAACATTATAAAGAGTATTTTTGAAATAAATTTTAAATCCTCTATCACACAATTGAAAATTTCTTTGAAAATTTCAACACATTAAATAATGAAACATTTTTAATAAGAGTGTTGTTATAAAAAATGATGGTTCCTTCAGGGACAATATTACCCTTAGAATTATCACTGAATGTGATGTCACCTCCTTCTAGTTTATAAATTTGATTTATTTTAGTGAGGTTTCCAAACATGTTTCTTGAGAAAAAACTTTCTAGATACCACAATACTTCTTTGGTTTTTCCTATAATTCACTTTTTCTATAAAATAAAATGACTAATTTATTTAGTACACTAATGAACATGGGTATGAATATCTTATCCAATATATATTTAAGAATACAGATTAGTTTTGCATGAGGGTTTCATTTAGAAAAATTGGAAGAAATTTGAATTGGTTTTTTCACCCTATAATGAATTATTTAAATTAAATTCAAAAATTATATGACCAATTATTTTAAAATAATGAAAAAATTTATCTTGTGATCAAGTTTTAGTAAAATTTGTTTTTGATGGATTTATTGAGGTGCTAATAATGTTTGATAAACCAAAAAAACAATATTTTACATTACTTTGAAATCCCAAATATTTATTTAAATTATAAACTCCTTTGGTTGATTTGGAAGTATAACTTTCAAGATATTTAAGAGTGGGTTTGATTTTATTAATATTTTTTTGATTATTAACTTTCATGGAGATGAATTCTTTTTCATAGAAGATAAGATCTTTTATTTTTTTAAGTTGATATTTTTATTTAACAACTTGCTTGTATTACTTTTCAGGATCTCTATATAATGAATAAAGTTGATGAAAACCATTTTTAATTTTATTATAATCATATTTTTGTCCTTCATATTTCAGGTGAATGGAGGATAAAGAAGAATAATAGAGAGGGTATGAAATAGTAAAATAATAGGAGGAGGTAGAGGAAATAGAAAGAAGGGTATTGGCCTTAACTTATTCATCAACTTGTGTCATAAGGATCCTAGGGATTGAGTCACAAAAAGTGGATGAGGAATTTGAATCCTAATAGGAATCACTTTTACTAAATTATGTGAATTATAAGTAATTCTTACCTTGTTTCTTTTTATTAAGATTCTTTTTGAACATTGGGCACTCCATGTGGATGTAACCTTTATTTTTAAAAATGTATCATGTTAAATCATGTTATGAATTTTTAATTGCATTCTTGGATAAGTTATAGAATTTATTATTTTGGAAGAAATTTTTCATGTTATTAAAGAATTGATAATAGTCTAGACTTTATCCTTTGTATGGTTTATCATTTGTATCTTTGAAGGTGATGGTTTTATTAACTTATTAGACTTTATTGGCCTTTTTATTCTTATCCCTTCATCATTATTTCATAATTAATTATGAATCTAATGAGTTAGCCATTGGAAATTTTCATAAAATCATTGGGTTCATGAATTTTGGTCACATTAGGATCTTAATAGATAGGTAAAATACATAGGATTTTCTTTAAGATCTTTTTTTAGATAATTCATCACTGATGGGATTTCTTCTAATAAAAATGTTAGTAAATCTCATAAAAATTCTAGTAATAGATACATTGTAATTTATAAAGAAATATTCAAAATCATAATAATACATATCCAATATAGTCTCCATTAATTTATCTATTCCTTCATTTTTGACTTCTAATAATTTACAATTTTAATAATTTATTTTTCATAGAGAACTATTATTAAACTCATTTCTATCAAGACCATAATTTATGTAATTCATATATTTTTTATCAATTCCAACATTCTTAATATCTTAGGGAGTCCGTTTTTTCAGATTCAATATATGGAACATAATCATGCATTTCCATTTTCTATATAGGGTAACTAATACTACCATGGAAATTTTACATATGATCCTTCTAATATGAGTAGTTGGTACCATTAAAAATAGAATCATGTGAATAGGAATCAGATTCTATAATAAATAGATAAATCTTATATATAAATTAATAATTTAAAAACAAAATTTTTGAAAATAAATTATTTTGAAAAAATGAATGTTTTAATAAAGAAACACAAAGTACCCCTTTAATAGAAATTATATTCTAGAGAAATATTGAAAAGGAAGTGAATTTTAATTTTAAAAATTAATGTCTAAGTTGATGTTAAATAAAAATATAGTAAATTTAATAAAAAATAAAGTGATAAATCAATTGAATGATATGTGAGAAATTACATCTGATTTATAAAGATAATATCAAAGGGAATTTATCATGGAATGGATTGAATCAAATTTATGTAAGTATATGAATCGATGTTAAATGATGCAAGAGATAAAGAAAAGAGAGATAAAACTCAATTGATATAGAGTTTGGTAAGATCCCAATGTGAGACTCTATCTCTCCACCCCCTGAATCTAGAGGTTAATAGTATAAATACCTTAATCTTAGTAGGGATCAAGAAACCAGACCCTCAAAATTGTACCCCATTGAGTTTTACTGGTAGACAGGGACCCCATCAATCATTTTAATAGAGTGATAATCCATTTTAGAAATATGATGAGAATATGTTGGTTTGCTTTAGGAAAAAAATTACAATTACAATCACAAATCTTTTGGATAGATGATTAAAATTGGGGAGGGAAAATTTGAGAGTAAGGATGGAAGGTTTTGAGATATTGATAACTTGAGAATAGATATTTGATAGGAAATGAGAAATCTATCACTTCAGCCTGGATTTGATCCTGAGAGTTTCATTGGGAGAATTGGAGTAAAGTTAAGGTTCCAAGAGAATCCTTTTATAGTCTCCAAGAGGACCAGAAACATTTTGTAATTCATCTAGTGTAATGATGATATGGAACACCGCTGTTATATTATTTTTTACCAAAATAAATTCCATCTTAGAAAGGCTGGAACTACACCATTAGATATATGTTTTCTTCCATGGGGTATCTAGTTCCCTTCCTAGAGTTTGGGGAGCATCTACAATAGGAAGCGGCTCATCAATACACCTCCGCCAGTTAGTTGGTGGACTACCAGTGTAACATGTCACTTTTTCCTTCACCACTAGCTAGCAGGTGGGTCACTACTACTACTAGAGCTACTGGATACATGGAACCAGATGTCTGATACCCAATACCAATAATCCAATGCAACACAAAACTACCCATATTCAACCATGGATACCTCCATTTCCTTCTAAGGGATTGAAAAGATCTTTAAACATGATTCCATGATCTTGAAGTATGAAAAGAGATATTTTCAATACTTACAAAATTATTAAAAATATATTTAAGATTTCATAAGTTTCATCACTTGGTATTTAAAAAAACACTTAAAATCACTTAAAACAAAATGATAGAAACATTGGGAGTGTTTTTTATCATGAAAATAGCATGAGGGAGAGAGGTTCAATACGGACTAGCAGGTGAACCAGTTCCACCACTTTCCAAAAATATGGGGGCACTATTTTCTTTATAAACCAATGATATCCTATTGTTTTCTGTGACTTGACTGAAACATTCATGTGAATAGTAAATGTTACCCTTAGGTAAGTACTTAAGGACCCTTATGCATTTTCTAGGTCATAAAACCATGCTGAAAAACCTTACATAACCATTATAAAAAACATCTATAATTGTATATTCTTAAAATAAATCATGTAGAACATGACTATATATACACCCTAGTTTTAAAACATAACTTACAAATCCCTTACATTTCAAGAATTCCATTACAACAAATCTGAATAGGATGAAACATAATTTACAAATTTTTTCTTTTTGTATGTCTAGAACAGGATATTAAAATTGAATTATGTTGTTTAGTACTTCTATAAATATTGTAATGGTTAAGAAATCCATTACTATTGTTCTATAGGACCACTATTTGAAAACAACTAGAAATTAACAGAATAAGAGAATAAGAATAATTACTACTATAAATTTGGGGTTTATCACAATGAAAAAAAGAGATATTATCAATTCTAAAAAATAATTTATGTCGTAAGAGCCTTTATAATTTGGAAAATTTTATTATTTCTAGAAACAACACTGATAAAAATCTCTTCATTAGCACTAAAAATTCACAAAAAAGTATTCCATTATTTAGTTTTTTTTTGAGAAATGGTCAAGGGGGAACTTCATTAGTATTTTTTAATGCTGGTGAAGGGATATTATATTAATTATGGAAATATCATTAATAAATATCATTTTTTAGTAGTGCATTGGTCCAATTAATAGTACACTGTAGTAGAAAAATATACAACTTAATTACAAATACATTTACATCAAAATATAAAAAACAAATTAATGATTACAAACATTACAATTAAAACATTTGTTTGTATAATTACATTAGAACATATAATTTATTTAAAATATTATTCCAAAAAATTCAAAAATGCTATTTTTTTTGTCATTGGTGTAACGGTATGTTCCCTCCTGGTCTATTACTTTGCATTTTTCATTTTTGGAAGTGCTCGGATGAGGATTAGAAGAAGTTTGGAGCAGTTTAGTTGTTAAATGGTGTAAAAGGTGGGCTTTCACATAGTGTAACTATATTACATGATGTGAAACTCTGATTCATTTCTTTCCTCAAAGTTCTCATAGTTTGTAATTTTTCGGGGTTTGAAAAATAAAATAAAATTGAGAGGAGAAGCATTTTTTGGAAAAAATTGAACCCTGTGTGTTACATGATATGAAATGGTATTAAACATCATGTAATACCCAAATAATGTATAGTTTTAATAATACTTTTCATCCAAATAGTTCATATTTTATTTCATTTTTATCTCATTCTAGATGAAACCTAGGCAGCCTGAGGAGTCCTTTGAGCCCTATTCCTCCCTCCTTGGTCTCTCAACCCTGGTGGTTGTTA
This sequence comes from Viscum album, assembly GCA_963277665.1. NCBI lineage: Eukaryota > Viridiplantae > Streptophyta > Magnoliopsida > Santalales > Viscaceae > Viscum > Viscum album. The sequence continues at coordinate 857,164,890 of OY728158.1, read as the reverse complement.
GTTGGTGATCCATGATCGATCTGTGGTGAGTTTTATCCTCTTTCTCATAAGTTTCCTCTTGTTCTTTCCTCGGGATTAAATTTCATGGTATGGGATGGTTTGATTTGGATGTTTGCATATAATTTTTATAATCTTCTATTGTGTAATAGGTGGATAGATGTTTTTAGTGGTATAGTTGTCACTTATGGGAATTATTATTCACCCTGTGATGCATAAATGAGTTGAAAATCTTATTTAAGGTATATTTTTCCTTAATCTATCTTTGATTAATCATCAAGTGGGAGGGATCTACTTTTTTTCCTACATATCATATCTATGCCACACTAATCAAAGATAGGAACTAGGTAAATGAATTGAAATGGGTATAGGGATCTGATACACATGTTTTTCTAACTTTATGTTATTGTGTTGTTGTGAACTATACAGTCTAAAATCCCCATTGAAAATCATGGACATTGGTGGTCCTTGGTTTTTAACCAAACGAGTTTCATATTGATTGATTCTATTTGAACACTTGTATGTTGAAATTTTTAAATTACATAAAATTGGATAATAAATGGATGCCCCTAGATTACCTAGTTTCTATGAAAACCCCTGAATTAAAAAGTTTAATTAAATAAGGTATGCCTTGTTAAATTTATAATTGTGTTATGATTTGGTATGTCGGGTGATTTTTTGTTTGGGATAGTTTTGTTGTGTTTGTAGGACATATGGGATGTGAATAGGCTATGTTTTAATGTTTTGGATACACTTTGTTTTGTGTTATAGTATGTTTGTGAATCATGGGTGTGTGTTGTGGGTTGGTTTGGGATATGTGGTGGATGAACTTAGAGAAGATACATCAACCTAACCATGTAATGGAATATTAGGTTGAGATATTTATTGATTTTGGAATGGATGAGAATTGTTGCGCAGTTGGGCTACTGTCGGGTTGTGTGGAGATTTGTTATTGTGTTTCTTGTGGTGTGTTGTGATTTGTAGTTTCCCGAATAGTAGTGTAATAAATGAATAAATAATTAGTTAATGAATCTCTGAAATGGCTTTGGTTGGTTTGGTTTATGAAATAAATAAAAGACCTGTGAATAATGAATGGTAATTCTTAATTATGTTGGTTGGAAATTAAAAGTAGGTTGTGTCTTTATGTGTGGTGTTGTGAATTTAGGGGTAGCAGCAAAGTTGTTAATATTGTGATATGGCTGTTTATTGATAACCCATTGGTTGGGCTTGAGTTTTTGGTATCATATATGTATATACTTGTATTTCCCCTAGTGATTTATATATACACCCACCATAGTTGAGAACTATGTTCCAAAATCCCACATCATCACGGTTAAAGGGGTCTTTACAAAACATCCTAGTGGGAGGATGGATGGTTGGACACCTTCTCTTCCCTACTGCCTCTTCTAGGCATGATATCCCATGATTCTTTATGTAGGTTGTGGTTTGTGAGGCCCAGGTGTGTGCGGGATAGTTTTTCTTTCCCAGGTTCCTTTGGGATGAGATGGGTTGTGTTTTCCCATGTGTCTTTAGGATGAGATGAGTTTTACCTTCCCAGGTGTCTTCAGGATGGGATGGTATGTGATCATGGACCTGGTGATGGGAGAAGGTGTGGGTTGTGGTATAGGTGTTTGCAAGAGAGATGTGATGTGGCTCGTTGCCTAGGTGATGGGATGAGGTGTGGGTTGTGTCCCAAGTGTTTATGGGTGGGATGTGATGTGTCTCATGGCCCAAGTTATGGGAAGAGTTGTAGTTATAGGGCCTATGTGTGTGCAGGTGGGTTGTAACATGATTTCGTCAGAAGTGGTGGGAGTATGGGGATGATTTCTATTAGGAAAGAGTGGCTAAACTAATGGGAAGTGGTCCGGGGTACCCAAATCATCAATGTTATTACTATATTACATTACTTGATTTGTGTTTCTTGGTGAGTGTGCCTTTGTGAGGATATGATGGATCTTATACCTTGTTAGGTGATGTTTGGTTCTGTTGTTTTCTCCCAGGGGCATTAGTATGCTTTCCATCACATGTTCATGGGAGAATTTGGTTTTCCTACTCAGTATATCTAAATACTCACCCTACATATATAAAACTAAGTTTACGTTTCTATAAGGACTTCATAGACCCCTTTAGACCTTACTAGCTCGGATCTTGACAATTTCTAAGTTGATACATTATCCTTCTTTTGGTACTTAATTTATAGTTTTATTTCACTTCTTATTGTTTTATTTTAAACATGCATTTGGGATGGATTTTGGATTTATTTTATATATATTCCTTAGAGTTATTTTGGTATGAACCATCTTATCTCCTGATCTTGTTTTCCTAAAAAGGGAAATGCATGCCATTTTTTGTGAGATTGTATACCCTTAGTGCTATTCGACACCACAAGGCCTACTAGAGGTGGGATTTGGGGGGTTCATTATCTCCTTTTCTTTATTACTATCCCAGGAGGGGTATCTTTGGATGGAGTGGGTCATGATTTAATTGTATCAGAGGTGATAGTTGAGAGATAGAATGGAGTTTGGAGTTTGGCACAGCGAGGAATGCATTGGTTGGTAGGGAATATTGTAAATCAATCTTGTTGTGTGACATAGGCCAAGTAAGAAAGGATACGGAACGAGATTTTAGTTCTCCCATGATCCTATGCAAGGACTCTAAGCCTACTAAATGACCAAGTGAGGATACACTGATTATAGGGTAGAGACCCTGTGAAAGTTACATGCATCATAATGACTTGTGTCCTTGTCTAAATTGTGTGTTTTGGGAAATTGGAAATGAATGAAATGAAGTGAGTTAAAAAGAGTTGAAATTAATCTTAAATAAGATTAAATAATATTAAAGAATAAGAATTTTTTGTTTACCCTTCAGTTACGGAACTCGGTCATCGTCCGCGTTTGGCTTGGGCGGTTGGGGCTCAGCAGGCTGATCTGGTTGATCAGTAGAGGGTTGATCTTGTGGGGGAGGAGGACTAGTGGAATAGAATGTTATGTTCATTCCAGCAGAAGGGTATGGGAAATTATAAGGGTAGTGTTTTGAACATGGAGACATAGAGATGGATCTAGGATCTTGAGATCGCCTTCATCTTGATCTGGGACCTGATGGAGTACTAGGTTCCTTTGGCGGTTAGTCATATGTGAGGAGTTGTGTGTCAGTGGTGGACGTTGTACATCGGGAAGAGGAATGAGGTTGATGTTCTATGGGTTTATTTCAAGAAGTATTTCTGAGAATAATTCCTTTAATCGAACATGAGGTCTGAGAAGAGGCCAGAGTTACTATCCCTCCAGCAGGGGAGTATGTTAGTACGAGTGATGGGGATCAAGTTTATGGATCTCCTTCACTTTTTCCCAGATATATTTTCTGAGAAGGAGTCTCATGTGAGATTTATAGAGGAGGTGATCCATCTTTCAATCCAGTATGTTGGAACTCCCTTTACGTTTCCAACATATCTATAGGTCAAGAAAAATGAGGAGGTGATCAAGTAGATGCACTCCTGAGGAGGTTAACCATGAGGGGGAATCCAGTAGGGTTCTTCGAGAGGTAGGGTTACCAGTGCTCGGTCTAAGGTGCCAAGACCTTAGAGACTTTAATTGGCAGGTATTCGACCCCAACATATTCCTTTTTTTCCATCTGGTCCATGACATTATTATGTGGGCTTAAGGATGAGATTTTTCTTCTGTGGAGTCTGTGTCCATTTTCAAAATCAGTTTATAGTGGCCATTTGAACTCAGTATGGTGGAGGTGGATAGGTTTAGCAACATCCTCAGTAGTAGTTGTAAGATTTTTCATTTCTATTTTAGGGACAGTAGGATCATGCTCCACCTAGGGGAGATAGTGTGTGTAGGCTTTGACCTTAGGATGTCCCTTAGAGACCTTGACTTGGGTGTGGTCGTAGAGTCAGTCTTCACCAGAGGGGTAGAGGATCTTGGAATGGTTGGTTGCATGCCACACAGATAATGGTTCTAGTAGAACAAGATATTGTTATAGATATGATTAGTTTGTTTAAAACCTTTTCTTGTTCTTTGTTTGATTTGGGATTTTTTTCCCTCTATTGTTGCACCTACTCTAGCCCATACTCTGGGGTTAAAAATAAAGAGCCTTCCCATGACCCAGGTGTTGAGTATTTCAGTTGGAGGTCAGACCAACTTGTTTGATGTGTGTTAGGGATGTAGAATGATGATGGGACCACATCAGTCTCATGGGGATCTTTTATTGCTATAGATTTATCCATAAAATATCATTCATGGAATCAAATAGTTGTATCTTGTGCATTCTGTTATCGACTCCTTCCGGAGTAATGTTGTGTTTTCAAATTTGGATGGTTAATGTGTGTTTTTCTTTGGTGAGTGGGGTTTTCAAGTGTGCAGGTGGGGTGTCGATCCCCTTCCCTCTTTTTTGGTTGAGTTGTCAATAGAATCAGTGGATGATGAAATGGAATAGGTTCATAGATTTATTTGGATGTTTCTAGATGTTTTTTCCAAGGATTTAGTGATGTTACCCCCTTGACATGATGTTGAGTTCGGGATAGAACTTCAGTCTGGTGTTTATCCAATTTTGATAGCTCCTTATCGGATGGAACCATACGAGTTGTAGTAGTTGAGGATTGATATAGATGATCTGATAACTAAGGGATTTATCTATCCTAGTGTGTTGTCTTGGGGTTCTCTATTATTGTTTTCAAAGAAGGAAGATAGTGGTCTAACGTTGTCTATAGACTACTGAATGTTGAATCAAGTGACGATCAAGAACTATTACCCACTTCCAAGGATATACAATCTTTCTAACAATATTAGAGAGTCAAGATGGTTTTTTAAGGTCGATCTACAGTCCGGATACCCCCAGTTGATGGTGAAGGAGGGCGATATCCTGAAAAATGCTTTCAGGTGTAGGTATGGAAACTTCAACTCCGTATTCATGTCGTTCAATGTTACGAATACACCAAATGTGTTCATGGGGATTATGAACTCTATTTTCAATGAGCTCCTAGACTGTTTTTTCATTGTTTCTATTGATGACATCCTGGTCTGCTTGACGTTAGAGTAGGAACATGTTGAGTATCTCAAGATTATCTTTCTTGTTCTTCGACGCCACCATACTTATGTGACTTTTCCCAAGTGTAAGTTTTTTATATGAGAGGTGCATTTCCTCAGGCATGTGGTGTCACAGTAGGGTGTGGTAGTGGACCCACTAAAAGTCAAAGTAATTCTTTTTTTGGAGGCACCCAAGAACGTGGAGTTGTTTCATATTTTTCTTAGTCTCATAAGCTATTATCAGAGGTTTGTGCCTAATTTCTCTCAAGTTGTGTCCCCTTTGATAGCTTTCACTATTAAGAACTAATATTTTGTGTAGAGTGATTATTTCCCAGTCGTGTTGGTTCATCTAAAAGGGAATTTGGTTAGAGCTCATGTTCTATGGTTTCTAGAGGAATGGGTGATGTTTAATGTGTTTTTGGATGCTTCTCATATGGGATTTGGATGAATATTTATGTAGAAATGAGTTTTAATATCTTATGGGTCTAGGTAGTTACATCCCAATGATCATAAATATTCCACCCAGTATTTGGATCAATTATCATTCATGATTACATTGTACTATTTGATGCATTACCTCATTGTAGAGCACTTTGTGGTCTTTACAGATCACAAGCTTTTGAGGTATATCTTTTCCCAGTGATATATGAACTTGATAAAATGAAGTTGGGTGGAGTTTCTTAAGGACTATGATTTTTTGATCTACTAAAACTTAGGAAAAAGAAATTTATTCACCTATTCTTTGAGAAAGAAGTCACATAAAGTGGTTGTTTGGGAGTTTTCGGATTCTTAGAAGGTGATGATGGAGTTGGATGCCATGCACATAGATAAAAGAGTGGAAGTTGGTAGAGGGTGTTTGTTTTAGTTGAAAGTGTATTATTCTCTAATGAATCTAGTGGAGGAGTGTCAATGGGGAGACTTGGAGGAAAAGGTGTTGTGTGATCATGTTTTCTATAGTGACAATCAGAAGGGATGGTCATAGGATGGTCAAATATAGATTTTGTTCCATGGAAATTTGTTTGTTTTGGTAGTGGTGCATAATGGGATCCTTCGTGAGTTTCATATATTTCTATTAGAAATACACCCAAGAGTTTTTAACATGTATTGCGGCTTGAGGATGCAGTTTTAGTGGCCAAGGGATAAATGGGCAGTGGAGGATTTGTGGAAAGGATTTTAGTTTTCCAACAAAAGAAGGTTCGTCATCATGTTCCTAGTAGTTTGTTATAGCCCTTCGATGTCCCTATGTAAAATTGGGATTACATATCAATGGATTTAATCATAGGGTTACCCAGGGATAAGATTGGCAATAGTCTTGTATGGGGAGTGGTGTATTAGTTGATGAAATCATCCATCTTCTTAGAGATTAAGGAGGTGGGTGTAGTGGATGATTTGGCAAAGAGGTATGTGTATGAGGTGGTGTAGTTTCATGGAGTTATGAGGTTTTTTATCTCAGATCAGGTCACACGTTTTACCTCGTGAGTTTGGAGACAATTTCAGTATGATTTTGGCACCCAGTTATGCCTCATCACATCCTTCTACACTAAAATAGATTGGTAGATAGAACATGATATCCAGACACTGGATGATGTGATGCGAGCATGCTTCTTATAATTTGGCAGACATTGGGTGTGACACTTACCCTTGGTAGAGTTTTTTATAATAATATTTATCACTCTTCCATTAGAATGGATCTATTTGAAGATTTATATGGAAGAGTGTGTCATCCTCCATAATTCTAGAAGGAGGTTGGGGAGACAGTTGTTCTTGCTACCAAGGTAGTTCAGAGCATGATAGAGAAGGTTCATCTCATTCATGAGAGGATAAAAATAGCGTAGGACTGGATGAATTTGTATGTCGATGGTAGAAGGAGTCCCTTGTAGTTATAGGTTTGGGACCATGTGTTCTTGAAGGTTTCGCCTTGACATGGGAATCATAGGTTTGGCAGAGAGAGTAAACTTTCTCCAAGGTTCTTTGGACCATTTAAGGTGTTGGGGTGAGTTGGTTAGGTGGCATACCAGTTGGCATTTCCACTGCAATTAGAGAGAATCCATGATGTATTCAACATCTCTCAAATTCATCAATATATTAAAAATGGATCCCATGTCCATGACTATGAAGATTTAGATATCAAGGATGACACGACGTACGTGGAGCGACTGATAGAGATCCAGAATCATTGGGAAAAGGTGTTTTGTGGATAGACCATTCCTTTGGTTCATGTGTTGTGGAGGCATGGTAGCCTAGAGGAGAGTGTTTTTGTAAAGACCCAAGCATGACATACATGGAAATAGCATTACTTTTGTGGAATATTTAGTATATGTCACAAATAGAAGCCCAAAGACCATATTAGTTTAGTTCCTTTGAAAAATATAAAACATTAATAACTGGTTCATTAAACATTTACATCGTCTACTAGTTTATACGTTATAACTATGACCCCATTTTGACACATCTTACTTAATACCCTTCTTCAAATCCTGAGAGAAATGAAACATGAAAAGGGGTGAGCTAAAATTCTTAGTAAGGGTAATCATGGAAAATATCTTACAAAAAATAAACATAAGAATGTCAAAACATGAACATGACTTTTGAAAAAAATACCACATTTAACATATACCAAAATCTTGAGTCCTGAAATAGATCTTGGAAGTTCATAAGGCATAAATCAAAATGGAATCATGAACCATGAGAAATATAATTGGAATAAAATATTAAATTTTGGAAATAAACAAACATATAATATGATTTCAATAGTATCCAAGTCATTACTTCAAATACCATCATATTGGACAAAGTCCATTACTGAACTGGGTTTACTTGTCGTTCTAACCATGTATTACAAAACCAGATTTACTTGAAGTTCCAGCCCTATATTATTGAACTATATTTAATTTCTATTATAGTCATGTTTATATCATGAGATATAAATCTATACACAATTCATTGAAGGTAGATATAGGTCACACCCATCTCATAATGAAATCATTCTTACATGTGCCACAGAAACATAAATTATTCATCACAGCATAATCCAAAAAATAAAATGGGCTTCTTAAACATTATTCCATCATAAAATAATCCATATTAAATATAATTCCATAATTAAAAAAAATAAAATCATATTAATAATAGGGATATAAACATAACTCTATTTAAAGAGAATCACCTTATATAGAAAATAATTTTGATAAAATACTTAAACTTAATTCTGGAGAAAAATATCTTTTATTCTTCAAATAAATTTTCTTTTCACAAAATGACACGGAATTTTAAAATAAAATAATTAATTTGAAAATAAACATGAAATTTTGTAGAGTAATATTCAGGAAACTAAAGCATTATAAAGATGAAAAAAATCATTTATATTGTATATGTTAACAAACATTATTCTTGTACTCTTGTTGGAAAAGTCAAAAAGAACCTCGTATATAAAATGAAAGAAAGATTCCTCCCATGCCATTTAATACAATTTTTCCTATGGGTAAAATTCACATTAAATAGTATTAGAATAATAGAAATAATATTATATATTTTTTAAATATGGACATGAATGACAAATATACCCCAGTAAATACTTACGAATAAACAATCTCGAATAACAATGATATTGCAAAATTATCCCTTACCATAGGTCTAATATGATTCATATATAACTAAACCTCTAGTATAATAATTTAAATAATGTTATTGAATTATTCCAGAATCATAGTCATTTTTATGAAATCATATACAATCATATTATCATCTGTTTGTTAGTAAAATTTCATTGTCACTCGTTGTTCGGATATTAATTGCTTTGTGTTTGTATGCATGTTTTCTTAGATAAGTTCACATTACACTTATTTTTTATAGTTATATCATTTAAAAAATTAAATTAGTATAATATATATCATATTTATTCATTACATTCATGTATATAATCATTGTTTAATGAAGATCATGTAGAATGAATCACATCGCATCGTGGAGTCGATAGGTCGTACGTATGCACGAGAGACGATATCATTCACTTAATGGTTAAAATATATAGAATCAGATGGTATATTAATTGTAAAGAATAATTATCAAGTTATATTCATTATTTAAATACATTATATTCATCATTATATGCATCCAAATTAAGTATTGTTGAATAACAAATTACAACACAGTGTGGAGATGTTAAGTTGCATGTACATATGCATGGTTATATTGTTATTAGTAGGATGGATAAATGAAGGTATAAGGTTGTCACATAATTATAATAACATCTCATAATTCATAAGATACTAGATTTATTACTTTAGTATGAAAACAACATAATAATAGGAAGTATAAGAAGAAATGAATTTTGAAAGAGGTGATAAAACAATTACCTCTTTTTCAAATATATCCTTCTGATTTTCACAAAAGGTCTTCATAAAATATATTTCATCCCAAAATGTGGCCTCTAGGATGGATATAGGTAATTTAGGAGAGTAAATATGTAGGTTTTTTCCAGGAAAAATGGATTTATATGTATTATTAAAATATAAGGAGAGGTTCTATTTTATAAGACATGGGAGGGGCACCTTTGGAAATACCAAAACAATTAAATTAGTATAAATTAATGTTTAAATTAAAAAGACACAAAATTGGATTATTTATAAGATAAGACTAGGATGGGTCAAAATCCTCTCAATAAATAAAATTTATACATGTTTAAGTTTATTTTAAAAAATTTCATTTTAATTTATCCTTATTTATTCCATTGAATTTTAATTGTCGTAATGATATTCTAAATATTAAATGGTTATAAATATTTACTTATATATTGTAAATTTTATATAATTGGATACTTTATGAAAATTTAAACCTTATAATTTTCACTTTGAAATTTTTAAATATTTTTTTGATTTTTAAATAATTTCTTAATATGTTATTTTTATAAAATATAAATAGTGTCAATTTTGAAACTATTCATTTATTTGACTTTAAATAAAATCCAAAAAGAAGATAAATTATAAAAAAATTATTACTGTCCTAAAATGTCATATTCACATATAAAATTCTTTTATCACATTAATTAGTTCATATTATATTTATTTTAATATTTTTAAAACCATTTATTTGACATTTTCATTAATAAAATAATTTCTACATCACTATTGTTTCATCATTAATGTTAATTATTTAATCTCTAAAAATTTTAAATAAATTTACAAGATGTAGATAATTTAATTATATTTCTAGAAACTATTTATTTATGAAATTTTATCATTTTTATCACTATATTAATATTATTATACTTTTAAGAAATAAGAGTGTGACATGTTGTCACTTTCTTTTGTTTTAATTATAATTACATTGCTTTCATGGAAAAAATCCCATTAAATGAATAAATTCTGACCATTAGGTTATATTGTTAGACTTTAATTCATCCAATATGATTTTGGTAGGTTTTAGGGTAATTTTGTTAGCTTTATTATTTTTTTATTACCCTAATTTACCTGATTTACCTTTAACTATGCTAAATAAAAATTACATTAGTTACTATTCATAATATCCAAAAAAGTAACTTATTAACATAATTTTATCCCACTAATTAAAAATATGCAATCAATTTTTAAAAATTCAAAATAATTATGTTACATTAATTAATTAAAAATTAATTATCATTGTCAAAACTAGAAAGAAGGTTTTTAAGTGGAAAAAAATATTAAAACATTGACATGTGTTTCTCTACAATTTAAATATAAAATTACTTAAAAGGACAAAAATTAGATTAAATGATAAAAAAATAATCCAATTACACATTAAAACCAATTAAAAATATAATCATACTATATAAACAAATTAAACAAAAGGCAGTTTTGAAATAAAATGATGAATTTTTCACTATTCAATAAAATATGAATTTCAACTGAAAAAATACCAAAATTTAAACCAAGGTAAATTTTTATGTCTCTTTTTCAAGTATTAATTTTATTTTGTCAAATATAACTTATAAAATTGTGAAAATATATATTTAAATAGGGTTCTCTATCAAAAGGCAGTGAATTTTTTTTTTAATACTTCTTTTATCCACAAAAATTGAATTGGTTCTTATATCATATCTAGAAAACATATAATATGAATTTAAAACATTAAATTAAATATATTATATATATATAAATTTCACTAATAAAACCCATAAATTGGGATCTTATTATTTTATAAACTCGTTTATTTTCATTTAAATAGTTGTTTAAAAGGAAGTTAATAATATACATACCCACCATTATAATGACTAGGTTATAATATTTAGTTATAAGTTATAATCAGTATTAATTAAAATTAATTCTATCAAATGAACCCTTTAAATTGTGTGTAACACTATACAAGAATATTTTTATGTATACTGCAAGTTAATACATTGTTTCGTATAGTTCAATCTAATCTTGGTGTAGCATACAACACAAGACATCGAAGAAATTAAAAGGAATCCATCTCATAACCTCTCGGGGTGTTACATTATACCCCCTTAAAATGAATTTCTACCTCGAAATTCATTGGGGTTATAAAATAAATACTACTTGAATTTTTTTTACATAGATACCCACATCGTAAAAAGAATTCTAAAAATTCATTTTAAAAAGAAAAGTTAGAAACATAACAGTTATCCAAAGTAAATCATCACTGGGTTTTCACATAAGAGAACATAGGTGGGAAGTGAAAACATTGATATGGAATAAAAATATAACCATCAAGTTATGATGGATAGTTATAGAGAATATGGTCTAGAAAATTTAATAACCAGAAAACTATAAATCTGTGATGCAGTAAGGGACCATCTGATTTATCAGATAAGAAGGTACTAAGATAACATTTTTTGTTTCCAAGATACTTTCACTAAAGTTGAGGAAGTTTTCATGATAATAAATACTTACTTGATATTGGTATAATATCACAGTTGTTCATACCTTGAACAATTTTCACGTCCTCTCTTATTTAAAGAAATAGATGTGAATTTTTCATTATTGAATTGTTAGTAGATCATGAAATATAATGATTGGTAATTTCATATGTATCTAAAAAATGGTTAGAATAGTAAATCAAATATGCATAATCCCACCTATAGTGAGATAATACATTGATCTAAAAAACATTAACCACAATATAACTTATACTCTCCAAAAATGGATAACATTACAATCCTTTAAAAAAATTAAAATTTAAAACTTTATAAAGAGGTTAAAAAATACACTTAACATTTATCTCACATACATCGTAAGGTAGTTCTTGGTTATCACATCCCAAACATGTGAATACTTTAATCTTGTATTCTATTGAAACATGATAATAACATGAATTACTGTAGAACCTTAGAGAAAACATAAATTCTATCTAAATTAAATCTTTCGACACACCAAAAATACAAAATATTATATACACTCAAACCATGATATCACTTTGTCCTTATATCAATTATGAGGTCATTAATACTATAAAACATATCATTATATCCTTATCCCTTCATTGTGTATATATCATGTTCCTTCCAAAAATATTTCAATCACTTTTAATTATAATTAGTACCATATACTTATGGAAAACCACAATGTACCAACACATAGATATTCCAATATATCATAACACTATAAAAGATATTCTACAGCACTATTTTATAATCACAATTCATAGACACTTAATCATTCCACCACTTCGTTGTCATACTCAGCATCGCCAATAGTGATCACATGTGATTTTCCATTATCTTTGGCCTTAAAATATTTTGTACATCAATAATAATTCATAACCCTTGGATTAGGGAATTGGTTAAAATAGTGCCTCATTTCCTTCTACTTGTTTCATTTAAGTATGGGTGGTGCATTCTATGTAGTCTTTTCTCTATTCACATCATTAGAAACCCTTTTCCCAGTACTTCGGCACTCAATTTCTTGATGACCTACTTTTCCACACTAAAAATCTTTTCTAGTCCCTTTAATACAATATCCACCATGCTTCTTTCCACATTTTGAGCATAAGGAAACATTCAACTTATTCTCACCATTTTTATGAGATTTTCCCTTGAAATTCATCTTTTGTTTCTTGTCAAAACCATGAGATTGATATGTAAAACCTACTTCTATTTCTTTCTTTATAGAACAATGCACAATATCCTCATAGCTTCTAAAGTATATTATATATAATTCCCTTCGATTAATTGATTTTAATCCACTCAATAATCGATCAACATTACTTTCAGTTTGAATGATAAATCCATAAGCATACCTTGCAAGTCTTGTAAACTCTACCATGTATGTACCAATGGATTCATCATCATTTTTATTAATCTCAAGGAACTCATTTTCAATATTTGTTCAAAAAATGAGAGGAAATTACATGTGTAAAATTAATTTCTTGAACTCATCTCATTCTATGGATTCAATTCTTTCTTGTTTCCTTGTATTCTTGATTAGAGTCCACCATCGGTCTGTTTCTCCTTCTAAATGAAAAATAGACCAAATGACTTTTTGTTTTCTAAACATAAAAGGATAGAAAATATATTTTTAGTTGTACTAATCTATTGTTCAGTAATAAGTGGATCATAAGACCTTCTGAAATAAGGTTGAAGTTGACTCGTTAAGGACTCAACTAAATATTGTTCCCTTCCCTGCTCATTTTGAAGTCCATAATGATTCATAGCTTGTGTAAGTATAGCAATAAGATTTTTCATTCCATCTCCAATAAAATTTGGTTTTTTAGGAGGAAAATAATTTCATTTCCCATTGTAGTGATCATTAACACATTTAATTCAGGTTCCATCCATTTTCTAAAACCCAAAAACAATTATGTGAGAGGAAAAAATCATACTAGGAAAAGAACATAATCAAGGGAGATTACATTCAATCTCTAACATTTTAGGTTTAATAATAGGTTATTCATGATCATTACCATAATTCTAGGATTTTAAACTATAGTTACACTTACCCTTAGGGACATCCCTAGACATACATTATAAATATCTCTAGGGATATCACTAAAGTTTTCATATCTCATTTTCCAAAGGTTAACTAAACCTTTGCTCTAATACCAACTATAACGACCCAATCTTGACGTAAATGGAAATTACATTACTTTTGAGGAATACATAATACATTACATAAACAGACACCCAAAGACCATATTATTTTAGTACCTTTGGAATTTTTAAATCATAAACAATATGTTCTTAAAACATCCACATGATCACTTACTTTATCCTCCATAACTAGAACCCCTTTTTTACACTTCTTACTTAATTCCCTTATTCAAATCATGGGTGAAAGGAAACATGAAATGGAGTGATATCAAATTCTCAATAAGGTTAAGCATTGAAAATTTCTTATAAAACATATACATAATAATGTTAAAACATGAACATAACTATTGAAATAAAAAATATTCCACATTTAACATATACCAAAATCTTGATTCATGAAATAAATATTGGTAGTTCACAAGGAATAAAAAATAATGGAATCGTGAAACATGAATAAATAGCATTGGGATAAAACATGTAATTATGGAAAACAAATAATCACATAATATGATTTATATATTATCCAATTCATTACTTCTAGGACCATTATAGTGGACAAAGTCCATTACTGAACTGGGTTTACTTGGCATTCCATCCATGTATTATTGAACCAGATTTACTTGTTGTTCCATCCTTATATTATTGAACCATATTTATTTTCCATTCTATTGATTTTTATCTCATGATATATAAATATTTACCTAATACATTGGAGGGAGATATAGGTCTCACCCATCTCATAATGAAATCATTCTTACATGTTCCACAAAAACATAAATCATTTATCATAGCATAACCCAAGAAATAAAATGGACTTCTTAAAAATTATTCCATCATAACATAATCCATATAAAATATCATTCCACAATTAACACAATTAAATCATAGTAATAATAGGCATTTAATCATAACCCTATTTAAAGAGTGTCATCTTATATGGAAAATAATTTTGATAAAATACTTAAACTTAATTCGTGAGGAAAATATCCTTTCATCTTCAAAAACATTTTATTTTCACAAAATTACATTCAATTTTAAAATAAAATAATTTATTTGAAAATAAAGTTTAAATTTTGTAGAGGAATATTCATGTAACTAAGGAATTAGGAATATGTAAAAAATCATTCATGCCATATAAGTTAAAAAACATTCTTCTCGTACTCTTTTCAGAAAAGTCATAAAGTACCTTATATGGAAAATAAAAGAAAGATTCATTCCATACCATTTAATACAAATTTACCAATGGAAAAATTTACTTTAAACAATATTAAAATAATAGAAATAATATTATATATTTATGAAACATGGATGTGAATTAAAAATATACCTCAGTAAATACTTACAAATAAACAACCTCAGATAATAGTGAGTTTGAAAAATTATCCATTACCTTAGGTCTGATATGATTCAAATGTATCAGAACATCTAGTATAATGATTTAAATAATGTTATTGACTTATTAAAGAATCATAGTAATTTTTTTGATAACATATATGATCATATTATAATCCTTTTGTTAGTAACGTTTCATTATCACCTATTTTTTGGGATATTAACTTCTTCATGTTCGTATGCATGTTTTGTTGGATAAGTTCAAGTTACACTTATTTTGTTATAGTTATATCATTTACAGAATGATATTAGTTTAATATATATCATATTTATTCATTCCATTCATTTATATAATTGTGTTTTAATGAATATCATGTAGAATGAATCGCATCGCATCATGGAGATGGTAGGTTGTACGTACGCACGAGCGAGGATATCATTCACTTAATGGTTAAACAATATAGAATTGGATGGTATATTAATTATATAGAATAATTAAAATGTTATATTAATTATTTAAATCCATTATATGCATCATTATACCCATCCAAATTAATTATTGTTGAATAAAAAATTACACCACTGTGTGGAGACAGTAAGTCGCACGTACACACGCATGGTGATACTGTTATTCGTATAATGGATAAAAGGAGGTATATGGTTTTCTCATAATTATAATGACATATAATAATGTATAAGATACTGGATTTATTATTTTAGTTTAGAAAAAACATACAAAGAGGATGTAAAAAAAGAAAATATTTTTGAAAGAGGTGATAAAACAATTACCTCTTTTTCAAGTATCTTCTTTTAATTTAAACAGAAGATCTCCATATGATGGATTTCTGCCCAAAGTATAACCTCTAGGATAAAGTGAGGGAAGTTTGGATATGAAATGATTAGGTTTTGGCCGAGATAAAGGGATATAGTTGTGTTATTAAAAGATAAGTAGAGGTGCACTTTTATAAGACAGGGGAGGAGAACCTTTGGAAATACCAAAACTATTAAATTAATATATATGAATTTTTAAAATTAAAATTTTTAAAAAGTGGATAATATTGAAGATAAGATGAGTTTGGGTCGAAATCCTCTCAAAAATTAATATTTAGACATGTATTTATTTTATTTTAAACCTTATCATTTTGATTTATCCTTATTTAATCTATCTAATTTTAATTATGGTAATAATATTCTAAATATTACATGGTTATAAATATTTAATTATGTGTTTTAAATTTTTCATAATTGAATAATTTATGAAATTTTACAACTTATAAATTTAAATTTCTAATTTTAAATATTTTTCTGATTTTCAAATAATTTAATAATATGTCGTCTTTATAAAATATCAATAGTGTCAATTTTGTCATTATTCATTTATTTGACTTTAAATAAAATCCAAACAGAATGTAAATTCAGAAAAAAAAAATTAATACACTTGTAACATTTCATGGTCGCCTATAAAATTCATGGAGAACATTAATTAGTTCATATTATATTTCTTTTAATATTTTTAAAACCATTTATTTGATATTCCTATTAATAAAATAATTTTTACGTCACTATTGTGTCATCATTAATGGTAATTATTTAATCTGTAAAATTTCTAAATAAATTCACATGATTTAGATAATTTCACTATATTTCTAGATACTATTTATTTTTTAAGTTTTATCAAATTTATCACTATATTAAAATTATTGTACTTATAAGAGATAAAAGAGTGACATGTTGTCACTTTCTTTTGTTTTAATTATAATTACAACACTTTAATGGAAAAAAGTATATTAAATTAATAAATTTAAACTCTTAGGTTATATTTTTAGACTTTAAGTCATCCAGTATTATTTTTTCTTGTGTTATGATAATTTTATTATCTTTATCATATTGTTTATTACCCAAATTTATCTGATTTACCTTTAACTATGGTAAATAAAAATTACCGTAGTTACTATTCATAATATCCAAAAAATAAAATTAACCTATTAACATAATTTAGACCAAGTGATTCCAAATATGGAATCTATTTTTTAAAATTTAAAACACATAATTTTTATTAATTAATTTAAAATTAATTCCTGTTGCCAAACCAGAAAGCAAGTTTTTAAGAAGTAAAAACTATCAAAAAATTTACATGTGTTTATGTACTATTTAAATATAAAATTACTTCTAATGAATATAATTTTATTAAATGATAGAAACACAATCCAATTAAACATTAAAATTAATTAAAAAGATAATCTAACTGATATAAATAAATTAGACGAAAAAACAATTTTGATTTAAAATGTTGTATTTTTCAATATTCATTAACATATGAATTTCTTCAGAAAAATACCAAAATTTCAACCAAGATAAATTTTTATGTCACTATTCCAAATAAAATGTTTATTATGTCAAATATAACTTATAAAATTTTCAAAAACTATATTTAGAAATGGTTCTCCATCAAAAGGCAGTAAAATTGTATTTTTTTTTAAAAAAATACTTCTTTTATCCAAAAAAAGAATTAGATCTTATATCATTTCTAGAAAAAAAAATATGAATCTAAAATATTTCATTTAATATATTATATATATATTCCACTAAAAAAATACAAAAAGTTTGATTTTATTATTTTATAGACTCGCTTATTTTCATTTAAATGGTTTTTTTATAAAGTTAACACTATTCATACCCTCCATTATAATAAAGAGTCTATAATATTTATTTATCCCTTATAATCTTTATTATTTGAAATGAATTATATCAAAATAACTTTAAATTGTGTGTAACACAAGCCAAAAATATTTTTGCGTATACTGCAAGCTAATACAGTGTCATGTATAGTGCAAGCTAATCTTGGTGTGGTGTACAACACCAGACATAAAAGATATTAAAAAGAATATATCTCATAAAATCTCGAGGTGTTACAACTTGGTAGTTGGAAACACATATGTGTGCCTAGTATCTGGATTTATTTTGATTTTTGTATTATTATGTTTTTTTTATGTTTAATATTTGAACCATGTTTTATGAAATGATTTATCTTCCCTTGGGTTGAGATATGTGTGTTGAAATATGTGATAAATTACTAACATGTGAAAAGGGTAAGACAAAATTCTTAATCAATATTCATTAACTGCGATGCGATTAAATCCATACGGGTGATTCAGTGCCACCCAGAGCGGGTAGTATCTTGACAGGGAAGATGAAATTCCCTGATTCGTATGATCGGACAGTATGGTTGTTGTGCTTGTGTGGTGTAACTTGTTGTCATTGGGTATCAGCTATTATAAGAGGTGTTTATGGATTTTTGGGTGTACAATCTATCATTAAAACAACATAGGTGTGTTTATCATTGAACATTAATGTGTTTGGATGTTAGCATCATTTCAAATGTTGCAAGATCTTTGAGAGGTATCTCATGGGGTGGTTGTTCGGACCCTACTTTCTTCTATGATTGGTTTTTGATTATCAAGGTAAAGAATCATTTGATAGATATCTAATGTAATGTTTTATTCCGTCTTGATTTGGTACTTTGTGCATTTGGTCATTGGAAGTGCTCAGAGGGAGTTTGGAGGAGTTTGGTTTTTAAAGGCTGGAAAAAGGAGATTTCACGCAGTGTAACTATTTTACAATATTTGAAACCCTACATCATGGATTTACATGGAGTTTTTAGGATTTTTATTATTTTAGGATTTGAAAAATAAAATAAAATTTAGTGGAAATACATTTTTTTGGTAGAAATTGAACTTCGGGTATTACATGATGTGAAAGGGTATTACACATCGGGTAATGCCCCGGTCATGTGCAGTTTTAATAATTCATTTCTGTCAAACCATTATTTTTTCAGATATGAATTAATTTTCCTCTCATTTTATATTAACTCTAGGAATCTCGTGGAGTCATTTGAGCCCTACTTCTCCATCCTTAGTCTATCAACCCTGATGGTTGTTCTTTGGTGATTCGTGATCGATCCATGGTGATTTTTCTTCTATTTCTCATATGTTTCTTCTAGTTCTTTCCCTGGTATTATCAATTGTGGTACGGGGTGGATTGAGTTGGATTTTTGGTTATATGTTTGATAATATTTGGGTGAGTAATATGTTGATTCTCATTTCTAGTGTTGCGGTTTTCACTTATAGGAATTCTTCTTCTCCCTATGGTGCGTAGACGAATTAAAAAGATTCTCCAAGGTAGGGTTTTCATTCATTTATATTTTATTTTTCATTATTTGGGAGTGATCTACATTTTAATCTTACTGATCATAGTTGTGACTCACTAATCAAATATTAGAACTAGGTAAATGAATTGAAAGGGGTAAAGGGATTTGATGTGCATGTTTTTATGGATTGATGTTATTGTAATGTTATAAACTATATGGGTTAAACTACCTACTAAAAATCATGGTCATTGGTGGTCCTCAGTTTCATACTAAACATATTTCAAGTTAGTTGATTCATGTTGAATACTTGTATATTGAAATTTTTAAATCACATACACTTGGTGAATAAATGGATTCCCCTTGATTATCCAATTTCTATGAAAATCCCAGAATTAACAAGTGGAATTGAATAAGTTATGCTTGGTGAAATTCAGAATTGTGTTATGATTTGGTATGTGGGGTGATGTGTTTTTTGGGATAGTTTGGTTTTGTGTGTGGGATAGATGGGATGATAAGTGGCTATGTTGTAATGTGTGGATAAACTATGGTTTGTTCTGTGGTACATTTGTGGAGCATAGGTGTGTGTTGTGGGTTGGTTTGGGTGGTGTGGTTGATGAAATTGTAGATGATAGATCAACCTAACCATGTAATGGAATCTTATGTTGAAAGATTTATTTATTATGGAATGGATGATAAGTTTTTCACAGCGGGGATATGATTGGGTTGTGTGGTGATGTGTTATTATGTTTATCAAGGTGTTTTGTGCTTGGTAGTTTCCTAGATAGTAGTGGAATAAATGGTTAAATAATTGGTAAATAATGTTTATAACTATATTGTGTTGGTTTGGTTAATGGAATCAATAAATTATTTGTGTCTAATGGATGTTAATGGTTAATTAGATTGGTTGGAAACTGAAAGGAGGTTGTGTCTTGATGTGTGGGGTTGTGCATTTAGGGGTAGCATTAAAGTTGGAAGTGTTGTGAGCTGGTTGTTTGTTGAGAACCCATAGGTTGGGCTTGAGTATTTGGTATCATATATGTATAAACATTTATTTACCTTTGAAATTTGTATACGCACCCCACCCTGGTTGAGAACTATGTCCTGAACACCCCCATTGTCATGGGGAGGGTGTTTTTTCCAAACATCTCAATTGGAGGATGGATATCTGACCACCCGGTCTTCCATGCTTCCTCTTTTAGGCATTGATATCCCAATATTCTTCTGGCAGATTATGGTTTGTGAGGCCCATGTGTGTGTGGGTGATTTTTTCTTTCCCATGTGTCATCGAGAAAAATGGGTTGTGTTTTCCTAGGATTCTTCGAGATAAGATTATTTTTGTTTTCCTCGATTTCTTTGGGATATGATGGTATGTGGATCATTTCCCCAGTGATGGAAAGAGGTATGAGTTGTTTCCAAGGTGTTTGTGGGTTGTATTTGATGTTTCTTATGGCCTAGGTGATTGGATGAGGTGTGGGTTGTGTCCCAGGTGTTTGCGGGAAATATGTGATGTGGCTCATGGACTAGGAAGTGGGATGAGGTTTCGTTATGGGGCCTAGTTGTGTAGGGGTGGGTTTTGGCATGGTTTTTTTATAATTAGTGGGAGCACGAAGATGTTTTCCTTTATAAAATAGAAGATAAACCGGTGGGTAGTGGTGTGGGGTACCCAAATCACTGATGTGATTAATATATTACTTTACTTGACTAGTGTAACTTGGTGGGCATGACTTTCTGAGGATGGGATGGATAGTATACCTTGTTAGGTGTTGTTTAGTTCAGTTGTTTTCTCATCGTGGAGTTATTATTCTTCCTTTAATGTGTGCATGAGGGAATTTGGTTTTCCTACTAAGTATATCTCTATACTCACCATGCGTTTATAAAACTGCTTTCAGGTTTCTAGGAAGAAGTCATGGACCATGTTGGACCTTACTAGATCAGATCTTGATAGTTGTTGAGTCTCTACTTTAATTTGATTTTGGTACTTACTTTGGAGTTTTATTTCACTTGTAACAATTTTATTTTAAACATGCATGTTGGATGGATTTTGGTTTTCTTTTATATATATGTCATGGAGTTGTTTTGGGATGAAACATCTTATCTCCCTATCTTATTTTCCTAAAAGGGAAATGTATCCCATTTTTTGTGAGATTGTATACCCTTGGTTCTAGTCACCACCCTGGGGCCTACTAAAGGTGGTACTTGGGATTCATTATCTCACTTTCTTCATTGTCAGCCCAAGAGGGTATCTTTGGAGGGAGGGGTCATGACAATTCGTTTTCCTTCAAAAAGAGCCTTATCATAAAACTATTTTCCAAAAAAACGACCCCATATGAAAAAAAAGGTGCACCTATATTAAAAGAATTATTATTTTAGAAATACTATAAATAAATAAATTAAACATAAATATGATACAATGTTTTAACAAAATTTCACTTTTAAACTAAAAACACGCACTTCACGTAATATCGAGAACACCATGTGTCAGACTAGACTGTGATTAATTCTTTCATGTAAAAAATGGTTTATGTATTTTTTTTCCTAAATTATCAAGACAATATGAGTGTTTTTTCCTAGTTTTGATTATCTGGACCATCTTTTCAACTAAAATGTTGGCTTTAAATAAAAATATGTACTTTGATTCATACAGACCACACCATGTATCATATTAATGTTCAGATGAATCCAACACATAAAAATTATTAATGAGTTTTTTTACTAATATATCAAGATAATATGAGTTATTTTATTAGTTTTCAGAGAGGGACCTACATTTTTAACAAAAGTTTTATGTTAACTAAAAACAAGAACTTTGATTCATTCTAGTCACACTATGTATCAAACTAACATGAGGTTGATTCCTACATGATAAAAATAAATTATGTACCATTTTAATAATCTTTCAATATAATACATGTTTTACTTCTCAGTTTTCAGTGAGTGATGCACATTTGTATCTAAAATGTCAATTTTAAACTGAATTCATATAATTCGAGTCATATCATTCACATTGTGCATCCGATTGGGGTGGGGTTTATAATTATACATCAAAAACAGTTTATGTATAATTTAACTAAATTATACAAACAATTTGAATGAATTTTCTTGGGTTTTAGGGAGTGATGGATATTTTTAACTAAAATGTTAATTTTAAACTAAAACACACACATTGAGTCAAATGGATCACACTGTGTATCGAATTGACATGGATTTAATTTATACATGTAAAAAATGATTTATGTATTTTTATCCTAAATTATTAAGGAAACATATGATTTTTTTTCTTTGTTTTTAGTATGTCACATGTGTTTTGAACTAAAATGATATTTTTAAACTAAAAAATACACATTCATGAATACTGAGTACATATTATTTTATATTGAAATATGGTTAATTATTACATGTCTTAAATGTATTATGGATCATTTAACTAAATTATCAATCTAATTTGATAATTTTTTCTCATTTTTTTAGTATGTCATGAATGTTTTGAACTAAAATGTCAATTTTAAATTAGAACCCACACTTTGAGTTATAATAGCCACATCATGTGTCATATTGACCTTTGTTTGATCCCAAAAAATAACTAAGGAATTATGGATCATTGTGTTAAATTATCAAGACAATCAATGTTTCTTTTTTAGTTTTTAGTGAGTGACACATATTTTAAACTAAACTGTAATTTTTAAACTAAAAAACATGCACTTTGAGTCATATCGGTCACAAAGTATATTATATTAACATGTGAATAATTTATACATATCAAAAACAAATTATGGATATTTTTACTAAATTATCAATAACATTAAAGTGTGTTTGAATGGTTTTCATTGTGTAATGCTTGTTAGCTAAAATGTCAATTTTAAATTGAATAAATGTACTTTGAGTCATATCAGTCACGTCATGTATCATAATGAGGTGTGTATGATTCTAGCATGTAAAAATTATTTATAGATCACTTTAATAAAATATCAAAACAATATGAATTTGTTTGCTTAGTTTTCAGTGAATGATGCACATTTTTACTAAAATGTCTATTTAAACAGAAAAACACACACTTTGAGTCATACAGAGAATAGTATGAGTCAGATTGAATTTTTTTTTATTAAAACACATTAAAATTTGATTTATGTATCATTTAACTAAATTATAAATACAATAGAAAAATTTTAAATCGGTTTTTAGTTTGTTATTATTGTTTTGAACTAAACTGTCATTTTTAAAGAAAAAAGTGTACTTTGTTTCATACTAGTCACACCATTTTTCAGATTTATGTGAAACTGATTTTTAAACATTGAAAATGATTTATGGATATTTATACTAAAATATAAATACAATTATATTTTTTCCTTTGTTTTTAGTGAGTGACTCAGGTTTTTAACTAAAGTGTCATTTTTAAAATTAAAACACACACTCTGAGTCATATCGACCTCACCATATATCAGATTTACAGGAACCTAATTCTTAAACATAAAAAATGAATTATAGAATATTTTAATTATGTATCTAGACCATGTGATTTTTTTTATTAATTCTAGTGAGTATAGTAGGTTTTTAATAAAAATGTCACTTTTAAACTGAAAACATGCACATTGAGTCATGTCAGTCACACCATATACTCGATTGAGGTGTGTCAGATACCTACATATCAAAAATGAATTAAAAATCATTTTAATATATTATAAAAACAATATTATTGTGTTTTATCATTTTTCATTAAGTGAAATGTGTTTTTAATTAAAATGTAAATTTTAAACTGAAAACGCACACTTTGAGTTATATCGGTCACACTGTGTATTAGATTGACATATAGTTGATTCCAACAAATTGAAAATTGTTTATCGATTATTATTATAAATTATCAAAACATTGTGGATGTGTTTCTTCATTTTTAATGACTTTTATATGTTTTCAAACAAAATGTCATTTTTAAATTGAAAGCACACACTTTGAGTCTACTGGGAACACCAAGTGTCAGATTGAAATGTAGTTAATTCATATATGTCACAAATGACTTATGGATAATTTTAATAAATTATCTAGGAAATTAATGAAATTTTTTCTCAATTTGGAGTATGACATGATTTTTTGAACAAATATATCAATTTTAAATAATAACATAATCTATGAGTCATATAGACCACACCATATGTCATATTGATGTGAGAATAATTCATACATGTTAAAAATAATATATTTTTCTATTTGTAAAAAAAATGTATCTTGATGAAATGTTATTAAAAGCTCTTTTAGTTTAATGGGAATGTATTTCATCACTATAGAACATAAACTAATCAAATAAAGAACAAACAGATCTATTGAGAGAAAACTTGTTACCTGATTGAATTATCAATTTTTAATCCTTCATTGAGAATTGAGTTTTATAAAATAATTTTTTGTATATGAAGATAATAAAATTTTGGGATAAAAATAATTTCTCAAAAAAAATTCCACTTTATAATCTCTATGAAAAATAATTAAATAAGTATTAGATAAAAACTATAGGATTATTAATTAAAATGCAAGAGGTAAAAGGATAAAAAATTAACTAAATATGTAGTGTAAAATAACCAATTAATGATGTTTGAAAACTTTCTCACACCATATATTATACCTACTCATTTCTAAGAAAATATACTTCCTCTTTTGAATATATGGAAAACCAATGGTTCTGGTAGTAATGGAAAATTCTAAATAAACAAGCGATTAATAATTTTTTTAACTAAATTTATAATTATCATAAGAAATAATTATTCACTAATTCTAGTTTATTTATCTAACAAAAAATATTTCATAAATTTAAAAACATAATAACAAGAATTATTATTATTATTATTTTGTTTCAAACTCTACTGAAACAATGATCAAAATAATTAAATGTTTTTATTTATGTTTTGATTGGGAAATAATATTATATATAACCTAACAATTATACATTTTTAGAAAATTTTAAGATTCTTATGCCCATGGACCATCCTCATATCACGATTTTCACTATATTTAAACACTAATCTATCATAAAAAAGATTAGTTAAAACACAATACAAAATGTATGATTTTATTTTTATTTTTAAAATATTGGATTTAGTGTATTAAAAATTGATAAAGGTCATTATGTTTAGTTGATTTTTTGGATATCCATTATTTAACCCCCGAAAATATATCTTCAGATTATCCAAATTTATTTTAATGAGTAACTAATGCATCCTTAAAAACAAAAATGAATAAGTAATGAATAAAATGGGAATATTTATTATATGATTAGATTGTAAATTTTTCCCCTACATTTTGGTTACTAATAATAGTATTCCATCTATAAGTTTCTTTTGAAACATTGGGTATATTTGTGGCAATATTGTATCAATTTAATTTTTTTATAAGGAATCATTTTCTATATAAGTGTTTTTAGGACTAATGAGTCAAAAAAATTGTGGGATTTTCCTTTCACATAGTACTGATATATATGCCTATAAAAAATATGAATAATATTTAACTATAATTAACATAGTAGATCAACCATTGGAAAAAATATTATGAAAATGAACCTCATGTATAAATTAACAATTAAGCCTCTAAGATGTCCTTTCTTGAGAATTTTATTAACATTACAAATACTAATATTGTTTGTAAGGGCCTCTATGTACTATTGTTTTTTGAAATAAATGAAGGTAATATTATTATCTATGAATGTTAATTCCACATTAAATTTTAATATTTTTAAATTTGTTGGTTGAACTGGTAGGTTAAAGGTACTATAAAAAGTTCTTGTTAATTTATTAGATGATTATTTAGATTGTTTTAATTCACCATTTTATTTCCTCTTCCTTTTCTCTGTCTATAATAACATTCCTTATTTAATTTTTTCATTAATTATTAAGTTTTTTATAAAAAATAAATTGAAAAGTATATACCTCATTATTTTAATTTATTTTTAAAAGTTAAAATGGACATGATATAAAATTTATAATAGAATTTCCAACCATGTGAATATCCAAATCATCAAGAAGAGTAGGTATCTCAGAACATGGAATATGAGCTATATGAATCCCTACTCTCACATAATTTTTTAAGTTATTTGGTGTGTATAATAACTCCTTAGACATTATGCATTGTAACCCTCACAACAATGTGATGGGTGGGTGTTCATAGATATAAAGCATATTCAATATATCCCTATAGAATTTTTTTACAAGAAAATTATTAGTATCTATTTTATTAAAATATCATAGAAACTATTAATACAAAATTGATTACATTTGGTAAGGAATTACTTTTAGTGGAATGGGTAGCCTCAATGACGGGGGTCTATCTCTTTAGGTAGAGGTTGTTTTTTTCATACCCTTTATCCTTTCCTTTATACTTATTGAACAAATCCATATTCTAATCAATTTTTTATTTTGGAGCATCTATATATGCCTCAAATTCATCTATTTTTTTATCTTTATCCTTCGGTGTCTTTGATTTCAAAAAATTTATTTGGGGTGAAACTCTAAAATATGAACCTATGATGTTACTACATTATTATAGCCTCTTTAAGAAACTAAAAGTATTTATTTATTAGGTATATATGATAATGATTATTGAATCTTAAATGAATTAAAAATATAGAAAAAGAGTTTGTATTTTCATGTAATACTTATTTAATAATAAAAACAATTGTTAGTTCATACTTGCACATGATTCCCATACACTTATTCTGTTTTCATCTACTATTTTTTCCCATTTATTTACATGATCTACCTTCCATATCACATGGAATGGGATGAAAGAGGATTTTTATTTTTATTTTCCAATATATATAAATAATTGAAAATAATTAGGTTTTTGTTTCATATAATATAAAAGTATTACTATATATTTAAAATACATAACTTTTTTAAGTAAGGAATACCCCATCCTTGATTTATTACAGGAATATGTTGGTTTTGATTTAACTTATTTATTTTCATCACACGGTTGTT
The DNA here is from genome assembly GCA_963277665.1 of Viscum album. NCBI lineage: Eukaryota > Viridiplantae > Streptophyta > Magnoliopsida > Santalales > Viscaceae > Viscum > Viscum album. The sequence continues at coordinate 857,137,410 of OY728158.1, read as the reverse complement.
GTTTCATAAATTAACAATTATTAATCAAACTAATTAATGCAAATAATTTCATGAAATATATTTCCAATTACAATATAATGTGAATGATGCATCCTCATGATGATCAATGAATGGATTCCATGATTTTTAGTTTTCCATGTGTCCATATATATATTTTGTGGTCGGGGATTTACATTCCCTTTAAAATCCTTACGATGATACTTTATAATAATTTTCTAAATGGATCTATGATTCGTTTCAATGACCATTAATAAAAATTTCATTCTACAGTCATCTAATATAAATACACTATATAAGAGAAAATATAAAATAAATCAACATTTTGTTATTAAATTTTGTAGTAAAATATAGAAATTAAGGGTTAATGTTACACTAATATCTTCCTAAATAGGTTCATTCATCACAGTCACAACATTGTAACTTTAATTGATATTAATCGACATGTAAATTCTAGTGGTGATTGCAATGTAACTTATGAAAATGGATATGTTTCGATCAATAGTTTGGCCACGTGAATTTAATCCAATATTGAAATTTATGCCTTTATTTCTACCTATTATATTTATTTTATGACTATCATACTAAGACACTCCTATTTTTTCCTAGTCATATGTTGCTCACCTTCTATTATTTCCTTTGTTTAAACATTTTCAATATTTTTTTCCTCATTATTGGTAGCATCAGTTTGTAGACAAACCATTATCTATAGAATTAGTTGAACATTTAATTTAAATTATTTAAATGTAGTATTGAAAACATAATATTATGAGGTAATTCATCATATATTAAAAAATTTAATTTGGTTATTGAACTCTCTTTTTCTATGTAAAGGTTGAAGGGATTTGGGCCAACAATAGAGTATCCAAATCCCACCATTCTGGAGCCCTCTAATATACAGAACACCATTAATATTTGGACCACCATGAAATTAATATGATGTCCCAGTTAAAGGATCATATTTAATTTAATTTTCATTTGATATTAGAAACTTTTTATACTTGTACTACCTAAGATTTCATTATGAAATATTTTCTCATGTAACCTTCCTTACTAAAATTCACTTTAATCGGTCCCAATTCATAAATTGTAAATAAATTCAAGTTATAAAATCATTTTCATTAAAAAAATCCACACATGTAATGTTTTATAATCCAATTATAATATTTTTTCAATGATGTAAAAGAATGTAATATTGACATAAATTGGAATTATGTGCTCATTATTGGAAACGTGCATAACTTCTACCACATTAATCCACTATTTTGTATCATAATACATTCATCTTGTTCAATTTTATTGAATTTAAAATCATTAATTAAAAAACCATTGTAATATAATACGTTCACACTTGTTCCCCTATATAGCCTTCAAATTTGTTCTAAAATTGAATTTTGATTTCTAGATAACTCCTTAAACATATTGTCTCAAAACCATTCTATAAATTGTATTCTATATGTATTTATATCCATATTTTAGTCCTTGATGGATTTAATTTCCAAAAAATTAATTTATGGATTTAATCATATGGTGAACCATCTAAACTATTAGGTAAAATATAAATGTGTTCCTTGTACCTATTTGTAATAGAAATTTTGACAACATCTCATTCAGATTTTCCTTAACCCATAACGTGTCTGCTTTGATAATATTTTGGGAGACCAATGTTATCCACATAGAATAAGTGGTTATAATAGAATAAAATAACTTCCTTAAAAATATATCACTCTACAATACAAACCTCAGGATCAATTCAATTTTGGATGTACCCTCTAAAAATATTTGTATACCATTCAATGGGGTAAATCCATTTAAACAATATCGGACCATATAGATGGATTTATTTAACCAATTAAAAAATCAATTAAACCATCATGTCAAAGAATTATTGAAGGAATAATATGAATAATTCACTTAATATGATAGAAAATTCATTTTCCTTAGTTCCAAAATTTTTGGGGTCTATAACTTTATTATAAATAACTATGAAAAAGAAACAAATCATGGTTAATATCTGACATATTATTTTAGGATGAATGGAATATAAAGATAAAAAAATGAAATATCTCATCAAAAAATTATAGTCATGTAATTTTAGACCCTTTTACATCAAATCCGTCATCTAAAAAATATTATTGATATTTTATGAATACCCACATTGGAAAAAACACATCATTTAGGAAGTTGTAAAACTAATATTAATATTTTCAAGAAAGAGTGTAATCTTTTAGTGGAATAAAACTTTACCTTTCCCAATTCATTTGATCTAACTCTTCCCTTATCCCTATGTCAATAATCTAAAACCTACACTTAATGACATCATTTTTGTTTTCCAGATGAATTATTAATTTACTAATGATGTTATCACATACATTTTTTCTATATAAATGACATTAACAAAATACCTTAGGTGCAAACAGTTATAGTATGGTAATTCATAAAAAAATGAATCTCTTTTTCAATTGGTTTTATTAAGGGTATTTGTAAAAGGTTTAGAAAAATTATGACCATATTATTTACATTCTCAAACTATTGATCACCTTTTAGTGGATATGGTGTTGTACCTTCTTATGAATTCTCATCGAATGATGCCATCATAGATTGGTATTTATGTCTTTGAGATAATGTAACGGGCCTCCTTTGTTAATATGAGGGAAGGGATGAAAAAGTGTTGTGATTTTCCTTGTTCAAGATGAAAAATATATAATGACCCCCCATGTATAGCCTCTAGAAGGCCCCAAGGTGGCGACCAGTACCAAGGGTATAAAAATCTTACAAAAATGGGAGGCATTACACTTTTTATAGTAACCAAGATCGAAAGATATGATTTATCGACCTCAAAACAACTCCATGAAATATCTATAAAAGAATCCAAAAATCAATACCATATTCATATTAAAAGTAAAACCGCTAGAAATAAAATGAAAAAATCCAAAGTAAACACCAAAAGAACAAAGATAAGTAGTAACACAACAACTACCCAGACACCTGAGCTAATAAGGTCCAGCATGGTTTGGGTAATCTCCTTGGAAATATGAAAGTAGTTTTACATACATAAGCTAAGCATACAAGTATACTTAGTAGGAAAATACAAAGTCACTCATGTACAAGTGGTGTAAACATACTAATGCCCCTGTGAGAAAATGGAAAAACCTCAAAATCCCTTACAAGGAATACTAACTACCCTAGCCTCACCAAGGCACACTCACCAAATTACGCAAGTCAAGTAAGGTAATAATATAAGAAAATCTATATTGTGGTACCATGTACTACTTCCCACTAGTAAACTACCAATCCCTAGTGAAGAACATCCTGAGGCTACCACACTTTTCCAGAATCCCTAATGTCACAAGCTTCTAAACACACCTCGGCCACATACCACATCTTGTCCACAAATACCTAGGACACGACCACATCACATCCTTCCCACAGACACCTAGGACACAAAACCACAACCTCATCCTAAAGATAGCTTGGAAATCATAATTCATCTCATCCCGAAGACATATGGTAATCACATCACACCCGAAAACACCTAGGCCTCACCACTGCACCACAACCTGCCCCAAGAAACTTGGACTACTAATTTCTAGAATAGGGATAAGAGAAGAGATAATAACCAACCATCCATCTCCCCACTTGAATTTTGGGAATGGAAACCCTCCCCCATAAAAATGGGGGTTTTCGGCATATATTTCTCAACACGGGTGCAGTGCATATAGAAATCACAAGGAAATAAAAGTATATATATAGGTACCAAACAATCATCCCAACCTATGAATTTTAAAATAAACCATCCAACAAAAAACTACCTTAGCTACTACCTCTAAATTTAAACCCACGCAAATAGCTATAAAACCAATTCATAACCCACATTCAATTCATTTAACCAACTATGATTCTTTATTTAACAACCCATTTGTTCATTCCATACCTACCATGGAAACTACCGAACACAGCACAAGTAACAGCCACACAGTCATCCATAACACACCAGGAAGAATAACCAAGGTAAAATAACCCACTACACACTCCCCTTTCTTGAACACCTATCCAACCACTACCACCATAATCCTTTAAATTCATGTCACCTTGTCATTCCTATCAATAATAAAACCCCCAACACACCGCAAAAAATACCCTAGAAACTCTGGGAAAAAGTCCGACACAAGGTAACACCATCCTTCTTCAAAATTTTCCCTCCCTAACCATCCTCAGTTTCCCTACTACCCGACCACTCCTAGATTCAATACCACTGCATAATAAGTTCATTAATCCCAAAATCAACGAATATCTCAACCTAAGATTCTATTACACCACCCATACCACCCCATACACACAGCCACACTCCCATCCATAGCACCACATGACCATCATGAAACACAAGGTCGAACAAAACTATACACAACACACAGCCACACCAAAAATCAAGGCGTATTCATATTTGACAACCCTCATTCTTTAATTCAACTTTGATAATTAAGGGGTGATCACAGAACAAGTTTGATCCTAAGGAATCTATATAATCAACCGGGTGTACTTGGTTAATCAATTTTATAATTGCAGCTGTTGGACAAGGAAACAAAAAAAATATTCCCAAGTAAAACAGGTGTGCAAACAAAGGCCACCAATGGGCATTATTTTTCATAAGGCATACATCACTACCAAAACACAACATGGATCAAAAATAACAGATAAAAAAGTGATCATCATCATCATCATCTCAACCCCCCATTCATTAATTCTTATTATCTTTGTTAAATTTGGGTCCAACGATATTCTTAAGGGGACATGATTACAACAACCCTGCATGATAAACAAATAAAAGTGAGATAAAGGGATCCCTACCTCAAGAAATAGACGATCAGAAACTCCTCCTTGCACCAAAATAGAGTGTCGTGCAAGCTTTAGGAGACTCTAAGGAAATCTGGATCCGAAGGTCACAACACAACACATGACTCCATGGGGAAGGAAGGATATGGGTGCACCAAGAGAAAACAAAAACACATTTGGAAGAGAAGATATCATCTTAGAAGATCCGGATCCTATATCATTGGGAGAATGGTTTCAATAGACTTTAAAAGTTTCATCACGATCAATATTACGTGGTTTGACTATTTTAAATTCTGGGGAGCATTGAGATTTTAAATATACAATTAATATCATTTGAAACACCTTTAGAAATGCTTAAACAATATTTTAAACTTGATTTACATCAAATAAAATGTAATAGGGGTGGAACTAGAGAAACTAGAAAAATATGGAAATGAATCACTGATGGGTGAGTAACCGATAGTGAGTCGCCGACACTTGACTCACCAATGAAAGTCACTGACATGAGTCACCTACATTATTAACTGACATAACCCACCAATGCGACTCGCTGATGCGACTCACTAATTCCTGACCAACCAATGATCGACCTACCAATGCCTGACCAACCGACGCCGAATTACAGATGCCTGACCTATCAACATTCGACCTACCTACACTCAACGTATCAATGCCCTGACCTATCGACACCCATCACTACCAAATCCTGATCTATCGATGCCCAAGTCATCAATGTTGAGGTACCAATATTGAGTCTCTGATGTTGATCTACCGACATTGAGCTACCAACACAACCTACTGACGCTAAGTCATTAATGAAAAAATTGAAAAAAAAATTGACAAACTCTTGAAATGATCTATTGTTGCCGCCCAGAGCACCCCAAACACTATATTTTGACAAAGTAATGGATCGGGGAGGTCTGATACATTACATCAGATACCTCTCAAACTATTCTCACCATCATGAATTCAAAACCAAGCCCATAGGAAAGAGGGGTCCGAACAACCACCTCATAAGATACCTCTCTAGGATAAACAACCCTACATTGTTCTAAAGCTATAGTGAACCCTCAACATCCAAGAACACCTCCTCCCACATCTACTAACTCAAACATCCACAAGATACCCCATACAAGCACCATCTTTCCAGACACATGAATTACATAATTCTTTCATCCATGTGAAGAAATTATCTTCTCTCGGCGGTAATGACTTTCCCGCATCAGTTTAATGGAATCTTAGTTAAGGGTTATTGATTAGAAATTAGGTCCACCACTCCTCATGGTTCATACTTTATCACATGTTACAGAAAAAACGAAATAACTATTCTCACATGAAACATGGTTCAAGCACTACATCATGAACAAAAACACAAAAGAAAATCTCACAACAACTCCGGGTACTGGGTACGCATCTGCACTTCTCACTCCCAAGTACTCTACTATATTCCACCATGCCTCCACAACATGAAAACCAAATTAATGGCTCATCCGCAAAACACCTTATCCTCATGATCATGGATTCCCATTGGTTTCTCCACAAACATTGTGTCATCTTTAATATCCAACTCCCCCTATTCAATCACATGGGAGTCATCATGAAGATGCTGACAAAGATGGGAGACATGAAAGACATCATGGATCCTCTCCAATTTCATTGGAAACATCAACTGGTATGCCACCTCTCTAACTCACCCCAGTACCTCAAAATGTCCGATAAACCTTGGAGAAAGCTTTCTCCCCCTACCAAACCTCTGCAGTCCACATTGATGGGAAACCTTTAAGCACACATGTTCTCTAACCTTGAACTCCAAGGGCCTTCTCCTACAATCTGCATACGACTTCTTTCATTCTTGCACTACCTTCATCCTCTCATGTATAAGCTGAACTTTCTCAGTCATGCTCTACACTACATTGGGACCAAGAACAATTGTCTTCCCAACTTATGTTCATCATAAAGGTGAATAAAATGGTATCCCATATGAGACATCGAATGGAGTCATACAAATGAAAGAGTGATAGAGATTATTGTTAGAAAACTCTACCAAAGATAAGTGCCGCACCCAAGACCCAAAAAAGTCATGAAGCATGATCACAACATATCCTCCAATGTCAGGATGGTTTTCTATGTCTACCCATTTATATAAGGGTGGAAACCAGTGTTGAGACATTCCGGGGTACCAAAAGCATTCATCAATCCCCTCTAGACTCATGAGGTAAAACTTGTATCTAGACTTTAGATAATGGATATCATAACTCCATGCAGTCACACCACCTCATTTATATGACTTCTCATTAAGGCATCCACTGTCATCAACTCCTTAATCGATAATAAGTGAGCTGGTTTCGTTAGTCAATCCACCACTACCTAGATTCCATCACATCCTCCCAGAGCCCTAGGTAATCCTTTGATTAAATACATTGATATTGCATCCCACTTTCACTCGGAGACATATAAGGGCTACAACAAACCATTAGGAACCTGGTGCTCAACCTTCACTTGTTGGCACACCAAGCTCTTCTCCACAAACCCTACCACATCCCTCTTCATCTTGGGCCAGCAAAAATGTTCTCTCAAGCCATGGTATATCCTAGAAAATCATGGGTGTAGTTTCAAGGGTGATCTATGAAACTCACAGATAACTCCCTCATGCATCACCACAAGGAAAAATAGCTTCCCATGGAATAGAATCTGATTCTGACCATCCTCAAACCATCCCCCTAGAGCATCACCCTAGTCAACAAGATCATGAATCACCTCTACCTATAAGTCTCTATACAGGGACTCCTCCACCTGATGCCTCAGAGAAGACTGCACTTTCATCTGAAATAAAAATCCCTTACCTTCATCCATTCCTGCATCTAAGTACAAGGCACCCAACTCCTCCATCATATCCAAGTGTCCATAGATGCCTAAAAAACCTCCCTCTATGACTTTAGGCTGAAAGCATGGGCCACAATATTCTCCTTTCCTATGGGGTAATAGATCTCGAATTCATAATCCTAGAGAAACTATATCCACATCTACTGTAGAAATTTCAAATCTCACTAGGAAAATATGTACCTCAAGCTTTTATGATCCGTAAAGACCAAAAAGAACTCTCAAATGAGGTAATGTCGCCACAAATTTAAAATTAACATGACCGATAATAGATCTATATCATGGGTGGAATAGTTATGTTCATGGGGACATAAATTACTAGACCCATAAGATATCACTTCTCGTTGTTGCATCATGACACACCCCAAACCTGGATGGGAAGCATCACAAAACACCTCAAACATCACACCCTCCTCTAGAAACCAGAACATTGGAGCACTGACCAACTTTCCCTTCATATAGTTGAAAGGTGACTAGAATTTCTCACTCCACATAAAGTTCTGGTCCTTTCTGGTCATAGTATTTAATAGAGATGCTACTTTAGAGTAATCGGGTACAAATATCTGATAATAGCCTGCCAAATCAAGAAAACTATGAACCTATACAAAATTATTGGGTGCTTCCCAAGAAACAACTACCTATACCTTTAACGAGTCCACTATTATACACTTCCGAGACACCACATGTATAAGTTAGTGGACCTCCTGTGTCAAAATTTCACATGGACAACTTTCCGTAGATTTGGTGGAATCTAAGGACCTCTAGGACTGCCATTAGATGATCTATATGCTCCTCCTCTGACTTCAAGTAGATCAGCATTTCATCGATGAATACGATGGAGAATCAGTCCAAGAACTCATGAAATACAGAGTTCATAAGTCCCATGAACATGTCTAGTGCATTCAAAACACCTAATGGCATAAACAAAAACTCCAAGTAAACATACCAGTATCTGAAAGTAGTCTTTGGGATGTCACCCTCTTTCACCCTCAACTAGTGATACCTAGACTATAGATCGATCTTAAAAAGCAAACTTTCTCCCCTTATCAGGTCTAAAAAATAATTTATCCTCAGGAGAGGGTACCGTTTATTGATTGTTACATGATAAAACCTATGGTATTCTATACAGAGCATGAGACCACTATCTTAGTTCATCAAAAACAAGACTGGAGCACCCCATGGTGACACACTGAGATGAATAAATCCCTTCTTCATCAAGTCATCAATAGGAATCATTAGCTCTCATGGCTTAGAAGGTTCCATATGATAAGGATCCATCAAAATCCGAGAAGCACCAGGCTGCAAGTCTATCATGAACTCAACATCACGTTGAAGGGGTAGAGTCACAACCTCCTCGTGAAAAACATAAAAGAACTCCCTGAAAACTCCTTAAACCTCCACTATCTCATCATATATTGATTCCACTAACATCTTGGCCAATAAGTGAAGAAGAGGCTTCACACACTGGTTGCCCATCAGATATCTTTTCTTGCCAACAAAAGCCACATGTTTTCCATCCAAATCCAAAAACATAACTCTCCTCCCGAAGAAATAGACGATAGAATGAATGGAAAAAAACCATTTGATTTCAAGGATGACACTGTATGGATACATATTTAGCAAGAAGAGAGCCCCACTGGACTGATGCGGCCCTAACATCAGTCTGCATCCCTAGAAAACATCAACTAATCTGGTCTAACCTCTGACCAGTGTACTCAATACCAGGGGAACAGAAACTATCTCTATGTATAGTCTCACAGTATGGAATAGACCAGATGAAATAAAGGAGTGTGAATCTCTGGAATTAAACAAATCACAAGCAAGAGTACTGAACACACTGATCATACTTTGAACGATCTCTAGATACGTTGAAACCACTACTTATGTAGCACGCAACTAACCATGCCCATATCCTCCACCCCTCTTCTATTAACTGCCTCCTCGACCAGGTCAGGGTTGAGGTCCCCAAGGAATGCTATAAGGTCGGCCTCCGCCTGCTCCGTCTCCCCTTGGTGGAGTAGGAGCCTGCAGTCCTTGCTACTGGAAGGGCCTGGCTAGAAACAACTTATGAGGCTGGTGCTGAATCTTCCCACCCCCACCATACTGATCTCGAGCTAGGCACTGACTCTGAAGTTTTTCATGACCTCCGCAATCAAAAAACTTTGGTACCAAGCCCATGGGAAAAGGAAAAGGACAAGAAGGTCGGAACTAAAACAACTGGGGTCGGTTCCACACTGGTCGAAACATGGAAGGACCTCGCACCGGAGACCTGCTGCTGACAGCCTTTTCCTTTGATGAACTCGTCTAGATCCCCTCCCGTGGTAAACCTCCTCACGAGTGCATCCTTTCCACTACCTCAGCATTCACTTTGGGAAAAAAATGAATTTGCGACGAGATTAATTCTTGTCGCAGATAGTCCATCCCAGAGTTTATTTGCGACGAATTTTGGGTTCACGCCGCAAAAAGTAATGTGTGGTTTGGCCCGGGATGCGCACCAAAACACGGGAAAGTTATTTGTGACGGGGGGATCCCCCCGTCGCAAATAGTGTGTTGGTCGGAGGGTATTTTTGATGGGTATCGTCGCAAATACCGACAACATTAAATGGGTTTTTGCGATGGGATGTTGTCCCGTCACAAAAGCTGTGTCGGTAGGTCACTTTTTGGGACGGGCTCTGTCGCAAATACCCTTTTAACCACCGACAACAATTAACACGGACAAAGGTATTTGCGACGGGTCCCATCACAAAAAGAACCTTTTTGCGATGGTAATTCTGTCGCAACTAATCTAACCTACATATACCCCCCCCCCCTTTGATTTTCTTTCTCTTCCCCTCATTTCTCACTTCCTCTCTCTCTCTAAACTCTATTTTTAGAGTGAAAATTTCTCTGAGTTAGTTTTTATTTTTCTGCAAAGAAGTTGCGAAGTCGCTTACATCAATAGGATATATTGTTTAAAGGTATTTATATTTTTTTAATTTATTTTGTATTTCATTTTTTATGTTAATTTTTATTATTGTTGATTGGTTGTAATTAAATAAGATTTAAATTGTTTTGTTGTCTGTATTTATTTGTAATAACAAATTGAAATTATTAAAACTAATTCTTAATAATTAATAATATTTAATAACTAGTAATAATTAATAATTATTAACGAAAATTAGTATTGTCCTTAAATAATTACTTGTAATTAGTAATTAGTAGTTGTAAATTATAGGTATTAATATCAATTAACGCTAATTAGTAATAGTTATGTTTAATTGGTAATAGTTATGTTTAATTAGTAATAATTATGGGTAATTAGTAATAAATATGAATATTTAGTAATAAATACGAATAATTAGTAATAAAGAGGAATAATTAGTAATAAATAGTATTAATTAGTAATAAATAGTAATAAATAGTAATAATTAGTAATAATTAGTAATAATTAGTAATAATTATGAATAATTAGGAATAAATATGAATAATCAATAATAATTAGGAATAATTTGGAATAATTGGTAATAATTAATAATAAATAGAAATAAATAGTAATATAGGAATAATTAGTGATAATTAGTAATAAATAGTAAAAATAGTAATAATTAGTAATAATTAGTAATAATTAGTAATAAATAGCTATAAATAGGAATAATTAGGAATAATTAGGAATAATTAATAATAAATAGGAATAATTAGGAATAATTAGTAATAATTAGCAATAATTAGTAATAATTAGTAATAATGAGAAATAATTAGTAATAATTATTAATAATTTAGAATAAATATGAATAATTAGTAATAATTAGGAATAATTAGTAATAATTAGGAATAATTAGTAATAAATATTAATATAAGAATATTTAGTAATAACTAGTAATAAATAGTAATAAATAGTAATAAATAGTAATAATTAGTAATAATTAGTAATAATTAGAAATAATTAGCAATAAATAGGAATAAATCAGAACAAATAGATATAAATCAGAATAAATAAGAATAATTAGAAATAATTACTTATAATTAGTAATAATTAGTATTAATTAGTAATAATTAGTAATAATTAAGAATAATTTGGAATAATTAGGAATATTTAGGAATAATTATTAATAATTAGTAATAATTAGTAATAATTAAGATTAATTAAGAATAACTAGGAATAATTATGAATAATTAGTAATAATTAGTAATAATTAGTAATAATTAGAAATAATTATGAATAATTAGAAATAATTATGAATAATTAGAAATAATTAAGAATAATTAGGAATAATTAGTAATAATTAGGAATAATTACGAATAATTAGGAATAATTAGTAATAAAGAGTAATAAATATTAATAAATATTGATAAATATTAATTAATAGTAATAAATAGTAATAAATAGTAATAAATATTAATGAACAGTAATAAATGGTAATAAATAGTAATAAGTAGTAATAAGTAGTAATAAGTAGTAATAAGTAGTAATAAGTAGTAATAAGTAGTAATAAGTAGTAATAAGTAGTAATAAGTAGTAATATAAAGAAATAAGTAGCAATAATTAGTAGTAATTAGTAATAAGTAGTAATAAGTAGTAATAAGTAGCAATAAGTAGTAATAAGTAGTAATAAGTAGTAATAAGTAGTAATAAGTAGTAATAAGCAGTAATAAGTAGTAATAATTGGTAATAAGTAGTAATAAGTGGTAATAACTAGTAATAACTAGTAATAACTACTAATAAATAGTAATAAATAGTGATAACTAGTAATAAATAGTAATAACAAGTAATAACAAGTAATAACTAGTAATAACTAGTAATCACTATTAATAACTAGTAATAACTAGTAAAAAATAGAAATAAATTGTAATAAATTGTAATAATTAGTAATAATTAGTAATAATTAGTAAAAATTAGAAATAATTAGTAATAATTAGTAATAATTGGTAATAATTAATAATAAATAGTAAAAAATAGAAAGAATTAGTAATAATTAGTAATAATTAGTAATAATTAGTAATAATTAGTAATAATTAGTAATAATTAGTAATAATTAGTAATAATTAGTAGTAATTAGTAATAATTAGAAGTAATTAGTAATAATTAGTAATAATTAGTAATAAATATGAATAAATATGAATAATTAAGAATACTTTGGAATAATTTGGAATAAGTATGAATAATTAGGAATAATTAGGAATAATTAGGAATAATTAGGAATAATTAGGAATAATTAGGAATAATTAGGAATAAATTGTATTGTTACTAGTAACAATCAGTAATAAATAGTAACAATTAGTAATATATAGTAACAATTAGTAAATATTAGTAACAATTAATAACAATTAGTAACAATTAGTAATAAATTGTAATAATTAGTAATAAATAGATACAATTAGGAATAAAATCAATTTTAATAAATTGTAATAACTTGTAATAACTTGGCATAATTTCTACTGGATTGACGACACTCATTTTGCTCGATAACTCTTATCCTTTCAACTTTCATCGACTCAAAACATTATGAAATGTATTCTTCTATGTATGCATATCCAATCTTGTATGCACAAGTTGGAATATTCATTCATAGGACCACATTTTTTATACTGTGTTCAAGAAGTGACAGTTGCAAGAAGATGATTCATCGATGAAAAGAGGACTCTAATGTCCGACATCTCATTTAATTTAAACTTTCTCATAGAGAAATCACAATGAAGAATATTCTCGGAGGTAAGAATATTCATTCTCATGCATACAATAATTAATATGCATACATCTGAGAAAATTATTCATTGTAATTTCTGTGTGAGAAAGTTAGAAGTAAATGAGGCATCAGATAGAAGAGTAGCAGTCAATCCATTGGAAATTGTGTCTCCCGTATGTAATGGTTATTATTAATAAGTATTTGTAATTATTTATCTTTTTTTAGATAGTGTTTTTATAATTTCAAATTATTCAAAAACTGTAATGATTTTATATTTTGTAGAAAAATATAGAAAAAGGAAGTTGACAACAATCATTATTAGATGATCGCGCTTGGATAAATCAGTATAGAAATCCAAACAGTTCTTGTTTAAATCATGTATATATTAAGGGTTTTAAAGCTTTATATTCATTTTAATCATCAAAACCAGAATATATTTCAGAAGGCATAATAAAGTGTCCTCGTAAAAAATGTGCTCTAAGAATATTTAACACATTTGACAAGGTTGGGGGACATCTCTTGAGGTTTGGTTTTCAACCAGATTATGTTTCTTGGTATCAACTCGGTGAAGGTAGTTCCAAATAAGATACTAAAAACATGATTCCAGATCCATCTCGGTTTCAAAATTTAGTACATGATGTTTCAGGTCCATCTGTTCAAAAAATTAAAACTCATGATGATATTGATTTAACTTCGGAGTTGGCACCATCTGAATTTTATGAGTTGTTGAGGTCTGTTGAGGATGCATTATATCCTGGTTGCAAGATAAGAAAATTATAAGCGATTGAAAAATTTATGGCTATTAAATCAGATAATTCAATGTCAAAAAACTATTTTGATCAGATATTTTCTTTGGTTAAGACATGGTTACCTGAAGGAAATGTGTTGCTTGCAAATTACTTTGACAGGAAGAGACTGGTTCATAATTTGGGCCTTAATTATTGGGAGATTTACCCATTTCCAAATGATTGCATCTTATATTTTGGTGAAAATGATTCGTTGGATAGTTATCCCACATGTGGACAATCGAGGTATAAATAAGCTCAACCAGGGAAGTCTAGATCGATTCCAGTAAAATAGTTGAATTATTTCCTCCTTACACTCAGGTTGTAGTGTATATTTATGTCTCAGAACACAACATCAATGATTTCGTGGCACAAAACCAAGATTTCAATTGATAAAATATTAAATCATCCATCTGATGGTGATTCATGGAAACATTTTGACCGTATACATCTGTATTTTTATTTATAATCCCGAAACATGTGATTGGTTCTTTCTACAGACGGTTTCTGTCCGTTTGGTTCTTATGGTAGTTAGTATTCATGTTGTCCTATCTTTATAAATCCATAAAATTTAAATCCATGGATATTGATAAAGGATCCCTATATCTTTTTGACCTTATTAATCCTAGGACATTTGAAAAAGAATATTCATGTTTATTTGAAACCATTGATTGTTGAGTTAAATTCATTTTGGGGTGATGGTGTTATTACATATAATGTTGCTTTGAAACAAAATTTTATATTAAAATCTGCATTGATGTGGATGATTATTGACTTTCCGGAAAATGGCATGTTACCTAGCTGGAGTACACATAATCCAAAATCATGTCCTTGTTGTATGAAAGACAACAAAGCCTTTATGCTCGTCAATAGAAAAAAAACCATACTATTTTGACTTTCACCGCGGATTTCTTCCAACTGATCGTCTTTTTCGGAGGAACAAATCTCATTTCAGAAAAGGTACAATTAAAAGGTATGAACCTCCAAAAATGATCTCAGGTACAGAGTTAAAATTAGTTGTATTTTCATTACCTCCCATCACATTTGGGCCAATAGTAAACCAACAGAAAATTCATGGCTTTGGGAAAGAACATAATTGGATAAAATGAAGAATTTTTTGGGATCTTCTATATTGTTCTGATTTGTTGGTCTGCCACATGTGGGATGTCATTCATATTAAGAAGAACTGTTTTGATAATTTATTTCAAAAAGTTTTGGATACACCAAGTAAGACCAAAGATACAATAAAGGTACAATTAGATCTTTACCAAATTTGTAGGCGACTAGAACTTGAACTATTTGAAAATGTTAGATCATAGAGGTTAATGAAGCCAAAAGAATCTTATACACTGTCTAAAGAGAGTTTGTTATTATTTTGTCAATGGATTGCAGATTTGAGACTTCCAGATGCCTATGCTTCCAATTTGAAAAGATGTGTTAAGAATGGTTATATTACCGGATTAAAAAGTCATGATTGTCATGTTATAATGGAAAAACTTATGTTGATTATTTTTGCAGAGACAACAGACTGTGAGGTGCTAAGAAAACAGGAATAAGATGTTGCTATAATTATATATAAACTGGAAAAAATCGTTCCACCGGCTTTCTTTGACTCAATGGAACATCTGATATTAAATTTTCCACTTAAAGATAAATGTGGAGGTCCAGTACAATTTCGATGGATATACCCATTCGAGAGATGCATTTAGAAATTGAAGAAAAAAGTATATAACAAAGCATCAGTTGAAGGATCGATTGCAGAAGATTATTTGCAAGAGGAAATTTCTTTTTTATTCTCTCATTATTTTGAATCTCAATATCCCTTAAAACACAATCACATGGGACAAAATAAGGGGAATATTAATGACAAAATGGAAAATCAATTATCAGTTTTTAATAATCCAAATCTTGGTTTCAGTGGAGTTCATGAATGATGGATTTCAGATGATGAATATTATAGAGCTCATATATATGTTCTTATCTACTGTAAAGAAATGACATCATTTGTACTGTGAGTGCTTCTATCACTTATTCTATAATTTATGTTACAGCATGTAAACTTATTTTATTTATAGGTTATATGATAATCATATCAAGAAATAACTTCCACAAATTACAGCAGTTCCTCTTGATGAACGAAGAAAAAAAAATCGATGGTTTCAAAAACTAGAAACATAAATTATTTATGTTTTAATATCAATTACATTTATTATTTATTATATTGATAATTGTTTTACAAATTTTCAAGTGTCTCAACATTTTGATAAAATCAATAAGTGATTGTGTATATTGAGTAACCCCCCATCCAAAATGGTTAAATATTATAATGCATAGGTGGTGAATGGTTTTCGATTTCATACACGTGCATATGGGGAATAAAAAAACAATGAACAATAGAGTTTTTTTGAGAGGATCACATCATAGATAAACTAAAGTTGACTTTTATGGAATTTTGGAGGAAATTATTGAGTTGTGTTATCTAGGATATAATTACATAATGTTGTTTAAATGTAGGTGGTTTGATATTGAGAGAGGCATGTGTGTTCATCTAACTCATGGAATCATCGATATTAAATATAAAAGTCTTCTTGCAGTAAATAAACCATTTTTACTAGATCAATAGGCACATAAAATTTATTACGCAAAGTATTGTGCTACTTCAAGAGACTTGAGTGATTGGTGGAGCATAATAAAAATGAAATCTCAGGAAAATCAGTTTACTCAAACTGAATGTGGTTCCACTGAAGTGGAAGGAATTGAAATTTTTCAAGAGACTACTCAGAATCCATCTTTTTCAAAAAGAGATGTGAGTATCGATGAAGACACTCCACAATTAAGGATCGATGATGAGAAAGATGTAAATGATGTTACAAATGAATTTAAAATGGAAATATATGATGAAACTGAAACTCATATGGATATTGATGATGTTGAGGAGGAATATGAAGACATTGAAATTAACAGCTATGAAGATGAAGATGAAGATGGAAATTGACACAGTTAAATGATGGTTATAATCATAACTTAATATATATCTATATATAATAGTTATTTTCAACTATCTGCTAACACCAATCATTTTGTGTTTCAGATGGATCCTGATATATTTTACGAGTTGCAGGAGGATGAGCTACCTTTGGGTGAGGGGGAATGTGGACCATCTGACCCTCAGCCCACTGACGGTTTAGGGGGCATGCAGAGGGGGTCTAGTCTTGCATGACTGATGATTTCTAATCCTATCCCCGAGTGACATCCACATATTGGCTTTGATACATGCACACAGAGGTATGGTAACTTGTATATTTTAGTTATATTTTATTAATTTATTTATATATATACTAATTGTTTATTATTTATTCCTTTTTCACAGTTTTGCACATGTAACTATTGGATAAGGGGGTGTTATCTTGGGAAAAAAAATTTCTCAGCCATGGATCACATGGGAATAGATTCCCATTGATGTGCGGCACGACATGTTCAATCATTGACTAGTACGTAAATAAATAATTTTTTTTTGAATTTTTTTTATTAATAACTTCAAATTATAAATTAACTATAGGGTTTATGGTATCCATCGATGATATCATGTGTGACGCTATCCTCGCGACATGGAGGTGTCTATGTGTGACCGTTTCGGTTAGTTTTTGCACAATTTGAGAGGAACAGTCATTAAGAACGCAGGAGTGATAGAATTTGATGAGTCGTATAGAGCCCACCGACTAGAGTACATTTCATCTCACGTTTGGGATGGATTATGTTTACACTAGTTGGGTGGTGGATTTCAGAGGAGATCTTTAGTGGGACGACAGAACCTGGGGAGACAGGAGGTGACACATCGAGCTAGTAGTCTTACATTCAGTACGCATATAGAGCATCTGGTAAGTATATTTTTTAAATATTTTATATAACATTAAATATAAAAATTTTATTTTATATTTCTATTGGAAGTCGAGAATCCTGATATTACGGAGTTCGACGTTTATCAGAAGATGTACAGTGATCCACCCACTGAAGAGATTAGAGGTGATCTCCAGCGTCAGATTGTGGTTAGTATTATATTTTTAGTTTGACAATTAATTACATATATTATTTTCCCAATTTTAATTTCAAATTGCAATTGAAGGAGTCATATGAGGTTGAGACCTCTCAGACACATGCTGAGAGTCAGGATGAGATGACTGAGCAGACCAGTGTTCACCATTTCGATAAGGCGGCATGGATTCAAGTGACTCAGTATGACTTTGATAAGGGTTTAGTAGTTGGTAACGGCACTCATTTGACTCCTGGTACTTATTATATAACTAATGTTATGTCAGCATCCATCTCAAGAGGAGCTCGTGGAGAGGAATCATCTTTTACCTCACAGTATTAAGAGTATTTGTAAACTCAGACTGATCTTATAGAGAGTTTACAGAAGCATCATGAAGGGATGCATCAGCAGCAGCAGCAATAGTAACACAATGAGGAGATGTGTCGATGGCATCCGCAGTAGCAGCAGCATCACGAGCAGATGCAGTAGATGCACCGTCTAACTCGTAGTTTAGAGATGGAGTTTCCTCTACTATCTCTTACAGCTCCCCCACCTCCTTTAGAAGATGACCCCCCATTGATTTATTTTTTATGTTAAAAACATTTGAATTCAAGATTTTTTGTAATATGAACTATTTACAGTTTCTGTCTTTTATATTGATGCAAATATTTCATAATTTAATTTTTTTTAATATCTAATTATTTTTTATTAGTATTATATTTTTTTATATTTGTTTATTTTACTAATAATAATAATATTTTATGATTTTTTATAATTTTTTTTGTCAATATTGAGAATTTTAATAATTTTTTAATTTTTTATTATTTTAATAATATTAATATTAATTTTTTATTAATCATAATTTTATTAAATATATTTTTTTAGTATTATATTTTTTAGTCTTTTTTTGTTTTACTAATAATAATATTTTTTATTTTTTATTATTTTAATAATAAAAATATAATTTTTTCATTAATCATAATTTTATTAAATAATTTTTTATTATGTATAGTATTTGCGACGGGACCTTTTGCGATGGGCTCCGATCATATATAATTTAAATATAATTTTTTATTAACAGTATTTTCGATGGGACCGTCGTCCCGTCGCAAAATGTTTTTATATATATAATGTATATAATCGGAGGCTTATTTGCGATGGGAAACTTCCCCATCGAAAAAGGTTTATTTATATATAATGTATATAATCGGAGGCTTATTTGAGATGGGAAATCTTCATGTCGAAAATACATTTTTTTGTTATGGGCCTGTCGTAACAAATGGTATTTGCGATGTTATTTTCTACAACGGGCTACTTACGATGGGGCGCCATCGCAAAAGCCTATTTACAATAGGATCCCATTGCAAATAGCCCATTCCAAATGACTCTAATTCTAGTAGTGATTCTTTTTAACCTCTATGTATATCGGTAGGGTGAAGGGAGTAACCTCATTACGGAGGGAGGGATGGAGTGCATCTTCTAAGCATCTTGCCCGATACTCCTTATATAGAAAGTGGTCTGGAGAAAAGATAAGTAGACCCTTAAACTTGATCCCTAGCTCCCACACTGATATACTCCCCTCCTGGAGTGAGAGTAGCTCCTACCTCTTCTCGTCCTTCATCGTCTAATAAAGGAATACCACCCAAAATTCCTTCTCAAATTCATCCCATGACACATTGTTCACCTTCCTCTCCCTGAGGTAAATCGTACACCACTTATACACATTTCCTCTTATATGGATCACATATGGGGGAACCCAGTACTCTGTTGGATCACATATCATGGTGAAGGCGATCGCAAGTTCCTCAAACCAAATATATGTCTCCAAGTCTGAAACACTACCTTTATAATTCCCTATAGTATATTTCTAGACATCAAAAAGGGTATTCTACTATTGGTCATCCTACTCTACTCAATAAACCCTCCGTCAATCAGTCAAATTGGACTTCTGAACCTTGACTACCCAAGACACTCATGGACGATGTCTGGGTGCCATAGAAGAAAGTTAAAAAAATAACTCTTAAACCCGAGTAGTGTGGAATTTTATTTAAGGTTCATTTAAACTCATTATTTATTTCAATTTCTAAAAAACATCCAAGAAAAACAAGAACCTAATTCATTCTGATGATTTTACTTTCCCTATGGTCTCTACCCTGCAAATGGTGTAGCCTCAATTGGTCATTCAGGAGGCTCAAAGTCTTTGCATCAAATCATGGGGGCCCTAAAATCATGTGTCCTAGTTGGTCTTCCAAATCCTATGTCATGAACCAAGTTCACCTAACACAATTTCCCTACCATCCCATACAGTCCTCACTATGGATAACTCATTACTCTATCTTTTCTCTCAACCATCACTTATGATACCATTCTTTCATGGACCTCCTTTTCCAAGATGAGGTAGGGGATGGAAAAGTGTTGTCACCTTCCTTATTCAAGATGAAAAAGAGACAGTGATCCCTGAGTCCTGCCTCTAGTAGGCCCCGAGGTGGAGACCAGCACCAAGGGTATAAAAATCTCACAAAAATTTGAGGCATTACCCTTTTTATAGTAACCAAAACAAATCCAAGACATATATATAAAACAATCCAAAATCCATCCCACATGCATGTTTAAAGTAAAACTGCTAGAAAAACAATTAACAACTCCAAGGTAAAGATCAAATGAACAAATTTAAGCAGTGACACAATAACTATCCTAATGCCTGAGCTAGAAAGGTCCATCACGGTCTATGTAATATCCCAAGAATCCTGAAAGTAGTTATATATACATAAGGTGAGCATACAAGTATACTCAGAAGTAAAATCTAAAGTCACTCATGCACAAGTGGTGGAAGCATACTAATTCCCCTATCAAAAAACATCATAACCTAAAAAACACCTAACATGGAATACTAACCACAATAGCCTCACTAAGGAACACTTACCAAATAGCACAATTCAAGTAAGGTAATAATATAAGCACATTAATTTGTGGGTACCACACACTACTTCCCACTGGTTAACTGACCATCCCTAACAGCGAATATCTTGACACTACCACACTCTTCCACAAGCCCCACTATCAAAACCTTCCCATAAACACTTGGGCCACATACCACATCCTTCCTGGAAACACCTGGGCCACAACCACGTCACATCCTGCCCGAAAACACCTGGGCCACAAAACCACAACCTCATCCCAAAGACACCTGGGAAAGCACAAAACATCTCATACCAAAGACACTTGGGAAGAAAATATCTTCCGAAGACACATGGGCCTCAACATCGCACCAAAACCTACCCAAATAAACTTGGGCTACCAATTCCTAGATGAGGGAGAAGAGAAGATCCAATAACCATCCTTCCATCCTCCCAGTGTAATGTTAAGAAAAGACACCCTGTCCCCATAACAATGGGGGTGTTTGGAACGTAGAGATAAACACAGGTGGGGAGCGTATAAAAATCAAAAGGAATTACAAGTATATATATAGGTACCAAACACTCATCCCAACCTATATTTTCAAAAAAAACCATCCCATAAAAGACTATCTTTACTGGTACTTATAAATTACAACCACACAGGCATCCATAAACCCAATTCATAACCCCCATCCAATTCATTTAATCAACTTTCATTATTTATTTAACAAGTCATATGTACATTCTATCCCTACCGAGGAAACTACCAAACACAACACAAGTAACAGCCACACAGTCATCCATAACATAGTGGGAAGAAGGACCAAGGCAAAACAACCCACTACACACTCCCCTTTCTTGAACACTAGTCCAACCACTGTCACTATAATTCATCAAATTCATGTCTCCATGTCCTTCCTTTCAACAAGAAAACTCCCAACACACCTCAGAAAATCCCATGGAAACTCCAGGTGAAATGTCCACATAAGGTAACACCTTCCTTCTGCAAAATTATCCATCCCTAGCCATCCTCGATAGCTCCACTTCCCAACCACTTCCCAGATGTTGTCTCACAGCATAACAAGTTCATTAATTCCATAATCAACCAATCTCTCAACTTGAGATTCCATTACACCAACCATACCACCCCATCCACACAACCACACTCCCAGCCACAACATCGCATGACCATCACAAAACACAAGGTTTAATAGAACCTTACACAACACATATCCACACCAAATAGAAAGGCGTATTCAGATTCATCAACCCTCATTCTTTAATTACACTTTGATAATTCAGGGGTCATCACAGAACAAGTATACTCCTGGAGAATCCATATATTTAGCTTGGTGTACATGGTTAATAAATTTCATAATTTCAATTGTTCGACAAGGAAATAACCAAAAAATATTCATAAGTCATATAGGTTCCAAAATAGAGACCACCAATGGCAATGATTTTTAAAAGGAATACATCCCATACAAAACACAACATGGATCAAAGATAGCATATAAAAAAAGTGATCATCATCGTCATCTTCCCAGCCCCTCATTTATTAATATTTATTATCTTAATTAAATTTATGTCCAAATGTATTCTCAGGGGACATGAGTAAAACCACCTTTCCTGATAAATAAATAAAAGAGATATGAGGGGTCCCTACCTTGAGAAATAGACAATAAGAAACTCCTCCTTTATCCAAAACAAAGGATCGCACAAGAAACATGACACTCCAAGTAAATTTATATCTAAAGGTCACGACACAACACACAACTACATAGGGAAGGAAGGATATGGGCACACCAAGAGAAAATAGAAACATACTGGGAAGAGAATATCTTATCATAGAAGATCCAGATCACATATTAATGGAAGAACAGTTTCAAAAGTCATTAATAGTCAGATCATGATCAATATTATGAAATTTTACTATTTCAAAGTCCTGAGAGAATTAGTATATTAATGATATAATTCATATCCTTTTAAATTATATTTTAAATTATTAAAAAAGTTTTTAATCTTTATTTATGTCAAATAAAACATAAAATGGGAGAACTGGGAAAACTGGAAAAGGCTGGAAATGACTCACTGATGGGTGAGTCATCGACAGTGAGTCACTGACGGGTTAGTCATCGATAGTGAGTCACTGACTCCTGACTCACTGATGCAAGTCACTAATGCGATTCACCGACACAAGACATGGAAATGACCTTCCAATAGTGAGTCACTAACATGACTCACTGACATGACTCACTAACGCCCAACCTATCAATGTTGGACCTACTGATTCCCGACCTACCGATGCCCAATCTACCGACGCCCAACCTACCGACTCCCGACCTACCAATGCCCTATCCTATAGATGCACAACCTACCAATTTCAGAGTCACTAACCCTGAGTTACCAATGCTAAGTCATCGACATTGAGCTGCTGATGCTAAGCTACTAACACGACCAACTGATGTTGAGTGATTGATGTAAAATTTGAAAAAAAAATCTTGAATTGAGCTATTGTTGCCTCCCAGAGCACCCCAAAACATAGTATTTTAAAATATTAATGGATCGGGGAGGTCCAGGACATTATAGGTAAAAGATTTCGATTTCATAGAAAAATAATTTTCTTGAATTGTTTCAACCTAAGTGTGTAGCTTCTTAATGAATGGGGAACCCTAACTTTCCATTAATATTATATCCTGTCAAATTTTCATATGAAGTAAATTCATTTATTGTCTCCTATATCATGTCTCTCAATGTGAAATCATCATTTCTATAAGAGTCATAAAACATAACACTTGAATCCAACATTAATTTTAGGTCTTTGATCAATAGATCTAAATAAACATCAGTAACATTATTGAGTTATTTTGAAAATAATATTAGCACAGATAACCTAATTTATTTTTTCTTCATGTATAACCAAGGTTTCAAGATCCTGATCCTTTTTGGAGATGTATTGTTTTCATTTTAATGTACTCGTTTTTGTAATTTTGATTAATTTTTATATGTGTTGTACCTTTGGAATTTATTGGGTGAAATGTGAGACAATTGGAAGAAGGAGAGGCTAGGAAAGGTTGGTACACAGTTTTACCAAACCCTATACTCAGCCCAAGAAAAACTGTGTGATCCCAAATAGAGTAGACTCACCTGATTAGCGCATTGTTTTTCAAACTGTTCACTCTCTTTGGAGTAATCATACATCCCCCCCTATAAGAGGCACATGGTTTGGGAAACATTGCACCCATACCTAGAAAATCATACCTGTGGTTTTAATTATCCCTAAAATTAAATTAAAATACCCTAACCATTGGTATTAACCCCAAATCAACACTATATCATCCATAAATGAATTATATCATTTCTTTAAGGCTCTCAAATATATTCCAATCCCTTCAAACCTCCATTATTGGCGATTCGAAGCCCAAATTGAATATCTACACACCACCTGATAAGGGAATCTCATCATGATTAGTTTCTCATCCTTATCTCATCTTACTATCACCTTTAAAAGGTAATTTTTACTATGTTTATAATGGATAAAGATCTAGGTCAGTGGGATCTTGGATATAAGTTTTGATCTAGATCTATTTCTTTATCATGGTCATGATCATTCTACTTCAATTGGGGATTTCCGTTGGCAAGAATTAGTTAACGATCTTGAGGTAGATTGTCTAAATTACAATCCCATAGTCTTTATTTAATTACGTGTATATAATTGTGATATTTTCCATTTCCGTGATTGGTAAATTTCATTGATAATTGAATCAATTTTTTTAATTTCCATGTTTTAATGATTTAGGTTAAATTAAGGAAATTGAATTGTGGAATTATATGAATTAATTAGTAAATAAATTAATGTGATATTGGGATTATGGAATTAAATTAATTAATTGGTGAATTAATTGACGGAATGTGGTGATGTGAAGTTGAATTATGAATTAAATGTTGATTTCATTAATTAATGGTTGTGTAATTGGTCCATCAAGGTGATATGAATTGATTATCAGTGGAGATTGTGTGATTATTCTCTTAACTAAAATGGTTTAGTGGGTTTTATGATTAAATAATGAAAAATGGTGTAATGGTGATTTGTCACATTATTCCATGTGAATTAAAGTGTTGAAGCTTGTTTGGAATCAATAATTGAAATATCATATCATGATGTGAAATATAATGAGAGGGTTAATGTTGATTAACCATGATTGATGAGTTATATGTTATATTGTGATATTTGTGATATGAGGGTGTAGGACATGGTCTTCTACATCAAAATCCCATAGTGATAAATCAATGTGGAATATGGTCTACTGTATCAAAATCCAATAGTGATAAATGCGTGTGGCTTGTGTTCTGCTGCATCAAAATCCCATAGTGATAAATGAGTGTGGTACACCGACTGGTGCTTCAAAATCCCACTTGTGTGATTGTTTGATAAATGAGTTGTGGGTCACAGACTACTACTTCAAATAGCCATGAGGTGTTATACAGAATGTTATACACCCAAAATGTTAGGATTGGACTATGGTTACAATTGTCCTTAATATGAATTTAAATGAAATGTATAATGCAATACTAGTTTTTATAATGAATTATAAATTGAATATGTGATATGGTTCAGAATCCAGCACAGGATGAACTAGGTATTGAGAGTTTATGTGTCCTTGAGAACCTCAGAGTTATGTGGTTAAATAAAGAGTAATTGAATAATTGTAAATTATTTAATTTATTTCTTGTGTTTTTATTTATACAACGTTATACATTATTATTGATTGGATATTGTTTTAGATGTTGTTGGTTGTGACTACTGAGTTGTACTCACTCCCTACTTTGGTTGTTGGATCAATACTCGAATAGATTTCATGGTTATAGGGCAGGATAAGTGAAAGATCCATATGTTATATGGATGAGTCGTGATGGAGCATGGATGAGGGAACCAGACTTGGTGTTGGAACCCACATGGAGTTTTCAATGTCTTCTTTTATTTTTTGTTTTTAATATTGACACTTGAAATGTATTTGAAATGACACCTTTACAATTTATTTTTTGATATTGTACTCCGGTTTTGATCAACATGTGATATTGGTTTTGTTTGGATTTTTGTTATATCATTTGGATATTATTTATTTAATTATGATGTTGTGTTACATTGTTAAAGAGGGTATAGTCTCTACATTATTAATATTTGACCCTCACTACTAGTCAAAAGCCTATGGAGTGAATGGAGGCTCACTTGAGCTCATGTGATCGACTGGCATGAGGTAGAGATGTGTGGCACCTATGTCAATATGTTACAAAATGGTATCAAATGAGTTTTTTTTATTTTTATTTTGTCCAAATATTTGGGTATGGTAGATAAGAGAATAAGATGAGTCATTCTCAGGTTAAGAGATCATGCATGGGATTAGACACCCCATGTAAGAGGGTAAAAGATAAATACCTAGGTTAGGATTGTTTTTATTTATGTGAGTTTCTACAGTAGGATGATATTTTACCTAGAGTGATGCACTTGTTATGTGATGTGATTAATTTTTCTGAGTTTTTTTATATTTGACTCATGGCCCAATATTGAATAATGGTTGAGTATACATGCATCATTACAGTAACTCAGGATTATTTTGTGACATGCATCATTTTTGGCACACATAGGAAAATAAGGTTTTGGGTAAGTTTCTAGATGATAAATATTCTATTTAATATGAATTTTGAAAATTTTAAAATGAAATAAAATGTGTAAAATTGGTTTCTAATAGGAAACATATAAAATGAGAATGATATTACCCTTCTTTAACCATGACCTAGAAGTATAACAGTTAAGGGTTGTTATAGTGCCTCTGTTTTGATCATGTGGTAGGGTTTGGGGGAGTGGCCTATTATGGATTTTGTGAAACTCCCTTATTAAATGTGTTAATTTGGTGTTATGTGTACTAAGACATGTGCTGGGAATTGTAGAGATACACCTCTATGAAGATTCTTGTTGAGAGGATGGAAGGAGATTATGATTGAAAATGATCCACCAGTAATGGAACCTCAGGCACTAATAGTGCTGAGTGAGGATGTTGGAGGGTAGTTCCAAGATAAATTTTCATAGTTTATACAATTCATGGAAGGATACCCAAGGAGGGTTCTGAAAATAATTTTTGATCTAACACGGGAGTTCCACTTACACCACTCTTTGACTTTCACTAGAGATGTTGTACTAGAGGTACATGAGTTCTAGATAGAGTCCATCCTAACTACACTTTACCATTTTAAGAGTCCTGCTGATAAAAGGGTCAAGTTAGTTGCTTATATGTTACATGGTCAGATGAAGATATGGTGGGAAATCCGAACTTGGGATGGAAAACTAGATAATATGAAGTGAAAGAAATTTAAAGATAAGTTATTTGATCAATTTTACCCTAAAATTATCAAGAAGAAGAGAGAATATGATTTTATGAGGTCGATGTATGGGAGTATGATTGTGATGGACTATACTAGTCACTATAAGAATGTTAGCTAGGGTGATATAAAAAATAGTGGACATGGAGAAGGTTCGGTTACATAAGACCTTTCTCGAGTGATCTTTCACCAGTGTGGTAGGTTGATACACTCCCATAAATAGTACCCCCAACCACTAGTAGAGTTTCGAGACTAGTGCAGGATGGGACATCTAAATAGGTTCTACAGAAACCCATGATTGATGGGTAGTGATAAAGAAGAGAGAAAGAACCAGGGTGTAGGAAGGGGGTCTTATACGCCTTACGAGTCTTGTATTTATAATTATACTGGATATGGCGGTAGAGGCTGTGGACTTCATAATTCAAGGAAATAATGATTGTATCAGTATAGTAGTGAAACTCATGGGACTCAGGAAGTATCATAGGTAATATGGGTAGGATAGTTACATGATGTTTATCCTACACTTGTGGATAGAGAGTTTGGACCATTGATGGTTAGAGGTGATATTCATATAGATTATATGATTTATAGTGCCTTATTTGATATTGTGTCCTCTCATTATTTTTTTTCTACACAAATTGATAATGGTTTGATCCTGGTAGTGAAGCTTGTGAGTGGGGTGATGACATTAGATAAACCTTAGAGAGTACGATCGAGAGACATCTATTTTTTCAAGGGGTATTTTATTGAGGTTAAAAGTGTTGTTTTCTATGTGATCTTTATATTCTTGATATTTTGGGCTTTGACTTAATTTTGGGTATGGACTGGTTAGTATAATATTGATCCCACATTGACTTCTACCATAGTAGAGTGACATTTATGTCTCTTGAGGAAGACAATTATATTCACCCAGGAGAGTGGGATATCCAGGAGGCCTGTGTAGGGATTTTTCAACAGAAACTAGGGGAGCTCACCACCCATGTTTCTAGTCGTTTTTTGGATGATGGGGGTGTTAAATAGGATGTCTTTCAACCTTTAGTGGACAAATTTTTGGATGTTTTCCCTAAATACTTCTAAATTATTTCACATAAGAGAGATGTAGAATTTAAAATTGTGCTCATGTTGAGGGGCTGATCCAATTTCTATTCCACCATAAAAAATGGCACCAATAGAGCTTCAAGATATTAAGACACAACTATAAATTTTATGGATAAGGGATTCATCCACGTAAGTACCTCAAGTTGGTTTTCTCTAGTCTTGTTTTCTATAAAGGATGATGGTATTATGTGCTTATGTGTTGACTACCAGAAGTTGAACCAGATGACTATTAAGAACTAATATCCCATTCCACATATTGTTGATCTATTTGACTATTTTAGGGGATATTTTATTTTCTCCAATATCGAATTGAGATCACGGTATCATCATTTGAGATTTAGACCTTGGGATATACTGAGTACTTCTTTTAGGATCAAGTATGGACATTATGAGATCGTTGTGATGACGTTTAGGCTAATGAATGAACCAGTAGTATTTATGGAATTGATGATATAATCTTTGACCCATACTTGGATATTTTTTTTGTATTCTGGATGAAATCTTGGTGTTATCCATGATTCATGAATATCATTCCCAACATCTTGACATTCTTCTAAGTACACTAAGAGAACACCATCTATACACCATGTTATCTATGTTTCAGCTTTTTATTGATTAGATAAACTTATTGGGTCACATTATCTCATATTAAGGAGTGTTAGGGGGCCCATAGAATGTTCAGGAAGTAATATATTGGGATAATTCCAATAACATTTTTGGTATCTATATAGTTATTGGGTTATTAGGATATTATTAGAGTTTCATCTAGGACTTCTCCCACTTAGAATCACCACTTTTAGGATTGACCAAATATGGAGTAATGTTTAGATGATAAGAATCATGTGATAATGCCTTAAAAGAGTTAAATAAGTTCTTGACATCAGCACCAATATTGATCCTATCCAATCTAGGTGAGTATGATACGGTTTTTTTTGATTATTATAGGATCATACTTAGAATAGTTTTGATGTAGGGGGATCACGTTGTGGAATATGGTTCTTAGTCATTGAGGCAACATGAATGTAACTACCCTATACATGAACTCAAGTTAGAAGTATTGGTATATTCTATGATGTTTTGGAAACATTAAATATTAGGTGAACATTTTACTATGTATACTGATCACAATAAGACAAATTATATCTTTTCATAGCGATACATGAATCTCTGGCAGTAGAGATGGGTTGAGTATACATTGTCATTAATCTTTAACATAGCATATATTCTCAAGAAGGGAAATAGTGTTAATGATGATTTAAGTAGGGAAACTCAGACTCAAGAATTTTAGATTTTTAGTGATTAGTGGAAAATGATGTATTTATTGGAGGAGATACATGTTGTGGTTCAGGAGAGTCCAGAGTGGATGAATCCCATATTATTTTTAGTGTATTTTATACTTTTTATTTTGATCTAGTAAAGTTAGTATGAGTATTTGGATTGTTTGGACTTGATGGAAAGCCTTGGAGGTGGGGAGTAACCAGCCAATTGGAACATAGATGAAGATGAGATCGTCTATTTTAGGAATAGGTTTCTTGTGCCTACGAGTATAGAGGAGGAGTTTATGTGTGAATCTGATTCCTTGAAGTGGGCAGCGCATCTGGGTGTAACCAAAATGTATCGTGACCTATATCGAAAATTTTAGTCGTCAGGCATGAAAAAGTAGATAAAAAGATTCATGACATGAAGTTACACCTATCAATAGGTTAAGGTAGGGAATTAATGGCCTATTAGTTTACTATAGCTTTTTTCCTTTTCGGATTAAAAGTGGGACGAAATTAGTATAGATTTTGTGGTGGGTCTCTAGAGGATTGCTTAGAAGAATGATGCTATATGGGTGATTTTGGACCTTTTGACAAAGGTATAACATTTCTTACCTATACATAATAACTTATCAGTAGAACAGTTGGGATACTTTTTTGTTAGAGAGATATTACATATACACTAGGTTCTATGGAGTATAGTTTCATACTAAAAATAACACATTACATTGTGCTTATATAAAGGATTGAAAAAGGCACTCAGTTCATAGATTTCACTATGGAATTCCCCCAAAAATAGAAGGTCAATTGGAACACACAATATTTATTCTTGAGGATATGATTTAGACGTGTTTCCTAGTCTTTGGTGGGTCAAGGTATAAGCACCTATATTTGGTGGAGTTATTTTATAACAACAGTTATTAGTAAACTATTCATATGGAACCATACAATGAACTTTATGGAAGGCCATGCAGATCACCTCTATGTTGGATGGAGGTCGTGAGTCAAAGATTTCGAGACCAATTATCTTGTAGGAGAATTCAGAATAGGTTTAGTTGATTCGAAATGGTATGGATATAAATAAGAGTAAAAAAAACTCATATAATGATAGGTGTCGATGACCATTGAGTTTATAGTGGGTGATTGTCTATTTTTTTAGGTGTTTCCTAGATTGGGTCACCATAGGATACCGAGATAGGGAAAGTTGGCATCCATGTTTTTTGGATTGTTTGAGTTCATAGAATTGGGATGATGGCATATTGATTGCCAATTCCATAGAGGTACAGTGAAATGCATGACATTTTTCATGTATTCAAACTTTTTCGGTATCACCCTGACCCTTCTCATGTGATCTATGAGGATGATTTTGTTCTTAAGATAGATGTTTCCTTTGAGGAGAATTCACTACGTTTGTTAGACCATAGCGATAAAATGTTGTAGGTAAATACATTGTTGATAGTTTGTGTATTGTGGAAACACGGGTGAGTGTAGAAGGAAGCATGGGAAATAGAAGAAGATATGCTGGCTCAAGGGCTTGATCTTTTTGAATTATAATCTTATAGATTCTTGTGAGTATAGATTAAGGATGAGGTGTTATAAGCTGGGGAGATTGTAAGATCCTGAGATTTTATGGAGATGTCTCGATCTCATTTACAAGTACACTTTTTCCATGATTTCAATACCTTTTGTATGGGTTTTACCTTAGGGTGTTTTTGGATGAAATTTCTGAAATTTTGGAGGAGTATAAGCTTTGTGTGGTTGGATAATAGTTTTCCCAAATCATCTTACCAACCCAAAAAACCATGAAAACCAAAAAAAATGGTATTCCCAGGGATGGAACATGGTTTTTCAAACATTTCACCCTCTTCAGAGTAACTATTCTCCCCCCTCGGAAGAGGTGAAATGTTTGAAAAACTGTGTTCCCCTTCCAAGGAAACCATGCATGCAGATTAAATTAGCCCAAAAATTAGATTAAAATTTCCCAGAACCATGGTATTGACTCCAAAGAGACCCTATATTGACTCAAAACGAATTATATCATTTTTGGAGGCTACAAAACGGATTTCAGACCCTTTTATTCCCCATTCATGATGATTTGAAGCCTGTATTGAATATCTTCTATAATGACCCCCCCCCCCCTATTTATTTCAAATTTAAACATGATTTATTACATAATATTGAACTTAATACAAATCATAATATTGAGAGGTATAGTTTATTTGGGTCTTAGGAACATTACATAATAACATAAAACATTAATTACACATCTTTATTGAAAACTTATTTTACATGACCACAACATTCCTTCGTACTTAGCATAGTATGGGATAACTTGAGGACATACATAAGATAATAGTAAACTATAAATCCCAATAAGGTAGTAAAAAAGGCATAACATGAATAATAGAATACATGTTATACAATAAAAAGATCAATGGAGCATAAGAACAACATGAACATAAAGGCATGATATAGCATGATTATCATAACATGGAAATGTGGCAACAACATGAAACACTGCATCATTAACATAAAGGAACTAGGTAAACCCCTTTCCCAACATGGTGTAAAAAAGTCCTATAAATGATCAAGTAAAAACTTATTTGAATATGATGTATCATGATTCTAAACATTACCCAATGCATTGGAGTGCTATCAGGGCGCACCTTTCATAATCATTTCACTCTCATGTTTATGTGTGCCACATAGTTCATATAAAATGGATTCATTCGACATCATAATTTATTCCACGATCAAGGAATGTGTAATTTATACATTTAAGTCACTATTAAATAATTATATGTGTATAAAGTTGAATACGCTTGATAGAGGAATGGGTATGGTATTCACTAAATAATGATTTTGGCATAGAAAATTGTGGTGCAATTTTTGGCAGAATAATGGCATCATATGTTAATTTATAAATTGGTTTTATGAGAGAGAAATGGGATATAATAATTTATACATAGGATGTAAATTATAAGGATCATGGAATATAATATCCCAACATGTGAAATGTAATTTAGAATCAAAATATAAAAGAAATTCTTGAATGGAATTGAGGAAAGAGAAATACCTTGCGAAATTTTGGCGTCGTTACGGATGTATATAAAGGAACATGGATGTCTTAATAAGAGTGTAATTAAGATATAATTATTTATAAATAAAATGAAAAGTATGGAGAGTGTGTGTGAACATATCCCAACATATGAAAATTGAAATTAAAAGGCATACCAAAAAATGAGTGCTTGATAAAAGAGGAGGGTGGAAGATCCCTTACATGGATGTGTGATCCCAAAGGCTTGGGAGAAGCTTTCTGGTAGATTAGGGTTCTTTAAGAGGACTCTATGGAGTTGGGGTCAGAGGGTGGTCAAGCTTTAAAGATCATGAGTGAAGAGAAATGAGTGCATGGGTGGGTTTATATAGGAAAGGTGGGGGAATTTTTTTATTATTTTGGTTCTGGACACTACACCATAAAATAATCAAAACCACAAGCCATATGATGGTTTTCCCATGGTTTTTGGCATAGGGGAGTGGTATAAATTATTTTAAAATTATAATGTCTTATGATATTAAAATATTTCTCTTTCTTATGTGGAGGTGTGTCGCACTTTCAAAGAAATGGTTTTAAAATATTAAAATATTTTATATGTCTTGGAGGATTCACTAAGCCTTTATAAAATAAAACATATAAACCTAAAATTATAATATTTTAAATGAAAGATTTTATTTGTCTAAATATACTGTTTATAGTATTTTATTGCATCACTATTGGGTCATTATGATGTCATAAAACACATTATATATTTATACAGTATTTAATTTTTACTCAAAAAATTGATTGTCTCAAAAAATTATTAAAATAACAATTGGATAATTTTGATGTCTTGATTACAAAAAGAATATTAATTTTATCTAAATAATTTTCTAAATATGTGAATTTTCACTTTTAAAATAAAAACCTACATTTATTTAAAATTGACGGGTTTTGAGAAAAACAGTTTCCAAACCTTAATAAAAATTACAATTGACATCATAAAAATTATACAATGTTTATATTTAATAAAATTAATTTAATAATAATATTTTATTAAAATATTATTCAATTAAAAAACCAATAATTCATCAAAAAATATTTCTTGATTAAATTTGAATATTAACTAACAATACTATTTGTGATTTTAAAATCATTTAAAAATTAACAATAATAGACTAAAAGTATATTAATTATTCTATAAAAAATAATTCACATAATAATAATGTTATGGTCTTGGTACATATCCCATTTTTACACCAGCATACGCCCTAAGAGTAAGGTGTGTGATGGTGGGGCTTTCATGGGGCTGTTTGGAGAACATGGTTTGGCTTGTGATCTCAATGAGCTTGAACTTCTCCTGTAAATGGTTTCTATCATGCTTAATTTTTTAGATCTCAGTTGGGGATTGGTCTAGCAAAAATCTCATAAATGTAATATCCCTTCAGAGCTCTAATAAATGGGCTTCATATGGTATCATCCAACTAGTTGAGGGTGTCACTTCTTTTGTCTCTTTCAAAAGGATTTGTTAAAACCCTATGTTTACAATAGTCATGTGATCAAAATTATATGACAATATTATCAGTGGTAAGGATACTTAATGGTATTCTAAATCCAAATCTATATAACAAAATAGAATGAGTTCTTGTGTATTCTATATCCATAAGACATTTAATTAAAATAAAAGGAATTTTATTCATAATAGTTTGGGTAATTACAACCTTCCCCCTTAATAAATTTCTCCCTCAAAATTTCCTTTTCCCAAACTAAAATAGATAAGGGTATCTCTACAGTATCACTTCCTCTAGTTCCCACATCGCTTCTTCAAACATTTGGTTTCTACAAAAAAACATTGATGAGGAGCATTGTCTTATTTTGTAGAAATTTTTCTCTATGATCGGATATATTCATTGGATTATATTCATATGATATGTCATTCTCCAATGGTACCACCTCTTGATTGAGTACATGTGATGGGTTTGGTATATACTTCCTTAAGAGTGATACATGGAATGAATCATGTACTTGACACAGATTCAGTGAGAGTGCTAGTTGATTGGTCGTTGCCCCGATGTGATAAAGGATCTTAAAAGGGATGATGTACCTTGGAATAAGCTTTCCATTCTTCCCAAATCTCATAACTCTCTTCCATGGAGATATGCGGAGTAATACCATGTCCCCAACGTCAAATTCTTGGTCTCATCAATAATTTTCAATATAGATCTTTTGTTGACTCTGGGCAGCTTTGATGTGTTGCTGGATGGACTTAACCTTCTCCACCAATGCTTCAACCATTTTCAGACCTAGAAGATTTTATTCCACAATATCATCCCAATATGCTAGTGTTATTCACCTCTTCCCATAAATGGATTCATAAGGATCCATTTTAATTCTTGATTAGAAACTATTATTTTACGAGAACTCCACCAAAGAAAGATGTTGGTCCCATCCACCTTTGAAGTCTATTGAGTAATCACTCAACATGTCCTCAAGTGTTTGGATAGTCCACTCAGATTGGACATATGTTTTAGGTTGATAAGATATGTTGAAGTTCAACTCAGTATTCAGAGCATATTGGAGACTCTTCCAGAATATAGAGGTGAATATTGGATCTCAATCAGGAAAAATAAATAGTCGTACTCCATGAAGCCTTACCACTTCTCTAATGTATATCTGTTCCAACTGATCTAGTGATAAATCCTCTCAAATTTCAATTAAGTGTGAATTCTTTGTAAAATAATCCACAACAACCCATATAGCATTGGTTTTTTTGGATTTATTTATATTTCTGGTGACAAAGTTTATGGTGATGTTTTTCCATTTTTATATTGGTATGGGTAATGGTTGTTTCATCCCCTTAGAATTTTTCCTCTCATCCTTCACTTATTGTCCTACCAGGAAATTTGATGCATATTTAGCAGTCTCCTTCTTCATGTTATCTTATCAATAGTGATTTTGGATATCTCTATACGTATTCATGTTTCCTAGGTGAATGGAGAAATTTGAACTATGTGCATCATCCAAAGGTTCGTTCTTTTAACTCTTGATTTGATGGAACACATAGTCTTGAACCAAATCTCATAATTCCTTCTTCATTAACATTGAAATCATAGGATTTCCCTTTTTTGATAGTTTCCACTTTCTTCTGAATTCCTATATAATCTTTTTGTTTATCCTTTAACCTTTCTAAAAGTGATAGTTGAGAAATAATTTATGAAAGGATTAAAGATGTTCCGTTATTTATGATTCTCATTTCCCTCTTCATAAAAGCTAAGAATATTGGATCCTTTAAAATTATCATAAATTACAGAATTGTTGGGTCCTTTCTATTTAGAGAATTTGCCACCATGTTCAATTTCCTAGGGTGGAAATGGATTGACTAGTTGTAATCCTTGATGAGCTCTAACTATCTTCATTGTAATATATTCATATATTTCTATGTGAATATATATTTGAGACTTTTTGATCCATATATATTTCTCACTTCTCCCCAAAGAGATAAGGCCGACAGATTTTCAACACAAAGATCACTGATGCGAACTATAGACATGTGTGGGATAGTTTTGATCATGAATTCTCAACTACCTTGGGGCATAGGAAATGACGTTTTCATTCTACATCAACAAACATCTCAATACCTTCTTCAAATCATCTTTGAATATTTTGAAAAGCTACCCACTTTTGGGTAGTGTGGGCATAGGGGAAGTGGAAAGCCTCTTCTTCAACTCCATTAATCATTCTTTACATTCATCATTCTAAGAAAACTTGACTCCCTTCTTAGTTATCTTGGTAAGAGGGTTTGAAAATCATAATAAATTTATCACAACTCAGTGATAATATCCAGCTAACCCAAGGAAGATACAGATATCCATCACAGATGTCATCCTGGGTCTTCCCTCAATTTATTTTGTTTTATAAGGATCTACATATATCCCATTTTTTGTTATGATGTTCCCCAAGAATAATACTTCCTTCAACAAGAACTCAAACTTATTTTACTTTGCATAGAGCTTCTCCTTTTGCAAGGTGTCTAGTATAGTGCTTAGATTCTCCTCATGCTCCTCTTTATTTTTTGAGTATATGACAATATCATTTATAAACACTACCACAAATTTGTTGAGGTAATATCTAAAGACTCTATTCATCAAGTCCATGAATATTTTTGGAGAATTAGTGAGTCAGAATTTCATTACTATGAATTAATAGTGCTTGTACCTTGTATGAAAAGTAGTCTTGGGTATATCCTCCTTCTTCACCCTTACTTAGTAATATCCCAACCATAAATCCACCTTAGAGAAGTATTGTGCTTCACATAGTTGATCAAATAAGTCATCAATTCATGGAAAATGATACTTTTTATTTATCATGATTTTGTTGATCTCACGATAATCAATGAAAAATGTACATTGACCCATCCTTCTTCTTGACAGAGAGGATAGGTGCACCCCATGGTGAAGCACTTGGGTGTATAAAACCTTTATCCAAATTCTTCTATAGTTGATTCTTTAGCACCTGAAGCTCCAAAATAGACATTATATAAGGATTATTGTATATTTTCAATTCCCTAGGTATAAGATCTATTGAGAATTCTATATCTCTTCTAGGAGGAAGACCAGGCGATTCCTTGGGAAACACATCCGAAAATTCCCTCATAATAGGCATGTCTTAGAGGATGGTTCCTTCCTTAGACTCAACAGTCTTAGAAAGATATACATGCTCATATAATTGTAATATATATGACTTGGATGATGGTTCTAAAAAATATTCATCCTCCTCCTTTCACTTGTATAGAATTGGGGGGTTGAATTACCATATGTATAGTGGTCTCCCTCTCGCAGAAGTTAATGTTGGATATATATAGGGAAATCCAATCCATGCCAATAATTTCATCAAATTACACTAAGGGAAGTATTATGAGGTTCATTGGGAAGTTCAATCTATAAATTGTGATAGGGGAGGAGTTATATTCATGGGATCTGATAATATACCCTTTTTTGTTTTCACCGACATCTCTACTTCCATTAATTATGGTGATGTTTGGATTATTCTACTAAACTTTCAAGATATAAAATAATTCATAGAACTAAAATCAAAAAGTACATTCTCTATTATTAAATGAATAATAATAATAATACATGTAACCACCTCGTTGTGGGAATTCACTTCGGTGGTAGTGATGGAAACTTTTCTCCCTTGTTTCCTTGGAGGTTGTTGGATGCCTCTGAAAACCCTTGGATAAGGGCACCAGTTTGAAAAGTTCTCTGGTTATTTGTAGTTGTAGCAATAAACAATGTGTTAAATATTGAACGAATTGTTTCTTTCTTATGTTTTAGTAGTAGGTTATTCTTATCAGTAATCACTAGCTAGGTTTCCTTTCTTCTCTCACCTAAAGCATTTCCTCATCCCCTTTAGACAATTTCTAAGGTGCTTATTTTTTCACTTTTGACCAGTAGGGTGCTGGAATTTTTTTCACCATTAGATTTATCCATCAAACATACATAATTAAATTCCACTTTCCACTTCTTATCCCCATGATACACCTGATATTTTTCGATCTCCATATTGATTTTGAGGGAACATCAAAAAATCTCCCCATAGCTGTCAACATCATGGATTGTTAGGCTTTTATCTAGTCTAGGTTTTATCCCACCAAATAAGCTATCAAACATGAATTTGAGAGTAACAAAAAAACCATAGTTGTATCATACAATTCTGGTGAATTTTTTCACATACGCCTCAATAGATTCATCATCCTTTTTCTTCAATGCAAGGAAATAGATTTCCATCTTAATACGGAGGGTGTGAGAAAAATAGTTATCAAAAAAACATTTTCTAGAAATCCTTCCATCCCATCACCTCAATATATTCCTTATACTTCATATTTTTTATCAATGTCCACCAATGTATATCTTCATCCTCCATATGATAAGTAGCTATAATAACCTTATCTTGTTCAAAACATTGAATGGTGGAGAATATATTTTCAGTGGAGTTGATCCATTGTTTGGTGATTGAGGGATTATATGATCCATTGAGAGTATAAGGCCTTTGTCTCATGAAGCTCTCGATTTTGACTTGTTCCTTCTTAGGTGGGGTTAGAAGTTCCTCTTGACCTAGGATTGTATTCAAAAACTGACTTAACTGAGAGATTATCATGAAAAAATTCCGAGTCCCACTCCCATCGAATTAGGAATATCATTAGATCAGTCATCACATTGATCTTCACATCAGTTGTTAGCTTGATTCATCCTATTACTGGTCATTGTCTAGAATAAGAGAACAAAATAGGGGTAAATATTTTAAACAATTAAACACATAAAGTAAAATCTAATGATAAAAAGGTATAACATATTGATTACATTTATCTCCTTAACATACGAATTTCTAAGCTTCGATCTAAGTTATCCATGATCTACATCAAAACATATATTCTTAGAAGAATTTATTTTATTCCATTAATAATGGTTCATACTAATATTTTGGATTTATCAGAGCATATCCCCCAAGATTATCAAACCAAGAGTTCAGCAAGGCCTGTTATCATGCACCATTTCTCATTCAAGTCTCGCTCAAAGCTGTGTTTTTGGTTTTTACCTTTAGATACATCTATACCAGAGCCACCTCTACTTTTTCTTATCTAGATAGGGATTTATTTTCTTGATAAACCACTTACTATATACTCATCAAAATTTAGATATTCTTTTCTTATACTTAGTCTTATCAATTAGTCTTTCACAAAAGTATTCTAATCCTAATCCCAAAAATAACTAAACCTATCCTCGGATACTGAATATAAGTTCCCTTCTCTTTATTTAATATTTAAAAATTATTTTATATCATAATATTTCACTTAATATAACTCCTAATATCAATAGGCCTAGTATCTTTGGGGCATAAGAACATTACATAAAAACTTAAAACATGAAATACACATCTTTATTGAAATCTTCTTTTATATGACCACAACATTACTTCGTAAATAGAATTTCATGAGATAACCTAAGAATATACATAATAAAACTGTGATATATAAATCCTAGTATGGTATTAAACAAGGTATAACATGAAGAATACAATACATGTTAGTTAATAGGCATATCAATGGATAATAAGAGAAACATGAACATAAAAGCATGATATAGCATGGTTATCATAACATGGAAATGTGGAAAGAACATGAAACACTGCATCATTAACATAAAATAATCGGATAAAACACTATCCCAACATAACATATCATGATACTAAACATTAACCAATGCATTGAATCGTTATTAGGGCGCACCCTTCATAATCATTTCAATCTCATCCTTAAGTGTTTCACATAGATCATCTAACATGGATTCATTCAACATCATCTTGTATTCCATGATCAAGGAGTGTGTAATTAATACATTTAAGTAATCATTAAATAAGTATATATTCATAAATGTGAATACCCTTTATTGATTAGTGGGTATGGTATTCACTATATGATGATTTTGGCATGGAAAATCACGGGGCCATTTTGGCAGGATAACTGCATCATATGGTAATTCATAAATTGGTTTGATGAGACAAAAAGGGGTATATCATCATTTATATATGGTATGTAAAGTAAGGGTGTCATGTAATACAATATCCCAAAATGTTAAATGGAATTTATATTCATAATATGAAATAAATTCTTGAATGGATATGAGGAAAGAGAAATTTCCTACGGAATTTCGACATAATGAAGGGTGTATATAAAGGATCGTGAATGGATTAATAAAAGTGGAAGGAAGATATAATTATTTATAAATAAAATGGATATTATGGTAAGTAGGTATGAACATATCCAAACATATGAAAATTGAAATTAAAAATCATATTACAAAAAGGAGTGCTTTATAAAAGAGGATGGTGGAAGATCCCTTACATGGATGTGTGATCCCAAAGGCTTGGGAGAGGCTTCATGGGAGATTAGGGGAACCTTTTTGTGACTCTAGGGATCAGGGGGGATATTTTTTTATATCGTAAAATATATTTACTGAATATAAATGGTTTCTTAGGTGGATTTATATAGGAAAAGTGCTGGTATTCTTTTTTATTTTGGTTTTGGATCCTACACACTAAAATATTCAAAATCAAAAACCATACCATGGTTCTTACCCATGGTTTCTAGAAAAGGGGAGTGGTGTATATTATTTTAAAAGACTAATGGCCTAAGATATTAAAATATTTACCTTTCTTATGTGTATGTCAGTCACACTTTCAATGAAATTATTTTAAAATCTTAAAATATTTTATATGTCTTGGAGGATTCATTAAGGCTTTATAAAATAAAACAAATAATCCTAAAATTATATTATTCTAAAGAAAAATATATATTTGGAGAAATATACTCTTTATAGTATTTTATTACATCATGATTGGGTCATCATGGTGTCATAATATACATTATATATTTATATGGTATTTAATTTTTACCCAAAAATTTGACTATCTCAATAAAATTATGAAAAATTCACTATTTGGTAATTTTGACATCCTAATTCCAAAAATAAAATTAATTTTATCTTAATAATATTTTAAATATGTGAATTTATCTTTGAGAATAAAAATTGGCATTTATTGAATATTGACAGGCTTTGATAAAAACAGTTTTCAAACCTTAGTAAAAATTATAATTGACTTCATAAAAATTATATGATCATTTATATTTAATAAAATTAATTTAATAATAATATTTTTTAAAAAATTTATATAATTAATAAATCCATTAATTCATCAAAATATATTTCTTAATTAAATTTGAATATTAACCAAAAATACTATTTGTGCTTTAAAAATCATTTACAAATTTACAATAATAGAATGAAAATATATACATTATTATATAAAAAAATAATTCACATTATCATAATGTCATTGTATTTTTAAATATCCATTTATTACACCAGAATATGCCCTAAGAGTAAGGTATGCGATCATGGAGACTTTATAGGGTTTTTTGGTGAACATTGTTTGGGTTGTGATCTCGATGAGCATGAACTTCCATCATAAATGATTTCTCTCAAGATTCAGTTGTTAGATCTTGGATTGGGATTGGTTTAGGAAAAATATCTGAAATTTTGTCTCCCTTGAAAGCTTTGATAAATGGGATTCATAGGGTACGATCCTACTAGTTGCGGTCATCAATTCCTTTGTATGTGTCAAAAGTATTTTTTAAAACCCTATATTTATACTAGTCATGTGATCACTATTCAAAGACTATATTATCAATGGTATGGATACTTAATGTTCAATTAAATATAATTGGATATAATAAAAAAATAAGTATTTCATGTGTTATCTATATTCATAATACATTTAATTAAAAGAAATGAAATTTTATTCATAACAGTTTGGGTCGCTACAAATGCACCCCTCCTGATAAGAGAATATCATATTGATTGGTTTCTTATCCTTATCCTTCACTATCTTATCTGTTAAATGGACTTTTTACTCAATTTATAATGGATCTAGATGTAGGTTGGTGGGATATTGATTCATTTGATCTTAAATCTAGGTTTTGATCTAGATCTCGTTCATCATCCTGATTGTGATCATTCTGGTTCAATTGGGGATTTCTATTGGAGGGAATTTGTCAATGATATTCCGTAGGTGGTCTGAATTATAATTCCATAGTCTTGGTTTAATTACATGTATGTAATTGTGAAATTTTTAATTTTTGTGATTGGACAATTACATTGATAGTTGAATTGATTTGTTTTAATTTCAATGTTTTAATGATTTAGGTTAAATTTGGGAAATTGGATTAATTAATTGGTGAATCAATTAATGTGATATTGGTATTTTTAATTTAATTAATTAATCGGTGAATTAATTAATAAAATGTAGTGATGTGAAATTGATTGATTAATTTAATGTTGATTTGGTTAATTAGTGGTTTTGTAATCGGTCAATTAATATGATGTGAATTAATTTAAAATGGGGATTGTGTGATTGTTGTCTTAACCTAAATATGTTAATGAGTTATATGATTAAATAATAATAAATGGTGTAATGGTGATTTGTCACATTATTCCATGTGAATGAAAGTGTTGATCCTTATTCCAATTGATAATTGAAATGGAATATCATGATGTGAAATTTGATGATATGGTTAATGTTGATTATCCATGATTAATGTGATATTGTGATCTTGTGATATATGTGATATACATGTGTAGTAAATGGTCTGGTGCATCAAAATTCCCTTGTGATAGATGAGGTGGGACATGTTCTACTGCATCCAAAGCCCATAGTGATAAATGAGTATGGGACATGGTATGCTGCATCAAAATTTCATAGTGTTAAATGAGTGTGGAACATTAATTGTTGCTTTAAAAGAACACTTTTGTGATTGTTTGATAAATGATGTGTGGGTCACTGACTGATGCTTCATATACCCATGTGGTGTTATACATGAGGTTCTACACCAAAAATATTAGCATTTTACTATGGTTCCAATTTGATATAATATGAATTGAAATGAAATGGATAATGAAGTCCCAATTTTTATAATGAATTGTGGATTGAATATGTGATATGGTTTAGACTCTGACATGGGCGGGAAAATGTATTGAGAGTTTGAGTGCCCATGCGAACCCAAGAGTTATGTTCTTAAATAAATAGTAATTGAAAAATATAAATTTTTTACATTATTGATTTTATTTTTTTCTTTATACAACTTCATACACTATTATTGGTTGGATATTATTTTAGATGTCATATGTGATATCCTACTGAGTTGTTATCATACCCTACTCAGGCTAGCTGATCATTACCTATATTGATTTTATTGTTGCATATGTTGATAAGGGAAAGAGCTATATGTTAGATGGATGAGTTGGTATGGAACATGGATGAGACTGGACATAGTGTCCAGACCCACTTGGAGTTGTTATTGTCTTTGTTTATTTTGGTTTTTTCATATTTAAACTTGACATGTTTTGGGATTGAAATATCAATTATTTAGTTCTGGATATTGTACTCCTATTCTGATCATCATGTGATATTGGTTTGGTTTGGATTTTGGTTATATCATTTGGATATTATTTATTAACTTCCACTATTATGCTAATTTTATAAATAGGGTATTCTCTTTCCATGATTGATATTGTAACCTCACTATTATTCGACAGAATATAGCTTACAGGGAGGCATTCCTGAGGTCATGTGACCAACCAGCTCAGGGCACCGGTGTGTGGCACCTGGGTTAGGACATTGTAATTGTGGAAAGTTTTAATTTTCCAAAATAACTGGCCATATATTTTCAGTGATACTTTTTACACCAAAAGGATTCACTCCATTTGTATATAGCATAAGACAAAGGTTTATCAAATCATTTAAAAATTGAAGATACACTTTATCAATTTTCTTCCACTGAGGATAGTTTTCTTCATAATGAAGTTTTTCATCTTTAATTATTCTATCTACATGATAAATCTAATATTTTCTTGTCTCTGCACTTCTATATAGGAACCACATACTTGAAATTATTTTAAATTACCAAAAAAAATGAAAAACATTATTTTACTTTATTATACCTAGATGTACCAGAGTTAGGATATTTTTTAAGAGATTTATGGTCCTTGTGAAACAATATAATGTCATTTGGAGAGGCTTCTATTCTTTTAGAGGTCAAATCCTTTGAATATAGTATCTTTTTAACATTATATATTCATAAATGAATCTCATTATCTTCTGGTAACATTTCATTCAAGAGAGTAAGTAGTTCAGTAAAGCATGTGTCACTCCATATGATTCAATATTTCAAATTTTATAGCTCTAGTATGGTTTAGAATGTTGTATATTTAGTACAAAGA
Organism: Viscum album; assembly: GCA_963277665.1. NCBI lineage: Eukaryota > Viridiplantae > Streptophyta > Magnoliopsida > Santalales > Viscaceae > Viscum > Viscum album. Next base: position 857,092,722 of record OY728158.1, on the reverse strand, counting down.
ACACAAAATTACATCTTTACATGAATATTTATCTTATCAAATAGCATTGTACAATCAGGGAGTTTATCTTAAACTATCCTTGAAATTTCCTTAATATGATCTTCATCATCCTTTATACATGTAATGATATCCTTGATAAAATATTTATCATCATTCACACTTGTAATTGTATCATATGGTCGATAAACTGTAGTGTTATCCTAGTAATTATCTACAATTACTTATTCCTCATATTTATTCCAACATTTAAAACTTTTATATATTCCATTATAGATAAATTGTTCTTCTAAATCCTCTAAACAAGTCTTCAATAATAATAATGTAAACCTAAAAAAGTATTTGAGAAGGGTCATATGCATGATATTTTTGCAAAATTGATGAACTCTTTAACCCATTCCTCATATTATTTTTTCATAAAACTGAAATATATCCATTTTTATTCATTTCCATCTTATTTTATTCAATAATATTCATATTTAATAGATATAATCAATAAAAAAAGGTATGATCTTAAAACCCCAATAGACTATTCAATGAAAGCTCAATTTTCAGAAGCTCTAGTAGATTAGGATTCATTAATATACAATAATTGAATGAGAAATATTAAATTTTCTCATAGTGATATGAAAGCCAATAGTATATTAATAGATAGTGAGATGAACCCCAAAATATCATACCAAAACATATATCATTAATATTATGAGTAAATCAGATGCATACAAACACCAACAGAGTGGTGGGTACATTATTGAATCCACACATACAAAATGGTTCAATGGTTTTATAATGAATAATGTTCCCCATATACATGCAGTGGTTACGTGTCATTAGAGTTTTCACCGGATGAAAAAAACACCAAAAATAAGAAATATACTTAAAAAAGATTAAAATACTATATATGTATCCATTTTAAAATCATTATATAAAACTATGAGGGTGTGAATGGATCGTTTTTCTGGGAAACTAACTAAGTAGAGAAAACCTACAGGAAGAGGGGGGATAAAAAAATAGGGAGGTGAGAACTTTGGTGTTGCGCATGCATGCCATTTTATTATGGAAGAAGAATAATAGAATAACAACAAAACTCAATAATGATTGGTGAAAATTACTAAAAATCAATATTTGATTACTGTATAATTGATTTGTTAGATCTCGATTCATCCAAATTCTTTGACAGAGGTGTGGAAAGGATCGAAATCCATGAGTGATTGATTAGAATGAGCGAGAGGCATAAATGTAAGGTTTATTTTAAAAGAGTACAAAAGGTTTTATCAGTGCTAAAAAACACTAATTAAAGAAAAATTATCTATGCTAAAACTTATAAAGGCTAAAAGAGGACCCTTTTATCAGTGCTAAAACTAGTTCCAATAAATTTGAACGATTATCAATTCTAAAAGAGAATTGATAAATTCTTGATAAAATATTTAATGCTAATAAATGTTTCTTTTCTCTGCACTAATTTTCATGGTGACAAATTTTGGATTTATCAGCACTAAAATTAATATAGACAAAATTAATAAATAAAATAAATTATGAAAATTCATAAAAATATTAAAGATGAATAAATAAAAATATGAATTTAAAAAATATATAACTACAATTAAATTTTAATTATAATCGAATAAATATTAAAAATATAAATATTTTAACAAAATAATATTATAATAAAAATTAAAAAAATGTAATTATATAAATTAAAAATTTTAAAAAATAATAAATATTAATAAATAAAATTTTATTGATAAATATGAAAAAATGAATAAATTATAAAAATATTAAATGAATAAAATTGAATAATTAATAACAAATAAAATTTAATAATTTAAAATGAATAAACTGTAAAAAATTTAAATGAATTAATATCAAAAATTAATAAATTTAAAAAATATATTAAAAATGACTACATATTGTGAAATTAATAAACATTAAAAACGAATTAAATTTAATAATTAAAAATAAAAAAAATCAAAAAAATATTAAAAATTAATAATTAAGAACACTATGAATTAAGATAATATTAAAAATGAATAAATATTGAAATAAAAATGAATAAAAATTTAAACTTACATAAATGCAAAATATTTCAAATAAATTGCTAATTAAAATTTAATAAATAATAATTATATACATATTTAAATTTAAAAATATTAAAATAAAAATGAATAAATATTGAATATTAAAAAAGAAATATTTATAAATAAATATGAAAAAGTGTAAATTACAAAAAATATTAAATCAATAGTATTAAAAACAAAACATAATAATTAAAATGTGTATATCAAAAAAAATTACCTATGCGAGTGTTTGTAAAATTAAATGAGATATGTAAAATTGACTAGAGAAAATAAATTTCCAATTAAATAATGATATATTCCGGAACATAAAAAACATACACATAAAATACATACAAATGCATACACATGCATACACATGCATACACATGCATACACATGCATACACATACGTATAGATACACATACATACACATGCACATACATATACATATTAATTCACTTACACATACATGTATGTGAAGGATTTTGTTAGTCTAATAAAAATTATCAGATCAAGCATAAGTGATATAAACCCTTGTCTGAGTATCTCCCATGCAAGATAAATGAAATGTGTGATAAACAGAAATGAAGAACTTATATAAATCTTGTGTACCTTACATCGAATATCCATTTCATCAATATTTATCTCCATCGAATGAGTTCGAGAGAGATCACAAAAATGGAAAATAAAATGATACCACCTCCATAGTGTACCCATGAACTAAAATGAATCATCCAACATTAAAATTCATCTTTATAAGAACAATCTAAGATGGGATTGATGATAGAATAACATGGAATTCATCTTTCTAGAGACATGTGACCTCATACACATTAGGAAATAAATAGAATTTAAATGATTCCACATGTATCCTTGATTGGTACAGTCAGGTATGTTATGCTATATACTAGGGTATATGTCACCTACACATTAAGTGTGGTATGAATATATCAAGTTGGTCCAGGTGAAAGCCATTTGATGTCCATCAAGAATATACTTATGTATTTGAGGCATGATATTAATATGTTCTTGGTTTTTAGAGGATATTAAGAACTAGTCATCAGAGGATATATTGATTCTAGTTTCCAAACATATTAAACTGACATGAAGTTACAAATAGAATACATTTTCACTTTGAATGTAGGTGATGTGAGATGGAAGTCCTCAAAGAAGGTTGGGGTCACAGATTCTACATTATAGTTTGAGTGTATTTCATCCTTTGAGGTAGTTAAAGAAATATTATGGATGTAAAAATTCATCCAAGATCTTTATGTGGTACCTAACAGTAGAGATCCTATCACACTCTGTTAAGGTAATACTACAGTGGTGGCTCTCACAAAACATCCAAGGTCACATCAAGGGGTAAGGCACATACTTCAGATGTATCATCTCTTGAGGGATTTATCTCAGAGATGTGAGGTTACAATAAGAATTATTTACATGGAAGACCCCTAGACAAAATCCTAGACTAATTAAAAACATTATTTTTCACTACCCGTCCTCAGGGCCCGTGTTGTGACTACCCCAAGCCCGCCTTCCATGGGCCAGGGGCTGGTGACTAGCACCAAGGCATAATTCCCGATAAAAAGGGAAGGCATTGCCTTTTCAAAGTAAACAAACACCACAGAGCAAGCAAGCAGTAGAAGTAAACACTAAGTAAAAACTGCGTACAATAGTAAGTGCAGAAAAGTAAGTGGGCCAGAATACAAACCCAAACTGAAAGTAAAGTACAACTGCAAAGGAAAAATAGCAACTAAAGGTAAAGCCGCAACATCGAGCCGTCCACTGGAAGTCCCACCTGAAGGGTGATTATAGATGGCCTCCACAGCTCCTAGGGTCTAGCCGTCCGCTCCGAGTATGTCCCACCCAGTGGTCCACCTCCGGGTACCGACCTGCTCCACAAGCCTCAACCGCGATCAGTGTTGTCTGTCATCTGCAACCAACACAACGTAGTGCGGGCATAGCCCGTGCAGGGGTGAGTATACGCTACTCAGTAGGGACCCCGAGACCCCCGAAGTTCTCCCAGAATCCCAAAAGGATAATCCACAAAGGAAAGATACAATCACGAAATAACATCTAACCCTACTTAGGTATTTTCTCATACATATACCTAAGTCATCAATTCCAGTATGCTCCATCTTTCAATCCCAAGTACAACCCAGTCCACACAGGAAAACACAACCCAGTCCACAGAGGAAAGCAAAACGTAATCCATACAGGATAGCACAACACAATCCACAAAGGAAAGAAAAATAGGATTCAGCTCACACAGGTATACTTCTTCGTAAGATGTTAGAGATGATCAGATATTGCCACTGATTCATCTAAGCCGTCGGACCCACAAAGGATTGATAGGTACTAACCCCCGCAATGGCCCACAAAGGATCTGACCTACAAAGGATCGATAGGGAACTAACCCCCCAATGACCCGCAAAGGATTTGACCCACAAAGGATCTAAAGGTAACTAACCCCCGCAATGACTGACAAAGGATCTGACCCACAAAGGATCGAAAGGTAACTAACCCCCGCAAAGACCCACACAGGATCAGACCCACATAGGATCTATAGGCGCTGGCCCACACAGGACCGCTGAGTGCTGACCCACACAGGATCGAACCCACACAGGATCGGTAGCACTGATCCACGTAGGATCGCTGAGTGTTGTAGTCATCGCCATCGAATCCACTGAGGATCTCTGTATAGTCGTCGTCGTAGTCGCAGCCAGCTCTAGGGTTCCCGCACACAGCAAGCTCGTTCGGGAGGGTCCACTCCACGAGCCGAGAGGCTGATACATCAACTGACACATACTCTGGAGTTGATGTATCCAAAAGTTATGTATCGTCAACAGGAACTCAACGTCGTAGACGGCGCGTCAATCGTACGCCCGGTCTGAGAGTTATTGGCTTTTTCGTCCCAGGGGCCCGGTTGGTTTTTAAGTCAAAACCTACCCGAACGTACTCCAACTTCGTCCAAACCTCAAGTGGAGTAAGCCAAAAGATCCGTCTCACTAAGAGGAATCCATCAAAGTCGACGGCACGTCAATCGGACGTCCAGAGTTCAAGTTATGAGTGTTTCCGCTCTAAGGGCCTGGTTAGTTTTGTGTACGAACCAACCTGACTGAACCCAAAGTATTCTGAAACCTTGTGTGAGATATACCAAAACGACCGTCTCGATCCAAGGATCACATCGCAACTGACGGTGCGTCAATCGGAGGCCCGTAGCTCATGTTATGGGCAACAGACCGAAAAAGGTTCTCTAATAGGGGGTTCGGGCCCGGTCCGACTCGGCCTGATTCCCCCAGGGTCGGCCCGAACCGGGCCGACCCGTTCCAGGTCAGGGTCCAGCCCGCTTGGGCATGGCCCGGCCCGGATGGCGCGGCCCGACCCGGCCTGGGCGCGGCCCGGCCTGGCGGTCCGGTCTGGCAGACCGGACAGGGAAACCGCCCGGCACGCTGGCCAAGGGTTCGGCCGAACGGCCGAACCTTTCAGGGCGAGGGGCGCTTCCCCCGCATGAAGAACCACGGCCCCTTTATGGGACCGCTCAACTGGCCGGTCGGGGGTTACCACCCCTGGAGATTTCATGTAACCGGCCTGCCCGGCTGGCCGGCCGGCTGCCGCCATCACGGGACCGGTAGGGGGCCGGTCCCCTCGCTCTGACGTCGGTGGCCCGGAACCGGCCGCCAGTTCCCCTGCTCTGCCGTGGCCTAGAACCCGGCCGCAGCCTTCGTCCGTCCGGTGTGGCGCGACGGCGCCACGCCCCTCTGTCGCGGCCCCACTCCAGCCGCGGTGCTTCTGAGGTCCTCCAGCGTTGCGCAATGGCGCCGCGTCTTTTTTTCATCTTCAACGGCGGGGCGCGACGGCGCCGCGTCTTGGTCCGTATTCAACGGTGTGGCACGACGGCGTCGTGCTTCTCCCCCTTTCTTTATCAAAAAAAATCTGCGCGGTGCTTCGGCACCGAGTTGCCTTGCTCGCCGCGACAAAACCAACAACCAAAAAGGGGACAATTGTCGGCCGTGTTCGTGCGGTCTAACCTCCTCCCGTTATCACGATAACATGCAGTTCAAGTAAGTGAAGATAAAAACGGAATAAAACACAAAAGAGAATGCATAAAACCCCTACCGCAACGCTGTCGTCGTAGGACCGTTCATCGTTGAATTAAGTGTCACGGAAGAAGAGGTTCGCTGCAGAAGAAGAGGAGCGCCGTTGGAATTAGGTGATCTTCGAGGAAGGCATCTCTCACCGTCGTCCACCGTCGGAGGTTGGCGTTCTTCGTTGGCGGTGGCGCGTTCTTCGCGTTCTTCGTCAAATAATGAAGAATCTTCTCTTTTTCTCCCAAAGTTTATACACAACACAAACCCCAACAATAATAAAATAATTCCTCCTCTTATTTTTTTTATCAACATAAGAATTTGAAATTTAAAAGATAAGAAACGAACAATTAATTCAAAGAATTAATTGTAACGATTTAACTGCCCAATTTAATGGGGTGTTTCTTAACCAGAAAAACGTAAGATTTGACTTTCATTAAATGGGAGGTTGCGGGTGCATTACATATGAGGGAAGAAACGGCGGGGCTCGTGTGGGCCCCACCTCACAAATATCCTACCATGTGGGTAGGATATTATGGGTCCTACCTTATCCTCTTAACTTAGGTTAAGTGGCTTTAAGTGAAATAAAATAAATTGTCGCACTTTTATTTTATTTCATAACTTAACCCCACAAATTTAAAAACCACACTCAAGAAAACGCAACTCCGGAAAAGTCATTTCTAAGAAAATATTGGCACTGTGATTCCATCGGTGTCCTTGGAATTCAATTCCGAGCACCGGGTCAAATTTTAGAAAAACCCGCTCGTTCGTTCACTGAATGTACCCGAGCTAAAATTCGGAAAATGATTTCGGGCACACTGGGCATCGGAATCAGGTGCTGTCAGAAACTGCGTTCTTGGAACTATACCCCTAGGTTCGGCCCGAACCGGGTCAACCTGTTCCAGGTCCGGGTCCAGCCCGTTTTGGCGCGGGCCGGCCTGGCAGTTCGGTCTGACGGACCGGCCAGGGCAGCCGCCCGGCGCGTGGTGCGCTGGCACGTTGGCCAGGGGTTCGGCCGAATGGCCGAAACATTCAGGGCGGGGGGCGCTTCCCCCGCGTGAAGAACCACGACCCCTTTATGGGTTGCTCAGCTGGCTAGCCGGGGGTTACGACCCCCGGCGATTTCATCTGACCGGTCAGCCCAGCTGGCCGGCCAGGTGCCACCACCACAGGACAGGCAGGGGGCTGGTCCCCTCGCTCCAACGCCGGCGGCCCGGAACCGGCCGCCGGTTCCCCTGCTCCACTGCGGCCGGGAACCGGTCGCGGCCTTCGTCTGTCCGGCACGACGCGACGGCGCCGCGTCTTTTGTTCATCTTCAACGGCGCTGCGTGACAGCGCCGTGTCTTGGTCCGTCTTCAATGGCGTGGCGCGACGACGCCGCGCTTCTCCCCCTTTCTTTATCAAAAAAAAAATATGTGCGGTGCTTCATCACCGCGTTTCCTTACTCGCCACGACAAAACCAACAACCAAAACGGGGAGAAGTGCCGGTCGTGTTCGTGCGGTCTGACCTCCCGTTATCACGATAAAAGGCGGTTAAAGGAAGGGAAGATAATGACGGAATAAAACACAAAAGAGAACGCATAAAACCCCTACCTCAACGTTGTCGTCGAACGAACTTTCGTTGCGGAATTAACCGTCACGGAAGAAGAGGGTCGATGCGAAAGAAGAGGATCGCCACGGAAGAGGAGGATCTTCATAGAAGAAGAGGATCGCCGATGGTGTTAGGTGATCTCCGAGGAAGGCGTCTCTCGCTGTCATCCGCCGTCGGAGGTTGGCGTTCTTTGTTGGCGGTGGCGCGTTCTTCACGTTCTTCGTCGAAGAACGAAGAATCTTCTCTTTTTCTCCCAAAGGTTTAACACAACACAAACCCCAACAATAATAAAATAAGTCGTCCTCTTATTTTATTATCAACATAAGAATTTGAAATTCAAAAGATAAGAAACAAACAATTAATTCAAAGAATTAATTGTAACTATTTAACTGCCCAATTTAATGGGGCGTTTTCTTCACCAGAAAAACATAAGATTTGAATTTCATTAAAAAGGGGGTTTGCAGGTGCGTTACTTAGGAGTGAAGAAACGGTGGGGCTCGTGTGGGCCCCACCTCACAAATATCCTACCAAGTGGGTAGGATATTATGGGTTCCACCATATCCGCTTAACTTATCTTAAGTGTCTTTAAGTGAAATAAAATAAAGTGTCGCGCTAGTTTTATTTTATTTCTTAACTTAACCCCAAAAATAAAAAACCACACCTGAGAAAACGCAACTCTGGAAAAGGCGTTTCTAAGAAAATACCGGCACTGTGATGCCATTGGTGCCCTCGGAATTCAATTCCGAGCACTAGTTCAAAAGTTAGAAAAACCCGCTCATTCGTTCACTAAACGTACCCACACTAAACTTCAGAAAATGATTTCGGGCACACCAGGCCTCAGAATCAGGTACCGTCAGAAACTGCATTCTTGTAAAATTCTAAAGAAAATTAAGAAAAAAAATTGCTTGAATTTTTCAGGTCTTTATATTATTATCATGTGAGGTCCAACGGACTGAAAGTCATAAGCAGTTGACTCTAGTCCAGATGGGAGTTTTTTGGAGTTGGTATCCTAGGAATAACTATTTGAACTTGGATTAGATGTATATTTTCTGTATTGATTATTAATAAAACATACTATTACATATTTTTCAGTATTCTTTATGACTCTAATGTAATAATGTCTTAGATTATACATTGTATTGATAAGGTCATAGTAGTTCCTATTATTATTAGAACCTTTAAGTATTGTAATGATTCTCTTAAAAAAAATTCTACTGTTAGATAACATACTATTATGGGACACATAGTACATAGACTATTAGATGAAAGTACTCATAGGAGGATTAGTCTTCTTATCATAAATTTCTCACTTGGTAATCTCCAAGATTGGAGATTATGAGAACAGACCCCCCCCCCCAATAGGAATTCAACATGTTTTAGGGTCATCAGATATTCCTATCTATGAGCATGTGTAATGGTCTTTATACTTTATGATTATCATTAATTCATTTCATGACATTTTCACAAAGATTTTTAGAAAAAAAAAACTATGATGACATATGTTCATGGTGAGGTAGGTCATGTTGGTAGTTCTGCCTGTATCAGTGGTCTATGGATGTGCACTCAGGGAGGGATCCATCCTGTGAGGCGGTATGGATTTCTCTCCCAATTCTTCCACTCCCCTTCCAGAACATTTCTTTATTAGGCACCATTAGAGACTTAGTGGGACCTTTTCTTTGTGATGGTGATCGGACACTTCAACGTGATGCTTCAGTGGAATAGGAGATTTTCCCTGAGATGAAGATTTCTAACCCCATTTTGGATAGGATCATTCTTCGTGTAGAAGGAACAGTGGACTAGTCCCAACCCCTTACTTTCCTTATGTTTCTGAACTAATGCTCCCATTTTCATTTGTAGGGTCACTCTCTCCCTCTTTTCCATAAAAGATGTTTGGTCTGATCTGATAACTGAAAAGAGAAACATCCAATAGTTTATAGATATGTCCCTCCATGGATGGTCAACCCTCCTTCTCTGGCCCATGTTGACCTGATGGATTCTTCCACAATGGATCAGGATACCCTCAATTCCTATCCTTCCCAGGAGCCTCATCCACATGATCTAGTTGACATTCAATTACTAGGGGTGTGGCTGGTGCGTACTAATCTAATTCCATAATCCCTATATCTCAACATGTTTGACTCATTTCACCTTTTCAGCCCATATTTTATGCATCCACTTTCTATGATCTCCCCAAGAATCAGTTCTTTACTGCCTGGGAAGATGGATCTTCTTGGGCCTTCATCAGAAATCATTTCGATGGCTCCTGACCCTTCATCTTGATCAAGGGATGATCTTCCTTCTTCTCCAGGAAATAGTATAATGAATTCGGAGTTGTATAATGGGATGGTATCACTGGAAATGGCTTCCATGTTGGGATGAAGTGGCGTGCGTACCAGATCCCAATAAAATATTAAAGGAAATCAACATTGTCTTCGATCTCTTATGGATATGTTTATGGATCTCAAACCAGGCACATATCTCACTAATGTTATCCTTTCTCTTATGGAACATTTTTGGTTTAGGATCCTGAGTTAATTCGGACTTTTTCACCAATGAATTTCTCAATAGTTTATTTTCACTTAAGTCTATTTTAAATCCAAAACAAAGTTCCTCGAAAATTATAGATATGGAGTGCAGAGTTAGGTTGGAAAATTTATTGCATGCAGATCCTTAGAATCGTCACATATAGTTATTCTAGAATTCATCAATCTTATTGGACCTGATAGCATCTTGGGATTAGTTCTTAATAGTGAATATCATATATAGATCACTCCTCTTCTTCATCTCATTGGTCTATATGAAATGTGATGTGCTTGTTTAGTATGCCCTTTGGAATGATCTTAGCTATTTCAACCCCACAAATGTCCCATAGTTGCTGGGGGTGATTTTAACATTATTGTTGATCTATCGAAGAAGAAGATAGAGGGTCCCTTCCCATGTAATGGAATCTAAGAATTTGTTTCTTTTATGGATAGTAATGTCCTTATAGACTTTTATTTTGAGGGAGATCGGTTCACTTGGTGTAAAAACAAAAGGGGAAGATATAAAACCTGGTGTCTCCTTGATTTCTGTCTTGAAAACTTCAATGTTATCTCTACCTTCCCAGAAATCAAGGTAATTCATCTTTCAAGTAGTTTTTCCAGATCACACCCCCTAAAAATTATTGTTCTCTATAGGGTTAATGGAATTGACTCCTTCAGGTTCTCCCACATGTGGTTGGAGGATTCTGGTTTTCAGCAAGTGGCTAAGGATTCTTGGTGAAAATCTATGTAGGGTAGTTCCTGGATGAAACTCCATAACAAAATCTGACCCCTTAATAGAAATCTTCAATCCTTGGCCAAAACCAAACTATCTCACTTTTCAAACCCAGAGGTGATCAGGAATAAGATTGAATGTTTGGAAACCATCCTTGAAAACAATTATAATGAAAATATGCTAGATGATCTTACTAACTCAAAAAATTCCTATGATGATCTGCTTCTTACATAGGATTTGGTGTCCCGCAAAAAATCAAGGGTCAAATGGTTGCATGAAGGGGACCACAACATGGGATTTTTCCATGCCTTCATCGAAGAGAAACATCGTATCAGGAGACCTAATATTCATATGCAGGATGGATCTTTCTCCAAAGACATAGATGTGGTGGGGAGGATGGTGAATGACTTTTTTAGGGGTCTTTTGGATGGTCTTAAATCTAGCAGGCCTATAGGGTATCCACGGGACAATGCATATTTTTTGGAGGAAATTCCCCAGGTTTTCATAGCAGTAATGAATGATTTGGTGGAGTCTTCCCCTAACAAAAGGGAGGTTTCGAGATGTATTCTAGTCTCTTAACCCAGAGAATGAATCAAGCCTTGATGGATTTCTTGGATCCTTTTATGGGGGTTGTTGGGATCTGATCAAGGGAAATATTGTAGAGGCGGTTCAATATTTATTTAAGGGCAAAAATCTTCCATGTGTGGATACTTCCACCAAACATGTACTTATTCAAAAATTCAAGTATCCCCAACCACTCCAACATTATAGTCTCATTTGTATGGGCAACATCCATTATAATGTTATTTCCTCCATTCTCAACAAATGACTATCAATTTACCTTCCTAGTTGGGCCTCTGAAGAGAAACATGGATTCATAAAAGGAAAGTCTATTTAGGGAGAGATTGGGCTAGCCCAGGAGATGATAGGCAATATTAATAAGAGGAATTTCGACTCCAATATTGCAATAAATATCGACATGAACAAATCCTATGATATATTGGAGTGGAATTTCAATATCAATGATCTTTCCGTCAGTGGTTTCTCTACATGGGTGACTGATCTTCTTTTCTGGTTCTCTACTTTCATGGGGAAATGATATAGATTATTCAAATCATCAAGGGTTATTAGACAAGGGGAACCCTTTCTCCCATATTATTTATATTTTCTCAATACTCTCATATCCAGCACATAAGTAAAAACATCATACTGTCCAGTATTTTTCCCTACCATTCCAGGTACAATGTTCTTGAGATTTCCCATATTATGTTTATTGAGAACACATTGATCTTTTTTAATGGTATTAATAGGTCAATTAGGGGAATTTATGTGGTCTTTTCAGATTACAGTTATTAGAGTGGTCAAGTGATAAACAGGGATAAAAGATCTATCTTCATTTCTAGTAAGTTCTCGGTTAGAAGGGATCATTTATTACATAAAATCTTGGATATGCAAAGAGACTTTTTGTCCAATGGAGTACATGGGTGTCCTGGTGTCTCCTAGAAAAATATGCATCCACCATTTTGACAATATGGATGATAAAATCAGAGAAAGAATATTGAATTGGAAGAACATGTTTTTATTATTTGGTGGTAGAATTACATAGATAAACAGTTTGCTCTTCTCTATCCCCATTCACATTATCTCATACATCAAGGTACTGAAAGGTGATTTGTATAGGCTAGACAGTATAATGGAATCATTCTTATGGGATTCACAATCTGAAGGGAAACACCATTAGGCATCATGGAGTAGTATGGATAGACCTCTGGAAGAAAAGGGGGGTCAATTTTAAGAGCATATCTACTACAATGTAGGGTTTGCATGCCAAGCTAGCTTGGGAGGTTCTCTAGGGGAAATTTTTTTGGGGAAATGTTTATGTAGTATAGGTATGGGAGTGACATGAAGAAGAAGAGAGGAAGACTTTCAACTCCTGGGTGCATGATTTTTTCTTATATTTTGAATCTCCAACATCACTCTCGATGGATTATGGGGAGAGGGGATATTAGCCGTTGGAATTATAATTGGGTAGAAGTTAGTCTTGGCTTCCTAGGTCTCCTAGTCTCTAATATTACCCTTATCAATCCAGTTATTTCTCGATCTTTATTCATGATATCTTGAATGAGGAATAGAGGATTTCTTATGATAACATTGTGCTTAATTCAGATCTGGAGAGGTATGTTTATATGGGCTCCTCGTCTGCTGTTTTCTCATCCAAAGACTACCTTAGAGTGCTCTCAATGGACCAATATCATGATGTTTGGGGTCAATTTTTATGGTGACAATCGATCCCTAAGAAGTTCAATTTTTTTATTTGTAGAATCCAGAATATGGTTGTACCTACAGAAGATAACATTCAAAGGATAGGAGTGAATTTTTCCTCAATATTCCTTTATTGTAAGGTGGAACAGACTAAGATCATAGATCATCCATTTTTTAGAAGAGACTAGGAAATCATTGTTTGGAATGTGTTTTCAGGAATCATTGGTCGGGGCGCCCATGTGCACTCCAGAATCACCTTTCTTGAACAGTGGTTTCAGGTGACGGGGAACTGTGGGTCAGAGAGAGCCACAAAAATGATCATTATGGTGGCTGGTTGTTGGGGAATTTGGAAGCAAAAATTGAGGCCTATAACAAGGGCATCAAGTTATCCAGAACATGACTCATCTACAAAATCAAGTATATTATTGATGATCTCACTCGCCAATGCTGCACATGCTAGGATACCACCTCAATCGGGACTCTTCTTGTGGGAACTTCAAATTACACCAATGCTCATAGAGTTAGGCATGAAAGATGGGTCTACTAGATTATAAATCATACAAGACTTAAATTGAACATGGACAGCTCATGTAACATGGATACGATGAGTGGGGGTTGGTGATTTGGGACTCAAGGGGCTCAGTGGTCCTTGATTTTTGTGATTCATTTTGAAGAGGCAATCCTCTACAGGCCAAGGATGTAGCTATGCTCACTGGTTTATTATTATGTGGTCAAAATAATGTTCTCTTTGTGACTGTTGAAACAAATTCCCTTATAGTGCATAATGCTTTGTGAGGTATCAGTCCTATCCTATGGACTATTGCTTACAGTATTTGGAGGTGAATTGAACTTTTGAGTGGCATCATGGAATATTGTCATATGTGTCATGAATGGAACATGGTGGAAGATTTTTTGGCTTCCAAGGAAACCCATGGGGTTTGAATGTCATGTTTTTATGGTCTTGGGTCCTTTTCCCTTGAGGGTATCAACCTTATGCACATGGATTCCCTCAGTCTTCACTATAATAGAACACCCTGATTACTTTCTTGTTTTTTCTTCCCTTCAGACCTGTATTGTTTAGTTGATTTCTTCTTAATAAAATCAATAAAAATGACTTTTTGGACAAATATTTATTAATGAAATGAATATTTGAACTAAATTTTTATTCAAGTTTTCAATAAATTATAGAGGAGTTCAAATAGATCAAGACTATGTTTAGTGAAAAATAATAAATAACATGGAATTTGAATAATATTAATTATTGTGAAAGTTGCTGAATGATAAAAATATTATTATTATTATTATATGGAATGGGATTTATTAAATGATATTATATTTTTTAAAGTTTGAAGTGAAATGAAATTATTATTAAAACTTAAACACTAGCTCTATAAATATATAGTTATATATATTTTTTAGTGTGTGAAAAAATTGATCAGAAAAATTTAAATGGATAATTGGTACTAACAAAAAATTCTCTCTTGACACCCCCTTCTCTCTCCCTATCAAGAATGATAAATACAAGACAGATTTCTTCATGACTGAAGGATGAGCAATCAAAAAAAACAACACAAGACAATCAATTCACCACACTAGCACCCATATATTTATTGGCATTGTATAAGGATCAAAGGAGAACATATGGTTCACCACTAGAGGGATTCTATCCTTGGATCCATATGGTGTAATGAATGCAATCTGAAAGAGTATTTTTGGATGGTCAACTTTCACATTAAAAAAAATATCTTATTCCCTATTATTCATTATATCCAATATTAAAAAAATTAATTTTAATTTTTATGTGGAAGATACTTGCTCATGGTGTCGGGAAACTCAAATATTTAAAGGTATTTTAATATATCACCCACCATTGCATGATTTTGTTGTTCCCAGAACCAATAATTCCTACCACTTATCTATCTGGACATCCCCAAATAACAAGACCCAAAATAAATTGGAAAACCTACTCTGATACCATTTTACATGAACAATCCTAAGGTTACATCCAAACCAACACCCAACCTGGCCTGTCACATAGCCCAAAGGGAATTCTCAATCCCCGCATGCTAGAAACCAGTTCCTGGGAATCAAGGAAATCCTTTGGGAATTATTTTCCCATTACATTACCCAAAACCATCATAAATAAATTACAATAAAAACATACAAAATATCCAAAACATAAACCAAAATAAAATAAAATATATGAGCATAATGAAATACCTCCATGATAAGGGAAAAAACATGCAAATGAAGAGGAGATAAAAAAACACATGTCTCCTCATGAAACAAGGTCTGACCACCCACCATTTCACTACTATCACCTATCCTAGAAACATTATCCTGAAGTCCTACACATACATTTCAATCCTTACTCTTACCTATGTCAGAAAAAAAACATATACCCAATGGGTGTATGTAGGGTTTCAGTTCACTTTCCTAGTAGAATACCACTCGGTGTTTCATGACTAACCATTCTAAGAAAAAAATTTACATTCAGTTTTAAATACAATATTCGATTTTAAAAACAAGTTTTTAACTTTTAATAAAATATAGGAGAATAAGAGGAACTATAAAATAATTTATAGAAACATAAACACCATGCAAATCCCTAAGTATCTAGGGTAGTGTCTTATTATCCTTGTACTGTGAGTAGTCGATCCATATAAAAATCCTCTCTTATGAACATATCCCAAACAATAAACTAATTCATCACATATTATAATAGTTTACTTAGTTTTATACCATAATCCTTATAGTTTTGGAATATCATACCTGTTATACTTGTCCTTGTCAACCTACCTAGGTACCCGAGATTCCCATATGATTTTACCCTTTTGTTTTCAAATCATGAAAATCTAATTCCATCACATACCACCTAAAATATACCAAATAACATACTTTTCAACTATTAAAATAGATAAACCCATTTGCATGCCCCCACACACACATAAAAATAATTCAAGGTACTATTAAAAATATAAAAAAGTATATTAAATTTGTCAAAAAAATAGAACACCATGAAACCACCTACCTTTACCCTTAAAATCACTAACAACTAGTTGAAAACTCAAATCCATGAATCTATGGGACCCTATGGATGTAACAAAATAATTAACATAAATACTCATAGTATATGGTTCAAACTAAACCAACCCTAGGTCACCGAAACCTTGAGTTGTGAGGAAAATTTGAAACGAATATAGAAGAAACCTAAGGGGGAGAGATGAAGAACTTACTTGAGTGTTTCTTGAAGAACCAAGGAAAAAACCACATCAAATTGAGCCTAGGGTGAAGGGGAGAATAGTGATGGAATGCCTACAGTATCAGGGTTTGAGAATATGAAGAAATGGGGTAAGAAGGGGTTAAATTAGTTTAATGTAATTTAAGGAAGTTTAGATTCCTTAAAATCTACTTAGGTAAAAAAGTTTCACCAAGTATTCTCCAACTATACTGATTCCTCTATATTAGTGTGTACAATTTTTAGGGGCTATCATATGTTTAAAAAACTATGCAAAAACCAAGTAAAATCCCAATACCAAGAATTTTTAGTATTTTCACGATTTCCTCACAGTTTACTATAACCATGTGCCATGCCCTATCTCCCAAAAAACATCATGTTTAAAAGAAAAATCCCTGTGAAAAATTATAAATGAAATTGAGGCTCAAAATTAATATGAAAATGTTGAAAATTTAATAATGAGTCTGATAAAAAAACTCAAGGGGTTTTTTTCAAATAGAGATTGAAATATAAAATATGAGAAGTCTTAGAAATTAAAATTTTAAAAACACCTCTTTGAACATTTAAATTTTTCCATAATAGGTAGAGAGAGGTGTCGGGAAGAAGAAATGAATTTTTTAAAAGGGTAAGTGAAAAAATAAGGTAAAATTAATTAATAAATAAAAATAAATATTGAAAAATAAGAAGATGAAATGAAAAGAAAAATAATAAAATAAACAAGATACATACCTTTTCATGACACTACGTTACTCATGAAATTTTTTCGCCTCCATTGATTGAAATGTTCATTTAAAGAGCTTGGAAAAGATACTTTAAAGTAAAATCATAAATTTAAAGAATTAATTAATTTATATTTCATCAAGAAAAAACCAATATTAAATTTTTGAGAGATAATTATATAAAATATATATACTCATCATTAAACGTCCTTCAAGAAACGAATATTTTATTAAGTGATTATAAACAGAAATAACTTAAAAGGAGAGTATAAAATAGTAATTTTAAAAAAAATTAAAAACAAATTTTTTTCAAAAAGTAATTATATTATAAAAGGTTCTCATATTTTGAAAAAAAAAATTTGAATTTTTGAAAATAAAATATCTCTATCAAAGAAAAATTTCAGAATTAAAAGAGATGGGGATCCCCCTAAAATGATATCACTAGTGAGATAAATAGACTAAATAAATTAATAAAAAATATATTAAATATTTAAAAGTATTAGAAAAAATATTTTAAAAATATAAAACAAGTTAGTCATAGATCAAAGGAAGTATTTTACAATAGAACCATTCATAATTCACCTTTAATAAATTCAAAAAGAATAAGGGAAATAAGTTTGGTGAAAATGTCAATGATTTGATACCCCCATTAGAATAAATTATAAATAGATATCACATTTTTTGAAGTGATATCTTAAGAAATGGAGTTTTGTATTAATTTCTTTAGTGTTAGAATGATGGATTGGATTTTTGGAGATATTAATGGCACTAATGTTATCACACTTAATAGGTATATGGTCAATTGTAATCTCTATGTCTAAGAGAGTGTGTTTTATCCATAATATTTGGGCACACTAACTCCAAAAATATAAGTATTCCACTACTTCTATAGAAAGATTAACCTCATTTTTATTCTTATTACTCAATGAGACAAGCGATTTTCTAAGTAGGTGGAAAGTACAACTTTTACTTTTACTCTCTAGATTTCATCCTCCAAAATCATCATCATAAAAATAATTTCATTTAGAAGAAGTTCCATTATATTAAAATAAACCATGATTATTAGTTCTTTTTAAATAACAATAAATCCTTTTGAAAAATTTGAAATGAGATTCCATTGGATTTGATTAAAAAATAGTACAAAAACAACCACTGAACATTATATCAAGTTGGGTCATTTTAAGATAATGTATACTAAAAATCATACTTATCTAAAGTTTTTTTGACTATTTTACTATATTCATCTAATTTTATCATGCATCTTTCACTCATTGGCATATTAATGTACTAATCATGATCCATGTTGAATCATTTTAAGTGTTCATTATTATATTTTTCATGAATTAGAAAAATAAAATAATTTCTTTATGAAATTTGAGAACCAAATAAGTATTTTAGTTCACCCATAAATATCATTTCAATTCCATTTTTCATTAAATTTGATTATATCCAAAAATTTCATTATCAATTTAAATTTAAACAAGTAACAAATCATTTGATATTTGTTTTAAAAAAAGACTTGAATTGGATTTTCCTATTTTAAAACCATTTAATAAAAGATAATTTGAAAGATAATCATATCAATCTTTAGGATATTGTTTTAAACGATAAATATTTATGGTTAATTAGAAAATAAAATTTTTAAAAAAAGGATTTTCAAAACTAGATCGTTCTTCCCAAAAAACATTTTGGGAAATAAAACCATTTAAAAACATTCTTACAACCATTTGAAAGAGTTTGAAAATAATAATATATGAGATTTTAAATAAGATTCTAATGGATTATAAATATTTGATGGTTACCAAGGTTTAACCATAATTGATTCGTTCTTCTTGGTTATAATCATTACCATCTAAATGGGCATTATTTATAATGTTCTTACTATGAACTTCTAGTTTATTCCAAAAAAATCCATTTAGATCCTATGATGGGATAATCATTAAGTCTTTCCAAAAAAACCCTATATATAATTTTTATTGAATTGATTTATTTTTTATTTCATTGACTGTATCCAATTTTCATCATTAAGGATATTGTTAAGGTTTTGTGGTTCAATGTGAGAGACAAATAAAGGGTGTTTGGCCTCATTTAATATTGATCTTTTAGTATGAGTTATCACTTGTAAATATGTAACGATATTTTTTAGGAGACGGCATCTATATTTTTTTAATAATTTATTTAAAAAAAAATTTAAGGATAATGTTGTTATTCTATATAATCATTATTTTTAAATGATTCATTTAAAACATTATTTCCAAAAACATTTTCAGAAATATAATAATGAAAATTTTCATATAAAACATGGATTGATTATTCTAGTATTTCATTCCTTTTGTTAAATAATCTGCATTCCTTGATTAAGTTGGAGAACCCAATAAAGATACTTTCAACATATTTAGAATCAAATTTTCTAAGATTATATGTGATGTTTATAATAGAACATATGCTTTCAAAATCATTAAAAAAGATGACTTTGTGATTTTTATTTTTCCAATGTTCATAAGAGTTTCTTTTAAGAAAATATATTATGATAACATGATTAATTATATAGAATTAAATATTCACAGCCTCATACCAAAGATTGTTTGGTAATTTAAAATCATTAAAATGGTGTTTGAGTGATTTCTTGGATAGTTTTATTTCACCTTTATACTACCCTATTTTGTTGTGGGTTTGAGGAGAAGAAAAAAAATTATTATTTCCTTAAAATAAACATAAATAATCCAAATATTTACTATAAAATTTTCCTCCATGATCTCCTCGAATTAAAATAATTTTCAAAACATTTTAATTTTCCTCTTTTTTATAAAACTTTATGAATTATTTCCAAGGTTTACTTTTATGAGATAAAAAATATTCCAAAGTGAATGTTGTAAATTTATCAACAATAATGAAAGTATGGTATTTACCTCCTATATTTTTTATTTTAAATGCTATAAAAATAAAAACATGAATTGATTAAATATATTTTGAAGATTAAATATCTTATTTTTATTCAAAAGAGGGTTTTTGTTTCTTATTATATTGGCATGCTTCACAAACCATGTCATCAAAGAAATGAAGTTTAAGAAGATATTGTACTACATGATAATGGTTAATCTTGATGAGTGAGTGTCTAATGCGGTGACTAAGTTTTCTATTCCAAAGCCACAACTCAGTAACTGTTTCAATAAATCATTTAACATGGTGGTTAGTGATAGATTTTAAATTAATTTTATAAACAATTTGAAATTTAAATTTAGTAAATAAATGTTTTTCATTTGAGTTAAGAATGTTACAAATTTTATTTTTGAAAAAAAAACCACTATCAAAAAATTGAAAAATTATTAGAAAATTATATTTCATGACATTAAATAATAAATATTTTTTATAAGATTTGAGTTAGAAAAATTATGGAACCTTCAATGATTATCTTACCCTTAGAATTATAACTAAAAGTGATGTGAACTTATTTTTGTTTAGTAATTTTAATGATTTTTAAGAGGTATTCATATATGTGTGTTGATAAACTACTATCTAGATACCACAATGCTTCTTAGGTTTATCTCAGAATAGATTTTTTATATAATATAAAATGACTAACGTTTTTGGTAGTGAAATGAACTTAGTTCTACTTTTGTTAGCCAATAATTATTTAGGAATCTAGATTTGTTTGACTTGAAGTTTTCTTTTGAAAAAATTGGAAGAAATAATAATTGGTTTTGGTCTCCGTATCATGAATTCATTCAATCAAATTCATAAATTAGATGACCAATTATTTTACAATAATAGAAAATCTTATCCAGTGAGAAATATTTAATAAATTTTGTTTTTGATAGATTTCATGATGTTCTATTATGATTTGCGAAACCAAGACCAACACAATATTATTCATTAATTTAGGAGCCCAATATTTTTTTTTAAAATTATTTTCTCCTTGGGTGAATTTGGAAATATATCTTTCAAAGTATTTAATAGTAGATTTGAGTTTATTGAAATTTTTTTGATTCTTAACTTTCATGGAGTGGTATTTTTTTCCTTGAAGATAAAATCTTTTTATTTTTTAAGATAATATTTTTCTTTAACCGATTTCTTATATTTATTTTTAGGATCTTTATATAATGAAGTGGGTTGATGAGAACCATTTTTAATTTGAATACCAGCATATTTTTTGTCTTTAGAATTTATTTTATTAGAGTATTAATAATAATAAAAGAGATAGGAAGAATTAGGAGAAGAGTAGGAGGAGAAGAAGAAAATAGGAAGAGTGGTATTGACCTTAACTTATTCATCAACAAGTTTCATACGGAACATGGGGAATGATTAACTCAATTTGGATGAGTAATTTTAATCCTTAGAGTTATAACTTGTACTCCAGGTTGTGACATTGAAAGACTTCTTACCATTTTTAAATTAATTAAGATTGTTCTTGTAGATGGGGCACTAAAAATGGATGTAACATTTCATTTTACATTTTTAGCATGTCACATTTGGTTCTTCCTTTAAACTTTCCATCATGGATCAATTAAATAATTTCTTCTTTTGGAATAAATTTTTCATGTTCTAAGAGAGTTGATAATATTCTATAACTTCTCCTTTGGATGGTTCATCATTGGTATATTTTTAGGTAATGTTTTTCTTTAAATATTTGACTTCATTGTCCTTATTTTATGGTTGTCTCTTTATCATTATTTAATAAGTCATTAGGGATCTAATGAGTTCCTCAATGGTTATTTTCTTCAAATCTTTGGATTCTTGAATGTTTGTTACTTTGGTTGAATATGAGATAGGTAAATCCCATATGATTTTATTTACAATCATATTTGTATATAATTCATTACTAATGGAATTTCTACCATCTAAAATGTTAGTAAATATCATAAATATGCTAGTAATAGATTCATTAGAAAGCATAGATAAGCATTCAAAATCTTAACGATACATATCCAATATAGTGTCCTTCACTTTATTTGTACCTTATTTTGTGACTTGTAATAATTTTCACATTTAATAATCCATTTTTTCACATACAAAAATTATTAAACATATTTATATCAACACAAAAATGTAAGGAATTTATAGCTTTGTTATTAATTCCAAATTTTTAAATATCTTAAACAGTCCATTTTTCTTCATATTCTTTAGTTGGAACATACTCATGCATTTCTATTTTCCATATAGGGTAAATAATATTATCAAGGAAAGTTGACATATGATCCTTATTATAGGAATATTCAGTTCCATAAAAAATTAAATCATGTGAATAGGAATTTGATTCCATAATATATATATCTATTTTGAAATCAACTAATAATTTAAAAAAAAAATTAAATGACTATATTGTTAAATAAATATAAATTACCCCTATGATACCAATTTTCTGTTAGAGAAATATGGAAAAAAGGGGGTGAATTTTACTTCCTAAAATTAAATTTTAAGTAAAAGGTAATTTATAAATTAAATCAATTAAAAAATAATAATGCGACAAATCGATTGAGTGATAGTTGAGAAGTTCGATTTGAAATATAAAGATAACATTGAAGTGAATCTTTCCAGGAAATGATTGAATCAAATTTATGAAAGTATATGAATCGATGTAAAATTATAAAAGTGATAATGTAAAGATAAAGAAAACACAATTGATAATATACTCGTTAAGAGCATGATGCAGGTTAATACATCTACACCCTTAAACTTTAGAGGTCAATAGTATAAATTCCTTGATCATAGTGTTGATCAAGAAACATTTCCCTTATAATTTTGTTTTGTGGGAACCCTATTGAGCTTCACTAGTGTCCAGGGAACCCATCCCTCACTTTTTTGGAGTGAGAACCCCTTAGATAAAGGTGATGAGAATAGAGAATTTTTCTATATTAAAACTCATTATAATGACACTCAATAATCTCATGTATGGATGATTACAATTGGGTATGAGAGATTTGGGAGTAAGGATATAAGGATTTGAGATATTGAGAATATGAGAATGAATCTTTGAGAGAAAAAGTGAAATATGTCACTTCAGTGTTGATTCAATCCAAAGAGTGTAATTGGGAGAAAGAGATCCATGGTAAGGTTCCAAGGTTCCAAGAGAGTCATTTTAGTCTCCAAGAGGACCAAGAACATTCTATAATTCATCTAGTGTAATCTCAGGAAGACCACCATTATGGTCTTTTGATGATAATAAATTCCCTCTTAGAGAGGCCTACTAAACACCATCTGATACTTGATAGTGACCACCAGGTACCCAATCCCATACATGGAGTTAGGGGAGCATCAAGAATTGGATCTGGCTTGTCAGTATAGCTCTATCAGTAAGTTGGTGGACTACTTCTAGAAAATGTCACTTTTTCCATCACCAATGGAAAGTCGGTACGTCTATGCTGCTACTAGAGCTAATGCACACATGGAACGAGCTAGTCGATACCCTGAAATAGAGATCAAGTGCATCTTATAACTATCCATCTTCAATAATGGATACCTAAACTTCTTTCTAAGGACTTATAAGGATCATTAAACATGATTCCATGATCCTAAAGGATGAAAATAGATATATATGATCTTTTAATAAGTATTAAAAATAAAATCAGCATTTCAGGAATATCATTAATTATTATTTAATAAAAACATTTAATATCACTTAAAATAAAATAATAAAATCATTGGTGAGTGTTTGTGATCATGAAAACTCCATGAGGGGGAGAGGATCAATAGGGCCCAGTCAGTGAACAAGTTCCACCGCATTCCAAAACATCTGGGGGACCCACTATTTTCTATAGTAACCAAAAATGTCTTGTAGTTTTCTTTGAATTCACTGCCTACTTCCAATTAATAGTAAAATTCACCCTTATGTAAGTAATTAAGGACCCTTATGAATTTATTTTTCCATAAAACAATGCTAAAAACATTACATAACCATTATAAAAAACATATGTAATTGTATCTTATACAGGTACATCTTCTAGAACATGACAATATATACACCCTTGTTTCAAAACATAAATTATGAAACCCCTTCCACTATTATAATTCCATTATCGCACATCTGAACATGCTAAAACATAATTTACTAAATTTTTTCATCTAGATGTCTATATCGGGACAAGAAGATTGACTTA
Source organism: Viscum album (assembly GCA_963277665.1). Taxonomy (NCBI): domain Eukaryota; kingdom Viridiplantae; phylum Streptophyta; class Magnoliopsida; order Santalales; family Viscaceae; genus Viscum; species Viscum album. Next base: position 857,068,420 of record OY728158.1, on the reverse strand, counting down.
TGATGTCTATTACTACTATAAACGATTGAATGATTATAAAAACTATTGTATTGGTATATATTACTACTTTATGAAAACCACTAGAAATTAATAGAATAAGATAATAAGAAGACTCACTACTATAGATATGAGGTTTATCAGCATTAAAAAAGGATATTATCAATGCTAAAATGAATTGATGTTTTAAGTGCCTTTAAAAGTTGAAATATTTTAATATTTCTAGAAATAATGATGATAAAAATCATCATCTTCAGTGATAAAAAATTCACTAATAAAGTGGGAACCTTTTTAGTGTTTTTATATCATTAATTAAGGTGTCTCGTCACTGGTGTTTTTTAATGTTAATTAAGGTATATTTTATTAATGACAGAAATAGCATTGATAAATATCATGTTGCAATAGTGTGTTAGTCCAATTTATAGTAAACTAAAGAAACACAATATATAATTTAAATACAAAAATAACATCATGATATTAAAAAAACATTTTATAATGATATAAAAAATTACTATTAAAACACTATCTTTTATAATTACATTAGTACGTACAATTTATGACAAATATTATTCCAAAACTTTCAAAAACTCCATTTCATTTTCTTTGGTCCCCCTTCCAAAAGAGCCTTATCATACTTTCAATTATCAAAAAAAACCCATATCAAACAAAAGAAGAGTGTACCTATATTAAAAACAATTATTGTGTTATTATTACTATAAATATATAAATTAAAAAAAATATGATACAACGCATTAAAAATGACAGTTTTAAACTGAAAAAATACACTTCAAGTCATATCGGGCACACCGTGTCTCAAATTAAAGTGTGATTGTTTTCTACAAATAAAAAATGGTTTTGGGATTTATTTTCTCTAAAATAAAAAGACAATATGAGAGTGGTTTCTTGGTTTTTAGTATATGATGCATGTTTTAAACTAAAATGTCAGTTTTAAACAAAAATAATTACTTTGAGTCATACCAACAACACCATGTATCCTATTAATGTACAGATGAATATTGCACTTAAAATTTTATTTATGGATCATTTTACTTATATATCAACATAATATGAGTATTTTTTTATAGTTTTCATTGAGGGACACAAATTTTTAACTAAAATGTCATTTTTAAACTGAAAACATACACTTTGAGTCATACTAGTCGGAACATGTATCAAATTGACATGATGATAAATCCTACACATTAAAAATTACTTATCTATAATTTTCATAATGAATCAAGACCATAAAAGTGTGATTGATTAGTTTTTAGTGAGTGATGCACATTTTTAACTAAAATGTCACTCTTAAACTAAAAGCACGCACTTTGAGTCATATCAGTCACATCATGTATCAGATTGAGGTGAGGTTTATTCTTATACATAAAAAAGATTTAGGAATAATTTTAATAATGTATTAAACCAATTTCAATGAATTTTATTGGTTTTTATTGAGTCGTGAGTATTTTTAACTAATATGTCATTTTTAAACTAAAAAGACACACATTGAGTCATATCATAAACTCATGTGTTGAAATGAAAATAAATTAATTAAAACATGTAGAAATATAATTATGGATAGTTATTATAAATTATTAAGACAATAAGATAATTTTTATCAGTTTTGAGTATTTTACATGTGTTTGGATCTAAAATGTTAATTTTAAATGAAAAAAAACACAATTTCAGTCATACCGAGTACACCGTGTGTTGCATATATTTTCAGTTAATTATTAAATGTCACAAATGTATTATGGATAATTTTATTAAAGTATCAATATAAATGAATATTTTTTTCTCATTTTTTAATATGTCATGCATATTTTGAACTAAAATGTAAATTCAAAATTAAAACACACACTTTGAGTTATGTCAACTACATCATGTTTCATATTTCCATGTGGAAAATTCTTAAACATCACTAATGAATTATGGATAATTGTGTCAAATTATCAAGATTATACAAGTTCATTTTGTTAATTTTTAGTCAGTGACGCAAATTTTTAACTAAAATGTCAATTTGAAACTAAAAACAAGCACTTCACTCATAACGATCACATAGTATATCAGATTTACATGAATATAATTTATAAATGTCACAAATAAATTATAAATAGTTTTACTAAAATTTCAATAACATTAAAGTTTTTGTTATTGGTTTATAGTGAGTAACTCTTGTTTTTAACTAGAATGTCACTTTTAAATTTAAAAAATGTACTTTGAGTCACATTGGTCACATCATGTATCAGATTGAGGTGTGGTTAATCCCAAAATTTCAATATTATTTATAGATAATTTTACTAAAATATAAAAATAATATGAATTTTTTTTTCTTAGTTTACAGTGAAGGTCACACATTTTTAACTAAATTTTCAATTTCAAACTAAAAAACATGCACTTTGAGTCATATCAGGGATACTATGAGTTGGATTGATTTTTAGTTTATTACTACAAATTTAAAATGATATATGTATCAATTGAATAATTTATCAATATAATAAAAGTGTGTTTTCTAAATTTTTAGGATTTCATGAGTGTTCTGAATAAAAATTTCAATATTAAATAAATTCATGTACTTCATATCATACCAGTAACACCTTGTGTCGGATTGATGTGAAAATTATTTCTAAAAATTGAAAGTGGTTTATGTATTTTTATCCTAAAATATCAATAAAATTATATATTTTTATTAGTTTTTAGTGAGTGGTGCATTTTTTTAACTAAAGAATCATTTTTAAGATTAAAACACACACTTTGAGTCATATCGATCACACCATATATTGGATTGACATGAACCTAATTCCAACACATCAAAAATAACTTATAAATTATTTTATTAACGTATAATGATTTTTCGGTTCTTTTTTATTGATTTCAATGAGGGGTGTTGGTTTTTAACTAAAATGACACTTTTAAACTAAAAACATGCACATTGTGTCATACCAGTTAGACCTTGTATCATATTGAGGTGTTTTAGATTCTTATATGACAAAAATGAATTATGGATCAATTTAATAAATTATAAAAATAGTATGAATGTGTTTCTCATTTTTCATTGAGTGATACATATTATAATTGAAATTTCATTTTTGAACTGAAAACACACACTTTGAGTTATACCTGTCACACCGTGTATCAGATTGACATGTTGTTGATTCCTACACATGAAAAATTATTTATTGATAATTATTATAATGTATTAAAAAAATATGGATGTGTTTCTTGATTTTCAATGAGTGGCATATGTTTTTAAATAAAACATCAATTTTAAACTTAAATCATACACTTTGAGTCATACCAGGCACACCATGTGTCAGATTGACTTACGGTTAATTAATACATGTCAAAAAGGACATATGAATCATTTTATGAATGTATCAAGAAAATTCAAGAACAATTTCTATATTTTGACTATTCGATGTGTTTTTATAATTAATGTTTCAATTTTAGATAATAACAAAATCATTGATTCATATCGGTCACACCATATGTCATGTTGATGTGAGACTAATTCCTATATGTTAAAAATAATATATTTTTCTATGAGTAAAAAAATCATCTCAATGATATGTTATTAAAAGGTATTGGAACAATAATAAAATTTATTACATCACTATGGAACATAAAAAAATCAAATAAAGACCAAACTAATATAATAAGAGAAGAAATTGTTACCTGATTTCATTATCTTTTTTCAATCCTTCATCAAGAATTGATTTTTATAAAACTGTTTTGTGAATTTGAAGAGAAATAAATTCTAGAAGAAAATTCAATTCTCAAAAATTTTACCACTTCATTATCTCTATTAAAATTAACTAAATAAGTATTATAAAAAGATGAAAAAAAAGTTTAACTAAAAAAATAGTAGATAAAAAGATAAGAAAAATAACAAAATAAGTAGTCTAAAATAACCTCTTAATAATGTTTTCAAATATTTGGACACCATATATTCTTCCCACTCATTTCTATAGAAATATACTTCATCTTTTAAATATGTGTATTTCTGATAGTTCTAATAGTAATGTAAAATATTAAATAAAAAATCATTAAAAAATATTTTAACTTAAATTGTAATTATCATAACAAATACCTATTATGAAATTTGAGTTTATTTATTGATTATGAAATTTAAAAACATAATAACTAGAATCATTGTTATTATTATGTTCCAAAAAATGTAGAAACATTTATAAAAATAAGAAATTTGTATTGATATGTGTTTTTATTGGGAAATAATATTCTATATAACATAATAATTATCCATTTTTTGAAATTGGTAGGCTTATTATACTCATGTACCATCCTCATGTCATGCTTTTCATGATATTTAAACACCTTCATATCAAAAATGTTTTTGTTAAAATATAATATAAAATGTATAATTTCAATTTTTTTAATTTTGGATGTAGTGTATTATAAATTGATAAAGTTAATTATGTTTAGTTAATTTTTGGTATATCCATGATTTAAACACGTGAACATATTCATATTATCTTAATTGATTTTAATGAGTAACCAATGATTCTTAAAAACAAAAATGAATAAATAATTAAAGAAATTATAAGATGTTTTATATGACAAGATTGTATATTTTCACCCACAAATTATGGGTATTAAGAAAAGTATATAATTTATAAGTTTATTTTCAAAAATTGTTTCCATTTTTTCCACTATTTTTTCAGTTTCATTTGTTTCTAATGATTTTATTTCTAAATAAGTGATGGTCGAACTAATGAGTCTAAATTTCTATTCATGGTATTTTCCCTTCACATAGTACTGATATATATGCCTCTAAAATATAAAAATAATATTTTACTATAATTAACATAGTATATCAACTATGGGAAACCAGATTATGAAAATGAACATCATGTATACATTTTCAATTGAGGCTCTTTGCTATCCATACTTGAGAATTTTATTTATGTTTTAAAGACCAATATTGTATATAATGTAATCTTTTTAATTTTTTTCAAAATCAATAAAGTTCATATTATTATCTTTGAGTATTTAATCTACTTGAAATTTTTATATTAGTAAATTCGGTAGTTGAACTGATTGGGTAAATGTATTATCTAATGGTCTTTTCAATTTATTAAAAGATTCTTTAGATTATTTTCATTCTCCATTTTTCCCCTTATTTTTCTCAGTCTATAATAACATTCCTTGGTTAAAAATTCATTAATTTTTAAAAAAAAAAATTATAAAAATTAAATTGAAAAGTAAATACCTCATTATTTTCATTTATTTTTGAAAGATCAAACAGTCATGCTATAAAATTTCCAATAGAAATTTCTATCGTGTGAATATCCAGATAATCTAGGTGAATAGGTAGGTATTCACATGTATCATGATCTATTTGAATACCTACTCTCACAAGATCATTTTTATCTTGTTTATTGTGTGTAATCTATCTTTAGATATTTTAAATTTTACTCCTCAGAACAACGCGATTGGTGGGTGATGATAGATATAAATTATAGTAAATTTATCCATGTAGAATTTTAGTATGGTAAAGGTATCAATATATTTTTTATTCACATGTCACAAAAATAATTATGAAAAAATTTATTACCATTGGTAAGGAAGTCCTTTGAGGGGAACGAGTAACCTTAAATTTGGTGGTATATCTCTTCATATAGTGGGTTTTATTGTGTTTTTTCTTATCCTTGATCCCTTCCCATATACTTTTTTAATAACTCAATATGTTAATAAAGTTTTTCTTTTATATTATTTAACTATTTATACATTTCATATATTTTCTCCTCTTTATCCTTTGGTTTCTTTGATTTCAAAAAATAATACTCGAGGTGACACTCCAAAAATGTCCCCTCTAATAGGGCCATATTAATCTAGAAACATTAAGGCCATTAAAAGTATTAATTTATTAGGTATATCTGATGATTTTTTTGTTTCTAAATTGGATTAAAAATATAATAAAATAATTTCTCATTGTTATGTGATACTAATTTAAAGGATAAATTTTTATTATGTCATACTTGAACATGATTCCCATACTCTTCTTGTGTTTTCTTCTACTAGTGTTCCACAATTATTTACATAATCCTCCTCTCATAGAACATGACATGGGATGAAGAAGAAATTTTATTTTGATTTTTCAATTTATATATAAACAATGGAACATAATTTTGTTTTTGTTTTATATAACCTAAAATTATTTCTATATATTTAAAATACATAACTTTTTCTCAAGTGAAGCATACCCGATCCTCGCTTTACGATAGGAATATATTGATTTTGATGAATTATATTTATTTTAATCTCTAATTTATTGTTTCATAAGTTAACAATTCTTCATCAAAGTGATTAATGCACGTAATTTCAATTAATATATTACCGATTATAATATACCTAAAATGATGCATCCTCATGATGACTAATGAATGCATTCCATATTTTTTCTTTTATCATGTGTGTATATATATGTGGTGGGTGGGGATTTAATTTCCCTTTATCATCCTTAGGATGATGCTCCCTAATAATTTTCTGAAATTCTCCATGATCCTTTATAGTGACCATTAATGAAAATTTCATTCTATAGTCATATAATATAAATACACTCTGTAAGGGACAATGAAGAGTAAATAAACATTTTTTTATTAAATCTTATATTGAAATAGAGAAATTAAATGAAAAAATTTCATTAATTTCTTCTAAAATTTGTTCTTTCATCATAGGAACATCATTGTTCCATTAATTTATATCAATTGATGCATGAATTTAAGTTGTGACCTCAATATAACTAATGAAAATTAAAATGTTTGGGTAAACAGGTTGGACACATGAATTTTATCCAACCTCTAATTTTATGTCTTCATTTATCTTCATAATAATTTTTATTAATAATATCGTACTATGATTCTCTTATTTTTTTCTCAAACATAGTATTTTTACCTTCTACCATTTCATTTGTTTTAACATTGTCAATATGTTGTTCTTAAGTAGTAGTAGCATTGGCATGTGGAGAAACCTATTGTTCCTTAGGACTAAGAGCATCATCATGTGTAGAAACCATTATCTATATAATTTGTTGAAAATTTTATTTAAATTATGTAAATTTTTTAGTAAACACCTAATATTTTGAGGTAATAAAAATTAATGTGGTTATTGACCTCCCTTTTTTCCTTAAATTTTGAAGGGATTTAGGCCCACTATAGAGTATCTAAATACCTTCATTGTAGCCCCATAGGATATACTGGTCATCATTAATATTTAGACCACTGTGAAATGATTGTGATGTACCAATGAAAGGGGCATCCCCAATAGAATTTTCATTCAACCTTACAGTGGTTTTATACTTGTACTGCTTGGGATTTCCTTGTGAACTATTTTCTAATATACCCTTCCTTATTAAAATTCTCTTTCATGAATCCAAATTCATCAATTTTAACTAAACTCATGTTTTAAACCCATTTCCATCAAAAAATCATCACTTGTAATGTTTTATAATCTAATTCTCACATTTTCTCAATGATTCCAAAGAATGGAATATTCATTTAAATTGGATTTCTATCCTTGGTACTGGATATATGCATAGCATATTCTACATGAGTAAATCCAATATTTCCCATCATACAACATTCATCGTGTTTATTTCTATAGAACATATAATAATTACTTACAAACCCAACATAAGATACTACATTCACACTTAATCCCCTAGTTATCCTTCGAAGGGGTTTTGGAATTGAATTTTGATTTGCAGATAACTCCATAAAAATATAGCCTCAAAACAATCCTATAAACTATATATTATGTGTATTTGATATCCATATATTAGGCCTTGATGGATTCAACTACCTAATAATTACATTATGGATTTCCACATTTGGTACAACATCTAAACTATCACTACTACAAAACCAGTGTTTAACAGTTCTTGTATTTATCAGCACTACAAAAAAGCGCTGATAGATGGCATCTTTATCAACGCTTTTTTAGCACTAACAAATGGAACCTTTTTAAATGCTTTATTATCAGCGTAGATAAAGAGTACCCTTTATCAACGCTTTTTTTAGTGCTCATAAAGGGTACGCTTTATCAGCACTTTATTTTTAGCACTGGTAAAAGGTACGAATAAATTAAATGAAATAATTATTGAAATAAAAAATTAGTTTATTAAAAAAATATTAAAAATTTTATTATTTAAATAATTATTGATAAAAATTAATAAATTGATTATACATTATTAAATATTAAACATTTTATTAATTAGATAATTATGATAATTAATTTTATTAAATTGTATATATTAAATATATAGATATATGTATATTAATCTATATAAATATTATTTATATATTACAAAATATTTATTCACATTACATTAAATAGTCATATATTTAGTGAATTATGGTTTATAATTAAAAATTAATATAAATTAAAAACATTGACTAATTTTATAGTGTAATGTACATATAATTGAATGTTTTTTGATTTTTAAATTTAACATAGATAAAATGTGTGTTATATTGATTTCACATACACGTATTTAATTTATTTTTATATAAAATGAACACACACAAAACTTATCCATTTTTTCAATATTTTTAAAGAGTAATTTTTTTTAATTTATTCAATTTCACTCATTTTTAACATAATTGCATGCATGAACTTAAAATAATATATAAATTTATTTTCTAAAAAATATTTCAATAATTATAAAATTATAATAAATATATTTAAAAAATAATATATTTACTATATTTATATTTATATATATTTATTATGTTTTTATATATATATTTATAATTATAATTATAAATCCTTTATCATAGGTTAAGTAATAATCTTTGATAAAGGTAGGTCGTTATCAGTTCTTTTTTATGCTGGTAAAAATGAGGATTTATTAGTGTTAAAAAAGCACTTATAAAATAAATTTTTATCATCACTAAAACATTAGTTATGATAAAGATATATTTTATAAATGCTTTTCTAGCACTGATAAAGACCTAACTTTATCAGTTCTAAAAAAGAACTAATAAATATTCCTTTTATGGGTGCTTATTACATAAACACTAATAAAAGGACTCTTTATCAATGCTTATTTGTAATCCTTGATAAAAATTTCCTAACCTATTTAAAAACCCAAACTATTTGAAAACTCATCACAATATCATATTCTTTTCGTGGAAGCCGCCCACTATCGGTGCTCCTCCTTGGTGAATCAAATCTCAAATCACACCACATGACTACCTCTAATTTCTCAAAAATCGTCTGGAATTTGGTGTCCGATTGCAGTTAGTATTTCCATAGAATATTTTCTTAAACCTAGTGAGGTAGGCCTTGCGATTTTCTTTGTCTATTTTTTGTTTTGTTTATTGATTTCTTGTTTGACGATGTCATGAGTTATTTGTGGTCTGGTCCTTGTACACTATTGTGATTTTAGATTACAAATAGAATGATTTTTTTATGATCCATTGTTTTATTGAATACCGATTTGGATATCCTATTTTTCTCTTTTAAAATTGTTGTTTTGAATAAATTTTCATTATTTTCTACATATATAACCCATCTTTCTCTACAAGATTAATTTTTTCACTGTTTTTAAATCTTATAGAATCACCTCTAGTCTACAGATAAACCAATTAAATAAATATTTATACCACTATATAAATAGTGTATGTTTTGGATATAGAAAACCATAAATGAACGAGCATATTGATTTCTCTAACCAATTCTCAGTCTCTAGATTGTGTGAAGCAACAACAGAAGCATATTTTATGCAATTCATGTAATGGAATTTATTTATCTGAATTCTATTTTAATATTATAGTGTAAGGGTCTTTCTTTAAGAAAATATTTGATGAGAATTATGTTTTTTTATTTTAAGAGAAACCTTAGTAAGGGTGATACCATATTTGTTTATTTTCAATGACTCTCTATTTTTAATATTAGTATAGGGTTGTATTTATTTTACAATTTTGTAATATTCTGTTGTAATGGTTACATAGATTTTTATCTATTTTATTTTATTTTATAAATATATATATATACATATATATATATTTAAAATAGTTTTGGTAGGGGGAGAAATCGAATAAAAATCATTCTCTACATCAATATGGAATAACTCAGTGAGACTCTAACTTGAGACCTCATCGAGACGCCGCAGAGCTGCTACTGACCGAGATAGATCTTGGGGGTATATATATATATTCCTATATATTTATATGAATTTTCATAACTTATAATTCAATGGTGATTTTATAATTATTTAGTCACAAATTATAGTTTTGGATTTCCAAATTTGGAAGAGATAATAATTGTTTTCATTAAAATTTATTTTTAATAGAGCATTTGTTTTGTAATATGTGTATTATAAATTCCATGTTATATATATATATATGTGTGTGTGTTTAAATGTGTTTGGGATATACGTTTCAAGGGTTGGGGTGTTTTTCTCCCTTGTTTGTGTTATATCTTATTGATGTGTACTATTTTTTTATGCCAAGTTATTTATGGACCTCCCTAAAATCTCAAGGATGGGTCAATGTGTATTATATAGCCTCCTTATAATCCTTCATATGGGTATATATGATATAAAAACCTCCCTAGAATCCTTGATATGGGTTGATGTGGTGATATGACATCCCAAGAGTCTTTATATGTTTTCAAATATTTGATATGCCATTAATTTTAAATCTAATAATTCCTTAGGTTGCTACAATACTTGTTACAAAAAATATAATGGAAGTTATCAAATTCTATATATTATAAATTATTACAATTTTATTCTTAAGACTCATCCCCCATGTCTTTTATAGACAACTTTCATCCTCATCGCCTTCGTCTCCTGAGCAACCATTATTGAATTTTGTTGCTTGAAACTCATCCCTCATCTCTTTTATGTTTCTTGTACTACACTAAGAATTTGTTATCCCATGTATGACTACTAATTAGAGTATTTAAAGCAACATAGGTTCATGTCCACAAGATATGAAGGATCTTTCAAACAAAAAATCCAATGATAAATGTATGGGAGATGAGGTGATGGGGATGCGTTTTCTATAAATTTTACCTTTGAATGAATTAATATGATAACACCTTCCATAGTGGAGTAATTATTTTCTTAAATCCAATTATCCATTTTCTTTTACATACTAAAATTCATTGAAATGATTCCCTTATTATAATTTTCTATAACTTTCACCTTTAATAATGAATATCTTATGTGTATTTATTTATATATTGTAAAATGTTAATATTTTATGAACCCAATATGATGGATATAAATAAAAAATGGATGTAGGATAATTTTTTGAAAAACAACTATAAATATGGTGTTAAATAGTTCATTAAGTTTTCAAGAGAGCATGCAGACAACCCTTCTAAAATCCTCTGTCTTTGTTTATGTTGTTGTTATTCAATAAAAATTAGTTCAGAAGAGTTAGGAGAACATTTGATTTCACATAGAATGGATCAAAGCTATAAATGTTAGACTAGTCATGGGTAAAACTAAATTTTGATGCCAATTGTGATGATAATGTGGTTTATAATTCATTTGATATGAATTCCTTTGTAAATAATGATGGAGATTTCATGGAAGAAATTAAAATGTTAATTAAATATGACCTTAGTGATTTTCCAAAGTTGTTTGAGGAGTTAAATAGTTGTTCTAAGAAACCATTGTATACCAGTTGTACTAAATGAACAATATTGTCAGATGTATTGAAGTTATATAATTTAAAAGATGGCAGTGGATGGAGTGACCCTAGCTTTACAGAACTACTTGGTCTCCTGAATGATATTCTACCAAAATAAAATGTACTACCATGTTGAACATAAGATGTTAAATGAACTGTATGTTCAATCAGAATGATCTTAAAAAATACATGCTTGTCTAAATGATTGTATATTATTTCTAAAGGACCATGAATCACTCATAAAATTCCCTAAGTGTGGCATAGATCGATACCAGAAAAATGAATCAAATATTTCACAATGTGTATCATACTTTCCTATCATTCCATAGTTTATAAGACTATATGGATGTCAGAAAACCATGAGATAATTAACATGGCATGCATATACAAGAATTAAAGATAGGAACATATGCCATCTAGTAAATTCTCCTCTATAGAATAAAATTGATTACGAATTTCTTGAATTTTTAAATGATCCAAAAAAAAAATTTATTGCATTATATATAGATGGAATAAATCCTTTTGGTGTGAAGAGTAATTCTCATAGTACATGGTCTGTCATGTTGGTAAATTAAAACTTTCTTACATGGTTATGCATGAAGTGAAAATAAATTTTATTTTATCTGCTTATATCTATACCAAAGAAACTCAATGATGATATTGCTTTATATTTGGATTCATTGATCAAAGATCTTAATTTGATGTGGGATATAGGTGTAATAATGTATGATTCTCAAAGAAGTGAATAATTCACATTGAGGGTCATGTTGTATGGAATGATAAATGACTTCTCTACTTATGGAAATTTATTAGGCTATAGAATTAAAGGAATGTTGGGGTGTACCATTTGTGAAAAACACACATACTCAGTTCGGTTGAAACATTCCTTGAATATTGTTTCTTAGGACATTGAAAATTTTTACCTTGATGACATAGATACCAATCCTGGATGACAGCATTCAATGGGAATATCTAATAAGGTACAACACTGTCTCTAGTAATGTGTGATCAACTATACAATAAAGTAAAAAATATTGACACTATTTTCAATAAACCATTTTTGAAAAACCTTACAAAATCATTTTGTAAGAAGATATAAATTTTATTTGAATTTTCGTATTGGAATTGTTTGTATGTCAGAAATTTTCTTGATGTCATGCACGTAGAAAAAAATGTACTTTATAGTGTTATTGATACATTACTAAATTTTCTTGGAAAAACTAAATATGGCATCAATGCTAGGTAAGACTTTATTGAAATGGGGATAAGGGAAGATTTGGAACCGGTGAAGGGTAAAAGGAAAAATTTTCTTCCCCTAGCATCTTACACGCTATCAAAACAAGAAAAATTGAAAATTTCCCTTTTCCTTACTATTTTAAATGTTTCATAGTGTTATTCATAAAATAACAAGAATGTAATATAAGGGAATAATTTTAAGTTACAAGGACTAAAATCACATGACTTTTTTGTTTTGATGCAAGATTTAATATTTGTTTCTTTCCAGTTCATTCTACCTCAAAATATACAACATACATTATGTAATTCCCCAACCCCAGTTACCTATAGTCTGTGGATTATTACATAATATTGACATGATTACAAGGAATCATGTCCCAAAAGACCGACCAGTTTAGCAGTCTTGGAAAATAGATTACATGCATGAACGTTACATTACACATTAGAAAATAAAACACAACATAAATGATCCTTTGAGAACGCCATTAATCCCTTAGCTTAACCCTTTTTATCAATCATAATACACTTCTTGGAATCCTGGGAAAATAAAACATAAGAAAGGGGTGAGCTCAAATTTTAGTAAGGATAACAATATAGCAGAAACATTCACAAATATGCATAAATATTTAAGGAAATGTATAAGACTAAAACAAAAGCCTTTTAAACTAAAACTGCAGCATAATATGGAAAATATAAAAAAAAATCCATTTACTTATTCACATTGATATTCTACTAGTCGAATAATCACATGAAATATCAATAGCCACTTTTATAATGATGGATTACATAATTCCAGACTTCATAACCACATATTCAAGGCCTTGTGCCAAGACTACAAATAAAATTGCATCAAGGCCTTTTTCCAAGAAAATAGTTTGTCTCATGAGACCTACTGATGAATCAATGATCTATATCAATCTTCACCCATCACTTACTATGTCCAATTCATTCCTCATATGAAAAGTTTTAAACATAACATAAAATTTCGTATTAAAACTAGCATACAAAATGTTAATATTTTATCCATAAACCATGAATGGTATAAAAATAACACATCTACAGTCAAAAATATCACAAAACCTTCAATAAAATATATAATATTTGTATAATAATAAATCAACCTCTATCATGAATAATATCCTATAAAGTATGTTGACATAACTGAAAATTATTAGTAAAAAAATTTGGGATAAATATCCCTTTTTCATGAAATTATTTAAAATTAACATAATTTATAAAGGAATTCATTTAAAAGATAGTTTTGAATCAAATTTTCCTATACCACTTTGAAACTTTTGAAGGGAATTAACATTTTAAAACATTCATTTCCATCTAAATAAATCCTTAAAACCATTTTGAAAACATGAACATTAATGACAAATGATTAGAAGAATAAATATTTAAAACATTTAAAATGATGTTTTAGTAATAAAAGTACCTTAAAAATAATCCCTTTAAAAACTATTTTATGAAACATTCACATGGATAATAAATATTTCCTAGTAGATACTTAAGTAAAAAATAACCACAGATAATAAAGATATTGTGAAATTAACCCTTACTTTGCACTTTCCTTTGGTTGAGGGTATGTTTAACCTCCTGTATAATTACCATAGTATGTTATTAAATTATACCAGAACCATAATCATATGTATTATATCATAAATTATTCATTTATGACTTTATGATACACATTTAATAATGATTTCCTTGTTAAATTAACATTTTGGGTAATAATAGCTTTCTTTATCGTATGTGTTTTAACTTGTTATTATTGATCATATCATTTAGATCATGATTTAAATACTTCCAGAATATAAAACTTTATTTATATATCATATATATTTAAAATATAAATATTTATAATAGATATATATATGAAATGGAGGGCACCGTTTATGGAGATGGTAGGTCGTACGTACGCATAAACACTATTTCCGTTTTCATATCATATTGAACGGAAGTAAGTGAATAAGATATATGTAAGAACATATATATATTTATATATATATATATATATATCCATTAGAATTATTATGTCATATATTGCATACTTATTAATAATATATGTTTTTATAATCATCATTGAATGGTGATCGTGGGAATGGATCTCATCGCGTCATGGAGATGGTAATCCATACGTACGCATGAGCGACAATATCATTATATTGATGGAGAAATAGTATGTAATTGGATGGTATATTATATATACAGAATCAGTAACATGTTATATTTATTATTTACATTAGTTATACTCATTATAATACCCATAAAAATAATGGAGTGTTTGAATAACAGACTACACCACGACATGGAGACGGTAATCCGTACATACGCTCGTATGGGGACTTTGTCATTTTTAGGATGGATAGATTAATGAATATGATTGTACCATTTTTATAATAACTTAAAAGTATATATAAGATATTGTAGTTATTATTTTATAATGGAAACAATAAATAAAGATGAAGTGGAAGAAGAAAAGAACTTGAAAGAGGTGATGAAATATCTACCTCTTCTTCGGGTTCTTCCTTTCGATTTGATCAAAAGGGATCCTTAGGTAGGCTTTCTAACAAAAGGAAGGCCTCCTAGATTAAGGTAGGAATGTTGGGGGGATATTTGGGCATGTTTTGGTAAATCCAAAAGGCTATGGAGGTGTGAAATTAAGATAAGGGGAAGTGCCCTTTTATAAAAGAGGTGAGGGTCACTTTAGGAAAAGTTTGAAATATTATTTTATAATAAAATCAATTTCACTTTATAATGGCTATAAAATGATTTATTTAGATTATGAGGTGTGTATGGTTCAAAAAACTCTCAACTAATAGGTTTTAGATAGGTTTAGGTCACCATATTAACCTTATCTTTTATATTTAACTCTTCGTTAAATAGTTTTACATTTACCATATCTCTATGTATTTTTATATTATATGGTTAATAAACATACTATAACAAGACAATTGAACACCATGTGGTTAATTATTATTATATATAACCTTATATAAGTCCTTTGGCCTAACCTTATATTTTTAGATATATTATATCAATTAATAATATAATATTTGTTTTAAAACTCAATTATGTCAATTTTGACACTATTTAGTATTTTATTTTTTTAAAAGGCATAAAAACTTTATCACTTAGAATAAAATTTATTTAAACCACCATAAAGTGTCATATTAACCTATAAAATTAGTGGATTTCATCAAAAGTCTCAAATTACATTTATTTGGATATTTAAAATACCAATTATTTTGATCTTTTATTAATAAGGTAATTATTACATCATCATTGTGTCATAAATAAATTAAATTATTTAATGTTGAAAATTTATAAATAAAATATCATTATGTAGGAAAATTTTTTATATTTGTAATTAATATTTATAGTCTAATTTATCTTATTTCTAACCCTATATTAAAAATGGTTTAGTTATTAAACATTGAATTTAACTCTTTTAACTCTTCTTTAAATAAATAATAATAAATGTTCTAATCTTATCCAAGTGGACCAAATGGGGTAATATTTTATTAATAAGGTTTTTTTGGTCCAATTATACTTATCCAATAGAATTAAGACATGTTTTAGGGTAACTATAATATCATTTTTACCTTAATTACCCTATAGACTTTTAACCGTGGTAAATAAAAGTCAAACGTTACTATTCACCAAAAATTATTTTCATCTTATTGAACCAAATTTTACATACTGATGTCAAACATGTCTCTTGGATTTTTTAAATTCAACTTACATAAGCAGTAAAATTGATTTTTATGCAAATTTTTAAATGAACCTAACAGGTGGGTAAAAGACGAGAAAAAGTTCAATAAAAATTTATACATCAATAAAAAATTAATCCAATTAATTAAATTGAAATTATATAGGTATTATATATCTATTTTGACTTAAAATAAATTTAAATAAAATAAAAATTATTTAAATAAAAAGTCGGTTTTAAACAATAACGTTGTGTTTTTCACTATTCATCAAACATTTAATGTTTTCAGAAAAAAATAGAAATTCACCCTAAGATAATTTTGATATTATGAATTCAAAAATGATATCTATTTTAAAAAATTCAAAAAATATAAATTTCTTATATTAATTTAAAATTAATTATTGTTTTCAAAACCAAAAAAATGGGCTTTTAAAAAGTAAAAACTATAATGAGATTGACATGTGTTTATGTCAAATTTAAATGTGAAATTACTTATAATGACATAAATTTTATTAAATAATAAAAATATAATCTAATTATACATCAAAACCATTCAAATTCCTCATTTAACACTATAAATTATTTCGAATAAAAATATCATTTTCAATTAAAACATAGCATTTTTCACTATTCGTCAAAATATGAAAGTTATCATAAAAGTACCAAACATTTATCCAAAATAAATTTTTATTCATTTATTTGAATGAAAATTTTAATTTCATTAAATTTATTATATAAAAGTGTCAAATATTGGATTAAAAAAAGGGTTATCCATTAAAAGGCGGTAAAATTGCATTTTTTGAAAAATACTTATTTTATCTGAAAAAAATGAATTTGTTATTATATTATGTCTAAGAAACACCTAATATGGATGTTAAAATTTTATAGGGTATATCATATTCAAAATACAGTTAATACTATTCATAACTACTTTTTGAACGGTTAGTTTAGTAAGTTGTGGTGCGCTCGAACTCAGTGTTGCATGTAGCACAAGCTATTTAATTACTTTAATGAGATAATGTACTATGAAATCTTGAGGTGTTACATTCTCTTCTCCTTCAATACATTGCGTCCTAAAAATTTGAAATTGTTCTTCGACAATAAATGGTTATAAATAGAAAAATTTTGTTGTGGAAAACCCACATAAAAAATTAGGTGAATAAAATTTAGTATTAATAAGAGGGAAAGGGAAATGAAAAAGTCACCACAAAATTATGATCTCGATTAGGAGAACATTGGAAGAAATTAGAGACACATAATTGGAGGAAAACTTAAATATTTATAGTGAGTGATTGAGGTCATCAATCAAAAAAAATTAAAATTGAGGGCCTCAAATCCATCAATCTATGATGATTTAAAATATTGTCACTTCAATAAAACATAAGGTATTAGGATACAAAAATTTAGTTTTAATATCCTTTTTCTAAAGTTTAAGAATTAATTTATTCATATAATAAGAGGAAATATATATATATACTTAAAAAGTAAAGTTTTATCCTCCAACTAATTCCTACAAAAAACTCATCTTTTATTCCAAAAGATAATAGAATTCAGAAATATTCTATTTATCCTAATTTTATAGAGTTCTAAAAATAATGAATTTTAATTCATTTGTCAAACTATTTAAAAAAACTACATTATACAAACCAGGATATCACGTAGACCAGTGGTAGGTGATACACCCTTTTCACCCTTCAATTGCAGGTTCAAGTCCCGCAGCCTTGCCGGACATGATGGGTTGTTGCCCGACCTCCGGGTTGTCCTTTTTATAATAATCCAAAAATAATCTTAAGAAGTGTTTTAACTATAAAAAATTTTATCCATTATTTAACATGATCCATTCCAACCTTTATACTTATCCAAAATACATATGTCCAAACTCACAGTCCAAAATTAATAAGGAAGGTCTCATAACATACATTTGTATACCTTTATTGTGTATTCTCATAAGACATGGTAATAAACTGAATTACCAGAAAAACATATTTTAATAGGTATGTACTTCCTTATTTATTATAGAATACTGGATATACTCCTTATATCAAAAAATGTTATAAAATCCAACAATAATACAATAAACAAACAGTTAATTAATTTCGAAGTAGTCAAGAATATCGAATATCCAAATCAATCATATCTTATTCCAAAATAAATACCTCAGTATTAGGACCATATTAAAGTTTATCTTTCCTTCAACCATGTATTTTCCAAAAAAATAACTTTATATTGAGTTACATTTCTTGGTACCATAAAATATCAAATCCTTAATGAAATAGTACTACAATACAATATTTATATACTCTATAATTCTTATAACATGTACATCATTAATACAATTCTCAAATGACATAGTCCTTTAATAACAACATAAGAACTCTAATCATTACTCTTCATATTCAGTAGTATCACAACTTGATTATTTTACAATACTAGGATTTGGGGTATACTATAATGATTTGGACATTCATTCACATAGTGTCCCAACTCCTTGCAGATGAAGAATTGTACATTTGAAACCTTTTTCTTACCCATTCAATCACTTACATGGTGTCCTTTTTCTCCAAACTTATAACAAACTCACATTCCCTTCAATCATTTACAATCGTGATTCTTTCCACAGTTATCACATATGGTAAAATCCTTATTTCCCCCTCTTCCCTTTATCCACCTTTCTCTCTTCTATCCTTTTCTTCTCTTGTTTCCCTTTAAAGAAATAGGACTCAAAAAAATCGTTACTTATCTTATTAACACATGATACTATTTATTCATATGATGAGAATACATGGGATACAACTTCCTTTATAAATTTTGGCTTAATGCCATAAAATATAGGATCCTTATTAATCTTTTTATCATGCATATTGTTGGAATTATCATTCCTTCTACTTGGCGCCATTTCTAAACAATGGAATACACTAGGTTAGTTTATGAATCACAATTCATAATTCCAAACATGTAAAATGCCTAACATAAATTGAAAATATTATGTACATAATCTATAATCATAAAAAAATTTCTTTGTGGAAGTATTTACTCTTAAATCCTTCATAATTTCTTGTAATGAAAATGTGAATTATCCTAAGAATATTCCCCAGGAGTGTCGTAACCAAGAGTGCAGTAAGACCCGTTGTCATTTAACAGGATACCACAGGTCAAGCCCAAAACTCCTTGTCATAGTTTTCACTCCTAGGTACCTCTGTGCCAGATCCGCCTTGACCTTCTCATATCCATATAGGGATATATTTCTTGGAAAATTCACAAAATCCCTACATTACCAAAATTCAAGGAAGTTCTCCTATAATAATCCTCAAAGACTTTCTTACGGTAATGTTCTCTAATCAGAGTTTTCCTAAATCTAGTTTCCTAGGTTATTGATAAACTTCATCTGATACCAACAGTAAAGCCCCAACCCCAGTTACCTAGAGTCGGTGCATTGTTAAATAACATTGGCATGATTACAAGGAATAAAGTCCTGAAAGACCGATCAGTTTAGTAGTCTTGGAAAATAGATTACATACATGAACGTTACATTACACATTAGAAAATAAAACACAATATAAATGATCCTTTGAGAACTCCATTAATCCCCTATCTTAACTCTTCATATCAACCATAATACACTTCATGGAATCCTGGGAAAATAAAACATAAGAAAGGGGTGACCTCAAACGCTTAGTAAAGATAACAATATAGCGGAAACATTCAGAAATATTCATAAACATTTAAGGCAATGTATAAGACTAAAACAAAGGCCTTTTAAACTTAAACTGCAACATATTATGGAAAATATAAAATCAAAATATTCTATTTACTTATTCACATGGATATTCTAATAGTCGAATAATCAAATGCAATATCTATAGCCACTTTCATAATGTTGTAATGCATAATTCCAGACTTCATAACCGCATAGTCAAGGACTTAAGTTAATACTACAAATAAGATTTTGTCAAGGCCTTGTACCAATACACTAGTTTGTCACATGAGACCTACAGATGCATCGAGAATATATATAGGGCTCCACCTGTCACTTACTAGGTCCAATGCATTCCTCATATGAAATGGTTTAAACATAACATAGACATTCGTATAAAAACTAGCATATGAAATGTCACTACATTATCCATAAACAATGAATGGTATAAAAATAACACATCTAGAGTCAAAAATATCACAAAACCTTCAATACAATATGGAATATTTTTATCATAATAAATCAACCTTGATCAATAATAATATGCTCTAAAGGATGTTTAAATAGTTCAAAATGATCAGTAAAAATCTTTCAGAGAAATATCACTTTTTCTTTAAATAATTTAAAAGTAACATAATTTATAAAGGAAGTCGTTTAAAAGATAGTTTTGAATCAAATTGTCTCATACCTCTTTGAAAATTTTGAAAATAATTAACATTTTAAAACATTCATGTCCATATAAACAAATCCTTAAAACCATTTTGGAAACAAGGACATTAATGAGAATGGTTTAGAAGAATAAATATTTAAAATATTTAAAATGATGTTTTAGTAAAAAAATTCCCTTAAAAATAATCACATTGAAAACTCTTTTATGAAACATGTACATGGACAATAAATATGTCACAGTAGATACTTATGTAAAAACAACCTCGGATAATAAAGATATTGTGAAATTAACCCTTACCTTGCACTTTCCTTTGGTCGAGGGTATGTTTAACCTCCTGTATAATGACCATAGTATGTTATTAAAGTATACCATAACCATATTAATATTTATTATATTATACATGATTCATTTATTACTTTATACTACCCATTTAATAATGATTTTCATGTTAAATTAATATTTTGGGTAATAATCGCTTTCTTTATAGTACGTGTTTTAACTTGTTATTCAAGATTGTATTATTTAGATAATGATTTAAATACATCTAGAATATAAACCTTGATTTATATATCATATATATTTAGAATATAAATATTTATAATAGATAGATATATGAAATTGAAGGAACCATTTATAGAGACGGTAGGCCGTACGTACGCATAATGGTTGTTTCTGTTTTCATATCGTATTGAACGGTAGTAAGTGAATAAGATATATGTAATTACATAAATAAATATATATATATACATATACATATATATATATATGTCTCTAGTATCATTATTATGTAATAAATTACATACTTATTAATGATATGTATTTTTATAATCATTATTGAATAGTGATCGTGGGAATAAATCTCATCGCGTCATGGAGACGGTAATTCGTACATATGCACGAGCGACAATATCATTATATTAATGGAGAAATTGGATGTAATTGGATGTTATATCATATATATAGAATAATTAAAATGTTATAATTATTATTTACATCAGTTATACTCATTATTATACCCATCCAAATAATGAAGTGTTTGGATAACAAACTACACCACGGCGTGGAGACGGTAATCCGTATGTACGCACGTATCATGACTTTTTCATTTATAGGATGGATATAATAATAAATATGGTTGTACAATTTTTATAATAACATCATAGTATATAAAAAATACTAGAGTTGTTATTTTAGAATGTAAACAACAAAGAAAGAGGATGTGGAAGAAGAAAAGAACTTAAAGGAGGTGATGAAATATTTACCACTTCTTCCGGTTGTTCCTTTTGATTTGATCAAAAGGGATTTTTAGGTTAGATTTTTTACCAAAGGAAGTACTCTAAGATTAAAGGAGGAAAGTTGGTAGGATATTTGGGTGGGGGTTGGCTGAGGCAAAAGGTTTTGGAGGTTTGAAATTAAGAGAAGGGGAAGTGCCCTTTTATAAGAGAGGTAAGGGTCACTTTAGGAAAATCTTGGAATATTATTTTATAATAAAATAATTTTCAGTTTATAGTGGCTAAAAAATGAATTATTTAAAGGATAAGGTGGTAATGGGTCGCAAACCTCTCAACCAATAGGTTTTAGACAGGTTTAGGTCATCATATTAAGCTTATATTTTAGATTTAACTCTTAGTTAAATAGTTTGACATTTACAATGTCTCTTTGTATTCTTATATTATATGGTTGAAAAACTTACTATAACAAGCCAATAGAACCCCATGTGGTTAATTATTAATATATATAACCTTATATAGATCCTTTTTCCGAAATTTAGATTTTTATGAATATTATATCAATTAATAATATAACATTTTTTTTAAAAACTCAATTATGTCAATTTTGACACTATTTAGTATTTTAGTTTTTTGAAATCTATAAAAACAGTATCACTTCAAATAAAATATATTTAACAAACCCTAAAATTTAATATTAACCTAAAAAATTATTTTAATTCATCAAAATTCTCAAATTACATTTATTTGGATATTTATAATATCAACTATTTTAATCTTTCATTAATAAATAAAATTACTGCATCATCATTGTGTCATAAATAAATTAAATTATTTAAAGTATAAAAATTATAAATAAAATACCATTATTTAGAAAATTTTGTTATATTTCTGATGAATATTTACAGTTGAATTTATCTTATGTATAACCCTATATTAAAAATGGTTTAGTTATTAAACATTGAATTTAACTCTTTTAACTCTTCTTTAAATAAAATAATAATAAATGTTCTAATCTTATCCAAGTGGAAGAAAGTGGGTAATATTTTACTCCTATAATTTTTTTTTGTCGAATTATACTTATCCAATAGAATTGGTATGTGTGTTAGGGTAATTATAATATCATTTTACACTTAATTACCCTATTTACTGTTAACTGTGGTAAATAAAAGTCAAAAGTAACTATTCACCAAAAATTATTTTCATCTTATTGAACCACATTTAACTTAATAATTTCAATTGTTTCTATTGTAATTCTAAAATTCAACTCACATAAGTGCTAAAATTGAGTTTTATGCAAATTTTTAAATGTTCCTAGAAGGTGGGTAAAAGACAGTAAAAAGATCAATAAAAATTTATAAATCAAATTTTATTATAAAATGACCCTAATTAATTACATTGAAATTATATACATATTATATATCTATTTTTACTTGAAATAAATTTTAATAAAAGAAATAATTATCTAAAATAAAAAGTCGGTTTTAAATAATAACGTAGTGTTTTTCATTATTCATCAAAAATTGATTTTTTCAAAAAAATACCAAAAATTCCCCATAAACTAATTTTGATATTATGAATACAAAAATGAAGTCTATTTTACCAAATTAAAAACATATAAGTCACTTTGATTAATTTAAAATTAATTCCCGGTGTCAAAACCAAAAACACAGGTTTTTAAAAAGTAAAAACTATCAAAAAATTGACATGTGTTTATGTCAAATTTAAATGTAAAATTACTTATAATGACCTAAATTTTATTAAATGATAGAAATATAATCTAATTATACTTCAAAACCATTAAAATTCCTAATTTAACGCCATAAATTATTTCAAATAAAAAAGTTATTTTTAATTAAAACATATATATTTTTCACTATTCATTAAATATAAAAATTATCAGTAATGTACAAAAAAAATTATCCAAACTAAATTTTTATATCCCAATACTAATGAATAATATAATTTCATTAAATTGAATATATAAAAGTGTCAAATATTGGTTTAAAAAAAGGGTTCCCCATTAAAAGGCGGTGAAATTGCATTTTTTGAAAAATACGTATTTTATCTGAAAAAAAATGAATTTTTTCTTATATTATGTCTAATAAACACATAATATAGGTGTTAAAATTATATAGAGTATATGAGATTCAAAATGCAGTTAATACTATTCATAACCGCTTTTTTAACGGTTAGTTTAGTAAGTTGTGGTGCGCTCGAACTCGGTGTTGTGTGTAGCGCAAGAAATTTAATTACTTTAATTAGATAACGTACTATGAAATCTTGGGGTGTTACACATTAACCAAACTATTCTTCTTTTTCAAAGCCATATTTAGTAAATTTTTAGACCCGGTGAATTTTCCCATCATCAATAAAGAGATTGTACACATATTATGTGAATTATAGATGTTATTCTTATAACGACCCAAAGTTTCATTAATGGAAATCCCTCTTGATCTAATTAAATATCTCTTAATGTAAAATATTTATATAAAATGTCAAAATCTTTGGTTTTATGTTAAAATTTGTGACCTTTACTTTTATAGTTGTTGAACAGTGATCACATGATTAGTATAAATATAAGGCTTTAACAGACTCAATTTACTCAGACAAAAGAAGGGATGGCCTCATCCAGTAGAATTGCTCCGTACAAAACCCATTTGTCGAAGTTCAGAAAAGAGGTTGCGTCCTTGGGCTTCGCTCTTCACCAAGCCCAATCTAAGCTTCATCATGTTAATCTTGAATGGGACCGTCTACAGGAAAAGAGGAAGTTGATAGAGATTACCACACAAGCGATGTTATCCGAGCCCCTCCATGAGTCTGTCACCATCGCACACCTTACCATTAGGTTTTATGTGGCTATTTTAAGGGGTTATGTAACAAATCGCTAGTACTATGTTCATGTACATTATTTTGGAATATAATAATGAATATACTTTCTTGGCATCATTGATACATTGTAAACAGTTTTTTAAAGTAAAAAATAGTGTTTTTAGTTATTATTTAATTAATAATTCTATTTTATTAAATTTAGGGATTTTTGAATTAAATAATATTTTAATAAAATATTATTATTATTATTATTATTAAATAAATTTTTTATTAAATATAAATGATCTTATGATTTTATGAATGCAATTGTAATTTTTATTAAGGTTTGAATGCCATTTTTGTCAAAACCCATGGATTTTCGATAATTGTCGGTTATTATTTTAAAAGTGAAAATTAACATATTTAGAAAATTATTTAGATAAAATAAATTTTATTTCTGGAATCAGGACGTCAAAATTATCCAACGGTGAATTTTTCATAATTTTCTAAGATAGTCAAATTTTTTGGTAAAAATTAAATACTGTTTAAATATATAATGTGTTTTATGACATCATAATGACCCAATAGTGATGTAATAAAATAATATAAGCTTTATTTTAGGCCAATATATGTTTTAAAATAAAAATAATTTTATTTTGGGTTTGTTTGACTTATTTTACGAAGCATTAATGGACCCCTCAAGACTTATTAAACATCTTGTCTTTTTAAATTATTTTCCATGGGAGTGTGACTCACCTCCGCATAAGCAACCCCATTATTTTAAGAAGTTTGGAATTTTTACTTATAAAATATTTTTTTCCTCTCTCTTTTTACAAAAACATTGGGCAAAAACCATGAGCTGATTTATGGTTTGGATTATTTTAATGTAAGGGGTCCCAAACCTATATAAAAAAGAATCCACTCACCTTTCCTATATAAACCCACCCAAGATCACACTTCCTCCTCACTCAAAGCCTTTGGAGTTCATCCAACCTCTTCCCTAATCTCTCTATAATCCCCCCAAGGTTCCCCAATCTCCAAAGAAGCCTCTCTCAAGCCTCTCTCAAGCCTTTGGAAGCACACTTTCAAGTAAGGGTTTTTCTTCCTTTCACTTTTTTGTCCACATTTTCTTAATATTGTTATGCCCTTTTAATTTCAATTATAAATACTGGGGTATGGTTTCTCACCTCCCCCATACTTCCCTCTTATTTTTTTAATGATGGGATACTCCTTTCTCTCTTATTAAATTCCCCCATGTACACCCGTTACTATGCTGAAATTCCGAAAGTAACTTCTCTCTCCTCATTTACATTCAAGCAATACTTTTGTATCATGAATCTAAATTCCATTACAATTGTTGGGACATGTATCTATATGAACCCCTTACTTTCCATTTCATGTAGATATGATGAGACACCCCTTTCTCTCTCATCAACCATTTTTTAGGAATTCTTATATCACACCGTTATGCTGCCGAAATTGCACCAATTTTCTAAGCCAATGTCATTGTGTAGTGAATACCATGCCCATTTCTCCATCAAGGTTATTAACCTTCATGAACATTTAATTATTAATTATAAAGTTTCATTCCACATTCCTTTGTTATGGAATAAATTATTGTGTTTTATGAATCCATGTTTTATGATCCATGTGACACACTTATGCATGAAATGATATGTTTAAGAAGGGTGTGCCCTTATAGTGCTCCAATGCATTGGGTAAAGTATAGTATCATGATACAGCATGTGCAATGAGTGTTTACTCATGATAATTCAAGTGAAATGAGTATTTACTCATGCTTAATGTGCACTAAGTATTTACTCATGCTCCATGTGCAATGAGCCTTGGCTCATGATAATTCCATGTTAAGTGTTGTTGCCACATTTGCATGTTATGATTATCATGCCTTATCATGCCTTTATGTTCATGTTTCTCTTATTCCCTATTGATATGCCTATTTTCTAACATGTATTGTACTCCTCATGTATTCTATGTTTATTCCCTTATTGCGCTTTATAGCTCACCCCTTTTCTTATGCATGTCCTCAGGTTATCCCATGCAATGCTAAGTACGAGGGAATATAATGGTAATGTGAAGTAAATTTTCAATAAAGATGTTGTATTTAATGTTTTAAGTTGTTATGTAATGATCTTAAGCCCCAAAGACACTAAACCTCTTGATCTTCCATGTTGTATCAAGTGAATATTATATGTAATAAATCATGTTTATGTTTGTAATAAAAGCAGGGTTGTCATAGTTGGTATCAGAGGATAGGTTTAGTTATTTTTGGGATTAGGATTAGAAAACCCTAGTAAAGCCTTAGATACAAGACTAAGTAGAATAAAAACGTCCCTAGGTTTTGGTGAGTATTGAGTAAGTAGTTTATCAAACAAATACATCCTTGTCTGGATACGAGCAGGTAGAGGTGGCTCGGGCATAGATGTATCCTAGGGGTAAAACTCGAAAACACCGCTTTGATCTAGACTCGAACGGGAACTAGTGCATGACAATGGGCCTTACTGCACTCTTGGTTATGACACTCCTGGGGGATATGTTTTGATAAATTCACAAGATTATTATGAACCCTTATTAAGGGAATAAAAAACCCCTAAGAATATATGTAAGAGAGTAGATCATGAAAATCCTAGATTGAATCCTATAGGCTCATGAGTTAAGGAAATAAAATTTAATTTATAAGTCATCAACTTTTGTCTTTGGATTACCCTTTATATGTTACCCCTAAATTTTCTTTTATTCCATCCAATGGCCGGTAATTGGAGGACTCGGGCTAACAACCGATGTGAAGATCAGTGTGATGACTATACTAATGAGATGCCGAATCCAATGGGAGTGGGAATGGAGAACTTTGTCACGCTTATTTCTCAGCTAACTCAAGCTTTGAATAGAAACATCGGTCAAGAGGAACTTCCAAACCCCCCTAAGAAGGAACAAGTCTCTGTCGAGAGCTTCATGAGACAAAGGCCTCCTACTTTTAGTGGATCATCTGATCCCACAATCGCTTAACAATGGATCAACTCCATTGAAAAGATCTTCTCTATACTTCAATGTTATGAACAAGAGATGGTTCTCCTGGTGGCTTATCGTATGGAGGGTGAAGCTAATAAATGGTGGACGTTGATAAAAAATACGAAGCCTAAGGAGGAGATCGAGAAGTTGGAATGGAAGGATTTCCGGAAGATGTTTTTTGATAAATATTTTTCGTGCACCCTCCATCTTAAGATGGAAAGGGACTTCCTTTCCCTCAATCAAAAAGTAGAAGAATCTGTTGGAGCGTACGAGGAAAACTTCACAAGGCTTGCACGATACGCTTTCGGCTTTGTCGTTACCCCCGAATGTAAGGTTGACCGTTTCTTTAGTGGGCTGAAGCCTAGGATGCGAAAATCATTAGTGATCCGTGACTTCGACAGCTATGAGGAAATTTTTCGACGTTCCCTCAAGGTCAAAATGGAGATCAGGGAATCACAGGGGTATCATGGGGACAAGAAGCGTAAGGTGGACTTCAATGTTGGCGGTCTGATGGATAAATCCAACGGTGCTAAGAATATCCAGCACCCCACTTTCCAAAAGTGTGGAAAGAAGCACCCTGGAAATTGTCTCAAGGGGACGAGGAAATTATTTAGGTGTGGAAGAGAAGGGCACCTAGCTATTAACTGTCGGCAAGAAAGACCCACGGCTGCGACAGAAGAGAGGAATGCTCCATTTGAACCTCAACACGTTGTTCATTGCTACAACTGTAAAGAACCAGGGCATTTTGCAAATCAGTTCCCTAATCCAAAGGCTTTCAGAGGCAACCAACAACCTCCAAGGCAGCAAAGAAGAGCTTTTGTCATCACTTATGCTGAAGTGAACCCTGAAAACGAAGTGGGTATTGGTACTCTATTTATTCATTCAAGAATAGAGAACATACTTTTTTATTCAGGTTCTACACATTCTTTTATATCTCGAAAGTTTAGTAGAACAATCCCAGCACCACCACAAATCATCGAACTGAAGATGTCGGTGAGTATGGAAAATGGGACAATAATTGCATCACATGAATAAAAGTCCTCCCCTGTCATAATATGTGGATTGAATTTCCTGGCGAACCTCGCCACACTCCCTCTGGTGTAATTTGATGCAATTCTTGGCATGGATTGGCATTCCTTATATAGAGCCAACATAAATTGTTGGGAAAGGGAAATCACACTCCATATGGAGAATCAAACCCTAATTCATTACAAGTGTAAGGAGGAAGATGAATCCCCTTTAGCTCCATCATCTCAAGCATGGATATTACTTCCTTATGAGCATGCGTATCTGCCTCATATGATTGAGTCCAAGGAAGAAACCATCCTTGAAGAAATGCTTATTGTGTGGGAATTCACTGAAGTGTTTCCCGAGGAACTACCTGGTCTTCCTCCTAGAAGAGATGTTGAATTCTCAATTGAACTTATACCTGGGGCTCTACCAATATCCAAGACTCTATATAGAATGGCTATCATGGAGCTTGAAGAGCTAAAGAAACAACTACATGAGAATCTGGATAAAGGGTTTATACTCCCAAGTGCTTCACCATGGGATGCACCAGTCCTCTTCATCAAGAAGAAGGATGGGTCAATGCGGATTTGCATCGATTATTATGAACTTAACAGAATCATGATAAAGAACAAGTATCCTCTTTCAAGGATCGATGAATTCTTTGATCAGATGCATGGAGAACAATACTTCTCCAAGGTAGATTTGTGGTCGGGATATTATCAAGTAAGGGTGAAAAAGGAAGATGTCCCAAAGACTGCTTTCCGTACAAGATACGGGCACTATGAATTCATAGTAATGCCTTTCAGACTCACAAATGCTCCAGTAATCTTCATAGACTTGATTAATAGAGTCTTTAGAGATTACCTAGACAAATTTGTGGTAGTCTTTATAGATGATATTCTAATATACTCCAGAACCAAGGAGGATCATGAGGAGTATTTAAGAACTATACTAGAGACCTTGTGCAAGGATATGCTCTATGAAAATTACAGCAAGTGTGATTTCTAGTTGAAGGAAGTCTCATTCTTGAGCAATATTATCACAAGCAATGGGATATCTGTGGATCCCTCCAAAACAGATGCAATTGATGGATGGCCGAGTCCAACATCGGTAACGGATATCTGTAGCTTCTTGGTGTTAGCAGGATATTATTGAAGATTTGTGAGAAATTTCTCATGATTTTCCAACCCTCTTACCAAGATAACTTGAAATGGAGTAAAGTTTTCATGGAGTGATGAATGCGAAGAAAGCTTCAATGAGTTGAAAAGGAGGCTTATCACTGCGCCCGTGCTCACTTTACCCACAAGTGGGGAAATTTTGGTGGTATTTAGTGATGATTTGAAGAAGGTCTTAGGATGTGTACTGATGTACAATGATAAAGTGATATCACTACTAGATTTTTTAGTTTTGGCGCCTATGGTAGCGGGCGACCGCCATTGGCGGTCGCTACTGATACTATTAGCGACCGCCAAAAGCGGTCTCTAAAACCGAAATGAAATAGCGGGATTTTTCCCTCCCCCCGCACTATCTTCTTAGATTACTCGCTGCAACAGCGGTCGCCCCTCCCGCCGCCGCACCGCCACCACAGGTCACCTCCGTCGCCGCCACCCCGTCGACTCCCGTCGCCCCTACCAATGCTACCGGAAAACAATGCTCGGGGTCCCGCAACCACAGGTCACCCCCGTCGCCGCCACCCCATCGCCTCCCACACCTCCGGCCGCCGTGGTTCCTCCATGGCCGTCGACCCAAGCTCGGGGTAACCTCCAACATGCCGCGCGTGCGCCCCAGTACAATCGGCACCAAATTTTCGTCAATTTTCGAAGAGAGTATTAGCGACCGCCAATGGCGATCTCTATTGATTAATAGCGACGGCGCAACTGCGACCGCCAAAAGCGGTCGCAGGGCGGTCGCTAAAGGGCATTAGCGACCACTTTTGGCGGTCGCTAATGCCCACATTTCTAGTAGTGTATCCTATGCCTCAAGGCAGTTGAAAATACATGAGAGAAACTATCCAAAGCATGATCTGGAGTTGGCGGCAGTGATCTTTGCCTTGAAAATATGGCGGCATTATCTCTATGGGGAGAAATGTGAGATATATACTGACCACAAGAGTCTTAAATATATATTCACATAGAAAGAGCTTAATATGCGCCAGAGAAAATGGATAGAGCTCGTCAAGGATTATGACTATTCAATACATTACCTCCCTGGGAAAGAAAACAAAGTGGCAGATGCCCTAAGTAGAAAGGACTCAGCAATTCTATCAATGATGAGAATTGCGAAGGATCCAATCTTCTTAGACTTGATGAAGATGGACATGGGAATCATAAGGAAGGGAACATCATCAATCCCTTCACACATGATTACTCAACTGTCCCTTTTGGAAATGTTAAAGGATGCTCAAAAGGATGATGTGGAAATTCAGGAAAAAGTGGAAGCTATCAAAAAAGGGAAATCCTCAGAGTTTAATGTTAATGAAGAAGGAATTGTGCGATTTGGGAAAATACTATGTGTTCCATCAAGTCCGGGGATGAAGAAGGAACTTTTTGATGATGCACATAGTTCAAATTTCACTATTCACCCAGGGAGCACAAAGTTGTATCGAGATCTCCGAGAAAATATTTGATGGGATAATATGAAGAAGGATATCGTTGAATATACGTCAAAGTGCCTGGTGTTCTAGCAAGTGAATGCAGAGAGGCAGAAGTCTAAGGGGATGATGCAATCATTGCCCATACCAGAATCAAAATGGGAGAACATCATCATGGACTTCATCACCGGACTTCCGAGGAAATCTAAAGGCAGCAATGCAATCTGGGTTGTGGTGGATCGTCTTACAAAGACTGCACACATCATTGCTATTCTGGAGGATTTCTCATTGGATCAACTGGCACAGATATATATCATGTAAGTGGTAAGGCTGCATGGAGTGCCACTATCTATTGTGTCTGACTGAGATCCAAGATTTACCTCTAAGTTTTGGAAGAGTCTTCAACATGCTTTGGATACTGAACAGAACTTCAGTACGTCCTATCATCCTCAAAATGATGTCCAATCCGAGAGGACTATCCAAAAACTTGAGGACATGTTGAGATCGTGTTTAATGGACTTTAAAGGAGGATGGGATCAACATCTTCCTCTGCTTGAGTTCTCTTATAATAACAGTTTCCACTCAAGCATCCAAATGGCACCATATGAAGCCTTGTATGGGGAAAGGTGCAGAACACCGGCATGTTGGGATGAGGTCAGTGAATGTAAGATGCTTGGACTAGAAATGGTTGAAGAAATGGTGGAGAAGGTGAAAACCATTCAGCATCATATCAAGACAGCCCAGAGTCAAAAGAAGAGTTGTGTAGATAACTATCGACGATACCTTGAGTTTAAAGTTGGAGACATGGTTTTTCTATGCATATCTCCGTGGAAGAAGGTCATGAGGTTTGGAAAGAAAGGGAAGTTAAGTCCAAGGTACATCGACCCCTTCTAGATTCTTGATCGTGTCGAGGCTATGCCTTATCGACTAGCACTTCCACCTACCATGGCCAAATTATATTATGTCTTTCATGTATCCCTCTTAAGGAAGTACATACCGGACCGTTCACATGTACTCTCTTCTGAGGTGGTACAGTTGGAGGATGATCTTTCTTATGAGGAGAAACCAGTGAAGTTCTTATATCGTAGAGAAAAAGTTCTGCGAAATAAGACAATGCCCCTCATCAAGGTGTTGTGGCGAAACCACAAGTTTGAAGAAGTGACTTGGGAATCAAAGGAAATGATGAAGCTGAGTTACCCACATCTGTTTTAGTATGGGAAAAGGAAATTTCGAGGGAGAAATTTCTTAAGGGGGGAATATTGTAACGACCCAAATTTTAATTAATGGAAATCCCTCTTGATCTAATTAAATGTCTCTTTATGTAAAATGTTTATATAAAATGTCAACTTCTTTGGTTTTATGTTAAGATTTCTGACCGGTACGTTTATAGATGTTGAATAGTGATCACATTATTAGTATAAATATAAGTCTTTAATGAACCCAATTTACTCAGACAAAAGAAGCGATGGCCTCATCCAGTAGAATTGCTCCATACGAAACCCATTTTTTGGAGCTCAGAAAAGAGGTGGCATCCTTGGGCTTCACTCTTGACTAATCCCAAGCTGAGCTTCATCGTGTCATGCTTGAATGGGACCATCTACAGGAATAGTGGAAGTTGATAGAGATTACCACACGAGCGATGTTATCTGAGCCCCCCCAAGAGTCTATCCCCATCGCACACCTTACCCTTAGGTCTTATGCGGTTGTTTTAAGGGGTTATGTAACAAAATACTAGTACTATGTTCCTGTAAATTATTTTTGTATATAATAATTAATATACTTTCTTGGCATCATTGATACATTGTAAATAGTTTTTTAAAGTACAAATAATGTTTTTAGTTATTATTTAATTAAGAATTCTATTTTAATAAATTAACGGATTTTTGAGATAAATAATATTTTATTAAATTATTATTATTATTATTATTAAATTAATTTTTTATTAAAAATAAATGATCTTATAATTTTATGAATGCAATTGTAAGTTTTATTAAGGTTTGAAAGCCATTTTTGTCAAAACCCGTGAATTTTCGATAAAAGTATGTTTTTATTTTAAAAGTGAAAATTAACATATTTATAAAATTATTTAGATAAAATAAATGTTATTTATAGAATCCGGACATCTAAATTATCCAACAGTGAATTTTTGATAATTTTCTAAGACAGTCAAATTTTTGGGTAAAAATTAAATACCGTTTAAATATATAATGTGTTTTATGACATCATAATGACCCAATAGTGATGTACTAAAATACTATAAACTTTATGTTCGGACAATATATGTTTTAACATTAAAATAATGTGATTTTGGGTTTTTTTGACTTATTTTACAAAGCATTAATGGACCCCTCAAGACTTATTAAACATTTAGTCTTTTTAAATTATTTTCCATTGGAGTGTGACTCACCTCCACATAAGCAACCCGATTATTTTAAGAATTTAGGACTTTGGCCTTATAAAATATTATTTTACTCTCCCCTTTTCTAAAAATCATGGGAAAAAAACATGATCTGATTGGTGGTTTGGATTAGTTTAATGTAAGATGTCCCAAACCTAAATAATAAAGAATTCACTCACCTTTCCTATATAAACCCACCCAAGCTCCCACTTCCTCCTCACTCAAAGCATTTAGAGTTCGTCCAACCTCTTCCCTACTCTCTCTATAATCCTCCCAAGGTTCCCCAAGCTCCCAATAATCCTCTCTCAAGACTCTCTCAAGCCTTTGGAAGCACACTTCCAAGTAAGGGTTTTTCTTCTTTTCACTTTTTTGACCAATTTTTCATAATATTGTTATGACCTTTTAATTTAAATTATAAATGCTGGGGTACGGTTTCTCACCTCCCACATACTTCACTATTATTGTTTGAATTATGGGATACCCCTTTCTCTCCTAATAAATGCCCCCATGTACACCTGTTACTATGCCGAAATTCCGAAAGGAACTTCTCTCTCCTCATTTACATTCAAGCAATACTTTTGTATAATGAATCTAAATTCCATTACAATTGTTGGAACATGTATCTATATGACCCCCTTACTTTCCATTTCATGTAGATATAATGAGACACCCCTTTCTCTCTCATCAACCATTTTTTATGAATTCTTATATCACGTCGTTACGCTGTCGAAATTGCACAAATTTTCTAAGTCAATGCCATTGTGTAGTGAATACCATGCCCATTTCTACATCAAGGGTATTCACATTCATGCACATTTACTTATTAATTATAAATTTTCATTCCACATTCCTTTGTCATGGAATAAATGATTATGTTTTATGAATCCGTGTTTTATGATCCATGTGGCACACTTATGCATGAAATGAAATGTTTAAGAAGGGTACGCCCTTATAGCGCTCCAATGCATTGGGTAAAGTATAGTATAATGATACATCATGTGAAATGAGTGTTTAATCATGATAATTCAAGTGAAATGAGAGTTTACTCGTTCTTCATGTGCAATGAGGATTTACTCATGCTCCATGTGCAATGAGCCTTGGCTCATGCTAATTCCGTGTTAAGTGTTGTTGCCACATTTCCATGTTATGATTATCATGCTTTATCATGCCTTTATGTTCATGTTTCTCTTATTCCTTATTGATATGCCTATTGTCTAACATGTATTGTACTCCTCATGTATTCCATGTTTATTCACTTGTTGGGCTTTATATCTCACCCCTTTTCTTATGCATGTCCTCAGGTTATCCCATGAAATGCTAAGTGCGAGGGAATGTAGTGGTCATATAAAGGATGTTTTCAATAATGATGTTGTATGTCATGTTTTAAGTTGTTATGTAATGATCCTAAGCCCCAAAGACACTATACCTCTTGATCTTTCATGTTGTATCAATTGAATATTTTATGTAATAAATCATGTTTAAGTTTGTAATAAAATCAGGGTTGTCATACTTCCCATCATTAATCTTTGATATAATCGACCACCTAATTGTTCTCTTGGTTAGAGAGGTTCTACTATGTGGTCCTATCCATTACAGATGGATGTACCCCATTGAATGGTATTTTAATATTTTGAAGGGGTTTATCAATAATTGAAGTCATCGAGAAGGTTGTATTGCATAATGATATATTGTTTAAGAGTCTATTGAATTCTATATAGATTACCTGTCAGATGTTGAAAGCAACGGTCTCCCAAAGTCTTGTCACAAAGAACTCCTTTTGGGAGAAGGTATTTTTGTAAGATATTTTGTTACAATAAAATTTATAGAGAGGGAGAAGGTGCACCTTTACATATTACATAATAGTGAAGATGTTGATCCATACATTGAAGCCCACAAATAAATTATTTGATATTTCAATCCATGAAGGGTTGAAGGATGGATATCAACTACACATAATCAATAGTTTATAAGATGTTTTAGAGATCAATTTTATAAGGAGTTATCTGAAAATATGAATTCAATTTTCCAATGAATTTAATGGCCATTTAGAGGACTAAATGGAAATGTTATATCTTACACTGGTTTTTTAATCAATGGTTATACATTCTATACAAAAGAAATCTATTACTTTTTTACGATAAAGAACAATGGTATTACACTTGTGGATGAAGAGATGTACATATCTGGTTCCAAGTATTGAAATCCAATTTATGAAAATATGTCATATTTTGGCATTGTTGAATAGATATATTAGTTGGATTATACAACATTTCAAGTGTCCCTTTTCCATTGTAAATGAGTTGAAAATAACAATGGAGTGAAAGTTGATGAAATATGCTTTGTGAGGATTAATTGTAGTGTGGAAGGGGGAAAAGACAAGTTGATTAAAAGGGAATCACAATAGGTGACTTTATTTTATGCCTCATATCCAATAAAAATGAATCGGACGATTTTCCTACTGCTGACTAAAACAAATATCGAGTTAGATAAAAATTCAATCGAGGATGACCCATTCATAGGGACATCACAATCAATTCATGTCAGTCTCAATGTAGACAACTTCTTATACATTATAGGGGACCACAAATAGAGGATTTGGATTCTTAATAGAGGAACCAAATCCTTTAAACCATTAAAAAAGGAAATAGAGTTTAATGAGATGGTAGAACAATTAATATATTATTTTTTTCATCGTAATATTATATATTATCTACTATATTAACATAATATAAATTAAATGTTTGATTACTCTTGCAGACAATGTCTTTTAAACATGATGATGTTATCAATCCCATGGATGAACAAACTATAATAAGGAAATCCTTTGGAAATATACAAAGGTAATATTATGATATACTTTCTCTATTTTACTAGAAAATTATATAATGGTACATTGATTTAATTTTCATTATTCCTTTCAAAGTTTGTTTATTTTAGAATATTTTTGTCGATATTTCATGCCTTTGAAAGAAGAGAAACGATGATATCTCTTCTCAAACACAGAGGTAATCTTGATGTTTTTACAGTAAAATCATTGTTCGTAAAATTAATTTATTGTTTCATATTTATGTTTAATTTATTTCTTTTTAGTTTTTCTCACATAATAATTATTTTCTTATACAGGTGGATTATTTTGATCGATTTAGGGTGGTATGTCCATCTTTCAAGCATTTCTACACCAAAACTTCCACAGACTTCTTCTCCCTCAAAACATTTTCACCACTATAGTGTTTCATTTATCAATTTATTTTATGTTCTCTCCATTACCTTTTCAAAAATAGCAATAATTCTTCCTCTTCTCAATTACATAGATAATGTTGACATTTTCACAGTAAAATCATTATCCATAGAATTAATTTATTATTTCATAATTATGTTTAACTTAATTATTTTTACTATTAGTCACGTAATAATTGTTTTCTTACATAGGTGGACTCTTTTTTTTGATTTGGGGTGATCTTTTTTTCTTTCATGCCTTTTTCACCAAAACGTTTACATACTTCTCCCTCAAAAACTTTCACCCTAGTAGTATTGACATTTATAACTTTCCTTCAAGTTCCCTTCACTTCTCAATCATAGAGGTAATCTTGATATTTGAATAGTAAAATAATTATCCATATAATAAATATATTATTTAATATTTCTATTTAATTTATTTCGTTTTATTATTACTCATAATTATTATTTTTTTATATAGGTGGAATATTTTTTCGAGTTGTGGTGGTTTTTTTAAAACTGATCACGAATTTTTGGAAGTTAGACAATGAAATTCAATAGAAATCATGGTAACATTGATAGTTATGATTTTTTTGAGACTTTGGGACGTGTAGGAATCATCCACACCATAATATAACACACTATGTGACTAGTATGACACCAAGTACTTCTTTATAGTTAAAATTAACATTAATTTTAGTAAAAAAGACAACTGACATACTCAAAACTGAGAAAACATATTCAAATTGTTTTGATACTTTAAGAAAATAATACATATATCTTTTGTGATGTGTAAAAATCATCCACACCGCAATCTGATACACGATGTGTTCGATATGACTCAATGTGTCTGTTATTTGTTTAAAATAAAAATTTTGAATTTAAAAAGTTTCATTCACTAAAAACTAAGAAAACATGATCAGATTTTCTTGATAATTTAGGGAATTGATTCACAAATCATTTTTTATGTGTAGAAATTAGTACAAGTTAAACTAATACACGATGTGATTTGTATGATTCAAAGTGTGTGTTTTTGAAATTTTAGTAAAAAATAAAATTGATGTACTCAAAACTGATAAAATACATTTATATTATATTGATATTTTAGTAAAAGAATCTATAAGTGATTTCGAACATGTAGGAATTAGTATCACCTCAATTTGATGTATGGTGTGACCGGTGTGACTCTAAGTGCACCTTTATTTAAAATTGAAATCAATTTTAGTAAAAACCAAACTAACCTACTCAAAACTAAACAAACATGTTCATATTGTTTTGATACTTTATGAAAATGATCCATAAGAGATTTGAAATATGTAGGAATTATCTGCACCTCAATACGATGAACAGTGTGACTGGTATAACTCCAAGTGCATATTTTTATTTAAAATTTAAATTAATTCTAGTAAAAAGGTCAACTAACCTACAAAAAACCGAGAAAAATCATTCAAATTTTCTAAATAATTCTGTAAAACAATCCATAATTCATTTGTGATGTGTAGAAATCATATGCTCCTCAATCTGATACACAATGTGATCAGTATGAGTCAAATTGTGTGTTTCAATTTTAAAATGACATTTAAGTAAAAAAGAGAAGCCACATACTCAAAACTCATAAAACACATTAATATTATTTTTATACATTTGTAAAAAAATCCATAAGTCATTTGGGATGTGTAGGAATCATACACACCTCAATCTGACACACGATGTGACCGGAATGACTCAAAGTGCATCTTTTTATTTAAAATTGTCATCAATTTTAGTAAAATGGAAAATTATCCTAATCAAAACTAAGGAAACATGTTCATATTGATTTAATACATTAAAACAATTATACATAATTCATTTTTCACATTTAGGAATCATCTACACCTCAATATGATACATGATGTGCCTGGTATGACACAAATTGTTCTTTAATATTTT
The DNA here is from genome assembly GCA_963277665.1 of Viscum album. Lineage (NCBI taxonomy): Eukaryota > Viridiplantae > Streptophyta > Magnoliopsida > Santalales > Viscaceae > Viscum > Viscum album. The sequence continues at coordinate 857,029,234 of OY728158.1, read as the reverse complement.
AAAATTTACATTTTAGTTCAAAAAGTGTCACTCACTAAAAACTGAATAAACACAATTGTATTTTATTGATAATTTAGGAAAACTATTCATAAGTCATTGTTTGATGTGTATAAATATGGTTCACATTAAACTGATACACGATGTGATTGGAATGAGTCAAAAGTAACAGTTTCTAGTTTAGAATGACATTTTAATTAAAAAGACAAGTAACATGCTCAAAACTGAGAAAATAAATTCATATAGTGTTGATAATTTAGTAAAATTATCCACAATTCATTTGAGACATGTTAGAATTAGAATCACCTCAATCTGATACATGGTGTGGCTGGTATGACTACAAGGGAAGGTTTTTATTTAAAATTGACAACAATTTTAGTAAAATTAACACTTTTTATTAATTTATTTCATTATATTATTACTAACATAAGAATTTTTTTCTAATATAGGTGTGTTATTTTCTCGATCATGGGTGGTTTGTTCAGAAATAGCATGATTTGGGTTAGGATTAAAAGACAATGGTGCATTGATGTTTTTTAATGTATGTAATAATTTGTATTTATGTAATTATATAAACCAATGCTTGAAATGTCAATAATAGAGTGCTTATTTACTTATTTTTGTTTTGAAAAATTTCATTTCATTTAAATCATATATTGAGATTTGTTTTTTTATACTTGGTGTGTTTTTGGTGCTATGGTGTGCTGTTACAACACATTACAGTGGTTTTATAGTTTTTTGTTATAGCACACTACACTATGGGCCTTTATTAGTTCTTTTAAATGCACTGACCAAGGTCATCTTTATCAGAACTTCTATTAGAACTACTAAAAGGTATTTTATCATCACTTTTATAATCATTGATAAAGGTATACTTTATCACCTCTTCTATTAGTGCTAATAAAAGGTCTTTTATTAGTGCTTTTATAAGTGCTAATAAAGGTTCACTTTATTAGTGCTTCTGTAAGTACTGATAAAAGACCCTTTATCAGTGCTTTTATAAGTGTCGATAAATGGTGACTTTAGGGTTCTAAATTAAAGTGTTGATAAATGTTTCTGTTATCACCTCTTTTAAATGTTATGATAAAGGTACCATTTATCAGCATTTTTTAGCGCCGATAAAGGATTCCTTTATTAGCACTTTTTCATCACTGATAAAAGTCTAGGATTTTTAACCTCACTCATGTAGTAAAAACTTTTCTAGCTCTAATAAAGGTCATTTCTAGAACTTTTAGTAGCCTATTTTGTAGTAGTGTATTGCGTAAAATATAAAGGTTTTTATTTTCCCTCTTTGGAATAAAAATTTAAACAACATCTCTTTCAATCATTCCTTCACTTATAAGGTGCCAGATGTGATGATATTTTAGAAGACCAATTTTATCCCTATCGGATTGGTAGTCTGTATATAATTCAACAACTTCATGAAAAAAGATATCTCTCTATAATACAACCTTCAGGATGAATTCAAATTTTGGTTCACCCTTTAAAAAACAATTATACCATTCAATCGGGTACATCCATTTATAATAGAAAGGACCACATATTCGGGTCTCTCTAACCAATTAAACCATCAAATGAACCATAATAAAAATAATCATGATTTAAATATTAAGTATAATTCACTTAATATGATATAAATTTCCTTTTACATAGATGGAAACTTTTCAGTTCTATAACTTTGATACATATAACTTTGAAAAATAAATAAATCAAGGTTATTGTTTGTCAGATTTTTGTAGGAAGAAAGAAATGTAAAGATTCCAGCATGAAATCTTGCATCAAAACATAACAGTCGTGTGATTTTAATACCTTTAACTTCAAATAATTCATTTACACAATATTATTAATATTTTATGAATAACCCCTTTGGAAAATTTTCATCATTTATAAAGTTTTCATACTGATATCTCTCTTTCCTATAAATATTTCAAGCTTTTGGGGGAAGAAAAGTCTATCTTTAACCCTTCATTAGCACCAACTCTTCCTTTATCCCCATTTCAATCATGTACAACCTATCTTTAATGATATCATTCTTGTTTCAAAATTCATTTAGTAATGTTCCATTGACTTTATCAAATGAATATTTTCTATATCAATGACATTAAGAAAATTTCTTTTGTATAAACAGTTCTCGTATGGTAAATCAAAAAAAAACTAATATATTTTTTCTACTAGTTTTCATAAGGGTATATGAAAAGGGTTTACCAAAATTGATGAACATATCCTTTAATTTCTCAATACATTGGACACCTATTAGTGGAGATGGTTTTGTTCCTTATTTTTAATTCTCATCGATTGATTTTATCTAGTATTTGTATATATGTCTTCAGGGTAAAAATTTGTGATTTCCTACAAAAAATATCTTCCACAAATGTTTTAACATAATTTAGTGTGTATCATCTTCATGAATGGGACACCCTAGTATTCCTTTAATGTTATGTCCTAAAAAATTTCGATATGAAGGAAATTCATTTATTGTCTCTTACAACATATCCCTCAATGTGAAATCTTCATTTCTATAAGCATTATAAAACATAAAATTGAAATCCCACATTAATTTCATATATTCTATCAATGGATCCCAATTAAGATCAATATCATTAACTGGTTGTTTTGGTCCTAATATTACCATCGATAACATAATGTATTTTCACATCATGTATAACCATGGAGGAAATATATAATTTACTACTATAACTGGACATGTATTATGAGTGATAATTTGTACACTAAAATGATTTAATCTATTTGTAGATAGTACAAGGAATAAGTTTCTCAACTTGTTTTTAAATTCAGGATACTAGTGATCAATTTTCATTCACTGAGGAGAGTTTGCTGGGTAAATAAGTTTCCCATCTTGAATTATTGTATCTGAATGATACATCAGCTATTGGGTATTCTCTTCACTTACATATAGGCTCCTACACCTTATAATGATTTGAATGTACCCAACAACTTTTGAAGTATTTGATTCATCTTTCTTATATCAAGATGCACCACACATAGGGACTTTTTTAACTGATTTGTGGTCTTAATGAAACAATATAAAGTAATTTGGATAGGATCATATTCTTTGAGAGATCATACCCATTGAATGTAGTATTTGTTTTTATCATCATATATTTGGAAATAAAGCTCATTATCTTCTTGTAACATTTAATTTAATAGAGAAAGTAGTTTAGTAAATCTTTTTTCACTCCATATGTTTCCAGATTTCCAATTATATATCTCTAGTATGGATTATAATGTTGTATATTTAGTACAACCAATATAAAATAACATCTTTCCGTGTCTATTTTGACTTATAAAATAGCTTTGTACCATCATGAAGTTCATCTTCAACTATCATAATAAATTTATTAATATTATATTTATCATCATTTTCACATATAATAATATACTTGATATGATATTCATCATCATTCACACATGTACTCATATTAGATGATTGATAAACTGTAGTGTTATCCAAGTCATTGTCTACATTTAGTTCTTCCCCAAATTTATTCTAACTTTTATAACTTCGATATATTCCATAACTGATCAAATGTTCTTCCAACTCCTCTAAACTAATTATTCATGAACACTAACAATGTAAATAAGAAAAAATGTATTTGAGAAGAGTTATATGCATGATATTTTTCAAACTTGATGAACTCTTTAACCCATCCCTTATACTATTTTTTAGAAATTTGCAATCTATCCTTTTTTTTCATATCCATCCAATTTGATTCAATAATATTCATATTTAACAAAACTAATAAATACAAAATAGGTATGATCTTAGAACCATAATTGACTATTCAATGAAACCTTATTTTCCACAAACTTTAGTAGATAAGAATTCACTAATATAAAATAATTAAATGAGAAATATTACCTTTATGCATGTGGATCTGAAAGCCAACAATATATCCTAGGATAGTGAGATGAACACCAAAAGTTTATACTTCAACATATAGCCTAAATATTTTGAGTAAATCATACACAGGGAAACACCAGTAGAGTGTTGGGGACATTATAAGTTCTATACACGAAAACGAGTTCCTTAGTTTGGTAACGTGTAATGTTCTTAATAAACATGTAGTGGTTACATGTTGTTGGAGTATGGACTAGATATAAATAATATGAAAACTCTATAAAAATACTTAAAAAATATTAAAAACTATATATATATCTATAATAAAATCTTCATATAAAACTAAGAGGTTGTGAAGGGTTTTCTTTTCATGAAAACTAATGGAGAGAAAACAAACAAGAAAAAGGGAGGGATAGAAAAAAACAGGTTTGTGTGAACAATGGCAATGTGTGTGCATGCGATTTTTTTAGGGGAGAAGAATATCAAATAACACCCAAACTCAAGTATGGTCAGTGAAAAATACAAAAAAACAAGATTTAAATAATATACCATCATTTTTTTCGATCTCAATTCCTCTAAATTCTTCAACAGAGGTATGGAATGGATAAACATCCATGAGAGTATAAAGGCAATGAGTGAGTGGCATGAATATTAGAGTTATTTTAAAAGAGTACAAAAGGTTTTATCAATGCTAAAAAATAATAATAAAAGAATATTTTTCTACACTAAAACAAATAAGTGCGGATAAATAACCCTTTTATCGATGCTAAAAATAGTGTTGATAAATTTCAACTTTTATCGACGCTAAAAAATCACTTTTAAGATCAAGATAAAATATTTAATGCTGATAAATTTTCCTTTTCTCTACACTAATTTTAGCACTGATAAATTTAGGATTTATCAGCTCCAAAATTAGCGCTGAAAAAATGAATAACTAATATTAATTATGTAAATTAATAAAAATATTAAAGATGAATAAATATAAAAAATGAATTTAAAAAAATATATATATTCAATTACATTTTAATCATAAATGATCAAATAAAAATAATTTAATGATTTAAACACAAAAACATTATAATAAAAATGAATAAAATGTAATTATATAAATTAAAAACCTTTTAAAATAATAAATTTTAATAAATAAAATTTTTTAAATTAATATTACAAAATGAATAAATTATAGAAATATTAAATGAATAAAATTTATTAATTAAAAATAAATTAAATTTAATAAATAAAAATCAATAAACTACAAAAATATTAAATTAATAATATTACAATTGAATTAATATTAAAAATGAATAAATTTAAAAACTATTAAAAATGAATAAATATTGTTAAATTAATAAATAATTAAAATAAATAAAATTTAATAATTAAAAATGAATAAATTTAAAAAATACTATAATAATAAGTAAATATTAGCAATATGCATTAAAGGAATTTTAAAATTGAAAAAATATTGAAATAAAAATGAATAATATTAAAAATTACATTTAAATACAAAATATTTAAAATAAATCACTAATTAAAATTGAATAAATAATAATTATATGCAGATTTAAATATAAAAAAATTAAAATAAAAATGAGTAATTATTAATACACAAACATTCAAATACATACACATAAACATGTACACACACATGCGCACACATATTAAATAGTAACTATTTAATTAATTGTATAAAAACATTGAAATAAAAATGAATAAATATTTTTTATGTGAATTATAAAAATATTAAAAATACTAAATATTAGTAAATAAAAATATATTAATAAATATTAAAAATGAATAATTTGAAAAAAAATATTTAAAACGGTAATTAATAATTTTAATTATATAAATTAATTTAATATTAAAATGGAAAAATAATAAAAGAAAAATTAAAATTATATTAAAAAATCTTTATAATGAATTACTAATTACTCATGAAAAAATAATAATTTTATAAAGATTTGAATATAAATACATTAACATAATAATGAACAAATATTAATTATATAAATTATAGACATATTAAATATTAATATTTAAAATTTTATAAATAAATATAAATAACAATAAATTACAAAAAAATATTAAATTAATAAATATTAAATGAAATGTATTTCCATGTGGTATATAGTTGAACCCAAATCATACTCTGATATATCCTTCAATACACAAAGAAACATACATATACATAAAAATTCATACATACATACATACATGTAACAGTCTAAGAATTTTTATAAAATATTTCTCTTTAAATAATTTTATTTCTTTGATAGCCTATGTTTTAGGAAAAATAGTGTTTAAATGAACCGTGATATACTATTAAAATATAATTATTTATAACATAAATTATTCCCTAGCCATTGGATTGGTGGGTATGAATAGTACTGAATAAATTATGAAAACATTATGTTTATGTATGTATAAAAGTAATTAATTGGTTATCAGTTGACTATAAATAAAAATAAAAAATAAGATGAAAGTAAAAGAAATATTTTTATGGAAAAAAAATTTCATGTGTGAAATGTATTTTTATCTTAATAAATTAAATTAATCCCAATTGGTGAATAGTTTTAATTAAATTTATATATTATTTACTTGATCAAATGTTTTAAACATTCAAAAAATATTTCCTAGGCATAGGAAAAGAATAACTCTAGTTTTATGCTTAAAAATTATTTCTTCTAAAAATCAGTTTTTATCGCATTTTATGCACTTTTTTGAAAATTAATTTCTATAATTAATAGGTGTTGAATTAGATAAAATTAATTACCTATTTAGAATCATGAGTTTCAAATTTGATAAATAGGCACATTTTTATTTTGGGTGAATATGAATAGTAACCATAGTAAAACTTATTACCTTGGTAAAGGGTAAATCAGGGTTAATATGGGTTATAAATAAAGGATAATACCATAGTGTTTTTGTACTAATTCTTATTTTATGAATTTAATTCAACAATTATCACCTTTGGCTCAAATTTATTTGTTTATTATACACATTCCATGAAAATTATTTATATATTTTTTAAATCAAAGAAAGTTACAAAATGTCACTCCCTTAGTTTTAAATATATTTTATGTGTTCACATGGGTAAAACTAGTTACGGATGAATATTAATAGTAATATATTTATAATGAAACTATACAAATAATGGTAATTTTTTCATAATTTTTAGGTTTTATATATCTTCCTTAAATTCTTACACAACACCAAAATAATATTTGTTTAATTAATGGGAAAATAAAATAAATGGTTTTAAAAATATTAAAAGTGACCTAATAATAATTATTTCATAATACCAATGAATTTTATTGATCTATATGATATATTAGGGTGGTTTGAAATCATTATATTCAAATTATCCTATTTTCATGACGTATTTAAAGTTAAATTAAATGAATGGTGTCAAAATCGACAATAATGATATTTTATCAAAATAATATATTATTAAATAAATTAAAAATCATAAAAATATTTAAATAAGACAAGGTGGATATGATATGTTCTAAAATATAATAAATTGGTATGTTATGGTCCAATTTTCACCATATAAGTAAAAAATTATAACCCTTTAACATTGAAAAACTTCTTTTTATAATTAAAATTAATATATGTCAACTAAGGGTTAATTAAAATGATAAGGTTTAAAATGACAGAAAAACAAGTATAAATTATATTGGATTATTTTATTAAAACACTATCCTACATTATCTTCATATTAATTACAATTTTTATGCATTTTTCTTGGGAATTAATTTAATATAATTTAATCTATTGAGAATTTTCAAAATCTTTCCTCACTTAAATTATAAAAAGGCACCTCATCCCTCACTTTTTTACACCACTTTAGTATTCTATCATGACCAAATACTGAAACATTATCTTATAAATTTTACTATACACATTCTATATGTTATGGTATTTCCAAAATACCAACCCTAGAGCCCTTTGGAGGAGATTTAATGGAGTCATTTCAAAGAATATGTAATCGCCATACCCTATCACTTCCTTTTCTAATCTTCTTTATCTCCTATAAATATATGTTATTTATAATAAATTAATAAATTAAATATACTAAATATGATTAAAAATTAATATAATTATTAAAACACAATTATACACCTTGTTTCCTATAAAATGAGAAGTGAAAGTATTGTTCATGCATACGTACGGCTTACAGTCTCCATGTAGCACTATAAAAATCATTTTTCATCACCATATTTTATGGATGGTTATTATCATGGGTCTAAGATGTATATAACATATTTATAAAAAAATTATATTTCTTTAATGATAATTTCATTTCTAAATTATTACTATACAATATTTGGGAAATGATAACACCCCTCGTGATTAAGTGTGGACTACCACTGCCACAAAGTCATGTGATTCATTTTTCATTTATATTTTATTTAGATGGTAAAATGTATGATTTTAATGAATACATATATCATATATATAATATAATAAATATCATTTAAAATTTAATTAATATTTACCTTTATTTTGTTCCGTCCATTGAAAAATAAAAACAATGTTCATTTGTACATACAACATATTGTCCCCCTTAACAGTGTAATTAATTTTTATATTTATAATTTTATAAATGAATTTAAATATTTATATAATAAATATATATGATATTTATTTCATGATCAATATTATTGATATTATTTAACCATGATCAAAATATAAGGATCAAAACTACTGAACCAAAATATAGATGAAAAACAAAGAAAATATCTCCCAAAACAGTGATTTTAATAAATAATTTCTAATAATCTTGTGATAAAAGGATATGATTAAATACTATATGGTATGATATATATGATTATTATTATTTAATATAGTTATAATAAATATATATTTATTATAAATGATATTACAATGTGTATGAAAGAAATTGGACTTTAAGGTAAGGGGTTTTTGTTTCACTTTTATATTTGTGGGACACATTCCATATACACCACTTATTTCTTTTGTGTGGTGCATATAGTACCCATGAATTTATATTTATGGTAAACCACATTAAAATTATTGGGATTTACATATCTACCTAAGGCTCTTTATTTCACAAGACTTAGTATTCAAAAGATACCAAAGTTGTAAGGTGTTTATGTTACAATCTCATTTTTTATATGGGTTGTTTATGATTAAGTTTCCAATAATGAAAACATATGATCTATCACTAAAGAAACATATTAATTTTCTTTACATATGGTTATTTATTTAAAATATATTATTTTCTTTAATTTTTCTCATATTATATACTGAATAGATCGAAAATATATTTTTAAGGAAAACTAGCTTCATTTATCTCCTTGGTCAAAAATGATTTTATTTCACACCGATGTTTTCTAAAAAAAATAAAGAATGTTTGTAATATTATATTATGATTTTCTTAAATTACTTTTTACCCATTTTTTTCTTTTTATAAAATGGTTTTATAGGAATATTTTTTTTATTTTCCAAATGAGGTACTTTGTGACATTTCAACAAAAGTATGGGAAGAATGCTTTTTTAACTTATATGTCCAGAATCAAATTTTCCACAAATAAGAATATTTTTTACATTGAATCTTACTTTAAATGTTTACATGTTTATTTTCAAATTAAATGATTTATATTATATTTTCACATTATTTTTAAATAAGTTATTTTAAAATTGGAAAGGCTAATTTCATTAAGAATATTTTAATGATATTTTAATGGTATTTCTATTAATTAAAGAGAAAAACCATTTTATTTAACTTCTGGTTTATTGGGGATATGATCCAATGATACCATACGTATTCTTTCACTATATGGTATATTCTTATTATTACAAGATATTTATGAATCCTTTTTCTTTTCCATGGGTTATATTATGATGAAATGATGATATGTTTATGAAACCCATTTCTTTTCCTTGGGTTTTAAAATGAGAAAATGTTTATGAAATCAATTTATTTTACATGAGTTATACAATGATTAAATGTTTATAAAACACATTTCTTTTCATCGATATTAATATGTTTAATTATTTATGATCTTGTGGAATATAAACATACACACACACACACACACATATATATATATATATATGATTTTCATTACGAGATGGTTGATACCTATATCTCCCTCCAATGCATTGGGTAAAGATTAATATCTCATGAGATAAATATGATTGGAATGATGAGTGAACACAGTTCTATAAGGGAATGTTTCCACTATGATAGTATTAGGGTTTAACCTTGAATATTATTATAGTTTTGGGTGTAAACACATTCCACTGTGATAGTATTATAAAATATCCTTGACTACTAAAGAAATTATTTTCTATGCTTATGTGTATTCCAAAAGTTCATGTATTATACCTTTATTATCCTCCCATATCTTATTATTTTAAATATTTTCTGATTCATGTCTTATAATATGCTCAGGTTTTTCTATGACTCGAGATTATGATATATGATATATCGTTTTTGGTTTTAACAAGTTAATATAATATTTTATTACCCATTCTTTCACATTTTATATTTATATTATCATTGATATCTTCATTTAATACTCTTACTGATCATCAGAGCTCACCATTTCTTATGTTTCATTTCCCATGTTATGAATAAATTTTTTATGTATGATATGTCTAAGAAGGGTGTTATTTATGAATAAATAAGTGATAGATGATGTAGATATTTTATTAAACAATTGTTTATATTTATAAGTTTCCAAAGATACTGTACCTAATTGATTCTGTACTGGATCAAAATGATATGTGATTAATATTCATTAATTAAGATTTAATATCTATGTATGAGATTCCCTAGTCTCTATAATTAGTATCAGAGAAGGTTTAGTAAACCATTGGAAACTAAGATGAGAATACTTCAATCATAACTATAGGGATAAGTATAAGTATTGGATAAAATCTTAATGTTTTTGTGACTATCATGGATTAAATAAGTTAAAACTAAGGTTTCATGGAAGAAGGTTTCATTATTTAAACATCTTATAAATTAATTTTTATTATTTTATTATTTTTCATTGTCAGCATTTTTTCTCACACTATGATTTTTGGTTTCAGTCGATGGCTGGAACTGAAGGAATCATTTTAATTATGAATTTATTGGACAATAAAATGATTGTCCTCTTTAAAAACCAAATGTTATAGGAGATAAAATGAAAAATATTGTTGTTGTTATCATGAAAATTATTTAATATATGAATCACACTAATCTTAAAAATGGAAAATGTATGGAATAATGTTTTTTTAGGTTCTTAATGTAGAAACAACCACATTTTTTTGTGGGTCCACCGATCCACTAGTCACTGATTAATGGATCAATACCATTGAAAAGATATTTTATTCTATTAAATGTTTGAAAAATGAGAATTTTGTTCTAGTTATTTATCATTTGGATGTGAATCAAATCAATGGTTTAATCTTATCAAGAACACAAGATAAAAAGATGAAATTAAATCTATTGAGTGTGCAATTTTAAAATAGAATTTTTTAAAAAGTAATTGATTTATATTATTTATATGAAAATAAAGAAATAATTTATTGATTTAAATTAGAAGGATGATGAATCTATTGGTACTTATGAGGAAAACTTGACAAGACTTATGAGATAAACTTCTAGTATTGTCATACAACCTAAGATTAAGTTTTATCTATTATTCAATGGCTTAAAACCAAGTCTCTAAAAGGAATTATCTATAAGGGACATTAGTATCTATGAATAAATTGTTCAATGTGCACTCACAGTGGATATGGAAATTGGATTTACCCATCTATATCATTCTTTTGATAAGAATAGAAAAATTGTAATCAAGGTCAATTCTTAAAACCATAGAGTGAAGAAGATGATCCTTCCTTTATGCTCGAGGTGTGGAAGGAAGCATGGGTAATTTTCTTAAGGGAATGGTTAAATTATTCAATTAAAAAAATTAAGTTTATCGGGAAATTTAATGTTGAAGTGATGGGAATAGGTCATCTAATGATTTGAATAGAGAGAAAGTTCAAAAAAATGCACCACCCACACTCCAGTTTTTTAAATGTGAGAAGAATGGGAATTTTACTAACTAGTCACCAAAGAAGAAGGTTAATGACGATGATCGAAATCAGAAAACTCTTAATCCTAGGGATAAAGGGAAATCCAATGTGATCATTATTTTTGAAGAGTGGTACGATAACGAAATAATGAAAGGTATACTTACCAACCAATATAGAACTTCTAATACTTATTTTATTCTAGATATACCAACACTTTTATATATAATAATTCTATATGGGTATTACAGTATCACTTAAAAATTAGATGTTGGGTTAGTAGTAAAACCCCCAAATGTCATGATGATTTCATCCCAAGTCTCTGATTCATATCTAGTGGATGTTTTCAGGAATGTGTTTCCTGTAAATATTTCCATTCATACTCTAGTTTAATTCGATTTTATTTTCTGATGGATTGGATTTATTTACTGAAATACCACATCAATGAATAAGGAAGGGAAGTTACATTTTATATTTTTAACAAACCTGTGATCTCCTATGAGTGTGATGATAAATATGAACTTCTGATGGAAATTACTTCCATCATATGGGTCATGATTCCTATTCAAAAGGGGTGATTGTCTAAAATGGTTTGGGAGAAAATTCATATCAAATATATTTTTATTTTTTGGGTGTTTATTGATTTCTTTTCGAAAGGATTGTTTTGTATTCTACTGAATCGTGAAGTTGATATTTCAATATAACTAATATATAATGCTACACATATTTCCAAGAATCCATATAGAATGGACCTAATTGAATTTCAAAAATTGAAGAAGTAACTCTAGGAGAATATTGAAAAGGGATTCATTCATCCAATTGAACAACGATGTGGTACACATATTTTATTTGTGAAGAATAAATATGGATCAATATGACTCTATATTGATTATCGAGAACTTCACAATATCACTATTAAGAACATGTATCCTCTACCCCATATAGATAATTGGTTTGATCAGCTTTACAAAGCTCAATACTTTTCCAAAATTGATCTTGATTCAGGATATCATAAATTGAGGGATAAAAGGAGGATATACATAAGATAACATTCTATAAAAGGTATAGAAATTGTGAATTTATAGTGATTCCATTTGTTCTTACTAATTCCACCATTATCTTTAAGGATTTAATAAATTCATTCTTTAGATATTTCATTGATAATATTTTGGTAGTATTTATAGATGATATTCTTATATATTTAAAGATCAAGTAAGAGCATGGGGATCATTTTGGAATTGTAATGATGAACATAAGTAAGAATAATCTTTAGGAAACTTTTACCATGTGTGAATTTTGGTTTCATAAAGTTTCATTCTTATGTTATGTAGTATCAAGTGAGGGTATATCATTAGTCCCTTTAGAGATATATGTTATTGAACATTATCCCAGAATAACCACTTTGATTGAGATATATAGTTTTATTGGTTTGGATGGATATTATCAATACATTAAGGAAAAAATCATAATAATTCAATCCACTAACCATGTCAACTTGGGATGGAGTCAAGTTATTTTGGATGGATTAATGTGATTAATTTAATATGGAACTAAAGAGAAGACTAGTCAGTGCACCTAGGCTTACACTACCATACATTGAATAAGGTTTTATAATATATAGTGATTCATTAAATAAAATAATGGGATGCATCTTCATGTAAAAAAATATGGTCATATCTTATGTCGCATGAAAATAGAATTCCCATGAGCAAAATTACCCAACTTGTGATTTGAAGTTAACTACAATAATTTCTTCATTAATGATATGGTGGTATTATCTCAATGGATAAATTTGGGAAATATATACTTATCAAATAAAATAAATTATATTTTAACTCAAAAAATATGAACATGCACCAAATAAGAGGGTTGGATCTGATTAAAGATTATGACTGCTCAATACATTACCACCCTGAGAAAGAGAATAAGGTGGTAAATGCTCTAAGTCAAAAGGATCATGAGAGCTTGGTTATAATGAGGATCAAAAAAGATCCATTTTTTCATACTTGAAAATTTTTTATCATGAAATATTTAAGAAAGGGTAGAAATATTATCTTTCTCAAATGAGTTTCTATCCATTACCTATCCTAGAATGGAATTGGAAAAAATTTCCATGGATTTTTTATGGGACTCCCTAAACATCTAAAGTGTGTAATGTTATTTGGGTTATATCTAATCACCATAAAAATTCAGAACACTTCATTATCATTAGATAAGATTTCTATCTTGATAAACATACTATATTTTATATTAAATAAGTGTTAATATTTCATGGTGTATAGCTATCAATTGAACCTGATCGCGATCAGAGTTTTACATCAATGTTTTGGAGAAGTATTCAATAGGATCTGGATACTAAGTTATGTTTCAGCATTGCTTATCATAATCAGATAGATGGTCAGTTCGAGAGGAACATTGAAAATCTAGAATATTTTTTAGAGATTTCTTTATGGATTTAAATGGGGGATGGGATAAACACATTTGGTGGAATTTTCTTACAACAATAGCTTTCACTCTAATATTCAGATGGCTCTTTATGAATCCATATAATCAGTTTATATCAGAATGATAAGTTTGAGGGATAAATTAATTTTAACTTGGGTAGAATGTAACACCCCATTAAATTTTATGAAATATTTCTATTTAAATAATTTTATTTTTTTATTGCATGCATTTCATGGAACATCAAGTTTAAATGAACCGCAATATACTATTAAAATATTATTATTTTAAACTACAGTTATCACCTAGCCATTATATTGGAGGGTATGAATATGACTAACTAAATTATGAAAAATATATGTTTATATATGTAAAAAAATTAATTCATTGGTTATAAATTTATTATTAATTAAAATAAAAAAATTAATTGAATATAAAAGGAACATTTTTCAAAAAAAACTTTTTATGTGTACAATGTATTTAATATTTATAAATTAATTTAATCCCTATTATTGAATAATTTTAATGAAATTTATGTATTATTTACTTGATAAAAATGTTTTAAACATTCAAAAAATATTTTCTATGAATAAGAAAATAATAAATCTAATTTTATTCTTAAAAAATGTATTTTTTTTCTAAAAGAATACTCTTTATCACATTTTTCACACTTATTTTAAAATTAATTTATGTAATTTATAGGTAATGAATTTGATAAAATTAATTACATATTTATAATAAATATATCTAAATTTGTTAAATATAACACTATTATTTTTTCAATTTGAATACAAGTCGTGGTAAGGGAATTTTATCCCACTTTTATTTTTATGGGACACATGCCTTATACACCGCTTATTTCTTTTTTGTGGTGTATATAATTCCCATAAATGTATATATGATTATTATTATGAAACAAATATATGTATTTACATATATATCTAAGTTTATTTATTTCATGATACTTATGATTCAAAATATACCAAAGTAGTAAGGTTTTTATGTTACAATCACATTATTTATCGGGATAGTTTATGATTAAGTTTCCAATTGTGAAATATTAGGAACTATTTATAATAAAACTTATTAATTTTATTCTTATATAGTTATATTATTATAATAATTTTTTTCCTTTCATTTTCCTCATCTTATATTCTCAAGATAGCGAAGAAAATAAATGACAATTGACTTCATTTCTCTTTTATATCAAATAACCTTTTCCATTAAAATAAATGTTTTCTAAAATGTTTTAAATAAGTTTTTCAATATTTTCCTATGATTGTTTAAATTCATTTTTACCCATGTTTGACTTTTTATAAAAAAAATTGAAAGGAATATTTTTCCCTTTTTCTAAACAAGTTGTTGCTTTATAATAAAAGTATAGAAATAATGTTTTTTTAACTACAATATGAACAAATTTTCCTATCATCATGAATAATTTTTACTTTGAAATATACTTTATAATTTTAAATGGTTATTTTCAAATAAAATTGTTTCCTTTATATTTTCATAGTTTTTTAAAATAAGTGATTCCAAAAATTGAAAGTTTATTTTCTTCAATAATATTTTAATGACTTTTAATGGTATCTTTATTCATCAAAGACAACAACCATTGATATCACTTATCCTTTACTGGTAATATGATACAATTATATCATAATTATTCTTTATCTATATGTTTTATGTTTATAATGAAAATATATTTTTGAAGATCTCTTTTATTCCATGTGTTATGATATGATAAAATTATGAGATATTTATTAAACTCATTTCTTTTATGTGGGTTATGCTATGATGAAATGTTTATGAAACGCATTTCTTTTCATGGATCCTGACTGAATGAATGATATATAATATTATATAACAAAAATTTATAATTTTCATTTGTTATATATTAGACCAATATCTCCCTCCAACGCATTGGGTAAATATTTTATCTCATGAGATAAACAAGACTGGAATGGGGAGTGAACCCATTTTAGTAAGAGAATTTTTCTATCATGATAGTCTTGGGAGGGAACCCTGACTACTATGATAGTTTTGGGAGTGAACTAATTCCACTATGATATTCTTTTAAATGACCCTTGACTACCAATGAAATGCTTTTCTATTATTATGTTTACACCAAAATTCCATGTAATATGCCTATGTTATGATCTCATGGATCATATTCTGTAATTCCATTCTGATTCATATCTTATAAAATGTAAAGATTTATGACATGGCTTAAGATTATGATCTATGATATGTTGGGTGAGGTTTTAAAATGTTAAAATGTAACTCCCCAATCCCAATTACCCATAGTCGGTTCATTATTACATAACATTGTCATGATTACAAGGAATCAAGTCCTGAAAGACCGATTAGTTTAGCAGTATTGGAAAATAGATTACATACATGAACGTTACATTACACATTAAAAAATAAAACACAACATAAATGATCATTTTATAATGAAATTAATCACCTAGCTTAACCCTTATTATCAATCATAATAAAATTCTTGGAATCTTGGGAAAATAAAACATAAGAAAGGGGTGAGATCAAACGCTCGGTAACAATAACAATATAGCGTAAAAATATACAAATAAGCATAAATATTTAAAGATATTTATAAGACTAAAAATCATTTTAAAGTTAAACTATAGCATAATATGGAAAATATAATATCAAAAAAATTCCATTTACTTATTCACATGGATATTCTACTAGTCGAATAATCACATGCAATATCAATATCCACTTTCATAATGATGGAATGTATAATTCTAGACATCATAACCACATATTCAAGGCCTTGTGCCAAGACTACAAATAATATTTTTTCAAGGACTTGTTCAAAGACACTAGTTTATCTCATGAGACCTATCGATGCATCGTGGAGCTATAGCGGGCTCCACCCATCACTTACTATGTCCAATTCATTCCTCATATGAAAAGCTTTAAATATAAAATAAACATTCGTATTAAAACTAGCATATGAAATGTCAATAATTTATCCATAAACCATGAATGGTATAAAAATAACAAATAAAAAGTCAAACATATCACAAAACGTTCAATAAAATATGGAAGATTTGTATCATAATAAATCATCCTCGGTCAAAAATAAGATCATGTAAAGGATGTTAACATAATTGAAAAGGATCTGTAAATATCTTTGAGAGAAATATCCATTTTTCATGAAATCATTTAAAATTAACATAATTTATAAATTAATTTATTTAAAATATATTTTTGAATCAAAGTGTCTCATAACACTTTGAAACTTTTTAAAGGAATTAACATTTTAAATCATTCATGTCCATATAAATAAATCCTTAAAACCATTTTGAAAACATGGACATTAATGCGAAAGATTTAGAAGAATACATAGTTGATAAAACACCATTTTATTGAATATTTTATTGTTAATAAATGATATAATTTCCTCACATTTTGTTAAATATGTTTATTTATAATATATTTGGGATTAGATCATTCATTTGAATATTTGATGAAAATTCCAGTTTTACCCTTTATAGTTCACTGTAGTATTTCAAATATAAATATTTTTTATATTTATTATTTGAATTTTAAATTTTGTAACAGTGTTTCTAGCTTAATTATTTACAACTTTTATTCAGGACACTAGAGCTAAAGAGTTCATTTTGTTGTTGAAATTGTGCCATGAAGTCAAAGTTGGGATGGGCTCGCCAGAATGGAGAAGCTTCTGTATTTCGTCCATAACTCCTTCATATGGGCCTGTATTGATCCCAAAGTTGGAGAGGAGATAGAAGACACATATCCTAACATTTTATCCTTCTTTAAGGCCGGCCAATTAACACGTTTCTGTGGTCCAATGGGCGGTTCAATTTGGAATAAAATATTTGTCCGAATTTCCACATTCAAACATGAAACCACTTGTAACCTCTCCTCCCCTCCCCTCTATAAATTGGATTTTTTCTCATTTGGATGGGTTGGGACGTGCATTGGGAGATTGGAGGCAGAGGAGAATTTGTTTCACCCAAATTCTCCAACCATTGTAAGAGGGTTAGCTCTTGAAGCAAGGATCCCCTCATCGAAGCCTCCTTCTCTTCTTCATTTTGTAATGTTTTCATTTGTGTAATAAACTTCTTTGTTATTATTTTATTTATTCTCTATTCTTATGTTTTGTTTAAATTTATTCTTCTCTTAATATTTCTATTTGGGCTGGAATTATTGAGTAGAAGCGTTATTGGGTTATACCTATTATAAACCTTTGCACATGCAAAATGCTTCTACGATGATTACGCCACTCGTGGAAGAGTAGTCTTTTAGTAATCAATCTATCTTCTACCCTCTTCATTTAATTATTTTGAATCATTGAGATACTTTAATTCACTTAATATGATCCATGAATTTTGTTTTTAAATTTTAAGAAACTAAGCAAGCAATTGAACAATTAACACAAAACACGCGAGGCCGGGAATTGTGTAAATTGTGAGAGCGCAATCTTAATCGGTAATACAAGACCATATGGGATAAATTTTTAGAGTTAAAATATAATCCCTAAACACAATTCATCCTCATTTCCAGAATGGATATGTGACTTAATTTACCACTGACCATAAGGTAATCTTAGAACATCAATCAAAGCAGGGTGATGCGATTGCATGTTCCGAAGTTAGCCTAGGGTTAAATTCACATCATCTTCGTGGTAAAGTTAATTCTCGTAGGGTTCGGGATTTAACAAATTAAGGGATAATAATTAAGTTAATGTTAATTTAAATGATAATTATTAATAATAAATTGAATAGGTAGAGTTAGATTTATTACGCCTTTTAAATAGATTTCTAAAAAAACATCTTCTTGTTGTGTCATTTTAATCGAAATTCATTTCAAAACTAAAAACAAAAAAATTATACAATCTTCTTCCAGCAAACTTCTTCTAGATTCATAAACTACAAAAAACCCCAATCCTTTAAAGTAGTGTTTTTATTCTATTCTACTTTCTTTTTTTATAATACCTCTAATAAGTTGTTAAATTCACTTCCTCCTTTGAGAGACGACCTTGGTCAGCCACTCTGTTGCACCTAAGTACCCCAAATCACACTAATCATTTGAGGGAACCCACGACAGTGCTCTTTAAAATTGGCGTCGTTTCCGAGGAGGAAAGTAATTATTTCAACCAATTATAGGTATTTATTTTATTTTACATTTTATTCTCTTCCTCTCTTCTTTCTTCCTTCTTTACCCAATCTGATTTTTCTTCTTCTTCTTTTATTTTCTTCTACTTCTTTTTGGACCATCAACTCAAAATTCTCATTTTTATTTTACTATGGTCCACTTTATTTATTTTCATTTTTATTTGATCTATGACAAGAACTAATCCCGAAGATCTCTTAGATCTTGACCCTGAGATTGAACGTAGACTTAGGGCTCGAATCAGAAATTCTCAGTCTACGGGAAGTTTCAATATTCAACCAGTTGGTGAATTCCTCTCTTTTGGAAACATTGAAATTGGAAGCTATTCAAATTAAAACATAAAAGATGAACCAATGGCTGAAAACAATGGAAATGAACTTAATAGAACCATTCGAGAATTGGCTACATCTGATATTAACTATCAACCAAATTGTATTGCATACCCAAATCTCGAATCGGACTTTGAACTAAAATCTGGGTTAATTCACTTACTTCCAAAGTTTCATGGCCTCTCTAGTGAGGATCCTAATAAACATTTGAAAGAATTTAATGTGGTTTTATCAACCCTTGAACCAAGAAATGTTTCTGAATATCAAATCAAATTAAAAGCATTCCCATTCTCACTTGATGGAGCTGCAAAAGACTGGATGTATTATTTGCAACCTGAAGATGTAACATGTTGGAATGATTTGAAGAAATGTACATTTGAAGATTAAGCAATGTACATTTGGGGTATACTCTGGTGATTTGGACATTGATTCATGTAGTGTCCCAACTCCTTGAAGATGAAGCAATGTACATTTGAAACTTTTTTCTTACCCTTTCAATCACATACTTGTTGTCCTTTTTCTCCACGCTTATTACAAACTCCCATTCCATTCAATAATTTACCATGGTGATTCTTTACACAGTTATCACAAATATTAAAATCCTTCTTTCCCCTCTTCCATTTATCCACATTTATCTCGTCCATCCTTTTCTTATCTTACTTCCATTTAAAGCCATAGGACTCAGAGAATTATTTACTTATCTTATTAAAACATGATACTATCTATTCATATGATTAGAATACATGGGAGGAAATTTCCTTTCTAAATGTTGGCATAATACCATGAAATATATGATCCTTATTAATCTTCTGATCAGGCATATTGCGGTAATTCTCATTCCATATGCTACGCACCATTTCTAAACAATGTCATACACAAGGTTAGTTTATGAATCACAATGCATAATTCCAAACATGTAAAATGCCTAATGTAAATTGAAATGATTATGTATATAATCTATAATCATAAAATGTTTTCTTTGAGGATGTATTTACTCCTAAATCCTTCATAATGTCTTGTAATGAAAATGGGAATTATACTAAGCATATCCCCTGGAAGTGTTGTAACCAACAGTGCAGAAAGGCCCGTTGTCATGTACCAGAATACCCCGGGTAAATCCCAAAAGTCATTGTCAAAGTTTTCACTCCTAGGTATATCTATTTCAGAGCCTCCTCTACCTGCTCGTATCCAGACATATATGTATTTCTTGAAAAATTCACAAAATCTATCCATTACCAAAATTCAAGTAAGTTCTTCTATACTAATCCTCAAACTCTATCTTAGGGTAACGTTCTCTAATAAAAGTTTTTATAAATATATTCTCCAAGTTTAATTCTAAAATTCCTCTAATTACAACTGTAACACCATGAATCCATTTACCCAAAGTTGGTTCATTATTACATAACATTGGCATGATTATAAGGAATCAAGTCCCGAAAGATAGATTAGTTTAGCAGTCTTGGAAAATTGATTACATACATGAACATTACATTACACATTATAAAATAAAACACAACATAAATGATCCTTTGATAATTCCATTAATCCCCTTTCTTAACCCCTCTTATCAATTATAATACACTTCTTGGAATCTTGGGAAAATAAAACTTAAGAAATGGGTGAGCTGAAATGCTCAGTAAGGATAACAATATAGCAGAATCTTTCAAAAATAAGCATAAAAATTTAATTAAATATATATAACTAAAACAAAAAACTTTTAAACTTAAACTAAAGTACAATATGGAAAATATAAAATCAAAAAAGTCCATTTACTTATTCACATGGATATTCTACTTGTCGAATAATCCCATGCAATATCAATTTCCACTATCATAATGATGGAATGCATAATGCCAGACTTCATAACCACATAATCAAAGCCTTGTTCCAAGACTACAAATAAGATTTTATAAAGACCTTGTGCCAAGACACTAGTTTGTCTCATGATACCTACCAATGCATCGAGAAGCTATAGTAGGCTCCACCCGTCACTTACTAAATCCAATGCATTCCTCATATGAAAAGGTTTAAACATAACATAAACAATCATATAAAAACTAGCATAAAAAATGTCAATACTTTATCCATAAACCATGAATGGTATAAAAATAACACATCCATAGTCAAACATATCACAAAACCCTCAATATAATATAAAATATTTTTATCATAATAAATCAACCTAGATCAAGAATAATTTCTTGTAAAGTATGTTGACATAGTTGAAAATGATCATTAAAAATATTTGAGAGAAATATCCCTTTTTCATGAAATAATTTAATAATTACATAATTTAGAAAAGTAGTAATTTAAAAGATTGTTTTGAATAAATGTTTCCTATACCAATTTGAAACTTTTTAAAGGAATTAACATTTTAAAACTTTCATCTCCATATAAATAAATCCTTAAAACCATTTTGAAAACATGGAAACTAATGAGAAAGGTTTAGAAGAATGAATCATTAAAACCTTTAAAATGATTTTTAATTAAAAAAAGACCCTTAAAAGTAATCCCTTTGAAAACTCATTTATAAAACATGGACATGGATAATAAATATTTCCTAGTAGATATTTACGTAAAAATAACCTCGGATAATAAAGAGATTGTGAAATTAACCCTTACTGTGCACTTTCCTTTGGTTAAGGGCACGTTTAACCACCTGTATAATGACCATAGTATGTTATTAAATTATACCTGAAAAATATTCATATTTATTATATCATAAATTATTCATTTATGAATTTATACTACCCATTTAATAATTATTTCCATGTTAAATTTATATTTTTGGTAATAATCACTTTCTTTATCGTATGTGTTTTAACTTGTTATTCTTGATCATATCATTTAGAACATAATTTAAATACTTCAAGAGTATAAAAATTGATTTATATATCATATATATTTGGAATATAAATATTTATAATAGAAATATATATATATATATATATATATATATATATATATATATGAAATGAAAGCCACCATTTATGGAGACGGTAGGTCGTACGTACGCATAAACGTTGTTTCCGTTTTCATATCGTAATGAACGAAAGTAAGTGAATAAGATATATGTAAGCACATAAATATATATAAACACACACACATATATATATATATCTCCAATATAATTATTATGTCATATATTACATACTTATTAATAATATATATTTTTATAATCGTCGTTTAATGGTGATCATGGGAATGAATCTCGTCGTGTTGTGGAGACGATAATCTGTATGTACGCATGAGAGAAAATATCATTATATTGATGGTGAAATATTATGTAATTGGATGTTATATCATATATAAATAATCATTAACATGTTATATTTATTATTTACATCAATTATACTCATTATTATACCCATCCAAATAAGGAAGTGTTTGAATAAAAAACTACACCATGACGTGGAGACGGTAATCCGTACGTACGCACGTATCTTGACTTTGTCATTTATAGGATGAATAGAATCATGAATATGGTTGTACCATTTTTATAATAACATTACATTATATAGAAGATACAGGATTTATTATTTTAGAATGGAAACAATAATGAAAGAGGAAGTGGAAGAAGAAAAGAACATAAAAGAGGTGATGAAATATTTACCTCTTCTTCGGGTTCTTCCTTTTGATCTGATAAAAAGGGCTCCTTAAGTTGGATTTATGAAAAAATGAAGTCCCCTAGGATAAAAGGAGAAATTTTGGGAGGATATTTGGGCAGGTTGTGCCTGATCCAAAAGGATTTGGATGTGTGAAATTAATAGAATGGGAAGTGAACTTTTATAAGAGGGGTAAGGGTCACGTTAGAAAAATCTTGAAATATTATTTTCTAATAAAATAATTTTCGGTTTATAATGGATAAAAAATAAATTATTTAAATTATAAGGTGTGTATGGGTCGAAAAAATCTCAACAAATAGGTTTTAGACAGGTTTAGGTCATCATATTAACCTTATCTTTTATATTTAACTCTGAGTTAAATAGTTTGACATTTACCACGT
The DNA here is from genome assembly GCA_963277665.1 of Viscum album. Classification (NCBI taxonomy): domain Eukaryota; kingdom Viridiplantae; phylum Streptophyta; class Magnoliopsida; order Santalales; family Viscaceae; genus Viscum; species Viscum album. The sequence continues at coordinate 857,005,398 of OY728158.1, read as the reverse complement.
ATCCTTGTATTTTTATATTATATGGTTAATAAACATACTAAAACAAGACAAGATAACCCCATGTGTTTATTTATTAATATATATAAACTTATCTAAGTCATTTGACTGAAAATTATATTTTTATGAATATTATATCAATTAATAATATAATATTTGTTTTAGAAACTCAATTATGTCGATTTTGACACTATTTACTATTTGATTTTTTTGAAATAAATAAAAACTTTATCACTTAGAATAAAATTTATTTGAACAACCATAACATGTCATATTAACCTATAAAATTATTTTAATTCATCAAAAGTCTCAAATTATATTTATTTGGATATTTAAAATATAAATTATTTTGATCTTTCATTAATAAGGTAATTATTGCATCATCATTGTGTCATAAATAAATTAAATTATATAATGTCTAAAAATTATACATAAAATACCATTATTTAGGAAATTTTTTTATCTCTATAATGAATATTTATATTATAATTTATCTTATTTATAACCCTATACTAAAAATGTTTTACTTATTAAACATTGAATTTAACTCTTTTCACTCAACATTAAATAAAATAATAATAAATGTCCTAATCTTATCCAAGTGGACCAAAGGGGGTCATATTTTATTCCTAATGTTTTTTTTTCGAATTTTACTTATCCAATAGAATTAGGACATGTGTTAGGGTAATTATAATATCATTTTTACCCTTAATTACCTTATTTACTTTTAACCGTGGTAAATAAAAGTCAAAAGTTGCTATTCACCAAATATTATTTTCATCTTATTGAATGAAATTTTACTTACTGATTTCAACCTTGTCTCTCGTATTTTTTAAATTAAATCACATAAGTGGTAAAATTCAGTTTTACTCAAATTTTTAAATGCTCCTAGAAGGTGGGTAAAAGATGGTAAAAAGTTCAATAAAAATTTATACATCAAGTTTTATTATAAAATGACTTTAATTAATTACATTGAACTTATATAGGTATTATATATCTACTTCTACTTAAAATAAATTTAAATAAAATAAATAATTATTTAAATCAAAAGTCAGTTTTAAACAATAACACAATGTTTTTCACTATTCATCAAAAATTGAATGTTTTCAGAAAAATAACAAAAATTCACCCTAAGATAATTTTGATATTTTGAATTCAAAAATTAAGTCTATTTTACGAAATTAAAAACATAGAAGTTGAATTTATTAATTTAAAATTAATTCCAATTGTCCAAACCAAAAACAAATGTGTTTTTAAAAAGTAAAAACTATCAAAAGATTGGCATGTGTTTATATGAAATTTAAATGTGAAATTACTTATAAATACCTAAATTGTATTAAATGATAAAAATATTATCTAATTATACTTTAAACCCATTCAAATTCCTAATTTAACGCTATAAATTATTTTGAATAAAAAAATTTGTTTTCAATTAAAACATAGTATTTTTCACTATTCATCAAAATATGAAAGTTATCAGAAAAGTACCAAAAAATTATATGAACTAAATTTTTATGTCCCACTTATAAAGAAGAGTTTAATTTAATTAAATTTAATATATAAAAGGTTCAAATACTAGTATTAAAAAAAAGGTTTCACCATTAAAAGGTGGTAAAATTTTATTTTTTAAAAAATACTTATTTTGTCAGAAAAAAATGAATTTGTTCTTATATTATGTCTATGAAACACATAATATAGATGTTAAAATTATATATAGTATATAAGATTCAAAATTCAGTTAATATTATTCATAACTACTTTTTGAACGATTAGTTTAGTAAGTTTTGGTGCGCTCGAACTCAGTGTTACGTGTAGCGCAAGCTATTGAATTACTTTAATGAGATAACATACTATGAAATATTGGGGAGTTACAAAGTAGATGTTCGTATACCCCCTTTTCTCATTTCATACTTATATTATCATTGATATCCCTATTTTTTACCCTTACCGAGCATTTGAGCTCACCCCTTTTTGTGTTTCCTTTCTTGGGTTATGTAGAAATTTTTTTGTATGATATTTCTTATATGGGTGATAGTTATGAAGAAATAAGTGGGTGATAATTTAGATATTTTTGGATCCACTTTTTTATGTTTCCAGGTTTCCAAATATATTAGACCTAAAGGATTCTAGAGTGGATCAAAATGTTATGTAACGAATATTCATCAATTAAGATGTATTATATATATATAAGAATCCTAGGTCACTATAATACATATTCAATTACATATAAACACATACACATACATACATACATATATACATACATATATATTGTTCATATGATATTTTATATAAATATATTTATTTAATTTTATTTAATTTTATGTAAATTGTATTTAATAAAATAAAAATATTTATATAAAATATATATGCAAGGTAACCTTTATTCATAAGTGTATATATATATATATATAATTTTTGATATGAAAAATGTACATCATAATTATAAATAAATATGTGAGTGTGTGTTATAAACACATGTATATAATTATAAATATGAAACAAACATATAAATTTAAATATGAAATATATTTAATTCATTTATATATTTATTTATATATATTACTATAATATGTGTGTGTAATTTTAATTATGTATATAATAATAAATTAGTATCAATTAATTATATGTATATTGAATGTATAAGTATATAAATATATTTATACCCATGTATTTTTATATAAATTCCATTTACAAATATATAAAAATCTATATTTTGATTAAATTATTTAGATTGTTTTTTATCACCAATTTTTTAATGCTCATAAAAGGTAGCCTTTATCATCGTTCAATAAAGTAATGATAAAGATTGACCATTATCAATAGTGAAGAAAATGTAAATACAGGTTCTACTTCTATCAGCATTTTGTTTAGCACTGATAAAAGTATCTTTTATCAACTATTTTAGTTGGGGTAGGAAAAACACACCCCTCGCTATTGTAGATCAGGATATATTTAGTGATACCCTTTTTCAATTCTAAAAAGGTGCTAATAAAGGGGGTTTATTTATCAGTTCTAGTTAAAAGAACTAATAAATAATTGTCATGACTCGTCCCCCGGGGCCTGTTTCGTGACTACCCCAAGCACGCCTTCCATAGGTCAGGGGCTGGCGACAAGCACCAAAAGGTGTATTCCCTAAAATGGGAAGACACTACCTTTATAAACTGTAAACTCACACAAACCAAGCACACAAAAAGATACAAGAAAAAATTAAACTATATAGTAAACAAGGTGTGTACTGAAAGTAAAGGGGCCGGAATACAAGCCCAACTAGAAAGTACAAGTAAAAATCGAATGTACAAGTAAAACTGTGAACAGCTCCTATGAACACCCGCCAAGGATCCTACCGGAAGGGTAGGTACAGCTCTCGAACGGTCGTCTCTGCAGATCACCTCGTCTAAGGTCCACCTCTAAGTAGTCTCCAGTCCAGGTACCCTCGTCCACAGTTAGTGTTGTCTGTCGTCTGCACCAGAAACAACAAGGTACAGGCGTAGCCCATGCAAGGGTGAGTATGACAATACTCAGAGGGGACCCCGAGACCCTGAAGGTCTCCTAGAGTTCCACAATGGATAAACCACAAAACATAGAAAAAACAGTCAATATTACTTAATTATATGCCCATAAATATACCAAAGTAATCATAAAATACTCACCTCACACAGAAGAGAAGAATACCACACTGGTAATACCATGAAGGTATATTACCACACAAGTAAAGTACCACATAGCATAACTTCAGTCACATGCACAAGGTAAAGACAGCTCACACCAGGATTTATTCTAGGGGTAGTAAGAATTAACATCCCTAGTCACAACATTGAACACCTTGGGTGTTGGATAAATCCTCCTCTATCGAGTACAGTGAGCCTTCCGTGTCACATAGAGGTGATTCCTACTAACCTTGGACTACTGAGGTACTCTTCCTATCGAGTACAATGAGTCTGCCGCATCACTCAGAGGCGCTCCCCACCGTGGGTATGCTGCGTCACACAAAGGCACTCCCCCTTGTGGATTACTGTGGTACTCCTCCTTTCGAGTACCATGGGTCTTCTGTGTCACACAGAGGCACTCCCCACTATGGTTCTTCCACATCACACCGAAGCGCTCACCATTGGGCATGTCGAGTCACTTCGAGTTGAAACTGTTAACAGTCGTCAAGACTCAGCCAGTCGCAGGGTTCCGTACGTAGCGCGCTTGGGATAACCACTCCTCAAACCATAATTCATACCTCAAATGCCCCAAATTTCCATGAAAAATAATCTCAAAGGTCTGTCATGTCAAAAGGGACCCTACACAACAAACAGTGCGTCAATCGGATGCCTAGTCTGTATGTTATTAGCGTTTCCGCTTCGAGGGCCCGATTGGATTCGGGGTCTGATCCAACCCGGTTGTACTCCAAAATTATCCAAAACTCAATTGCAGTATACAAAAAATACTGTATCGATCCAAGGATTCCATCATCGCTGACAGCTCGTCAAACGGATGCTCGGATCACAAGTTCTGGCCAAAAAGGAAAAACTGGGTCCAGATGGGCCCGGGTCCGGTCCGACCTCAGTCGGACCGACCCAGTTCGGGATCGGCCTAGATGGCCTGGGCCTTGGCGGGGCTGGACCATTGTACTGTAGTCCGGCCTGGCCCGCGAAGGTTCGGCCCGCTGTTGCAGCTCGGTGGCATGACCAGCTGGGCGTGCAGTCTGCCCGAGCTGGCACCGAAGGGGGAGCACCCCCCCCCCCCCCTCTGGTTTTCCAGAATGGCCCATCGAACCGTTCAGTTGGGTGGCATGTGGGACTCACCAGAGGGGTCCTTCTCGACCTAGAAAAGCCGAACAAAAGGTCGGCCGGTCTTCCTCCCAATGGTGCGGTCGCGCGCCGCTTCTCCACCACGGTCGGCCGGAAGGTCAGCCGCCCTTCGGCCTCCACCACGGCCGAGCGGCTGCGGCCCCCTAATCCACTGGCGATGCATACACGCACCGCCTCTTGGATGGCCGGTTGCCGACAGCCACCCTGCCCTGCCGTGGCTGACGGTTTGCGGACTCCTCGTCAACCGGGGTCGTGGGCACGCGTCTCCCTTCCTTCCTCACGACTGGCCGGGTGTCGGCCTCCACCTTCTTTAGTGAGCCACTGCGTCTTCATTCCAAGCCCAAAAAATTAAACGATTTCGTATTCTCGATCCTTGCGTTGAGGTCTCTGTGTCCACATATTGCTCTCAGCAAAACTTCGTGTTTCCAGCATAAATAAATATTAGGCGTTGAAGAACGCATGAAGAACACGCGAAGAATAAAAATAAAGAAGGGAAAGGTTTATGTGTGGGATGATGGCCATGTTCATTTGGCCATCGTCGCCGTGAATTTAGGATCTGAAGAATCAATAAAGTAAATTCAAACATAAATAAAACCCCTACCTCAAGAATGATGGTGAGCGTGTGTTTGTTGAAGTGGTTCGGTGTTCGTTGTCCCCCTCAACTAGCCTCCAACGACGTCACTTGTTTTTCGGTCTCTATTTCGGGGTTTCGGTGTCGCTCGTCACCCCCCGCTGGTACCGGCTCTATCCTCTAATGGTTTGGTGTCTCTATACTTTTTCAACACTTCATTGCTTGGCGAAGCAATGCCGACACCTCTCCCCAAACTCCATATAAATAGGATAGGGGGAGGGTGTGAAACATTTATGGGATTAATATAGGTCCATTAATTAGAAACCTTCCTAATTCACCAATTGTGCAGTTACTTATAATTGAAAGTTCAATCCATTTTTTGGCATGACACGTCGCTGGTCCCACATTGTCGTTTCTCTGTTGGAGGAAAGGAATGAAAATAAAATAACAATTTTTTTTAAAAGTCCCAAAACATAAATTTTTCTCCAGACCTATTATAGTCAAAGTGAAGTATCCCTTAAGCGAATCTTGTCCCTTCAGATTCAACAGTGTCCTCATATTTTTAATCCGAGCACGGGTTCAAAAGTTATAAAACACAGCTCACGCGTTTACTCAACGTACCCAAAAAAAAGTTCGGAAAATTATTAACAGTCACCCTGGACTTGCGCCGATCGATGTTAGGATTTACCAAAGTGTAAAACAACCCAACGAACCCAATGGTACTCTCAGATTTCCAATCCGAGTTACCATTTAAAAGTTATGAATTTTACAATAAAATAATTGACACTTAATTATTTTATTTACGGTCAAAAACTAACTTTCAATGGCGGCCCATGCCGACCAATGTTAGTATATGCCTAAAGAAAACATGCTCTCATGAGTTCAGCGGTGGTCTCAGATTTTTAATCCAAATTACTGTTTGTGAGGTATAGGAATTTGAAAAATAAAATAACTTTATTTTATTATTTTATTTACAATTATGCCATTTTTGGGTTTTCTCACAGGAGGTCTTTGCCGACTAAACTTAAGTCACACCTAGGGTAAACCCGCCATCCAAAGCGCAATGGTGACCTCAGATTTTTTATCCGAGTAACGTTTTAATAGTTATTAAACTTTTTCAATAAAACTACTTACGCGTGCTAATTAAAGCTTAACAAAACATCAACTGATCATTTCGGGCACTCCAGGCCACGGAATCGCACACCGTCAGATTTCACGATCGCGAAATAATCCCATATAATTTAAAAAAATTATACAGAATTGTTGGGAAATTACATTCTTCCCACCTTAGGGATTTACGTCCCCAAAATCCACAACATAGACTAAGGAAACAAATGGGGGTATTGAGCACAGATCCGAGCCTCCCGCTCCCATGTTCTCTCCTGGAGGTTCCCGTGCTACTAGAAAATTCGCACTAGAGGTATCAAACGCCCAAAAAGGACATCCTCCTACTAGAAACTTTGTAAATGTTGCCCCATCGTCTAAGTCTAGCTCTCCATGGTCGATGACTTGAGAAGGGTCATGAACGTATCTCCTCGGCTGGGATACGTGGAAGACATCGTGCACCCACTCCAACCGTGGTGGTAGTGCTAAGTGGTATGCCACCTCACCAATCCTATGAAGTATCAGAAAAGGACCTATAAACCTTGGTGATAACTTTCCACCTAGGCCAAATCTCTGTAGTCCCCATTGAGGAGAGACCTGTAAGAATATGTGGTCCCCCTCCTGAAACTCCAAGGGTCTCTATATCTTGTCAGCATAAGACCACCACCAACTCTGTGTAGTATTTACTTGTTGATAAGTGAGACATCGTGATACAAACTCTGCCACTGATTTTTTCATCCCTGGCCACTAGTACTGACGTCGGAGGTCCTGGTACATCTTCACCACTTTTGGATGTACCTCTAGAGGGGATGTTTGGAACTCCCTCAACACTTCCTCCTATAGCACTACTGGTACTATAGTATATCCTTTGAAGAAGGTGGCATGATCCCCACATTCATAAAATCCATAAAGTGCCTACCTGAAGGATATATGAGCACGTCGAGCCTCGCAATCAATGCCCCCAAGCTGTGCATCCCGAATTCGCTAAGGAATTGGGGGAGTGACAGTCATAGACTGGAGGTAAGCTACTCCATCATTATCCACGAAGGATATCTGAAGTGCGATTAGCTGATCTAATGCCTCACTCAAAAGTTATAGAACAGATCTTTTGCTGAGTGCATCTACTACCACGTTCCCTTTCCCAGAATTATAAACTATCTCAAAGTCATAGTCCTAGAGAAAATTTATCCATCGTCGCTATATCAACTTCTGAAAGCTCTGCTGACACTTCTTCATCCATAGGAAAGTCTCCCCCTTCATCATAAAAGCTGAAAAGGGTGTTGCCACCCTGGAGAAGTATGGTTCAAAACTCTGTTAGTACCCACCCAAAGCAGAAGTTTATATCCCTTTAGGGAGGTAATCCTAGAAACATATTTTGAAAAGATATCCCCACGCTCTTCCACTATTCTTGGGAACTCAAAACTCAAAACTCCTGCTTCCACGAGGGTAAGGTTGGCTGACTCAAGAGTGATCGGTTGCACCCTCCTATACATGAGTTTATCCTGTGCTACCTGGGTTTCCTTTTTCACCGACCAAGGAAAATATCATTCCAATGTTGTAGGTAAACCACATCCTTTTTGCCTAATACAGTCAATCTGAGTATGAACTATGGATTTCTAGTCCATACCCCAAATAATGTTGTAAGGCCTCGACGTTGCGACCAAGAGGTTCCAACCGAAACTCTCGCTTCAAGGGTCAGATCACACTGTTGGCGTAAGTGCAATTGTCAAGTATCCTCCCAAAGGTATCTCCATACATGTGGGTTAATTCAACAGCTTTATATGGAAAATCTAGGTCTTCGACAAGATCTGTGGAATGAAGGAATGATTGGTACCTATGTTTACTAATACCATAGCTAGTAGTAGACACAAACTATACCTCTAACCATTCCTGGAGCCCTTGGGTCGCACTCCTTGACCATATGTAGCTACTCTCTTCCCCTATCCTTTATCTCCCTAAGTCTGGTGGGGAGCACAAAGGGGGGTGGTTGTAACATGAAGAAATGTACACCATCTCATGTTTCTCTCCTAGATATACTTCCACATCTGTAGCCCTGCAGATTCATCTGTCCCTAACACTTCCTCTTCCCGAAGCATTTTACATGCCTAAGTCTCTAAGACTGACATCAATTTCTAGATTTCCCTCTGCTAACATTCACTAGCTGTATCTGCTCGGCCAAAGAACATTCAACCACAAAGGTTCTCTCTGGCACCCTAACATAAGTAGGAATGCATAGAGGAAAGGTGTTGGCTTGGATTTCCCTAAACACACCTCGCTCAGAGGTCCGAGCCCTGAAGCACTGACTATAAAATATTCATCAAGTACATGAGATGGTCGGTACGCCTCGATGAATACTCAGCTACCAACATGTTGTCCTTCTGAGGCTATATGAGCTCTAGGGAACTCTCAGCCAGCTCCTCAATCCAGTCCTCAATCGCCTATGAGTCGGGATCACCTCAAAACCTAAGGGGTATCTGATGCAAAAACATTTGTAATGCACTAAGACTACATGTGTCCCCTACTGGTACTATCGGTTGTAACTGTTGACCAACAGGTAGTGATATAGCTGGAACACTACCTGAAGATACCATCTCAGGTAATGGTCCAAGTACCAAAGCCTCATTATCCTGTGGACCATCCTCATGGTCACATACTAGAAAAGACCAGCTTCTAGAATCATTATCTTCTCTATTGGTGTCTCAAATAGGAAAAAACTCCAGCCACTTCCTCTAGTAAGCCCTCGACTGCCTGGGAATCTGACTTGCATCGAAACCTCAGAGGCCTCTATTGCTGGATATCATGAAACACGCTCAATCAGCGTGCATCCTCTACTGGTAGGGATGGTGGAAACACTCATCCAATGGGTAGTGGTGCTGCTGGTACACCACCCAAAGTTGTTAACGTCGTAAGAGGGCCCTGCACCAAGTCCTCATCGCTTGGTGGTCCATCATCGTGTACTCTCTTGGGAATCCTAGCTGTCTGTCTATGTGGCGGCATCCTAATAAGGAACAGGTGTGCCACGGTCATTAAGTTATACTTAGTGAGCTGACTCCAAATAAATAAAAAGAAAAACTTTTCAAAAACACACATAATCCATGTTTTTGTACGCTGAGTTGGAAGTCAGAATTCAGGGTCCTGGTGTATGGATACTTCGGCCGCCACACCAACACTGGACTCCATGAACTGAAAACCACACTCATAACACTTAACAAAATTGCTTCACAGGAAATATCATATTCCTAGATCTTCGGTAGAACCTAACTCCTCTGATACCACTTGGTCACGACCTGTCCCCCGGGGCCCGTTCCGTGACTACCCCAATCCCGCCTTCCATAGGCCAGGGGATGGTAACAAGAACCAAAAGGTGTATTCCCTAAAATGGGAAGGCATTGCCTTTATAATCTGTAAACTCACAAAAACCAAGAACATGGAAAGATACTAGAACAAACTAAACTATATAGTAAACAAGTTGTGTACTGAAAGTAAAGGGGCCGGAATAAAGCCCCAACTAGAAAGTAAAAGTAAAACTAGAATGTACAAGTAAAACTATGAACAGCTCCTATGAACACCTGCCAAGGATCCTACCTGAAGGGTAGGTACAGCTCTCTAATGGTCGTTTATGTGGATTGCCTCGTTTAAGTTCCACCTCTGAGAAGTCTCCAGTCCAGGTACCCTCATCCACAGTCAATGTTTCCCATCATCTGCACTAGACAAAACAAGGTGCGGGCATAGCCCGTCTAGGGTTGAGTATAATAATACTCAGTAGGGAACCTGAGACCCCAAAGGTCTTATAGATTTCCAAAAATGATAAACCACAAAACATAGAAACAACATTCAACCCTACTTAGGTATATAACCATACATATACCTAAGTTATCAGAAAATACCCACCTCACATAGGAGGGAAGAATACCACATGGGTAATACCACGAAGGTAGATTACCACACAGGTAAAGTACCACATAGAATAACCTCAATCACAATCATAAGGTAAAGATAGCTCACACCAGGATTTATTCTATGGGTAGTAACAAGTAACATCCCCAGTCAAAACGTTGAACACCTTGGCTACTGGAGAACTCCTCCTCTATCGAGTAGAGTGGGAATGTCGCGTCACACCAAGGAACTTCCCACTAACCTTGGACTACTGATTTACTCCACCTATTGAGTACCGTGAGTCTGTCGCGTCACATAGAGGCGCTCCCCACTATGGGTCTATCACGTCACACAGAGGCGCTCCCCCTCATGGCCTGCTGAGGTACTCCTGCTGTCGAGTACCATGGGTATGTCGTGTCACACAGAGGTGCTCTCGACTGGACATGTCGAGTCACTCTGAGTCGAAACAGTCAGCAGTCTTCAAGTCTAAGCCAAATGCAGGGTTCTATATGTAGCGCGCTTGGGAGAACTTGTCCCCAAGACATCAGTAAAACCTCAACCTCCTCTAAGTTCCACGAAAAAGTATCTCAAAGTTCTGTCATGTCAAAAGGGACCCTATGCAATAGACAGAACGTCAATCGGATGTCAGTTATGTAAGTTATTAGCATTTCCGCTCCGAGGGCCTGGTGGGATTCAAGATCTGATCTAACCCTATCATAATCCAACCTTATCAAAAACTCATGTGGAGTATACCAAAAGTACTATCTCGATCTATGTATTCTGGTTCCACTGACGGTTTATCAAACGGACACTCAGATCACATGTTCTGGCCAAAATGGCGAAACTGGGTCCGGATGGGCCTGGGTCCGGTCCAACCTTGGTCGGCCAGACCCGGCCTGGGCCGACCCGACCGGATTCAAGTCGAACCGACTTGTTCCAAGTCCTACCCAGATGGTCTGGCCCTTGGTGGGCCTGGACCACAAAGGGACAGCCTAGCTCAGCCAGCTAACGAGGCCCAGTGGCGCGGCCCGCTGGGCCCGCGGTCCGCCCAAGTTGGTGCTGAAGGGGGAGCGCCCCCCTTCTACTTTTCTAGAATGGTCCATCAGACCGTTTGGCTAGGTGTCACATGGGACCTGCCGGAGGGGTCCTGCCCAGTCTGGCACTGCCGGCCGGAAGGCCGGCCGGTCTTCCTCCCAGCGGCATGGTCGCACGCCGCTGCTCTGCCATGGTCATCTGTAAGGCCGGCCGACCTTCGGCCTCCTCACTACTACAAAAACGGGCAAGGGAAGCACCCCCTTATATCAACGCTAAGAAAAACTGTTGATAAAGGTTACCATGTATCAGGGCTAAAATTTTAGCACTGATAGAGGGACTCTTTATCAGTGCTAGAAAAGCACTGATAAAGAGTCCCTATATCAGCGCTAAAATTTTAGCGTTGATACAGGGTAACCTTTATCAGTGCTAAAAAAGCGCTGATAAAACGACCCTTTATCAGCACTAGAAAAGCGCTGATAAAGAATCTCTGTATCAACGCTAAAATTTTAGCGCTGATAGAGGAAGGATTTATCAGTGCTTTTGTAGCACTGATAAAAAGCACCATTATCAGTGCTAAAATGTTAGTGCTGATAAAGGTAGTCTTTATCAGCACTTTGTTAGCACAGATAAAACCTTAGTCCATTTTTTTATAAATTCGGTCACACAGTGACCTTGTTTTGTCGCGACCTAATGCTCTCGCAGGACTGGAACACTGCGACTCCCCTCTTCCACCCGCTGAGTTCGCATTTCCGGACCTCTGCCACCCTCGCTTCTCATTTCCAGACCTGCGCCACCCGCTGAGTTCGTGTTGCCGGACCTCCTCCACCCTCGCTTCTTGTTTCCAGACCTACGCCTCCCACTGAGTTCACGTTGTCGGACCTCCACTGCCCGCAACGCCCTCTTCGGTTTTCCAGACCTCCCTTTAAGTCATGTTTTCCAAATACTTTTTTAATATTGTTCTTATTGTTGGTTGAATCATTGATGGATATTGATTGTGTTATTTCATTTGGATTCATTGGTATGTTTTGGGTGTACCTTTCCTTATATTTCGAATTATGCTCTTAGTGGTTCTTTATGGTTAGTTGTTGTAGTCTCTTATATGGGTGAAGGGATGTGTTCTTAGTATATTTCCATCTTATGTCCCACCATTTTAGTGAAAATTTAAATGGTTGGGTGACCTATGCTAGGTCTCTGGACATTATTGGGATTTTCGGTCTTCTTAGTGATGTAGACGTGTCATTTGGAGATGTATGATGTTCTTAGAGGATATACATTAAGGGTTATTGGGAATATTGGTTATCTGTTCATTTTAATTTTTTCATAGTGGTCCTCTATTTGGTAAATCTTCCTATATTTTGTGAATTGTCCACACAATAATTATTATGTGGAATTTATTTTTGTCTCATCATTTTCTATCCTTCGTACTAGAATATTTATTTGGATAAAAAGCAAAACGATGGAGAGAATTGTAACATCTCAGTATCTCTTTCATCAAATAAATGCTCTTTTGAGTTTTTTTGGGTTTCTTGAGGGGTCATAGGATGTCTCAGACTGTCATAGAAGGTGTGGATGTGAACATGTAGGTTTAAAATATTCATGTGGTCCACCAAATGGCCGGTAAGGGTAATTGGCTAGGCAATGGGATTCATAATGGATACAAAAACATTCTATAGCCATCAACTAGTTGGTGGGTCTGTAGTGACTATCCAGTGGGATAACCTATGGTTATAAAATTTATACTATAACCACTATCTAGATGGTGAGGGACACTATCTATCCAGTGGTGTCGTTGTATATGAGAAAGCATCGAGGTAGTAGGGTAATTACACCTTGATACCACCATTTATTTATTTTATCTTCTCCCTCAAGTTTAACTAAACCCACTCAATAATTGGGAGTCCCTTTGGATAGTTTGGTTCTTCTATCCTCATCAATTGGTGGATTGATGTTTCATTCAAAATGGTGATCCTCTTTTGGTATTTATTTCTTTTCTTGAACTTCAATATCTCTCCATCACTTGATTATTTGTTCTTGGGGGCTATGGAAGCCTTGGTATTTACTAGACCTATAATATTTATGGGGAATTATGGTTATAGTATCTCTTTTACCTTTTATTGAGATCCCTTTTATTTGATTCAATGTTCTTCATTTGAGTAGACTCATTCAGATTCATTGTGTTTTGATCCCAAATATTCCAAGTGGGTGTTTCTATACTATATCTTCTTTTTGGGATTCATGTGTTTCATGAATTCATATTTTATCCATTTGAAGTTGGTTAGACATGTTTTGATCATTTTTAACCACAAAATAACCCTATTAATGAAAATAATATATGGAATGGATGGTATCTTGATGTAAATTAACCATTTTCATTGAAATAAATTAGGTTTCCTTCTACTATTGGTGGATTTGATATTATAAATGAAAATCATGGTTTAAAATAAAGATAAGTTGATTCTTTAAATAAAATTCCAAATGGTTTGTCATGTGTTTTTTTATTGAATTTTTTTGGGAATGATTTCCAAAATAAATTAAAATGTCTTGTTTTTAAATGGTTTATGGTATTGGTATTTTAAAAATTTGAGGGGGATTGATTGTCCTTTTGAAAAAAATACCTTCAAGCCCAGCCACCATCCGTTGTTTTTTGGGGGTGACATTAATGTCATTTCTATCCCAAAGGAAATGAAAGGTAGAATCCAATTCCAGATGAAGGTCATCATGGAGTTTGTTCAGTTCATGGCTGGGAAGGGCCTCATTGATCTCAGCTTCTCATCTGACAGTTTCACCTGGTGCAACAACTGCAGGGGCCATCACCGCTTGTGGAGTCTATTTGATAGGTTTCTAGCCAACATGAAAGCCACTAACCTATTCTCAAATACCATGTTTTTTCAATCTTTCTTGAGGTATTTTGATTCACTCCCCCTTTTGGTTTCCATTTATTCTTGGCATGATCATCAGGAACGGTTTCACTTCCACCAGCAGTGGGTTAACATCCTAGGGTAAGGACATGGTTTGTGAAATATGGAATGAACCCTTGTAGGAGTATCAGCCCACCTTTAACCTCAGTGACCTGTCCTCGAACCCCGATAGGTGCGTGTTCACCCCTTCCTCCTCAGGAACCTTCACCACCTGGGACTAACACCTAGGACTACTGTCGCATATGGGATCCTTCAGAGTATTTTGATAGATGGAATGATACCTTTGGTTTATTGGATTATTAACACCAGTTTGAGATTTATGTGGGACTATATACTTATTATATTTTCTTATTATTTCTTACACACCACCACTTGGGTCGAGTAACCTGATTGAAATCCATATTGGTACTTTGGATCTGATGTGGATATAGTTTTTATGTGTTTGTGACATGTGTATGTGTGGATATATGGGTACTTAGGCATGATGATATTGAATGTAGGGCAGAAACCTAGGAGTGGTAGATGTATCATTCTTGATTATTATTGTGTTTGGTCTGGGGTGATTTGAGGAAACTATAATGAATCTAAAGTAATTATATTTAATGAAGATGAATAAATACTAATGGTTAGGCTCTATTAATCTCTACTTTTATAAGGAAGTGGTTATATTCTACTTTATTTAGAAGTCTTTTTTGTGTACTTGAACCATAAATACTAATATTTGAGATTTAAATAGGATGAAGATGAATAAATATTGGATGGATGCTAATCATTTAAAAATAGAGTATGAGAACGGAGTGAAAGAGTTCATCAAGTTTACAAAGGATCGCACGAAGGATCCTTCTCAAATACTTTTTCCATGTTCACGTTGTTGTTATTATAGACTACTTACTCCAGAGGATTTGGAAGAACATTTGATATTCCACAGAATAGATCAGAGTTATAAATGTTGGAATAAACACGGAGAAAAAGAGAATGTAGCTACTGGCTGGGATAAAACTGCATTTTATGGATCATCCGTTATGAATACAAATATGGATAATGAAGAAGACCGTATGGAGGATGTGATTACAGATGTTAATGATGCTGAAGATCATATTGAGGAAATGACAAATACAATTCAATATGAACTCCGTGATTGCCCAAAATTGTTTGAGAAGTTAAAGAGTTGTGCAAATATGTCATTGTATGATGCTTTCACTAAGTATACAACAGTTTCAGTTGTACTGAAGTTGTATAAATTGAGATCAGGAAATGGATGGAGTGATATCAGTTTTACGGAACTACTTGCTCTCTTGAATGACATGATCCCGGAAGATAATGAGCTCCCAAGATGGACATATGAAGCTAGATGAATGCTACGCTCAATGGGTATGATTTCTGAAAGAATACATGTCTTCTCGAAAGACTTCATATTGTTTCGTAAGGAGAACAAATCACTTACAAAATGTCCAAAGTGTGGTGATTCTCTATACAAGAAAGATAAATCCAATCCTACGAATGTTGTATGGTACTTTCCAATCATTCCAAGGTTTAGGCGTCTATATGGAAGTGAATAAACTGCAACACAATTATCGTGGCATGCAGATAAAAGAAATAAAGATGGGAAATTATGTCATCCGGCTGACTCTCCTCAATGGAAGAAAATTGATCATGAGTATCCTGAATTTGGAAAAGATCCAATAAACCTTCGTCTTGTGTTATCTACAGATGGAGTGAATCCTTTTGGTTTTCAAACCAGCACTCATAGTACATGGCCTATTATGTTGGTAAATTATAACTTGCCACCCTGGATATGCATGAAGTGGAAATTCATCTTGTTATCTATGCTTATATCAGGACCAAAACAACTAGGTAACGATATTGATGTTTATCTGGCTCCTTTGATTGAGGATTTGAAGTTATTGTGGGACTCAGGTGTAATGTTGTATGATACTTATAAAAGTGAATACTTCACATTGAGAGAGATGTTGTATAGGACAATAAATGATTTCCCTGCTTATGGATATTTGTCAGGATATAGCATTAAAGGAACTCAACGGTGTCCCGTGTGCGAAGAAGATATAGAATCAATTAGGTTGAAACATTCATCAAAATCTGTGTTTCTAGGACATCGTAGATTTCTACCTCGTCGGCATAAGTACAAATCTTGGATGACATAATTCAATGGAAGTTTAGAAAAATGCGCAACATCGTATCCACTAACAGGTGATCAGCTGTTTGAAAAATTAAAAGATCTGAACACTGTTTTTGGTAAACCATTTTCAAAAAACCTTACGAAAATCAGTTGGAAAAAGAGATCATTTTTTTTGAATTACCATACTGGAATTTTTTGTATGTTAGACATTTTCTTGATGTGATGCATGTGGAAAAAAATGTATGTGACAGTGTTATCGGAACGTTGCTAAATTCCCCTAGAAAAACAAAAGATGGAATTAAGGCAAGGTTGGACATGGTTGACATGGGAATACGAGAAGAGTTGGCTCCCGTGAAGGGTGAAAATCGAATGTTTCTTAATCCATCTCCTTATACTCTTTCTAGGGTGGAGAGATATCAGTTTTGTAACTTCTTCAATGATGTAAAGGTTCCATAGGGGTAATCATCAAATATCAAGAACATTTTGTCAATGAATGATTTGAAGTTAAAAGTTTTGAAATCACATGATTTCCATGTTTTGATTCAAGATCTAATTCCTATAGCTTTACGTTTCATTTTTTCCAAGAATGTTCACCATACGTTAACCAAACTTTGTTTGTTTTTCAAATCTATATGTAGTAAAGTTTTAGACATAGGGAAATTTCTATCTATGGAAAAAGAAATTGTCATCATGTTATGTGAATTAGAAATGTTCTTCCCACCAACATTCTTTGATATGATGTTTCATTTGACGATTCACTTGGTGAGAGAGATTCGACTTTGTGGTCCTGTGCACTATAGATGGATGTATCATGTTGAACGGTATATGAAGATTTTGAAAGGGTATGTCAAAAATCGAAGTCGGCCAGAGGGTTGTATAGTGGAGTGATATATTGTTGAGGAAGCCATTGAATTTTGTACTGAATACCTATATGATGTGGAAAGAATTGGTCTCCAAAAATCTTGTCACACTGGACGCATTGAGGGTGAGGGAATTACTGGAAGAGAAGTTGTGAAATTCAGTATTACAGATCGGGAGCAGACCCATATTTTTGTTTTGCATAACAATTGGGAGGTTGCTCCATATATTGAAACTCACAAATAAATTCTTAGGCAATTGAATCCATCAAGGGATGAAAAATGGTTATCAGATACACATAATCACCGGTTTATATGATGGTTTCAGGACCATATTTTTAAGCAGTTGGATGAAAATCCGAATTCAATTTCAGAATGACATTGATGGCTAGCCACTGGAACAAGTGTGTATGTATTATATTACAGTGGTTATATAATTAATGGTTATACATTCTATACAGATGAACATGATGAAGATAGTACCATGAAAAATAGTGGAGTTACACTAGTGGCTGAAGCGATGCATGTTTCTGGTAGTAAAAACAGAAATCCAATTTATGCAAATATGTCATACTTTGGAATTATCAAACTAATATTTGAGTTGGATTATATGACATTCCAATTGCCTATTTTTCAATGAAAATGTATTGATAACAATAGTGGTGTTAAAATAGATGAATGGGTATTTGTGAAAGTTGATTTTAGTAAAGAAGGGTACAAAGACAAACAGTTTATAATGGAATCACAAGAGGTACAAGTTTTTTATGTTCCAGATCCCGCAAACCGAAAGTGGTCGATTTTTCTTTTATCATCCAAAACTACTGAAGGTTCTGATGAAAATTCAGTTGAGGACGATCCTTTTATAGGTACGTCGCAATCATTTTGGAGAGGTCCCAATGTAGATGATGTTTTGTATGTTAGAGGAGACCACAATGAAGGGATTTGGATAATCAGAAGAGGTGTCAAATCCCTTCAACCTTTGAAAAAAAGAAAGAGAGTTCAATAAACAGGTTATATTTTGTTTGTAATATAGATCTTGTTATCTCGTGTTATTATCTTATCATTACTGAATTTATGTAATCTGAATTAACTGTTTAAACACTTTTACAGATAATGACTTCAGTACATTTTGGTGCTCCTAACCTTGAGGCTGAACAAGTCTCTCAAGCTGATGCTGCTGCGGTTGCTGCTGCTCCTGCTGCTTCTGCAGCTCATTCTGTTGTTGTTGCTGCTCCTACTGCGGCTCATGTTGCTCCTACTGCTCCTCCTGCTACGGCTCCTGTTGCTCATGCTTCTCCTGCTATGGCTGTTGCTGCTCCTGCTGCTATGGCTCCTACTTCTCATAGTGTTAAGGTCCAACAACCATCAGCACATGTTGTTGATACCATTCCAGATGAACATATAGATGATGTTGATATCGATGAAATGGTCAGAAATGAAGGACCGAAATCGCAGAAAACATAGGTGTGTCGTAGTTTGATGGTGTTATCCAAAATTCTTAGGGCAAAAATAAAAGGCATAAAATTTGAAGTCAGATGGAATGCACGAGGCCAACATGTGAATCCTAACAAGGCTATGTTTAGAAGCTACATTGGAGTAGTCACTCGGCAACGCGTGCCGATTGACATAGATTCATGTCACCATGTTGTGTCCGGGCTGAAGGTTGTGATCTGGAATGAAATTATGGTAACATTATGAATTTATTTCTTTAATTTACTATCAAATAAAATAATGAAACATTGTCTTACTCTTATCAATCTCTTGCAAAGTACATTTATAGTAGACGATTCACACAAGGATTATGTACTAAGGCTTGCAGGAAATATTCATCAAGGTTTTCGCACTATTTTAACAAGATGTCACCTGAAAGATTCTAAAGGTAAAATAAACCCGCACCCACCCATTATCTATGCTCACCTGATATCCCAAGAAGAATGGGATGCATTTATTGGCCTCTGTGGGGATGAGAACTTTTAGGTACATTGTGGGTGATAATAAGTTGTTTGAGGATACCCGTATTCATCACTTTGATTGTCAATATTTCATTTATGAAACAGAAACTCTGTACTAAAAATAAGGAACGTGCATCAAAACCAACATACCCCTATCGTAAAGCAAGGATGGGGTACTATTCATTAGAAAAGAAAATGGTACGTATTTTAAATTTATAGTAATATTGTTATGTTCCAATAAACAACATCATAATTATCTTTCTATGTTTATATGTAGATTGATGAGTCTAAAACCAAATGCACTTACACCCCACGTCATTTGCTATGGAAGGAGGCATGTGTGAACAAAGAAGGGAAGTTAGTAGATGAGTACACACATAAAGTGTGGGAAATATGTGTATGTATGACACAACGATAAAAAGATTTGTTTAAAATTGATATTACCTAAAAATAATTAGTTATTTTCTTATATCTGACATTCACAAGAATCAGCTACTCCTATAGCGGATACAAACATATTATTGATGGATTTGAAGCAGCCAGAAAAATACGGTCATTTTAGAGGTGCAGGGTTTGGGGTGACACCTCGAGTATATCTTGAGAAGAAGAAAAAAATGGATGATACAGATGAAAAATTGGAACAAATGAGTGAAAAAATAGCAACCCTTGAAGAACGATTGCAATGGCAGGGATAGTTTCTAGAAACTTTTATGGGTGGGAAGAAAATGGATGACACAACTCAAGAACAACTAGCGCGTGAACATCCTGCCCCACCCCGCCACCAGCTTTGAGGCAAGCCATTCACCTCAAAGAACTGTCTTAGTCGTGGCAATCAATATTCTAATAATTGTTCCCATGAAATGTGAATCAGACAAACACTGATAATTTTTCTGTATTGATCTTCTACAGGGTGATAATGATTGTGATTTATATCTATCAACACCCACCTATCACCTTGTAGTGAGGGCTACAGTGTTCAATATCCCAGATGCCACACTGCATAATAGACCACTTCCAAAAGATCATCTGAAAGTGATGATTATTGTAGATCATGAGCCAAATGCAGAGCTACCTAGTCCACTTGATGATGATGATATTCATACAGTAGAAAAGGATATTGGGACATTCATTTCATGGTCATCACAACTTATAAGAGTACATGAGGAAAAATAGGTATTTATTTCCTTTTTTTTAAGAAAAACCCTTAACAATTAATTAAAAAAGGTTCTGAACCAATGATTGTTTTTATAGATGAAGAAAGGGAAGGGGGTGACAAACGTCGGCTCAAAACCATCTAAAGGATTAACCAACTGATCCCAAGGAGCTACTGAAAGCACAATAACACCACCTGTTCTCTATCCACATTTACTATCATTGAAGAATCATGTGGATACGAAGCTAAAAGATGGTAATAGTCATGTAGTGGTTTTTAAAGAGAATATATACAGAGAGGAAATTTAAGATTTTGTTGCTGCTGAAAATGTAAATGAGATCCTTGAAAATGGTTGTCTAGGCGTCACAGTTGTAAATGTATATATGAGGTATGTTTCCATGAATTTATTTTCTAAAATCAAATCTAATGTGAAAATTATGACTAAAATCATTTTATATTGTTGTCAGACGCATTTATGAAAAACAGTTGAAGGAATTTTCCCATGAGCCAACATTTGGACTCGTTAGTCCTCATATCACATCAACACACCTAACAAAAATAGAGCCATAAAAAAGGGATGCAATAGTGAACGACTTGAGGAAAACATTTAAAATCAATATTACAGATGATAGACTTTTCCTAATACCAACCATGCAGGGGTAATACTCTATGATTAAATCATATCAATTATATTTTTACTTCTTTTATTACTTATTCCTTTTTGTATTTTTAGGCAACATTGGTTTCTAATTTCGGTGAACTTGGATACTCCAAATATTTATTTTTTGGATTCAAAGCAAGGATATCCATCAAACCGACCACACATGATGGAGTTTGTGAACCTCTAATACACTACATCTTACGTTTTAGGTCTAAAAATAAAGTAATATAATTTATATTATCTTTTACTGAGGATTTTGTTATGATAGAGCGGTGTATCATTATCGTCTAAAAAAGGAATGAGGACAGGGGCTAAGCATAGGGAGGATAGAAAGTACTATGTCTGGACAAATATCAGGGTATATATAATAAAATTTCACTATCCAAAAACATCTCAACACAAGTTACTTATTCTGCTAATGATCAATTTTTTTACAGTGTCCAAAACAAACAACGATAATGATTTCGGTTATTATGTTTGTAAATTTATGAAAGAGATCATTTTTTCATCAACAAACTAGCATCCCTAAAGAGGTATTTTCAAAAAAAACTAATGTTTTGTTTAAGTTATTTATTAATTCTTTATTTTTATATATTGCAGTACTACTCTGACTGCCGAAAAGCTTAATACTCACAAGACGATATAGATGTGTTCATAAAAGAGTGGGCCGCATACCTGATGGAATATTGTACACAAATTCAATGAAGATCTAACTTGGGGACATGTACAATTGGTGGTCATTTTTTAGAGGGGTTAAGGGGATCAAAAGATGAAACAATGTTGTATGTAAATTTTTGTAGGAAAATTTTAATTGTTATTAAATAAAACATCCTTTCTCCAATGATTCATTTCCCCATTTTAACAGATGATATGAACCAACAACATGCAAGAATGTTGAACCACTCAAAGGGTCTCTCTCTTGTTTAAAATGGACACAATTTTAAGTGAAAACAATAACTGACGTATGGAAATCCAACCAAACACATTCAGATTGTGTTTATCCTTTAGGAGAACGATCCACGAGTCCTTTTTGATGTGTATAAGTCATCCTCGCCTCAATCCGAGGCACAGTGTGGCCGGTAACACCCAAAGGGTCTCTATTTTGTTTAAAATGGACACAATTTTAATTGAAAACAACAACTGACATATGAAAATCCGACCAAACACATTCAGATTGAGGCGGATATTTTATAAGAAAAATAAAAGGGTCCTTGGTGACATTTATGAGTCATCCCCACCTCAATATGAGGCACAGTGTGGCCGGTACCACTCAAAGTTTCTCTCTTGTTTAAAATGGAGATGATTTTAAGTGAAAACAACAACTGACGTACAGAAATCCGACCAAACAAAATCAGATTGTCTTGATCCTTTAGGAGAACAATCCACGGGTCATTTGTGACATTTACGATTCATCCCTTCCTCAATCCGAGGCATGGTGTGACCGGTACCACCCAAAGGGTCTCTATTTTGTTTAAAATGGACACGATTTTAAGTGAAAACAACAACTGACCTACGAAAATCTGACCAAACGCATTCAGATTGCCTTGATCTTTTATAAGAACTATATAAGGGTCCTTTGTGAAGTGTACAAGTTATCCCCGCCTCAATCTGAGGCATGGTGTGGCTGCTATCACTCAAATGGTCTCTCTTTTGTTTAAAATGGACACAATTTATATTGAAAACAACAACTGACCGATGAAAATCTGACCAAACACATTTTTATTGCATTGATATTTTATGAGAATGATACAAGGGTCCTTGGTGATGTGTAAAAGTCATCCTCGCCACAATTCGAGGCATGGTGTGTCCGGTACCACTCAAAGGGTCTCTATTTTGTTTAAAATGGACACAATTTTAATTGAAAACAAAAATTGACCTAAGAAAATCTGACCAAACGCATTCGGATTGGGTTGATCCTTTAGGAGAATGATCCATGGGTACTTGGTGATGTGTAAAAGTCATCCCTGCCTCAATCTGAGTCACAGTGTAGCCGGTACCACTCAAAGGGTCTCTCTTGTTTAAAATGGACATGATTTTAAGTGAAAACAACAACTGACGTGCTGAAATCCGACCAAACGCATTCATATTGTGTTGATCATTTAGGAGAATGATCCAAGGGTCATTTTTGATGTGTGTGAGTTATCTCCACCTCAATCCAAGGCATGGTGTGGCCGGTACCACTCAAAGGGTCTCCCTTTTGTTTAAAATGGACATGATTTTAAGTGAAAAAAACAACTGACCTACGGAAATCCGACCAAATTCATTAGAATTGCCTTAATCATTTATAATAACTTTCTAAGGTTCATTTGTGACATGTACGAGTCATACCCGCCTCAATCCGAGGCACGTTGTGGCTTCTATCACTCAAAGGGTCTCTCTTTTGTTTAAAATGGACATAATTTTAATTGAAAACAACAACTTACCGATGAAAATATGACCAAACGCATTTGGATTGCCTTGATCATTTATGAGAATGATCCAAGGGTCCTTGGTGACGTTTAAGAGTCATCCCCGCCTCAATTAGAGGCATGGTGTGGTCAGTACCACTCAAAGGGTCTCTATTTTGTTTGAAATGGACACAATTTTAATTGAAAAAAACAATTGACCTATGATAATTCGACCAAACGCATTCATATTGGATTGATCCTTTAGGATAACGATCCACGGGTCCTTGGTGACATGTATGAGTCATCCCCTCCTCAATCTGAGGCATGGTGTGTCCGGTACCACTCAAAGGGTCTCTCTTGTTTAAAATGGACACGATTTTAAGTGAAAACAACAACTGACATACGGAAATACAACCAAATGCATTCGGATTGAGTTGATCCTTCAGTAGAATTATCCACGGGTCCTTTTTGATGTGTATGAGTCATCCCTGCCTCAATCTGAGGCACGGTGTGGCCGGTACCACTCAAAGGGTCTCTCTTTTGTTTAAAATGGACACGATTTTAAGTGAAAACAATAATTGACCTACAGAAATCCAACCAAACGCATTCATATTGCCTTGATATTTTATAATAAAGATCCAAGGATCCTTTGTGATGTGTAAGAGTCATCCCTGCCTCAGTCCGAGTCACGGTGTGGCTGATATCACTCAAAGAGTCTCTCTTTTGTTTAAAATGGACACATTTTTAATTGAAAACAACAGCTAACCGATGAAAATCTGACCAAACGCATTCGTATTTCCTTGATCTTTTATGAGAATGATCCAAGGGTCCTTTTTGACATGTACGAGTGATTCTCGCATCAATCTGAGGCACAGTGTGGCCGGTACCACTCAAAGGGTCTCTATTTTGTTTAAAATGGACACAATTTTAATTGAAAACAACAACCGACCTACGGAAATCTGACCAAACGCATTTGGATTGAGTTTATCCTTTTGGAGAACGATCCAAGGGTCCTTGGTGACGTGTATGAGTCATCCCCACCTCAATCTGAGGCATGGTGTGTCCGGTACCACTCAAAGGGTCTCTCTTGTTTAAAATGGACATGATTATAAGTGAAAACAACAATTGACGTACGGAAATCTGACCAAACGCATTTGGATTGTGTTGATCCTTTAGGAGAATGATCCAAGGGTCATTTTTGATGTTTACGAGTCATCTTCGCCTCAATCCGAGGCACAGTGTGTCCGGTACCACTCAAAGGGTCACTCTTTTGTTTAAAATGGACACGATTTTAAGTGAAAACAACAACTGACCTATGGAAATCAGAACACAACGCATTCGGATTGCCTTGATATTTTATAAGAAAGATCCAAGGGTAATTTGTGACATTTAAGATACATCCCCGCCTCAATAAGAGGCACGGTGTGGCTGCTATCACTAAAAGGGTCTCTCTTTTGTTTAAAATGAACACAATTTTAATTGAAAACAACAACTGGCCAATGAAAATCCAACCAAACGCATTCGGATTTCCTTGATCTTTTATGAGAACGATCCAAGGGTCCTTGGTGACATTTACGAGTCATCCTCGCCTCAATCTGAGGAACGGTGTGGCTGGTACCACTCAAAGGGTCTCTCTTTTGTTTAAAATGGACACGATTTTAAGTGAAAACAACAACTGACCTACGTAAATCTTACCAAACACATTCGGATAGTGTTGATCCTTTAGGAGAAATATCCACGGGTCATGTTTGATGTGTATGAGTCATCCCCACCTCAATCTGAGGCACGGTCTGGCCGGTACCACTCAAAAGGTCTCTCTTTTGTTTAAAATGGACACAATTTTAATTGAAAGCAACAACTGACCTATGAAAATCTGACCAAATGAATTCGGATTGAGTCATATATTTTATAATAATAATACAAGGGTCTTTGGTGATGCTTATGTGTCATCCTCGCCTCAATCTGAGGCATGGTGTGGTCGGTACCACTCAAAGGGTCTCTCTTGTTTAAAACGGACACGATTTTAAGTGAAAACAACAACTAACATATGGAAATCCAACCAAACACATTCGTATTGTGTTTATCATTTTGTATAATGATACAAGGATCCTTTGTGACGTTTACAAGTCATCCCCTCCTGAATTTGAGGCACGGTGTCGCCGGTACCACTCAAATTGTATCTCTTGTTTAAAATGGACATGATTTTAAGTGAAAACAACAACTGACGTAAGGTAATCCAACCAAACGCATTAGGATTGTGTTTATCCTTTAGTAGAATAATCCACGGGTCCTTTGTGACATGTAAGAGTCATCCCTGCCTCAATCTGAGGCATGGTGTGGCCGGTACCACTCAAAGGGTCTCTCTTTTGTTTAAAATGGACACGATTTTAAGTGAAAACAACAACTGACGTACGAAAATCCGACCAGATGCATTCGGATTGTGTTGATCCATTTGGAGAACGATCCACGTGTCCTTTGGGAAATGTACAAGTCATTTCTTCCTCAATATGAGGCACATTGTGTCCGGTACAACTCAAAATGTCTCTCTTGTGTTTAAAATGGACACGATTTTAAGTGAAAACAACAACTGACCTACGTAAATCCAACCAAACACATTCGGATTGCTTTTATCTTTTATAAGAACGATCCAAGAGTCTATTGTGACGTTTATGAGTCATCCCCACCTCAATCCGAGGCACGGTGTCAAAGGGTCTCTCTTTTGTTTAAAATGGACACAATTTTAATTGAAAACAACAACTGGCATATGAAAATCTGACCAAATGCATTAGGATTGCTGTGATCTTTTATAAGAATTATCCAAGGGTCCTTGGTGACGTGTAAGATTCATCTTCACCTCAATATGAGGCATGGTGTGGCGGGTACCACTCAAAGGGTCTCTCTTTTCTTTAAAATGGACACAATTTTAATTGAAAACAACAACTGACATATGAAAATCTGACCAAACGCATTAGGATTGAGGTGGATATTTTCTAAGAACAATACAAGGGTCCTTGGTGACATTTATGAGTCATCCATGCCTCAATCCGAGGCATGCTGTGGCCGGTACCACTCAAAGGGTCTCTCTTGTTTAAAATGGACACGATTTTTAGTGAAAACAACAACTGGCGTACAGAAATCTGACCAAACGCATTCAGATTGTGTTGATCCTTTAGGAGAACGATCCATGGGTCCTTTGTGACATATAAGAGTCATCTCCGCCTCAATTTTAGGCACGGTGTTTCCGATACCACTCAAAGGGTATCTTTTGTTTAAAATGGACACGATTTTAAGTGAAAACAACGACTGACATATGGAAATCCAACCAAACACATTCAAATTGTGTTTATCCTTTAGGAGAATGATCCACGGGTTATTTGTGACGTTTATGAGTCATCCCCGCCTCAATAAGAGGAACGGTGTGTCCGGTACCACTTAAAGGGTCTCTCTTTTGTTTAAAATGGACACGATTTTAAGTGAAAGCAAAAACTTACGTACAGAAATCTGACCAAACACATTCATATTGTGTTGATCCATTAGGAGAACGATCCATGGGTACTTTTTGATGTGTAAGAGCCATCCCCACCTCAATCCAAGGCACAGTGTGGCCGGTACCACTCAAAGGGTCTCTCTTGTGTTTAAAATGGACATGATTTTAAGAGAAAACAACAACTGACCTATAGAAATCTGACCAAACGCATTTGGATTACCTTTATCTTTTATAAAAACGATCCATGGGTCCTTTTTGATGTGTGTGGGTCATCCCCACCTCAATCTAAGGCACGGTGTGGCCGGTACCACTCAAAGGGTCACTCTTTTGTTTAAAATGGACACAATTTTAATTGAAAACAACAACTGACCTATGAAAATCTGACCAAACGCATTCGTATTGCCTTGATCTTTTATAAGAACTATACAAGGGTCCTTGGTGATGTGTACGAGTCATCCCCGCCTCAATCCGAGGCACGGTGTGGCCGGTACCACTCAAAGGGTCTCTCTTTTGTTTAAAATGGACTCAATTTTAATTGAAAACAACAACTGACCTATGAAAATCTGACTGAACACATTCGGATTGAGGTGAAACTTTTATAAGAACAATAAAAGGGTCCTTGGTGATGTTTACGAGTCATCCCCGCCTCAATCTGAGGCACGGTGTGCCCGGTACCACTAAAAATGTCTCTCTCGTTTAAAATAGACACGATTTTAAGTGAAAACAACAATTGACGTATGTAAATACAACCAAACACATTCGGATTGTGTTGATACTTTAGTAGAATGATAAACAGGTCCTTTGTGACGTTTAAGAGTCATTCCCGCCTCAATATGAGGTATGGTGTGTCTGGTACCACTCAAAGGGTCTCTCTTTTTTAAAATGGACATGATTTTAAGTGAAAACAACAACTGACATACATAAATCTTAACAAACGCCTTATGATTGTGTTGATACTTTAGTAGAATGATCCACGGGTCATTTGGGATGTGTAAAAGTCATCTCTGCCTCAATCCGAGGCGCGGTGTGTCTGGTACCACTCAAAGGGTCTCTCTTTTGTTCAAAATGGACACGATTTTAAGTGAAAACAACAACTGACGTACGAAAACTGACCAAACGCATTCGGATTGTGTTGATCCTTTAGGAGAATTATACAAGGGTCCTTTTTGACATGTATGAGCATCCCCACCTCAATCTAAGGAATAGTGTGGCTGGTACCACTCAATGGGTCTCTCTTGTGTTTAAAATGGACACGATTTTAAGTGAAAACAACAACTGACCTACAGAAATCTGACCAAACGCATTTAGATTTCTTTGATATTTTATAATAACAATACAAGGGTCATTTTTGATATGTATGAGTCATCCACACCTCAATCTGAGCCACGGTGTGCCCGGTACCACTCAAAGGGTCTCTCTTTTGTTTAAAATGGACACAATTTTAATTGAAAACAACAATTGACCTATGAAAATCCTACCAAAAACATTTGGATTACCTTGATATTTTATAATAATGATCCAAGGGTACTTCATGATGGTTATGAGTCATCCCCACCTCAATCCGAGGAATGGTGTGGCCGGTACCACTCAAAGGGTCTCTCTTTTGTTTAAAATGGACACAATTTTAATTGAAAACAACAAGTGACCTATGAAAATCCAACCAAACGCATTTTTATTGCCTTGTTCTTTTATAATAATTATACAAGGGTCCTTTTTGAAATTTATGAGTCATCCCCGCCTCAATCCGAGGCACGGTGTGACCGCTATCACTCAAAGAGTCTCTCTTTTATTTTAAATGGACACGATTTTATTTGAAAACAACAAATGACCTAAAAAAATCCAACCAAACGCATTTCAATTTACTTTATATTTTGTAAGAACGATCCAAGGGTCCTTGATGATGTGTACGAGTAAACCTCACCTCAATCCGAGGCACGGTGTGGTTGGTACCACTCAAAGGGTCTCTCTTTTGTTTAAAATGGACACGATTTTAAGTGAAAACAACAACTAACCTATGTAAATCTGAAAAAACGCATTTGGATTGTGTTGATCCTTTAGTAAAACAATCCACGGGTCCTTTTTTAAGTTTATGATTCAACCCCGCCACAATCTAAGGCACGGTGTGACCGCTATCACTCAAAGGGTCTCTCTTGTTTAAAATGGACACAATTTTAATAGAAAACAACAACTGACCTATAAAAATCCTACCAAACGCATTAGGATTGCCTTGATCTTTTATAAGAACGATCCAAGGTTCCTTAGTGACGTGTACGAGTAAACCCCGCCTCAATATGAGGCATGGTGTGGCCGGTACCACTCAAAGGGTCTCTATTTTGTTTAAAATGGACACGATTTTAAGTGAAAACCACAACTGACCTACAGAAATTCGACCAAACGCATTTGGATTGTGTTGATCCTTTAGGAGAACGATATAATGGTCCTTTTTGACGTGTACGAGTCATCCCCACCTCAATCTGAGGCATTGTGTGGCTGTTATCACTCAATGGGTCTCTCTTTAGTTTAAAATGGACACAATTTTAATTGAAAACAACAACTGACCAATGAAAATCCGGCCAAACACATTCGGATTATATTGATCCTTTAGTAGAACAATCCACGGGTCCTTTGTGATGTGTAAGAGTCAACCCCACCTCAATCCGAGGCATGGTGTGGCCACTAACACTCAAAGGGTCTCTCTTTTGTTTAAAATGGACACAATTTTAATTTAAAACATCAAGTGACCTATGAAAATCCGACCCAACGCAGTCGAATTGCCTTGATCTTTTATAAGAACGATCCAAGGGTCATTTGTGACGTGTACGAGTCAACCCCACCAACCCCCTGGACCTCCCCCCACCACCCCTGGACACCAATCCACCCCATGGACACCCCCCACCCCTCTGGAAACCACCCACCCCTGTAAAGCCCCCCTGACACCTTGGACACCATCCCACCCCCTGGAAAGCCCCCTCAGACACCAATACACCCCCTGGACTGCCCCCCACCCCCTGGACACCAATCCATCCCATGGAAACCCCCACCCCTCTAGACACCCCCCCCCCCCCCCACCCCCTATAAATCCCCCCGACACCTTGGACACCAGCCCACCCTCTAGAAATCCCCCTTGGACACCAATCCACCCCCTGGACAGCCCCACCCCCCTGGACACCAATCCACCCCTGGACACCCCCACCCCTTTGGACACCCCCATCCCCTATAAAGCCCCCCTGAGATCTTGGACACCAGCCCTACCCCTAGAAATCCCTTCAGACACCCCCTACCCCCCTTGGACAGCCACCCCAAACCCTTGAACAGCCCCCCAACCCCTTGAATTCTGAATTGAATTCTTTATGTACTTAATTAACTTATGAATTATGTGTTAATGTTGTACATTTATAAATGTTGTATGAGTATACTTGGTATAATTATCTTATGATTTATGAGTTAATTTTGTATGGGTATACTTGCTTTAATTAGATTATTGAGATACTTATTTTTTTTTTTTGCAGGTGTTCGGGTGTGCTGCTGCAGATTTTTTTGTAGCAGTAGAGAGGGCATTTATCAGCGATTTTTTAGCGCTAATAAATAGTGATTTTATCAGTGCTAAAAAGAGCTGATAAACTCCACCTTTATCAGCACTAAAGAAGCACTGATAAAGGATCAGTTTATCAGCGCTAAAGGAGTGTTGATAAAACACTCATTTATCAGCACTCTTTTAGCGCTCATAAAGGGTTGTTTTATCAATACTCCTTTAGTGCTGATAAAGTCTACCTTTATCAGCGCATGTTTAGGACTGATAAAGGTTTCATTTATCAGTGCTTTTTTAGCGCTGATAAAGTACACCTTTATCAGCGCTGAGCTTTACAACACTTTTTTAGTGCTGTTAAAGCCCGTTTTTAGCGCTGTTAATGCCCATATTTGTAGTAGTGCCTCCATAGCCAAGCGTCTGCGGCCCCCTACTCCCACGGCGGCACAGACACGCACCATCGCTCCGCCACGTGGCCGACTAGTTGCCGACCGCCACCCTGCCATGTTGTGGCCAATGGGTCACGACCTCCTCGTCAACTGGTGGCGTGGAAACGCTTCACCCTTCCTTCCTCACGGCCGGTCAGGTTCCCGCCGCTGCCTTCTTTCACAAGCCACTGCGGCTTCGTTGCAAGCCTGAAAAATAAAACGATTTCATATTCTCGATCCTTGCATTGAGGGCTCCGTTTCCATATATTGGGCTCAGCAAAACTTCATGTTTCATGCGTCAATAAATATTAGTCGTTGAAGAATGCACGAAGAATGCACAAAAAATAAAAAGAAATAAGATCAATGTTTATGTGTGGGAAGATGGACATGTTCGTTTGTCCATGTTCTTTTTTCCATCTTCGTCTTAAATTTAGTATATAAAGAATCAATAATGTAAATTCAAACATAAATAAAACCCCTACCTCGAGAGTGATGGTGAGCGTGTGTTTGTTGAAGCAGGTCGATGTTCATCATCCCTCGCAACTAGCCTCTAATGAATTCACTCGTTTTTCGATCTCCGGTTCGGGGTTTTGGTGTCAGTCGTCACCTACCACTGGTAACGGCTCCATCCTCCAATTGTTTGGCATCACTGCACTTTTTCATCACTTCATTTCTTGGTGAAGCAGTGCCTACACCTCTCCCCAAGCTCCATATAAATAGGAGAGGGGGAGGGTGTGCAACAATTGTGGGATTAATGGAGGCCCATTAATTAGGAACCTTCCAAATTCCTCAATTGTACAGTTTCTTAGAATTGAAAGTTCAATCCATTTATTGGATTGAAACTTCATTGTTACCACGTTGCCACTTGTCCTTTGGAGGAAAGGAATGAAAATAAAATAACAAATTTATTTTATTTTATTTTTTAAAAAAGTACCAAAACATAACTTTTTCTGTAGACCTACTACGGAAAAAGTGAAGTATTCATTAAGAAATCTTGGACTTGAGGATTCAATGGTGTCCTCAAATTTTTAATCCAATCACTAGTTTAAACTTTAATGAACACTGCTCATGTATTTACTGAACGTAGCCAAAAAAAAGTTTGAAAAAGTATTAACAGTCGCCCTCGACCCACACTGATCGAGGTTCGGCTCTGCCTAAGTGAAAGACACCCCCAACGAACCCTATGTTACTCTCAAATTTCCAATCCAAGTAACCATTTAAAAGTTATGGATTTTACAATAAAATAATTGTCACTTAATTATTTTATTTATGGCCAAAAACTAACTTTCATTGGTGGACCGCACTGGCCAATGATAGTATATGCCTAAAGAAAACATACCCTCACGAGTTCGGCGGTGGTCTCATATTTTTAATCTAAGTTACCATTTGTCATTTATAAGCATTTGAAAAATGAAATAACTTTATTTAATTATTTTATTTATGGTTATTCCATTTTCAGGTTTTCTCACAGGAGGCCCTTGCCGACTAAACTTAAGTCACGTCTAGGGAAAACCCGCGATCCTGAGTGCAACAGTACCCTCAATTTTTTGATCTGAGTAACTATTTAAGATTTATTCAACATTTTCAGGAAAATTGCTTATGCGTGCTAATTAAAGCTTAACAAAACTTCGACAGATCATTCTGGGCACTCTGGGCCTCAAAATCGTGTGCCATCAGATTTCACAGTCTCGAAATAATCCCATATAATTAAAAAATTATATGGACTTTCCAGGACGTTACAATAACACCTTTATAAGCACCAAAAAAAGTGTTGATAAAAGCACACATTTATCAATACTAATAAATATTACTTTAATGAGTTCTTTTTTAGCACCAATAAATGGTAACATTTTTCATTGCTATTTTTGTGCTGATAAAAGTTATATTTCAAAAGAAAAATATATATCATTAAAAATCATATATTTATATATTTATATTAATATTAATATAATATATTTATATATTTATATATTTATATTAATATAGATATAATATATTTTATTAAATATGGTTCATATAAGACTGGATAAGCATTTATAGTTAATATATAAGATATTTAGTCAAAATAGATTATAAAATAATTAAAAAAATAAAATTAATTAATAATTTTCAAATTATTATTGAGAAATAACCAGTTAATAACAATTGGATGACAATGAAATCAATTAAATAATGATGTTTCAATTAATATAAATATGATATGTGTAGTTGGAAGTATTTCAATACTTTATTTCACAATAAGGAAAAAAGGAAGTTTTAAAATAATTTGTAATGATTTTTTCATGATACAATTTTTTCATAAGAATGTTTGAGACATGAGAAGTAATGTAACACCCCAAGATTTCATAGTACGTTAAATTAATTCAATAGCTTGCACTACACTCAACACCAAGTTTGAGCGCACCACGACTAACTAAACTAACCGTTCAAAAAGAGGTTATGAATAGTATTAACTGCATTTTGAATCTTATATACTCTATATATTTTTAACATCCATATTATGTGTTTCTTAGACATAATATAAGAAGAAATTCATTTTTTTGGATAAAATAAATATTTTTCAAAAAATGCAACTTTACCATCTTTTAATGGAGAACCCTTTTTAAAACCAATATTTGGAACTTTTATATATTCACTATAATGAAATTAAATTATTCTTTAGAATAGGGACATAAAAATTTAGTTTGGATAAATTTTTGGTACTTTTCTGATAACTTTCATATTCTGATGAATAGTGAAAAATACTATGTTTTAATTGAAAAAAACTTTTTTAATCGAAATAATTTATATTGATAAATTATACATTTTAATGGTTTGGAAGTATAATTAGATTATATTTTTATCATTTAATACAATTATGGTCATTATAAGTAATTTCACATTTAAATTTGACATAAACACATGTCAATCTTTTGATAGTTTTTTCTTTTTAAAAACCAAATTTTTAGTTTTGACAACGTGAATTAATTTTAAATTAATAAATGCAACTTCTATGTTTTAAATTTGGTAAAATAGACTTCATTTTTTAATTCTGAATATCAAAATTATCTTAGGGTAAATTTTTGGTATTTTTTGGAAAACTTTCAATTTATGATGAATAGTGAAAACACTACGTTATTATTTAAAACCAACTTTTTATTTAAATAATTAGTTAACTTATTTTAATTTATTTTAGGTCAAAATAGATACATTATACCAATATATTTTCAATGTAATTAATTGGAGTCATTTTATAATTTGTTTAGATATATAAAATTTTATCGAACATTTTACCGTCTTATACCCACCTTCTAAGAGCATTTAAAAATTTTCATAAAACATAAATTTACCACTTATGTGAGTTAAATTTTACAAATTTTAGAGACACATTTGATATCAATATGTAAAATTTGTTTCAATAAGATAAAATAATTGTTGGTGAATAGTAATGTTTGACTTGTAATTACCACGGTTAAAAGTAAATACGATAATTAATGGTAAAATGATATTATAATTCCCCTAAAACATGTCCTAATTATATTGGATAAATATAATTCGACCAAAAACAACCTTATGGATAAACTATGACCCTCTTTGGTTCACTTGGACAAGATTAGGACTTTTATTGTTATTTTATTTAAAGAAGAGTTAAAAGAGTTAAATTTGAAGTTTAATAACTAAAACATTTTTAGTATAGGGTTACAAAAAATATAAATTCAACTATAAATATTAATTAGGAAGATAAATTTCTTACATAATGGTATTTTATTTATAATTTTTAGACATTAAATAATTAAATGTATTTATGACACAGTGATGATGTAGTAATTACCTTATTAATGAAAGATTAAAATAATTGATATTATAAATATCCATATAGATGTAATTTGAGAATCTTGATGAATTCCACTAATTTTCTTTGTTAATATGAAATTTTAGGGTTGATTAAATAATTTTTTTTCGAATTAATCATGCTGTTATGATTTTCACAAAAACCAAATACTAAATAGTGTCAAAATTGACATAATTGAGTTTTTCAAGAAAGATACTATATTATAAATTAATAAAATATTCCTAAAAATATAAGGTTCGGAAAAAGTACCTAGATAAGGTTATATATATTAATAATTAACCACTTGGGGTTGTCTTTTCTTATTATATTATGTTTATTAACCATATAATATAAAAATACAAAGAGACATGGTAAATGTAAAACTTTTTAACTAAGAGTTAAATCTAAAAGATAATGTTAATATGGTGACCTAAACCTGTAAAACACCTATTGGTTGAGATTTTAGACCCATCCCAACCTTAGCCTCAAAAGAAATCATTTATTATCCATTAGAAACTGAAAGTGATTTTATTATAAAATAATATTTCTATCTTTTCCTAAAGTGACCCTCACCCCTTTTATAAAAGGGTACTTCCCCTTCTCTTAATTTCACACCTCCAAATCCATTTGGATCGGCCAAACCCTACCCAAATATCCTCCCAACTTTACCCCCTTCACCTTAGAGGCCTTACTTGGGTCAGAAAGCCAACCTAAGGAGCCTTTTTGATCAAATCAAAAGGAATAACCTGAAGAAGAGGTAAATATTTCATCACCTCTTTCATGTTCTTTTCTTCTTACACTTCCTCTTTATTTGTTGTTTCTATTCTAAAATAATAACTCCAGTATATTCTATATAATTTGACGTTATTATAAAAATGTTACAATCATATTCATTATTATATCCATCCTATAAATGACAATGTCACCATACATGCGTACGTACGGCTTACTGTCTCCACGTCGTGGTGTATTTTGTTATTAAAACACTTCATTATTTGGATGGGTATAATAATGAGTATAACTAATGTAAATAATAAATATAACATGTTAATTATTCTTTATATATGATATACCATCCAATTACATACTATTTCACCATCAATATAATGATATTGTCACTCGTGCGTACGTACGGATTACTGTCTCCACGATGCGATGAGATTCATTTCCACATTCACCATTCAATGATGATTATAAAAATATATATTATTAATAAGTATGAAATATATGAAATAATAATTCTACTGAAAACGTATTTGTTTGTGTGTGTATTTAAATATATCTTATTCACTTAGTTATGTTCAATACGATATGAAAATGGAAACAGCATTTATGCGTATGTGCGACCTACTATCTCCTTAAACGGTGTTTTTCATTTCATATATCAATATACTATACATATTTATATTCTAAATATATATAATATATAAATCATGTGTTATATTTTGAATGTATGTAAATCATGATATAAATGACATGATCAAGAATAACAAGTTAAAACATGTATGATAAATTATTACCCGAAATGTTAAATTAACATGGAAATCATTATTAAATGGGTAGTATAAAGTCATAAATGAATCATGTATAATATAATAAATATTAATATGGTTCTGGAATAATTTAATAACATACTATGGTCATTATACAAGATTTTAAATGTACCCTTGACCAAAGGAAAGTTCAAGGTAAGGGTTAATTTCACAATCTCTTTATTATCCGAGGTTGTTTTTATATAAGTATCTACTGGGACATATTTATTATTCATGTCCATGTTTCATAAAAGAGATTTCAAAGGGATTATTTTGAAGGGATATTTTTACTAAAATTTCATTTTAAATGTTTTAGAAATTAATTATTCTAAAACTTTCTCATTAATGTTCGTTATTTCAAATTGGTTTTAAGGATTTATTTATATAGAAATGAATGTTTTAAAATGTTAATTCCTTTCAAAATTTTCAAAGTGGTATGGGACACTTTGATTCAAAACTATCTTTTAAATTACTTCCTTTATAAATTATGTGACATTTAAATGATTTCATGAAAAAGAGATATTTATCTCAAATATTTTTACTGATCATTTTCAACTATGTCAACATCCTTTACAGGATATTATTCTTGATCAAGTTTGATTTATTATGATACAAATCTTCCATATTGTATTGAAGGTTTTGTGAAATGTTTAACTGTGTATGTGTTATTTTTATACCATTCATGGTTTATGGATAAATTATTGACATTTTTTATGCTAGTTTTAATACGAATGTTTATGTTATGTTTAAACCTTTTAATATGAGGATTGAATTGGACTTAGTAAGTGACGGGTGGAGCCCGCTATAGGTCCTAAATGCATTGGTGGGTCTCAAGAGACAAACTAGTGTCTTGTCATAGTGCCTTGAAAAAATATTATTTGTATTCTTGGTACAAGGCCTTGACTATGTGGTTATGAAGTCTGGCATTATGAATTCCATCATTATGAAATTGGATATTAATATTACATGTGATTATTCGACTAGTAGAATATCCATGTGAATAAGTAAATGGAATTATTTAATTTATCTGTGCCATATTATGATGAATTTTATGTTTAAAAGTCTTTTGTTTTAGTCTTATACATTACCTTAAATGTTTATGCTTATTTTTGAAAGTTTCTGCTATATTTTTATCCTTACTAAGCGTTTGAGATCACCCTTTTCTTATGTTTTAATTTTACAGGATTCCTAGAACTGTATTATGATTGAAAAAAAGGGTTAATCTAGGAGATTCATGGAATTATCAAAGGATCATTTATGTTGTGTTTTTTTTTTCTAATGTGTAATGTAACGTTAATGTATGTAATATATTTTCCAATACTGCTAAACTGATCGGCCTTTCAGGACTTGATTCCTTGTAATCATGCCAATGTATTAAAATAATGCATAGACTCTAGGATTCTGGGGTCGGGGTGTTACAACTGAGATTAGAGAAAGTTCAGAAATAACCTTGGAAACAATATTTAGAAAAACTTTGATTAGAGAAAATTACCCTAAGATAGACTTTGAAGATTAGTATAGAATAAAATCCTAGAGTTTTGGTAATATAGATATTTTGTGAATTTTCCCAGAAATACATCCCTGTCTGGATATGAGTAGGTAGAGGCGGCTCTGGCACATATGTACCTAGAAGTGAAAACTCTGAAAAGGAGTTTCCCGCTTGACCCAGGGTATCCTGGTACAGGACAACGAGCATTGCTATACTCTTGGTTACGACACTCCCATGGGATATTCTTTAGATAATTCACATTTTCTTTACAATCCATTGTGAAGGATTTAGGAGTAAATACTTATTCAAAGAAAAAAAATTATGATTACAGATTTTATGCCTAATATTTTCAATTTATGTTAGGTATTTTAAAAGTTTGGAATTATGCATTGCGATTCATAAACTAACTTAGTGTATGCCATTGTTTAGAAATGGCGACCAATAGATTGAATAAGAACTCCAGCAATACGCATGATCCAAAGAGTAATAAGGGTCATATCTTTCCTGGTATTAATCCAAAATTTAAAAAGGAAATAGTCTCGCACATATTATCATCATATGATGAAATAGTATGATTTGTTAATAAGATAAGTAAATAATTCTCTGAGTCCTGTGGCTTTTAAGGGAATCCAGAGAAGAAAAGGATGGTAGAAAGAAAGATGGATAAAGGGAATAAGGGAAAGAACGATTTTCCTATATGTGATAACTGTGGAAAGAATCACCTTGGTAAATTCTTGAAGGGAATGACAATTTGTTATAAGTGTAGAGAATAAGGAAATCATGTACGTTATTGAAAGGGTAAGAAAAATGTTTCAAACATACAATGCTTCATCTTCATAGAGTTGGGACACTACACGAATAAATGTCCAAATCATCAGAGTATATCCAAAATGCTACTATTGAATAATAATCAAGTTATGATACTACCGAAGATAAAGAGGAATGATTAAGAGTTCTTATGTTGTTATTAAAGTATTGAGTCATTTGAGTATTGTATTAATGATGTACATTTTATAAGAATTATAGAGTATATAAGGATTGTACTGTAGTACTATTTAATTAAGGACTTGAGATTGTGTGGAACCAAGAAAAGTTACTCAATGGCAGGTTAAATTTTTTTTGGAAAATATATGGTTGAGAGAAAGATAAACCTTAATATGATTCTGATACTGAGGTAGTGATTTTGGAATAAGATATGATTGATTTGGATAAATTATATTATATTTTCTTGACTACCTTGAAACTGATTAATGATTTGTATATTGAATAATTGTTGGAGTTTACAACATTTTTGGATTTAAGGAGTATATCCAGTATTCTATAAGGAATATAGGAGAATGAATGTAATAAATAAAGTTATATGATAATTCAGGGTGTTACCGTGTTTTAAAAGAATACATGATGAAGGTATTCACATGTTATTACATGGAAGAAAGGATCTTCACTGTGTTTACCTTCCTTATAAATGTTGGACTGTGAGTTTGGATAGAAGTATTTTGGATAAGTATAAAGATAGGAATCGATTAAGTTTGACATTGGATACTATTTTTAAGGTTAAATCATTTCTTGAGATTATTTTTGGATTTTCATAAAAAGGAAAATCTGGAGGTCGGGTGACAACCCGTCGCGTCCGAAAAGGCCGCGAGACTTGAACCTGCAACCGAAGGGTGATAAGGGTGCATCACCTACCACTGGACTATGTGATGTCCTGGTTTTTATAATATATTTTTTAAAATAGACTTACAAATGAATTTAAATTCATTTTTTTAACCCTATATGATTAGTATAAATAGAATATTTTTCAATTCAATTATCTTTTGTAGTGAAAGATGAGTTTGTGGTAAGAATTAGTTGACGGATAAAACTCTTCTTGTAAAGTATATATATATATATATTCCCTTTTATTATATAAATTAATTCTTAAACTTTAGGGAAGGAATCTTAAAACCAAAAATGTGTTATCCTAATACCATATGTTATTTTGAACCAATGATATTTTACATCATCTTAGATTGATGGATTTGAGGCCCTCAATTATACACTTGTTTGTGATTGATGACCTCAATAACTCCCTATAAATA
The DNA here is from genome assembly GCA_963277665.1 of Viscum album. Lineage (NCBI taxonomy): Eukaryota > Viridiplantae > Streptophyta > Magnoliopsida > Santalales > Viscaceae > Viscum > Viscum album. Next base: position 856,965,597 of record OY728158.1, on the reverse strand, counting down.
TTTAAGATTTCCTCCAATTATGTGTCACTAATTTCCTCCAATGTTCTTCTAATCAAGATCATAATTTTTTGGTGACTTATTCATTTCACATTCCCACTTATTAAGACTAAATTTTATTAACCTAATTTCCGATGTGGGTTTTCCACAAAGGTATTTTTCTATTTTTAACCATTTATTTTAGAACAACAATTTCAAATTTCAAGGATTCAATTTATTGAATTAGGGGATAATTTAACAGCCCAATATTTCATAGTACGTTAAAGCAATTCAATATTTGCGCTACACGCAACACCGAGTTTGAGCGCACCACAACTTACAAAACTAACCGTTCAAAAAGGGGTTATGAATAGTATTAACTTCATTTTGAATCTTATATACTCTATATAATTTTAACATCCATATTATCTGTTTCTTATACATAATATAAGAACAAATTCATTTTTTTAGATAAAATATTTATTTTTCAAAAAAATGCAATTTTACCGCCTTTTAATGGAGAACCCTTTTTAAAACCAATATTTGACACTTTTATATATTCAATTTAATGAAATTAAATAATTATTTAGAAGTGGTACATAAAATTTTAGTTTGGATAAATTATTTGTACTTTTTTTATAACTTTCATATTTTGATGAATAGTGAAAAATACTATGTTTTAATTGAAAACAACTTTATAAATAGAAATAATTTATAGTGATAAATTATGAATTTGAATGGTTTGGAAGTATAATTAGATTATATTTTTATAATTTAATAAAATTTAGATCACTATAATTAATTTCACATTTAAATTTGACATAAACACATGTCAATCTTTTGATAGTTTTTACTTTTTAAAAAACCCACTTTTTGGTTTTGACAATGGGAATTAATTTTAAATTAATAAATGCATCTTATATATTTTAAATTTGGTAAAATAAAATTCATTATTTAATTCAAAATATCAAAATTATCTTCGGGTAAAGTTTTGGTATTTTTCTGAAAACTTTCAATTTTTGATGAATAGTGAAAAACACAGCATTATTGTTTAAAATTGACTTTTTATTTAAATAATTAGTTAATTTATTTTAATTTATTTTGGATCAAAATAGATACATAATACCTATATATTTTCAATTTAATTTTTTAGAGTCATTTTATAATAAGTTTAGATATAGAAAATTTTATCGAACATTTTACCATCTTTTACCCACCTTATAGGAGGATTTAAAAATTTGAAAAAAAAAACTTAATTTTACTGCTTCTGTGAGTTTAATTTCAAAAATATGAGAGAAAAATTTGACATCATTATGTAAAACGTGGTTCAATAAGATGAAAATAATTTTTGGTAAATAGTAACTTTTGACTTTTATTTACCACGGTTAAAAGTAAATAGCGTAATTAAGGGTAAAAAGGATATTATAATTACACTAACACAAGTCTTAATTCTATTGAATAAGTATAATTCGACCAAAAACAACCTTATGAATAAAATATGACCCCCTTTGGTCCACTTGTATAAGATTAGGACATTTATAATTATTTTATTTAAAGAAGGGTCAAAAGAGTTAAATTCAAAGTTTAATAACTAAACCATTTTTAATATAAAGTTACACATAATATAAATTAAACTATAAATATTATTTATAAATATAACAAGATTTAATACATAATGGTATTTTATTTATAATTTTTAGACATTAAATAATTAAATGTATTTATGATACAATGATGATGTTGTAATTACCTTGTTAATGAAATATAAAAATAATTGATATTATAAATATCAAAATAAATGTAATTTGAGACTTTTGATGAATTAAAATAATTTTATAGGTTAATATGAAATTTTAGGGTTGATTATATAATTTTTGTTCGAAGTAATCATTCTGTTAAAATTTTCACAAAAACCAAATAATAAATAGTGTCAAAATTGACAAAATTGAGTTTTTAAAACAAATACTATATTATTAATTGATATAATATTCATAAAAATCTAATGTTTGGAAAAAGGACATAGATAAGGTTATATATATTAATAATTAACTACTTGGGGATATCTTGGCTTATTATAGTAAGTTTATTAACCATATAATATAAAAATACAAAGAGACATGGTAAATGTCAAATTTTTTAAGTAAGAGTTAAATCTAAAGGATAATGTTAATATAGTGACCTAAACCTATATAAAACCTATATGTTGAGAGTTTTTTGACCCATATACACCTTAGTATCGAAATAAATCATTTTTGAGCCATTATAAAACAAAATGGATTTTATTATAAAATAATATTTCAACCTTTTCCTAAAGTGACCCTTACCCCTCCAATAAAAGGGTACTTCTCCTTATCTTAATGTCACAGCTCCAAATCCATTTTTCTCGGCCAAACCCTACCCAAATATCCTTCCAACTTTACTCCCTTAATCCTAGAGGCCTTTTTTGGTCATAAAGACAACCTAAGGATCCATTTTGATCAAATCAAAAGGAAGAACACAAAGAAGAGGTAAATATTTCATCACCTCTTTCAAGTTCTTTTCTTCCTCCACTTCATCTTTATTTGATGTTTCCATTATAAAATAATAAATCTAGTATCTTCTATATAATTTGATATTATTATAAAAATAGTACAAAAATATTCCTTATTCTATCCATCCTATAATTCAAAATGTCATCATACGTGCGTACGTACGGCTTACCGTCTCCACGTCGTGGTGTAGTTTGTTATTCAAACACTTCATTATTTTTATGGGTATAATAATGAGTATAACTCATGTAAATAATAAATATAACATGTTTATGATTCTTTATATATGATATACCATCCAATTACATACTATTTCACCATCAATATAATGATATTGTCACTCATGCGTACGTACGGATTACCTCTCCACGACGCGATGAGATTTATTTCCACATTCACCATTCAACAAGGATTATAAAAATATGTATTATTAATAAGTATGAAATATATGACATAATAATGATACTCAAAACATACATACATATATATATATATATATATATATCTTATTCACTTAGTTCTGTTCAATACGATATGAAAACAGAAACAGCGTTTATGCATACATACGGCCTACCGTCTCTATAAACTGTGTTTTGAATTTCATATATCAATCTACTATACATATTAATATTCTAAATATATATGATATATAAATCATGTGTTATATTCTGGAATTATTTAAATCATGATCTAAATGATATGATCCAGAATAACAAGTTAAAACACATACGATAAATAAAGTTATTATTACACAAAATGTTAATTTAATATGGAAATTATTATTAAATGGGTAGTATAAAGTCATAAATGAATAATGTATGATATAATAAATATAAATATGGTTCTGGAATAATTTAATAATATACTATGGTCATTATACAAGAGGTTAAATGTACCCTCGATGAAAGAAAAGTGCAAAGTAAGGGTTAATTTCACAATCTCTTTATTATTTGAGGTTGTTTTTACATAAGTATCTACTGGAACATATTTATAATCCATGTCCATGTTTAATAAAAGAGTTTTCAAATGGATTAATTTTAAGGGACCTTTTTACTAAAACATCATTTTAAATGTTTTAAAGATTTATTCTTCTAAACTTTTCTCATTAATGTCCATGTTTTCAAAATGGTTTTAAGGATTTATTTATATGGAAATTAATGTTTTAAAATGATAATTCCTTTAAAAAGTTTCAAAGTGGTATGGGACACTTTGATTCAAAAATATCATTTAAATGACTTCCTTTATAAATTATGTTACATTTAAATGATTTCATGAAAAAGGGATATTTCTCTCAAAGATTTTTACTGATCATTTTCAACTATGTCAACATCCTTTATAGGATATTATGCTTGATCGAGGTTTATTTATTATGATACAAATATACCATATTATATTGAAGGTTTTGTGATATGTTTGACTATGGATGTGTTATTTTTATACCATTCATGGTTTATGGATAAATTATTGGCATTTCATATGCCAGTTTTAATACAAATGTTTATGTTATGTTTAAACCTTTTCATATGAGGAATGCATTGGACTTAGTAAGTGATGGGTGGAGCCCGCTATAGCTTCTAGATTCATCGGTAGGTCTCATGAGACAAACTAGTTTCTTGGCACAAGGTCTTGACAAAATCTTATTTGTAGTCTTGGCACAAGGCCTTGACTATGTGGTTATGAAGTTTGGAATTATGAATTCCATCATTATGAAATTGGATATTAATATTACATGTGATTATTCAACTAGTAGAATATCTTTGTGAATAACTAAATGGAATTATTTGATTTATTTTTTCCATATTATGATGAAGTTTATGTTTAAAAGTTTTTTGTTTTAGTATTATACATTGCCTTAAATTTTTGTGTTTATTTGTAAAAGTTTTTGTTGTATTGTTTTCTTTACTGAGCGTATGAGCTCACCCCTTTCCTATGTTTTATTTTTCCAGGATTCCAAGAATTTTATTATGATTGATAAGAAGGTTTAAGCTAGGGGATTGATGGCATTCTCAAAGCATCATTTATGTTGATTTTTATTTTATAATGTGTAATGTAATGTTCATGTATGTAATCTATTTACCAAGACTGTGAAATTGATCGGTCTTTCAGGACTTGATTCCTTGTAATCATGCCAATGTATTAAAATAATGCACCGAATCTAGGTAACTGGGGACAGGGCGTTACAAGTAATAAATTTCATTTCTGCCATATTTATTTTAGTAATATTTTCACCATATAATTTTAACAGTGAAGTTAATTTTGAAATTTGTAAAATTATATTTTCTTACCGACTTGAAATATTGGATATTATAGTCCTTAAATTTTACCATTTTCATATTTTAGTGTTATTTATAATTAAATATATACTTATTTTAAAATATTTATATATAAAAAATCATGTCTAAAATAAATATTTAAACATATTTACATAAAAATATATTTTATGATATATGAACCATACAAAAATAAATATATATTTATTATTAATTTTATTTAAATAAAAAAACTATTCATTTTCTTTACATTATAAAAATGCATGAATATATATTTACACACACACACATGTACAAGTAATTATTATAAATAATGTGTGTGCCAATAAAAAAAGATATATTTATGTGTATATTCTAATATATATAAATAAATACATATATGTAAATATTTATGCATGTATGTGAAAAACATAGATATATACGTGTGTTTGTAAATATGTGATTGTATCGGTGTGTATGTGTGTGTCAATATTGTGTAAATGTGTCATATATAAATGTATTTTTATAAATATGTCATTATATTTAAATATAGTATATAAACATATTTACTATAATTATTTATAAATAAATTATAAAAAATTATATCTAAATATACAATTATATGTAAATATTTATCAATATATATATATATACGTAAATATGTATAAAATTTATATCTTAATATACCATATATAGATATATTTTACAAATTTATTAAAAAAATTATATAAATGTATATAATTATATGAATAAATATATAAATAAAAATGAATTATGTATATATATATGTGTGTGTGTGTGTGTGTTTGTCTTGTAAAACCCAAAAAAATATTCATAGTGCATTAGTAAAAGTGTAAATCTTGAAGGTGGAGGTCACATATTTGATTGCAGTCATGGACAAGGTTTTATAGGGCATGAAAATCGTTAATAGAAGGGAGTGGGCTTGAGAAAGGTTGCAGGGTGGGCACATGAGAGGGCACATAAAACTGATAGGTGGTGAGATTGATGATAAAAAGTGTGGTTTGAATGTTTTTTCATATGTTTCTAATTTTATCAGTGCTAAAAAAAGTGTTGACAAAGGAACCCCTTATCAATGTTTTTGTTAGCACTGATAAGAGCCGTAGATTTTTTAGGTAAATTAGCCTTTCAGTACTATAGATTGTTCTTTATACATCGCTGACCTTAGCAGTACTATAGAAAATATGTTGATAGAGGGGTGACTTTTATCAGTAATCAAAAAAACCACTAATAAACTGACCTTTTATCAATGCTAAAAAAACACTGATAAAAGGGAACCCTTTATTAGCACCTTTTTTTAGCACTCATAAAATTCCCCCTTGCTTCTTTCTAGTGATGATAAAGGTAATTTAATTTATATATAAATATTTATCTACTTTTTTCTAAAATTTTGGGGTTGAAGCCTCTTTTTATTATGAATGTAAATATCTATAAGTATTTGTATAGAGGGAGACCCATTACATAGTTCGTAGGCCCAAGGACAAGTTGTAATGACCTTGACCCTAGTATCCCAGAGCATGTTCCTTACTTTATTAAATTGGAATAATAAACAAGGAAATCACATCCTGAAGGAACAAGTAGTTTAGTTTATTTGGAAAACTAGATACAAACAGAATTGTTACATTACAACTTGAAAGGAAAAACAACATAGTAACTCCATTGGAAACACCCATAAACTCCTAGATTATCCATGAAAGTCATTCATAATATACATCTTAGCATCCTAGGGGAAAATAAAGCATAATAAAGGAGTTATCTCAAATGAAAATTAAAGGTAAGAAATACAAAATATGATATCATATATAAACATAAAATATAAGGCATGTTTAATAACTAAATACACATTCCATTAAAATATAATCTTGAGCATAATATGGCATGAATAAAAGCTAGTTAAATAATGTCATAATCAATCAAAAGAGAAAGAAACTTAACCATGGATATTCTACTATTCGAATAATCACATGGAATATAAATTAATAATATCATAACGGGGAATTGAAAAATTTTGGACATCATAAACATATTTTCAAGGCATCAACCAAGACACAATACATAAATGGGTAAAAACTCAGTCTAGTTTGTCTCGTGGGTCCTACCAATGCATCGAGGCGCAATATCAGGCCATGGAAATCACTTACAAAATCCAATGGATTACTTGTATTAAAAGGGGGTAAACATAATCAATACATACATTCATATTGGAACTAGAGTATGAAATGTTAATAACATTCCTAAACAATAAACAGAATCATAAGTTATCCAGAATAATGTGGTAAATAGTATCAAGACATTATATCCCCAGTAAAAATAAGCATAGAAATTTCAATAAAATATGGTATATGGTATAATAAGAGATAAATTTAAATAAATCATAAGATTCAAAAGATAATTTTTAAATAGATAAAAATCCTCTAATAAAATCATTGATGAATTATTGAGAGAGATACCCTTTTACTTTTGAAAAGAATAGTTCTTTTGGAAAATCATTTTGTATTTGTCACAAAATAATATTATAAACAGGTATATCCTAGAAAATAAAATTCAAGGACAATAAAATTATTCTTGAGTAATAAATTATTTCAAAATTAAGTGAAATCATGTAAAAATAATTTTTAATAAACTTTATAAATTGGCCATTTCAGTGCGATTTAAGAGAAAATATAAAACTGTCATTAAAACGGAAAAAGTAAAAATTGTTTGTTTAAAACTAGAAATGAAAAAAATGGTTTTTCATGATAAAAATATTTATTTTATAAAAATAATTTTTTATTAAAACATATTATTGATGGTATATAAAAATGGGTAAGAAATTGGGAAGTTCCCTTTAATTGGTTTGCTTTTCGGGGGGAATTGGGAAGGGGAACTTATAAAACATGTATTTCCCCATCATAGAAAGAAGAATTGAGATAGGTAAAAATGTTTGGAACATAAACACATAAATTATGAGAAGTAAATTAGAAGAAATATGTATTAAATTTGGTTAAAGATAGAGAAATTTTAACTCAAAGGAAAAAAATGGAGGTTCGGGAAGAAACCCATAGCACTTTGTAATCAGTCGAATCGTATGACCCATAAAAATAATAATTATAAAATGGAACATTGAATACCCTGAAGATAAATATATTCAATATATGATACATCAAATGGTATTATAAATGCACCACATGCAAGAAATAGTGGTGAATAAGGAATATCTCACAGAAATAAAAGTTAGAAGAGAAAACTCTTTCTTTATGTCTGAAAGCATTATGTACTTGTAATTAACATCATGGATAATGAAATTAGATTAGTTAATAATTTAATTCAGAATATATTCAACATGTATTTTATTTATTATAATTTTATTAAGTTAATTTATGACCTTTTTTATTATTTATAAGATTCAATTTCGTTGTTCAAAACTATTTGTTTCTTTGGTTTTCATGATTTGTTCACTTGTATACATGTACGAAAGATTATGTGAAATGGGAATAGTTATCCAGAATTTAATTTATATGTTAATAATGAAATTATAGGATATTTAATGGTATTATATATCATTTTTTATAGATATGATGATGATTAATTAGATAAAGCGTTAATGATTACCTTTTAGATTATTTTAGCATTTTTTCGATAATCAAAAACTAATTTTATCTTATGAATTAATATTATGTTTATATACTGGTTAAAGAACATTAAATAATTTTTATTACATATAATAATTTATGTTTTAACCGTAAAAATGTTTTTATGACCATCTTTTAAGGTGTAATTTAAAAATAAAAACTCTACATTCACGAATGTAGTAAAGTGGCACCTTATAGATGATGTTTTCATTTTTACAATAAAAAGAGGAAGATAAGAGAATTAATGGTTGATATATCATCAACATAATAAAATTAAATAATATAAAATATACTATAGTTTTCATTTCACTTTGGATAACAGAGGTGAAGTAATTATAAGAAAAGAAAATAAATTGAATGAAAATTAAAAGAACAAGAGGGGATTTTACCTCTTGAATTCCTCTCCTTGAGAACCTCCTTAAAGAAATTTGAAATTAACTTTTGGGTGAGAAAAGAAAGACCATAATTTTTGGGATAGGTTTTGGAGATGTATGGGGTAGAAAATTGACAATATTTAAGGCTTTGGAGGTGTGATGATAAGAGGTGGTGAGGGGTGGTATTTATAGTGGGGGAGCGATGTGTTTTTTTATTATTTTTGTCATTAGTTTATTATTTTGTCTTACGACTATGAATAATGTTCATTGTTGTAACTAAATATAGTAACTAGTTCATTTGATTCTTAACCAATGGTTTCTTACCACATCCATACATCATCCATGGCTCAATAATTCATGTATTTACTTATAATGTTAAATACCGTATATTATCATATTTTACAATTCATCAAAAATTCAACTATTTTATAAAAATACCAAAAAAATAACCCTAACCATTTATAAATGTGTAGAATTCAAAAATATACTCCATTTTATGAAAATAATTTTTTAAATATGTGAAACTTAATTTTAAAATAAAATCACATTTACTCGAAAAATATTGATTTTAAAGTTATAACTGATTTTATAACACATTGAAAAATTAATTAAGGTTTCATAAAATTATATTATAATTATAATGTATAAAAATATTAATTTATGAATATATTTTTTTGGAAATAAATTTCTTTTAAATCACTAAATTAATTTTAAAATTGTAAATAAACATTTATGTCTCATAAAAATACCAATACTTGATTTATCATTTTTAAAACAATTGTTTACTTATTGCATGATATAAATATATATATATATATATTTTTTAATTTATGAGATACATAAATTTTATTTATACTTTCATATGTAATTTCAAATTCAAATCATAAATAGACTTTTAATTTAACGAAATTGACAGTTTTATAAAAAAACAGTATTTTCACTATTCCTTGGATAATAAATATTTTCAGAAAAATACCAAAATTTTAGCCTAATATAATTTTGACATCCCACTTTTAAAAATTGAATTTTATTTTTTCTAATATAATTTATAAAATTTTAAAAATTTTGTTTTAAAATAAGTCCACCATTATGAGGCAGTAAAATTGTCTTTATAAAAATATATCATTTTAATGCATAAAATTGGATTCATTATTATCTTATATCATAAAATCATTTGAATGAATTATAAAACATTTTATTAAATATATGATATATAAATTTCATAATTTTTTTAATAGTTTTCATTCATACCAATTTAACAGTTATGTTATAAAAGTCATTTTAAAATAATGATATTTAATTGTATATCATTATTAATTTAAGATTGGTGTTGTGTGAAACCTATGATGTCAATGAAATTAAATTTAAAAAGATACATACCATAGAATCTTGGGGTGTTAAATTATCCCCTCCTTTAATAAATTGCTTTTTCACAATTTGAAATTCAAATTTTAAAATTAAACATTGATACTTAAAAATTCCTTTGTGGGAAACCCACATTTGAAATAGGGTTAATAAAATATCATCTTAATAAGAGGGAAAGTAAAATTCAAATGTCACAAAAAAACTAGGATTTTGGGTAGTAAATCATTTGTGGATAGTGATAACATGGACATGGAAGAGAAATGTAACTATCGTGTTCTAATAGAGAGTGATAGAAAACGTTGTCATCAGAAAGTTAACCATGACATGATTTTAAATCTTTGATCGATTAAAAGACCATTGATTTCTTAGAAATAAAAGTAAATAGATAACATTATCATTCCAAAATCAATTTCCGAGAGATGAGGTTTTCTTTTACTATCTAGAGAATCAATTGAAAAAGTAAACTTACTTTATTACCTTCTATGTCATAATTTCATCCATTGGATATTATTTGATCTATTTCCACTTCAATTCTTACACCAAGAGATGGATATTCAAGATTAATTTTTCATATCTGAATCACTTTTAATTAATCATATGGTTATTAAGTCATTCCTTATACCTTTAAATGTTTACTTAAACTAATTAGGTTTCACATGCTATCAACAAACAATAATTTCTAAAGTTTAACCTGATCCATTCCACATGTAGTTAATCTTAAGACTCATACAAAACATTTATATCCATATTCAGCAGCCAAAAATTTAGAAGGGAGGTCACTAAATTTCATAAATAAGATTTTCCCAAGTAATTTAGCTCTTATTGTCACTTACCAAATATATGAATACCTTGACCACCTTAAAACCTTAATGTAAACATGCATACTTCCAAATAAATAAAGAAGAATTATCGTAGTAAAATCCTTATATTTATCATGATTCTTATAATCATAACATAATTATTGAATCCAAAAGTACAAATAATTTAATTATTCTACTTCGACTGTAGTAACAACATAAGATTGACCTTGATCTCATTTCTTCTTCTAATCTATATTCCCTTGACGCTTGGGACATTCATTTTTATAGTGGCCCATCTCCTTACAGCTGAAACATTGCACATTTATAGCTTTATTCTTTCCCTTACATTCATAAACCCGATGACCTTTCTCTCCACACTTGTAATAAACTCCCATTACCTTCAAGAAAGTACTATAGTATTTATTCCCATAATTATCAAATGTGGGAAAATATTTCTTTCCCTTATTCAAATGTGGGAAAGTACTAGAGTATTTTTCTACGATTCTCTTCTTCTCTTTATTTCCCTTAAATTCATAGGACTTAGAGAATTCTTTTTCTTTCTTGATAGCACATGAGACTATATCCTTTTATGATGAGAATTTTTGGGAAACCAATGCTCTTTATATAATTTCTTTAATTCCATCAAAGTAACAGTCAATCTTTATCCTTAGATTATATATGTAGTCTGTGAAATTCCTTTCTAACCTTGTAAAGATAGATTCATACTTGGAAATTTTTTTATCCTTTTTCTATCACATACTCATGAATTGTCTCACCATATCTTCTCATTTTTCTCAAAGAAAATATTTTTCCAAGAAAATATTCTTAAAATCCTTCCATTCAATGTTTTCAATATCTTTCTCCTACTTTATATTTTGAATCAATGACCACAATTTATTATCATCTTCAAAGAGATAATAAACTATCATGATAACATTATGCCTTTCATTACATCTTAAAGTGAGAAATATCTTCTCTAAGGAACTTATCCATTTCTCAACTACAAATGGGTTTGTAGACCCCATTGAATGATGAATTTTTTTGTCTCATAATGTGGTATAACATTTATACACCATGTTGTGGATTGGGATACTCTATGTGAGTAAGGTTACTACTCATAACCTGAGTTATTTTTTCTAATATAGTTATAAGTTGTTCAGCTCCATCTCTAAAATCATTATCTTTCATAGGAGGAAAATCCCTACATGTAAAACGTGTGTTAATAAAATTTCCATTCCTTTATCTAGGAATTATTTATAAATAATGGAATACACTAAATTAGGTTATGGATTATAATGTATAATTTCATACTAGAAAAACACTTAACATAAATGTAATATTTTTGTATAGCTAATATCATAATCATAAACATTGTTTTTTTTTTGGGCATGTTTACTTTTAAATCCTTCATAATGTTTTGTAAAGAAAATTTGAATTATCCTAATCATATACCCCAGGAGTGTCAAGCTAGGTGCACAGTGAGGCCCATTGTTATATACCAAGTTACACCGAGTCAGGGTTGCTGCATCATGTTAGATTTGTCACCCCTAAGTATATGTATTTGAGAACCACATCCACTTGTAATATCCAGATAGGAATATATTAATAGGTATAACAACATGATATATACCTTACTAAAATTCTAGGATGTTATTCTATGCTTATACTCAAAGTATATCTTAGCATTATGTTCCCTAATCTATGTTTTATAAATCTATTTTCAAAGGTTTCAACTAAACATTCACTGATACCAACTATAAAGACCCTGAATCCAGTAGCTTGTATCTGGTTCCTTAATTTATTATATTATCATATTAAATAAGGAAGTTACATATCGAAGGACCTAATAGTTTATTATCACTGAAAAACAAGATATAAACAAAATTTTTACATTGCAACTTGAATGTAAAAAATAGCATAGAAACTTCATTGGAAACACCCATAAATTCCTAGATTATCCCTACAAGTCATTCAAAATATACATCTTCACGTCCTGGTGGGAAATAAAACATAATAAAGGAGTGAGATTAGATACTCAGTAAAGGTAAACTATATAGAAAAATATGTCATAAATAAACATAAACAATAAGTCAAGGTGAATAACTAAAAATACATTCCATTAAAACATAATCTTGAGCATAATATGTCTAGAATAAATGATAAAATAATTCCATAAGTAATCATATGAGAAAGAAACATAACTATGTATATTCAGCTAGTCGAATAATAACATGGACTATAAATTACTATTACAATAATGAAGGAATTAATAATTTCATACATCATAAACATACTTCCAAGGATTCTTCTAAGACACCATATGTAAATGGGTAAAAACCTGGTCTATTTTGTCTCATGAGACCTATAGATGCATTAAGGGGCTATAAAGGGCTCTGCCTATCACTTAATAAGTCAAATGCCTTCCTCATATAAAAGGGGTGAAACATAATCAACATATAAATTCATATTTAAATTATCATTGGAAATATTAATAACTTTCCAAAAACAATAAACATAATCATAATCCATATAGAATAATGTGGTGAATGGTATCAAGACAGTACATCTCCAGTCAAAATAATCATAAAACATTAAATAAAATATGGTGTATGGTAACATAAGAGATAAATTTAAATAAATCATAATATTCAATATATGGTTTTGAAATATATGTAAATACTTTAATAAAATCATTGAGTAATTCTTGATAGAAATACCCTTTTTACTGTTTGAAAGAAGAGTTCTTTTGGAAATAAGAGTTCTTTTTTAAAGAATAGTTCTTTTGGAAAGAAGAGTTATTTTAGAAAATAATTTTTTATTTGTCATAAAATAAGATTATAAACAGGTATATCCCAAAAAATAGAAGGTAAGGAGAGTGAAATTATGTTTGAGGAATAAATTATGTCTAACTAAAGTGAAATCATGTAAAAATAATTTTTAATAAACTTTAGAAATGCACCACCTCAGTGCGATTTAAGAGAAAAATATATAAGTGTCCTTCAAACAGAAAAGTCATAATTGTTTTTATAAAACTAGAAATTAAAAAGATATTTTTTTATGATAAAAATATATATTTTATAAAAATAATGGAATCTTAAAATGTATTATGGATGGTTCTTGAAAATGAGTAAGAAATTGGGAAGTTCCCTTTAATCAATTTCACTTATCTGAAGAAATTGGAAAGGAAAACTTATAAAACAAGTATTTCCCCATAAAAAGAATAATTGGTCTAGGTAAATATGTTTGGAACATATACATAGAAATTAATAGGATTAAATAAAAATATTTATGAATTACATTGGGGTAAAAAGAGAGAAAGTGTAACCCGAAGAAAAAAACGGAGGTTCAGAAAGAAACCCTTACTACTTTGCAATTAGTCAAATCATGTGCCCCATAAAAATAATAATTATAATATGTAACATTTAATAGAGTGAAGATAAATATATTCATTATATGATACATCAAAGGTCTTTACACATACACCACACACAAAAAATAAGGGTGAATAATAATATCTTCGAGAAATAAAAGTGAGATGAGAAAATTGTTACCTTATGTCCAAAGGAATTCTCTACTTGTACTTAACATCATAGATAATGAAATTATATTCATTAATAAATTAATTCATAACATATTAAATATTTATTTTATTTATTATAATTTTATTAAGTTCATTTATGATCTTTTTTATGAGTTATAAGATTCAATTTTGTAATTTGGAAGTGTTTTTTTCCTTGGTGATCATGGTTGGTTCACTTGTATACATGTAAAAAAGATCATGTGAAATGATAAAGTTATAAAGAATTAAAGTTTTATGTTATTAATGAACTTATATAAGATTAAATGGCCTTATATATTATTTTTTCATATAGTAGGATGATTCATTAGATAAATCGTTAATGTTAACCATTTATATTATTTTAGTGTTTTTTCGATCATCAAAAACTAGTTTTGTCTTATGAATTAATATTATATATATACTGGTTAAAGAATATTAAATAATTTTTATTAAAAATATTAATTTATGGTTTAACCATAAAAATGGATTTATGACCATCCTTGAAGGTGGAATTGAAAACTGAAAACTCATTGTCCACAAAGGCGGTAAATCGGCACCTTATGGACGATGTTTTCATTTTAAGAAAAAAACGGAGAAGAGAATAGAATTTATTGTTGATATACCTTTTACATAATAAAATTATAATATATAAAATATAATATAATTACCATGTCACTTTGGACATGGGAGGTGAGGGAAGGATAAGAAAAGAAAAAAAATTAAAAGAAAATTAAAAGAACGAAAGGGGATTTTACCTCTTGAATTCCTCTCCTTGAGAACCTCCTTAAGAAACTTTGAAATGGTCTTTTGGGTGATACCAGAAAGACCAAAACGTGGGGGAGGTTTTAGAGAGGTATTGGGAATGAATTGGACAATATTCAAGGCTTTGGAGGTGTGAGGAGAAGAGGTGGTGAGGGGTGATATTTATAGTGGAGGAGAGGGGTGTTTTTTGATTATTTTAATCATTAGTTTGTTATTTTGGCTTAAGAATATGAATAATGTTGGTTCATGTGGATAAATACAGTAAATAGTGAATTTTAGTTCAAACCAATGGGTTTATACCTCATCCATACGTCATCCATGAATCAATAATTCATTTATGTACTTTTAATGTTAAATACCATAAATTACTGTATTTCACTATTCATAACAAATAAAATATTTTGGAATAATCCCAAAAACAAAATCACCATTACCATTTTTAAATGTGTAAAATTTAAAAATGGACTCCATTTTATGAAAATAAATTTCTAAATATGTGAAATTTAATTTTTAAATAAAATCATCATTTACTCGTAAAATTAGGATTTTAAAATTATAACTTATTTTATGACACTTTGAAGAATTAATTATGGTTGCATAAAATTATCTTATAATCATAAGAAAAAAGAATATTAATTTATGAATCTATTTTGTGTAAAAAAAATTCTTTTAAATCATTAAATAAATTATAAATTTTTAAATAAACATTTATGTCTCAGAAAAATATGAATACTTAATTTATCATTTTTAAAATAATTATTTACTTATTACATGATATAAATATATTTTTTTTCATTTATGACATAGCTAGATTTTATTTATACTTTCATATGTGAGATCAAATTCAATTCATAAATATACTTTTAATATAACAAAATTGACCGTTTTATAAAAATCGCTATTTTTCACTATTTATTAGAAACAAATATATTTTCAGAGAAATGTCGAAAATTCACCCTAATCTAATTTGGAAATTACACTTTTAAAAATGAAGTTTATTTTTTTCAATAAAATTTATAATAGTGTCAAAATTTAGTTTTAAAATAAGTATGCCATTAAGAGGTGGTAAAACTATCTTTAGAAAAATAGTCTCTTAATGCGTAAATTTGGATTCATTCTCATTTTATGCCAATAATATAATTTAGAGGAATGTAAAAATATTTTATTAAATATATAATATATAAATTTTATTATTTAGTTAATACTATTCATTCAATCCAATTTAACGGCTAGGTTATAATGGTCATTTTAAAATAATGATATTTAATTGTATAACGTTGTTTGTTTAAGCTTGATGTTGTGTGAAACCTATATTATAGGAGAAATTAAATTTAAAAAGGTACATACCATAAAATCTTGGGGTGTTACCCAAGAAGCCCATGAACATGGCCCGAAGACCCATTGTTGCATCATGTTGGCATCATCATGCCTAAATATTTATATACTTTTAAAATATTACAAGAAGTATATATATGAAAATATTATATATAAATATTATTTTTATAACTTTTAATGCAAAATGAATCTTATATTCATATTTTTATATACAAACAATTATCAAATTTATATTAGTCAAAATGTTAAATAGTTCATTTATATACATTAATTACAAAATGTGTATATAATTAAAATAACTATAATATTTATACATTTTATTTTATAAATTATATAATATATAAAAGAATATATTTATTTAAATATATAATTATTTCGATGTTAAATAATTTAAATTATATGTACATATATAACTGCATTTTTGTAAATTTATGTGTGTATATGTGTATGTGTGTGTGTAAATGTTTATACATATATATGTATGGTATTCATGTGTACATATATGTGAAAATGCTACGAATTCACTTTTCAATATTTTGTATTTTATTTAATTTTATTTATTCATTTATTATTATATATTCATTAATAATGTTAAAAATATATTTAATCATTTTGTAATATTTATTTATACATATATTTATTTACTATACATGTAATATTTTCAATGTGTTTTTAATTTATATGAATAATATTTATTCATTTTTTTTTATTAATTTTGATCATTAAAAATATGTTTAAAATTTTAATAATATCATTATTTAAATAGATAATCATAAAATTATAAATATATATAATTTTTTTAAAAATATTTATAAAATAATATGTTAATAAATGTATATTTAAAAAATTATAATATTTTAATAAATATATTTACTATATTTATAATTATATATTAATAAAAATATACATAATTATATAATAATTATATAATTATATATATATATATAATTTTATAAATATATATAATTATATATATATATATCAAAATATATTTAGAATTATATATAAATATTTATAAATATATTTATTTATAACTATAATTATAAATTCATTTATATATATTAGGTATTCGGAGGAAAAATTTCATTCAAACACACACACATTACACACTCAAGCCAGAGAGGCATGTCATAGTCCCTCTAGGGATTGCTCACCCATCAAGACTTATTTATTTAGTAAATGGCTTGTAGGCCCAGTGGACATGAAGCTCCTTACATGGCTTGAAAGCTCAGTGCAGTATCATGTCTGCATCATTCTGCATGCGTCATGCCTACGTCACCGCCTGACTGCATCATATCTACGTCACCACTTGCCTGTGTCATCCTCGGTGTCACCGCCTGCATAGTACTGTAATAGTATCTCTGCCCCCCCAGATTTGATCCTCGATCTCGTAAAGGATTACGGGAGCCTTTACCACTCAGGTAAGCCCCCAACTGCTAAATTAATGTATATATTTAAATATTTAAAATTTATAATAAATATATTTAAATAATAAATATATATATTATATTTATAATTATATATAAATACTTTTTAGATATATATATTTATAATTATAATTATATATTTATTTATTTATTTATTTATATTAAAATAATTATAAAAATATAATAAATATACTTAAATATTAAATATAATTATTATATTTATAATTATATATATTTATATATTTATATATTTATATAAATATATATACTTAAATAAATGTATATAATTAAATAAATATATATAAATATATAATTATATATAATTATATAAATATTGTTATAATTATATGCAAATATATTTAAATATATTTATTTATAATTATAATTATAAATAAATAAATAAATATTTAAATAAATCTAAAATTACAGTAATTATATTTAAATAATAAATATATTTATTATAATTTTACAATTATATATATTTATATATTAATATATATATATATATATAATTATAGAAATATATATATAAATATATTATTATATTTATAATTATATAAAAATATTTATAAAAATATTTATTTATAATTATAGTTATAAATATATATATATATATAATTAAAAAATTGTTGTAAATATATTTAAATAATAAATATATTTATTATATATATAATTTTATAAATATATCCAAAGTGGTGTAGATCATCAATTTTACCCCATGATCCCCAAATTTTATTAAATAAAGTAAAGGAGAATAAAACAACAGTGGGGTACACCAATTACCCTAAACACAAGAAAGAACAACTAGAGACCCAACAAAACAGAGACTTGAAGACCCCCAAAATTACATAACCCATTAGATCAAAAGGCCCAAACTACCTTGACCCATTTATTTTTGGCCCTGTTCAGTCGATCCCTTAGCCCGTAAGGGATCTTGTTTGGTCTGACTGCTGCTAATCTCATGTCGACCACCCTTCTCTTAACCGCTTATGCAACCCAACGTCATCAACAACCCTGTCAGGAGGACCCCTTCAAATCCACTACACCTACAGACACCATCCTGAGAACAGCATGTTTACAACCATCCTAAGGAGAAAGCGACAGACCAACAACTGCAAAGTCGCCATCCATCCACCCAAGGTCATCCCTATCCACATCACATGGTCATTACTTCACATCCTGAGGTCATCTCCATCACTAAGATCATCATCATTGTGTGCCATTGTCGCCAACATCACCATCGTCGAGCCTCTATCAACGTCATCGATCCACCCATTCTTCCGAGCCAATAGGTTTATAGCCTGTATATCATCAAAGGAACTTGGCATCCAAAATATGACTAACATCACCAACTCTTGAGGTCATAAATTCTTCCCACCAGAGGTCGTCACATCATCACCAGATTCACCGCATCACTGGATTGCGATCATGATCCATCCCCACTGATAGGCAGGCTCCCTACGACTGATCGATCACTATACCTGTCACTGGCCATGCCATGTATGGTTTGTCATCAAAGACCCTCGGAGGCATCATATCCAAACTCACTAGCGTAAGGATCCCATTGAATCATATGTTGTCGACCCCAATCACCACCGTCGAGACCCCATGAAGAAGATATCTCAATGTCCAAATCAACCTAAAGATCTTGGTCTCCACAATCTTAGCCTTCTTCTTCTTCTTATCAATGGATGCCACACCCTTGATGACCTGCTTCATGACACGAGGCTTACTCCTACTGGAAGATTTCTCTGTATATGGGTTCTTCACAAAAATATTTTTCACCACTTTTGGAGTAAGATGCAGCCTTATGCACCCCAGAGATATCGTCATAAGCCAATTATCAATTACAGTCTCACCTCTATAAAGACACACTTGGGAAAATTTCTACCACTATTTTAGCACTAATAAATGTACCCTTTACCAATTCCCTTTTATAAGTGCTAATAAATAACCATACACTGCTATATAAATGTTATAATAACTAATTTATTTAGTCATTCCTTCAATCTATCATAGAATTGAAACCCTACAGCTTCTCTCCCTATCACTCTTTCGCTCTCCCTTCTTGCCACTATTACTCCACTGCTACTCTTTCTCCCTCCCCACCACTCTACCTTGCCACAACTCTCCCCCACCACAACTCTACCCCCTCACCATCTCTCTCCCTCCCTTTTGGCGTCGTCTCCACTCTCATTCCCTGTCACCACACACACTGCCACTCTGTCTCACCATTGCACACTCTCATTTTCTCTCTCTCAGATGAATTTACATCCTTTGTAAAAGATTTAACATTTTTCATTTTGTTTGGGAGTTTTGAATTTTTTTTCTCAATGTAATTTAACATCACATCAACTACCTCATGAATTTTTAAGGATTGTGAGAATTTGTGTGACTGACACTTTTCGTTCATGACATTTTGCCGCCAACAATTATTGGTCACCCAAATTTTCCCACTCCTATAACATTAACGAGAAAATAAACTATTACCTAGGTTTTTAATATATAATTATATGTATATTATGGTTTTTTTAGTGATGAAATAATATAAATTTTATATTTAAAACTATTTTTACATTATACAAATTTATATTTTAATATTATTATTCTTTATGAGATAATAAGTTGTTAATAATGTAACATTTATCTCTATAAGTTATTTTGGATATGTGTATATAATGTATAAGATAATTATATAAACCTATAAATAATTTTAAATGATAATATTAATCATAATATCATATTTAATATATTTTCATATCAAAATTATTTATTTGTATGTGTTTGATTAATGTATATTTATATTTTTCATGTATATATCTAAAAATATTTATTTCAATGTATATTAATTTTGAAAATTGATACTTTTTAGTATAAATGATACTTAAAATATTTATTAAATGATTCTTATTATGTAATGAAATGTTTTAAAGAAATATTTGAAATTAGTTATTGCTTGAGTAAAATTGTGAATTGGATTTTTAAAGTGAAGAAAAGTAATTATTATTGAATAAAGTCTCATTTGTGTATTTTAACTGATTTTTATTTTCATATATACATAAATTTATATCTAATGGGATATTAGAATGTGTTTTGAAGTGTTTATAAATTAAATTTATAGTTTCATTTTTTGTTTGGGATATTTTATTTGGAATACAATTATTTTAATCCTTTTGAAGATGGAATTTCTTTTTTTATTTTTTTCAATGGTTTTCTTGGAAATAAATGTATTTATTTATATTTTAAGAAAAAAATGTTATTTTTCTTGACCAATTTTAGGTGTAATTCCATGTTTGGGTCAATATATACTTTTTTAAATCATTCTATATTATTGTAATTGTAAACACCTTTTATTTTAGGTTAATATAATTGGGTTGTGATTTTAATGGTTATATGAAAATGATTTTTGTTGTCATTTCATTCATCATGAAAGTGTTTGGTTTTGGAAATTATTTCTATCAATTATGATGAACTTTGATTTAAAATGTTTTTTGGTTATTGAATTTAGTATGGAATTTATTTTATTAAATTAGTTACATGAATTTTGAGGGGTATAGATTGGTTCAAGTGTAATATGGATTTAAAACTAATAATTCATGTTTAGATCATGAGTAATATGTTTAAATGGGTATATTGAGTATGGTTTTGATTGATTTTTCTTATGAACTTTGAAAATGTAATATTTAGTAGTTTAATTTTCATGAAATTTAAGATGTTTTATAAAAGAAAATGTGATAAAATGATTAAAACTCTTTCATTTATAACAATTATCATGTAGAAATTTAAAATATTTATTTTCAAATAAATAAATATATAGATTATGTAATTTATTTTAATGAATATGTGAAATCACTTTTTTTTAAACATTTTTAAAAATCTCCAAATTTTTATTAATATATTTGTCTTAGTTTAATGTTTATGTAATTTTTTTCATGAAATTATAATTATATATTAAAATAAAGGAATTTTATCACTTTTGTTCCATTTCTCCCCCTCGAACATCTTTATTTTTAAAGGAAAAATGTTGATCACCTATATGTTGGCTTCTAATAACAGGGAGATCTCTCTTAGGACTCGATTACTGTAAGAGATGGTATATTAGGTTAATATAATGTAGAAAAATATTAATTATAACCTACATTAATAAAATCATAACTATTAATAAACCAATTTCTATATTTAAAATCATTACCATTAATAATATTACCTTAAAGTAATATTCAAATCATAAGATGAACATTTTTAATTAAATGGTTTTTACACTTTATTTATTTTGTTAAATATTAATATTACAAAATCAAATAGTATGGACAGGAATTTAAAATGGATGGATTCCAATTGTATAAAAAAAGAGTGTGAGGATGGGGTGAAATATTTCACCAAGTTTAAAAAAGATTATACATATTACCCTTCTCAAATCCTTTTTCTGTGTTTATGCAGTTTGTATTCAGGACTAATTATCCCATAGGAGTTGTAAGAACACTTGGTTTGTCCTAAAATAGATCGAAGTTATAAATGATGGAATAAAAATGTGGAAAACTTAATGTAGATAGTGACATCAATAAGACTACATTTTATGGATCTCCTGATATGATTGCATATGTGTACAATGATGAAGACCATATTGAGGATGTGATTACATGTGTGAATGATGGTATAGATCATATTGAGAAAATGAAATGATATTTTAAGATGAACTTTTTGATTGTCCAAAATTGTTTGAGAAGTTAAATATTTGTGCAAAGATGACATTGTATTCTGGTTGTACTAAATATATAACATTGTTATCCATACTGAAGTTGTATTATTTAAAATCTAGAAATGGAAGGAGTGACTCTAGTTTTATCGAACTAATTTCTCTCTTGAATGATATGATCCTAGAAAATAATGAGATTTATTTCTGTACATATGATGTTAAATGAATGTTATGTTCATAGGGTATGATCTCTGAAAGAACACATGTATTTCCAAATGACTGTATATTGTTTCACATGGGACAAAAATCACTTAAAAATTTCCCAAATTGTAGTCCATATCAATACAAGAAATATGAATCGGGTCCTCTGAATTTTGTATGTTACATTCCAATCATTCCATCGTTTATGTGTCTATATGAAAGTGAGTATACTCTAAGACAATTAACATGGAACATGAATGCAATAAATAAAGATGGGAAAATTTTTCTCTTAGTATACACTCCTCAATAGAATGGAATTGATCACAAGTATCCTAAATTTCAAAACAAGATGAGAAAACTTCATCTTGAGATATTTATAGATAGAGTGAATCCTTTTGGTTTTCAAAGAATCACTCAATGTACATAGTTACTAATGTTAGTAAATTATAAATTTCCACCATGGTTATGCATAAAATGAATATAGATTATGTTATCTATGCTTATATCAAAACCAAAACAACTATGTAATGATTTTGATGTTTATTTGGATCCATTGATTGAGGATTTGAAATTATTGTGGGATTTTTGTGTTCTATTATATGATTCTTACATAAATGAATATTTCACATTCATATCAATGTTGTATAGGATGATAAATGAAATTCATGCTTATGTAAATTTAGCAGGATCTATTAATAAAGTAACTCAAGGGTGTCCCATTTGGGAACAAGGTACACAGTCAATTAGGTTTGAACATTCATCAAAGAATATGTTTCTAGGACATCACATATTTTTACCCTAGTGACATAAGACATGGTATTGGACAACATTATTTAATGAGAGTTCAGAATAACATACAACACCATCTCTAGTAATAGGTGATCAAATATTTGAGAATTTAAATGATATGGACACTACTTTTGAAAAACCATTTTTGAAAAACCTTCCAAAAACCAGTGGGAAAAAGTGATTAGTTTTTTCTAAATTACTATACTAGAATTTTTTGCATATCGTACATTTTTTTGATGTTATGAATGTTTAAAAAAATCATGTGATAGTTTCATTAACATGTTACAAAATGAAATTAGAAAATTTTTGTATGGAATTAAGTCAATGTTGGACATGATTGAAATGGGAATACAGGAAGAGTGGGCATTAGTGAATAGTGAAAAATGAAATTGTCTTCCTCTAGCTTCTTACATTCTTTCCCGGAAAGAGATATATCAATTTTTCAAATTATTTAATGATTAAAGGTTCTATAGGGTATTTATCAAATATATATAATATCGTTTCTATGACTGATTTAAATTTTAAGGGTCTTAAATCATATGACTACCATGTTTTGATGTATGTTCTAATTAATATAGATTTATGTTTAATTTTTTCAAAGATTTCCCAGCATAAATTAACCAATATCTATTTCTTTTTCAAATATATATATATCAAAGTTATAAACTTGGTGAATTTTCCAACTATGGAAAAGAAAATTACTCTTATATTTTTTGAATTAGAGATGTTATTACCACCAAAAATATTTTATATGGTGGTTCAATTAATTTTTTACTTGGTAAAAGAGAATCAACTATGTATTCCTCCACATTATAGATGGATGTACCCCATTGAACTGTATATGAATATTTTGAAAGGACATGTCAAAAATCGAAGTCAGTCATAATATTTTATTGAAGAACAATATGTTATTAAGGATTATATTGAAATATATACCTACTACCTCTATAATGTGGAAATCATTAGACTAAAGAAATATCATCAAACTAGGAGGATTAGGGTGAATTAATTTCAATAATATATATTTTCAAAATTACTATTATAGATAAGAAGTAGGACCACCTTAATATTTTTCATAGTAGTTTATAGGTTCCCCTATACATTAAAACTCACAAAGGTATTATTTGGAATTTGAATACATCAAGGGATTAAATATGGATATCAAATACACATAATCAATAGTTTATATGATGGTTTTTAGACCATGTTTTTTAGGATTCATCTGAGAATATGGATTCAATTTCATAACAACTTTGATGGTGAGCCAGAGGACCAAGTGTGCATGTATTATATTATAATGGTTATGTAATTTATGGTTATACATTCTATAAAAATGAACATGATAAAAAAAGTACCATGAAAAATAATGTAGATACACTTTTGGATGAAGGGATTCTTGTATCTGGTACCAAGGGAAAATCCAATTTATGTGAATATGATATACTTTGGAATCATAAAACAAATATGGGAGTTGGATTATACAATATTCTAAGTGCCTATTTTTCAATGAATATGTGTTGATTACAGGAGTGCTGTTAAAATAGATGAGTTGGGATTAATGAAAGTGGATTTCAGTAAGGATGTGTAAAAATATGAACCATTTATAATGGAATAATGGGTAATAAAAGTTTTTTATATTCCAGAATATGAAAACTATATGTGGTCAATTATTCTATTATCAACCAAAACCACTGAAAAATCACTTGTCAATTCAATTGAGGATGAACCTTTCATTGGGATATCGTAATCATTTCACAGTAGCCTCAATATTGATGGGGTCTTCTATGTCATATGATACTACAATTAAGGGATTTAGATACTCGATAGAGGGGTCAAATTACTTCAAAATTGAAAAAATGATTTCAATAATTAGGTTATATTTTTTGTAATATAATTTTTTTACCCTGTATTATTATCTATTGACTTCTGCATTTACATATTCTAAATTAAATATTCAAACACTTCTATAGATAATGACTTTTTCACATGTCGATGCTCCCAATCCTATGGAACAATAGGTTTCTCATCATATAGATTCCCCCAATGTAGAGGAACAATAACCTCCTTCACATTCTGATGCTACCAATCTATAGGAACAACATATTGATGATGTTAACTCCCATGAAATGGAAGATGATGAACAACCAATGTCCCATAAAAATAGGAGTACCATAGCATGATGTTGTTAGCAAGAACTATTAAGCTAATAAATAAAGGAATCAAATTCAAGGTTGGAGGGAATGCAAACGGCCATACTGTTAAACCCAACAAGGCCATATTAAGTATTTACATTGGTATTGCCACTCACATGTGTGTATTGATTGATGTGTATTCATGGAAAAATGTTGTTTAAATACTTAATACATTGATTTGGGAAGATATTTGGGTAAAATTGTGATATAATTTCTTTATATTACTAAAAAATAAAGTATATAGAAATTGAATTACTTTTCATTATCCCTTTTAGAGTAAATTTAGAGTAGATGACTCTCAAATGAAATTTGAATTTATTATCACTGGAAATGATCATATAGTATTTCACACAATTCTTACTAAGTTTCTTAACAAAGATGATGAATTGAAAATAAACTAACACCAACCACAGATATATGCACACCTGATAAACCAACAAGTGTGGGATATGCTTATTGGTTGTCATAAGGATATATATTTTCAAGTATATTGTGATAGTTAATATATTTCTTGACAATATGTGTATTAATCACATTTATTGATAATTGTTAATTTATAAAATATCATCTTTGCAATGAAAATAAGAAATGAGTAGAAAAACCATCATACCCCTACCATAAATAAATTATAGGGAACACTTCACTTGAAAAAAAATAGTACGCATTTTAAATATATCATAATAATTTTATGTGACATGAAACAAAAACATAATTATGTTCTTATATTTATATACAGTTTGATGAATTAAAAGCCAAATCCACCTCCATCCCACATCATGTGCTACAGAAGGAGGCACAAGTAAATAAATAAGGGATATTAATAGTTGAAAACACACAGAAAAGTGTGGGAAGAATGTGTAAGTATGAAATAATAAAAATTTGTTTTTATTTTAATCGATATTACATAATAATGAATTCTTATTTTCCTATGTTTTTTATCTGAGTTATACACAAGAATCATCATTAGTTGTACCTGATAAACAACTACTATCAGTGGACTTAAATTAGCCAGAATAGTATGTTTGCATTGGAGGTGTGGGTTTTGGGGTGTCACCCCAAAAATAAATTGAGATAAGAAATGAACATGAAGATAAAGATAAGAAAATGGAATAGTTCCAAGAATGATTAGATAATCCAGAATAAATACTTAATTAGTAGTAATAGTTGATTGAAAGTGTCATGGGAAGGAATAAAATTAAAGAAACAACCATATAGAAACCACTGCATGAATACCCCCACCCCCCATCAGTATTGAGGAAAGTCATTCTCCTCAAATATCTCTCTTAAACGAGGTAATCAATATTCTCATAATTTTTTTATATGAAATATGAATCTGGAATACACTAATACCTTTTCTATACTGATATTATACATGGTGAAAGTGATTGTGTGTTATATATATCAACACCCACCCATAGACTTGTGGTGTGGGGTACTGGGTATAATACCCAAGGAGATATTGTACACAAAAAACAACTTCTAATTGGTTATTTGAGAGTGTTGATTAATGTAGCTCAGGATCTAAGCACTGAGATACATGTTCCACTTGATAATGTGGATATTCATATGGTTGAAAAAGATATTGGAACTTTCATATCATGGTAATCAGATCTTCTAAAAAAATATTTTGACAAGGAGGTATTCATTTTCAATTTATTTTTCATACAAAACCTATATAAATTAATTAAAAAATGTCTTTACTAATGAATGTTTTTAGAAGTGGAAAAAGGGAGAAAGGTAAAATCAAAAGTTGAATCAAAATGATCTAAAGGTTCAACCAACTAATAAAAAATATCTTCCAAAGGTACTTTTACCCCGCCCATTCAACTTCTATTTTTACTAACATTAAAGGTTAATCTGGATACAATTTTAGCAAGTGGTTCTATGACTGAAGTTGATTTTGAATAACATACATATGGAGAATCCATTACAAACTATATTGTTCTTGATAATATAAATTAAATCATCATGTATAAATAGCTAGGAGTCTTAGTTATAAATGTATACATGAGTTTTTTTTCATGATTTGTTTTTACAATTGATGATTTACTATGTTAATTATGACTGAATACTATTATTAATTTTTTCAGGTGTATATATCAATACTATTTGAAGTTAAATTACGTGGATAGAAATTTGGACTCATTAGTCCTCACATTACTTCTATAAAACGTTTCTCATTATAATCAAAGAAAATTGATGTAATAATGGAAAAACTAGCCACAATGTTTCTTAATACCCACATTACAGGGGTAAAACTCTATAATTTAATCTTATCAAATATGTTTTCATTCATTTAATTACTTATTCCTTTTTGTTTTCTTGGTGGTATTGGTTACTCATTACAGTCAATTTGGATACTACTAAGATTTATTTTCTGGATTCAATGCATGGATACCAAAAAAAACTGACCACATATGGTGATTTTTATCAATTTTTAAAACAAAACAAACAATATTTTATAACTACGCTTCATATTATACATTTTATATTATGTTTCAATGAAAATTTTGTAATGATAGGGTGGTGTTTAACTATCATAAAAATCATTGCTTGAGGATATTCCATGATCACAAAGAGCCTATCAACATCTACAAGTGGATAAGTATTAGGGTATATATAATGGTATTTGACTATCAAAACATATATATATATAAATTACTTATTTATCTTAATGTTTCTACAGTTTCCAAAATAAACCAATGCAAAAGATTATGATTATTATGTTTTTAAAATTATAAAATATAACATATACCATCAACAAACTAACATCCCCAAAGAGTTATTTTTGAAGATAATTAGAATTTTATTTAAAATATTTATTAATCCTTAGTTTATTTATATTTTTTCAGTACTACTAGGACTATAAAAATTCCTAATATTCACAAGAGGAAATATATTTGTTTATAATTGAATGGTAAGCATACTTGGTGTAATATTTTATATAGACATCATGAATATGTGACTTCTTACTACTTATTCAGTTGATTTTCTCATCATTTTAAGCCCAGTATGAATCAAAGTTTATGTTTTTAGTTTAAATTTGACATTATAATTAAAAATGCATTTAACGTAATCCAAAATAAGAAAACATATTTTTATCATTTTGATAATTTAGGAAAACAATATATAAGTCATTTTTTATGTGTAGTAATCATTCACACCTCAATATGATACATAGTGTGCTTGGTATAACTCAATGTGTCACTTATCAGTTTAAAATTGACATTTTAGTTTAGAACATGTATCACTCACTGAATGATGATAAAACGTGCTTGTGTTTTATTGATACTTTATAAAAATTATTTATAAGTCATTTGTGATGTGTAGACATCACTATCATGTCAAACTGACACATGATGTGACCAGTATGACCCAAAGTGAGTGTTTTTAGTTTAAAATGACATTTTAGTAAAAAAAAGTGACATAATGAAAACTGAGAAAACAAATTCATATTATTTTGATACTTTAGGAAAATTATCCATAAAGTATTTTTACTATGAAGTAATCTTTCATGCCTCAATATGATGCATAGTGTAACTAGTCTGACTCCAATTGTGTCTTTTTACTTAAAACTGAAATTTTAGTAAAAAAAGGAAAGTGACATGCTCAAAACCAAGAAAACAAATTTGGATTTTTTTTTAAAATTTAGGAAAATTATCCACAATTCAATTATGATTTATAGGAATCAATTACACTTTAATCTGATACACAGGGTGCCCGATATGAGATCATGTGTCCTTTATCAGTCCAAAATTGACATTTTAGTTCAAACTTCTGTCACTCACTGAAAATTAATCAAACACTGTTTTATTTTCTTGAAAATTTAAGACAAATTTTCATAAGACATTTGTGATATGTAGGAATCAGTCTCACATAAAAATGACACACAATGTGACCCGTATGACTTAATGTGCATATTTTAAGTTTAAAATGACTTTTTAGTAAAAAAGACAACTGACATGATCAAAATTGATCAAATACATTCAAACTGTATGGATATAATCATAAAATGATCTATAAGTTATTTTTGATGTGTAGGAATCAAACGCACCTCAATTCAATGTACGGTGTCACTGGTATGACTCTAAGTGTGTCTTCTTATTTAAATTTGAAATTTTTTGTAAAACATAGAAGTTACATACTCAAAAATAATAAAACACATTTTTATTTTATTTATACTTTAATAAAAATATTCAAAAGTCATTTGTAACATGTATGAATAATTCGTACTTGAATCTAATACACATTGTTCCTAGTATGACTCAAAAAGTCTGTTATCAGTTTAAAAATTATCATTTTAGTTCAAAACATGTGTCAATAATTGAAAACTAAGAAAAAAAACTCATGTTTCCTTGAAAATTTAGTAAAATGTTTCATAATTAATTTTTTTATGTGTAGGAATCAAAATCACATCAAACTAATACATAATGTTACGGGTATGACTCAAAGTGCTTATTTTCAATTTAAAATGACGTTATAGTAAAAAAAGTGATATAATGAAAACTAAGAAAATGAATTTGAATTCTTTGTATACTTTATAAAAATGATTCATAATTAAATTTTTATTTGTATAAAATCAGTCTCACCTCAATTTGACTCATGGTGCAACCGATATGGCTCAAAGTGTGCCTTTTTATTTAAAATTGAAATCTGATTAAAAAGGGAAAGTGATGTACTAAAAACAAATTAAATGCATTATAATTATTTCAATACATTATATAAACGTTCCAAAATTCATTTTTGACATGTAGGAACCAGGTGCACCTCAAACTAATAGACGGTGTGTTAGATATGACTCAAAGTGTATGTTATCAGTCTAAAATTGACATTTTAGTTCAAAACATATACCACTCACTAAAAAAACACTTGTATTGTCTTGATACTTTAGTATAATGATTCATAAGTCATTTTGGATGTGTAGTAATCAATATCATGTTAAATTGACACATAATGTGGTCAGTATGACTTAAATTTCATGTTTTCATTTTAAAATGGAATTTTAGTAAAAAAGAGAATTAATGTACTCAAAATTGATAAAATTCATTTATATTTTTTATATATATTTTTAAAATTATCTATAAGTCAATTGTGATCTATAATAATTATATTTACCTTAATCGGATGCACAGTGTGATCGGTATGACTCTAAGTGTATTTATATATTTAAAATTTATATTTTAGTAAAAAAGACAATTGACATTCTCAAAAATAATAAAACATATTATAATTTTGTTATACAATAATAAAATTATCCATAATTAATTTTTGATTTTTAGGATTTAAATGCACCTCAATCTTATACACAATGTTCTTGATATTACTCAAAGTGTCTGTTATTAGTTTAAAATTGACATTTTAGTTCAAAATGTATGTCACTCACTGAAAATGAGAAAAATGTTCTCATATTTTCATGATAATTTAGTAAAATGATTCATAAGTAATTTTTTATGTGTAGTAATTAGACTCATGTCAATCCAACACACGATGTGACCAGTATAACTCAAAGTGTGTTCTTTCAGTTTAAAATGAAATTTTAGTACAAAAACGCAAGTGACATAATCAAAAATGATAAAAAAAACTCATATTATTTTTATACTTGAGTAAAATGATCTATAAGTCATTTTTGATGTCTAGTAATCAACATCACCTCAATCTAGCACACATTTTTACTGGGATGACTCCAAGTGTGTCATTTTATTTAAAATTAACATTTTAGTAAAAAATACATGTGACATATTCAAAACTAAAAAACCCAAATTATTTTGAAAATTTATTATAAATATCATAAGACATTTGTTATTTTTAGGAATGATATTATCCTAAATTTGATACATTGTGTACTTGGTATGAAACAAAGTGTTTTTTATTAGTTTAAAATTGAAATTGTTGGTTAAAAAATGTGTTACTTGCATAAAAATGAGAAAACACACTCATATTGTCATGATAGTTTAGGAAAATGAATCATAATACATTTTTGATGTTTATGAATAAGTATCACATCAAATTGATTCATAATGTGACTAGTATGACTCAAAGTGTATGTTTTCAGTTTAAAATGATATTTTAGTAAAAAACACAAGTGACATACTCAAAACTAATAAAATGAATTCATATTGTTTTGATAATTTAGGAAAATAATCCATAAGTCATTTTTTACATGTAGGTATCATCCAAACCTTAATATGATGTACGATGTGATTGATATGACTCAAATGTGTCTTTTTATTTAAAATTGACATTTTACTAAAAAATAAAAGTGGCATACTCAAAATTAATCAAACACATTAATATTGTTTTGATACTTTAATATGAAAATCCATATGTCATTTTTTATGTGTAGTAATCATCCTCACCTCAATCTGATACAAGGTTTTCCTTGTATGGCACAAAGTGTCCATTATCAGTTTAAAATTGACATTTTATTAATGTATTGTTTCATATTTATGTTTAATTTATTTATTTATATTATTATAATCCTATGAATTATTTTCTTAAATAGATTGATTCTTTTTTCTAGAGTTGGGTTGGTTTGTCCAATAATTGGTACTAGGATCAAGCTTTTTAAGAGGGGGTTAGTTTTCAATGACAATAAAACCATTGATGTTTTTGATTGTTTGTGATAAATTTTACTTTCCAATGTAATTTTACAAAACAATGTCTGAAATTTCTATAATATAGAGTTTTTTGAGTATTTGTGATATAATTTTTATTTCAATTAAATTATTAATTTTCCATATCTTGTATTTTCAGCCACAGTTTCCTGTATTTTTATCTTATTTTCTATAGTTTCATATAATATCAATATCAAAAAACACTAGTATGGCCTTTATCAAATATAGAAATAGTGATGATTAAGTGGAACCTTTATCAGTGATTTTTCTAGAAATGATAAAAGACCCCTTTTATTAGTGAAATTTTTAGAGCTGATAAAGTGCTCCGCTTTTAAAGGCACTTAGGAAAACAATATTTTATAGAATTATTAAAGTGTTTTTATAGTTTTTTATTTTTCCCAATCAATCATAGTGTTTCAATTATTTTTATCACTAAAAAATGACCATTTTTAGTGAATATTATGGGGTGGGTTGAACAATTTTTTTAAAATATTTTTCTAGTGCTAAAAAAAACTTTGATAAAGTCCATCTTTATCAGCACTAATATAGTGCTAATATCTTCTCTTTTGTTAATTCTAATAAAATCCTCCTGTTTTTTAGGACACTTAGTCTATCACCACTTTTAGTGTTGATAGAAATGACTATGGTCGAATATATAATATTTCCTATTTTTTAAAATTATGATAAAAGGGTATAGATTAATTGATATGAATTTGTAGCGGTGACTTCTCTATGTCTCTTAGACAATTGATACAATTAGGTTATCATCTATACCATTCTAATCTACATAACATCACTAGTAGTCTCTCTCTCTCTCTCTCTAAGACTACTAGAATAGTCTTCCTACATCTTCTCTATGACTAAATTGTTAATGGAATCATATAAAATGAGTGATTAAGAAGAAGAAAAATATTCTACTCTCTATTTTTTTCTTTATCCTAGCTAATGTGTAATTGACTATTCTCTCCCAAAATATATAATTTACTCAACTCCTATATGGGATTCTCTCCATCAAACTAATTCCTTTATACATTCTTGTAACTAAATTCAACTTTTTATTTTACTTATTTAGCTGGTCTCCTATATTAAATAAAATACTCACCTAAAATCTGTCATTATGTTCAAACCTCTACAACAAGTAAATCTCCAATTTCACTGATCTGATTGGTTAAGTCACCAACTTGATGTTACATATTTTTATGGTCGGTCTCATGCTCCCCTCACTTGGTTCACAACACCTTCTCATCTAGTTCATCAATCTACCCCATCATTACTAACTCATAGGCATTGGTTCCACATGATAAAATCTTCAATTCTTGGTCTCTAGTTGATCTATCTCACTACTTATAAACTTAAGATAAAAATTTTATTTTCCATCAAATTCAAATCAATGTTTGATCCATATACACAAAAATAATTGGCTTTCATCACTTCATCGAGTTATTCATCCCACTTACTGGTAATCCCTAATTTTATCATTCATCTGACTTCACTTGATCAACCATCGGGTGATTAGTTCTTGTTCTACATACTTCCATCATCATTCTTGGCCAACACTCAATTTTTTTAGGTTCATCTAGTCATTGGTCGTACTAATTTTCTCAACCAATTTTAATCAGTTGATCAGGGGTCGAATTGGTTTGGATTCCATTCTTTCAATCACTAGTCTCCATCAGTGTCTACATCAGAAGGTAGTCAAGCATCATTTGCCTCAGTTGGACATCTATTTCAATCAATTGATCTTCTTTCATCCAGATTTCAGATCAAGTATTCAATCAACTTCACTTAAAATAAAATGTTCAAGAGGCTTCCAAATTATCTATAGACATTCCCCAATTTAAAAAAAATGATATTTGTGCTTGAGATTCCTCAATATTAAGTATAGTATCTTCTCAAATCTTTATCTTTAGAGTTTGAAAATCCACCAATCCAACTTATTGTACTTATGTTGACTGCAAACCCAATACCACATCGTTTTCTGAAAAGGATGGTGGTTCACGTATAATCTTGGATGAACAATTCCTCCTATCACCCATGAGTATTATGATGGAAATCTAAAGGGATTATGTTTTGGTCCTAGAATCCCTAGTGTTGTATGAAATCAATTCTCAAAATTTGTATCAGATACATGGTGTAGCCCATGTGTGATATAGATGGCCCCAAACCATTTTGAGAATGATAATGATTATTTGAGTTGGAGCATGTGGATCCATGGTGGTACCAAGTATCAAAATTCTATTTGATAATAGTGGTAAGATGGTGTGTCCCGATGCACTGAAGAATAGTGGTGAAAGTGAAAGATAATTTGGATGAAATGGATTATCATTTAATAGAAGGCCCAATTATGTGGTCTTTAGTTTGAGGGAATTATTGATGGGTGAAAACCCAATCCCACATAGGTATCCTCAAAGGGTGAATTCCAACATATAATATTTTATGGAAAATTCCTCCTAGAATCCATGGGTTTTAGGATAGAACCCTATAATGGATTATGTTTTGGGCTTGGATGACCTATGATTGGACAAAATCTGTCCTAAAAGTTTATTTGTTCTTTGCTTAGCCTATCTGATTCCAATGAGTTTTGGTAGAATGGAAGACCTAGTTGTGCGTTCATTAGTTTGAGGGGAGTATTTTTGGATTCAAACCCAATATCACATCAATTTTGAAAAAGGACGGTGACTCATATATAATCTTTGATGGGTAATTCCTCCTAAGACCAATGGGTTTTAGTATGGAACCCCCAAAAGGGCTTATGTGTTTGTCCTAGATGAACCAGGGTAAGAAGAAATCAATATTGACCATTTATTGGTTCTTCACATACCCTATCTAATTCCAGTGGCTTTTGTTCTATTGTTAAAATTATTGTTTGTAATTTTTTGTTTTGGGGTCATCCCTGGTGTCTTCAATATATTATCTATAGATTATTTATCTTCTTTTCTTGATGATCAGCCAGATTGGATTCATTTATGCTTGTATTTATTATCGATGAATGTAAAATTTTATTTTCATGTCAAAATTTATTTATTTTTATCCACCATTTACATGATTAATATTTATAATTATCATGTATCCATATTGTTTAATTTTTTATGATCAATTATATTTTTTGGAATTTCTATTGGTTCTGGGTTGGTTTCTTGTTCACCAACTGGGATTTTTTTTTATATAGTACATTTGATTTATTCCATCTATTTGTTATCCCATTTTATTTTCCTAGTTGTCTTATGTAGCCTATTCTCTAGGGAACTTCATTTTTTGGATTGGGTTGTTCTTTTCTTGTTGTTTGGGTTGTTCGATAGTACTATATATCTCTATTTGGTTCATCTGAGCAACTTCACTACATGCTTTATGTCAAGGGAATTTATTTCCCTTATAGCACCAACATCCCATTGTGATCAGATTCTTGGATTCCCTGAGTTTACTCTCATTTCTTCTGGATGAAAACCTCTGAGATTTACTAGGAGAAATATTTGTGAGAGATCTAAGTTTAAGCATGTAATCATTATTTGGTTCTTTTTCTATTTCCATTGGAGTTTCAATGAAATCCATTCATGATAAATATATGGGTATTTTTAAAATTTAGGATTTCTTATTGAGATCTGGAAAGGAGTGTTCTTCTTGGAACATTTCTAGTTTTAGAAAAAGATAATTGTCTCTTGTGAAAGGGACTCTCAGTCAATGGTAATCTATTTGGTCTATAAGTTTCTTGTTTAAATTTTCTTACACTTTGAATAATTTTTTTTTGTAGATATTTTAGTTTATTATACTAAATTTGTTAAATCATTGATAAAGGGTGTGAGTGGGTGATGTTCTGGACAGACATGGATGACCAAAAGAAACATGAAGCACATTGAATCTCTATGTTCCTTTACTAATTTCAATTGTATTTTTCTTATATGTCTACTTTATTTATTTTTGGTTTAATATTATCTTGAATTTCATTATTGTTTTGTTTATTTTATGATTATTTTCATCATCATCTTTTTTTCCTCTTTTAATTTGAATATTGAGTAGAAACTATTTTCATATTTGGTGGTCCTTATATTTCTTAGGGACTTTCCATTAAACATATCCCCCACTAAATTTGTATCAGATCCTCCTAAATAAGTATTTAAATCTTCTAGGTATTGAATTTATAAATTAAATGGTGATAATGGCTTGTGGTGAATTAAGACGAGAGCTCTAGTTTTTTTAGTAAGGGCTCATCAATGCCTTACATGACCCTAACAAACCTATTATAAGTTGGTCTGATAATGCTCTGACCACTACTACCCATAAACATATATATATTTAAATATTTTATTAAGGCCCATATGTCCATATTATTATCCTTAGGTGATAATGTCCATAGGGATATAGCTTATGAGTCTTCTGCCACTAGAATTTGGTTGAAGCTTTATAAATTGTATATGATTGCCTCACTAGTTTGTCTTCATTATAAAAAGAATAGAATTTTTACCTTTAAGATGGATTTTGACACTCCAATCAAATTTCATCTTGATGAATCTATAAAAATTATGCTTTATTTTTTCAATATTAATGTCTCAATTGATGATGAATCCCAATATATGATCCTTCTCATTTCTCTTGATAATTCCTAAAATATTCTTATTGAAACCATGATGAATGAATGAGACTCGTTAACCTTGAATGAAGTTAAGTCGGCATTTTTTTCTAAAAAACCACACAATAAACCAAAAATTAAGATTTTGGTATAGATTTTATTTCTTATTTTTTGATCTGAAAATAGAAATAAAAAGAAAGAGAACTTCAAATAAAATGGAAATAATATTAAGCAACCTATATGTAATATATCTCATCCTAAATGAATGTAACATGTTAAAATGTGGTAATTCGGGCCATATTAGTCTAGAGTGTAGGAATCCCAAACATAACCAAAATCTTGATAAACCTACTAATCAGTATTTTATTGTTAATGCTGATTATAATAGTGTTGAGGTGCTTAATGTGTCTACACATGATATGTTCTACGAGTGGGTGTTTGATTCTTGTTGTTCCTCCCATATGCATCATGATAAGGATTCCATTCAGGTTTTGACTAAGAGAGTATAAGGATAGGTTATTCTTATAAATAGTAGTTGTTGTTCGGTCCAAGGTAGAGGTTCTATTTTATTTGAGCTCTGTTAATTTTCATCTTTCACCTTGCTTGTTGTTAGGTGGGTCTCCAACTTGTATAGTAATCTTGTATTTCTAGGTGTTTTAAAGAAGAAATGGTTTTCTTTAAATTATAAATTATATTTTCTTAAAATCAATTAAAGAACTAGAACTCTCATTAGAGGATCTCTTATTTATGGACTATATGTTTTGGATGGTAAAACTCATTGTAGATAGTTAAAAAATAGCCATGCCACTAATATTGATAATAATATATGTTTATATAGGAGGTTAAGGCATGTAATCTCCAAATTCTTGAAGGAATTGAGTAAAAAGGAGTTATTTAATGATATCACACCCAAAAAATCTTTCATTTTGTGAGTATTGTGTCATAGGTAAATTAAAAAGAGCCAGCTTCAATAGAAATTATTTAAAGGCTAATCATCCTTTACTATGTATCCATTCTTGACTTGTGGGGCCCATTTAGGACTACTTATCATGGAATATAATCATATTTTGTAAACTTTATTGACTATTTCCCTTGAATAGTGTGGGTTTATATTATTAGTAATAAGTATGATGTTTTTGAAATGGTTAAAAATCATAAATCCCCTGTTGAAAATAATATTGGAATAAATATTAAGGCTAAAAGAAAATATATTGGTTTATAATAATTTTTATATAACTTTATACAATTCAATGTTTATTAGGAAATAGTTAGATATCATACTGTTAGGGAAACTCCCCCAGCAAAATGGGATGGCCAAGAAGATAAATTGCACTATACTGGAATAGTTCTCAATCATGTTTGTATGCTCGGGCATACCCAAATCATTCTATGCTAAGACAACAACTACTGATGTGTATCTCACTAATATATGTCCTTGAACTAAAAATCAATACATGACTATTAAGAGAGTTGTAGGTTCCGATCGCAGTAGAAGCACGTGGATGGGTGTACCCAACTTTAATTTTTGTCATTAACAACGATAAATTTGAGATCTGACATGATGATAAAACAACGAATCTTTGGAATAGAATGAATAATGAAATAAAATAGGGGAGTCCCAGAACCATAGAGAGGATCATCCTATGTTATTTATAATTAATTTAATTAAATTACAAGAATTACTTTGATGGAATTCTCTCTTTGTTGATGTTTTTGGTCACAACCCAATGTGATCCGTTATTGCGTCGTAGAAGATGAGTGCATGCTTCTTCTAGCGGTGATCCACACGTGCATCATGTATCACTCGACATCGCCAAAGGGATCTCTAAGGGATAGTTCAGAAGATCCTTCGATTGCGATTTCCAACTTCGATTGCCTTGATAACCACTTCCAAAGCGCTATCCTTGATCTAGTGGAGGAGGATATCTCTCGTAACTTGAGATCATTATTGGAGGAAAATAATTCTCTCTTAGCTTGAGAGCATTATCTTGATCCATTGAATACAACCACAAATAATGGATTGGTTAATGAGAATAATATAATTGAGATTTTAATTACTTAGAATAATAAAACGACTTAATTACCCAAAAGCATTTATCCATTTCATTTAATTCTTAGTAAGACCCCATGTCTAATAATAGCAGTTGACTATTATTATCACTTAACATGAACCTAGTGAATTATAGCTAATATTATTTAATTAAATAAATAATATTATTTCTCAAAAATCCATAGAAAATCTACACGGTGTGTATATTAATATACACGGTGTGTACTTTTGTTTTTCCATTCTCTTTATTCCCTCCACCACATTTATTAGAACTTGAATAATGACTATTAATTTCTTAAACAAATATCACTACATTACTCACTAATAAGTATATTATTTTTCCCACAATATATTATATTGAATAACTAGTGTTGTAATAAATGTGATCAGGCATTCTTGAATAATTATTAAACCAAAATCTAGAATAATATTTATTCAACTTGTTAAATTTATATTTAACTGAGATACTTGGACACACTTAATGTGTGACCCTCAAGGCCTTTTTCTCAGTGGAATTAAGAGGATCATTCCTAAAGTCCAAGTATAGCATCTAGAAACATGACAAGTCACCCATAGAGAAAGAAGTTAATGCTGCAATGACGTTTCACCTCCTACGAACACTTATCGTGTAATGTAATCCCTTTTTCTCAATATCTCAATTCAAGAGGGTTACATGCTGGTGTCATCAACCCATGTGCTCAATTATTATTTCTTTTACTTCCCATAATTGAACTTTCCCATTCCTCACCATGGTCAGGTATTTATTTAGGCTATATCAATTCCATCAAAGGGTCTTAGATATCTACTTCCATTATAGAACAAGAAGGGAAAAATCCTTTGACGCATTATCTATTAATTCAATATTACATGTGATGCACCCAAAATATCTTACCTCACTATGAAAAGTGTGTCATCACATTTTTTATCAATATATCTAAGTGTGAGAGTTTTAATAACCATTAATAATAATCTTAAAGTTTAAGGACCAATACACATGTCCACGGACAAGAACATCCATTGACACTATGAAATGTGGATTTACTACTGGAGGGTCTCATTCTCATAATATCCTCCTAGATATTACTAAGATTGAACACGATGAGAAGGTTCCCCAAATATTTATGAGTCCTCACCCCAAATGTCCTGTATTACTTGTGTCTCTCAAATAACATCATCCGCCCATAGAACATATAGTCAAGAATAGTGTTAAGGAACTTTTGGGTTCTCATCATAGCAGGGATCCTCTATGAACCTTTAGTGAAAAAGATATCCTTTGGAAATTATCACATAAATTTTCAGGTAGAATAAAAATCAAGATATGATAATATATTTATTAATGAATAAAGTACAAATTTTTTGGTTCTAGGCCACCAACTCCAACAGACTCCCACTTGGACTAGATCCAAATACTTACAACCTTTAACCCAATATCGCTCACATGATATTCATGCTTTTTTTCAGATAGTCCTTTGGTCATGGGGTCTTCAATGTTCTCTTTTGTGGGAAATCTACTCACTGCAACTTCACCCCTTTGATAGAAATCCCTCAAGAGGTTATACTTATGGAGTACGTGCTTTGTTTGTTGATGTGACCTTGGTTATTTTGTAAGATC
Organism: Viscum album; assembly: GCA_963277665.1. Lineage (NCBI taxonomy): Eukaryota > Viridiplantae > Streptophyta > Magnoliopsida > Santalales > Viscaceae > Viscum > Viscum album. The sequence continues at coordinate 856,924,875 of OY728158.1, read as the reverse complement.
CATCACTGCAATATTATTACAATACAAAGTGATAGGTTCTCTACTTCTAGGTGCAACATCAAGATCCTAAACAAAGTTCTAAATCTAGACGAATTACTTAGCTACATCAAAAGACGCTATATATTCAGACTCTGCTGTAGAATCGGTGAAAACTGGATGCTTTGAACTATTAAAACTCACAGCTCCTTCGTTGAGACTGAAAATATATCCATACTGCGACTTTAGATCATTCTAATCTATCTGAAAACCAACATCAACTTACCCTCTGATAAAAAACTCCTTGTCTCCTCCACACACTAGGAATATATCCTTAGTTCTTCTCAGATACTTAAGGATAGTCTTAACAGAAGTCTGATGTTGTTCTCCTAGATCTGCTTGATATATTCCTACCATGATTAGTGCATAGGAAACATCAATCTTGGTACATAACATGGCATACATGATAGATCATATAGCTGAAGCATATGGGATATTACCCATTCTATCTTTCTCCTGTTGTTTCTGAGGACACATTTTCTTAGAAATATTTAGGACATGTAACACTGGAACTAGTCCCCTCTTAGATTGTTCTATACTAAATCTCTTTAGTATATGATCAATGTATGTACCATGACTTAGTCTAAGTAGCCTCTTGGATTTATCATGAATTATCTTGATCCCTAGATTGTAGGATACTTTGCCTAAGTCTGTGGAGAAACACTTGTTCAACGAGTCCTTAACTAACTTTAGGACTGGTACATCACTTCCAATAAGTAATATTTCATCAACATATACTACTAGGATAACAACTGCATTCGCATTAAACTGTTTATAAACAAATGGCTCCATTCATTATTAATGAAACCAAATTCCTTCATGGCATCATCAAATCAAATGTTACATGACCTAAATGATTGCTTTAATCCATAAATGGATTTCTGTAACTTGAAAACTCATTTGGCTTCACCTGGTGCCACAAACCCTTTTGGTTTTTTCATATAGACATCTTCCTAAAGGTTCCCATTAGGGAATATTTTTTTGACATCTATTTTATGAATCTCATGGTCATGGTAAGCTGTTATGGAAACTATGATTCTTATAGATTTAAACATGGAAATTGGAAAATAAGGTTTCATAATAGTCAATTCATTGACATTGTCTGAATCCTTTATCCACTAGCCTTGCTTTATAGGTGCTAACTTGAACTTCCATGTCCATCTTTCTCTTGAATACCCTTTTGCATCCAATAGGATTTACATCAACTGGCTCATAGAAAAAAACCTAGACTTGGTTTTGATACATGGAATCCAACTCAGAATTCATTGCTTATATCCATATTATAGCTTTTGAGATTTCTAACGCTTCTTTGTAGGAGATAGGTTCATCATTTTCCAATAACAATGATTCACTATCCTCGGTGATAAGGAAACCAAATCTCTCTAGTTCCCTTACCTCTCTTGAGATCTTACACAACACTTGTGTTTCTGGAACCTCTTCCATGGGGACCTATGAAAATTGATCATGTAACAACTCCTGTGTATCTTGAGCATCAACTTCAACGAAGTCAATCTTGCTCTCATTGTCCTTTTTGAGGATGTGCTCCCTCTCAAGAAATACGGATTTTCTGGTGACAGTCACTTTCTTGTCTGAAGGGTTATATAGGTAATATCCTTTTGTTTCCTTGGGATATCCTATAAAGATACTCCTCATGCCCCAAGGTGATACTTTGTTGCCCAAGAAGGCCTCAAAAAATGCCACGCATCCCTATACACGTGTGTGAAACAAATTGGGTTTCTCTCCATTCCATAACTCGGAGGGAATTCCATTCTCCACCTTAGTTGGTACTCGTTTTAACATCTATGTTTCGGTTTGTAATACATATCCCCAAAAGGATAATGGAATATTTTCATGACTCATCATCAACCTCACCACGTCCAACAAGGTGTGGTTCCTCCTTTCACTAACACTATTCCACTGTGGTGTATAAGGAGGAGTGAGTTGAGATAGAATCCCATACTCCCGTAAAAGGTTTTAAAACTCTTGGTTCAGATATTCTCTACATCGATCTGATCAAAGATTTTTTATCTTCTTACCAAGCTGATTCTCTAATTCAATCATGAATTCCTTAAATTTCTCTAAGGACTTTGACTTATACCTCATTAAGTAGATATAGCCATATCTACTCAAACCAGTAGTAAAATTAATTAAGTAAGAATTTCCACCTCTATCTTCTACTGGAAAAGGTCCACACACATCTATGTGTACAAATCCTAGAATCTTTGTGGCCCTTTCACCCTATCCACTAAAAGCAGGCATGAACAATTTACCTTATAAACAAGCTTGACATCTATCAAGTGGTTTTAGCTCCACATAGTCTAAATAACCATCTTGGTAGAGATTTTTCAAGAACTTCTCATTTACATGACCAAGACAGTGATGCCACAACTGGGTGTTGTATGAGTCATGTGAGTTTCTTTCGTTATCGATTTCCAAAACATGGTTCTCATAATTTAATACATAAAAACCATTATTTAAATGAATCATACCATAACATATGTTGTTCTTATAAAAAACTACCCTTATCTCTAAACTTGAAAATAAATCCATCCATATCCAAACACTAGAATTTGGAGAAGTAATGAACCAGGAGGGTCTGGTCCATTACATTATAAAACTCCCTTTTTAGTACAACCTTGTACACAAAATCAAATGGCATATGGTTATATATAGGCATCATATCTTTTAACACTTTATCACCCTGTGAATTCAACATAAATCACCTTTATACACTACCAAAAAACCTATTATATTTCATTTGAAAATGTGGGAAAAAGGTAGAATATTTTGGTTTTCCATAGAAATTTCATTTTCATTCAAAAATCATCATTAGTTTTTTAAAATGTGAATTTTTACTCTCAAAAGTTAGGTGCATACATTATTTAAGTGAAATGTTTTATAAAACAACAAGCATTTCATCATTTTAAAATGAGATATCATCATCCTCAAATGGTTGGAATATAATGCTAGTGTAAAGGGTTGTTCAAATTAGAAATTCTTAACACTAATAATGCAATATTTTTCATTCTCAAAAGATGTAAAATCAGCACAATTAATTTCATTCAACCATTCAAAAAATTAAATTTAGAGTTATTATATTTACTTAAGTAAGAATTATCATTCAAATAAATATGAAATTAAAATTTTTCAGGTCTATTTTCAATAAATTCATCATTGATTTCCAAAAAAATATATCATGATATAAACAGATCAAGTGATTTCAAAAGATGAATATTTTATTTGATGTTAATGTGTCTATGAGAAATAAAGTTAATGTATGGTGAAGATTGCGTGACATTGGAAAACCTAATGAATTGATTCAATTCTATTATAATTTATTGGAAAAGGAGATGATGGTGTTGCTACTTGGAATAGATAGATTCAACTAGGAGTTCTTGAAGTGATGGATTCATAACAACACATAAAATATATGATTGTAGAACTAACTTCATTGGAATTAATGACATGTTTTGTAGGATGAAAGAAGCACCATCAATAACATGTTTTAAGTGAAATTGAAGAGATAGCTATGAGAAACATCTTGAGGGATGTTATTAAAAGAGGAAAAATCTAGTTTGAAGTTAGAGAAACTATCCAAGGTTAATTTAGCATGACGTTGTAAAAATAAAAGGGTATTCAACATGGGTTTTTTGTTTTTTTAACATCAATTAAAATAAGATCACTATAAAGGATGTTGTAAAAAAGTTTATTATGTCATATTTTTAATATACATGAAAAACAATTTTTAATATTGGTTATTATATAAACCAATATAGAAAACATTTTAAAAGTGTAGAATTGATAGAGTGTTTTACGTCAGTTATGAAATAACCAACATAAAAGACCATTTTTTTCAATTTTTCTATATCGGTAATACAAAAAACAATGATAAAATATCTTTTAAAAATTATTTGAAACTGAATTACCCCAACGGTACTACATAAGACAAAAAATATCCCAAAAACCATCACATAAATATAATACTATAAAAAAAATTACATCGCACCTTTGTTCAAATCATTTAAACTTTATAATTTGAAATTTCAACTTCAAAATATATTTTGAAAATACACTAAAACCCCATCAAACCTATGAAATAATCTTCCCATTATCCTTGTAAATGATTTAGATCTTTTTCAGAATAAGGGAGAGTTATAACAAACATATATTAAAATGTCGACATTTAGTATGTATTGTCAATATAATTATTAGATAAATTAAAAAAATTATAATAAAATATAACATTGGAATTTTAAAATTCTCTCAGTTGAAATTATTTCATACTTAAATCATAGAACTTAATATTCACATTACTTTGATCCTTGATGATGATAGTTTTGTTTCAAAATATGTTTTCAATTCAAAATGACATTTTTATGTATTTTTCGAGAAAATGTAGTAATTATAAATGAGAAGTCACCTTTTCACACACATATTTGTTATTTTATTTCCTCTTTCTTATTATCTATATAAATCAATCCGATTTCCTTTTTGAAAATGATCCATATGAAATAAAATTAAATTTCACTCTAATATATAAGTATTCAAATAATCAAACTTATGTGTCCAGTACTTTGCTAATTTTTTCTCACATATCACCATGTATAGAGCAAAACCACTATGATGTCTTCTCTTTTTGAAAAAAAAAACCCCAAAATCCCATGGACTCTAATATAGATATAAATATAATTTTAATTCTTATTTAGTTAAGAGAAATAACATTTTAAAAAATATATGTTTCATACCCTTTAAGATAAGGAAGAATCCCACACTAAATTGCATCATTTTGAAATATTTCAAAACATATAATTTTATTCCCATATCTTTCATTTCCTTCACTATTTGTGAAATAAATTATGGGTCAAAAAATCCATACACCAATATCATATCAGATTGAATAAAAATTTTATAAATATACCTAATAAAAAATCATAAATATTAAGTGTTATTAAATTGATATAATTGAAAAAAAATATGATAATCAACTCACATAGAAAATACTTTCATCACGATTATGCCCCAAAAATATTTATTTATAAGATCCATGATATCTCCCTTTAAATTCATCATAGTCTTATCACATGAAAAAATGATAGTAGCCATTAGAAGCTCATAACAATTTAACAAAAAAGAGGAATATGTTGATAATCTATAATGTCCAGAAGAAGTAGTATTTAAAGTCATGGAAACTTGTACATGTTTTTTTCTATAAAATATGTCTTAGCCTATAAAGTATTCATGTAATATATATATTAAAATGATAAAAAATTTAGCACCAACATGTAATAAAGGATATAATCTATACATACCTCATTGGTAATTAGTTAGAAAACTCTAGATGAACAAAGTAAAATAGTTGATACTTTGTCCAACCGTAGTGACCTCATATTTAGGGAATGGTACTCTAGTTGATCTATATATTATATCATGTATTATTTACACAACTTGATCTATCTCCATTTTCTAATGATGTATGGTATCCCCAATATAATATATTATCCTATATGAAACAATATGTGAGTGGGGATACTCAAAATATAACTCACGGTAAATAGGAATATGTGGTTGAGGAGTTTCAAGAGATAAATATAAAGGTAGGTAAGGAGGAGTGATATATGCAGATAGAGCAGGAGAAGTGGGATAAGCATCCAAACATTGTCTTTTCATTTATGAAAACATTGACTGTAAAGAATATTTAGTCCTCTCCTCCATCACCTTACCCAACTTATTAACTTTACCTTCTAAAGAATATATTTTTATTTTATATTCATCCTCCTTTAAAAAATCTCAAGAATTTCCAAACACGTTTTTAACCAATACACTCACCTCATATACTTGTACGCAACCTGGATGTTTATAATTTCCCATTATAATGGCTAAAATATCCTTCATACCCTCTTGTATAATAGTACCTTGTTTTCTATTCTCCTCAATAGACTCTTTTATTGAATACTTAAAAAATTTATTAGTGAATCATAATATATAAAGAGTTTTAAACAACTCTTTTACCCAAATCTTTTTTTTATTTTGGATAAAAACTCACTTTTACTGGTTTAGTGGGAACCATTACAAAACAACTAGAACCAAAAGTCCAATAGCCACATAATAGATTAAAATAGTGATCATTAATTGGATAATTCAAAGCTTCAAACACACAATAAGATTCAAAAATAAAACAAAAATATCAAAAGCTCAACCAACTATAAAAATAACCTTTATGACCAGCACAATTTGGATAAACACTAGAACCTCCAAAATACCAATTGTGTGCCAATAAACCCAAATCCAGTAGCAGACAACCACCACCCATCACCTAATTGTAAGAAGCTAAAAACATCTCCTAAATTCACAAATTCTGAAAAAAAACCTAACCCATAACATTTCCTTCATTCCACCAGTATCTAAATTCATTGAGGAAGAAGACTGTGTTGGCCTAGAAATCAAGGCTGCCCAACCAGTTCAACCCAGTACTTCCATTCTTAGTCTCTAATATCATAATCAAGTTAGTCAACTCAAAAAATGAATTCATTTCTATAAGACTACCAAAATCTAGGAATAAGTCATCATGTTGAGAGGTGTACCATTCCATCTATTATTGGTTGAGATTCTCTAGATATCGCTCATGCTCATGATTGTTCCATTCCTCCATAGTCAAATCATTCTCCTCATGATTTTCCCTATTGATTTCTGGGGTGGTATGAATTTAAATACTTATTTTTTAATGTGTTGTTCATATGAAAATGGAGAAATAATTCCTTGAGTTAAATCAAAAGGATAATGAATCTGTTGGAACTTATAAGGAAAATTTTATAAGACTTGCAAGTTATTCTTATGGTATTATCATATATCCTAAAAGTAATGTTGATCGATTATTTAGTGGCATAAAACCAAGTATTCAAAGGTTTTTTCCCATAAGGGACTTCATTATCAATGAATAAATTATTCAATGTGCTATCATGGTGGATATAGAGATTGGATATACCCATCAATCACATGGTTTTTACAAGAAAATAAAAATTAAATTTAAATTAAATTCTAAAAACTATATAGATAAGAATATAAGATTTACTTTATACTCAAAATGTTGAAAGAAATATAGGGAAAATTTTATCAAGGTAACATGTAAATGTTTCATGTGTAGAAAGGAAGTTCATTGGGAAATGTGATGCTTAAGTGATGGAAATAAGTTAACTAACAATGTGAATAGAGAGAAAACTCCAAAAAATGCACCATCTACACTCCAGTGTTTCAAATGCAAGGAGTATGGGAATTTTTCTAACCAGTTACCAAATCCAATGGTTAATTAAAATGATCAACATGAAAAACCTCTTATGCCCAGATACAAAGGTAAATATCCTGAGATTACTATTTCTGATGATGGGTATGATAATGATGTGGTGAAAGGTACACATACCATCTAATCTAGAACTACTAGTGGATTATTTATTTATGTATCAACCCAATATTTTATATCTTAATACTTTTCTCAGGGTATTATAGTACCACATCAAAAATTAGTTGTTGTGTTTGTAGTAAAAAACCTTAATGGTACGATGATAACATTCAAAGTCTATGATTCTTCTCTAACTGGTGATTATGGGAATTTGTTTCTTATAAGTATTATAATTCATCATATATTTGAAATTGATGTTATTTTGGTCATGGATTGGATTTATTTACATAAATCCCATATCAATTATCAAGTAAGTAAAGTTGCATTTGATATTTAGAACTGGCCTATGATATCCTATTAGTTTGATGGAAAAAATTAAACATCTGATGGAAATTACATCCATCACATGGGTTATGATTCCTATTAAAAATGGGTGTTTATCTCAGATGTTTTGTGTGAAATTCAACATCAAAAATATTGTTATTATGTTGGAGTTTATTAGTGACTTTTCAGAATATTTTCTTGGTCTCCCACTAAATTGTGAAGTTGATTTTTTCAATAGAACTCAAATTTGTTACTACACCTATTTTCAAGAATCTATATAGAATAACCCCAATTGAATTGAAAGAACTAAAGTATAAATTCCAAGAGAATATTGAAAAAGGATTCATTCAGATAATTTCATTACATTGGGGTAAACTTGTTCTATTTGTAAAGATGAAAGATGGTATTACTGAGACTCTACATTGATTATTAATAACTTAATAAGATCACTATCAAGAAAATGTATCATATACCTCGTATTGATGACTTATTTGAATAACCTCATAGAGCTCAATACTTTTCCATGATTGATCTTCGATCTAGACATCATCAAATGAGGTTTAAGAAAGATGATATACCCAAGACTACATTTCATAAAAGGTAAGGAAACTATGACTTTATAGTGAATCCATTCATCCTTATTAATTCAAACATTATATTTATAGACTTAATGAATAAATTCTATATATGTTTCCTTTATTATATTGTAGTATACTTTATATAATATATTCTTATTTATTAAATTTTCAAGGAAGACCATAAAGATCATTTGAGAATCGTGTAGAAGACCCTAAGGAAGGAGAAGTTTTTTGAAAATTTTATCAAGTGTGAATTTTAGATTTGGAATGTTTTATTTTTGGGTCATATAATCTAATGTGAGGTTATATTAGTAGACCCTTAAAAGATATAGGATATTGAACGTTGGATCAGACCAACCATTGTGGCTATGATTCATAGTTATTGAAGTTAGGATGGTTATTGTCACTTTATGGAGAATTTTTTATGACTATTGAATCCACTCACTATTTTAATTAGAAATGGAACCATGTTCCTTTGGGGGGAAAAATATGTGGAATGTTTTAGGGAACTCAAAAGAAGGATAGTTAGCACACCAATTCTTATACTACCATATCATAGAGAATTGTTTGTAATATATACTAATTCATGAAAGAAGGCACTTGGATGTATTCTCATACAGAATTATGTAGTTATAGATTAAGACTCATGATAATTAAAGGTACATGAGAAAAATTACCCAACTCATGATTTATAGTTAGATGCTATATTTTCTCATTAAAGATATAGAGGAATTATTTATATGGACAAAAGTGTGACATATATACCGATAACAAAAGTTTAAATTATTTTTTCACCCAAAAAGATATGAACATGTGCCAAAGAAGATGGTTGAATTTGATTGAAGATTATAATTTCTCAGTACATTACCACCTTGGGAAAGAGAACAAGATGGTGTATTCTCTAAGTTGAAAGGATCGTACTAGTTTGTTTATGATGAGAATAAAAACAGATCTAATATTTCTTGACATGAAAAGTATGAATCATGAAATCTTAAAGGAAGGGGTGAAATATTATATTTCTCATATGAGTGTTTATCCATCTATCCATGTGATGATTAAATAGGCATAGATGTAAGATACAAATCTATTCATGAAGGTCATAAATGTTCCAAAGTTCAACCTTGATTGTGATGGAATAATATGGATTAAGAACCGTGTATGTGTCCCTTAGGTACCAGATTTAAAGAAGGATCTGGTGGATGAAGCTCATATTTCTTCATTATCTATTCACCATAGAAGCACAAAGTTGTATAAAGATTTGAAAGAGTATTTTTAGTGGGATAGAATGAAGAGAGATATTTCATAGTATGTTTCTCTGTGCTTGGTACGTCAATCGGTTATGGCTGAGAGAAAGAATTCTAATGGGATGTTAAAACCATGACCCATAATATTATTTAAATGGGAAAACATCACAATTAATTCTGTTTATGGACTCCCAAAAACATCAAAAGAGAACAATTATATAAGGGGTTTAGTTGATTTTATTATGAAGTCAGAACACTTCATTTCCATTAGAGAATATTTCTATCTTGATCAAATTACTCGATTATATACTAAGGAAGTGGTAATATTTCATAGTGCACCATTATCAGTTGTATCAGATCTAGATCCAAGGTTTACATTGATGTTTTAGAGAATTATTTAGTAGGAACTAGAAAATGAGTTATGTTTTATCACTGTTTATCATACTTATATAGATTTTTATTATGATAGGACCATTTAAACTCTAGAAGACATGTTGAGAAATTTATCTATATATTTCGAAGGTTTTTGGGATCAACACATAACTTTTTTGAAATTTTCTTACTACAGTTTCTTTCATGCCATTATTCAAATGGATTTTTATGAATACCTCTATGGTAAAACGTAAATAACTACAATGTATTAGAATGAAGTTATAGAATAAAGTCTATTTAGACCTGATCTAGCTAAGAAAATTAAAGATAAGGTTAGATACATTAAATATTATATAATATTAATACAGAGTTTACAAAAAAGTTATGCCAAAAATCACTGTAAGTATTCGTATTTTGATGTCGGTGACAGCATATTCTAAAAAATATCTCCTCGTAAGAGGGTGATGAGATTTGTAAATAATGGAAAGTTGTGACCTGGGTATATTAGTCCTTTTTAAATTTTTGATCGTAACAGGATGGTAGCTTATTGATTGGTTCTTCCACCAAATCTCTATCAAGTTCATGATGTCTTCCATGTATCTCTCTTGAGGAAGTAAAAACATGATCCTTCACATGTACTGAAATCATAGTTCATTCCTTTGGATAATAATCTTTCTTATGAAGAGAAACCCATAGATATTTAGGATTTTAGAGATAAATTTCTATAAAATAAGACCACTAACCTGGTCAATGTTTTTTGGCTAAACAACCAACTTGAGGAAGATATGTGGGAACCTAAGAAAGTAATGAGGAAGTGGTGTCATCATCTATTTGTATGAGAGTGATGAATTTCAAGGGTGAAATTCATTTTAAGGGGGTATAATGTAACACTCTAAGATTTTTATGAATTATTACACTATAAATAATTTGATTTATTTGATAGCTTACGTTATACACAATACAAAGTTTAAGAAAACCTAAAAAACTATTAAAATATTCTTATTTAAACTATTAAAAAAATTATTTTCATGATATAAATTTCTTTTTAATTTTTATTAATTATATAATGACCTTAATTTCTTATGAAAAAATAGATGTAGTATGTCTCTATTAAATAAAAAAATATATAATAAATGAATTTAAAAATATTAAAAGTGATATAATTTGAATGAGTTAATGTGACTCAAAAATTTTATAGGTATATATACATATTAAGGAGGTGTGAAAAAATTATATTCGATATCCTCCTTTTTCATGTTGTGTTTAAAGTTAAATTTAATGAATAGTTTCAAAATTGATAATAATGATATTTTATCAAAATTGTATTTTATTAAATTATATAAAAATATAAAAATATTAAAATAAAACAAGGTGAATATTATATGGTAGATAATTTCATAAATTTTCCATTTATGTTCCAATTTCTACCTTATAAGTAAAAACTACACCCCATTAATATTTAAATGTTGTTACCGTAGAAAAAAAATTGGTTAACTAAGGGTTAATCAAAATAGTTAAGTGTAAAATGAAAAAAAAACTTGAATAAGTTATATTTTTTTATGTAATTAAAAACCTATCCAATATTATCTTTAAATCCCAGGCCAATTTGAGGAATTTTTATTGATAATGAATTTATTATGATTTAATCTTTTCAGAAATTTCAAAAGTGACTCTCACATCAATTATAAAAGGGAACCTCATCCCTCAATTCTTCACACCACTTTTATATTTCTAGATAGACCAAAAACTACCAAATTACCTTATAAACTTACATTTACACATTATAGAGGCTTTGGTCTTCCCATAACACCAACCATATAGCCTTTTAGAAGATATCTAAAGGAGTCGTTTCTAAGAAGAGGTAGTCGCCTTACCCAATCACTTTCTTTTCTACTCTTCTTTATATCCTCTAAATATATGTTATGTATCATAAAATAATAAATTCAGTATAATAAATATTCTTAATTTTTTTCCTTATAATTTAAAAACTATTATAAACCCTCTTTCCCATCGAAGGATAAGTGAAACTATCGCTTATGCATATGTACGGCTTACCAACTCCATGCAGCGATACCATTCATTTTTCATCACTGAATTTTATGGATGGGTATTGTGATGGATTTATTGATTATATATGATATTAGTGAAAAAATTATACTTCTTGAATAATAATATAATTTCTACCTTTTTATCATCCAATCCATTGAGAAACGATAATGTCGCTCAGGACTACATGTGGACTACCACGTCCACAAAGCGATGAGATTCATTTTTCATTTGTAATTACATGGATGGTAATGAGGATGAATTTTATGAATATATATAATATATATTATATAATAATTTTATTATAAATATAATTAATATTTAACTTTATTTCATTCTATTCTTTGAAAAATGAAAACTGCATTCATGCGTAAGTACGACATATCATCTCCACGAACAATGAAATTAATTTTTCTATCTATAACTTTTATAGATGAATAAATATATGTATATAATGAATATATATTATAATTATACCATGATAAATATTATTTTGATTATATAACCTAGATATATATATAAATACCAGAACTATAGAACAGATATACTCATGATAAATAAAATAGTTAAAACCTGGAAATAAAAATTTTAATAAGGAACTATTTACAAAAGTGGAGTTGAAATGTAATAAAGGGATAATATATGATATTATAAGTATAAAAATGTCTCTATTATATAATTATAATAAATATAAATTTATTATATAGGAGGTTAGAGTGATTTCAAAGCAAAGTGAACTTGATGTAAGGGTTTATTTCACAATCTCATCAGTATTCTTATTTTTTTTGTTTAATTCTCCACTGGTGAATATTTATCTTCTATATCCATGTTTTTTTTAAATAAATTTTTTACCATCCTCCTATTATTTTTTAGATTCATTTTACACATGTTTTTTCAATTTACAAAATAGTTTGAAAGGGATTTTTTTTTCAAATGATATACTTTCTGACTTTTTTAGAAAAAATTTGGAAGGAATTATTTTTAACATATATAGAATGAATAGATTTTCCCTCCATCATGAATAAATTTTACATTGAAGCTTACTTTATAATCATACATAGTTCTTTTCAAATATTTTTTTTCATTTATAATTACACAACTTTTTAAAAGAAATGATTTTAAAATGGAATGGTTATTTTCCCCAAGAATTATTCCAAGTGATCTTTCAAAATAATTTTCCATATAAGATTACATTATTTGAGGTAACATATTATTTACTGGGGATATGATACAATTATACCATATTCAATATTTCTCTATATGTTTTATGTTTATGAATAAAATATAAAATGATTATGAAACCCATATATTTTTCTTGGGTTATGTTATGATGAAATATCTATGAAACCCATTAATTTTAATGGGTTAAGATATGATAAATGATTTATGATCTTGTGAAACAAATATTTATGATTTTTATTATGTGATGGGTGGTACCTAATTCTTCTTTCAATTCATTGGGTAAATATTGATATTTTGTGAGATAAAAAGTATTGGAATGGTGAGTGAACCCAATTTAGTAAGGGACTTTGTCCACTATGATAGTCTTGGGAGTGAACCTTGACTACTATTATGGTTTGGTGAGTGAATCCATTCCACTATAATGACCTTTTAAATTATCCATGGATACTAAGGAAATTATTTTCAATGCTTATATTTCTTCCAATATTCCATGTATTATGACCATATTATGATCTCATGGCTTATGTAATTTCATTACATTATGATTTATGTCTTATGAACTGCCAAGATTTATTCCCTGACTTAATATTATGATTTTTTATATATAGGTTATGGTTTTTAAATATTATGATCATGTTCTTATACCCTTATTATCATGTTACGATAATGTGATCGTTAATATATCCCTTTTTACCCTTACTAAGCATATGAGCTCACCCCTTTATTATGTTCTTTCCCAAGGTTATGAAGAAAGTTATTAAGTATGAGATGTATAATAAGGGTGAAAGTTATGAAGAAATAGGTGGGATATGATATAGATATTTTGTGAAATAGTTTATTTTTCCATGCTTCCAAATATACTAGTCCAAAACAATTCTCTCATGGATCGAGATGTTATGTAATGAATATTCATCTATTAAGATGTAATATCAATATATTAAAAATTTTGGTCACTATAAAGATAGTTTTTGTAAAAAATTAAAGTTCAATAAATCACAAGAAAGTGATTGTGATCAAGGTATAAAATAAAATTCACAAAAAATGAGAGGTTATTAAAAAATGGTAACCAAGGAATTCATGAGATGTTGTGTGGTAGGTGTGATAAACCTTTAAATAACTCATTATTTTGTGTGATAATACTATTATCTTAAGTTGAAAATAAAAATAAGAAGAATGTTCCTTTATTTATTATGATAAGAATGAGTACCCACACATGGTGACAGTTGGAAGGATAAAGACGACCATGCATCCTATGAATAACCATGATAGGAAATTTTGGAATGGAAACATGAAGAGATATCCTAATTTTTGATTCATATGAACTAGAGGGTCCAGGTTGAGGGGAAAATCTCAACCATGATTATCTGATTAAAGAGTAGGAAACCCCCTCATTATTCCCTTATTTTTTTATTTATACTAATGTCTATATAATTTAATGGGATAAATTTATGGTGAGATGATGAGTACTATAAAATTTGTGAAAAAAATATTGGATTCGTCATGGAGTTCCTAATTCTCAAGGAGTTTTAATGGATACTTGGATTTTATCTTTAAATAAGAATAACCATGATGAAAATGGAGTGAATCTTGAATCTAGATTTCCCTTAAAAATAGAAGAGTTGTATAAAAATCACACATTCCATCTTTGGTTTTATTATATAAAATATTTATATCAATAGGTATTGGTTGTGGATAAGTTCAAGGGGGAAAACATATCTTCACTTGAATGTTTTTTGATGAGTTTTTTTATTAATAATGTAGGTTAAAAATTTCTTCATGAATATATTTGTACAATGCCTAAAATAAGAAATATTAGTTGGTTTCATATGCTAGAAAATTTATAGACATATTGAATTCAATATTAAACACTATCATTTTATATATTGGGATTTTACACATCGACTTAATGTTGTTTAACTGATGGATCTTTTCTAAGAAAAAAATGTGATGGCATCCTTCTATCATCAATTAGATTTGTTGTAACTTTGAGTTAAATGGGGAGAACAAATTTCTTTTAAAATTATAGAATATGGTTAAATATGATTAAGACCTCCCATTATCTTTTCACCTTTTCATTTATTATTAATAATGGAGAGAATAACATTGAATTTATAAAGTCAAGTGGTATAAAGAACAAATCCAAAGGGGGATAATAAAGAACTGAAGTTAATATTGAAGATGACTGTTATATTTGTTTTCAATTTTTTTATGATAAATAAAGTCAATGTATGGTGAAGATTTGGTGATGTGAAAAAACCTAATAAATTGAGTTGCAACCGTTATTATTTAGTGGAAAAGGAGTTGAAGTTGATGCTACTTGTAATAGATAAATTCTACTTTGAGTTCTTAAAGAGTTAAATTCAAATCAGAATCAAATTAATTAGATTATTGGAGAACTAATATTCAAGTAAATTAGTTTAAAATATCCATGGATGAAAAAATCACCGTAAAAAAATTTGTCTCACATAAAATTAGGGAGCTGGAACTATAAGAAATACTAATATCTATTATTAAAATAAGAATAATATAATTTCCAGTTTGATAAACTATCCAAGGTTTATTAATCATGATTTTTTCTACATCAAGTTAATAATATCTATTGGATTATTTTTTTTTAAAAATTATTTAGAGTGATTATGAATGGTCTAAAAATGATAGAATAAGTTTTGATTTTTCATGATGAATTCTAGAATTTAGGGTGTTGTAAATCTATCAAAGTAAAAAATACATAATATAATTCATAGAAGCACCTTGAGATACATAAAATAAATAAATATAAATTATATATAAGATAATTTTATATATATCAAATAAATTTTACTAAGTGTTGAAGTTATCCTTTGTAACGTCCTGGGTTTTTGAGCGGGTCATAAATTCCACAACCTATTTGATTTTTCATTTTGGTGAGTGGTCCAAATTTCTTGTTGATCTTAAAAACTAAATTATAGTAGTTTTATTAACCCAAGTTCTTGTTTTTATATTTTTTTTTTAGGCCAAAAATATACTAGGGGTTTCGAGTGAGTTTTGGGTGCAGCATACCCAGAAAAATCAGTTTTGAGAATACGCTGACAAAGGCACACAATTTGGAAAAATAGTGCAGCCTCCCAGAAGTAAATCTAAGGCCCTCCAGATGAACTAATCACAATTTATCAACCCATACAAGAGGGTTTGAATGGTCATGTGGTGGTTTTTTAGTTTTTAGAAGAGGGTATTCTCATGGTCTATGCATGGTTTGGAAAACCGTTCGAGGTGGGAGCCTTGGACAGTGGAATCTTCATGGGATGAACATTGTTTGGTAAATTTCCCACCTAGTCATGTGAGGGGAAATAACTGTTGATAGTGGGTGTGAATTATTGGCACATGGTTATCCAAATCCTATGAGTTAACCATGTGACTCATTAAGAAGTGTGAAATTACAAAATTTCCCCTCCTTCCTTATTAGTATTCCTCCTCTCCTTTCTCTCCCATTTTCCAACGCATGTAGGGGGATTCTCAAAAAACTTATTCCACCTAGTATTTGAGCCAACTTCTCAATCTAGACTCTGATCTTTGATCTGTTGGTAGCTAAAAAATTTTCTTTGTTAGACCTTTAATCCGCTATTGTCTTTTCTTCATTCATTTCTCCACATGGAACACTATGCCCACGAAATCTATTTTACCCCATTTTCATGGAATTCATCTAAAATTCCATATTATTCCAATTTTACTTGAGTTAGAGACTAATAATTGGTGAGAAAGCACAAACTAGTATGAGGTAGGTGGTACCTAGCATTTGTTTTGTTGTTTTATAGGTGTGTTTATGTGTTACAAAATATGTGTGGGGTAGGTTGTCCAAGTGAGGCCCTAATAAATAAATGATTCCTTTTAAATTGTTAAACTGATGATATAGGATGTCATTGTAAATTCCCTATTCCACTAAAAATGGTTATGTCAGGTATGGGGATTAGACCAACTTAGGAATTTTTGTCTGAGAATATGAATTAAATTAAATTGAGTTATTTATATTGAATTTCTTGGTATTATGGGAATGTGATAAGATTTTCTTGAGGATTGAGGTGATTTTGATAATAAAGTTAATATCTTACCTCTCTAAGGTTGAAATAGTGTTACCCATCATTATTTAGTGACATTTTCATAAGGGTGTGAGGTGGTATATATTGTCATTTTGGTTATTGGTTTTCCACTCACCATTTGTTGGTCAATGCGTCATTAGAGTCATGTAAACATAGATATGACTCAGATTAAGGTGGTTTTGATGATTCATTTTGGGTGGATCCCCCCATAGACTACGCAACTTAGGTGATGGTATTGACCATCAGTTACATTGAGGGTGATCACTATAGAAAGTCACATGGATTGTGTTGGACCATCAGTTGACAGTGATGAGACTATCGGTTGGGGGTTGAGGCTTTCTAGGATACATGAGACTATTGGGTTAGGAAATAGGAGTATGGATATAATCATACCTTGTGATGGTGGTTGTTGAGCCGATGAGGATTATTATTTGGAGGATATACATTGATGTGCCTCAGGACATTGGGCTTCGATCTAGTGGGGATTTTTTGAACTGAGGTCTAAGGGACTAGATACTTACTTCTTGGACATGCCATTTGGATGTCAGATATTTGTTGATGGCATGAGATACTGAGTGACATATTTTTAGGAGTAACCTGAGGGTTCACCTAGTATGATATTCTTTAGAGGACACCTTGGTATTTATTCCATGGGTCCATGACATTATGGTTATATATATTCTTACATGTGATATAGACCATATATATAATTGAGGGAATGTATTTAGACATATATAAATGATGGTCGAAGTAGGTGATCACTTCCTTGTGGATGATGAGGACAATGAAATAAGGTTATTATTAAATGTACATTTGTTTTCCTTTTATTTATATTTAGTACAGCTAGGGACATGTTGGTGTTTTCCTATTAAGATTTATTCTCACACCCTACATGGCCCCCTCGTAACACATGTATACTTTATGTGTCTTCGATATGGTAAGTGACTGAGCTTAGAAGTTAAACCTTAGTGGTCGATTTGGACCTTTTTCATGGGATGGATGTAATTAGACCGTGGTGGTTTCTCTGCATCATCTTTAGTTTACTTTTTATTTTTCAGCAATCTTATATATGTATGTACTATTATGGTCATCCACAGTTGAACCTTTTTACCTATTTTGTGTAAATTATTATGGTATATGTGTCTAAAAATGATAATTTGGTGTTTGAAATTTCTTATTTATTATTATTATGTTGTTCATTAATTATACTTCCACTACTTTATTTTTTTCTATTGTATTTTGATTCTTCTTCCGCTGGTGTGTGTATATATATATATATATATTGATTGTTATTATCACCACCACTAGAGGGTAAAATCTCCCCACTATCACCACTTTACACCCTCGCTACTAGTCAGCAGCCTTTGGTGTATGGGGAGGTATACCTAAAGCTCAGTGGTCAACCATCCCAGAGAACTGTTTAAAGTGGAATCCATGCCAGGTTATTATAAGTACTATCAAAGTAGATTATTTTTGGTGTTTTTTTGGATGCATCACAAGATCATGATATTAAATGGAAATGGTGTTTGGTGGGTTACAAATTATATCAAATGTTTACTTTCCTATTAGCCTTACTATTTTGGCTATAGTAGACTAAGGACTATGATGTTGTTAGAACTGGGTATTGAGCTCGAGATTGGGTTCCTACAGCCCCATGAATAGGGGAAATTCCATGTTTTCAGTGGTTGGAAATTTATATTTTTATGTTTTCTTTTATATTTGATTTTATTTTCACCTTAGGTGGCACACTTGAGTGTGATTGTTATCTATTATATGGATTTTGATCCTTGGCCATGTATGGAAATGGAGGTTTGATTTTTCATATTGATAGGAACTTAAGATCATATGATGTTTTTATTAAGATTTTCATTAGATACCTCAAATGCAATAACAGTGGTTGGGTTGTTTATAGTGTCAGAAAATGATGCTAAATAGTGTTTTTATACTTAGCCTCTTTTGGTGGTATTCTACTATTCCAACCCATACATATGGTTCCAATGAGATATGTATGTTATTATTTGTGATGTAATGTGCATGTAATATATGAGTCTGGCCCTAATAAGGGTAGGAAGGGATAATAATAGGTGGTGAGTTGTTTAAAGTGTCAATAGTGAAGCTAAAAAGTGTTTTATTGGATAGCCTATTTGATGGAATTATACTCATCTTCCGCATATTTATTTATATGATATAAGATTCCAAATCCTTTTATGGTAATACATGGGGCCATGAGTATGGATTATATATGATTCCTGAATCCGATGGGGGTAGTAAGGGAGCCATGATGTCAGGTTACATTTGATACATAACCCTGATATGAGTGGGTAAGGTTCCTTGAGACCAGATATCTTATGATAGGGTGCGATAACTAAGTATAAGGGTGGGGAGATGTGTTGTCTATTACAACTTTCCCTATCTATGATAGTTATGTATAAATATTGTCATGGCTCTTTTACCATTATATTGGTATTCAATAAGAAGCCACCTAGATGGGATCTAGTGGGGTGTTAGGAAGGTGGTGATGTGGTACCTCAACAGTGTACATAGGATGAGGCCTTAGAGGGTCTGGGTGATCACAATTTGTAGGTACAAGCATAGGTAAAGTCTCAATTATAGGTTGTACAAACAAACTATATGGAAACTTTTAGTCTACAGATGGATGGGAGGCTTAGGGAGAGTCTAGTTTGGGTTATACATGGCATCGATAGGGGAGCTTATGGAGCTGATCCATTGATGTCATAACTGACTCAATAGTTCCATTCATATCACCTATAGCTATTTTAAGGTGATGGTGGACCACAAGAAGTATATAATTGGATCGAGTTAACCCATACCATCTTTGAACAGCTTGAGACACCCCTAGGTTGGAGGGTGAAGCTGGAAATGCACATTCTCAATGGAATAGAAAAGCATTGGTGGGATGTACAAGTATAGGCCGGTAGTCGTGAGGGATTGTCTTGGAGTATTTTGGGGACAAATTATTTGAACACTTCTTTCTGGAGATATTGAGGGAAGATAGGGCCCACAAGTTCCTAAATTTGTATTAGGGGGTACTTCTATCATGGACTGTGAATCCAACTTCACCGTCTTATCTAGATTTTCACCTATGATAGTGCGAGATGACATCTACATGGTTCAGTGGTTCAAGGATGGATTGTGAAATGCTATCAAGGTGTAGGTTAATATATTAATGATTAATTCCTTTTTAGAGGTGGTCAACCATGAACTGACAGCTTAGGGGAATCTAGAGGACCAATCTTATTCGAGTCATGTGATTGCATTAGGTGAGCTGAGGAGTGAGTCGTTTTGTAGCTAAAAGTGGGGATTTTAGGAATAAAAGTATGGAATCCATGCTAGATATTTAGGTAGACCACTGTGGAGTGGATATTCTGTAGTTTGATTCTAGTATGGAAGCCTGTACATGTCCAGACATAGTGCAAGCTGACACCAAAGGAGTGCTAGTAATGTGGCCAAATCGAGAATCTGGAGAGGTTCTGTAGGAAGCCTTCTCTAATAGCTGGGAGCTAGGGATAGGGGAAGACTTAGGGATCTATGGTAAGAACATGGGTAGTGCTAAGAGCTAGTATCCAAGATTCAGTTGCACGCAGAGGTCATAAAAGAGATAGTGGGATCCAATAGTGTGGTTATTGGCCAATAGCTGGTGAAACTTCATAGGAAGGCTAGGCCTCAGGTAGTCTGGATTTAATCCAGGTGCACATAGTTGATATTCTAGGTGTAGAGTAGGTTAGGGAGCTGACTGAAGTTAGAGGTACACTGTGGGAGTGACTGGGTTACGTTTTGTTTTGTCTTTTACTGGTTTTAGAGCATGAGGTGCATAGATGATGATGTTGAACTAACCAAGTTCTAGTTAGTAGGTTGGAGTCGATTATTATTTGTGATATATATATATATATACATATATATATATGAGGTGTGTTGGCATTTGGGCATCAATGCAGTGTAGTTTTTACTTGAGCTATGTTGGAATATGGGCATCAATGCGATGCGGGTTTTATTAGAGGTGTGCAGGCATCTGTGCATTGATGCGATGTAGATTTTATATGAGGTGAATATACACATAAATTTTTATTATAATGAATATATATATATATTATAATTGAAGGTATGGGAATCTTATTAGTTGTGGGATATGATGGGTGTTAGGTATGAAACGGGAATGGTTTGAGTGCCTGATGAGATGTAGGAATGAAAATGCATCATGGGAGGACTTTTGATTCCAAGAATGGTGGGTGGAATAGCGTAATTCTTATTTTTAATCGGGATGTGATTGGGTAGGTAAATATTATTTTGGGGAGAACCTTGAAGAAAGTTGACCTATGTTGAATGACTGAGGTATAATGGGTTAATGTAAATGATATGGGTATGTTTAGTACCATCATTGGGTAATACTTGATAACTTAGGGAAGAGATATTTTAATGTGGGGAGACTATAACATCCTAGGTTTTTGAGAAAGTCGTAAATTCCCTAGCCTATTTTATTTTTCATTTTGGTGAGTGGTCCAACTTTTTTTTATCTTTAGAACCATATTATGGGAGTTTGATTGACCCATGGACTTTTTTGATCTATGGAAACATATTTTGGGAGTTTAATTAACCCATGGACCAACTTTTAGATGATTTTTAAGGCCTGAAAAGTACCTCTGGGTTTTGGGTGAGTTTTGAGTATGGAAGTCCCCAAAAACATAGTTTCAGGAATACATTGATAGGGGCGCACAATTTAGTCAAACCAGCTAGCCTCCCATGAGTAATTGTGCGTCCCTAAAAATGCACTGAGCATGATTTATCAACCTATTTAAGAGGGGGAACACTACTGGGAGGGACCAATGTAGTTTCTAGGAGAGGGGATTTGTATGGTCTGCACACAGTTTGGAAAACCATGTGCTTGACTACACAAGGTGGTAGCCTTGGAGAGTGACATCTGCATGGGTTGCACATGGTTTTGTAAACCATTCCCTTAGCCATGTAAGGATAAATACCTATGGACATTGGGTGCACATGGTTGGCACATAGTTATCCAAACATTTCAATCTAACTGTGAACCTTATTAAAAAGTGTGAAATTACAAAACTTCCCCTCCTGAATTATTATTTTTCTTCCTTTCCTTTCTCTCCTAGTTTCCACCACATATAGGGAAATTATCAAAATCCTTCACCACCTAGTCTTTGAGACAAATTCTCAATCCGGACTCTAATATTTGATCTGTTGGTGGCTATGAATTTGTATTTATAAGACCGTTAATCCACTATCCTCTTTTCTTTGATAGTTTTTTCATATGGAATGCTAAATTTGTGCGATCTACTTTACTATATTTTCAGGGATACCATTTAAAACAAATTTTTCTTCTGATTCTGCTTGATTTATAGGCTGATATTAGATGAGTGAGTGACTACTAGTATGAGGTACGTGTTACCTATATCTCTTCATGATTTTACAGGCATTTTTCATTCATTTCTAAATATTCATAGAGTGGGTAGTCCAAGTGTGACCCTAATAAATAAATTATTTCTTTTAAATTGTTAAAATTATGATATAGTATTCCATTATAAATTCCCTAATTCACCAAAAATGTTCAAGCCGGTTAAGGGGATCAAAACAGCTAGGGTAGTTTAGTCCAGGCATATGAATTAACTTAAATTGAGTTATTTATACTGAATTGGTTGGTTTTGTTGGAGAATGACGGTCATGGCCTGAGGATTGAGGTGATGATGATCACATAGAATGAGGTTAAATTTTTTGTCAGCATGTTCTTGGATATAGATACTAAAGGTGATGTTGATCACTAGGTTGGGGGACATGGTTATTACAATGGGGTGACATGATTTTCAGGTTGAGTGCATGGGTCTATGAGGTTGAGATGGTTCCAACCATCCTTATTTAGCAACATGGTCACAGGGGAATGAGGTTTTGGATGATGTGGATATGGTTGTTAGTGATTTCATATCACCATTTTTTGGCCAATGCACCATTGGGGTTGTGTTCACACAAATAGGAATCAGATCAAGGTGGTGCGGACCACTTGTTGTAGGTGGAGGCCCCCATAGACTATGAGGATTAGGTGATGGTGTTGACCATTGATTTTATTAGGGGTGTTCACCATAGAAATCCTAGTGGATGGTGACGGAACATTGGTTGATAGTGATGAGACCATTTGTTGGGGGGTAAGGCTCTCTGAGATACTTGAGGTCGTTGGGCCAGGACATGGGATAAAGGATATATCTATGCCTTGGGACATCAAATTTTGAGATAATAGTGATTATTATTTAGAGGATAAACATCACTATTCCTCATGACATCGAGCTTCGAGATGGAATACATAATTTTAACTAAGGTATGAGGGACCAGATACATACAACTTAGGTATTCTATTTGGATGCTAGATATTGATTGATGGGATGGGGCGCCAGGTGAAAAACTTTTAGGTGGAACATGAGAGTTCACTTGGTATGCTATTTGTTAGGGGATTCCTTGGGGTTTATTCCATGATACCTTTCCAGTGTAGTTATATATATACATACATGTGATGTACTCCATATACATAATTGGGGACATGTATTTAGATATATATTAGTGATGGTTGAATCAGGTGATCGCCTTTTTATGGAAGTTGATCACAAAGGAAGCGGATTATTGTTAAATTCCCATGTGTTATCCTATTATTTATATTTAGTACACCTACTTATTCATTGATGTAAGATAAGAACATATTAGTGGTGTAATACTAAGATTTATTCTCTCACCCAATAAAAACCCTTTGGGACACATGTTGAATTTATGTCTCTGTGATCAAGTAGTAGACCGATCTTAGGAGATGGAGATTAGTGGTCAATTTGAACTTTTTTCATGGGATTGATGGCATTAGACCATGATGGTTCCTCTATAGCAGCTAGAGTTTAATTTTAAGCTTTTTTAATTATTATATATGTATGAAAAATTATGTTTAGACATGGGAGACCTTATTTACATATTTTTTATGACATATTATGGTATATGACTCTACAAATGATAATTTGTCCTTTTGGCATGTTTATTTATTATTCTGTTATTTTTCATTAATTATGATTTGGCTATTTTATTTTTCTTCTATTGTGTTACGATTATTTTTACACTATTATATATATATATATATAAAACCTTATTATCATCACCACTGTATCATATAGTCTCCACACTATAACAAATTTAGACCCTCCTACTAGTCATTATCCTTTGGAATATGGGGAGGCGTGCCTAAGGCTCAAAGTTCAACCAGCCTAGAGCACTGTTTAAAGTGGAATATGGGTTAAAGCACCACATACCTGTATATGTAACATAATTTTATGCCGTAGATCACAAGACATTGAAAAATGGATTAATACTTAGATCATTATCAGGATGATACACAGCATATTTTTTGAAGGAGTGATAAAAATTGGAAAAGAGAATCATTCATAGTGCACACGTAATATATTCTGAGTTAAATCATGAAAAATCAACAATATTGTATGGAATGTAACATATTTATATGTTATGTAATATAATATCTAGAGAAGAACTAGAAAATTTTAAAAGGTTGATGTTCAAATTTTGGTACATAATATTTTCAAGGAATTCATGATATATTTTATAGAGTACTAAAATGTGTCAATGGATTGAGGTTTCAAGATAAATGTATGATATTTAAATTTATATATGATATGTTCTTCTAGATAAAACTAAAATGAGACAAATGGAAATATCTTATGTGATATAGAATAACAAAAAAAAATATTACAAATGGGTTTCCTATTTAAGATTTATAGCAATGGAAGGAACTTTCACTATTATACATAATATATATAATATCTTATGTAAGTATTTATACTTAAAGGATAATTTTGGGAATTAAAAATAATGAATTAGCTATGGTTTCATGGATTAATTATTATGATGAATTATAGTAGTTTATATGATTCTTGATTTGTTCTATATGGAAATAAATATCACAATAAAATATAATTCTTATACAAGATGATTGAGATTGAGGAACTAGTCAAAGAAGGGTTTGGATTTTGAAATTTATCCATGTCATGTGAAGATTTTATACATTGTAAGGTCATGTTAATGTAAACATGAATTTCAAATTATAAATAACATAAAATGTCATAGAATTTATAGATCACTTAAAGAAGGAAATATCCCAATTTATGGAAATTTAATTAAAGATATTAATCCGGATTTTGAGTGAATTCAAACTAGAAATATCTACCAGTTTGAATTAGATGATCAAATTACATCTAGAATCAATAATTTTCCATATATAAACAATTGAATCAATATTCATGAGATAATGTTAAAAAATAGTGTAAGAGAATAAAGAGAAGAGGTGATATTAGATAGAACCTGATACTACTGCTATTGGGAATTTTTCTAGTTTGAAGAGATGAAGGAAGCCAATTACATTCAAGAAGAAGCTCATGTGTATCAAGGAAGATAGAATAAGATACCTATAATATTTTCATGTTGTATAAGGTGAATGAGAATTTTCTATATTTCTGGTGTAATTTATGATCACTTCTGTTGTGACTCATGGAGATTAAAGATCCATTATGATTGAAAATCATAGTGTGACTTATATGATAATGGCCAAAGATCATTAAGAAGATCAGGAAACATAGACATGAAGGGAACATGTACAGCTTTCAATATATAAGAATAAAATAGGGGATGATGTCATTTTCAATAGATTTTGGACTTCCTTTGAAGAATTGGGGGTTATAGTATAAATAATATCATATCAGTCACAATGAATAATAACTATTCTAGGCAGTATCAATCAATGGGAAGCTAAAAATCTAATTAGATGATGGAAAAAAAAATTGGGATGTTGTGTAAATATGAAATTCACTATAGGGTCTAGGACGATTCCTATCTATATATAACCCCTTTTGTTTACAGTATAGAATCTATGATCAAATATACTGACAAATCATAACAATGTGTATGATTTCCATGAAGGGGACAAACCATGTAAAAATTCTCATGTGATTTTCTATACACTCATCTACTTGCATATGGGAAAGGTATAAATTATATCAAAATCGAGGATCATACATTATCAAGTCACAAAGGTTAATTTAAATGGAACAAATTTTTAAAAAGATATATCACTAATTCACATAATCCCCTTCTCAGTGATACAATCATACCTTGTAAGTTTATAATTAATCAAATGAGATTATAATCCAAAATAGTTGAATGAATTTACTTCAGAACTCATGTTATAAAGTCTAACAAAAAATTTAGAAAAATGAATCAAATCATTTAACTTCAAAGTAATTTTAAATAATAATAAATTCATTTTTAGTAGTGAATATATTAGCACAAATTTGATATCAAATAGTTTATATTTTCTTTAAGTGGGGTAAAAAACAATAAATTCAACTAAAATATTAAACTCAACATGACTTTATTCATTTTACACTTTAGTTCAAACATAAAAATCACCAAAGTGATGTTCGAGAATATATTTTTTCCCTTGTAAATATTGAATTTTATAATTAATATAGAATAAATTTTAGTAAACAAATGTCATATAAATGTGACTTATCTTTTGTGAAAACAATTATAATGTATTCTTACTTTCTGTTTTCATTGAAGAAACATTTTTCAGAAGAAAATAAACACAAAAAATAAATAGTATAATAAAAAATAGAATGATACCTATTAAAAACTAATTCACAATGAATTCCAAATGACATACATTCAAGGGTAGATTTATTAAATTCAAAATAAATTCAAGATATGTCTTGTTGTGTAATGTAAACTCATTTAACTTGTACTTTTTTTATTTTTAAAAGAAATGAGTAAATTATTGTCCATTTTAGCCACCATATAAAATATTTTCTCATAACTATTCTTAGATTATTTTTGAAAAAATTTCCATTATTGAAAAAATTCATTAGAGTCATCCGTTTGAAAATTTTAATAAGGAAATAATGGTGGATAACAACTCGTTTAATTTTGAAATTCATTAAATAGTAAACGTTAAATGTTTTCATCCAATTTTTTTTACCATTTAAGTTAAAGGGTTTATTGTTTTTAAAATTACATGGTTGTCTATGATTATTTTGTTCAAAACATTCATATACTTTTTGAATTTGGAATGAAAATGATGAACAATTTTCATTAAAAGGGTTATTCTTACCATTACCGTCATAGATTGGATTATTTTTGAAATATCATTGTTCATTATGTTTATTTTTTTTGATCATTTTCTAAAAATAATTTTTAATTTTGATTATGTTGGTGGTAAATAGTTGTGAATTATTAAAATAATTCATGGTAATTAGTTAACTTGTTTAAATAAAATGGTTTTATGGTGATGTATTTTAATAACAAAATCTTTTGGATTTGAATTTTTTTATTTTAATTTTTTTTGTATTGAAAATTGTTTTAGCCAAAATAATTGTTATTAATGTTATTTAAAAATGAATTATAATTAAATTTTTGGGTATTATTTCTTTTAAAATAGTTGGAGTTAAATTGATATAAATTATTTTAATCTATAAATTGAATTTTCTAAGTCAAAAAAAGATCAAATTTGTAACAATCAAAACTTATTATGATAAATGTTCATCAAAGTTGTGAGAACATTTTTTACACACAACATCTGAATAAAATTCACCTTACTTTATTTCATTAATGTGGAAAATTTATATACCAAATGAAATATATCATAATATATCTAAATAAATAATAATTATAAAAATAAAAAATTAAATAAAATTAAAAATAAATAGAAATACAAGAAGATTGAAATATTCCTCACCATATTCTTCTTTAACAATCATATCATTGATAAAAAATGTAAAAATAAAACAAAATGTTAGAAATATGAAAAACATATTTAGAATATAAATAAGAGTATGAGACAAATGATTTTCATGAAGTATATATGGTCACATATAGGAATGTAATATATTCATTACATATATAGTCATTGGGATTATATGGATGTTGGACTTATAATATCATTCTGATCATGTGGCCATTGAAACCATAATAAGACACACAAAAAATTAATAGGATGAATTATAATTTTATTGGGTGTAGTATTCAATTAAAATGTGATCATTATAATATATCAGTTAAATTGGATTGTAAATTTTGGGGTGTCTGAATTATGAAATCTATATAGAATAAAGAAACAATGAAAAAAAGTTGTAGAATCCTTTATTATGAGGCACATTTTACTAAGTGTGTAAATGAGGAAACATCACTAGGTTATTTTATATACCAAGAATATGTTGAACTTCAATAAGTAGGGCATGAGTGAAATATTTTGTGAGAGAAGTTCACGCTCATCAAAATCACTACAAGATCCATGTTAGCTAAATCACCTCATGTGACAGTCACCACTTCTTATATGAACAAAAGGTTATATACATAGGTATTGAGGGTTTTGATAAGTATAATTTAGGAATATATAAACATGTAATTATTAATGTAATAAATGATATTTTAAAAAATATTTTTTTTTTTTATTAAGTGTATTTTTTTACATTTGGAATTTTTATAAAATTTAATTTTAAATAATAAATTTAATTAAATTAGAAAGGTTTTTTTAATAAAAATTCATTGATAAAATTAAAATAATTTTTAATAACTAATTTTTTTAATTTTTCAAAAAATATAAATAAAATCTTTTAAGGTTAAAAAAGAGATTTTTCAATTATTATTTTTAAGTGTAATATATTTTTAAGTTAGTTAAATTCATCACTATTAAAAAATAAATTAAATTAAGTATATTGGTAATATATATAAGAAAAAAATTAAATTCATGGAAAATTTATTACTTATAAAGGAATAAGAATAAATTAATTTTTTCCATAAAAATACATTTTTATAAAAAGTGTTTATATGTGTTATGAAATCTTATATTAAAATTAATTTACATAAATTTTAGAAATTGAATATAATAAAATGGATTTCAAATTTTGGATCAAAATTTACAAATTATTTAATACGTTTAATTTATTTATTTTTAATAAAAATAATTTACTAAGGTAAAATTGGAGTTACAACGGTAAAGGTAAAATGAGGGAAAATGGGTAAATTGAGTGGTAAAGTCCTAAAATACCACACAAAATTATATCAAAAGATGTGGTTGAGGTAATTAATAACATCCCCTTATGATATTTTCATTATTTTCCCACTTTGTATCCAATTTTCATGATAAATTTCATTCCTTATTCATTAATGAATGGGTATTTGTGAAAATACTACTCTAGTTCACCTATAAAAGGATCCATCCTCTACTCACCTCAAAGCACATCTTTCCAATTTTTTTCTATTTAATACCCACTGAAATTATCTCCCCAATAATAATCTATCTTGTTTGGAAACCTCTGGTCAGAAGGAGTACCAAATCCTTCATATCTAGGAGGATCTCTAAGAGAAGGTCCAGGTCTTCAATGTAAGTGTTATCCTCTCCCTAACTATTTTTCTTTATATTTTTCATCCAAATATACTTCAATTTGATTTATAAATTTAATAACATGTTTTAAAAACCACTATTATTCTATATATTTTATATTATAGATATATAATAAAATGATCTTATTCATTCATTCATTCATTATAATACTATCATATTGTGGTTGGTTCTACCACCTACATGAACAATACTAATGATTATATCATGAAAATTTAAGAAAAGTTAAATAATAGTAATATGATAAAATAATTATTTATTTAATATGTATTAAATATAATTTAATAGTAATATATATAATTATATTCATTAATATAATTATTTCTTTTTATTTAATCAATATCCCAAAAAAACAAGATTCTAACTCCAATTTACGTACAATGACCATAACAATCATTAAATAACCATAAGACTTAAAAAATTTATCAAAAACACCCATGTGAACACCATTCATATTATTTAGGTGTTTAAATATAGAAAAGTATCTAGGAATGGAATTGTAATACCAAAGATACCATAAAACAAATGATACAATTAACACATGAATATAAATTTTAACAAAGAATGATTGGAAAATGGTAAATGATAAATTATAAATTAATCAGATAAAGTAAAATAAATTTAAATATGGTTTGATATATATAAATAATAAACATAAAATTGATTATATGGGAATCTATTGCATGCCTAGCCAAGCGAGAATCCAAGATAAGGGGTTTTGTTGAATCAATATCCATTCATTGAGTCGTAATCTTTCTTAATTGAATATATTATTATAAGTTTTTTAAATTCTATAATTTATATTTTTTATTTTTTATTTTAAAATTATATTTTGGTAAATTACATTTTCATACAAAAACCTTCTTCTTCTATAGATTTGTTTCTTCATTAAATATGATGTTAAGAATAATTCTCATTCCCTCTATTAGGTATTTCTCCCCTATATACATATTCATTCTTACCAAAAATGTTTTAATTTATTACTTTGAAATCCAAATATGTTTTTATCTTTTATCATATTTATATTTATATTTTTTCTTTATAAAAATGAAATTTTATATCTCTTTCATCAATGTGGGTTTTCTCTATAACTGTATAAAAATCATAAAAATGAACTTCTTTCTACTTTAATATATTTTATATCATTAAATATACATTTATTCATTTAAATTAAGTTCGTTTTAAAGGATCCATTATAAAGGATTCTTTTAAAATAATTTATTATAAATCCTTCTTTTCAAGTTCTTTGAAATTATTTTTGAGTGACTTGTAACATTTTCTTTTTACGACAATGTTAAAAATATTTTATGAAAACTATTTTTATGATTTCATTTCCATTTTCCTCTATATCTATTATAGATCTATCACTTATATATTTATGTTTCATGAATCTCCCTCTAAATTATCTTATGATATATTCATTTTGTGTGATTAATTTTTTAGTATCAACCAAACCATTTCAGGAGTTTATCTTATATAATACCATTTGAAAATGTTATTCAAC
Organism: Viscum album; assembly: GCA_963277665.1. Classification (NCBI taxonomy): domain Eukaryota; kingdom Viridiplantae; phylum Streptophyta; class Magnoliopsida; order Santalales; family Viscaceae; genus Viscum; species Viscum album. Next base: position 856,893,654 of record OY728158.1, on the reverse strand, counting down.
CCACATTATTTCCATATGGTTTTCATGATAATATATATGATTTATTTAATGTGGAACACATTTGTTTATCATTATATGATGGGTGTCTCTAATATATCCCTCAAATACATTTGGCAAAATTTTATATCTCATGATATTAGTATGGGATATGAGGAGTGATGATTGATCCTCCATGAGTCATTGATAGTGATTCCCAATCCACTATGTCATGGGACATTGATAGTGACTCCTTATACACTATGTTATGATGTTATTGGTAGTTTACCTTGACAGATGTTAGAATTTTATGCTTATTTCTGTACCAAAATCCTATATTTTACCCCATGAATAATTATTATTATCCCCTAGTTCCATATTCTTGGGCCATGGTATATGTTATTCTTTCATTATGATATTTATGATGTTATATGTCAATTTATTATAACTTATAGACAACTATTATGATTCCATGTTATTTTTAATCAGACATTTCTCTCCTATTAATGTGTTGTCACACGATTATGATCTAATATTATATGATTTGTGGATTTTTTTTCTCTTATTGAGAGTTTGATCTCACTCCTTATGTTTTCTCATTTCCCTATGAAATCACATACAAGAATATGTCTAAAAGGAATTCATGTATATTGAATTTTTTGGGAGATGTTGAAGTAATAATGTTCAATAATATATTTATAAAGCTAATCACTAAAGATAATAAACCTTTGGGTTTTATTATTTTGTGTTTATTTGTGAGATATAATATTTAAATTATGGAAATGATATAAAATATATACATTTTATGATCAGGTAATATCATTTGGTATCATATCTAGGTTTATTTATTTTCATGGATTAGGTTAAGAAGTATAAGGGAACTAAACCTAATGAAACTTTGGTCAAACCAAACGTATCATATGTTAAATTGAGAATGTTATCAAATCAGACACTATAGGTTTTATCTTTCAAATTAATATGATTTATTTTTCATGATTTTATTAATATATTATGGGTTATTACTTATGTTAACCCTTTTGATTTTAGTAAATGACTATAACTAGGAGGAACTGAGTTACCAATTATTGTGATTGAAAATGAAATGATTGTCTCACTGATAATCCAAATGGGTTGTGAGATGGTGTATTAACCTTCATAGATATGTCATCTCTAGTTATGAATAATAACTTGAATCATGTCAAACCCTACAATGCACCAAAGAAGGAGCCTTATTGTATCGAGTTCATCATACATCAATGACCACTATCCTTTAGTAGATCTTCTGATCTATTAATTTCTAAATAATGGATCAATACACTAGAAAATATATTTTATACTATTCAATGATCAAAATAAGAAAAATTAATCTTATGTATTTATTAGATAGAAGGTGAAGTCGACCAATAGTATAATTTTTTCATGACCAAGAGGAAAAATTAGGAAATTTACTCTTATAAATGGGAGAAATTTAAGTAAATATTCTTTAATATATATTTTCCTTAAACCATTCACCTTTAAATAGATAAATAATTATTTATGTTAAAGGAAAAGTAGGATGAATCAATTGGTTTATATGAATAAAACGTTACAAGACTCACATAGTACACCTTTAGTTTTACTAAGAACCTTGAAAGAATGATCAATTGTTTATTCAGTGGCCTTAAACCAAGTATTTTAAAGACATTATCCGTAATGGGATTTGGTAGTTATGATAAATTTATTCAATATGAACTTAAGGTGGAAAATTAAATCAATGACTCTCATTATTATAATAGATTTGGAGATAATAAAATGAATGTGTTCATGGAAAACTAAATGATAATCACATGGAGGAAAGAAAACTCAACTATCTATATTCCATAAATGTGTGAGGAAGAACCTGAGAAATTTACTCAAAGGTTCTAGAATATTTTTTACATGTAGTAGAGCAGGAAATAAATAAAAAAATTATTTAGGAAATATTAAGAGGACAATTAAAATAATTAAGGATTATAAGGTCCCATCTATTACACTACCCACACTTCATTTATTCAAATAAATGGAGTTTAGGTATTGTGAAACTCATTTCTTTTATCCAAGTGATAATGTGGATAATAAACATTAGCAACCTCTACGGTTTTGGTAACAATAAATAGACTATATAATCACTAAAATTTTAGTGGATTATAATAATTAAGTGGTTAAAGGTACACTTACTCTCTATTTTGGATCAATGAATGTATTATTTGATTCTAGTTCTTTATATTCATTCATATCAGGAATTTTTTTAAGAATATTGGTTCACTGCCTTAAAAATTAGATACTGAGTTATTAATGAAAAAACCTAATTGTGTGATGATTCCATCCAATGTATATAACTCTTCTATTATTGATATTGTTTGGAATATACTCCATGAAAATCTATTTAGTATTTCCTGAGTTGAATTTTTATGTGATATTTGTAATGGATTAGAACTCCCTACATAGATTCAATTATAATTATTAGAATAAAGAGATCTTATTTTATATCCCAAATCTTCCCATGATCAAATATCAATGAAATGATAATTATAAACTCCAATTAGAACTTTTTCCCTTAATATGGGTTGTAATACACAATAAAAAGGGAAAATTGGCTCAAATGGCGGGGAAGGAACTCAACATTTATGATATTACAATTGTATGAGAATATATTAATGTATTTCCCAATGAACTACCTCACCTTTTCCAAGAATGATAGGTTTAGTTTTCAATAGAAATATTACTTGGTTCTATACATATATAAAAGTTTCCTTATAGAATGAATCTCATTGAGTTAGAGTAATTAAAGAAGAAAATTCAAGAGAATTTGGATAAGGGTTTTATAAACCCAAGTTCTTTATTATGTAGTGCTCATGTCATCTTTGTAATGAATAAGGATAGATAAATGGTTATTTGTATTGATTATCATGAACTTAACATGATAATGATCCAGAATAAGTATCCTCTACCCCACATTAATGATTTTTTCAATCAACATAGAGTGGATAAATACTTCTTAAATGTGTATCTTTGATTTGAATTCAATTAATTAAGTAAAATGAGAGAATATAAACTGAACAAAACATTCCAAAAAATATATGGACACTATGAATTAATAGTTATTCCATTAAAAATAACAAATCTCCCTATTATATTTATTGATTAATGATTATAGTCTTAGAGATTACCTTGAATTTCTTTTGATAGTATTTATTGTTGATATTATTCTATATTCTAAGATAAATCATGAACATGAAAAGTATTTGAGTGTTTTTCTAAACCATATATAGAAGAAACTATATTCCTAGTTTGGAATGTGTGAATTTTGGCTAAAAAAGGCATCCATATTTGGTCATGTAATCACAAGTGAGGGTTTATCAATGGATCCTTCAAAGGTATGGTGGATTAAATAGTGGACTAGAAAAAAATATATAATAGAGATACATAGTTTTATTGGATTATCTGGATACTATTGATGATTTCTGAGAAATTTCACATGATTTTACAATTTTCTAACTATGTTCACATGAAAAGAATTATAGTTTTTCTAGATAGATGAGTGTGAATATAGCTTCAAGGAACTTAATAAGAGGTTGGTCACTACACATGTACTTACACTACCCTTTAGTGGATAAGGGTTTATGATATATCATGATTTTTTAAAGATGTTCTTACGATGTGTCCTTCTGTAAAATGGGAAGTATATGGATTATAAATCATGTCAATTGGATGCCCATGAGAAAAAATATTGGACTCATGATCTAGAGCTATTAGTGGCATTTTTTCATTAATGATCAAGTGTAATTATCTTTATGGTTAAAAGTATTATTATATTGTTAAAAAGAACATAAAGTATATATTATAATAGAATGGTATGAATATGTACCAAAGGAGATGATTAATATTAATCAAATACTATTATTATTCAATACATTACCATCATAGTAAGGAAAACAACATGGATAATTCTCTAAGTTGAAAGTTCCATGCTACAATATCCTTGATGAGGATTGAAAGAAAGTCAATCATTATGGATATTTAAAGTACGGACATGGAAATCACAATGGATGGGATGAAATACAATATTTCCCAAATGATTTATAAACCATCATTCTATATGAAAATCATGGAGGCTCGAAAAGATGACTTGGAGAAATAAAAAAGGTAGAAATTATTCTAGAGCCAAACCTTGATAGGTAGGGAGTTATAAGATTAGGAACCCAAATATGTGTCTATTTCTATCCAAAACTCTGATTTAACTCTTCAACTGTTCTGTTAGTAGTGAAGACAAACTTCTCAGAGTTAGGTGGTCACCTGATCTTTTCTATTGATTCCATAGAATTCATATTGTTCAATAGGACCAGAGTTTAGGATCATATATAACTTTTTAGGGGTAATTTTTGTTAACTTAAGTATTATCTTATATATTTAGGTCATATCCATGAATCATCCCCATATACCATTCTTGGGATGGTTACCACTATGTTGTCTATTGATCAATAATATGGATCGATGTGAATATATTTTTGTATAACAGTTTATTTATCCTTTCTCTTATTAATTAATAATGGTTTGGTTTAATGACACCTATATGGGAACAATAGAATTTATCTCCATCTAGGGAGGTACTGAGTGTTCATGGTATTAGGATATGACCCATAAAGAATGAATCATATATATCTTTATAAAAGGGATCATAACCCACATATTTTAATGCCTATTAATGGGACACGTTATTCCATTTAAGTTTATGTGATAGGGATTATTGTAGTGACTTTTAAGTTCATTAATATAATGGCATGTGATTTTCATACACAAATATTACTAAAATTATAATGATTATTCAATACATAAAAATATTATCCATTCCAGAACCATAAAGGGTTAGAGTCTTTGAAGACTAAATATAAAATATTCTTCTTTTATGAAATATCTTAAACATCTCCCAAAAAGATATTATCACATAATACTCCTCTTAATAATACCCTACCTAAACCATCATTCATCACCCAGGGAAGGAAACAAATAAAAGTGTGAGTTTAGATGCTCAGTAAGGGTAAATATAGGATATATCAATCCATGATCATATGAATTCATAAGATAATAATATTGTTATGTGATAATGAACATAACATAAAAAGTTCATCCTCAAACCATCATAGATCATAAAAAAGATTCATGTAATAGACATTATCATTTCAGAAAACATGGACTATAAGAGTGATAAATTATCATAAATCAATCATGAACCATAATCTCATGACATAAAAGTATGGCACAATCATAAATATAGAAAACCATTTAATATGTCAAAGTTAATTACCAAGACCATAAAAATAGTAGATTAGGACTCACCTGTTTCCTATAATATATCAAGATGCACCAGTTTCCCGTTTTGGATTAGGGAACACTTATTTCCCATGGTGTATCAATCCCATAGACTTGTTTACTATTTTTATATCAAGAGATATAAACATTTACCCAATGCATTGGAGGGAGATATAGTTATCACTCGTTCTATAATAAAAACCATAATTATGTGTTATATAGGATCATAAATCATTCATCATATCAAAAACCATGGAAAGAAATGGGTTTTATAAAAATTTTATCATTTCATAACCCAAGGAAAAGAAATGGGTTTCAAAAACATTTCATCATAGCCAAACTCTTGGAAAGATAGCAGGATTCATAAACATCATGTCATCATAATAATAATCCATTTAGAGAAAAAAATGTTAGTATTCTTGAATCATAAACACAATAAAGTATTAATAAAACCAAGGGTTCATTTTAAATAAAAAATAATTTTGAAATTTCACTTATAAAAATTCTTGAGGGAAATAACTTTTCCATTTTGAAAAAAAAAATTATCTTAAAGTCATGAAATTACAAAGGAAACAATTTTCTCTTGAAAATAACCTTTTATACTTGTATATTAAAATTAAAATAATTAAATCCTATTGATGGAATAAAAATAATCTCATGCCGTATAATTTTAAAAAATATTCCTTTCATATTATTTTTGAGAAGTCATAAATAACATCATTTAGAAAATGGAAAAAATAATCCTTTCAAACTATTTTGTAAAAATTAAAACATGAATAAAAATGAATTTAAATAAATCATAAGAGAATAGTAAAAAAATTGGAAACAAATTTAGAAAACATGTACATTGAAGAAAAAGGGAGTTTTAATGGAAATGTTTAAAAGATATATTTTTAAAAAAATTCCTTATAAATATCATATCATTAAAGTGAGCATTAATCAAATGATTTGATTATGTGTATCAGATGTATATCCACATAAAACAAGTGGAAATATAACATAAGATAATAAAAATTCATATCACACATATATTAACACGTAACAATCAATGAAGTATAAGTTTAACTAAATAAATGGAAATTGAGTTAAGAAATCCCATACCACATTGTAATCAGTCGAATCGTATAACCCATAAAAGTATTAATTATAAAATGAAACATTGAATAATATAAATATAATGAGATTTATGATACGATATATAAAAAGGAATTATATTAAATAAATAATATAAATAAGTGGTGAATAATTCATATATCTCACAAAAGTAAAAGTGAGATTAGAAACCCTAACCTCATGCTTCCCTACATATTTATATACTTTAATCTTCTCTTGACTATCACCTCCTTGAAGGACCCCTTAAGGAACTTGGAATTAGTATTTAGGTGTTAAAAACATAAATGTACATGGGGAGAGTAGGTAGGAGAGGATTTTGTAGAGATTTTAAAATCATCAAGGCTTGTGAGGAGAGAGGGATGGTATTTATACTTGAGTTTTGGTGGCTTAGAGTGATTAAATAATGATTATTTTATATTTAAATCCAACCACATTTGGGTGGTATTAATTCAAAAACATTTTTTTGATAATTAATGTTTTAAATTTTTTATACATTATATAAACACATCGATCAACCATTTAATTTTGTAGTTTTTAGGTATTTTAAGCTTTTACCTTTTAACTTTAACCTGCTACATTATTTTACCTATACTTCGGTAAATCATTTTTTGCAACGATAACCTTTTTATGACTAAAAATGAAGAAACAATATTGTAACATAATTTAAAACTCTTGATTCCATGTATGTAATCCATTTTTAAAAATTCAAAACATTTAAGTTTCAAAATCATATTTAAAATTAAACCTTCAAAACGTAATGAAAACAGTTTTTCTTTTGTAAAAGGTGTTTTAAGTGAAGAACTGTACTTATAAAAAAATAAGGTATAAATATTATTGAAATGTAATTAATTAAATTATATCTTACTAAAAATTAATTCAGTTAATTTTAGATCAATTTATAATCATAATATGACTTTTAAATATAACAAAAATGCGAGTTTTGTAGAAATCGGTATTTGTTTACTATTCACTAAAAAATTAATTTTTTTTTGAAAGATATAAATAAATCATCCTAAAATAATTTTTACATGATGCATCCAAAATTAATGTTAATATGATCAAATAAATTTTATAAAAATTTCAAAAAATAATTATATTTATTTTCTAAAATAAAGTAATAAAAAAAACTTTTTAAAGAAAAAATATATTTGAAGAATAAAATGAATTTACTAAAAAGTATGTATTTTTTTCCTAATCATAAATAAATTTCTATTGAACATGAAGTTAATATTTTTTATAATATAGTTAATCCTATTCACACCCACCAATTTAACTACTAGTTTATAATGGTTGTGAAAAATAAAAATATTTTGGAGTTCGTTTAAGCTCAGTGTTCCGTGAAACTTAAGCTATAAAAGAGATTAAATTTATTTAAAAAGAGACTTTCTATAAAATATTTGGGTGTTACATAATACCCCCTCTATAATTAATTTAACCATTGAAATTTTTCACTCAGATATAAACAGATGCAGATACCTCTATTTATAACATCTTTAGTTTCCCATGTAGCTTCCTCAGATTTTTGTTTTCACCAAAAAACATTAACTAGGTGAATGATCTTGTTTTGTAGAACTTTATCAATATGATACAAAATATTTACTACATGTTATTTATAAGAAATATCCTAATCCATTGGTACACACTCTAAGTTTATTACATGTGATGTATCATGTATGTACTTCCTCAGGATAGATACATTGAACACGTCATGGACATGAGAGAGATTTTATGGAAGATCCAATAAATAAGATACCACACTGATATGATCTAGAATTTAAAAATAAATTCATCCTAAATGTTTAAAAATTTACATTAAAAACTAACGGTGAATATGTGAAACTTTCCTTGTGGTAAACCCACATCATAAAAACGGTTAATAAAACTTCCTCTTAAAAACAGGTTAAGTAAAAGGTGAAGGCCACCAAAACTAGGTTTTCAATTATGAGAACATTAGTGGAATGTGAAAATATGGACTTGAAATATAATTCTAAATATTAATTTATGATGTATAATGATATATAACATGGTCAATAAAAGGTTAATGGCCACAAATTCTATACACCAAATAGATCTGAAAAAGGTCATTGATATCATTATAAATGATGATAATAGGATAAAATTTTATTTCAAAATCCTTTGAGAAGATATTGGTACTTGATTTAATTTCATAAGTATAATACCACTCTTTATTTGTTTCTTGATAAATATCTACTTCATCTCTTACTCTAATAAATAAAGTTGAAATTAAAATGCATGAAGAACTAGTAGATTATATGTTCTATAATGGTATGAAAAGTCATTAATTTGGTCTTTAGTTGACATCCTAACAAAATAGTTAGCATATGTTATAAAATAAATATAAATCTTCATATGTTTCAGTAATACATTAATCTTTAAAACCTTGTCCAAAGTTTAGTGCAAAATTTTCATAAATGGTTACCCTTATGAACTTTCAAATAGATTAAAATAAAAAAAAATTGAAAGAAGGTCACTAAATTTTTATAATCAACTTATCATTAATCCCCCAATAAATATTATGTAGTTATTAATTTTCACACACCAAACATGTGAATACCATTATAATTTATTCTCTTGAAACATGGTAATAACCTCAATTACCATAAAACCTTTGTGAAAATATCCATTCTTTCACAATTTAATATTTCATCATACCATAAATCCAAAAAATCTATAAATTCAATCCATAATATCATAAACCACATTTTCATCAAATTACCAATAATTTAAAAGTTCATCAATACTAACCTATTTATTTTATCAAAATCAAACATATCTTTATCTCATTATTATACATACATCATGCACATATTAAGGGTTATCTTTCCCTTAATAATGTGTTCTCTAAAAATATCACCTTACCATCTTAATCACAATTCATGGTTACCCATACAATTGAAAAAATTATTTCAAATACTCAAGTAAAAAAAATACAGTGGACCAATCCTTAGATGTTTAATTATTCCATAATACTATAAAAGTACTTTTACAACACAATTCATGAATTAAAATACATAAACACTCAATCATTCAACATTATGATTCTATTCATGATCTTTCTTCTTAAGGAATCTATTTTCATAATGCCCATATATTTCACATTTAAATAATTTAACTATTGATGATGCCTTAGGAATACCACTATTCTATTCCATTGCATTTATTGAACCTTTCAATTTTTATTTGTAATTATTTTCTTTGTGTACTTATTTTCCTCACCCAAAGCATATTCCAATTCCTTTGAAACATTTTCCTTGATGCCACTTCTACATTCATTACATAAAGAAAATTGAACTTTCTTTCCTCTATGGTCACCATGTAACTCTATATTTTTCTTATCAGATAGGATGGGAAACTAAATGAAATTAATATTATTGATAATATTATGAGATCACTGATTAGGAATAATAGCAAGGTTTCCCCTTCAGAATCCTGTTTCATTTGGTTTCTGATGAGGAATATCATTCCATTGTCCATAACATTCACCATTAACAAGAATACTCATAGTTATATCCATTTTATAAAATCTAAAAAGCATATTTTGATCAATAATAATCATAGTGGGAAACCAAATAATTATGAGACGTGATTTCAAAATCACGACTCCTTATTTTTAATCAATGAAACCATAGGTTTAACCAAGGTCATTAATAATAATTATCAAAACATTAGGATTTTATCCTATATATAGTCCTATCACCTGGGTTTTTATAAAAATTTTCTAACCCTAATCTCCAAATATTTCCTAAACCCCACTCTAATACCAACTATAACTGCATGATATTTTCATTCACAAATATTACATCTATATAAATGAATATTAAATACATAACAATAATATCCACATCTTAATTGTAAAGGTTTAGAGTCTTTGGATATTATATATGAAATCTTCTTACTTTATGAATGATATTCAACATCTCCCACAAATATCTCCTCATATATTACTCCTCTTAGAAATACCCTACCTAAACCTTTCTTCATCACTTGTAGAAGGAAACATAAGTAAGGGTGAACTTAGATGTTCAGTAAGGGTAAAAATAAGAGATATCAATATATTATCATATGAAATAATAAGATAAGAATAACTTTATATAATTATGAACATAACATAAAAATTTTATACCAAACCTTTCATAGATCATAAACATGATTCATGGAAAAAAAACATTAGCATTTCATAAAATATAGACCATAAGAGTAATAAATAATCATAAATCAATCATGAACCATAATACCATGTCCTAAAAGTATATAACTATCATAAATATATAAAACCATTTCATTTTTCAAGGATAACTACCAAGACCACCAACATAGTGGATGAGGACACACCATTTTCTTGTAGTGTATTAGGATGCACCTGTTTCCCATTGTGGATCAGGATGCACCAATTTTCCATAGTGGATCAAGACCATTAATTTGTTTCCCATTTTTATCTCACGAGATAAAAAGATTTACCCAATGTATTGGAAGAAGATATAAGTCCCACTTGTCATATAATAAAAACCATACTTATGTGTTCCACAGGATAATAAATCATTCACCATATCAAAATCAAATAAAATAAATGGGTTTCATAAACATTTCATCATTGTATAACACATGGAAAATAAATATGTTTAAAAAACATTTCTCCATAGCATAACTTAGGGAAAATTATCGGGTTTCATAAAAATCTTATCATCATAAACATAAACCAATCAATTAAATAATAAGGATAGTATCCTTGAATCATAACCCCAGTAATGTATAACTAAACTAAAAGGATTTCATCTTATATGTAAAATTATTTTGAAAGATCACATGGAAAAATTGTTTAGGGAAACAACTTTTCCTTTTTGAAAACATTTTTTTTGAAAGTTGTGTAATTACAAAGGAAAAAAGTTTCTTTGAAAAAACCTAATAAGCTTGTATAAAAATCATCAATGCATTAAATAATCATGATGGAAAAAAATCCAATCATTCTACATAATTTAGAAAAAAATTCTTTTCATATTTTTTTCTTCAGAAAAGTCATAGATAACATCATTTAGAAAATGACATAAAGAATCATTTCAAAATGTTGTGGAAAAATTCAAACATGAGTAAAAATGAATTTAAATAAACAATAATAGAATAATAAAAACATTTTTGGAAACAATTTTTGAAAACATGGACATAAAATAAAAAATGTGTTTTTTGGGAAATTTAAAAAAGATATTTTTTTAAATCCCTTATAAATATCATATCAATGAAGTGAGCGTTAATTAAATGAATCGATTATGTGTATCAGTTCTAAGTCAAAATAATACAAATGGAAATAAAAAAAATAAAAAAAAAGTCACATCACACGAATCATAACATGGAATAATCAATGAATTATAATTTTAACCTAATAAATGGAAATTAAGTTAATAAAACCCTTACCACTTTATAATCAGTCAAATCATGTTCCCCAAAAAAGTATTAATTATAAAATAAAACATTGAATACCATAAACATAATTTGATTCATCATATTTTATATAAAAGGGTAGCATATCCACCACACATAATAAATTATCAGTGAATAAGGAATATATCTCACAGAAGTAAAAATGATACGATAAGCCCTTACCTCATGTTTTCCTTTAGTTTTTCATACTTTAACCTTATCTTGAATATCACCTACTTGATGGATCCCTTAAAGAACATGGAATTGGTATTTGGATGAGAATATTAGAACATGGATATGGGAAGAGTGGGGAGGAGAGGATTTTTTAGATATTTTAAATGCTTCAAAACTTGTGAAAATAAAGGGGGTGTTGAGGGGTGGTATTAAGTGATTAAATAATGATTATTTGATATTTAACTCCAACCACATTTGAGTGTAATTAATTCCAAAAAAATGGTTGATAATTATATTTTAAAGGATATTTAAGGTTGAGAAACCCATAAACCACCCATTTAATATAGTAGTTTTTAGGTATTTCAATCTTTTACCTTTTAACTTTAACCCATTACATTATTTTACCTATATTGTGGTAGATATTTTTTTACCATGGTATCTTTTTTATGCATAAAATGAAAATGGCCTTATATCCAAATTTTAACCTCCTAATTCCAAATATTCAATCCATTTTTATAATTTAAAAACATTGAAGTTGAAAAGGTTTATTTAAAATTAAACTGTCAAAATGCAATGAAAAACGGTTTTTTGGAAAAAAAAATTTAAGACAAAAAATATACTTATAATAAAATAAGGTATAAATACTATTTAAATGTAATTAATTATACTATATTTAACCAAAAAGTACTTAATTTAATTTTATATCAATTTAAAATTATATAATTACTTTTAAATTTAAATAAAATGAGAATTTTATAAAAATCAGTATTTTTTTACTATTCACTGAAAAATTAAACTTTTCAGAAAATTATAAAAAATTATTCCTATTTAATTTTGACTTGATGAATCTAAAAATTATGTTCATTTTATCAAATATATTTTCTAAAATTTCCAAAAATTAATTATATTTATTTTCTCATAGAAATTATTAAAAATTACTTTTTGAAGAGAAAAATATATTTGGAGAATAAAATGACTTTACTAAATATTTTTTTTTTTAATAATAATAAATAAATTTGTATTGAACATGATTTTTATACTTTTAATAATATAGTTATCCCTATTCATACCCACATATTTAATAGCTAGTTTATAACGGTCATGTTAAAATAATAATATTTTGGATTTTGTTTAATCTCAGTGTTCCGTGCAACTTAAGCTATCAAACAGATTAAATTTATTTTAAAAGATACATACCATAAAAACTTGGGGTGTTATAATGAAAACATAACCGATTTTTAATTAGAAAAATGGTTCATATTAATGGTTGGTGTGGGTATTACTCATTAGATGCCCTTTCTAGTAGACCTTAAAGGGAATATAGCCCAATAAATATGAGTTTAGTTCACATGGAATATACCCCCCTAAAATATGTGGTCAATTGTTCTAGAGAGGATATGGAAAACTTGTAATAGTGTAACATTGTTAGGAATAAGTCCCAACATAGATGGTTCCAAATATATATAGACCAAGTATATAGATGTTCACACTCATGTGGAATATAGCCTAATGGGGAAATACATGGGTGGTTATGATGTTGGGTTTGAACATAAAATAGTATTACAATATATCCTAATTAACTGGAATCAAATACCATGAAATTTAAGGTTTTCAGTTTAATTTCATGATACATTATTATACCATAAAAAAATTCATGTAGTAAGGCTATCTATGTCGTTAAAGGGGAGAAAAAATTAGATTGATTATGGATAATGCATGGTCTACCCTAATAGGGGACCGAGTCATTGAGTGGATAGGGGTGGTTTCCCTTGATAAGTTAGTGATTTGGGTTTACACTAAGGAGGAATCCCAAAATGTTTCTTAGGAACTAGGAGAGAATTAGTGGGGCTTACGCATAAGTTTGTGCTACACTGGTGTGGAAGAACCTGGAAAATTGATGTTTCCTAGTGATGAAATCATTAATGGGGACATTCCTGGGGCTTACACCTTGAAATGAATTCCATTGGAACATGGATAATTGATTCGAATCTGGAGCTAGAAGAAGCATGCTGAACTATGAGAGATCAATTCAGTGTCCTCAAGATAGGGACCCTCATTATCAGGGAATACATAGTTGTGATTACCTTAAGGGTTCTAAATATCTATAATGTTAGTTCCTAATTATCCATTTATCAAGGGAATAAAATATTTAAGGTGTTAACATTAGTGTGTATTCCCTGATAATTTATGATGGTGGTTTGGTAAAAGGTATTATTTTAGCATTTTTAGGGTTTTAACCTTAGAGAAAGTAGACCATAAAGGGATTTTAAAGAGTTTTTACATAGGAAGGAAATCTTGGTAAAAAATATGATAAGAGAGGGGTATGGACCCCTCTTATGTTGAATATTATTTGAAAATATTCCATAGGATGACTAAGTACTCTACGCATAAGCATCGGTAGGAGGAGAGGATTGAGAACCCAAGAGACATTGATCTGAGTAGTAGTCCCATGAAGGATGGTGGTCCATGTGTGGACCTCTTAAAGGGTGGTGGTCTATGTGGAAATATTATGAGGGAGTTAGGTCCACACATATATCTCACAAAGGTGGAATATCTACATGATAAATGAATGTGGAGAGCCTATTTAGTGGGATTTACATATGGTACTCGCATGGTAGAAATTCATGTGGAGGATCTGCATAGGAAGAGATTTCACATTCTAGGATTATGGACAATCCCTCATCGAGGAATATTTATAGAAAAAACATTGTGGGACTTCTCCCTTGATTTTTTAGGTTATGAATTACCTATATGTTTCTTTATTTCTCCTTCCTTTCCTTATATGTCTCATCCATGTCCTATTGATATGGAAGCTTTGGTATTTATAAGAAAGACTTAGGTAAACCATTTTACCAAATATTCAAACACATTTGAGAGGGAGCTCAATCACATAGGGTATCTATTGAGTGTTCATATACAATTGAATTTTTCTTATTGAGTGGGAATGCATGAAGGGTATTATTATCAAACCACATATGAATGACTCCCTCATGGATAGAGGGAATCTATAAGGCCCCAGCCATAAACCTTACTTAATATTGAATTAAATGAGTAATTCACATTGAGGATCTTTTCAGGTTTAGAGTTTTAGAGAATTAGGACATAACTATTACATCTCAAAAGATTACAAAGTAGTCGCTTCTACTAAATTTCCATAAAATAAAAACTCTTTAAAAGAAACATGTATAGTTCCATGTTTTAGGTAGCATGACTTTCCCTTGATCCCATCCTTGACCCTATTCCACGCTATGTCCTGTGAAAAACATTTCAAAAACTTGGGATGAGCATAAGAAGCTCAGTAAGGGATACACAAAGAATGAAAACTGTTAGTTTTTCAAAACAACAAGTAAACCATGAATACTTTATCAATGTAATACTTTTCACCTTCATGAAGTAGTAAAAACTTTTCACTGAAAAAAAAAGTATCATTACTTACCTTTTTGTAACCAAAGGATTACCATAAAACCCATATAAAGAACACATAACATATATAAAGGTAACTTGGGACATAAACATACTTAAGTGGAATAACCATACGGTCTACTCCCACACATATCACTTAATGGAATAGCCATACGGCCAATTTCCATACATACTTAATGGAATAGCCATACGACCGACTTCCATACCCAATGCATTGGAGGTTATAACGTAACCACCCATCCTGGTATTCACGGCACCACCCGTCATATGTTTTATAACGTAAACACCCGTTAAAATGTCCAAGTACCAATATAAAATCATAAAACATAAAACCAATATAAAGGAATGATAACATTTCCACATCACAATATATCATAATAGAATCCTTTATCAAAACCATTTTCAAAACCATTTAAAACATTTAATAAAGAGATTTTTGAATCAAAGTGTCGCATACCACATTGAAGCTTAAAATTTTAAACCATTAATATCCATATAAATAAATCCTTAAAACCATTTTGAAAACATGGATATTTATAAGAACAAATAATTAAAACATTTAAAACGATATTTTGGTTAAAGGGGTTTTACCAAAATTAGAAACACTTGAATATGATAATTGAGGAATAACATTTAGTCAGAACTTTATAATATCATGAGGATAAATGGATTCATGATATAATACTCCAAAGGACAGTATATACACCATATAAGAGTGAATTGGTGCATAACAACAATGAACCCTCAATAGAAATGTCAAATGTGATGAAATCGCTTATAAAGAAGGTATCCTTAAATTAAGGACAAATCAATCTCAAAAATATGTGTGACAAATATAAATACACCCAATATAAGTGGATATTAATTGTAAAACAATAAAAGGTCATTCACACATATTCAATGGATGACATATTCAATGACTACATGTTGAACCCAAAGAAATCGAAATTGGGTTAAAAAGTTCCCTCGACAGCCTAACGGCATCGCATCAAAATGAGTTGATGAGAGATAAAAAGTGTATCTCATCACTTGGACATAAAATTTACATCAATAAGGATTTATGAGAACATATCCCAACATAACAATACGTAAATTAAAAGACCCAACAAAAGAAGTCTTTTAAAAAAGAGGAGGGTGAAAGGTTCCCTTACCGACTTGGGTATCTTTCAAAACATACACCCCATGAAAGAAGGACAATATATCATTGATGTAAATACTCATAAATGAAAGTATATTACACAAATAGTAGAATAATGGGCAGTACATACACCACTCAATGGAATTTGTGGCAAATGTAGCATAAATCTCACGGGAATAAAAGTGAGGTGAAAAAATCCTTTACGAAATCTCGGCAGCCTAACGGCGCCACATAAAACTTCCGAATATGGATTGATGAGATCAAATAGGGTATCTCATAACATTACAATAAAATTTACATCAAGAGGAATATAAAATAACATCCCCCAACATTACAAAGAGGAGCCTAAAATAAGTGACATAAAGGAGAGTACTTAAAAAGAAAGAGAGACGTTAGATCTCTTACGAAAGTTCGGCAGCCTAACGGTGCCACTCAAAACTTCCAAAATGGATTGATGAGAGAGAATAGGGTCTCTCATCACATGAAAATAAAAATTACAGTAGGATTAATATAAAAGAACATCCCAATCATAAGAAATATGATCTTAAAAGAAATGACATAAAAGAGTGTACTTAAAAAGAAAAAGAGTTGTAGGATCCCTTACCTCGGGTCCGACTTGACTCGATCGTTCTTTAATCTCCTGAATAATAAACATGAGTTAATTTCTACTTCCTTAAGAACCTTTTTCAAGTTCATTATTCAATTTATATCACTTATTACCATGTCATAAACATTATGTAATAATTTAAGTTAATAATATTTGTTTTGCCGATATTTGGTTCTTAAGTCGAAAGTGGACTTCTTATAATTACATGTTGTTCGTGTGGCCAAATGTTTATTATATCCAGAATTTTATTCATCATTTATATATCATATATGTCATATATATCCAGTACATGCATGCATTTATAACATTACATAATCATTTAGAGGTAAGAAATGAAATGCACCGTTCATGGAGACGGTAATCCGTACGTACGCATGAACGCTACTTTCATTTCTATTTCGTATTTTATAGAATGGAATCATAATTATATAAAGGTATATTATAATTCCAGTATAATATCATATATAATATCATATTTCCATCCTTTATACATCCCACATATGGTATTTAACGAATCAAATCACTTTGAGGGGGCGGTAGTCCGCACTTCCTAAAATGAAGATATCGCGTATACCCATAATGGAAGCCATAAAGGTAAGACACAAATGAAAAATAAAGAAGCATAAGTAAAACATAAACATATTATATATCATATATAAAAATAGTGACATCATAATGGCCACCTTTGAAGTTGTTAAATGAGTATTGAACAATCATCATTTCGGGGGGCACAATTTTGCCATCCACAGAAACCGTATGTTCTTTAACCATTTGATATAGTTGTGTGAGAGTGTAGCTAGAATAAATCTTATAAAAACATCCTAGTATATTTAAGATACTGGTTTTGTTACAAAAGAAATAAATAAAAAGAGTTTAGGGGGTTGGAGAAGCAAAATAAAACAAATGAACATGAGAGAATGAATTACCTTTAAAAGTGTAACTCCTTTTGATTTGAGCCTAAAGTCTTCCTTTGAAAGGATTATGCCCAAAGGTAATCCTCTAGGATGAGTAGAGGGATGTGGAGAGAGTAAATGGGCAGGGGTTGGCCGAGACAAAGGCTTGAGGAGTGTGTGAAATGAGGTAGAGGTGGGGGCCTTTTATAAGAGGAGTGGAGGGGCACTTTTGGAAATATTACTTTATTTGAAAATGTGTTTCGGTTTTAAAAGGTACCACATTGATAGAATTCGTGGATAAGGTGATAAGGGTTTGAAATCCACTCATACAATTGGTTTTTGACATGTTTAGTTCATATATTTTACATTATCTTTCCATTTTATTTAAATCGTCAAATAATGATGTCATCGCTGCATCATTATTATGTCATAAATAATTTAATTTATTTAATTTATAAAAATTATAAAAAAATTACTATGATGTAGAAAATCTTTTTATCTTTCCAATTACTATTTATAATCAAATATCTGATCATTATAACCCCATGTAAAAATTGTTTTCGTAAAACATATGATGTTTGTGTCATTTTGACTTTTACATTAAATAAAAAGCTATTTATGTCATTTCCCAACCAAAGTGTCTCCATGGGGTCCCCAAGTTTACCCATGGCTTGTCTTGGTCGGCCATGACTCACCCAATAGGTGTAGGACAAGTGTCATGGTGTTTTCACATTCTTATAATATCATTTTTACCTTAAATTACACTAATTACCACTAATCGCGATTAAAAACTTAATAAGTTACTATTCACCAAAAAAATATTTTCATCCCATTGAACCACATTTTACATACTAATGACAACCATGTATGTCGGATTTTCAAAATTCAACACACATTAGTGGTAAACTTTCATTTAACTGAAAAATCAGTTTGCTTGATTACCACTTAGTGGTTTCACTATTCATAAAAAATTGGAGTTTTTCAGAAAAATACCAAAACTTCACCCTAAGCTATATTTGATATTCCGAATTCAAAAATGAAGTCCGTTTTAAAAAATTCAAAACATATTAGTCACATTAATTAATTTAATAATTAATTCCCACTGTCAGAGCAAATAACGTGTTTTTATAAAACAATAAGTATCAAAAGATTGACACTAGTTTAAGTCTGATTTCAAAGTGAAATTAATTCCAACGACCACTATTGGATTTAATGGTAAAAATATTTTCTAATTTCACTTTAAAACCAATTAAAAATATAATATAATCATATAAATAAATTATATTAAAAATAGGTTTTGAATTAAAATACAACATTTTACACTATTCATTAAAAAAATGAACATTATCGGAAAGATACCAAAAATTTACACAAAGTAAATTTTGATGTCCCGATTCTTAAGAAGAGTTTTATTTGGTCCAATAGAATGTATAAGAGTGAACAAAACTATATTTAATGATTGTTCTCCATCAAAAGGCGATAAGTGAACCTTTAGTGAAAACTAGGGCATATATGCCTAAAATTGAATTCTTTCCGTATTTTAAGCCTCTATCCTTTATTGGATAAATGTAAAAACATTTAAAAACATATATAATCATATTTTAGTTATTTCTATCCATTCCCGCCATTACAACGGCTACATGTTAACTACCATTTAAAATAATATTATTTTATTATTAGAGTGCAACGTAAGATTCCCAAGAAACTCGTTGTTGCGTGTTGGGTACGCCATCGAGCATAGCGTCCCCTTTAAAGTCATTTAATTATTTTATTCACAAATATGGATAAATATAAAGATGACATATTCTTTATTTACCTGGGGTGTTACATCCTTCCCCCCTTTTGGAAATTGCGTCCTCGCAATTTTAAAATTGCGCTTGGAAACATCCTTGAAAGTCTCACATCGGAACAAAAGTTGGTAAAACAAACACTTTAAAATAAAGAGAGATAAGTAAAAAGGTCACCCGAGTTAACCCATACTAGGATTCCAAGTATGAAAATATGGACATGGAGGAAAAAACAAAGGGTTATGTTCTGATGGAGAGTGATAGAAAACATGTTTAGGAGAAAGTTAACCACGAGAAAATCACAAACTTGTGATGGGTTAAACGGTATTCGATTCCCCAGTAGGAAAAGTTAATAGACAACATTTTTGTTTTAAGTTACTTTTTATTGAGGAATTTATTCATAAGGAAACATAATCACTTATCATACTTACTTTCAACTTTTATTAGATTCCTTACACAAACTCATATTTTCTCCAAAAGACGAGTATTTAGGAAGACTTGTTCACATTAAGAGTACTATAATCAACTTCTATAGAATCACCTAATCCACAAAAGAGAACTATATACTTCCCATATCTTTAGACCTTAACCATAACCAAAACCAAAAAGGTTAGTACAAGGTCAGATAATCCAGAAAAGGATAACCCTTTATAAAAAGAAAATCTATTCTTAACCTCCAAAATTTGTCCAACAAAACCCAAAGTTCAACGAGGACCATTCTATAATCAATTTGTCCATAAAATTCTTCAAATTAAACCAATATAAGATAGAAACCCAAATATTTGAAGGATTTATTCACATAGTCTTCCAAGTTAAATCGTAAAATTTATCTCCAAACAACATCAGTTGCCCCTAAAGTCTCGTATTGAAAAGTAATTAACCTAATCACATATCCTCCAAGATAGGTTAATCATTTTCATAAATAACCCAAAATCAACTTACTCTTAATTCATAAAATCATATAACTATAAAGAATCAGCCAAACTAACCAGGTACTTCACGTAGTTCAGTGGTAGGCGATAAATACCAGTCGCACTTTGGTTGTGGGTTCGATTCCCGCAGCTTTGTCTGACGCGACGGGTAGTCACACGGTCTACGTGTTGTCCTTTTTCCAAAACTATATAATTCTTAAAAAATTCCCCAAAATGAGATAAAATCTTCAAGAATAACCATAACATAATTTATCCTCAATTTTATCTCATGCCTTTCACTTCAATCATAACATATATTAACCCATAATTACCTCAAAAGTTAGGATCATATAAACCCAAATGGTTACCTTAATAATTATTACCTGAATTTCCACATCGGGTTGGCCATCTCGTACATGATGCATTAGAGAACTCACCAAGGTTGAAGTGTTTGATCATGACTCCTTGATATTTGGTTTAGAAAAACCACGAGTTTCCTCATTGAATCCTCCATTTTATCTAGTATCTTAATCAGAGAACCACCACAGTTTCCTTCAAACCTGTTGTCTCTTTGGTGCCTGCTAGATCCATCCATTCACTAAAAATAGAAATGTCAGTGTGATTATATCAACAAAACCATCATGTACTAATGAGGAAGGTAAACACTAAGATACACTTACTCATTCACTTTATCTAAAACTAGGACTCTTTCTGAAATACTAACCATTATGGTAATGTCACTTGTGCTTAAAGAATACCCTAACCTCTAAAGTTATCTAAACCGACCTTTGATACCAACTATAAGGCCCCATCCTTAAACCTTACTTAATATTGAATTAAATGAGTAATTCACATTGAGGATCTTTTCAGGTTTAGATTTTTAGAGAATTAGGACATAACTATTACATCTCAAAAGATTACAAAGTATTCGCTTCTACTAAATTTCCATAAAATAAAAACTCTTTAAAAGAAACATGTATAGTTCCATGTTTTAGGTAGCATGACTTTCCCTTGATCCCATCCTTGACCCTATTCCACGCTATGTCCTGTGAAAAACATTTCAAAAACTTGGGATGAGCATAAGAAGCTCAGTAAGGGATACACAAAGAATGAAAACTGTTAGTTTTTCAAAACAACAAGTAAACCATGAATACTTTATCAATGTAATACTTTTCACCTTCATGAAGTAGTAAAAACTTTTCACTGAAAAAAAAAAGTATCATTACTTACCTTTTTGTAACCAAAGGATTACCATAAAACCCATATAAAGAACACATAACATATATAAAGGTAACTTGGGACATAAACATACTTAAGTGGAATAACCATACGGTCGACTCCCACACATATCACTTAATGGAATATCCATATGGCCAATTTCCATACATACTTAATGGAATAGCCATACGGCCGACTTCCATACCCAATGCATTGGAGGTTATAACGTAACCACCCGTCCTGGTATTCACGGCACCACCCGTCATATGGTTTATAACGTAACCACCCGTTAAAATGTCCAAGTACCAATATAAAATCATAAAACATAAAACCAATATAAAGGAATGATAACATTTCCACATCACAATATATCATAATAGAATCCTTTATCAAAACCATTTTCAAAACCATTTAAAACATTTAATAAAGATATTTTTGAATCAAAGTGTCCCATACCACATTGAAGCTTAAAATTTTAAACCATTAATATCCATATAAATAAATCCTTAAAACCATTTTGAAAACAAGGATATTAATAAGAACAAATAATTAAAACATTTAAAACGATATTTTGGTTAAAGGGGTTTTACCAAAATTAGAAACACTTGAATACAATAATTGAGGAATAACATTTAGTCAGAACTTTATAATATCATGAGGATAAATGGATTCATGATATAATACTCCAAAGGACAGTATATACACCATATAAGAGTGAATTGGTGCATAACAACAATGAACCCTCAATAGAAATGTCAAATGTGATGAAATCGCTTATAAAGAAGGTATCCTTAAATTAAGGACAAATCAATCTCAAAAATATGTGTGACAAATATAAATACACCCAATATAAGTGGATATTAAGTGTAAAAAAATAAAAGGTCATTCACACATATTCAATGGATGACATATTCAATGACTACATGTTGAACCCAAAGAAATCGAAATTGGGTTAAAAAGTTCCCTTGACAGCCTAACGGCATCGCATCAAAATGAGTTGATGAGAGATAAAAAGTGTTTATAATCACTTGGACATAAAATTTACATCAATAAGGATATATGAGAACATATCCCAACATAAAAATACGTAAATTAAAAGACCCAACAAAAGAAGTCTTTTAAAAAAGAGGAGGGTGAAAGGTTCCCTTACCGACTTGGGTATCTTTCAAAACATACACCCCATGAAAGAAGGACAATAGATCATTGATGTAAATACTCATAAATGAAAGTATATTACACAAAGAGTAGAATAATGGGCAGTACATACACCACTCAATGGAATTTGTGGCAAATGTAGCATAAATCTCACGGGAATAAAAGTGAGGTGAAAAAATCCCTTACGAAATCTCGGCAGCCTAACGGCGCCACATAAAACTTCCGAATATGGATTGATGAGATAAAATAGGCTATCTCATCACATTATAATAAAATTTACATAAAGAGGAATATAAAAGAACATCCCCCAACATTACAAAGAGGAGCCTAAAAGAAGTGACATAAAGGAGAGTACTTAAAAAGAAAGAGAGACGTTAGATCTCTTACGAAAGTTCGGCAGCCTAACGGCGCCACTCAAAACTTACAAAATGGATTGATGAGAGAGAATAGGGTCTCTCATCACATGAAAATAAAAATTACAGTAGGATTAATATAAAAGAACATCCCAATCATAAGAAATATGAGCTTAAAAGAAATGACATAAAAGAGTGTACTTAAAAAGAAAAAGAGTTGTAGGATCCCTTACCTCGGGTCCGACTTGACTCGATCGTTCTTTAATCTCCTGAATAATAAACTTGAGTTAATTTCTACTTCCTTAAGAACCTTTTTCAAGTTCATTATTCCATTTATATCACTTATTACCATTTCATAAACATTATGTAATAATTTAAGTTAATAATATTTGTTTTGCCGATATTTGGTTCTTAAGTCGAAAGTGGACTTCTTATAATTACATGTTGTTCGTGTGGCCAAATGTTTATTATATACAGAATTGTATTCATCATTTATATTTCATATATTTCATATATATCCAGTACATGCATGCATTTATAACATTACATAATCATTTAGAGGTAAGAAATGAAATGCACCGTTCATGGAGACGGTAATCCGTACGTACGCATGAACGCTACTTTCATTTCTATTTCATATTTTATAGAATTGAATCATAATGATATAAAGGTATATTATAATTCCAGTATAATATCATATATAATATCATAGTTCCATCCTTTATACGTCCCACATATGGTATTTAACGAATCAAATCACTTTGAGGGGGCGGTAGTCCGTACTTCCTAAAATGAAGATATCACATATACCCATAATGGAAGCCATAAAGGTAAGACACAAATGAAAAATAAAGAAGCATAAGTAAAACATAAACATATTATATATCATATATAAAAATAGTGACATCATAATGGCCACCTTTGAAGGTGTTAAATGAGTATTGAACAATCATCGTTTCGGGAGGCACAATTTCGCCATCCACGGAAACCGTATGTTCTTTAACCATTTTATGTAGTTTTGTGAGAGTGTATATCGAATAAATCTTATAAAAACATCCTAGTATATTGAAGATACTGGTGTTGTTACAAAATAAATAAATAAAAAGAGTTTAGGGGGTTGGAGAAGCAAAATAAAACAAATGAACATGAGAGAATGAATTGCCTTTAAAAGTGTAACTCCTTTTGATTTGAGCCTAAAGGCTTCCTTTGAAAGGATTCTGCCCAAAGGTAATCCTCTAGGATGAGGAGAGGGATGTGGAGAGAGTAAATGGGCAGGGGTTGGCCGAGCCAAAGGCTTGAGGAGTGTGTGAAATGAGGTAGAGGTGGGGGCCTTTTATAAGAGGAGAGGAGGGGCACTTTTGGAAATATTACTTTATTTGAAAATGTGTTTCGGTTTTAAAAGGTCTCACATTGATATAATTCGTGGATAAGGTGATAAGGGTTCTAAATCCACTCATCCAATTGGTTTTTGACATGTATAGTTCATAGATTTTACATTATCTTTCCATTTTATTTAAATCGTCAAATAATGATGTCATCGCTGCATCATTATTATGTCATAAATAATTTAATTTATTTAATGTCTAAAAATTATAAAAAAATTACTATGATGTAGAAAATATTTTTATCTTTCCAATGACTATTTATAATCAAATATCTTATCATTATAACCCCATGTAAAAATTGTTTTCGTAAAACATATGATGTTTGTGTCATTTTGACTTTTACATTAAATAAAAAGCTATTTATGTCATTTCCCAACCAAAGTGTCTCCATGGGGTCCCCAAGTTGACCCATGGATTGTCTTGGTCGGCCATGACTCACCCAATAGGTTTAGGACAAGTGTCATGGTGTTTTCACATTCTTATAATATCATTTTTACCTTAAATTACACTAATTACCACTAATCGCGATTAAAAACTTAATAAGTTACTATTCACCAAAAAATATTTTCATCCCATTGAACCACATTTTAAATAATAATTACAACCATATATGTCGGATTTTCAAAATTCAATACACATTAGTGGTAAACTTTCATTTAACTGAAAAATCAGTTTGCTTGATTACCACTTAGTGGTTTCACTATTCATAAAAAATTGGAGTTTTTCAAAAAAATACCAAAACTTCACCCTAAGCTATATTTGATATTCCGAATTCAAAAATGAAGTCCGTTTTACAAAATTAAAAACATATTAGTCACATTAATTAATTTAATAATTAATTCCCGCTGTCAGAGCAAATAGCATTTTTTTATAAAACAATAAGTATCAAAAGATTGACACTAGTTTAAGTCTGATTTCAAAGTGAAATTAATTCCAACGACCACTATTGGATTTAATGGTAAAAATATTTTCTAATTTCACTTTAAAACCAATTAAAAATATAATCTAATCATATAAATAAATTATATTAAAAAGAGGTTTTGAATTAAAATACAACATTTTACACTATTCATTAAAAAAATGAACTTTATCGGAAAGATACCAAAAATTTACACAAAGTAAATTTTGATGTCCCGATTCTTAAGAAGAGTTTTATTTGGTCCAATAGAATGTATAAGAGTGAACAAAACTATATTTAATGATGTTTCGCCATCAAAAGGCGATAAGTGAACCTTTGGTAAAAACTAGGGCATATATGCCTAAAAATTGAATTCTTTCCGTATTTTAAGCCTCTATCCTTTATTGGATAAATGTAAAAACATTTAAAAACATATATAATCATATTTTAGTTATTTCTATCCATTCCCGCCATTACAACGGCTACATGTTAACTACCATTTAAAATAATATTATTTTATTATTAGAGTGCAACGTAAGATTCCCAAGAAACTCGTTGTTGCGTGTTGGGTACGCCATCGAGCATAGCGTCCCCTTTAAAGTAATTTAAATATTTTATTCACAAATATGGATAAATATAAAGATGACATATTCTTTATTTACCTGGGGTGTTACAGAATCCATGGAGGAACCCATTTTAAAACCATAGACCACATTGGTCTGCATACAACGGGGATGACGCAAGCTATCTCAGTGGATATATATGGTTTCAATGAGGGTTCATGAACATTGAATCCCATTTAGTGGATCCAATGCTCACAGATTAACCTCTACCTTGCATATTCATAGCATGTCTCTCTATAGACTTAGATCACATCCACATAATATATAGGTGGTATCATCTTAAATTCAATATTTTTCAGTGTCAATACTTCTAGTAGATTTAGTTTAGTCAATGATTAAATGTTTCCATGAATCAATAACCCCCCACCCCTTATAATGGTTTATGATTAGAATTTGGGGGTAGGGTGGGTGGGTGAATTCTAATAATGTAAGTGAATCCAATGTCATTATAATAAAATCCTATTGGGAGGAATATAATCTACATAGAGAAGAATGTGATCCTCATGTGGAATGCATAGGTAATTGAAGGGTAATGGTATTTTCTTATAAATAATAACAGCACCCAATAATTTGTATTTCCCCTTATTCTCATTTATTTGAATTTTTAAGCATGAAAAATGATCCACATACCATGTTTCACCAGATTTTCTTGAGAATATATGGACTCTGTGAGTTCGATAATCAATGGGAAACCAATCCCTGGGGGTATGCATAATGATTTTCCTCCCACATCCTATATATGAGATGAAGCTAAAAGGACCCCACTACTTTATAAGGATATATTTGATCTAGAAAAAGGTGTTGTGGGTGAATATCTCCTTAACAATTTTGATGTTCCCTTTAGAGTTCATGAGGTATTACTCATTAAGATTACTAGATAAGAACCTTAACCTAAGAGGCCTCGGATTTTTCCAGTCCTTTATAAGCATGGACTTATTAGTGTTTATTTTAATACTCTCAAAGAGGTCTAATTAAATTAATAGGACTAGATGGTTATTTCAAAATATGTTAGGATGGTCATATGCAAATACTTTCTTACAATGTACATAAGTGTAAATATTCTTCCATCAAGAGAATCAAAGGATACATTTAAGGTCTAGACCTTTATGTTGTTTCCCAACTAGAAAGTGAAAAACATATCATTTTTTCTATTCTAGTTTTAGACAAACTATATCAATAACTTGGCCACATTTATAAAAGTAAATCCCTATTTTAGGTCATTACACCCTTCCAGGTGATGTGGGTGTGGAAAATGAATCAGGTAGGTGTATATGAGTTCATCACTTCCCAAGAGATAATTAGTCCCCTATTTTAACCATATATTTAGAGTTCAAGTCAGGTTAATCTAAGCTCATTAAATGACTCATAGGTGAAGTACAAGATAAATCAGCATAATAAGATTTTTTTCACCATATGAATCCAAACCATCATCATTACAAACAATGTGACTGAGAGTCCCAAAGTGTATTCATATATAATATCCCTATGAGAAAGAATCATGGAGGACATGATATATGGATAATTTATCTTCATGGGATACATTCCATGTATTTTTCAAAGGAAATTTAGATATTCCCAAAATATGTTTTCCACTCATCCATCTAGTGTATGAACTGAGAAGTATCCAATAGTTGTATAGGTTATGGATGAATCAGGTGGTGATGAGTCCATGAGTGATTTTTTCCTCAATTGATTATATCATTGGGCTTGTAGTGGAACATTCCAAGGCTTTTATCTGATTGGATCCTAATAGGAAATTAGGTTAGCTATTATCTAAATTTATTTTTTTGTCTGTATCTAAAATTGAAGAGGAAATGTAGAAACTAGTAGAGACAAAAATGATAGCTAAAATTATTTCTCATTATCCAAAACAAGTAAAAATAACTAGGAATATGATAAATTAAAAGGGTTTATCATCTTCTCAAATTCCAAATAATTAGGAGAGTCATATAGGTGCTTCACCATTAGGAATAATGGATCCCATCCATACTTCAATTTATTCTAATTATAAGTATCCAAAAGTTTAGAGGGTGTGGTATTCATGGAATTGATCCTCTTCTACAAAGGAGGTTTGGGATTTACATCACTGGATGAAAATTATTACGGGCTTTGGCTAGGTCACATTCCTCCTTGGTATTACTTATGAAATCAATCCCCTTGAATTTAAAGCATACATCAGAGATCTAGTAGTCACCATCCACTTTTTTAAGGATATTCCCTTGCACTATAATCATTTTTTGAAATTATTGGGGTTTTGATGAACTAAATTTTCATGATTTTTTTTTGAAATTTTTTTAAGTAATTTTAATTTTTTAATCATTTCCCCTATTATTAATTGATTTACTAAAATTTGGGTGATCTTTATCAAATGGATCAATTAGGTGAAAAAATTAATTGAAAATTATGATTTTGAAAGTTTAATATTTAATTTGGAAGTTTTTATTTACCCTTATGTATGGACCTATACCCACATAAGGATAAATTACTCTACCTATATGTAGAAGGGTAGGATAAGTACTCGGTTAGGGTAGAAATATGCTATTTATGGGTAAACTAAGGGTTTCAAATGCTGCATAAGGGTCTCTCATGTGTTTTGTAAGGGTAACCTATGGGTTTCAAAGGTATTGTATTGGTAAGTTTTTCATTCTATAGAGTTATAGTAACTGATTTGTAAAGGTAACCCAATATTTTCATGTGAAATAAAAGGGTTACTCAAAATTCCTAAGGGTAGTGTAAAGGTGACCTTGATTTTTCAAGATACGTTTAAAGGTAAGAACGTCTACGTAAGGGTAAGGTAGATGTTTCATTATAATATCCCCAAGAATTTGAATCATTTTGTAAGTTTAATAATTTTTTTCTCAATGTTACGTAAGGGTAATAACCTTACACAATCTAGACTTATGCATAAATTAAGATACCCTTACATGGGTTTTGGAATCATGTTAATACCCTTATGTAATTCCAATTATGTAAGGGTAAATAGGAGCTTGCACCACTAGACCACTACAGCCGGACACCTGATTCCTCTATTTCTAACACTGATCAAGAATGATCTCATCACAATAAATCCACCATGAATCCTTGAAATACCATGGTTATCCTTAGAAGCTTGAGGTAGTTCCCTATGATCCTAATTTAACAAAAAAATATTTCTTATTCAAGGAAAATAGAGAACACAAACATTGATATAGGGAAACTAGTGAAAAAATATGGTGTACTACCATTGAGATGATTATATACATTATATACCATCACATCTTACAGTAGGCTTACTTACACTGGGTGTTGCCAATCTTGTGACCATCACCTATTCTAGAACTAACTTCTACCACCACATGCTACCACCATGATCTACCATCACCATTCCATGATACTTCTAAAAATTTCCACTACTATTCAATACCAATCATAAATAATAATGGGTTTCACGCTTTCATAACACATCGGTAATGATAAACTTAAACATTGTACTTAATATTCTTGAAGTTTTGTCTAAAAGAATTTTTATTCAACCTGATGATGCTTCCAAGAATTGAGGATAGGTGATGAAGATTTTGATGTAAAAAATGATTACATGTTGAGAAAATAAGTGTGATTAAACCATGTTCGATTCCATGATTATATACTATGGTCTATGTGGATTCTAAGAGGGATAAAGAACATTGAAGGAAGAGGTTCTAACTCAGGTTTACAGAAAATATAATAATTAAAGAAAAATAGTGAAAAGAGAAACCTCCATTTATATACTCAAGATCCAAAGGAATGATAATTTGGATTCCATGTGGGGTGTAGAGATTATTTTTGAAGAATTATGGTATTTTTAATTAATATTTCTAAGAAGGTGAATATATGGAAATACGGGTAAGTCTAAATCCATGTTTACTCTCTCTTAAATAGTAATTTAAATTAGAAACATTGAGATATCCACATTGATAAAAATAGATGACTTTGATCAATTTTAGGGGAGAAAGGTTCAAAGATTTAAAGAGAATATTTTAGAGATTAAATGACTAAACCTTAGGCTACCAATGCCTATAAATTTAGATTCCATGATATAGTGAAGGGTATCAACCAATTAATTGAGTAATTAGGCTTATACAATTTAGTTTCCTATATTCATTAGTTTTATTTATTTATTATGGAATTTTATGCATGTTATAATAGAAGTGTTCTTGCATTCTCATTTTATCTCTCTCTTTATCTATTTCTATTTCTTAATTGTGATCTATTTTACTCAATATGATGAGAAAATGACTTGAGGAATATCCTGATGGTGTAATATGGTGTTGAACTAGAGTTTATTAATAATTTATATTTTAGTATAATCTAAGGATGATCATTAGTGAGTTCAATATCTATTATGGTTCTCTAAGTGTTGTTATATTAGTATATAACCATTATCACCCAATTTAAGAGGTGAATATAAAGTGTGATTAGATAATTCTTAATAAACATGACATTCACAGCTAGAGTAGAAATAGGTTTTCACATATATGACGGAGTGTGTGCCTTAAATTGATATTTAATAAGGATAATGAAGGTTCTCATGAATTAATCTCTCAAGAGAACATCCTTTATTCTCAAAAAATAATTCATTCTATATTTGATGTAATATTCATGATTATTAATTAGTTATAATTACATTCACATTATGTTTTACACCTTTATTTGTTTTTTCATAAAATAAGAAAACACAAAAAATATAATAAGTGAACTAGTAAGAGTGTATTATTGTATGTAAAGATCCTCATGGGAGATGAACTTGGTCAGCCATTGTGTGGAACTAGGAAATAAATATTATCTTTTTAACCACCCTACTATAGTCATAAAAAACATGGTTTCTTTTTCAGGATTCCAAATGGTCATTCATCCATTATTTCTATTCATATTTTATAAATAGTTTTATTTATTTTTATAAAACATTTATCTAAAAACCAATTTCCATGATGTATTAAATTGACTATTATTATGGATATACTAATAACTTATAAGTTCAAGGTCAAGTGGTTTAAAATACCAAGGACGAAATCTAATAAAGAGCTAATGATCTCATTGTTTTGGCTATGAATATGTTGAATGACCATGGTACAGATATTTCACTTCAAGTACTAATGGTAATGATTAGTCAAGTCAAATATTATTATAAAATATTGAAGTACAAGGGGGAAGTACCATTAGATACACCCATTTTTATTGAATAATTTCAAGATGTTGAGGCCTTACTTGAAGAATATCCAAATTTCAACCATCTCAATATCCATATCCAATCCTACCATGAAGAGATAGATGGGTTTTTTGATAAATAATATTTTACTTATAATGTATGTATGGGAGATCAAAAAGATTTGGATGACTGCAAGAATGAATATGAATTTCAATATGATCCCTCCATCTTTAATAATATAGAATAATCATCACCTCCAAACTATCCCTAGAATTTGAAGAAGAATAAACCACCTAATTGGTGTAATTTAAACAAATTATAAAGGAGTCTAACTGCCTCCTCCATCAATCACCATTAAAATTTGAGTGGTAATTTCCTCTAAAGAATCAATTGAAGCTGAACTAACTCAGGGAGAAGATAAATTCTTGAACTTATTCACATCTAATTTTATTGAAATTTAATTGAGTATCACCCCTCAATATTTTGAATTTTCATATTCATCAAATTCATTTCTTCTATGGAGTAATATGAAGAAAAATAAGATACACTTGTTGAGGAACATATTATGCTCCCTTAACTTGTTGAAATCTTATTGGAAGGAGTAATTTATGAGATATGAGTGGCACTTCCTAAAGAAATAGTGATGCAATCTACTTATAGTGAAGGGGAATAATTTTTTATAAAATTTTCATGTTTAAAATTTGTTCCAATAAAATTACACTATAACATTACTTTGGACTATTCTGTTGATGAAAAAATTAATAAAGAACTGGAGAATGAAGATGAGGTTGTTCAATTGAAAACCAAGAATGAGAAGGACTCATATTTCATTCTACCCCCACCATTAAAGATCTATGTAATTTCTCTTGTGGTATATTTGGTGTACTCTACCCATGGAGTCATCAAAAATATGGAATAAGTGCAGGCTATAAGGAACAAGTATTGGTGGTTGAAATCAATGAAAATCCACCCATCGTCTGACTTTGGATGATAGCTGGTAATGCCTTTCTAAAGGTATTAAAAACCCAGAGCCCACATGGGGGATCAAACCAAGGCTTATATTTATTTTTTTATATTTATTTATAGGACTTTATATTTAAATTTATTTATTAGAAATTTGTTTTAAGAATATATTAGGATGAAAACCAATCCTCTCTCATTTTTTTACCTTACTTTGATATGATCCTTACACTTAAATAATTTATTTTCTTTTATAGGTCCATGATGATGTGGGGAAATATTATCCCCTAGAAAAAAGAAGGGATAAGAATAAATATTAACTGGAAAGGAGAGTTCATTATTAAATTTATTATATTTTAAATCCCCATTTTGTTTAAAATTTATTTTGGAGCTTTAAAATAGAATTGAATTCCCACACTTAAACTCACTATGTTACATGAATTAACTAGAAGATATGAATTTTTAAGGAATCTTATGATTCCATGATTGATAATT
Organism: Viscum album; assembly: GCA_963277665.1. Classification (NCBI taxonomy): domain Eukaryota; kingdom Viridiplantae; phylum Streptophyta; class Magnoliopsida; order Santalales; family Viscaceae; genus Viscum; species Viscum album. Next base: position 856,860,620 of record OY728158.1, on the reverse strand, counting down.
CAATGATAGTAATATGTAATGAGTAAGATAAAAAATTAAATGATTAGAGAGAATCATAGGTGTTAATATTATGAATCATAATTTGAGGGAATTAGAGATTCATGTAAATAAAATTTGCCAATAATTTTTCCTAATTTGAATTTATAAAATTCATGTGTAGTGGTTTTTTATTATTATAAATTCCATGAGTGATTTTAAAATTTCATTTGTTTCATTCCTAAGAGGATATATATACCCAATAATTTCTATTCTATCTTGAGAATATTTCTTTATAGATCTCAGGGAATGATGCCTACCATATATTCCATTGGAACTTGTTGAGTATATGATTTTGAAAAGTTACATTTAATGTGGTTGAGTTATTTTTATTGATTTATCCCTTATCCTTGATACCACTATTAAAATTAATCCTTTTTTATCCCATAGAATCCATTAATTAACTTTTTAGGAATGAGCCACATTATAAGACAATATTTTCCATTCCCACCATCCTCTTGGTGTTTTCCATGATATTATTAAGTTGATGTGTGGGGATGAAGTAATATATAGTTAAAGGGATGCATTATATTGTGAGGAATAAGTAGTGGGGTAATTGTTTTGGGTATCAGTAAAGGTTCATTATTTATTCATTATAATTTTATTATTATTACTTCTTGAAAAAGTTTAAAAAAAATAAATAAAAGAATAAAAATAATGGTCTATGACCTGGGATAATAAAAAATTACCATTAATGGATCGATGATTTTATCATATATTGTTAGGTGGTGGGTGTGAGAATTTTTCCAATAAAAAATTTTGAAAAATAAAAAAATGATGTATGTAAATAAATTATAGAAAATTAACGAAGGTTTAAATCAATCATTGTGATTTCATTGGTTCATGACTTTTACTTTGGTATTGGGAAGTGGGTTTCATTACTAGAGAAGTTGATATTTTCATTGCACTTTTATTTTGATATCATGCATTATAATTTAGAGTTAACCTCGTTTTTAAGCCTTAAAAATTTTCACATAAAAACCTACCCACCTGAATCTTCCAAGTCATTAGATCCTTGATTGAAAAGTCCTCATGATTTCATGTGATTATTTTGTTAAAATGTGGAGAATATAGATCCTTTTTAATATTATGGAAAGGATCATGTACTCATTTTATGAGAATAAAACTACATGAATTTGTGTCTTTAGTGATGATATAAAATAATTCAACACAATATAGATAATAAAATAGACAGTTTAATAATAATAATTTACAAAAAAATGAATAGTGGGAAGTAGAAGACCCACTATTTTTCTAATTCGAAAAAAGTAAAATATATTGGTTGATTGTTTCTTTGAAAAAATTTATATTTAATTGATATTTCATGTTGAACATGAATGTTTATTTTTCCATTTATAATTTTTTTATTTAATTGAATTGAAATTTAAATACATGTATCATTGGTTCCCTATGAGATTTATTATTGAGATTCAATGCTTGAGGAAAAGCATTGCTCAAGTGTTAGGGGTATTTGATGCAATTATTTTTCATGTAATTATTTTGTAAATTTTTTATAAGGAATTTTAATTTTTTTAATAAATTTCCCAATGTAAATAATTAATTAATTAAAATATGGGTGATATTCAATTAAATAATTAATTTGGTGAAAAATAAATTGAAAATGATTACTTTAAAAGTTTAATTTTTATTTTGGAAGTTTTTGTTTACCCTTAAACATGGAATATGGAATTCCTAAGGGTAAAATTATTCTACATATATGAAAAAGGGTAGGAAAATAACCACATAAGTGTAGGTAGCCACTATGTAAGGGTAGGAAGACACTACATAAGGGTAAGCCATTGTTTACAAACACTATATAATGATACCTCATGTGTTGTGTAAGGTTAAACCACGGATTTAAAAGGCTATGTAAAGGTAAGTTTTTCGCTAAGTAAAGGTAAGGTAACCACTACATAAGGCTAACCTAATATTTTTATGCACTGCATAAGGGTTACTGAAAATAACTAAGGGATACATAAAGGTACCCATGGTTTTTTCAAGTGTTGTGTAAAGGTAAGAAAGGCTGTGTAAGGGTACAATATCTCATGTATAAATGTAGCCTTGATATTTTCAAGTGATGTATAAGGATAACAATGTTTTTCTTAATGTTAAATAATAGAATGAACCTTATAAAATCCACCCTTACACGATAATTGGAGTACCTAATGAAAGTATTGGAATCTTTATAAGACCCTTACATAATTCCAATTGTGTAAGGGTAAAGAGGATCATTCACTACTAGACCACCATAATTGACCACCAAATTCTTTCATTCCTAAATAATCTTGAGATAAAGATCACCTCCAATAAGACAACATGAAGCCTTGGAATACCATGGTCAACCTTGGAAGCTCAAAGAAATTCCCTATGAGCATGATTTAATGAATAATATTATCTATTCAAGTAAAATTTCTACCACAACCATTGATACACCATAGTGAGGTAACCAGTGTCCACATATGATGTGCTACGACCGAGATGATTTTTTCTATTATCTACCACAACATTATACCACCATCTTACTTCTTTTTGGTACTACTAATCATGTGACTATCACATCCAATACCACTATCTTCTATCGCTATTTGTTTCCACTGTGTGTTACCACTATGTGATACTATAATTGTTCCATGATACTCCCAGTGAGTCCCACTCCCAGTCTAGTCTGATCATAAAGAAGGATGGGTTTTCAGATTTCCTAATACAAATGAGATGATGAATTAGAACAATTTAATCCATATATATAAATTTCTATCTAAAAAAATATTCCCACAAATTAATGATGCCACCAAGAACTGAGGACAAGGGATGTTGAGGCTAAAGAAAATGATAATATTCAATATTTAAAACACAAGTGTGCTTATTCCATGTTCAAAGACATACTGATATACTATGGTCATGAATTTCAAGATGAATAATTAACACTAAAATAATATATGAAAAATATATTTTATAAATATAAACATTGAAGAGAAATTATGGGAAGAGACACATCCATGAAAGTACTCAAGATCTAATAGAATGTGAGTCCAGATGCCATGTGGGATATGCAATTTAACTTTAAAGAGTAAATAGAGTTTAAATTAATATGAATATGAAGATTAATATATAAAAACATGGTTAAGTCTAAAACTTAATTCTATTTATCCCTTATGGTAATATAAAATAGAAACATTAAGATATCCACATAGATAAAAAGATAAGACATTGAATGATTCAAGTGGATAAAGATTCAAATATTTGGAGAGATGAATTTTTGAGATTAAAATACTTGGCCATGTGCTATAAATGCCTATAAATTTAGATTCCATGATTTCATAAAGGGGATATACCACTACACTAAGGAATTTGGCTAAAACTATTTAGTTTTCTATTATATTATAGTATTAATTATTTATCATGTAATCTGCTGGCATGCTCTAGTAATAGTGTTCTTTCAAAATTTGTATCTCTCTCTATCTATCCCCATTATGATCTCTTATACTCACGAAGATTAGTAACTAACCCAAGTAATATCCCGATGGAGTAATCTAATGTTAAATCAAAGATCATATTTAATTTATAGTTTAAGTTAATCTAAGGATGATCTACAGTGAGTGTAATCCTTATAGTTGTTATCTATGGGTTAACTTCTTATTCTAAAACAACTCACTATCAATTAAGGAGTTGGATATATGTAGTTTTTAGATAATTTTGAGTAAAATGTATATTTAAAACTAGGGTATGATGATGTGTTCACACATACAATTGATTGTGCACATTAAATTGATATTGAAAAAGGATAACGATGGTTCTCATGGATGAATATCTTAAGAGAACTTCCTTTATAAACTAATGAGAATTCATTTTATGTTAAATTTCATCTACATTATTAGGAATATTTTAAAATTTCATTCACATTTTCTTTTATATCCTTCTTTTTTTCATAAAATAAGAAAACATCAAAATGAGAATAAGTGAACTAGGAAGAGTGTGTGATCGATTATGAATCTCATCAAGTGGGATGACCCTAGTTAGTCACTATGTTGCACTAGGAAATAAATAGTAGACTTTTCACTACCCTATAACAAGCATTTCAGTATTGAAACAAGTAAGTAATACATCAACAATGATGAATATACTTTATTTGAAGAGGTGAGAAGAATATGTCCTCTTTGGTATAATATACTAACATTGATGTCTTCATGCCATTAACTGTTTCTTTATATTTTATAGGAATTATAATAACATCCATCAGCTATCGTGAATCTAATATATACCAATATAGATGAAATTAATGTCTTAAATACTCATTCATATTCCATAGATGATGGGGGAATAATTTTGTTAGGGTCGGTGAAAGATATCTGAGCATTTATCTCAAAACCTCAAGAGGTATTTCCAATGCCTCAACCAATTTCTCCTCCTATGGGATTGTTGTAAAAGTAAATACCTATGTTTAAGTATGATATTTCATTAAAAATATGAATCTTTATAAGGCTATAAGGAAAATGTTACTCTATAATTCAACATTTTATTTTAAGGTCACTTTTCTAATAACACATTAATTTGTATGGATATTAACCCAATCTATATGAAACTATAGACTCTGACCTCTCATGGTAGTAAGGATCTTATCCCTCCCTAATGGACGTCTATGTAAGAATTAACATGTGAAATTCAATTATGTATTAACTTAATCATTGATTTGAATATCCCAACCACTTTTTCTACTGACAGGGGAGGGGACTGTTTATATATGGTGACCAAATTCCATTATAAACTTTTGTAATGTCTACTCACCTCTATTATTAAAACAAGGATGATTTCATTTTTTGATACCTTGGTAACACTAGATGGTTTTTTATCAAAAATAAATGTCTATGGGTCTCTATAATAATTTAGAAATTTCAACGAGTAATTGGAAGGGTGTATGTATTCTTTATTTATGCCCTACCAAGTCCCTTTTATGTACGGTATGACGATTCATATTTCTAACTCATTAATCATTATATATAAATAAAAATGATAATATACTTAATAAATGTCATACCAAGATCCTCTATACTCTTATAGTATAGGTTTCACCAACCTATAACTTAGAAATATTGGATCCCCCAAGGCCACTAGAGGTTGTCCTTAAAGGTTCTCAAGGACATGTTCTTCCTGAGACTATTATTCTTCATGAACTGATTATGTTTTCAATAAGAAGGATATATGATATATAAAAACATACCAGACCATAAAAAATATATCATTTCACCTGTTGGTCCTTTTTTTAATGTCTAGGGCCTCCCCCACCATAACTGTTATAACTATCATCAAGTGAGAGTCTCAGAATACACCCTTGATGAAGGTGAAATATACCATACACACCCTATCTCTTAAATTTGGTGAGATTTTGTATAATTTTTAATTTTTACGTAATTAATTTTATTTTTAACATATATTTTTATTCTAACATTATCCTTAATATCATTAAACCTATAATAGAGTCTTATATAAGGGGTATTTGTTTCTTAAATTCAACCACCGACACATACGAGGGTTGTGGTTACTTTATGACCATGTACCTCTACAATTAAAAAGTAATTGGTCCCATTGAGTGAGTTAATTCCTAAGTATATATCACACTCTAAAAGAATATCTAAGTTAGATAAAGTTTCCTTGAATGTCTTTTGTGTCACCCGTTGATATTCCTGGAGGTATGTATGGAATTTGACCTCACAAACTCCCCTGAAGGACATACCCACAAAGATTCACATGCTCTGTAGTATATTTATGAGGTTGGTATATAGTGGATTTGATTTCTATCCCATCCATTATGCTGTTAGGGAGACCATTTGGAGGATATAGTAATAGAAAACCCCCAAAATGACTTCTTAGTAAGGTGAAATCATCAACGCGGTCTATTAATCTTACGACTGTATTGTACTAAGAAGAGTCTCATTTTGATAATTGAATAGTAGCACATCAATTTAAAGTTAATGAATAATCCTCTAGGTGATATGTAATCATTAAGATCTAGATACTACAAAGGTGAGACTAGTATAATTTTACATAATTCTTGTAGAATACCAAACCATGGGGAGGAATGGTGTTTCTTCCATGAAATAAATTCTTCATCTCATTGAATTTGTTGAATATATAAAACCATCTAAGCATCAGCATATTGTTTATGATTATTGAAAATGAATTTCCAAAATCCAAGCTTATGCCGAGTACATTTTATAATACATAACATAATATAAAGAGAAATTCCAATTTACATATTCTTCTCTCTTCTTTCAATAATAAATGGAAAAAAATAGTTTACAATCAACTGTCAATTCTTCAAATCATATTTCACCATGATTATTACTTAATAAATTTCTATAAATCTATAAAAATTAATATCAGGACAACTAGAATCCACTTGAATATTTAATGTGAATGAAATTATAAAATAATGATTCTGAAACATCTATATTATAATGACTTCATCCTGGTCATGGTTCGTGGATGGGAATAAGTACAATTACTATCACCAAAACACTAAATTTGGTCCATTATTATGTGGATTGTTTCCCCATGGATGTGAATTATAGACTTCTATAGGCTTAAATACCATCACTGTAACACTAGAGTTAGCCCATTTGTATGTTTATGATTTCCTCCATAGCGTGAATCATGGACAAGTATAGGCATAACAACCATCATCGTAACACTAGAGTTGGTCCATTTGGATGTGGATAATTACATCTTAGGCATGGATAAAGGGTGGTTATACGTGTAAATACCATCAAAGTAACACTATAGTCGGTCCATTTTGATATGTAAGGGGTTACTCAATATGATGAGTATCACAAGGGGGGTCTTGGAATGAGTATTAAAATTTTCAAGATATATTAGGGACTTTAAAACTACATATTCACATGTCTCACATGAATATCCTAAACTAATATGATAAGGATACAATAATTATCTAACTTATTCCTAGGATAAAGGGATTAACAATCATAGAATTAATTTTTCTCGGATTATATTGTAGACACTATACACTTTGTTTCTTCTTATTATATTGGTGATAAATCTTTACCATTCCTCATACGAGGGAAGCTTAGTGGGTATAGAATTTAATTTTACTTAGGTATCCAATTATGGATTTTTAACTTTTTTTTAAGCCTTTTCCATTTTCAAAAATATCAATTTCTATTAGTTCATTCAAAGTGAATGTCTAGAAAATGAATACATGATTTTTCCCATATCACTTTTTGTTGTATTTCAACCTAGAGAGTATTATATATCTTTCCATATATATTTTAGGTTAATGAAAGTTAGGTTAATGAAATTTAGGCAAATGAACCTTATTTTTATGTTTGAAATTCTTTGAAAAAGTTTGGTATGATTTATATATATAGGGAAAGGTAAATCCTGATGTTAATAGAGATCCCAATTCTACAAAAAACTATCTCAGAGAGCCACTCATAGTTTAAGGTCATGATGCTTGAACCATAAGAGTGAATATGGTGAAACAAAATGACAACCCAAATGGGTCTTAAAGGATAAGAGTACCTAAAACATTTTATATAGGTAATATTAGAATTATAAATCAGGAATTGATGTTTTTGGATCAATAATGATGATATGGGGAAGGTGTGTGAAGGATGAATATTGAACACATTATAATAGTGAGTTCTGCTACAATGTTGTTGGTGAAAAAAAATATTAAAGGAACTTCCCCATAGGAAGAAAAAATTCTTGTGGTTTATATACCATATCAGGGGTGCATATACAGAGCTATATTGGGGGAATGTATGCACAACCAAACAAAATTTTCCTCTGGATTCAGATGCACTCGTTAATGATAGAAATGAATGGTTGATGGAAATTTGAGACACTTGAGGTACGATGTGTGATTATGGAAAGAGGATGTTTATGAAAGCTGATGGAGGTATAATGGACTCAATATTTCTAGGCCAATGCTATTATGATATGTTATAGAGAGGTGAAGTTTAAAAATGACTCTATTGGTTTTTAGTTCATCATAATACCTTATTGGGAAGTTACTGACTCATATATTTTTTATAATCAATAAATAATATAATATGTACATGATAAAGAACATTGCAATCAAAAAAATTAAATTGAGGATTAATTGAATATTATGCTGGAACCAAGAAGGATGTATTATCACATGAAATTTATAATTAATTTATTTTCACAATAAAATACCTTTTATTGAATTTCATTCTTCATTCATAAATAATCATACTACTTATTTTCATTCCATCATTGTAGTGAGAGGATTCGAGGTTAGAATCCCTATAGAAGCGATCCACACATGCAACATGAACCACTGAGTTTCACCATAGAAATCCTCAGGTACTAGCATGTGATATTTTTTCATTTACATCATTCATTAATGATTACCAAAAGAATTTATTTAGGTGGATGGAATCTTCTCACTCTAACTTAAATTTTTTATTATGAAACACTTTTATGGAAAAAGGTAAGAAACCACATGTTCAACATGGTGGATGGAATCTTCTTGATCTCTATAGTCTTGAGAGGTTGGTGGATGAGGATCACTCTCTATTATTGAGAGAATTTTTTGAAAAAATATCTCTAGGAACTAATATAATTATCTATAGACATTCATTGTTCACAAAAATGATTAAGTTTAAAAAATACATAATCAAGTTTATATAGATCTAGGGTTTGATAAATAATAATTTCACATGGGACCTTATTATTTACTTAATACCTTAAGAAACCCATGTCCAAATAAAAATAATTTTATTATTATTTACTTGACATGTGATAAAATCATGGATAAATAAATATTTTCTCCTTTAATAAATAAATTAATATTTATTCATATAATATTTAGTATGACATTTCTCTCCAAATCATTAAACTCGATCCACCATCCACCTCAATATTTATGTTTCCTTGAATACCGACTATTTATGTAATAAGTAAACATCACTTCATTATTCACCAATAAATAAATAAATATTGTATTCACAAAATGAGAGAATAAATATTAATTAAATATTTACATAACCAGTAAATAAATATTTTTTACCATGTGAATGAATCAAAATAAAAAAATACTGTATATATTCATGTAATTAATAATTACCTTGTGAAATGAATAATTATTTAATATTAGACTGAACAAATATTCTATTGAATTATTGGTGACTGAATATATGTGATTAATTAAAAATGAATAATTATTAAACAACAAATAAGAATAATATTTACTCAACATGTTAAATTAAAATATAATTTAACTATGTTTCCAAATACACTTAGTGTCTGACCCTATAGGCCCATTTCTCTATAGAATTAGGATAAACCGCCTAAAATCCAATTTTAGCATCCAAAAACATGCCAAGAAACCTATAAAGAATTAAGTTAAATGCTAAAATTTAAAGACCATAAATGAATGTACACTATGTAATATAATCCTTATGTCATGATATCTCAAATCAAGCAGGTTTCATACTAGTGTCAAAAACCTATGTGCTCGTTGTCTCTTTTTTTGACATTCCAAATATAAACAATCCAACATATCTATATGTCCATGGACTTAATAATGAATTTCCATTTCAATAAAATGGTCTGAGTTGTAAATTTCCATTATAGAACAAAAGGGAAAATTATTTCTCGCATTATTCACTAAGGCAACATCCCTTGTGATGCACCCAACATATCCTACCTCATCACAAGCATATGTTATCACAAATTTCGTCAATAAATCAAAGTATTTGGATCATGATATGCATTAATGGTAATATTAAATTATAAGGACCATTAAAAAAATCCACATATAAGAAAATATAATGACATATATAAATATATATTTATTACTGGCGGGTCATGTAGTCATAATATCCCTCTCTAAAGATTATAAAGGCTGCAATCCATGAGAAAGTTTCTCAAAGTACTACGAGTATCCACCCCTATTAACCTATATCATTTTCATCCCATAAAATGATATCACAGAACTATAAAACATATATTTAATAATACTATCATGGAACTTCTAGGTTTTCATCATAGTGGGGAACTACTATGAATTTTAAGTGTGAAAAGTACTCTAAGGACATTACCACATAGATGTTACATAGAAGAAAAATCATTACATGATAAACAATTAATTAATATTCATGAATATGAATATTGTGGTAGTCTAATGTTTTAAATATTTTGTTATATAAAAATAAATCTAACAGAATACAACTTGAACTAGATCCAACTAATAACACTCTATTGGTAAGTCTTACATGTTAAAAATAGATTTACTATGGTGTGATTATAACTACTCATAACACCATGATACCCACAACTAATATTATTAATAAAATCCCATGTATTTGATAAAATCACTCAATAGATGATATTATTGACTCTATATTTCTATCACTCACATTCATGAAATTCTGGATAATACCATAGATAAAGGTTCATTATAATATGATTAAACATTACTGTCTAGGCACAAATCCTAAATCTAGGGAATTTTTTTTTCTAAATTGATTATTAAGATTAATTAAAAACAAAAACATACTTGTTCTAATATAGATATGGAAACTATTGATTATAATAATATTTACCCTAATCATTATTTTTATTGCTAATAAAAATGATCAAATGAGGACTGGTTTTATATCCCCAAGAAATTAGTTTTCCAATTTATCTAATTTCTATGAATTCATACTATTTTTATTTCTTAAGCACCATTAGATAGTTTTGAGTGCCAACCTATACATTTCTTCAAGTATCATTTTATATTTTCATTATATGCTCTATTCATAAGAAATATCAAACCTGAGTACATATCAAGGAATTTGAGATATATTTTCAATGTACTCTTAGTAATATGAAGTCTATACATCATTAGAATAACATTTGAAACTTGAATGAATTAGTTATGTTATTCCATATTGTATTTTTCAATACCATGTCAACTATATAATTTATTTTTATTAATCAACCCCATGATCTATACTAGTAGTTATTATTCCGAATAACTTGGGCTTCTACTTAAGTCATCTTTGGAGAAATTATTTATTCTTATATAACTATAAAACTAATCATATATTTTCTATATGTTGTCAAACATACCTTTCTTTGGAAACTGTAGCACAACCACTAACCTTATATAACACTTGGAAACAATTGGTGCCAAAAAATTATACAATGATCATTAAATATGTATCAAACCATTAGTGGATCCTTGAAAAATTACCCTCCATATTGTTATTATTTTATGTCACCAAATTTTGTGTTCATTCCATATGAACCATAAATTACCCTCCAGGATAGGTGGCCATGAAATTTAATTCATAATACAATGATCATAATAGTTATCATAATTAGAATCAAAATGGATTTTATCATGAAGATTAGAGTTATGGTTTTTGTAATAGACTATGTCTTAGACATTAAACACTTTTAATAATAAATCATGCTTTACTGGAATCGACTTGTATAATCTATATATAGTTTTTATTGAATAATCACTGACAATATCATGTTTTAAAATGTTCAAAATACAGTACCCCTAAATTTTGGAATATGGATTCCATTATTAAATTCATATAAACATGTTGATTATAGTTAGTTATAACATACAACTTACTTTAGGAACTATTATTCTTATTGAATAATATATATCACCCACTATGGTGAATACAAATCTACTACTATGGTTTTTAAATTTCATACATAGTACATGTCTCTTGAATAAATAAACCCACTAAAACATGTGGAGTTTATCATTCTTATACCAACTTGTACATCTGGAAGAAAGATTCAAAATATGTCTTACTTTCTCCCACTCTCCCAAAAAAGATATGCTTCCCACATGTAAAAATAGTTGGTGTGATTAATAATTTTTTTTCTTCGGCATGATAATATTTATAGAATCTATATGATAACTAACTAAGATTAACTTTTTTTGTTTTACATGATGTATCTTTAAAAGATTCACCAACTTTATATATAGATCCCATAAGAACACCCACACTTGTGACATCGTGAAATTTCTTCATATTATAACTTATATGATATCCATTAGTCAATTTTGTTGGCATATGGTTAGATATTACCCTTCTATACTGTGAGATATTTCTAGAAAGTAATCATGAAGGATTTGAAAAATATAAAGGGATACCCATTGATCTACCTCATAATATAATTATCTCTATGATGTGAATAAGGTAATGTGAGGGATAGAAAGCATTTAATAAACATTTAATCATCAATGAATACTTAGTTAAGATATTATATAATATATGAGCTCATAGGATCCTTTATATTTTATCGAGTGTATTCATTATTTTCATTTATCTTTCCTAAATTTTTTAAAGGCATTTAATATAGTATATGAATTTACCTCTAACATTACCTTGAAATTTTTAATTTAAATAGCTGAATAACTTCCTAAATATCTACTACATACCTTTATTTATAAATGATTCTTTTCTTAAAACTAAATAGGAATGTTTTTCAATAATACCAAAAATGTTTTTAGTTACAAAGATACTAAAAAATATTTAGGCTATATATTCCACAATAACCATTAGTTTCACTTGTAAAATAATCATCTTTCCATAACTGGGAAGGGATGTTATAATTTATATTCAATATATATTCCAAAAATTTGATATCATTGATTCACGTATTATTAAATTATTAATTAACATTATAATGTTATAACAACATTAATTTCAAAATAAATAATTTCTCATTATGTCCAACAGAATAAAGAGATTAATATATAGGTAACACTTAATATAAAAAATAGTTCAACTATAATATGTCCACTTTGCAATAATTTTTTTGTTAAATTCTCACCACTAAAATAGGAATCATCATTTTTAGTCTCTAGGAGAATTCATCTTTAATTATTGAAGTCATTTACTTATCATGACTGACATAGAAATTATACTTCTCATATCCGGGGAGAATACACCATACTTCTAAAAATATTCCATTCTTAGTTATATTATTTAATTAGAATATATTATTTAATAACAAATAAGTAAAATAAAAACACTACAATCCAAGATGTATATATTTTATGTTTATGAAACTACTTATTCCTTCTTTAATTTATTAAAGTTATATTTTAAATGAAATTTTCTATCCATATGAGAAGAAAATATCTACATATTTTCCATACTACCTTGAAATATTTTTTCTCTTTGAAAGAGGCTATAAAGGTGCCATTTACTATAAAATAGACATGGGATTTTCAACATTGCCTTTACTTTTTTTCACTATATGGGTTGTGGAACCATGTTCCTAGTAACTCTCATTTACTTGGTGAAGCTACATCAAAAGATTCTACAGTTTTTCATACCATAATTTTATACAAATAATGGGAACCTAGAAGTAAATGATTATATGATAAAATTATTGTAAAATTTCTTATATATATGAATGTGAATCATTGATAATTGATCAATCTACTTTAGTATATTGAATTAAATATTAATAACTAAGTACACTCTTCTAGTTTATATTAGTATAGTGTTACAACATTCTCATTTTTCTAAAGCATATATTTATCCTTCTCAAGATATAGTAGATTAGATATCATGGAATAAGAATTCATATCCTTATGTTTTGTTATCTATTTTCGGAAAGTTGTGATATTCAGATACAATAGATAATTTAAGTATCACTATATAACTTTTGTATTAATCCTTCTTTAATTCACTTAATTAATGAGGTTTCTCAACAGGTATAGGGGATTCCAACATAGAGTATAAATATTTCTCTAGTAATTTTGTATATAAACAACCATACTATCAATGTAAATGTTTTTTGGTTAGGAAACTATCATTGTACAAATGATCATAATGTTATGATGATTTCTATTGAAATATTTAATTATAAGAACATCTCATTTTTACTTGATTACTAATGATATGATATAATATATTTTATTTGCTAGTCTCCCACAATTTTATCAAAACCCAATATCCCTTACCATTGGTTTTAGAATATATTTTCACATGGATATTTTAGTGGTATGGATCCATATACCCCTTCATATAACATAGATTGGGGTCTAACAAGTTATTCAAATGTATTTAGGTGGGAATAAATTTCCAACTGAATTAAATCACCGCTCATTGATTCATTGTGCTGACTCCCCAATCCTGAAATCTTGGTCTTGTATTTCCTCTACTTCTTCCCATTATTTCAACTAATTATTGAATAGATTATCAACCCTTAATGTGAACTCTGTGATTTAAATCCAAATATAAAGATATAAATTCCCCAATAATTAAATGCACCCAACGGTGGTTGGTCAATCAGTTTGAACTATGGTTTTATTTCAACTCAAGTTGTGGAAGTCTACACCAACATAATATTTTGATTGATGGATTTTAATCACTTTTTATAAATTTAACATTTTATCCTTATTAAAATATTTTTAATATTAAGTGTATTATACTTATGTTTTTACCCATGTATAGATAAATTTAATTCATAATAAAAATTCTATTTTGATTATATCTTTTATTCTTTTTAATTCATTAATTTATGTGATTGTGTCGAGGAATAAATAAAGAAATTAAATGAAACATGATAAAAATAAAATAATAAAAGTGGTATGATAATGAGATTTATCTAGTAGTTGGTTTATATAGTGGATTATAAACCAAATCTAACTATATGGGAATAATCCCTTGAACCTACACTAGTTTGGGCTGCAATATTCCACCTGTCCAGCTACACACCCACTAAATTGGTTTTACCTTAGATCCATATTGAACCACCTAGAATCAAATTGCATATACATCCATTACATAAGCTTTACTCACAAATAGGTGAGGGGAACCAAAGGATTGTTTAAGGGTTTTACATTAAAGAAACCATAGGAACACATGACCTTACATAATGAGAGGAGGGGATGAAACACAAGACATCAATTTAATTTATTAATAATAATAAATTAAAATGAAACCAATCACATACACATGTATGGTATAAGGTCATGATCATCCACTCACATTCAATGAATATATATTTTCAATCCAGTTATAAACCACTTTAAATAATTATTTAATTAAGATAAAACATCATGAAAAAATATGAATAATTATATGATTAATAGATTAACAAAACTTATCTTAGTTACATCCAAACCATATTTAAAAATTTACATCATCCATAATTTTTTAAAAATTAAATTAATTAATTTTATTTCAAATTAATAAAGTACAAATGTGTACCCGGAGGCAAAAACATGTTCCTGTTTAAACTACATGCCATGGTCATTTTTTTGTATAATCATATGGTATCCAAAATGCATGGATTGAAAAGTAATTATAAGTCATGAATTTTTAATAAATGAAACATGGTCATATGTAAATTATGTGGCATGTAATTATATTAACGTATGTGGAGTACACTATAAGTAAAGACCATAAAAATCTTGTAGTTTATAATTTAAAATGAAAATAAATTTAACATATAATTAATAATATTATCACACGATGCATATTATAAATAAATTAATCCTAGAAACATGTTCATTTGTTTTAATTATATTATAAAGTTTTTTAAATATAAAACTAATCACACATTTTATAATAGATATAATGAATTGGATTTTCTAGGATTCATTTCTTGATATTGTATGGATTATTTTTCGAGGCTAGTCACTGAGACGACATGTGATTTTGAGGCCTAGTGTTCCCATAATAAATATTTTAAATATATTAATTATATTAAATATAATATGCATGTAGTTTTCTAGAAAATGGTGAATAACTTCTAAAAAGAGGCCCAAATCAGAATTTTGGTGGAACTTTTGAGTTTATAATATGATTTTTTACTTAGGTGTGACATAACCATTGTCAACACAAGACATTTGAAGAAAATTCATTGTAAAATTAAAATGAATAAAATAATTAATTATTTTATTTTATTTCATCTATCGATGAAACGACCTAATTTCACCTAAAGTACACAGTTATGTGAAATCCTCAAGGTTAGCTACATAAACCTAAAAATATTATAGAACCATTAGAGATAATTCTAGAGGATATCTCTCATATGAACATCAATCGGATCGTAGATCAATAATTAATGTGAAATGGGATTTGGAGATCTCTCCAATCACAAAAACACAATCTCATTATTTTTCATAAATCATTGTATCTCGAGGAAAGGTATTTGTTTATTTGGATTCTTTCCCAACTTTCTATTTCTATGATGAACACAAATCAATTGACCAATATATTGATTCATAGATTGGTCATTTTTTGGGATGGGTTATCTATAGGGATTCTTTTTAGATAATTGATTTGTGATTAACTATTTGTCTCTTCATTCATTATTCTAATGGAAATAGATTGAGGACAATATAAACATTGGCCTAGGTTATTTTCTCATATTTTTAGTTATGGTTTTCTTCCCCATTTATTCATTCATCATAGGAAATTTCATTTAGACCATGGTTCAAAGAACACTTGAAAATAAAAAATCAAGCACCTGTTTCTTGGTGAAATAACTCAAAATTGTAGTTTCGGGCTCATCACAACATGGTGATTGTGTGATGATAGAAGTAAAAGTGGACCATATAGATTTTGGATACTTGATTTTTTATTCAACATGTGGTGATGGCTATACATACGTAGCTATTTTCTGAGAAGCTTTGGTGGCTGGAATCTGGGGATTGATGTTGGTAAGGTTTGGATGGAGTAGATCCATGTTTTCTAGAAATATTGAGCCCAAAATCCAAGGTGGAAGTGGCTCGAGAATATGTGGGAGGTGTAGGTTCCAGGCATAGCGGAAGCACGTTGGTGGGTGTACCCAAATTTAATTTTGGCGTTAAAAATGATCAATATGAGATCCATCATGATAATAAAACGCTGGATTTTTATAATAGAATGAAGATCGAAAAAGAAAAGAGGGGAGTCCTAGAACCATAGATAGTATCATCACATGTTGGTTATAATTAATTTAATTAATTGACAAGAATTACCTTGATGAAATTATTTCTTTGTTGATGTTTCTGATCATGATCTGATGTGATCCATCATTGCATCATAGAATCTAAGTGTAGGATCTCTCTAGCAGTGATCCACACATGCTCCACATATCTCTAGATTTCACCAAAGGGATCTTCGGGTCCTAGTGCAAAAGAGTCTTCATTTGCGATGTTCACCTTCGATCACCTTGATCTGATGGAGGTGGATCTCTCTCTTGTAGCTTGAGATCGTTCTTGGTGGAAATATAATTCTCTCTTGGATTGAGATATTTTCTAAATCCATTGTACAAAACCCCCAAAAAATGGCTAGGCTAATGAGAAATATATAATTTGTATTTTTAATTACATATAATAATAAAATAAATTAATTACTCAAAAGAATTTATTCATTTCATTTAATTCTTAGTAATACCCCATGTCTAATAATAACAGTTGACTATTATTATTACTTGACATTCACCCAACGAATTACACCTAATATTATTTAATTAAATAAATAATATTATTTCTCATAAATTCCCAGAAAATATACACTGTGTTTATATTTAATATACATGGCGTGTACTTTTGTTTTTTCATTTTTCTTTATGTACTCCACTACATTTATTAGACCTTGAATAATGGTTATTTATTTCTCAAATAAATATCACTGCATTACTCGCTAATAAATATATTATTTCATACAAAATATATTCTCTCGAATAACTAGTGTTTAAATAAATACGATCAAGAATTCTTCAATAATTATTAAACCAAAGTCGGGAATAATATTTATTCAACTTGTTATATTAATATTTAACTGAGATACTTAGACACACTTAGTGTGTGACCCTCTAGGCCTCCTTCTCAGTGGAATTAGGGGGAGCCTGCCTAAATTCCAAGTTTAGCATCTAGAAACACACCAAGGCACCCATAGAGAAATAAGTTAATTCTACAATGATCTTTCACCTCCTACGAACACTTACCATGTAATATAATCTCTTTGTCTCGATATCTCTATTCAAGAGGGTTTAATTCTAGTTTCATCAACCCATGTTCTTGATTATTCTTTCTTTGACTTTCCAGAATTGAACTTTCCCATTCCTCACCAAGGCCATGGATTTATTTAGGCTATATAAATTCCATCAAATGGCCTAAAATATCTAATTCTATTATGGAACAGAAGGGACAAATCCTTTCTCGCATTATCTATTAATGCAGTATCGCTAGTGACGCACCCAACGTATCCTACCTCATTTCAAATAGTGTATCGTCACAATTTTTTTCAATACATCTAAGTGTGATAGTTGTAATACCCATTAATAATAATCTTAAAGTATAAGGACCAATACACACGTCCACATATAGGAACATCCAATGACACTATAAAATGTGGATTTCCTACTGGCGGGTCTCGCTCTCATAATATCCTCCTGGATATTACCAAGAGCACACACCATGAGAAGGTGCCTCAAAGTTTTATGAGTCCTCGCCCCTAATGGCATGTATTATTTGTGTCAATCAAATAACATCATCTAGAAATAGAACATATATTCAAGAAAAATGTTATGGAACTTCCGAGTTCTCATCATAGAAGGGATCCGCTATGACCCTTTAATGCCACAAATATCCTTAAGACATTATCACATAAATTTTCATGTAGAAGAACAATCGAGATGTGATAAGTTATTTATTAATGAATAAAGTAAAAAGTAGTTGGTTCTAGGCCACCTACTCCAATAGGCTCCCACTTGGACTAGAGCCAACTGCTAACAACTTTTAACCCACTAGCTCTCACATGATATTCATGCTTCTATTGAGGTAGACATTTAGTCATGGGGTACTCTATGTTCTCTTCCATGGACACTATTCTCACTGCAATGTCACCCCTTTCATATAAATCCCTCAAGAGGTGATACTTTAATATTATGTTCTTTTTCCGTTGATGTGACCTTGGTTCTTTTGAAAGATCCACCACTTTAGTATTATCACAATATAATGTGATAGGGTCTTTACTACTAGTCACTACATCAAGATTCTAGACAAAGTTCTGAATTCATACCACTTCCTTGGCTGCATCAGAAGCTGCTATATATTCAGACTCTACTATAGAATTGGTGAAAACTGGTTTCTTTGAACTCTTCTAGCTCATAGCTCTTCCATTGAGGTAGAAAACATATCCAGATTGTGACTTCATATCGTTCTAATCTACCTAAAAACCAGCATAAGCATACCCTCTAATGAAAATCTCCTAATCTCCTCCATAAACCAGGAACATATCCTTAGTTCTTCTCAGATACTTAAGGATATTCTTTACAGCGGTCCAATGTTGTTCTCTTAGATCTTCTTGATATCTGCCTACCATGCTCAGTGTATAGGAAACATCAAGCCTGGTACATAACATGGAATATATAATGGATCCTATAGCCTAAGTGTATGGGATCTTACTCATTCTATCTTTCTCTTGTTGTTTATGAGGACACATTTTTCTTAGAAAGATGTAGGCCATGTGACACTGGAACCAATCCCATCTTGGATTATTCCATACTAAATATCTTTAGTATCCAGTCAATATATGTACCCTGACTTAGTCCAAGTAGCCTCTCAGATCTATCATGAATGATCTTGATCCCTATAATGTAGGCTACTTCACCCAAGTCCTTCATGGAGAAACACTTGTTCAACCAGTCCTTAACTGACTGTAATACTGGTACATCATTTCTAATAATCAATATGTCTTCAACATATACTATTAGGATAATGACCACATTCCCATTAAACCACTTATAAACATATGGATCACATTCATTCTTAATGAAACCAAATTCCTTTATGGCTTCATCAAATAGAATGTTCCATGACTTGGATTCTTGCTTTAATCCATAAATTGATTTCTACAACTTTCAAACCAGTTTGGCTTCACCTGGTGTCACAAACCCTTCTGGTTGTGTCATATATACATATTCCTGAAGGGTCTCATTAAGGAATGATTTTTTGACATCCATTTTCCAAATCTCATAGTCATGGTAAGCTGTTGTGGCAAGTATGATTCTTATGGATCTAAACATGAAAACTGGAAAGAAGGTTTCATCATAGTCAATTCCTTGATGCTTTTTAAATCCTTTAGCCTCTAGAATTTCTTTATAAGTGATAAATTGACCTTCCATGTCCAGTTTTTTATTGAATATCCATTTTCATCCAACAGGCTTTACATCAACTGGCTCATCGACCAAAACCCAGACTTGGTTCTGATACATGGAATCCATCTCAGAATTCATAGCTTTTATCCATCTTGTAGCTTTTGAGCTTTCTACTAATTTATTATAGGAGAGAGGTTCATCATTGTCCAACAATAATGATTCACCATCCTTGATGACTAGGAAATCAAATATCTCTAGTTCTCTTACCTCTCTTGAGATCATACGCAATACTTGTGTTTCTGGAACCTCTTCCACGGGGACCTGTGGAACTTGTTCTTGTACCAACTCCTGTGTATCTTGAGAATCAACTTCATCAAAGTAAATCTTTATCCCACTATCCTTTTTGAGGATTTTCTCTATCTCAAGAAAGAAGAATTGTCTTGCGGCAGTCACTTTCTTGTATGAATTATTATATAGGTAATATCTTTTTGTTTCCTTTGGATATCCTATAAAGATACACTTTGTGCCCCGGGGTGCTAGTTTGTTGCCTGAGAATTCCTTAACAAATGTCTCGCATCCCCATACAGGTGTGTGTGAAAAAATGGATTTCTTTCCATTCCATAACTCAGAGGGAATTCCATTTTCCACCTTAGTTGGTACTCAGTTTAATGTGTATTCTATAGTCTGTAATGCATATCCCCCAAAGGATAATGGAAGATCTATATAACTCATCATCGATCTCATCATGTCCAACAAGGTGGAGTTCCTCCTTTCAATAACACCATTCCATGATGGTTTATAAGGAGTACTGAGTTGAGATAAAATCTCAGACTTCTGTAGAAGATCGATGAACTCTTGGTTCAGATATTCTTTACCTCGATCTGATCGAAGCTTATTTATATTCTTACCAAGATGTTATTCTACTTCATTCTTAAATTCCTTAAATTTCTCTAAGGATTCTGACTTATACCTCATTAATTATACATAGACATATCTACTCAAATCATCATTAAAATTAATGAAGTAAGAATATCCACCTCTGGCTTCTACTGGAAATGGTCCACACACATCTGTGTGCACCAATCCTAGAAGCTTTGTGGCCCTCTCACCCTGTCCACCGAAAGGAGGCTTGGTCATTTAACCTTGTAAACAAGCGTGACATCTATCAAGTGGTTTTATCTTAGTGGAGTCTAAATAGCCATCTTGGTAGAGTTTTGTCAAGCACTTCTCATTTACATGACTGGGACGGTGATGCCACAACTGGGTGATGTATGAGTTATGAAAGTTTGTTTCGTTATCGATTTCCAACACTTGTTTTTCATAATTTAATACATAAAAACCATTATTTAAATGTGTCATACCATAACATATGTTGTTATTATACAAGAGATATCCCTTATTTACAAACATGAAAATAAATCCATCCATATCCAAACAAGATACCGAAATTATGTTCTTGGTAACATTAGGCACATAATAACAGTTATGTAAAACCAAAATAATCCTAATCAGAAATGAGAGGTGGTAATCACCAATGGCCAATGTATCCCGCCTCACGCCATTGGCAGCTCGAAGATCCACCTCTCCTCTGGCAATATTTCTAAATATACATGGTTCCTATATTGGAATACATATGTGAGTCCCACAAGCTGTATCTAATACCCAATGTGAAGAAATGGAAAGATTGCACTCGATAACGAATGCACCTTTAGTGTCCACACGCTTCTGGGTGAAATTCCTCTTCCAGTAGCCTTGCTTTCCACATGAAAAACATACTTCCTCCCATTCCTTTCCCTACCTCTGAATCTTCCCCTTCTTGGAGGGATAGTGCTCGGGGGCTTCAGACTGTTTATAAGTCCTTGGCCCCTTTGCCTTATCCTTCATTTTCTTATTCTCCATAAGGACTGTGGGTTTTTCATGCCTCATGTCATTATCTACCTAGAGAATTAAGGTCAGATGTTATAATAGTATCTTCTCATTGTTTCTCATGTTATAGTCGACAATAAAGATAGAGAAGGTCTTGGGTAGTGATAATAGGATGATATCTGTACGCAACTCATCCAGGAACATAATCACTAAGATGTCCAGGCATTCAATGTAGCCAATAATCTTGACTACATAAGGCCCAACTGGCACAAACTCTCCAAGATTAGTTGTAAACAAAGCATTGGAGATCTCAAATCTTTCATGTCTCACCTTCTCTTGATAGAGATCCTTAAGGTGAGACTTCATGTTATACAGGTCCATGTTTTCATGTTTCTTCAAGAGCTCATTAGACATGGCCAATAGCATGAAACATTGAACATATGTGGAATCATCCATATGTTTCATGTATAGAGATAGTTCCTCATCACTGACCACTTTTCTAGGCACCACTATAACAGGCTCTTCCAGCACATACAATTTTCTCTCATGGTGAAGGATGACGCGTAAACGCCTCGGCCATTATTGGAAATTGGTGCCAGTGAGAAGTTTTCCCTTATCGAGTATGGTTTGCAATGATATGTTTGAAGTAATTTTTATTTTCATTTCTAAAAATTAAGATGAAAAAAGTTTTAGTAATTTATCCAGATAAAACTAAGACAAATAAATAAATTAATACTTATTAGTCACCCACTATTTTATCAAAATCCAATAGCCCTCACCATTGACTTCAGAATATTATGTTTCCAGAATATTCTAGTGGAGAGGATCTATATTTACCTTCTCATTACCCCAACTAGGTTTGTTCAAGAAACTTGAAGGGTTTTAGGTATGCATTCCAAATGCCAACTTCATTAACTCGCAGCTCCTTGATCCACTGAGTGGACTCCCCAATCCTGAAATCCTTTTATTTGGGATTTCATCAACCTTTGCCTCTTGGTCACACCAAGTCCTATTGTGGCAGTCAACCCTTGATGTGAACCAAGTCAAGTCAACCCAAAACCTTGAATTAGAATTCCATAATAATTTAAAGCACCCCAACTAGGGTTGGTCAAGTACTTTGAACTATGGTTCGATTCTAACCAAGATTATGGAAGGCTATACTGACTTAATATTTTCTTTGAGAGATTTTATCTTTATATGTAAATTTCCATTTTATTATCTTTGATTAAATGCTTGTTAATATTAAGTAGGATATACTTAAGTGATTTACCATGTCTAAGATAATATTTTATGCATAACCGAGTCTTATTTTAGTTTCATCTTGCATGCTTGTTTAATTTATTAATTGTGTGATTGTGAAAACCCACCCAAAATAAATAAACCATGCAACTGATAGAAATAAAATAAATGGTATGATCATGAGATTGTTCTATTGGTTATTTTATCTAGAAGTTGATAAACTAACCCAAGATATAGGGGAGAAACACCTTGAACCTTTTGGGTTCATGTTTACGGATTTCCACTTGTCCACTTTTGCATCTCATTGGATTGGTTTCACCTTGGATCCAAACTTGAGCCGCCTCCACTAGCTTTGGAGCTCCATCCATTTCATATTCTTTTATCTCACATATAGGTGAGGGGTAAAATTAGGTTTTAAATAAAATAAACCTTGGGCATGCAGGCCCTACATATTAATGAGGATAAGGCTCAAAGGCCAACAAATTTAATTTAAATAAATAAATTAAAAGAAACCATTCACATACAAAGGTCTTGGTCTAGGACATGATCATCCATGCATGAAATGATATTTACGCATAAATAAAACTATCATTCAATTCTTCAATCATTCTTGTATAATATAAATCATGCTCAAATCAATTAATTATCTTTAATTAATCAATCCTTTTATCTTAAACCCATTTCTAAATTTCCTTGAGATTCACATCCATCATAATTTTTAAAAAAATAAATTCATTTAAAATTATCTTTGTACGTAACTTATACCATAGAGGAAACCCGGTGAATTCCCGTTCATAACTGCCCAATGAGTAGAAATCAATATTACACAGATGTTAAATTAAACACATATATATAAAACACTTATCACGTGTTGTGCCTCAGCTTTATGCATTCACTATGGTACACGTCTCAAGGGTTTGAATAATATAATAATAAATTTTAATAAATCTTCATAATTTGGATGAGTACATGGTGTGTAGTTACAACTACATGGTGTGTACTTTTTTCACCGTCCATCTGAAGTACACGCCTGGGGACATGGTGTGTAGATGTACTTAGAAAATCTTCAGAGTACATGGCGTGCTCAGTGGGACACACAACGTGTAGTATCCTCATTACATGATTTCCAGCTGGGAAAGTCGTGTATGGGGTACACGGTCCAACCCTGACCTAAAGGGACTACACGCCGTGTTTAGTGGACCACATGGCACATAATCTAAAAACTGTGTTCCACATGTTCCTAGTCAACACACAGTGTCATTTTTGACTTATAAATACTCCAACACACGGACTAATTTGGCAGACCAGTCTGATGCATTGAACCTATACTACACAAAATATACTATCAAATACACGTCGTGTATTCTGGTGTTGTACGGCTAGGAAAGTTTGGAACCTCCAAATGAGATCCTCTATTTTATTTTAATCAAAATTAAAAGAAAAATTTGTTTCTATAAGGTGAATGAGAAATGATTGAGGAGGAATAGATATCAAGATTAAGATTTAAAGAATTATTAACTTGAATTGAAACAACTAAATTGTTAAATGTGTAAATCACCAATGAAAAACTAAATAACTATAATCAACAATATGACCCCTCTGATACAACTTGTAGGTTTCGGGCGTAGCGGAATCACGTTGGTGGGTGTACCAACTTTAATTTTATCATTAACAACGATCAATATGAGATCTGTCATGATAATAAAATGCCAGATCTTCGGAATAGAACAAAGAATGAAAAAAAAAAGAGGTGAGTCTCAGAACCATAGATTGGATCATCATATGTTGGTTATAATTAATTTAATTAATTGAAAAGAATTACCTGGATGGAATTATTTCTTCCTTGATGTTTCCAATAATGATCTAATGTGATCTATCGTTGTGTCATAGAATCTAAGTGTAGGATCTCTATAGCTGTGATGCACACATGCTCTACATATCTCTAGAATTTACCAAAAGGATCTCTAGGTGCTAGCACAGAAGAGTCTTCATTTGCGATGCCCGCCTTTGATCGTCTTGATCCGGTGGAGGTGGATCTCTCTCTCTCATTGCTTGAGAGCGTTCTTGGTGGAAAAATATTCTCTCTTATCTTGAGAGCTTTTCCAAATCCATTGTGCATAACCCCAAAAAAATGGCTATTCTAATGAGAAATATATAATTGGGATTTTGAATTATATAGAATAATAAAATGAATTAATTTCTTGAAAGCATTTATTTATTTCATTTAATTCTTAGTAATACCCCATGTCTAATAATAATAGTTGACTATTATTATTATCTTACATTCATCTAGAGAATTAAACCTAATATTATTTAATTAAATAAATAATATTATTTCTCATAAACTCCTAGAAAAAATACACAGCATGTATATTTAATATACATGGCATGTACTTTTGTTTTTCCATTTTTCTTTATTTACTCCACCACATTTATTAGACCTTGAATAATGGCTATTTATTTCTCAAATAAATATCACTGCATTACTCGCTAATAAATATATTATTTCACCAACAATATATTCTATCAAATAACTAGTGTTAAAATAAATGCGATCAGGCATTCTTGAATAATTATTAAACCACAGTCGAGTATAAGATTTATTCAACTTGTTAAATTAATATTTAACTGAGATACTTGGACACACTTAGTGTGTGAACCTATAGGCCTCTTTCTCAATGAAATTAGGTGAATCCTACCTAAATTACAAGGTTATCATCTAGAAACACACCAAGGCACCCATAGAGAAAGAATTTAATGCTGAAATGACGTGTCACCTCCTACGAATGCTTATCGTGTAATATAATCCCTTTATCTCGATATCTCAAATCAAGCGGGTTGCATGCTAGTGTTATCAAACCATGTTATTGATTATTATTTCTTTGAATTTCTGGAATTGAACTTGCCCATTCCTCACCATGTCCATTGATTTATTTAGGCTATATCAATTCTAGAAAAGGGCCTAAGATATCTACTTATGTTATGGAAAAGAAGGGACATATCCTTTCTCGCATTATCTATTAATACAATATCACTCGTGACGCACCCAATGTATCCTACCTCACTGTGAATAGTGTGTCATCATAGTTTTCATCAATACATATAAGTGTGTGATTTTTAATACCAATTAATAATAATCTTAAAGTATAAGGACCAATACACGCGTTCGTAGATAGGAACATCCAATGACACTATGAAATGTGTATTTCTTACTGGTGGGTCTCATTCTCATAATATCCTCCTAGATATTACCAAGGGAACACACCATGAGAAGGTTCCTCAATTTTTTCTGTGTCCTCACCCCTAATAGCTTGTATTATTTTTGTTCCTTAAATAACATCATCCGGTCATAGAACATATATTCAAGAATAGTGTTATGGCACTTCCGGGTTCTCATCATAGTGGGGATCCGCTATGACCATTTAATGCAACAGCTATGCTTAGGACATTATCAAATGAATTTTAACATATTAGAACAATTAATATGTGATTAGGTATTTATTAATGAATAATTACAAATTAGTTGGTTCTCGGCCACCAACTCTAATAGGAGGAAGAACTATTGTTTCTGGAAAATCTCAAACAACACAATGTGTATAGTATATCCACACACCATGTAGGGATATATTAATGGTAGTTAGGGTTTCAAGATGAAGTTAAGGATTAAATGACATGTTACCTCTATCACACAGGGTGTGACCCTTCCCATTTGGATCGACATGTACCTCATAGGGTACACAAACATGACCACAATTACACAGGCATGAGAACGACATGTAATCCCACATGTACATGGAAAACTAGGATATACTATATACTTTGACATAGGTACAAGTATACTAGAATGATCATGCCAGATATTTCTACATAGACACGGGTACATTCCACTTACACAGGAATGACCTGGTGTTGAAGGGACATGATGTGTACTCCTAGTACATGTCGTGTAATCCTTCAAAGTTCTCTTGAATCCCTTTTCCTCCTTATCTTGTAAAAAAATCATTAGGTTGTGTTCTTTATATCCTTTTTCATGAGGTTTAGTATGGAATCACATCCTACACATTGGATAGTGATTTCTTCAGCAAGACAACTTGGATAGAGTTACTAAAATCCTTCTGTGAGGCCCAGAGTGAGATCTTCTATCATCTTATTTCCTTAGGTAGAGTTCTTGGTATCTTCATGACTAACACTATGTGGGTACCAATCCTCTACATGGAAGGTTAATCATGATTGAGTTTTCGGTATACCCCATTTCCTTGGGAGTGATCATTATCTATTTATCGTATCTCTTCAGACAGACACCATATAATTCTAATGGTGAGACCCAACGAGCACTACCTCTTGAAATGGATTCATTAGTATTATCTAACTCATTGAGTGTGTTATCATAGATGAGGGATATGTGGAATATTTTAGTGTTAATCCAAGGTTGGTAATATGATTATGAATTTACCTTCAGACTTTGTGTCTTCGTTGAGCATATATATATGTTCTTGTTATATGTGTTGTAGACATATACCTATGTAGAGATGACTGTTATTTATTTATTTTATGCTTTGTGGTTTTAGGGTGTCCTACTTGGTATTTTTATACTCACCCTTGATTGGTATTTTCCCGTATATGTTCTGTCTTTTGTAGATGATTGACCTTTTGACAGAGTCTGAGAGGGACTAAGGCCAGGCAGTGCTTTCTGAGTTGAACTGATTGAGGTGTGTTCTTACAGTATCTTGATAGTAGTCTCCATCTTTACTTTCATATTGGACTTGTTTTTATAATCTTTTGGTGGGGTTTTATTTGGACTTGTTTACTTTCCATTACTTCTTATCATACTCTAATTATGGGATATTGATGTATGAATTCATGTTTGTTCAGTTACTTTTACATTTCAGCATTGTGTGGTATTGGAGATGTGTGAGTATGTACAGGTAATTAGGCTAAGGCCTCCTGTGTTAGTGATATGCCTACTTAGTGCTAGTTCTATCCCCTATTCTATTGGAGGTGGTCTTGGGGAGTTGTGGCACAAGTCCTGTTGATATGGTCCATGATAGAGCAGTATTAGAGAACTTGATTATACCTTAGGACCTAAGTCCATGATATTTGTTTGAGAAAACAACGTTAAGTGATTCGATTTCAACTTTTAGGCTAGGGACCCCAGTGTTAGTGTAGTGGAAAATGTATCCATCCACCAGAACTTTGATCCCATACCTTTAGAGTTAGTACATGAGAACATTGGTTGCATGGAAAATAAAGGTACATGCATAATATAGGAATGGGTTTTGGTTTCCATGTCCTTCTTGAGTCAACTCTCAAGATATATTCATTGACCATGGTACATCTTGTCTATTTTAGGATGCCTTTGAAATATATTCCAGTGAGGATTCATCATCAAGATAATGAATATGATACCCTTATCAATGAAGTATCAATACATGGAATAGTTCTAGATGTGTTTCTTTTAGGTGGTGCTTCAGCTATGCCACCACCTTTTGAGCATCATATGGTACCTTCAGTACAAACAGATGAGATGCTCAGGCTGAGATCACTTCAAGAGTTTCAAAAATATAAACCCATCATGTTCCAAGGTATTCCTAAACCATAAGTGGTAAGGACTATATTGAGGTGTTGGTGTGAGTTTTCCTTCTTGTCATGACATCAGAAGACCATATGGTGGTCATAGCAGCGAGCCTTCTTCATGGATCAATGGGATGATGATGGGGTTTGGTGAAATAGTCTTACGAAGAGGTGACTCTTGTATGGTCAAAGTTAGATAACCTTTTTAGAGAAGAGTTCTCTCCAGATATGCTAAGGGATATACATATCTGTGAGATTTTTTAGCTTCAGCAGGGTAGTACAACTGTTGTTGAGTATTCATCAAGGTTCAATAACCTCTCCAAGTACACAATGGATATGGTTCAAGATCAGTTCTGTTAGGCTTGGACCTCTGAGAGAAAACTACATATAGACATATGATCCATTTTTATACTTATATGTATTCTTAACTATTTTATGGTGCTAGAGTGTGCTTTTACGGTTGAGAGTTTCATGGATGAGTAGAAGAATACAGTGGTTTCCAGTAGTGGGAATGAAGAAGTAGTGATATCAGCAATAGGGAGTAGACATTAGTCTTAGGGAACTAGACATGTAATATTTTTTGGGATGATGTCTCGAGATAAAGGGTCTGTAGCTCATATATCAAAGAAATGGTCTTGTCATCTTTGGGAGATGAGGTGCTAATCATGTGATGACATGGGACATATTGAAAGAGATTGTCTGAACCGACATATGAATGACAGGGAGATAGTTTTTGGATGGATGAGGAAAAGACACTAGTAGGAGCAGATAGGTCTGAAGGGAAGTGAAAGTGGAAGAGGATCTAGGAGATAATTTGGAGGTGGTAGACACTTTGACTTGTTACCACCTCCATCCTCAGGTGGTCCATGTCGGGATCAAGGAGCTGGAGGACAGGGGTGGGGAAAGCTGTAGGTCATTGAAGATCATGAAATAGAAGATCTAGGAATGATATGATGTATAATTTTTGTCTTTTTTACCTTATCTATAGTACTGATATATATAGGTTTTAGTTATTCCTTTATTTCCACTTATCTAATTTGAGACTTAGAGATTTGAATTGAGCCCTTAGCTCGACCCTTGCACCTAGAAACTCTTATTGGATATGACTTAGCAATCACACACTTATACTGATAGTGTGACCTAACTCTTTTATGTGAGAGTTTATATTCATATATATTTGTATTAGCAATGATTCTATATGATTTCATCTTGGGTACGTACTAGTTATCTATAGTTCATGAAAAGATTTAATATTTCAGGTAGAGGATGTGGTGTGTCTATAGTGATGGGACTAATTTTTCCTTTGTGGGTGAAAAAGAAACCCAAGAATCAAAGTATGAACTCATGAATAGGATGTTGTAGTCGATTACTCATTAGTTGGATATCATGACCCTTGGTTTTTTGGATATTATAAGTTTCTAGTTCTCTACAGTGGTGGTAGAGTATGATGACATATTTCCCGAAGATGTTCCAGGATTACCTCTCCACTGATAGATAGAATTATGTATTGATCTACACCCTGGGATGTTATTGATATCTAGGTCATCATATCATATGTCTCTTAGAGATTCCTAAGCTAAGGGTGTAGTTAGAGGACTTGTAGAGGAAGTGCTTTGTTAGACCCAGTTATTCACCATGGGAAGCCCCAGTTTTGTTTTCTAATAAGGAATATAGGAGCTTGAGGTTATGTTTGGACTATCAAAACTTGAACCAGGTTTCCTTAAAGAGAAATTACCCACTAACAAGGATCAATGACCTATTTGATCATATTGTAGGGGAATGATGGTTATCAAAGATTGACCTCGAATTAGGATATCACCGTTTTCTAGTACGGGATGCGGATAATCAAAGACGACATTCAGATATTTCTATGATCAATATGAGTAATTGGTGATTCCCTTTGGTGTGATGAACACCACAATAGTGTTCATGGGAATCATTAAACTCATCTTTTTTCCCTTCTTAGACCAATTCATAGTAGTCTTCATCGACGATTTCCTTATGTGCTCAGCATCCAAGGAGGAGAACACAAGACACTTGAGGATGGTTTTACACATACTCTGGGAGAACCAACATTATAGTAATATCTCAAAGTTCCAAATTTGGATATAGAAGGTCCACTTTATAGGGCTTGTTATCTCAGTTCATGGTGTATAAGTGGACCCAAAAACAGTGTAGTTAGTGTTAGATTATGAGCCACCTAAGAGAGTGACATAGGTGTGGAGGTTCCTTGGGTTAGTGGGATATTAGAGAAGATTCATACATAACTTCCCTAGGATATAATCCCCCATGACTTCTTTGATCATAAAGGGGAATCCTTCCATGTGGAAAGATTAGAGCTAATAGGATTTTCATAATGACTGCTCCCATGTTGAGATTACCAGAGGAGGGTGTCAAGTAAGAAGTGTTCTATGATGCATCAGGAACATGGATTAATTGTATTATATTATAGGGTAAGGCAGTGATTACCTATGGTAAATGTAATTTGATACCACATGAGATGCACTACATGACCCATGATCTTGATTTAGCAACAATACTCTTAACACTAAAGATACGTTGACACTACCTGATGGGAAAGAAGTTTATCATCTATTCTGACCACAATATTTGGAGGTATATATTCTCATAGAAGAATATTAACTAGATATAGAGACGATGTATAGAGTTCCTCTAAGATTATGACTTCAAATTTTTATATATTTCTGGAAGGTGAAGGTGGTAGTATATGCTCTCAGTAAGAGATCTTGTTCACAGTTGTTGAATGAGACATTAGAGTAGTTGGCCTCATTGCATCAATTCTTTGTAGATGGAGTTGGAGTAGAATAACTCCAGTAAATGGCTATTACCACACCTATTTTATTGTGAGTTAGGAGGGTACATATTAGGGATACCTATTTAGAGACCCTATGTACTTATATATTATCTGGACATGCTCTTTAATGATTTTCTGATGATGCGGAGCATGTTGTTCTTTTCATAGTACACAAGATGGTACTAGTGATGTTGTAGGATGAGGTTCTGGGATACATTCATATATATACTTTTGTGATACATATAGTTTTTTTGAAGATGTATTAGTACCTCCAATGTTAGTTTTTATGGTCAAGTATAAAGATGGCACTTTCATAGTTTTCCTATTGATTCTTTACTTGTCAGCTAGTAAGGCTGAGTGACAAGTTCCAGCAGGTTTAGATCAACCCCTCAAGGTTGCAGAGTGGAACTGGGATGGGATATCCATGGAATTAATGAGGTTATTACCATGTACATCTATGGTACATGATTACATTTGGGTTATCATAGAAAAAATCACCAAGTCGGTCCACTTACTAGATATTCGGGAGTAGAGTTCAGTAGAGATCATGAGATGCCTCTACAAACAAGATATATTACAGCTCCATGGATTTACATCAATGATAATTTCTTCCCATTATTCTCTCTTTACATATCTATTATGGAAGGTATTTTTAGAGGTGTTTGATATTTAGTTGTGCTTGGGAACAATGTTTCACCCCCAGACTGATGTCCAAACTGAGCAGACCAATCTGGTTTTAGAGGAAATGTTGCATGTTGGAATGTTTTACTTTGGAAATAGTTAGAAGGATCACCTACCACTGGTAGATTTTTAGTTCAAAAACAACTATAATTCCACCATTGTTATGGTACCATTCAATTCCTTGTATAGGTGAACCTATAGGGAACCTCTTTGTTGGACTAATCTAGTCAAGTCCGCACTCATGGGCCCGTAGTTGGTGCGATTCCCTACTGAGAAGGTGCAGATCATCCAAGAGCAGATAAGAACTACACATATCCATAAGATGTCTTATGTGGATAGTTGATGGAGGCCATTGTATTTCGAGGAGGGATACCATGTCTCTATACTAGTTTCACCTTGATGTGGATTATAGAGATTTGTCCTAGTTGACAAGCTATCTTTAAGATTCATTATTCCTTTCCAAATACTGCATAGAGTTGGTGAGTTAGAATATCTCTTATATTTACCACTACATTTATATTAGGTACATTGAATCTTCCACATGTCGCAAATGAGGAGGTATGTGCATGATCCATCTCATGTTATCAATCAGGGAGAGATGGACATTGAGGATGGAGCTAACTTTGCAGAGTTTCTAGTGGAGATCAAATATTAGTAAGAGAGGATCCTTAGAGGGTGATATATTCCTTTAGTGCATGTATAATAGAAGTATGAGAATATTTAAGAGAGAAATTGGTAGTGGGAAGCTCATATTCATGCTCAGTAGCCACATTTTTTGTATATCCATTTGTTTTTTATTTTCAGGGTGTAAATCCCCATGGTGGGGAGAATGTAATGAATCAAATTTTCTATGCATAAATTTTTTATATTTTATGAATTATTTCCAAGAACAGAAACTAATAAGGTGTGTGATTCTGAGGACCAATGTTCCCATGTTTGAAATATATTAAATAGCATGTGTACACAGTTTTCCATAAAAATTGGATTAACTTATAAATGAATTTCTGGATCAAAAATCTAAAGGGCACCGTTGAGTTCAAAATGGAGGTTTTATCTTATGTGCAATATAACCTTTATCAGCATGTGATGTTTTTCAAAAAATCATCGGGAGAGTAAAATGAATAAAATAATTAATTAAATTATTTCATTTCATCTTTTAACATTGAAACCTAATTTCATCTATAATTATATGGTTTTGACAAATACTTAGGGTTAGCTACATAACCCTATATCCGTTAGAGAACCATGGGAGAGAACGTTGGAGGATCTATCTCGAAATAACATCAACCATATCCTAGATCGGTGATCGGTGTGCAATGGGATTCAAGGATCTCACTAATGACAATGACGCATGCTATGTCTTTATCAAAAATCAACCCATATCAATGTATGATTTTTTTATTTGGATTATTTACCCATTTTATATTCTATGATGAATTCAAATCAATCGATCAATATATTGATTCATTCGTTGATCATTTTACGAGATATTTTATTTGTGAGGATTATTTTTATGTAATTGCTTTGTGATTAATTATTTATCTCTTCATTTTTCTTTCTAACAAAAACAGATTGAGGAAAACACAACCATTAGCCAAGGTTTTCTCCTCTTGTTTTTTTTTGGTTTTCTTTCCCATTAATTCATTCATCACGGGTAATTTCCTTTGGCTCGTGGTTCGATGAACACTGGAAAATAGAGTGTTTCACACTTGTTTTATGGATAAACAGTTCAAAATAGGAGATCTAGGCTTATCACAACATGGTGATCATGCAATGACAGAAGTGATAGAGGACCAATTTGATTTGGGTACCTGATTTTTGTTCTTTAATGCGCAGTGATGGTTAGATGTAAAGAGATGTTTTATATGCATATTTAGGGGATGAAATATAGGGATAGATGGTGGAAAGTTTCAAACAAAGTAGATCCATGATTTATAGTAAGTTCAAGGATGAAATCCAAGGTAGTGGTGGGTCAAGAATAAATGGTAGGAAGAATTAGGGTTTCTAGAAAATCTCGAACAACAAGGTGTGTACTGAAGAGAAGCATGTCGTGTGAGGACCTCTTAGCGATGGTATGGGTTTTGGGATGAATTAAAGGATCACATGGAATGTGACCCCTATCAAATGACATGTGAACTTTCTCAGTTGGCTTGGCGTGTACCTCATAGGGTTCATGGACACGACCAAGAGTACATGGGCACGGGAATGCCATGTACTCACACATAGACATGGCTAGCCATGTTGTACATGGGATTAGTGATGTAATTGTATACAAGAATAAGTAAAAAAAAGGAATGGGAACATTGTGTACTTATACACAGACACTGGAATGAGATATTTACATGAGCAGGAACCAGTACCGAAGGGACACGTCGTGTTCTCCTAGTACATGACGTGTACTCCTTCAAAGTTGTCTTGGATCCTTTTTACTCTATTTCTTATACAAGATTCATTAGGTTGTGTTCCTCGTATTCTTTTACCTAAGGGTTTATATGGAATAACATCCTACACATAGGATTGTGATCCCTTGATCAGGACATCATGGATAGAGTTTTTGGAATCCTTCCATGAAGTCCAGAGTGAGATCCTCTATCATCTTCTTTCCCTAGGTGGAGTTCTTGGTATCATTGTGACTAACACTACATGGGAACTAATTCTCTACTTAGAAGGTTAATCCAGATTGAGTTTTTGGTATATCTCATGGCCTTGGGAATTATCCTCATCCGTGTATCATATATCTTCAAACATCTAGTGTATACTTCTAATGGTGAGACCTGAAAAGAACTACCTCATAGTCGGATATCATTAGTATTATCTAACTCATGGAGTGTATTATCCTAAATGAGTGATATGTGGAACCTTCGAGTGACAATCAAAGGTTGGCATAAATGTTGTGACTTTACCATGATATTGTGTGTTTTTTAGTATGTCTTGATATTCTTATTATATGTGTTTTAGACATATACCTGTATAGAGCTTACTATTATTTTTTATTATATGCTTTGTGGTTTCAGTTTTTCTTATAGGGTACTATTATACTCAACCCTGCATGGGATTTTTCCGCACATGTCATGTCTTGTGTAGATGAATGAATTTTTGAAAAAAGTCTTAGAGGGGCTCAAACCAGGTGGTTCTTAGTGAGCTAAAAATTCTGAGGTGTGTTTCTACGATATCTTGACAACAATACCCATATTTACTTAGGTTTGACTTGTTTTTAGACTCTTTTTGGTGGGATTATATTTGGCCCTATTTAATTTTCATTACTTATTATCATACTCTGGTTTTGGGATATATATTTATGCATTAATTCTTGTTCATTTTTTACATTTTAGCATTTTTTAGCCTTGAAGATGTGTGCATGTGTATAGGTAAAAAGTCTAAGGCTTCCTATGTTAGTGATATGCCTACTAAGTGTTAGTCACCAGCCCTAATCCTATTGGAGGCAGGCATGGGGAGTCATGGAATGAACCCCAATAGGATAGGTTGTGATAGTATATAACATGTCATGTACTTAGAGTACATGACATGTAATATATTTTTCCCATGTCCATGACACACACCTAGGGACAAGACTTGTTTATTGATCGTGGAAATGTTTGAGGTACATGATATGAATGCCGACTATACATCATAGGACCTCAATGATACATGGTTTTCCATTCACTATTTCATGTTATAAATACATTAAATGGATTGGTCCCACCCATGATTTATTCCACAAAAACACGTAGACTACATGGTGTGTAAGAAATTTGAATGGCATGTAGTATGAAAAACCATGTTCCAACCTATCCATCTCAACAAGAGATGTTCATTAAATTAATTACATGTGTATTTAATGCATGAAATCCTAAATTAATTAGAGATTTTTCCTGGTGAATTTAACATGGGTACATGAAGTGTACCTTTAGGCCACACACCCTTTACTATTATGTTATCTAGAAACATCCCTTGGCACCTCCTAATGAAGTATTCATATTTTCATATTTTAAATTTAACTTGTTCATGGTTATATTATTGAGATATAATAAGGTAAGAGAATATTTTTGATGTATGTATTTAAAGAATGAATAAATAAATAAATAACTAACAACAAATTCATATCATCAATCAATAATTATAAGTAAATTATGTAACCATTTTGATACGACTTAGAGGTTTTTGGGGAACCAAAACCACATATTTTCTAGTTTCAAATTAATATTTTCTTTTTAATCAATAAAAAAATATGATATTTACATGATGAAGAACTTCATGACCAATGGAATTAAATTTAATATTAATTGACTAATATACTAGAATGAAAATTTAAGGATTGTCACATAAAATTTATAACTAATTTATTTTCATAAAGAAATATATTATATTTAATTTCTTACTTAATTGATCAATTTTTAGACCACTTGTTTTAATTACATGACTGAAATGAGAGGATTAAAATGTATAATCATTCTAGTAGTGAACCACATGTGCACCAGGAATCTCCAAACATTTCTGTAGAAATCCCTAGGTTCTAGAATGGTAGATTCTATAATTTTTTCCATTCTTTGATGATTTCCACAAGAATAACATCAATATTAATAACTCTTATTGATCTCTCTAGTAATTATATGTTAGTTGAGGAGGATCACTCTTAGTCCTTGAAACCGTTCTAGGAGAAATCTCTCTAGGGTTTGAGAGAATTATCTTTAGACGTTCATTGTACACAATGATTATTTGGTTTTGTAATTCCATAACTAAATTTATATATAGACTGGGTTAGAAAAATAAAAATTACACATGGGACTTTAGTATTTTATGTAACGACCCAAAATTTCATTAATGGAAAATCCCTCTTGATCCAGTTAAATGTTTCTTTATGTTTTTATAAGATGTCAACTTCTTTAGTTTTACGTTAAGATTTGTGACCGTTACTTTTATAGCCGTTGAACATTGATCATCTGGGTAGTTTAAATATAAGGCTTTAACGAAACCATTTTTACTCAGACAAAGGAAGCGATGGCCTCATCCAGTAGAATTGCCCCTTACGAAGCCCATTTGTCGGAGCTCGGAAAGGAGGTGGCGTCTTTGGGCTTTGCCCTTGACCAAGCCCAAGCTGAGCTTCATCAAGTCAAGCTCGAACGTGATCGTCTACGGGAAAAATGGAAGTTGATAGAGATCACCACTCGAGCGATGTTATCCGAGCAACCCCAAGAGTCTGTCACCATCGCACACCTTACCCTTAGGTCTTATGCGGCTATTTTAAGGGGTTATGTAACAAATAAGTATCACCATGTTCATGTACATTATTTTTTTTTGTATATAATAATGAATATAATTTCTAGTCATTTTTGATGCATTGTAATTAGTTTTTAAAGTACAAATGATGTTTTTAGTTATTATTTAATTAAGAATTATATTTTATTAAATTAAAGGATTTTTGAATTAAATAATATTTTAATAAAATATTATTATTAATATTAAATTAATTTTTATTAAATATAAATGATCTTATAATTTTATGAATGCAATTAAAATTCTTATTAAGGTTTGAAATCCATTTCTGTCAAAACCCGTGAATTTTTTATAAATGTCGGTTTTTATTTTAAAAGTGAAAATTCACATATTTAGAAAATTATTTAGATAAAATAAATATTATTTTTGGAATCAGGACGTCGAAATTATCCAACGGTGAATTTTTCATAATTTTCTGAGACAGTCAAATTTTTGGGTAAAAATTAAATACCATTTAAATATATAATGTGTTTTATGACATCATAATGACCCAATGGTGATGTAATAAAATACCATAATCCTTATGTTCGGCCAATATGTGTTTTATCATTAAAATAATGAGGTTTTGGGTTTGTTTGACTCACTTTTCAAAGCATTAATGGAGCCCTCAATACTTATTCAACACTTTGCCTTTTTAAATTAATTTCCATGGGAGTGTGACTCACCTCCACATAAGCAACCCTATTTTTTTTAATAAGTTCGGACCTTGGCCTTGTAAAATATTGTTTTCCTCTCTCCTTTTCCAGAAACCATGGGCAAATACCATGGGATGGTTTGTGGTTTGGATTATTTTAATATAAGGGGTCCCAAACCTAAATAATAAAGAATTCTCTCACCTTTCCTATATAAACCCACCCAAGCTCCCACTTCCTCCTCACTCAAAGCCCTTGAAGTTCGTCCAACCTCTGCCCTACTCTCTCTAGAATCCTCTCAAGGTGCCCCAAGCTCCCAAGAAGCCTCTCACAAGCCTCTCTCTAGCCTTTGGAAGCACACTTCCAAGTAAGGGTTTTTCTTCCTTTCTCATTTTTGTCAATTTTCTTTAAGTTGTATTGCCCTTTTAATTTCAATTATGAATGTTGGGGTATGGTTTCGCACCTCCCCCATACTGCCCTCTTATTGTTTGAATGATGGGAGAACCCTTTCTCTCTCATTAAATGCCTCCCATGTACACCCGTTACTATGCCGAAATTCCGAAAGGAACTTCTCTCTCCTCTTTTTATTCAAGCAATACTTTTGTATCATGAATCTAAATTCCTTTTAAATTGTTGGGACATGTATCTATATGACCTTATTACTGTCCATTACATGTAAATATGATGAGGAACCCCTTTCTCTCTCATCAGCTTTTTTTTATGAATTCTTATGTCACGCCGTTACGCTGCCGAAATCACACCGATTTTCTAAGCCAATATCATTGTGTAGTGAATACCATGCCCATTTCTCCATCAAGGGTATTCACCTTTATGCACGTTTACTTATTGATTGTAAAGTTTCATGTATGAATTCCACATTCCTTTATCGTGGAATAAATGATTATGTTTTATGAATCCATGTTTTATGATCCATGTGGCACACTTATGCATGAAATGAAATGTTTAAGAAGGGTGCGCCCTGATAGCGCTCCAATGCATTGGGTAAAGTATAGTATCATGATACGTCATGTGCAATGAGTGTTGACTCATGCTAATTCAAGTGCAACGAGGGTTTACTCGTGCTTCAAGTGCAATGAGGGTTTACTCATGCTCCATGTGCAATGAGCCTTGGCTCATGCTAATTCAATGTTAAGTGTTGTTGCCACATTTCCATGTTATGATTATCATGCTTTATCATGCCTTTATGTTCATGTCTCTCTTATGCTCTATTGATATGCCTATTGCCTAACATGTATTTTACTCCTCATGTTATTCATTGTTTACTCCCTTACTGGGCTTTATAGCTCACCCTTTTCTTATGCATGTCCTCAGGTTATCCCATGCAATGCTAAGTACGAAGGAATGTAGTGGTCATGTAAAGGATGTTTTCAATAAGGATGTTGTATTTCAAGTTTAAATTTTTTATGTAATGATCCTAAGCCCCAAAGACACTAAACCTCTCGATCTTCTTTGTTGTATCAAGTGAAGTTTTATGTAATAAAGCATGTTTAAGTTGTAATAAAAAGCAGGGTTGTCATAGTTGGTATCAGAGGATAGGTTTAGTTATTTTTGGGATTAGGAAACCCTAGTAAAGCCTTAGATACAAGACTAAGCATAATAAAAACATCCCTAAGTTTTGGTAAATACTAAGTAAGTGGTTTATCAAACAAATACATCTCTGTCTGGATACGAGCAGGTAGAGGCGGCTCTGGCACAGATGTATCCTAGGGGTAAAACCCGAAAACACCGCTTTGAGTTAGACTCGAACGGGAACTGGTGCACGACAACGGTCCTTGCTGCACTCTTGGTTACGACACTCCCGGGGGATATGTTTTGATAAATTCACAATCTTAGTATGAACCCTTATTAAGGGAAAAATGCCCCTAAGAATATATGTTAGAAGGAAGATCATGAAAAGCCTGGATTGAATCCTATAGACTCATGAGTTGAAGAGATTAAAGTTTATTTATAAGTCATCAACTTTTGTCTTTGGATTACCCTTTATGTGTTACCCCTAACTTTCCTTTTATTCCAGCCAATGGCCGGTAATAGGAGAACTCGGGCTAACAACCGTTGTGAAGATCAGTGTGAGGATTGTACTAATGAGATGCCCAATCCGATGGGAGCGGGAATCGCGAACTTTGTCACGCTTCTCTCTCAGCTAACTCAAGTTTTGAATAGAAACACTGGTCAAGAGGAACGTTCAACCCCCCCTAAGAAAGAACAAGTCGCTATTGAAAGCTTCATGAGACAAAGGCCTCCTACTTTTAGTGGATCATCTGATCCCACGATCGCTGAACAATGGATCAACTCCATTGAGAAGATATTCTCCATCCTCCAATGCTCTGAAAAAGAGAAGGTTCTCCTGGCGGCTTATCGTATGGAGGGTGAAGCTGATCAATGGTGGACATTGATCAAAAATACGAAGCCTGAGGAGGAGATCGAGGCTTTGGAATGGAAGGTATTCCGGAAGATGTTTTTCGATAAATATTTTCCACGCACCCTCCGTCTTAAGATGGAAAGGGACTTCCTTTCCCTCAAGCAGAAAGATGAAGAATCTGTGGGAGCGTACGAGGCAAACTTCACAAGGCTTGCACGATACGCTTCCGGCTTTGTCGTTACCCCCGAATGCAAAGTTGACCGCTTCTTTGGTGGGCTGAAGCCTAGCTTGCGGAAAGCATTAGCGATCCGTGACTTTGACAGCTATGAGGAGATTGTCCGATGTGCCCTTAAGGTTGAAATGGAGATCGGAGAATCACAGGGGTATCATGGGGACAAGAAGCGGAAGGTGGACTTCAATGCTGGTGGTCCGATGGATAAATCCAACGGCGCTAAGAAATTCCAGCACCCCACTTGCCAAAAGTGTGGAAAGAAGCACCCTGGAAATTGCCTTAGGGGGACAAGAAAATGCTTCAAGTGTGGAAGAGAAGGGCACCTAGCTGTTAACTGTCAGCAAGAAGGACCCGCGGCTGCGACGGAGGGGAGGAACGCTCCGTTCGAACCTCAACGCGTTGTTCAATGCTTCAAATGCAAAGAACCGGGTCATTTTGCGAATCAGTGCCCTAATCCAAGGGTTATCGGAGGCAATCAACAACCTCCAAGACAGCAAGGAAGAGATTTTGCCATCACTTCTGCCGAAGTGAACCCCGACAACGAAGTGGTGACAGGTACGCTAGTTATTCATTCAAGAATAGCGAACGTACTTTTTGATTCAGGTTCTACGCATTCTTTTATATCTCAAAAGTTTAGTAGAATAATCCCTGCACCACCACAAATCATGGGAGTAAAGATGTCGGTGAGTACGGAAAATGGGGCAATCATTGCATCCCATGAGTATAAGTCCTCCCCTGTTATAATCTGTGGATTGAATTTCCCGGCGAACCTTGTCATACTCCCTTTGGTGGAATTTGATGCAATTCTTGGCATGGATTGGCTTTCCTTATATAGATCCAACATAAATTGTCGGGAGAGGTAAATCACACTCCATATGGAGAATCGACCCCCGATTCTTTACAAGTGTCAGGAGGAAGATGAATCTCCTTTAGCTCCATCATCTCAAGCATGGATATTACTGCCTTATGAGCACGCATATCTGGCTCAGATGATTGAGTCCAAGGAAGAAACCACCCTAGAAGAAATGCCTATTGTGAGGGAATTCGCTGAAGTATTTCCCGAGGAACTTCCTGGTCTTCCTCCAAGAAGAGATGTTGAGTTCTCAATTGAACTTATACCTGGGGCGCTACCAATATCCAAGACTCCATATAGAATGGCTGTGGTTGATCTTGAAGAACTGAAGAAACAACTACAGGAGAATCTGGATAAAGGGTTTATACGCCCAAGTGCATCACCATGGGGTGCACCAGTCCTCTTCGTCAAGAAGAAGGATGGGTCAATGCGGCTTTGCATCGATTATCGTGAACTTAACAAAATCACGATAAAGAACAAGTATCCTCTTCCAAGAATCGATGACTTGTTTGATCAGCTGCGTGGAGCACAATACTTCTCCAAGGTCGACTTGCGGTCGGGATATTATCAAGTAAGGGTGAAGAAGGAAGATATCCCCAAGACTGCTTTTCGTACAAGGTACGGGCACTATGAATTCATAGTAATGCCTT
This sequence comes from Viscum album, assembly GCA_963277665.1. NCBI lineage: Eukaryota > Viridiplantae > Streptophyta > Magnoliopsida > Santalales > Viscaceae > Viscum > Viscum album. Next base: position 856,818,285 of record OY728158.1, on the reverse strand, counting down.
TTGGACTCACCAATGCTCCAGAAATATTCATGGATTTGATGAATAGAGTCTTTAGATATTAACTAGATAAATTTGTGGTAGTCTTTATAGATGATATTCTGATATACTCCAAAACCAAGGAGGACCATGAGGAGCATTTAAGAACTGTACTGGAGACTTTGCGCAAGGAGAAGCTCTATGCCAAGTACAGCAAGTGTGAGTTCTGGTTGAAGGAGGTCTCATTCTTGGGCCATATCATCACAAGCAATGGGATATCTGTGGACCCCTCCAAAACAGATGCAATTGAGGGATGGCCGAGGCCAACATCGGTAACTGATATCCGTAGCTTCTTGGGGTTAGCTGGATATTATCGACGATTTGTGAGAAACTTCTCACGATTGTCCAACCCTCTTACCAAGCTAACTCGAAAGGGAGTAAAGTTTGCTTGGAGTGATGAATGCGAAGAAAGCTTCAAGGAGTTGAAAAGGAGGCTTATCACTGCACCTGTGCTCACTTTACCCACAAGTGGGGAGCTTTTTGTGGTATTCAGTGATGCTTCAAAGAAGGGCTTAGGATGTGTGCTGATGCAGAATGATAAAGTGATATCCTATGCCTCAAGACAGTTGAAAATCCATGAGCGAAACTATCCAACGCATGATCTGGAGTTGGCGGCGGTGATCTTTGCCTTGAAAATCTGGCGGCATTATCTCTATGGAGAGAAATGTGAGATATATACGGACCACAAGAGTCTTAAATATATATTCACACAGAAAGAGCTTAATATGCGCCAGAGAAGATGGATAGAGCTCATAAAGGATTATGACTGTTCAATACATTACCACCCTGGGAAGGCGAACAAGGTGGCGGATGCCCTAAGTAGAAAGGATCCAGCAATTCTATCAATGATGAGAATTGAGAAGGATCCAATCTTCTTAGACTTGATGAAGATGGACGTGGGAATCATAAAGAAGGGAACATCATCAATCCTTTCACAAATGATTGCTCAACCATCTCTTTTGGAAAGGTTAAAGGATGCTCAAAAGGATGATGCGAGAATCCAAGAAAAAGTGGAAGCTATCAATAAGGGAAAATCCTCAGAGTTTAATGTTAATGAAGAAGGAATTGTGCGGTTTGGGAAAAGACTATGTGTCCCATCAAGTTCGGAGCTGAAGAAGGAACTTTTGGATGATGCACATAGTTCAAATTTCTCTATTCACCCAGGAAGCACAAAGATGTATCGAGATCTCCGAGAAAACTTTTGGTGGGATAATATGAAGAAGGAGATCGCTGAATATACATCAAAGTGCCTGGTGTGTCAGAAAGTGAAGGCAGAGAGGCAGAAGTCTAAGGGGATGATGCAACCATTGCCCATACCAGAATGGAAATGGGAGAACATCACCATGGACTTCGTCACTGGACTTCCAAGGACATCCAAAAGCAACAATGCAATCTGGGTTATTGTGGATCGTCTTACAAAGACTGCACACTTCATTGCTATTCGAGAGGACTTCTCTTTGGATCAACTGGCACGGATATATATCAGGGAAGTGGTACGGTTGCATGGAGTACCACTATCTATTGTGTCTGACCGAGATCCAAGATTTACCTCTAAGTTTTGGAAGAGTCTTCAACATGCTCTGAATACTGAACTGAACTTCAGTACGGCCTATCATCCTCAAACTGATGGCCAATCCGAGCGGACTATCCAAACACTTGAGGATATGTTGAGAGCGTGCTCAATGGACTTTAAAGGAGGATGGGATCAACATCTTCCTCTAGTTGAGTTCTCTTATAATAATAGTTTCCACTCGAGCATCCAAATGGCACCATATGAAGCCCTGTATGGGAAAAGGTGTAGAACACCGGCATGTTGGGATGAGGTCGGTGAACGTAAGCTGCTTGGACCAGAAATGGTCGAAGAAATGGTGGAGAAGGTGAAAACCATTCAGCAGCATATCAAGGCAGCCCAAAGTCGACAGAAGAGTTATGCAGATAATCGTCGACGAGACCTTGAGTTTAAAGTCGGAGACATGGTGTTTTTACGCATATCTCTGTGGAAGAAGGTCATGAGGTTTGGAAAGAAAGGGAAGTTAAGTCCAAGGTACATCGGCCCCTTCGAGATTCTTGATCGTGTTGGGGCTGTGGCCTATCGACTAGCACTTCCACCTACTATGGCCAAGGTGCATGATGTCTTCCATGTATCCCTCTTAAGGAAGTACATACCAGACCCTTCACATGTACTCTCTTCTGAGGTGGTACAATTAGAAGACGATCTTTCTTATGAGGAGCAACCAGTGAAGATCTTAGATCGTAGAGAAAAATTTCTACGAAATAAGACAATGCCCCTCGTCAAGGTGTTGTGGAGAAACCACAAGTTTGAAGAAGCAACTTGGGAGTCAGAGGATATGATGAAGCTAAGTTACCCACATTTGTTTTAGAGTGGGAAAAGGAAAATTTCGAGGGCGAAATTTCTTAAGGGGGGAATGTTGTAACGACCCAAAATTTCATTAATGGAAAATCCCTCTTGATCCAGTTAAATGTTTCTTTATGTTTTTATAAGATGTCAACTTCTTTAGTTTTACGTTAAGATTTGTGACCGTTACTTTTATAGCCGTTGAACATTGATCATCTGGGTAGTTTAAATATAAGGCTTTAACGAAACCATTTTTACTCAGACAAAGGAAGCGATGGCCTCATCCAGTAGAATTGCCCCTTACGAAGCCCATTTGTCGGAGCTCGGAAAGGAGGTGGCGTCTTTGGGCTTTGCCCTTGACCAAGCCCAAGCTGAGCTTCATCAAGTCAAGCTCGAACGTGATCGTCTACGGGAAAAATGGAAGTTGATAGAGATCACCACTCGAGCGATGTTATCCGAGCAACCCCAAGAGTCTGTCACCATCGCACACCTTACCCTTAGGTCTTATGCGGCTATTTTAAGGGGTTATGTAACAAATAAGTAGCACCATGTTCATGTACATTATTTTTTTTTGTATATAATAATGAATATAATTTCTAGTCATTTTTGATGCATTGTAATTAGTTTTTAAAGTACAAATGATGTTTTTAGTTATTATTTAATTAAGAATTATATTTTATTAAATTAAAGGATTTTTGAATTAAATAATATTTTAATAAAATATTATTATTAATATTAAATTAATTTTTATTAAATATAAATGATCTTATAATTTTATGAATGCAATTAAAATTCTTATTAAGGTTTGAAATCCATTTCTGTCAAAACCCGTGAATTTTTTATAAATGTCGGTTTTTATTTTAAAAGTGAAAATTCACATATTTAGAAAATTATTTAGATAAAATAAATATTATTTTTGGAATCAGGACGTCGAAATTATCCAACGGTGAATTTTTCATAATTTTCTGAGACAGTCAAATTTTTGGGTAAAAATTAAATACCATTTAAATATATAATGTGTTTTATGACATCATAATGACCCAATGGTGATGTAATAAAATACCATAATCCTTATGTTCGGCCAATATGTGTTTTATCATTAAAATAATGAGGTTTTGGGTTTGTTTGACTCACTTTTCAAAGCATTAATGGAGCCCTCAATACTTATTCAACACTTTGCCTTTTTAAATTAATTTCCATGGGAGTGTGACTCACCTCCACATAAGCAACCCTATTTTTTTTAATAAGTTCGGACCTTGGCCTTGTAAAATATTGTTTTCCTCTCTCCTTTTCCAGAAACCATGGGCAAATACCATGGGATGGTTTGTGGTTTGGATTATTTTAATATAAGGGGTCCCAAACCTAAATAATAAAGAATTCTCTCACCTTTCCTATATAAACCCACCCAAGCTCCCACTTCCTCCTCACTCAAAGCCCTTGAAGTTCGTCCAACCTCTGCCCTACTCTCTCTAGAATCCTCTCAAGGTGCCCCAAGCTCCCAAGAAGCCTCTCACAAGCCTCTCTCTAGCCTTTGGAAGCACACTTCCAAGTAAGGGTTTTTCTTCCTTTCTCATTTTTGTCAATTTTCTTTAAGTTGTATTGCCCTTTTAATTTCAATTATGAATGTTGGGGTATGGTTTCGCACCTCCCCCATACTTCCCTCTTATTGTTTGAATGATGGGAGAACCCTTTCTCTCTCATTAAATGCCTCCCATGTACACCCGTTACTATGCCGAAATTCCGAAAGGAACTTCTCTCTCCTCTTTTTATTCAAGCAATACTTTTGTATCATGAATCTAAATTCCTTTTAAATTGTTGGGACATGTATCTATATGACCTTATTACTGTCCATTACATGTAAATATGATGAGGAACCCCTTTCTCTCTCATCAGCTTTTTTTTATGAATTCTTATGTCACGCCGTTACGCTGCCGAAATCACACCGATTTTCTAAGCCAATATCATTGTGTAGTGAATACCATGCCCATTTCTCCATCAAGGGTATTCACCTTTATGCACGTTTACTTATTGATTGTAAAGTTTCATGTATGAATTCCACATTCCTTTATCGTGGAATAAATGATTATGTTTTATGAATCCATGTTTTATGATCCATGTGGCACACTTATGCATGAAATGAAATGTTTAAGAAGGGTGCGCCCTGATAGCGCTCCAATGCATTGGGTAAAGTATAGTATCATGATACGTCATGTGCAATGAGTGTTGACTCATGCTAATTCAAGTGCAACGAGGGTTTACTCGTGCTTCAAGTGCAATGAGGGTTTACTCATGCTCCATGTGCAATGAGCCTTGGCTCATGCTAATTCAATGTTAAGTGTTGTTGCCACATTTCCATGTTATGATTATCATGCTTTATCATGCCTTTATGTTCATGTCTCTCTTATGCTCTATTGATATGCCTATTGCCTAACATGTATTGTACTCCTCATGTTATTCATTGTTTACTCCCTTACTGGGCTTTATAGCTCACCCTTTTCTTATGCATGTCCTCAGGTTATCCCATGCAATGCTAAGTACGAAGGAATGTAGTGGTCATGTAAAGGATGTTTTCAATAAGGATGTTGTATTTCAAGTTTAAAGTTTTTATGTAATGATCCTAAGCCCCAAAGACACTAAACCTCTCGATCTTCTTTGTTGTATCAAGTGAAGTTTTATGTAATAAAGCATGTTTAAGTTGTAATAAAAAGCAGGGTTGTCATATTTTATTAATATTTGGAAAACCCTATGTCTAAATAATGATCATAATAATGTTATTTACTTTAAATACACTAAACTCACAGTTAAATAAATATAATATCCATGAATAAATAAATTAATATTTATTCAAATAATATTTATTATGAAATTTCTCACTAGATTGTTAAACTCAATCCTTTATCCTCCCAAACATTTATTTCACATTGAATAATTACTATTTATTTAAAAAGTAATTTTCGATGCATTATTCACCAATAAATAAAAAAATAGAATATTCACAAAACCAGGGAATAAATATTTATTAAATATTCATATAACCAAATTAATTAATATTTTTTACCTTAGAAATGAACAAGGAAAAATAAATATTATTTATATTCACATAATTAATAACTACCTTGTAAATGAATATTTATTTAATATTAAACTCACTTAATATTCTATCAAATAACTTCTGATTGAGTATATGTGATCAATTAAACATGAATAATCATTAAACCATTTACATTAAGAATATTTAATCAAAATTTTAATTTAATATATAATTTAATAAAGATTTTTTAATACACTTAGTGTGTAACCCTCTAGGATACTATCTTAGTGACATTAAGCAGAACCACCTAAATTCCAAGATTAGTATCTATAAAAACACAATGGAATCCATAAATAAATAAGTTAAATACCACTACAAAAATAACCATATATGAATATATACTGTGTAATACAATCATTTTTTATTTAATATCTCCAATCAAGTAGGTTTTATACTAGTATCATAAACTTATTTTCTCAATGTCTCTATCTTTAACTTTCTTGAAATGAATATGCCAACATATTTCCATGTCCATGGATTAATAAAGAAATTCCATTTCCATAAAAGGGATTGAGATTTTAACTTCCATTAAAGAACAAAAGGGACAAATCATCTCTCACATTATTAATTAATTCAATATCACTCATGACACAACCAATGTATCCTACCTATCCACAAGCATATTTCGTTATAGTTTTCATCAACCCATCATAGTATATGAATCACGATATTTATTAATGATAATCTCAAATTCCAAGGAAAATTGAAAATGTAAATATATGTGATCATCCCATAACACATATAAATGTACATTTCCTACTGGTTGGTCATGTTCTCATAATCTCATATTTTGAAGATTACTAAGGGAATACACCTTGAGAAAGTTTCTCAAAGTTATATTAGTCTCATCCCTTGATATCCTATATTATTTTCCCATAAAATTATATAATCTAGATATAGAACATATATTTTAAGAATACTCTCATGATACTTATAGGTTCTCATCATAGTAGGGAATTTTTATGACATTTCAGTGTGACAAGTACTCCAAGTACATTATCACAAATATGTTACGTAGAACAACTATAATCATATGATAAGTAATTAGTCAATATTAAATAATATGAATATTACAATATTATAATGTTAAATTTAGTTTTTTCTAGAGAACACAATCTAACATATTTATGGCCAATTCTATAATATATGGTCTTTATGTCACTAGATATCATAATAGAATAAGAATCAAGCCATAAATATTTATAATTATGATGAATACTCTATGAAGTGATATAGCATAAATATAAGGGTGTGACTTTTTTATATCTTGGTATAGTATTGGAAACCCAAGTAACATAGTTTAATCCATAGAAATTCATCAATACATGGTCAAATATAAATTTGGTAGGACCTAAAAACCCTGAATATTTAGGGATGAAAAGGCATTTTATCCTGGTGTGGGGTCCATTATACCATGATTCACTACATGAATCTTGATATTATGTGAGGTCATTTACTCATATGAAAATAACCACTATGAGTAGTTTATGGTCATACAGGGTATATCGTATGTCATGTAGTTTAAAATCATATGACAGAGAATCATATGTTCTATAGTTAAAGGTTATGTGATGAGGACCTTATGTCATGATGCTTATTGTCATTTGATAAATTATTAGATAGAATTTTTTGAAATTGGGTGAATTGTTTTTATAGTATTGTTTTATGGATAGAGAAATAGATAAAGGAATACTTTTTTTTGTTAGCTCACACACAAAACACAAAAGGTTTTCTTAATGACCAAATATGGAATGAAAACCTCAAATAAAAGGTCTAGATGAGTTGAGTTTTAGGTGGAATTTTTATAAAGGATAAGGATATAGGATCTTGAAATTACTATGTATTGTACATGTATAGGATCCAAACTATTTTTAGTTATTATAGGGTCATAGTGTAATAGGCTATTGGAAAATACCCAATGTTAATAGAGAGAAATGAAATATTAGGATGGGGAAATTTTTAATCCTTTTTTTGGTCATATATTATTTGAACTATGACACATGGGTTTATTAATTTAATCATAATTATAGTATTTATGAAAATATGAAATAATCTAGGTGGGATGAGTCCTTATGTATAGGGGTACTCTTTGTTAGTGTATGTTCATGGTCAAGACTATATAAAAGGCTATTTCATATTTGTTTCTCATACATAGGATATGGGGGGTATTTTCATTTCACAATAGAGTCATGGATGGAAATACATATGCTGGGGAAGTTCCCTAATGGATCTAGTTATTATGTAAGATGATTAGGTCAAGGCTGGTAGTCCACTCTAAGCAGTTTAATGTATTTTAGGAAAGACTATATAACATATAGTTTAATTTTATATGACAAGAAAATAGAATTCCTATTGTTTAAGATCATATGATGATAACCTTTGACTGAGATATTGGTGAAAATCTATATCATGAGAAAAATGGGATGGATATTTCTCAATGCTGAACCTATGAAGGGAAATAGAAAATTAATGAAAATGTATAAAAAATAGAAAAAAATAGGGCTTTTGATTGGGATTCATGGCTCAGACAAATATGAATGATTCAGGAATCACTACATATCCCGAATTAAAATGAATCAAATGACACATAATTCTTATGATCCCCTTACACATAGGTCAAAATCATGTGTAATGAAAGAATATTGGGTTTTAATTTTGATGTTGGTCCATCAAGGAAGAAAAATGTGGGTGAGTAAGACCAAATATTAAAATAAAAGTAGGATTTTTGGTTGTTCCAAGGATAAGAAATCTATTCCACACTATGTATACCTTGATGACATGAGTTAAGACAAATGTAATTATTATAGGGTGGGGAAATTTTACATGACCAGAGGTCTATGTTCCAATGAACTCTTAAAAGGATCTAGATCTTATATAAATGAGTTTAGATATATAGGTTAGGCCACTTTAACAAATTTAAGATCTTATAGGAAGGATAAAATGTGTCACAGTTTAATATCATGAAATAAGGTTTAAATTGTTTCCCTGATTTCAAACATGAGGCATCTTGATATTAAAAACTAATTTAATCAACCAAAACCTCTAAGATCATGTGAGTCATGATCTATGTGAGAAATAAGATGTGATTGTAAGATCACCCGCATCACACAATTGTGCATTATTAGGGAAATTATTAACTGTGTAGTTTAATTTCATATGATGAGGATGTACATGTTATGCAGTTTAATGTTAGTGGAAAGGACCAAATATACAAGTAAAGGGACCCACCATGAATGGGGAAACCAAAACGCTAGGGAAGAACAAATTCCAATGGGTTATTTTTATTTATAGTCTATATCATAGAGTCTAATTGTGGAAAACCCACTATAAATGGTAAGTCTCAAATAATAAGACTGTATTATGAAAATATGGGGGCTCTTTATGTCGATCTAGATCATACATTACAATTTTGGTTTTCACGGAGTGGAATAATCTAGTTTAGGTCTTACATGATGGACCATATGTTTTTTATTTTAATATCATGAAGAAAGGACTCAGATGTCATATAGTTTAACATCATTTGATGAGGAACTATGGGGGAACTTTTTACTTGATGTAAATTAGAACATGAAGAAAAATCATGCATGAGGGACTCTCACACTGATATAGATCAAGTGTTAGGTGATAGATATTGAAAGTAATGGGGATTTATGGTTCGGCCTATGATGAGTGATACATGAATCACTAAGTATCTTGATGTAGCTAGAATCAAGTGACACACAGTTCAAGCAAGAGAGTTCCCACAGGGTACAAATCTCATAAAGGGGAAGGATAATTTTTTTTCAAGTTAAAAAATGGGAGAAACCATGCACTAAGGATATTGGAACGAGTCAAGATTTTATTCTAGGGAATAAGTCCATTGAAAATGGTCCATTTTGATTATTTTAAAGTCATGTGGGATGGACTCAACATTTCTTAGTTTCATGTCTTGTGATAAGGACCATGACTATACAATTCAATGTATTACAGTAAGGATATAAATGGGACCTATATTTTGGAGTCATACTGGCCAAATTGGGATATGTATTTTAATGTGGAATAGGTATGACTATTTTTCATGTAGTTTAATAGGTTGTAACAAGTATTTTGTGTATTGACATGAATGATATAAAAATTACTTTTTGAGAAACATTGCATTGACTGGAGACATGACATGATCACTATCCATTATTATTAGGGAATAAGGTTCATTAGAGTAGACCTTATGTATAATGTAAGGTCCTTCCCATTTTAGTTCCATATTTGTAGGCTTATTCCTAGGTATCACTAATGTTATAAGGTTAAACACCAATTCTCCTTATAAAAAACATAGATGAACCTTATTGTTGAAATCTCAAGATATTTGATTTAGGTGAATCTCTTGGTTGGGTATTTTTTGAAACCTTTTATTATTTATCCACTCTAGTTCATTGAGTATCTTTTATGAATTTTTGTATTTTTTGAGTTAAATATAGATGGTGACATGAAGAGAAGGAAACTTAACATCAATGGGTGGAATATTTTATGTATCATACACATGAAAATATGTGGTCATCTACATAGCAATGAAGGTTGTGGGGTGATAACTCATGGAGCATATAACAGTTTGTATGACTATGAATTCTTACCCCTACCCACCATTTTTAGAATAATGGTTGATATGGTCTTGTTGAAGTCTTCTATATATCCATTGGAATTTGTATGATAATGGGATGAATGGTTGGACTAGATATTATACTCTTGGTACAATATTTTAAACTTTTAATCATAGATGTTAGTTCTATTGTCCATAAATATAGTGTGGGGGACCCAAAATCTAGTGATGATGTTGGACTTCACGGCCTTGATGATGGTATTTTTACCAACTTCTTTGAGGGGTATATCCTTTTCCCATTTCAATAAAATGTAGATGGTAGTAGAGATGAAGTTGAACAGCCTAATTGTAGCTGGGAGATATTACCCCATGAAATCAATTATCCATACAATATAATAACATGGGTATTTGGTGGTGTGAAATAACTCAAGGGAATGATGGATGAAATTGGAATATACTAGGAAATAATTCATCCTCTTGGTGAATTATAGGCAATCATGTGTCATTGATGGCTACAAGTAACTAAGTATTCTAATTTGATGAGAGATCTTCTTTCATGTCAGGTGAGCACTATAAGAGAAAGAATGGACTTCTTGAATTACATTAAGGATATATTTTACCTATATGAATCTGAGTATAATTCCATTAAATCCCCTTTTATATAAAAAATTTTTGGAATCAAGGTCACCATAGAGGGTAATTTCACCACCTGATAATGAATCTTCTCTTTCTTGGATTGCTTCAGTGGGAGGATCCCATCTTGACGATAACCCACAATTAGGAAAATATAGAAATTATATGTATCATTTGATGAGGATATGGTATCTTCCTATTCAAGGTTAGTGTTTAAATAATTATTCTCCCCCAAATTATTGTTAGTGAATGAGGATACTGTCCTATGATACACTATATGGATGATTATCTCATCTTGGTCTGGATCTACCAGGGTGATATCTGTATTAGCTGGGGCCTCTGAATGGATGTTCTATAAATGTGAAATGTGGGTTAGAGTCTAATCAGAGGGGAACTTCGCCATCACATCTTAGTAAAAAATTTACGAAGGTATTAGATACTCCTTATTAATGGGATACTCCCCATTGATTTTGCTGATTACCAACTCAAAAATTCCATTAATGTTGAGGTTATCCACCGATATCTATATAGTTAGATTCAAACCTACTATGAGATATTGATACTCTACCTAATTATTGGTGAAAATTTTTGATAGAATAAAAAAATAGGGAATGCATACCTTGTCTAGGGAAATAAACTCAGTTCCCAATCCAACCCAATTATCCTTTAGGTTCTCCATTCTTGTTAATTTTGGTCATCAAGAAGAATTGTTAAAGTATATTTCCCTTTCCAAAGATGTATCCTGTATAGTGAAAATATTATCACCTGGGAGATCCAAACATAATTTCATGCTATCAAGAGTCATGTGTGCTTTATGGAATCTTGTTAATGACTACTCATTGACTAATTTTTAAGGTATGAAAAGAATGTTGAACTATTACAAGATGACTTCCCATTGTGCTAGAAATTTAGTCAACATTGGGTGGATGAGGATATAATTGAGTGAGTAAACATGAAATACCTAATGAATATTATAATGTTGGAGATAGTGCCTAAAATTATTCATCACAAATACCTATGATAAAGATTTATTATCAATTTTATAATATTAAGTAATGGTGTACAACACCATATAATAGAGAAAATAAAAACTATTTTCCCCACATAATTATTCAAAGATAGAAGAAGACCATGTTAATGATCCAGAGTTTCCACATATGATATGAGTAGATTTATTTCAATGGGTGTTGTAAGAAATTATTATTTGAGGATATACTACTTGAGTATGTTGAAGTCCCTCCAATAGTACTCTTACCACTAGCAAGAAACCCCTTTTTTCATTAATCCTGTGAATGATATGATTTTTTTGATGATATTGAAAATAATGTTCATTATATATTAAATATTCCCCTAGAGTATTATTAATTCATTTATGTTGTAGTGTTATGGAATATTAATAATTATCTTGGACTTCTTAGGGTCCACTTAAAATCCACAATGGTGTACCACAAAGTCAAGAAATTTTCCTCATGTCACACTAAAAGAAAACTTTAGGGGATTCATTTTTCAGCCATGTTTCTAAATCAAGATGAAGAATAATTGAAGGCTATAAAAATGATCACAATGCTACCAAGATTTGATTACCAAGTCATCCACATATCACTCTATATTTATCCCTAAGAATGAATTAAAAATATGACACATAGAGTGTTGATATATTGCATGAACATTCTTTAAGACAAAGGGCATTATATGATAAAAATATTTCCCTTGGGGTGCCTTGAAAGAAGTGGATTCCTCATCATACGAGGACATTTGAATACAGATATAACGAGATTACCCACTATTCTGGAGAGGGTTCTAAAGGTATATTTCAAATCGATAAATAATTTTGTGATTGGGACCAGTAATTTATCTTTCAGGAAATGTCCATTGAGGTCCCTAAATACAATACATATATAGATCTAATCATTCTTTTTATTTATAAGTATAATGTTTTCTAATGAATTTTGATACTAAAATTCTCATATGAATTTGGATTTTATGATTTTTTAAATCTCATATTCTATATTGGATGTAAATGTTGGATGCATTAATCTCTCTACTTTATTATATATATGGTGGTCATTTGGAAAGCCTAAGGATTAAACATTGGAATTTTTATGTAATTGTATGTAATATCATCCCAATGCTGATTTAAAAATGAAATATAATATTACAAATCCTTTAGATCCATGGAAAAATTGATGATCATGGTTCACATATCCTCATCTATATCAAGACTCACCACTTAGAGCTCATCGATGGTAGTACATATGGCTTCCCCAAATTATAGAGGGGAATTTCTAAGACCATATTTCTCATTTTACTCTACCTCAATGTTATAAAAACTAGAATATAAAGGGGTATTTTTATATTCATAAGACGATATGGGGTCATCTTCATCTCTAAAGAATGATTAGGAGGCATCTATAGACTTTGATGGTAATGATGTGGGTAAATCACTATGAGGGGAATCCTAGATATCTTCTCATTATTGCCTACTATATTTAGGGGCATGGGAGGTGATGACATCATAAAATTAAGAATTTGGTATGGTGTAATATTTAGTTTTTTCCATTTATGTTGAGGTATCATTATATCTTTATAGTAATGCAAGGATCATCTCAGGTCTTGAATACAAATAGAGAGAATTCACAACTGATATATTGTTATTTTCATTTTCATCTTCCCTAGATAAACCATGATAAACTTCTAAAAATATTTCCTCATTTTAAACTACTATCATTATAAAAATAGGGTTAAATTAATTATTTGATCCCTAGAGGCTCCCTAGAGTTTTTTTTTACCCTGATCGTACTGATGAGTAATACATAAGCCTCACTTAATATGCTTTAGGGGATTTTTGGAGCAGTTCCCAGACCATTGGGAGTGGAAACATAAATTCCTTATCCCATTATTGGTTGTTTTCACTCTATCATATAGAATCCAACTTTGACATATTAGAATTCAGAAGACTCAAATATTTCATCATCTTCACAAATTTCTCCAACTTTTCTATTGGTAAGGTACTTTAAGAATTGATAGTCTTATAGCGGCACGACCTCATTCCTATGGAGTGATTAACTTCCCAACAAAATATTAAATTACTTTTATTATAAAAATACCATAAATTTAGATTCAAAAAGGAGATCCCAAAATTTTTATTTGAGTTAGATTTATCTATGTGGATTCTGCTCACTTTTTTGTATCCTTTAATGGATAGTTTCCAGTGAGTCTAATCAGCCTAACTGTAACCTAAGAGTTAGAGGGTCTATTCCAAGAAAATATAGATTCTAGAACCATTTATAATTAAATATTGATGAATTTCATCATTTTAAATATTTCTTGAGACATTTAAGGGTCTAATGGGTCCAAAACTGGAGATCTTCATATCCCGCTCTATGAATAAGATGATTATGCGACATTCCTTTAGTGTATACTTTTCATGATACACCTCGTCTACAAAAAATATAGTATCAAATTATTTGGGGATCTAAAGGGTCTCAAAATGTTTTCCCTGAGCCCTTTTTAGAGGTGAAGTGAATCCACGATTGAATTTTTATCCAGGAAAATGTCAAATTAATTCATGATATCATACTTATATACTAGGGTTTGATGCTTACCAATATGGGTTTTTTCCTTAGACTGGGGTTTTGATGTTGATCCATGTAGTGCTTATTGTTCTTATTCCTGACTATAACATGAGGGCATGTTTGTTTTTAGGGGATTGAGATTATCTTTCCAACCCACATGCCTAGGTTGATCAGGTAGTTGTGCACTTACTAATCGATCTTCAAAGACCATTGGATTCAAACAACCCATGTATGATTTAGTGGTGTCTCATTGTTCCCATTGGGATTTTTGATTTTCTTTGACTTTATTTTTATTTGTATATAAATATTAAATGTAGGGATGGATGGAATATGGATATATTCCATGACCATGTCTTGCCTAGTTCCCTTAGACTCTATGAACTCTTCCCCTTACCCCTCGATTATGGGTGGAGAAATTGGGTTCATATGTATATTAACCATCATAGAGAGTATTATCTATGTGAATGATATTAATAGAGGAAAAATGTGATTCTTCATCTGACATGGACTTTATTGGATGTGGAAATTTCCATCATCCCAATGAAGGGGTAAGAAAATCTATGAGGGTCTAGAATAATTTAGTAGTCGATCAAAATTCTTCCTCTTAAACCTTATATTTCATTGGATGATTATGTCTATCTCTAAAGTTTGAGGCTAAAGGAACAACATTGGAATATACAGTGAAAATTGGGGTACAATGGACTAACATTAACTACTACATATAGTTCTTTTTATCAGTGCTAGAAAACTCTTTTAATCTTAGTGAATATAAAATGGGGGGTCCCCTTTAATAGTGCTAAAAAAGAACTGATAAAGGGTGTCCTTTATCAGCGCTAAAAATGTGCTGATAAAGGCCCCACCTTTATCAGAACTATTTTACCATGGATAAAGGAAACCATTTATCAATTCTATTTTTAGAACTGATAATAGACCACTTTATCAGCACTTTAATTAGCGCTAATAAAGGGGACCTTTATCAGCACTCGAAATAGCACTGATAAAGGGGGCCTTTATCAATAATTGAAATAGAACATATAAATTACTAGCTACATGTGATGTTATATTTATATAACAACACACCCACCAGTAGCACCTAGACATATAAATATCACACCCTCCAGCAGCACCTGCACAGCACACACACACCACCTACACAAAACAACACCTGCACAATGCACACAAGAACAAAGTAGGGCACACAAAAATGCACACAAGAACAACGCACGCCAAAATTTGGAAAACAATTATATATTAATTTAAAACAATTTTTTATACAATTATATTAATAATTATCCAATAAATAGTTTAAAAAATTAATGTTTCATCCTTTGATATTCGTGATCCCCTCTCAAAAATTTCCGCCCATGGTATTAGGTTCTGAAAAAATCATCACAACTCAATAAAAATGTTCCACCTATATAAGACAACAAATATTATGTTATTAATACTATAAATAATTATATTAAACATTAATATGAAAGAATACATTAATAAAATGTCAATATTTAATAAAAAAAGACAAATTTGGAGTTATACAGGTCACATCCTGCATCGTATTGAGGTGGGGTTGATTCCTACACATCACAAATGAGTCATGGATCATTTTCCTAAAATATCAAAACAATCTGAATGGTTTTTATTGGTTTTGAGTATGTCCCTTGTTTTTTTATTAATATTAATATCAAATTTAAATGACATATTTGGATTTATATTGGTCACATAGTTCATCATATTTTGGTTTGGTTTATTCCTAAATGTCACAAATGACTCATGGATCCTTGTTCTAAATTATCAAAACAATCCGAATGGTTTTTCTCAGTTTTCAGTATGACAGTTGTGTTTTTTACTAAAATATCATTTCAAACCAAAAACACCCATTTTGAGTCATACCAGTCGCATCGTGTGTTGGTTTGAGGTGAGACTGCTCCATACACATCCCAAGGGACTTAAAAATATCTCTCCTAAATTATGAAGATAATCAGAGGGTATTTTTTTAGTTTTCAATGAGTGAAACGTTTTGAGCTAAAATGCCAATTTTAAACTGACAACGGACACTTTTTGTCATACTGGTCACATCATGTGTCAGATTGAGGTGTGGTTTATTCCTACATATCAAAAATGACTCATGTATCATTGTATTAAAGTATCAAAATAATCTGAATGTGTTTTCTCAATTTTGATTGTGTCACTTGTTCTTTTTACTTAAATTAATATCAATTTAAAATAAAAACATATTTAGGTTTATACTGGTCTCATTGTTCATCGAATTGAGGTGTGGTTGATTCCTATACATCAAAAATGACTCATGAATCCTTTTTATTACATATAATAATAATAAAAATGCGTTTTCTCAGTTTTATGTATGTTAGTTTTGTTCTTTTTACTAAAATATCATTTCAAACCAAAAACACACTTTTTGAGTCATACTGGTCACATCGTGCATATATTTGATGAGATAATACTTTATACATGTCAAAAAGAACTTAAGAATCAATTTCCTAAATTATGAGGACAATCGGAAAGCGTTTTCTTGGTTTTTAGTGAATGACACATTTTGAGCTAAAATGTAAATTTTAAATTGATAATAGACACTTTTAGTCATACCGATCACACAATGTGTCAGATTTAGGTGAAGTTAATTCCTACACATCAAAAATGTCTCATGTATCATTTTCCTAAAGTATTAAAACAATATGATTGAGTTTTATCAGTTTTCAATATGTCAGTTGTTCATTTTTACTTAAATTAATGTCATTTTTAAATAAAAATACACATTTATATTTGTACCAGTCACATCATGCATTTTATTGAGGTGGGTTTGGTTCTTAAACATCATAAATGACTCATAGATCATTTTCCTAAATTATAAAAACAATACGAATGCATTTTCTCAGTTTTTAGTAAACTGGTTGTGTTTTTTTACTAAAATTAATGTCAATTTTAAATAAAAATAGACACTTTGGGTCATACTGTTCGCATTGCGCATCATATTGAGGTTCTATTGATTATTACATGTCAAAAATTAAATATATAGTGTTTTCCTAAAGTATCGAAAAAATATGAATGCATTCGCTCAGTTTTTAGTATACCAATTGTGTTTTTTTACTAAATATCATTTCAAGCTGGAAACATGCATTTTGTGTCATACCGATCGCATCATGCATCAGTTTGACAAGATACTACTTCATACATGTCGCAAAGAGATTATGAATCATTTTACTTAATTATGATGATGACCAGAGTGAGTTTTATTGGTTTTCAGTGAGTGACACGTTTTGAGCTAAAATGTCAATTTTAAACTGATAATTGACACTTTTATTCATATCAATCAAACCATTTTTTGGATTGAGGTTTGGTTGATTCCTACATGTAAAAAATGACTGATTTGTCCTAAATTATCAAAATAATCCTAATGTGTTTTCTCAGTTTTCACTATGTCACTTGTTGTTTTTGCTAAATTTATTGTTAATATATTATAAAAATACACACATAAAGTCATAACGGTCATACCCTATGAAGGATTTAGATGTGGTTAATTACTACACTCAAAAATGACTTATAGGTCATTTTCCTAAAGTATCAAAATAATAATAATGCATTTTATTAGTTTTCATTATGGAAATTGGTCTTTTTGCTAAAAATATTGACAATTTTAAATAAAAATAGACACTTCAAGTCATAGTAGTCACATATTTATGTTATTTATATACATTATTCCATCAGGTATGCTTCCCATTCATTTATAAACAAATATATCTCATATTGTTAATAAGATCCTTTTATAAAATCATGGTAGTACTAAAAAAATATAAATACACAAAGGATTAATAAATATTTTAAATGAAATAGCAATTACCTTTGAAAATACCACTTCAGATATGCTGGTTTGTTCATAGAATAAATATCTTTCATAAATTTATAAACATAATAACCATAGTATTTATCGTTTTTTTGTTTCAAACACTACAAAAACATTGAGAAAAATATTTAATTTTTTGTATGTGTTTGGATAGTGAAATCTTATTATATATACCCTGATTTGTATCCAATCGTAGCACTTGTGATGTTTCTTGTCCTTTTCCCCTAGCCTCATTCCATGATGTAGATGATATTCACACACCCCCTATCATAATATAATCCTCATTAAATGATAATATAAATTATATAATTAGATTTTTAGTTATAAAATTATGTAGTGTATTACAAATTGACAAACTCTATTATATGTGGTCGTTTTTTGGATATCCATGCATTGAATCCAAGAAATAAATCTTTAGAGTATCCAAATTGACTGCAATGAGCATCCAATGCTGCCTAAAACACAAAAAGGAATAAGTAATGAAAAAAATTACAATATATTTTATATGATTAAATTTTAATTTTTTTACCCCTACATCATTGGTATTAAGAATATTTTGTCATCCATAATTTTGATGTTAAAATATTTGAGCACGCCTACCACTATTTCTCCCTCTTTCTTAGATTCTATTTCTTTTTGTTCTGTAGAGGTGACATGAGGACTAACAAGTCCAAATTTTTGTTCATGTGGAAATCCCTTCAATTGTTTTTCATATATATCCCTATGAAAAATATGGAATGTATTTATTCATAATTATCATAGTATATCAGCTTTTGGAAAATCAAATTATGAAAACATACCTCATGTATACATTTACAACTGAGCTTCCTAGCTAATCATGCTTCAGGATTTAACTTACATTGTAAACACTAATGAAATCTAGATATTCCCCTTTGTACATATTTTCATCGAAAGGAATTGGGTGAACCCCCACAGTATTTCAACTTCGTATTCACATGAACTCACAATGATAATGAATGCAGATATAGAACATTCATGTTTAAGGTGATTTCAGTATATCATTTTGATCGGTTGGTTGAACCTTGAGATAGTTTTGAGCCATTATTTCTTTTCAAACCCTTTCCTGTGTACATATGTAATAACATTCATCATTTCATGCCTTTTTTAACTAAATGTTAAAGGTTTAAATTGAGAAATAAATTGGAAATAAATACCTCCTAGTCAAAATGTTTTTTATAAGCTGTGACGGCCATGTAATGAATGTTTAAAGAGATTTTTTGAACTTATGAATATCTTCATCATCAACTGGAATAGGTAGCTCGGTGCTCGGCTCATAGGTTATGTTAATAAACATTTTTAAAAGACTTGTTGGAAGTGGTCTGTTGTGTAGCATGGTGTTCTAGATATTGAACACCATATCCCTCGCTACAAGGCGATGGGTGGGTGTTGATAGATATACATCACAATCATTTTTACTATATAAAATATCACTACAAGAAAGTTATCATTGTATATCTGATTCAAAATTCATAGAAAAATTATTAGAACATTGATTACCTTAGCTAAGATAGGTATTTGAAAGGAATGAATTGCCTCAAAGATTGTGGGGGTGGGGAGGGATCTTCATGCACTGGTTGTTCTTGGGTTGATTCTTCTATCCCCCCCCCCCCCCTCCATCATATTTTCTATGAAATATCTTTGTAATTGTACATGTTCTTCAAGGTTATCTATTCATTTTCTCATCATTTTGATTTCTTCACTTTTATCCTCCTATTATTTTTTCTCAAAAAATGTTTGGGGTGTCACCCTAAAGCCCACATCTATGATGCGGCCATACTTTTCTACCTACTTAAAGGCCACCAAAAGTATGTCTGCATCCAATTTGAAAGTTTCTGATTTCTGTGACTATGTTAGATGGAAAATATAGAAAACTAAGTAATCATTTTTATGTAATATTGATTTAAATCAAAACAAATATTTATTATGTAATACTTACACATGTTTCCCACACTTTTTTTGTGTTTTCAACTATTATTATGCCATATTTATTTACACGCACATCCTTACATAACACATTACATGGGATGGAAGTAACTTTTGATTTGGATTCATAAATCTATATATAAACATAATAACATAGTTATGGTGTTTTTTAAGTCACATAAAAGTGTTACAGTATATTTAAAATGTGTACCATCTTTTTTCAAGTGAATCGTACCCCATTCTTTCTTTACGGTAGGAGTACATTGGTTTTGCTACTCGTTCCTTATTTCTAGCACTTATTTGTTGTTTTATAAATAAATAAATATCAATCAAAGTGATGAATACATGTATCATTAAACAACATATTATGAAACACAATGTACCTGAAAAGACTGCTCCTCGTGATGGTGAGTAAAGGCATCCCACGCTCATTGGGTTATCAGGTGTGCATAAATAGGATGTGGGTGAAGGTTTATTTTCTATTCATCATATTTAAGATAACATCTCATTAAAATTGTGCAAAAGCCTCTATAAATCCTTCCATCAACCCTTAATACATAGTCCTTATGCGATTCATCCACTTTAAATGCATTCCACAAGGGATGATGAAGAGTAAGTAAATGTTTCATTATTTTATTTTTTAGTAAATTAAAGAAATGATATCAAATTGTTACTATAATATCTCCCCACATCAGTGTCTTAAGCCCAGTGAAAACATGGTTCCATGACTCTACATCAATTAGAACGTGTTACCGAGTGACGATTCTAATGTAACTACTGAACATGGCCTTGTTGGGGTTAACATGCACTACAATAAATTTAAGCTATAGCCATGGTACTAAACCATGGATATAGGCCCAAAAACTATGGATGGTATTGGTGTGGTTATAGGGCAGAGCCTATAGCCATAGTTTTCAACAGTGGCTATAACCCTATAGCCACGGTTCCAACTATGGATATAAACTTATAGCCATAGCTCCAACCATGGCTATAGGGCTATACCCATAGTTTCAAACCATGGCTATAGGGTCTACCTTATAGCCACGCCAATACTGGACACAGTTCATAAAACCGTGGCTATAGGCCTTTCCATTTCATAAAAAACCAGTACAGTTCACTATGCTGGCTGTTGAGAGAACACTACCAACTCCCCCTCCTCCCACCCACAGCCCCCACCCTACACCAGCACCTCCACCCCCTTCTCTTGCACACATCCCCTTACCCACCCCCTTTCCCTCCCCCTTTCACCCCCTGCACCTTGCACCCCATACCCCCTCCTCACCGCACACACCTCCCCCTGAACAGTCTCCCTCCCTCCCCTAGACAACCCACCACCACTCCACCTACAAGCCCCCTCCTTCCCCCCTGGATATCCCCCCCCACTCCCCCTATATCCCCCCATCCTTTCTCTAGATACCCCCCCCCCCCAAAAAAACTCCCCCTACATCCCCCTCCCCCATTGACAGCCCCCTCCCATCCCCTGGACAACACCACCTCCAAACCCCTAGAAAGCCCCCCTCCCACCCCCTGGACAACCCCACCCCACCACTCTGCCTGCAGCCCCCCTCCCCCTGGACACCCCCACTCCCCCTACATTCCCTCTCTTTCACTGGATATCCCCCCACCACTCCACATGAAGCCCCCCCCCCCCCCCCCGAACACCCCCTACCCCCACCACTCCCCCTATAGCCCCTCCCTTTCAATAGACATCCCCCCACCACTCCCCCTACAACCCCTTCCCCCTTCCCATAGACAGCACCACCTCCACTCCCCCTGCATCCCCCATTCATGGACAACCCCCCCATTCCTGGACAGACCCCCCCCCCCCTCGGACAGGCCCCCCACCCTACACCCCCCAACCTACCCTACACACCAGTCAATTGAATTGTGAAAACATAATAATATGTCTATTATACAAAAATTTCTAGTCAAATGAACTACACTAATAAAAAACATGCTAATATGAATAGAAATAAATAAATATCATCAATCCAAATTGAGTATAGTGGAACCAAACCAAATGGTTTTGAAAAAGATGAAACAGAACCAAACTGAAAATAATGTAACCAAACCGACTCAAACTAATCAAAACTGACTTCAATAAAGTGTAATTGAGTAAGAAAAAAATGAAACTAATGAAACATACATGATTGAATCTAAAATTAATTTAATTTAACTGAATAGCACAAAATCAAACAAAATGAACCTGTTAAAATTGACATAAACAAAAAAATGAACCCCATAAAAAAAACTTAGCAAACCTAACCTGACCCAAACTGAACCAAGGAGCCAGGACTTGTGATGAACTTTTAGAAGGCCTCATGCCCATAGGTTGAGAGAATATCCCTGTCATGTGGTTATTCACTATCCTAAAGGATATTCAAAATGCATTGTCAAAAGATATAGAACCCAAAAATCACAAAATTCCTAATTAAAATTGATCCAATGAATAGAAATGGAAGAAAAATTACATGAATCCTATGTTGAACTCATTTCCTTCTATGGTGGTGGGTAGAATAAACCTCATCATAAGTAAAAACCTGTAACTAAATAATGGGAAAATAAGTAAGATATAACGACTTCTTATATATATGTGATCAGTGTGTCGATTGTACATGATAAATGATACATAACTCCATAACCAAAAATTAAAAAAAAATATTCATATTGATCTGTACATCCCAATACTAAATAACATGATCGTTAATACAGGATTTTTTTCAAATAAAATTAAATTTTATTTAATAAATACACTGCATAAGAATTGGAGTAATATTATTCAATATCTTGTGAGTATTCCATAATAGAGTAGGTTGCTCCATTATTGATGGGAAACATGAAAGATATTAGGGGATAGTGATATAGTTTGACACCCCTTGGTTTGTGTTGTATTTTTTGACCAAATGTGTGGAATTTTCCCAAGATGATTTTTTGAAAATATGGGGAGATTTATGGACACCCCTTAAGTGAGTTTGAGTTAGACATATTGACAATGTGGTTGAGGAGGAGTTTTAAGTTGTGAGAAAATAGATCTGATATATATATATATATATATTAGATTTGTTGATAATGAGATGTGGTGGACAAATATTGGTGATGGAGCTTGGCCATGTGAGGGAGTTCATATATTTGAAACTATAAATGTAGGTGTTTTCAAGTCTAGCATGTAAGCTTACACAATATTAGGATTCTTCATGTAAGAAATAATCTAAGGCGTGTAAATTTCTCAATACCCATTTAGAATGATTTTTTTATCATGAAGGAAACTTCATATCCCATCAATAGGAAGATAATTCCTCCATGTTTCCCACTCCCTCTAAGATAGGGTATATATGAAATATATGGGGATGAAAAACTATAAAGATAACTCGGTAGCTTGTGTCGTGGGGATGTAACCTCTATTTTATTGGTTCAGACCTAGAATCATCAATATTTCCCTCTACATTTTAGAAATGAGAGGATTCCTTTGTGAAATCCCATTTAATGGCCTTATTAACTCATTTTCTAAATCTTTATACCCCTGTATCCCCCCTTCCACCTGTATATCCCCCCTCCACTCCCCTTGGACATTCCCCCTAGGAAAACCCCCTGGACAGACCCCCCCCCCCCCACTCCTTCCTGGATAGACCCTCCACCCTTTCCCCCACTATAGACCCCCATTCTTGGACATACCCCCCCCCCCCCACCTTGCACTCCCTGGACATCCCCCCCCCCCTCACTAGACGCACCCCCCACTCCATCCTGGACAGACCCCCACCCCTCTCCCACATTATACCCCCCCTCCTAGACATACCCCCACCCTGCACCCCCTGGACTGCCCCACCTCCCTAGACACAGCCCCTCCCCCTGGACAGCCCCCCTCCCCCTTAATTGGACATGCCCATAATCATCAATATTTTCCTCTGTATTTCAGAAATGAGAGGATTCCTTGGTGAAATCCAATTTACCGGCCTTATTACCTCATTTTTTGAATCTGTATTCCCTTTCAACCCTCATTTCCCCCTAAAAATCCCCCCCTCCAATCCCCCTGGACAACTCCCCCCTTCCTAGACATCCCCCCTCTTTCCTGGATAGACCCCCCACCCTGCACAACACCCCCTCCCTGGACACACCCTCCCCCTAGGACACCCCCCCACTCCTTCTTGGATAGACCCCCACCCTACACCCCCCCCCCCCTCCCCACTTAGACCCCACTTCCTAGAAAAACCCCCCACACCATGAAAACACACCTTCCCGAGACACACCCCCTCCCCCTGGACATCCCCCCTCCCCCTTCCTAAACATACCCCCCAACCCTGGATATTCCCCCTCCCCCTGGATAGCCCCCCAACCCTGGACAGCCCCTCCCCCTGGAAAGTCCCCCTCCTTCCAGGACAGACCCCCCACTACAGACCCCCTTCCCCACCTCAACGAGTTCTGAACCAACATTGAAGGAATTTTACTAGTTGATTCAATAACCAATTCCACAAGTCACATGCCTTTTAACCCTGTTCCAACCTTCCAACAATCCACTTTCCTCTCAGTTTGCACAGATTTCCTCTGAAGTCTAAAGCCATTATCTGGACTCCATCTAGTGCTACATCTGAATCAATAATTATGCATTCATCATGGAACCAGATATTCATAGGTCTGTTGAACGTTGGTCTTATGGATTCTCCAAGATAATATAAGGGTCATTCTTATTCAAGACCATGACCCTTCCCACAAGAGAGGTCATTTAACATAAAACCAGGTAGATAATCCCCACTATAATAGTATCATTATTGTTACCTCATAACACTCACATCATTCTACCTAGACCTTAACTAGTCCTACATTGAACACAGTGACTAAAAATGATTGTCAATTCACACTTAATTTTCAAGATACTAACAAGTATTGAATACACCTATATTACCCATAACAAAACTTACTACATTCAATGATTGACATGAGTTTTGACTTTTAGTAACCTAGGTGTGGGATATGAATTTTGACCTATATAGTTTTTATCCCCTCATGCAATCTACTACTTAAATCCATAGTATTTATAATAAATGAAAAACTCTGGTCAATAACACAATGGTTCCTAAATCTATTATTGATTTTGTCTTACACTACATAGACATCTCCACACACACACTCCTTTGGACTACAATCATTCAAAATTCCGAAAGTAGTGATCAGAACAACACCATCATCAAGCTCATTCCCTTTGAACCAATTTATAGAAGTTGTGGATTGGGAATTGGTGGATATAGCAGTGGAAGAGCTTGTCTCTACCTCTCCCATGACTTGAAAATCCCACATGGATCTTTCCAAGTCTTTCCTCAAACTAATAAAGATATATGTGACCCTTAGTTCTAGTTGCAGTGACCTTACCCCCTTCCAGTGAGAATCATTTATTATGCTTCATTTGATTTATGAGTTACCTATTGAGAGACATATATGATGTTAAAATTTCTCCCCATGTTGTTAGTTGGATAGATCATGACCCATGTGTCTACATGATGAACAGAATTCATCTGAAGATTCATAAAAGACTTGCTGCTTCCAACAAAGCTCCCCTTCAATATCAATGCAGATAAAATTCATCAGTACCTTGAATACATCGACTTCAACACATATTTTTGGAGAAAAAATGTGGAATAAAGTTATGGTGTGATTATTAGTACATAATAAGTGGCCTAACATATTACCAATAAATTTAAGAATCACCAAATTCTGAAATGGAGGATGTAAGATAGGTACGGAAATCCAAATCGCCATGGATGGAAGATCCTATTTTAGGTGGAACTTGAAAAATCAATAGAAAATAGAGAAGTTTAAGAAAGTGAAAGAATGTGGAGCATTCAATCAAGAAGAGATAAGGTAATCTTCAGTTGAAAAACGAATCAAAAATTTCCATAGTTTCATAATCCCTATAATCATCCATTCAAGAAAACCACATGAATCAAAAATAAACCTATCAAAGGTTTCCATCAAGGGGAGTCTCTTGCCGAAGTGAGCCACCAATGTGAGATTCAATATCAAAGAAGCATTTAAAAATTATTGAGGGAAAATTCAATCTTAATAATTTCATCATCTCATGACAGAATTTTACGGCTAATTTTAATTTTGGGAAGCTAGGAAAAAGGCTAGGGTTGATAAAGGGGGATAATGGTCATAACTATGAATCTGGAGTAGTTGGGATGAATCCCCCCCCACCCCAGGAGAGGGGGGACCATAGGGGTATCCATGTAGCCTACAAAATTACCGAAGGAAGCCACGTGATCAGAATAAGTATTTCCCTAGAAGTAGACACACATAAGAGTTCAGTCAAAATAATTTCATCAAAAACTCATATTAGTGCTTGCTCCCCAATAAGCCTAACATCTCAACCGTTCCAAGTCTAATCACACAAACACCCATAAAATAGAATCTTATTAAACCCTGAGTGTATACTTGTACTATATCTATCCAAGATCAGACCATTTAGGATCATAATTATCTACATCATCATGATTCATACCCAAAAATAGTCAGGCCAAGTATCCTACCAATCCTTCCCTTTGAAATCCAAACCTCAATACTAAAATTCCTAAAGTGATTTTTACCATGTAAGCCTAAATAATCCCCATGCCTATACCACATACTCGATAGTACCTATAATGCACCAATATCATAATTTAAATCATCTACCCATGATTTTGTCTCTAAAGAAACTAACAATCCCCAGCTAACGCCTCTATTAGGTTACTATCATATACAATATCTCATCTCAAGAATAGTACCCGAATAACCAATATCTTTAGTCATATCTCAAGGGAATTAGGCCCTCCCACCTATCTCAATAACCACATCTCACATAGGTCAAATCTCATGGGGAAACATATATTTTTTTCCCATTTGAAATATCTTTGATTCAACTAATGTGCTAATACCCACTCTAAATTTCTCAAATATATGCATATCAGGAATTACATGAAAATCACCATCATAATAGGTAATTGATCCTAAAATAAGGTTCTACTGTCATCTCCAATCCTCACCTCATCCCAATTTTCAATATCATCCATGATATCTCAATAAATCTTGAAACTATAAGCTTCCTCCCAACCTGAACCCATGATTAGTGAATTATTCTCAAGTAACCAAGCATCAAGGGCACCTAAGAAGTGTTTGAGTACAAATAAGTTGAGAACCACCAATGGGGTACTATGCATAACCAAAAAATATAGTATATGAGTAGATGATATTCTCAGTTGAATAAATAAATAAATTTTGGAAGGATAAATAAATACCCATCATTGATCCTTGGGATATAACAAGACACTCAGTATTGGTTATACCTACTTTGGTTAGTGATAGAGTTTTTTTAGCATTTCACATGATCATTCCCATTAGTACGGAGCCCAATAGAAATTTATTATAAGGTGAAAACATCAATTCCTTGGAGTTAATTCTAGTAAATCTAATTGTATCTAGCCCATGCCTAATTCCAAGGTGTGTGTTCTAGGAAATCTTATAGTATCGAGCATATAATAGATTCCTAGGGGGGATAGTCCTAGGAAATCTAGTAGTATCATCAATAGAATCAATTTATTTGGGGATGAACCTAGGTAATCATATTGACCCAAAGATATAATCCAAATATCCTGTGAATTCCATATAAACCAAAATATTGAATATAAGTGGATTTACCAAGGCATTCATATTGTATCAAGATCAATATCCATAGCCTAGGAGCACATCCTAGGCATCTTATTTTGACCAAATATCTGAATCCTACGTAACCTCTTGGGTATTCCACTTAAATACTTGAGGGTAGTGTGCCCCTCCCATAATATCTCATATAACACATTATATATAGGTTTTCAATTTCTCAAACGCATCTAAAAAAGAGTTTTCCTCTCAAGCGCATGACCTATCATCATCACTAATGTCGTACCTGGCTCACACATAATTGATTTGGGTTCCAAAGTGACACCCACAATCATCTAAAATCCTTATTACATGCACCCTCACAAGGGTCAAAGTCACTGAGGCACCCTCATGGGTTCCCTAGGTTACATTATAGCATGAACACCCTATGTGGATCCCTTTATCAAATACACATCTATTATGTCAAAACTCACCACTCTAAGGGAATCACATCCCTCTAAATAGTCATAAACATATCACAAACTTATTATACTCATAAGAAAAGCCTCACTTTCATAGGTCTAAAGAGATGGAAACCTTCCCATATCACTTTCCAAGTCACACTATGTCAATCCTGTCACCAAACCTATCATCAATTTAGATAAATTATACCCACCAAGGTATCTAAACCTCATTAGGGGAGTAACACCTTCCCTCGCTCATCTCTACTAGGATAAAGGTTTTAAGGAATATTAAATATCTTTTATGGCCTAATAGTTATAATAACTATATCTCATCACATCCCTCCACTTGAAGTTCACCAAGGAACCTACACCACAAGGGGTTCATGTTTCTCAAATCATATAATTATACTTATACTCTTAGACATCTATGGTTGAGATATATAGCCAGTGCACAATGGTCCATCATGGACCTTGGAACTTTCCATGTTTAATTCAAATGAATTTCATTATAACTAAACTAATTGATTAATTTATAAAGATTAATCTCTTGAAGTGGTGAAACTACACACATCACATTTCACATAAATCATGTATAAACAAAAGGGTTATACCTAAGAAACCACTAACCTTAATTGAAGTTATTTTCATTAAAGAAGCTTGACCACCTTCTAAGCTTGTATAAGATATAGCATCATTTGAGGCTCCTAAACTGGCACCAAAATTACAAATAATCAATTATAATATTTTATAATTAATTATCTTATCCAATTAAATTTATTATATTTATTATAATTAATTTCATAATTTAAAAAAATACATAAATTCTTAATCAATCACTAGGCAACCTCAATGCACCGAAACCATGAAAAATCACACAAGAAAGTTCCATGGAATACACCCGATACTATCATGGGAAAATCTAAAAAATGGTATCAATTTAATAGGTGATTTTAGTAAATTTAGCTAAAAACCATAAATAAAATCATCAGGTGATGTGCCTTTGATGAAACAACATGAAATAACATACATACGTTATCTCAAGACATCCTCTATCTACACCAGGAAAAATACCCATCATGTGGGACAATTTCCACCATCCTTTGGTGGAAATTTCCAATAAACTACAACATAAATATTCTAAAAGTATATACTATGTATGGAAATGAAAAAAAATAAAGGGATGGAATAACTTACTCAAAATCATCATCGAATAATACAATAAATCAATCCTCTCTCAAGGTGGATCAAAGGAGGGACAAAGTGAGGTAGAACCATCAATATATGGCCTTCTCCTAATGTCCAAAACCCTTTAAACCACAATCACCCTGATTTCAAATAAAAAGTACTACCCCCATGTAAGAAAGAAAATTCGGCTCCATTCATGGCATGAATAGGGGGTTCATGGAATGATTTCCCTTTCACCTAAGCACCTTTCTTGAAGAAGTAACCGTAGAAATATTCATAGAAAGTGTATGGGATAGCTTGCATGGATCCCACTCATGGAAGGTCTTGGTTTTTCTGATTCACTGATTGGAGGAGGAATGCGTGATGAAGGGGGTGGATGGGGATAGGAACGCGTGATGAAGGGGTGCGAGGGATCACGTGAGGGAGGGGTGAACTGAGTGGAGAATCCAGCAAGGATAGACCAAGGGAGAATTGAATAGTTGATAATGAGGGAGAAGGGTTTTGCGAGTTGGAGATAAGTCTTAATAAGGGAGGATATGTGGGTGAGACATGAGTCACGATGGAGTTAAACTAATTTAGGATCTATTGCCACAGGACACAGTTTAGCCGTAGGTTTATCAATTCTAAATCCATGGTTTTTAAATAATCTTGGATATATTTTAATCTATGGCCATGGAAAAATTAAATTGTGCCTATAGGTCCATGTCTATAGATTAATTTTCTAGTAGTGATGTTGGACCCACTTATTCCATCTGACCACATATTTGATGTCTTTCTCTTTTTCCTTAATGATTTTTTCTAACACCGTTAAACTACAGTGCTCTTTCTTTTCATGTGTTGTCTATGTTTTGTTACCTAACATTTACTTGGTTTAAACATAATCAATATGTTCCTCCAGTGTGATAGCATCAGCATGAGAATATGGTGGTTGTACCTCTACACTGGGAGCAGCAGTAGAAATAGGTTGAGAAACCTGTTGGTCCTCTGCACTATGAGCAGCAGTAGGTTGAGAGACCTATTGTTCCTTAGTAATGGGAGAATCATCACATGCATAATTCATTATCTTCAAAAGTGGTTTGAAATTTAATTTATATTATATAAAAGTAGCAGAAAATAGATAATAACATAAGGTAACATGATGTATATTACAAAAAAATATAACCTGAATATTTGACTCTCTTTTTTTAAAGGCTAAAGGGATTTTACCCCTCTATAAACTATCCAAATCCCTTCATTATGGTCTCCTATGACATACAAAACTCTATCTACATTGAGACTGATATTAAATGATTGTGACATCCCAATTAAAGGGTCATCCTCCATTGAATTTTCATCTAACCCGTCAGTGGTTTTGGTTTATAACAGAACAATTGACCACTTTTAGTTTGCAGGATCTATAACATAAAATACTTGTACTACCTATGATTCCATTATAAATGGTTTATCTTTGTACTCTTCCTTATATAAATCAACTTTCATGAATACTAACTCATCTATTTTAATAGCACTCATGTTATCAACCAACTTTCATTGAAAAATTGGCACTTATAAGTTTTTATAATCCAACTTCCATATTTGTGTGATGATGCCAAATTATGAAATATTCACATAAATTGAATTTCTATCCTTAGCACCGAAAACATGCATCGCTTCATCCACAAGTGTAATTTCGGTTTTCTACATGGTATTGTCTTCATCATGTTCATTAGTATAGAATGTATAACCATTAATTACATAAGCATTACAAGATAATACATACACACTTGGTCCTCAGACTAGCCATCGAAGTCATTATGAAATTGAGTCCAAATTATCATCTGACTCCTTAAATATATGGTCCCAAAACCATCCTATAAACTATCAATTATGCATATTTGATATCCATATTTCATCCCATAATGGATTTAAAAGCCTAAGAATTTCTTTGTGGGTTTCGAAATATGGGTCAACCTCCAAACTGTTATGAAAAACATAAAGTTGGGCCTACTCCAAATCTATAATATTGACTGTGAAAGCCACTCTTCTAGAAATTACTTCACCCACAAGACACCTAGTGTGACAATATTTTTATAGACCAGTGATTTTTACACCAGAGAAGTATTCAGTACAAAATTCAATAGCTTCTTCAACAATATATCACTTTGTAATACAACCCTCTGGACGACTTTTATTTTTTACATACCCTTTCGAAATAATTACATATTTTTCAATGGGGTACATCTATCTATAGTGTACAGGACCACATATTTAAATCTCTATCTTCAAGTGAACCATCAAACAAACCATCATATCAAAGAATGTCGGCAGGAAGAACATTTTCAATTCACATAATATGACAGTAATTTATCTTTCCATACTCGATAATTTCTTTGGGTCTATAACTTTGTTGCATATATATTTGAAGAATAAACAAAGCTTCATTAATGTATAATGTAAATTTTTGAAAAAAATGCAACATAAAGCTATAATAATTTTAATTTTTATCAAAACGTGGTAGTCATGTGATTTCAGACCCTTTAACTTTAAATCATTCATTGACACGATGTTCTTGGTATTTTATAAATACCCATTTAGAACCTTTACTTCATTCAAAAAGTTAAAAAACTGATATCTCTCATTCCTGGAAAGAGTTTAAGCGGCTGGAGGAAGAAAAGTTCATTGTTTCACCCTTTACTGGCGCCAAATCATCTCGTATTCCTATGTCAACCATGTACAAACCAACCTTAATTATATCCTTTGTTTTGATAGGAGAAATTAGAAATGTGTTGATGACATTGTCACATACATTTTTTTCAACATATATAAAATCAAGAAATTTTCTAACGTACAGACAATTCCATTATGGAAATTCAAAAAAACTGATCTCTTCTTCTAATTAGTTTTTATAAGGTTTTTTTAAAATGGTTTACCAAAAGTAGTGTCTAAATATTATAATTTCTCAAATAGTTGATTGACTATTATTGGAGATGATGTTGTACGTTCTTCTGAACTTCCATCAAATGATTTCATCCAAGATCGGTACTTATGTCTTCGGGGTAGAAATTTGAGATGTCCTAGAAACATGATTTTCGATGAATTTTTTAACCTAATTGACTGTGTACCTTGTTTACAGATGGGACACCCATGACTTCCTTTAATGTTATATCTTAAAAAAATTCCATAAGTAGTAAAGTTATTTATCATCCCATACAACATGTATCTTAATGTGAAATATTCATTTCTATAAGCATCATACAATGTAACACCTGAATCCCACAATAATTTCAAATCATCGATCAATGGAGACAAATAAACATCAATATCATTTCCTGATTATTTCGGTCCAAATATAAACATAGATAGCATTATTTTTTCATTTGATTCATAACCATAGTGGATAGTTATAATTTACAAACATTATCGATCGTGTTGTGAGTGCTGCTTTGAAAACCAAAAGGATTCACTCCATCTATAGATAATGCAATACAAAGGTTTCTCAGATCATTTCCAAAATCAGGATACTCATGATAAATTCTCCTCTGTTTGTGTTCTAATTCAATTGTTCTAGGTTCTCCTTACTTCTATATAGGAACTGAAAACTTAGAATTATTGGAAAGTACCACACAACTTTCATATGACCATATTCATCTTTCTTGTATTGAGAAACCCCACACTTTGGGAAATATCTATGTGATTTTTTGTCCTTACAAAATAGTATATAGTCATTCGGCTAGGTGTGTATTCATTTAGATATCTTACCCATAAAACGTATCATTCGTTTAGCATCGTATGTTTAGCTCGGGAGCTTATTATCTTATAGGAGCATGTCATTCAAGAGAGCAATTAATTCTGTAAAACTAGAGTCACTACATATGTTTCATTATTTCAAATTATATAGCTTTAATATGGATAACAATGTTTTATATTTAGTGAAACTATCATATAAAGGTGCCTTTTCACAAAACTTTAATTACTCAAACAATTTTGGTCAATTAGGAAGTTTATCTTCAATTTTCCTTGTCATTTCCTCAATATGATCTTCATCATCATTCACATCTGTAATCATGTTATCAATATGGTCTTCTTCATTGTCCACACTTGTAACCATATCAGGTGATACATAAAATGTATTGTTATCTAAACCACTAGCTAAATTCACTTGTCCCCATGTTTATTCCAACATTTATAACTTCGATCTATTTTTTGATAGATCAAGTGTTCTTCCAACTCCACTAGACTAACTTGTCTTGAATAAAACAAATCGTAAACACAGACAAAGGATTTAAGAAGGGTCATATGCATGATCTTTTTCAAACTTGATGAACACTTTCACTACATATTCTTACTCTCTTGTCAAACAATTGGCATCCATCCAATATTTATTCATATCAATCCTATTTGATTCGGTGATATTAGTATTTAACAAAATAAATACAAAAAATATTGATATAATGTAATGGTTTTCATAATTCTATAAAAAAAATAAACTTAAAATATTATGAGAAAAGTATAATTCAAATGTACTTTGAAAACTATTTAAAAAATCACACTTTAAATCCCATTAAAAAAATCAAACATTTACAAAAATTCCTCTTTAAAATAACACAACCTTTTTAAAATAAATAAATCAGTTCTAAACACTCTTTTATAAAACCACAATTCCTTTTTTAAAGCATTTAGGACAACTTCATGACGCAACAATATTAACCATTTAAAATGAGTGAAATACCTCTAAGGAACATTTAAAAACACTTTAATAATTTTAAAATAGCCACTTAGGAATTTTCACAAATTCATAGTTACCAATAGAGATACTTTATAAAATATACATAGAAAACACATCTATTAATCCCAAATCAATTAGTGTTGTATGATTCCATCACATTATTCCAAAGGTAGGTGTAATGATAATATTTTTCATAATAATTTTATATTATGTTTCCCACCATTGTATATACCTTATCCAGGCATCCATTGTCCAGTTATATCAATTATCTTTCACCACAACACCAGAGTCCCAACGGATATGTTCCATTGTCAGGGACCACACTCTCAACCATGAAACACTCATGTTCCAATTTAATAAAAACACTGCATTATCCCAATGATCCTTGGCTCACGCAAAATCAATTGGTTTAACACCCTAAGAAAAATCTATATGTTTATCACATTAATTACTATTGGTTCATTCCTTTATAAATAAACCTAAAAAACCTATAATCATGAACACATTACATACTAAAAAAGTTCTCAAGTGTCATTCCTTTCACACAAAGAATTTCCCTATGCCACTCATCACTAGAAGAAAGTATGTTGCTTTCCTGATCATTTTAAATACATATTGTCTCAAGTCAAAATAAGAAAATAAATATGGTAATAAACTAATAAATGGTATGATTTTCCATAGTCTATTTTCTAAAATATTCAAAAAGACTTTATAAATGGCATTACAAAGACTATTTATTCTAAATTTTTTAACTAAACTCATATCAGTAACCTCTAGAATCAAAGTGAAGAGAGTATCATTATAAGTCTGAAGAGATTTATTACCTCTCAAAAACTCATTCATGAGCTTAACAACATCAAGTCACAAAATATTCTATAACCTTTTAAAGAAAATTTCATAGAGAAAATATAGGTTTGGTACCTTTTGTGGATGCATCAACTTAAATTTCATGACCACTTCATAACATTGAATATAAATAGTTAATAATTCATTCATATAATTTTTTAAAGTTATAATAAAATAATAATTTAGATATTTAGATATAAAATTATGATAATAAGAAAATATGATTCAATAATCAATTGAATTATATCTTTTTTTTCTTTGAGGGGATTCACCATAAAGTGCTTGCGGGTGGAAGGATTCATTACATGTGTTGTTATGGTTATTTGACTAGGGTGTTCATAAAGTGTATCATGTAGATTTGTATAGATAGGGATAAAAAAATATATGTTTTCCTTATAAATAAATTTATCCCTTAATAAAAATATCAATTTATTCCCCTATTAAGTAGGATTTTCATCCAAACAACATAAATTTCATGTGGTGTGCTTATTCCATTTATGTCATGTGTTTATCCTTTATTGATCATTTTCTGTTGGGGGAGTTATTTTCAAAACCATGATATTACTAGAACTAGAAGTTAAATATATGATGTAGTGACTTATCTGTAGATTTAATTTTATGTTATGGTATATCAATTTTGGGGATTTGTTTCAATTCAAGTATTTTTTTATAATTTCTTTCTCTATCTGCAGGTTTGGGGGGTTTAATTATGTTTTGGGGGTTTAACATTTTAATTTTTTATTTGTACCAAATCCAACTAGTGGTATCAAATCTTTTTATTATTATAATATTAGTTACCAAAAAAATGGTATTAAATATTAGTTACATAACATATGGTGATTATTTTATCAAGACTAAATAGAAATTCTTGGTTTCAAGACTACTATATTTCCTCTAGTGAAGTGGTTTTCTAAGATTTAGTGGAATTTCACTAGTAAAAAGGTGGTGTTTCCATTTAAATGGGTAAGGTTTGGATTGATATTTAATGGTGGAGGATTCAGAATTTGGGGGGAAACAGACTTCTTACTCTTGGGGAGTTCAAAATATACATTGATTTTGAATTAGTCAGAAGTGTGGTGTTTAGTAGAATGGGAAACCATGTGATGAAAGAATTATAAATTTTTTTAAAAGGTGTGTCCAAGAGAATTTGGATCCAAGAGGGAAGAAGGACACGCCTCAATGATGTTGAGCATTAAAGGTGGATGTGTAGTAGAGGGAGGGATCAAGGAGTATGATTAGTCGAGGTTTTGTCCCAAAAGTGGTTCTTGGTGAAAATGTATAAATGCCTAGAAAGTTAATTGTTTTGATCCATATTAAGGGAGAAAATATTGATTCCTAATAAGTATGGGGGTGTAATCACATACTAGGGAGAGAGGATCAATGTATAGTAAGTGCATGTCCTAGGTCCCGCCTATGTAACTGGGGTTCTCATGATAAATGAAATGGATGAGATCAAAATCAATCATGAATTCAATCACATAAAATCGGAATGACATA
This sequence comes from Viscum album, assembly GCA_963277665.1. Taxonomy (NCBI): domain Eukaryota; kingdom Viridiplantae; phylum Streptophyta; class Magnoliopsida; order Santalales; family Viscaceae; genus Viscum; species Viscum album. Next base: position 856,781,919 of record OY728158.1, on the reverse strand, counting down.
AAAAACTATTCATCTCACCTGTAAACACCCTTCACTGAAACAACCCATTTTTACCCATGTATAACACATTTTAAAAGAAAATCAACCCACTTTATATAACCATCAAAATCTAAATATAATATAGTGAAAATATTCCCAAATCAAAAATTCTTTTTATAAAGTTCCAACTAGGCCTTTGAAAATTCATTGATAACCAAAACATGAAATTATTTTTAAGAATATTCTAAATGATACTTAAATATTTCACCCAATTTGAACACATAAAATTTTTTTTGGAGACAAAACATGATTCAGAACTTAATGAACAACTCATTTAAATAATAAATGAATTAAATTCCAACATAAATATATCAAACATATATAACGGGGTGTCTAAAAATCATATAAGATATCAATACATATTACTAAATAAAATTAATATATAATATTCATAAAATTATAACAAAAGAACATCAAAGTTTAATAATAATAAAATACCCTTAAAAACTAACCAACAAGCAATTCATTTAGTGCGCAAACAAGGACCACCAATTTGTTTTCAAAAACCAAATAACATGCAATTCATTTAGTGCGCAAACAAGGACCACTAGTGACCATGATCTTCAACAGGGTGTTTAGTCCATATAATTCAAAACATCACCATCAAACAAAGAGAAAGAGGATAAAACTCATTGTGTATGTGTCATTTATCACATGGCGGAGGTGCATTCGTAGTGTAGGAGAGGCACGTAGTAAAGGAGTCCTCCATGAGAGGATAGGTGCACGATAGAGGAGAGGCACCCGACTGAGGAGAGGTGCCTGATGGAGGAGAGGCGGATGACAGAGGTGTGGCGTGCGGCGGAGGTGTGGCACATAGAAGAGGTGTGGCACAAGGTGTAGGATAGGCACGTGATGGTCTAGTTTGTGCACGGTTGAGGAGAGGTGCATGACGGTCTGGTTCTTGGTGAAGGAGAGGCGCACAATGGAGGTGTGGTTCATGGTAGAGGAGTGGCGTAAGTAGAGGAGGAGGAGGAGGAAGAGGTATGGCAGAAGTGATCAACTTCCGTGAGAGCTTGAGGGGTGCGAGGAAGGAGGAAGTTAAGGTTTTCTTATAAAACCCGATAAACCTTTTATCAGCATTATCTAAAAATACCTGATAAAGGTTTGTTTTATCTACACTAAAATAAAAAAGCGTTGATAAATGACGTCATTATAAGCACGAAAAATATAGCACTGATAAAGACATCCTTTATCAGTGCTTTTTTAGCATTGATAAAGTTAAGCCTTTATTAGTGCTAAAAAAGCGCTGAAAAATATATAATGTTAGTAATTTAATTCAATTATTATATATATTAATAAAATTATATACATGATATATATGTATTTATATTATTAAATTATAATTTAAATTATTATAAAATTATAAGAAATATACTTATTATATTTATAATCTTAGAAATATATATATAAATATATTAATTATATATATTTCTAAGATTATAGATGTATATAACTATATTTATTCTAATTTTATAATTATTTATATGAATATATGTATATATATAATTATAATTATAAATGAATATATATTTATTTATTTAAATAATTATAAAATTATAAAAAATTAATATTTATAATATGTATAATTTTATTAATATTTATATTTATTATATTTATTATAATTTTATAGTTATTTAAATATATATGTATTTATTTATAACTATAAATATAAATATTTGTATTTATTTCTCAATATTACTATATATTTATTTAATTATATACAGCATTATATATGAAAATAATAAATATATTTTTTATGAATTAATAATTATTTAAATAAATATATATTTATTTATATTTATAACTAATAAATAAATATATTTTTAATTGTAATTAAAAATTATAATAAATAAATTATTTATAGTTTTAATTATATATATATAAATAATTATAAAATCATAAAAAAAATTATAATTTTATAAATATATATATTTAATATATTTATTATAATATTTTAATTATTTTAATATATCTACATTTATTTAGAATTGTATTTAAAACTATTTATATTTTTTATTGATATTTGTTTATAAAATTTATAATTAATATATTTATTATAATTTTTTAATTATTTAAATACATGTACATTTATTTAGGAATTATAAATATAAATTTTTGTATTTATTTATTAATATTTGTATATATTTATATATTTATTTAATTATATATTTATAACTTTATAAGTAGTATAATAAATATATTTATTATAATTTTGTAATTTTTTACATATATATATATTTATTTATAGTTATAATTATAACTATAAATAAATATATTTATAAATTTTTGTATATATTTATAAATAAATTAATATATATATATATGTATGTATGTATGTATTTATATATTTATAAAATTATAATATATGTATTTATTGTAATTTTATAATTATTTAAATATATATATATATAGTTATAATTATAATTACAAATAAATATATTTTAAAGTATTTATATATACGTAAAATTTAATAATTATAAATATAATAAATATATTTATTCTTTAAATATATTTAATATAATTCTATGAGTATTGGGTATGTAATATAGTATATATATGAGTAACATGAATTAATCATATACACATAGTAAAATATATATAATAAAAAACGAGCCATCAATGGACAACATGAATAATAATAATAATGTAATGTATAAATCAACATCCATGATGATATGTAACATATATGCACACATGATAAGTATATTAATTGACCAAATTCATTGGAAACACACACATATATATTTAATTATAATCATATACTTTTTTTAAAACATTATATATATATTTTTGAATTATTAAAAAAAATATTAATTATAAACATGCATGTTTTTTTAATATATATAAATAAACATTATTTTTGAATATAAATATAATAGTTGTATATAAATTATTATTAAAAATGTTTATGAGTGTTAAGACTAGCGCTCATAAATCTACCTTTTATCAGCACTAAAAGAAGCACTGATAAATGGTAGACCATTATCAATGTTTTTTTATCGCTGATAAAGGGTAGATTTATCAGTGCTTTTAGCTAGCACTGATAAAGCCCCCCCTATCATTGCTTTCTACTTAGCACTGATAAAATTATGTGCTTCCCTTGCCCTATTTTTTGGTAGTGTTTATTGTTCCCTAAGGATGTAATGAGCTTGATCAATTAACTTTTGAGTTATCTAATAATTGAAAATTTATTCACATATGGATGATACTTCCTTCCAATTGAATTATTATTTTGTTTGGGTAGTGGAAACATAGGAAACCAATGTCAGTTGTTTTCCTAACATTACCAATCCACAATTGACCATTTTCTGAAGAATTTATATAATGATGAAGTTATATTGAATTTTTTATTCCAATATATGATGAAAAGATAAATATTTAGGGTGATCAATAAGAATAATTTCATTGGGTTTCCTAGACTTAGGTAGCTTGGGGAGATTATTTTCCATAGATTCAATGAAGTAACCTGGGAGTTTATGTTTTAAAAATAGTAGGTCTTGTCTCTTCAATCCCCATATTATGGGAAACCTTAATCTTTACTTGCCTCTGGATGATGGAGGTGTAGTTACTATTGTCCCTCTGTGTGAGGCACCAAGTGATACTAATCTTATTTAGCTGTCTTAATACTCATCAGTACTCATTTAAACATAACAAATGAGGTTTTTTAATTTACCAAATCTATTCTATTAAGTAATAAGTGTAGACTGGTATTTGAACTTGGTTTTCCAAATGACTTTTTTCAGGAATTTTTCCATGACTACAAACTCCCAGAATCCCCTTGGGTATTTTAGAGGTATTAACAATGTTTAAAACTTTTATCGAATATTATCATTACAAATCATCATCAATTTCTTTAGTGTAATCTACATATAGAGAAATTATGTTAGACCCTTCCACCTAGTGATGAAATTCAAGACTCTCTCATTTTTATGCTTCTTTAAATTTAAGAGGTCAAGTATTATATATTTATTTAGTGTAGAGATTAATCAGTAGGGGAACTGATAATGATGGTATTTTTTGTATGTGATGGATCCAACCATCAAATTTTTATAACAGATGCATATTAGCACTTCTAGGGTTTGAAAAAAGCATCAGACTTTTACTGCCTCATTTTGATCATGTGTTCCCATCATAGGGCCACAATAGGACATTAAATGTTTAAAGTCGTGTTTTGGATCTCTTTTTCCATTAAAGGTTTGGAATATATGATTTCCAAAATTGGGTTAAGGTGCAGTAACATCCATTTATTTAGGATATGGTTTCCTATCAGGTTGTACTAGGGAATAAAACCCTTATATGGCTTCTATTTGAGTGGAAAGAATATCAATGGAGTTGAGAAACTCTATAAGAAATGTATTTTATGCTGATCCTAAGATGTTTGTAGTAGGAGAAGGCTGATGTGGTTTCCCAGTGAATTTTGGTAATTTATTCATTGTTTGATCAAAGCTAGGGAGACTTTACTAAAATGGGGGAAGAAAATTTCTTAACAGAGGAAACTATTGGTCTTCCTCAAACAATGGGTTCAATTAAACCTTTTGTTTGGACCCAAAAACCCGCCTAATGATTATACTATACTCTTCTAGGATGGGTAACATTCTCTTAATAAAGTTGATTCTATGGGGGTATAAATTTTTTTTTTATTGAAAACTATAATCATATGGAAGATAACCCCTATTAAATTCAATGTTGAGCCAATTTAGATCATCTATCTTGGATTCACATTGAACTAGCTTCTCTTTGGTGGAGATAATTTTAACCCCTTTAGGTGGTGATTAGGATATAACCATGCTTGTCTCTTTCTCTTCAGATGAAGCTTTCCCAGTGGGTTAAAAAATATTTAGGGATACCATATTTTATTTTTTTCTTTGATGATGGCTACATTTCCCTTCCTCTTATATTTTAGTGCCAATCCTCAGGAAAAAGCTTCTTCATCATATTCCTATGTGACTATTTATTGGTCTGCATCCTCTATTATATAGGATATAATTACATTTACTGACACATATTGGGGAATGAGAACAAAATTTTCTTCTCCCTTAGAATAATAGGTTACATATTCATTCCCCATGACCACTACAAATAGAAAATCAAGATCCTCCTTTGTATCCCCTCTCTTAGTGGACAACATTGACTTGTGACCTCTATAGGGCTTAACCTTTTCCATTGTTCATTCACCTAGAAGAGATCTATTGATGGATATTTTGATGGAATCCCTAACCATTTTTTCATATCATTACCTGAATTATAGGGGTATTTCATGTAATTATAGGAATGGTGGGGGGTAATGGTTATCGAAGGTCGCCTCCCACCCTATAAAAGATCGAATTTATTAGAAGAGGTGGAGGAGGGGGTAAAAATTTCCCCATCCTTGATATCTAGGGTGAATTGATCATTCAAACACTACATATTTGTGTTTATAAGGATTATATAACCCCCTCTCTAGTAGTGGCACTATGCCAAAGTAAGCATGTAACATTGGTTTAAACCATCACTAAATCATTTCATGAAGGTTTTGAAAAGTTTCTACAAAGTCATGTGTCGGTAATCATTTAATATTTTTTTTCAAAAACATTATGGAAAGATTTAATAGTGGTTTTTAAAATCAAGAGAATCTTTTAGTGGTGGTTTATACTTCCATTGTATCATTTTGTGGTAGTTTAATTTTTATTTTTTAAATATTTCATAATTTTTTTAATCTTTTAATGTTTAAATTTTTTATTTAATAAATTTTATTATTTTTTATTATTTTTTATTATTTTTTATTTTTTACCATGCACATGAACAAGTCATTCATGAATTCATATGCCACATATGCCATACAAAAAATTTGGCATTGGGTGACATTTGAACCCCTTAACTCTTGGTTATTCGAAAAAGACTTTACCACTCCATCATGCTCTTATATAGGGGTATGGAGTGGTGCTCTTCCATGTTGTGTATTTCCAACATGATGCAACTTCTATAGGGGGGGCTACGTAGTATCTTTGATTGGAAACACAAGTGAATTTTCTTTAATAGGGGGAAACAAGACGTCTGATTAGTGTTTGGTATGAAGCTTGATACCTCTTGGGCCATTGGTACATCTCCTTTATGAAAAATATTTCTAGGCCTATGGGTCACTAGGTCCATTGAACAATGTAATGGCCTTCAATACATGTTTCTCATAGGCCTTCGTGTCTCTGGGCCTAAGGGTCATGTATTGGGTTCCCCCTTAACCCAACATTAAAGGGGATTTCCTTTCTTATTTTTAATAAAGGAGGGTTGGACCCTCAACCTATTATAATAAATTATAAATAAATAATAAATAATATATAAGAAATAAGAAATAATATTTATTGAAATATAAATAATAAATAAATAAATAATAACTAAAAAATTACTACTAAATAAATAATAAATAAATTATAAATTATAAATTAATAATAAATAATAGTTAAATAATAAATTAATAATAAATAATATATTAATAATATATTATAAATTAATAAAAAATTTAAAAAATATGAATTATACTATAATAAATTGGAAATAATAAATAATAAATATATATTAAATATTAATTTAACATTAATTCAATAATAATAAATAAATCAATAAATAATACATCAGTAATAAATAAATATTAAAATAATAAACAATAAAAAATAATTGAATAAATAAAAAATAAAAAATGGATATAAATATATATAAATATATATACATATAACGAAATTTACATAAATATATATAAACACACATTTATGTTACATGAATATATATAAACACACAAAAATATTTAAATGTATATTAATATAAATATATTTATAAAAACAAGTAATTATAAATATATTTACATTAATTTACACATATAATATATAAACATATATAAACATAAATATGTTTAAATAATTATAAATGTATATAAATACACACAAATATTCATAAAAACAAATAAACAGATATATATAATAGATAATAAATCACCAAAATAGGGGAAACCACAAAAAATGAAACATCATAAAATCAATTGGAATCTAAATCAGTGGAATAAAATCATAAATGACATAAAAATAATATGAATACACATTTAAATGAAGATGAAATCCCATCAAATGTTTAAAAATCATGATAATCGTACAAAAAGTTCAGTTTTGGTGGCCTTTCTAGCCACTTTTGACCTTAAAAAACTAGTTAATTGAGCCCCCAAATTAAATAACATGGTGTAGATCTCATCACAAGATTCGATTTGATATATTTTAGATCCAAAACAAACACCTAGATCAAAATTTATTTCCATTTAAGGTTGAAGTTTGATTTTAAATTTTTCTAAAAAATATATTAAATTTTATTCTTTTAACTATTAAAAAAATATTATCGAATGTGATTTTAGTTCATTTAAAAATATTTTATTATACTAGTTGTAAAGATAAAATGTTCTCTCAGATCAAAATTTATGGTCATTTGATAATGAAGTCTAATTTTTAGCTTTTTCAAGAATTATTTTAAATTTAAAATTATTATAAACTAATAATTATAAATATTTATTAATTTACACAATATAATTAATTGAAATTGTAAACAATAAACAACATATGGTAGTAAATTTAAAAATAAACAATAAATTATAAATCACAAATCATGATTACATATTTCATATTTTATATTTTTTTCTTTAGTTTTGTGGGGGTTTCTAAAAAACCCCCGCTAAAAAAATTAAATTTATTTTAAAAAACTAAAATTATAAAAATTTAATTTTTTTAAAAACACATTTAGTGGAATTTTTTAAAACCTTTACTAAAAATACAACACAAAATCTATTTTTTCCTGCAATGTGGTGGTAAAAATTTCCCGATCCTTGTAAGCTGGTGTTGTTCCTAGATTCATGCCAATGTAGTGTTTCTAATTTGAATGATTTCAATTGGGCATGAGTTGGGTGTAATATATGTTCAGAATATTAGTGTATCTCCACTATGGGTTTTTCCTATGGTCGAGGACTTCACCCTTCTCAACTTAGTGATGCAAAACGGGCTTGCGGCCCGTAGGCTTTGTGGGTATGGGGCAGATGCGGGGCGGGGTGGGCCTAAAAATTTTGATCGTTTAGAGTGAGGTTCAATGCGGGTTGAGCCCGCGTAGGTGCGGGCCAAGGAGGTTTGAGCCCATGTGGGTGTAAGATTACCCGCAAGCCTAAGTTTTTTAAAAAAAATTATATTTTTTTACAAAATATGTTTCTTTATTATTTTAGTTTTTTTAATAAAAAAATAATGATTAAACCATGAAATATGATTTATCACTATAATTATCATGCTAATTCACCATTTATTCACATGTGAATTTTAAAAAGGTTTATATTTATTATTTTAATATAATATTATAATATTTATATTGTGATTATTCACCATATTCACATGATGTGTCATCCCACCTCTTGAAAAATGGAACCCATCTCCTCTTCACATGGTTTCAATTCTAAAAGAGTTATTATAATCATACTATTTTTTGGGTTGAATTAATTTTTTTATTATTTAATTTTATTTTTTATTATGAAAATAGTAAAGGATCTCATGGGAACCTAAATAGCCTCCTTTGAAATTGATTGTTGTTTAGAAATTTTTTGTTCACTCCAGCCATTCGCATCACCACATGACCAACATTATCATTCTTCACCCCTCTCCGATCAATCACTTACTTTGCACCACTATATCTCACCACCACATCGTCATCCCCATATGCCACCATTAACACATAGATAAATGTTTCATCACATCCCTTAAAACTCTAGGTATTTTCAATCAATACTTCTCCCAACAAAAACCATTAATAACGAGAAAAAAATATAATATTTAAATGATTATAAATATTATATATTTTTTAAAATGTGGGAAACCCGTGGGAAACCTACGGGATTATGCAGGGTGGGTTGGGCTTGAATTGTTTTGTTTGCATTATATGTGGGCTTTTGTGGAAAAACCCACATGGGCTCAAAACCGTGCGGGCATGGCCCGCCCCACCCTGGCCCGCCCATTTCGCATTACTATCTCAACTTATATACTTACACTACCATTTTTTGAAGCTTGGTGCATGATTATATAAATGGATCATTCCTTTTGGACACACTACTTTTGTTCATTGGAGGCAGTTAGAAAATTTTTGATAGAAAGGGGAGCGCTTCTTAGAGTTCCATTGATCAATCCAAATTATGTGTGGGGTGAGGGGGATTATCACACTAGCTATCACCCCAGTCCATCTATTTATGAAGATGAAATACCCCATGTGGGAATTATGGTCATAGGCTTAACTATCCTTGGTCATTTGAGTTTTGGTTGCTATGAGATCACTCTCAATATGGATTTTAAAAGAGAGAACCTTATTATCATGATGAACTTTCACTATTTGAAGGATCATCACAGTTACCATAAAATAGTATGGAAATGTGAGGACCCTATTTAATATTTATCTTCTCATTATAGGGAAGAATCTTGTAGTTGAAATCATGTATAGAGTTCCCATGATCTATTTATGTGTTGTTGTAGGGAGGACCCCTGTGGAATATTCTATAGGGAGGACCTTTAGAATTACTAACCAAAATATCACATGGAGGACTTTCATGGATAAAACATCTCTCACATACTTTTTATGAGTTGGAAGACACATTGGATACCATAGACAAGTGTTTCTGGGACTCAATGAAATAATCTTGATCAATATAGGGATGTGATCCTATTTTTGGGTGATAGGATGTCTTTGGTGGGATCTCTTTTTAGATGATATCAATAGGGTAAATTTAAGAGATTATTAGGAGTGTTTCTTCCTAGGTGGATCCCTTATTATCACTAGATCCTACTATTGATATCCTTGATGACATAAATGAGTATAGTCCAATCATTTTATTATTACTAGATCATTTTTATAGGCCCCTTAAAACTAGGTGGGAATGGTTTCCCATGTTTTGGTTACCACCAAAACATGACACTAGTATTTCTTAGACTATAGGGGAGAAATAATGTGTGATTTCATCTATGATTCTACTAGAATTCACCAAAAAACAACCTAAATGGATATGGGAATAAGTTCCCACTATTTTATGTTTATGGGAGAAGGAATATGTGTTTTTTATTTTCTATATACTAGTAAATTATAACAAACTTATCTCAATGCAAGAATATGATCTCGACCCTTATAGGTCACCTAAATATAAAGATGAATTTCCTATGCTACTATTTTCAAAATATGATGAAAATTTTTTAAGGAATGGGATGAGATATAGGTATGCACTTTGATTTTAGGAAGAGTTTTATGATGAGATTATTTTATGAGAAAAAGAATATAATTATACTTCTTCATTAGATTAGGGATATGTTCCCACTCAAAAAATCATTTTTTAAGGATATTATAATGACTAAAATGTGTAGGGTAATGAATATGGGATTTCCCCTTGTTACTACCGAGATATGCCTTCATAGTCTTCCTAATTCCACTAAAGTGAATTGGTTGACCTGATGAGTGGGAGTTGGTATATGGGCCTACTCCTCCACAAGGATATGATAATAGAACTCCTTATAGGGAACAAGAATATGATATTGTTCTTGATGTTGGTGGGTATTCTTTCCTTGGTGAGACTACCTTCTTGGTTCCTGAGCATAAATGGGAAGGTTCAAGATTTCTAAGGTAACGTCCTCAATAGAGTCTTGAATATATGGTGCCTCATGAAGTTTAAGGCAGTGATGGTCAGTTGATGGATCCCTCCTAGGATATAGCTATGTAGTAGTGCTTCCATAATCACCCTATTGATTTACCTCCCTATGATATGGTAGTTACAGATTTTTGTTCTTTGGGGAGAGGATATTGAAGGGTTTGTAGGTTGTGAATGGCACCACATGCTTCATCACAACTTTCCCCTGAAAGGACAGGTTGTGAGGATTCAGTTCTTATAGGAACTCACACATAGACTCTGAGTTTTGAATAGTAATATATTGATGGTAGACCCAAAATAATACATTTTTTACTTTTTGTTAAAGGTTCTTCATCAGTTAAAACGTCCATCCAGAAACTAGGGTCACAACCATCATGATAGCTAAAGAAGAAATATTTCCCCAAATATGATTTTAGTATATTGGATCAAAGTGGGATCTCAAGAGGGGTTCCTATAACATAAGAATTCCACCAACAATAAAACTGATCAATGTAGTATCACAAGAGAGTGTATGTTCGACCAAATATTTTCATAATTAAAATATTCACATCAGATTAACCATTTTTAAACTAAACACTCCAATGTGACTCCACTGTAGTGATTTAGTCATTATAGATCTACTTTTTGCAGTAAGACGGTTGCTAGAAATTTTCCATTGAAACATTAAAATGCATGTTGTTTGATATAATTGGTGTTCAACCTAATATAAACCTTTTGATGGGTAATTATTTCCTACTCTAGGACTCTCTTATATATATTTAATTATTATTCCTGAATCCTTCCCCAATCCCAGTGTGATACTAATTAACCCTATGCTATCGATTTATTTTTGACATGGATCAATGTAAAAATGTATATGTATCATAGTTTATCCATATTTTCTATTATTAATTAATGATTCTTTGGTTTAAATCCACATATCTAGAAAATATAGAATCTATTATCATCCAATGAGGTGGTGAGTGTTCATGGTGTTGGGATAAGACCCCCAAGAAAGTCTCCCAATGTATCCTTTTGATTGGAATTATAACCCAGGTAGTTTGATTAAACTTAATAGGAAACATCATACCTTGTAAGGTCATGTAACAAGGACTATTATGGTTAATTTTAAGGCCATTCAACTATGAACAATTATATACTAAGCAGAAGGTTCCTAGAAAAATTTAGCATGGGACTTATGAATAAGCTTCCATTTCTAGTTAGCCAAAAATGAAAATATCCTGATGTGGATGGGTTTGGTTCATAAGGAATATATACCCATGAGGTACGTGGATGATTTATATAGAATGGATATAAAACACTATGCAGAGTGTGACTTTTTTAGGAATATGGCCCAAAATAGATGGTTCCAAGGAAATACAACCCTAGTGAAAGGATACCCATGATCATAAGTAATAAAGCATGATCAGGAAGGATGTAGGTTGTTATGATGTTGGTTTTAAACCTCAATGTGGTATACTACATATCATAGATAACAATAATAAAATCCCACATAGTTCATGGTGCACAGTTTAATGTCATACAATAAGACCATACCATATAGTTTAATGTCATGCTGTAAGAATGCCTATGTCATGAAATTGGAAACATTTGAGGATTGAGAAGGATTTATACATTGCCTTATGAGATAGGGGAACGTCTCATTGATTAGATAAGGTTAATTTACCATAATGTTTCATGTTAACTAGGATAAAATTAGTGGGGATTACACATGATTTTTTACAACTTTTCTATGGGAGTTCCTAGTTCATTGATTATTCCTGGTGATGAAATATTTAATATAGAAATGGATGGAGATTACACCTAGAAAGGAATCTCAGTGGCATATGGTTGATTGATTGGAATTGTGTGCCTAAAAGGTATTGATTATCTAATATAAACCACTTTAATTTCATCATTATAGGGACCATTATTATCAAGGTAACACAAAATTACAATTGTCTCAAGGTTTCTTCTTATATATAATATCAATTCTTTATCCTCCTTTTATCAAGGGAATACACGATAGAAGGGGTTCACACTGATGTTCATGACCAAATCATGTATGTCAAGTAGTTTTGGATAAGGTCTAATTTTATACCTTTCATGGTTTTAACCTTGGTGAAAGCAAGATACGAAGTTAGTTTAAATATCTTTACACCGGAGAGACAATATTAGTGATAATTATGAAAAGATAGTGGTTTGTCCCCATCTTATATTGAGGATTCATTTTTAATAATGCATAGAAAAAATAAATACTCCATGTATATGTATCTATAGGAGGAGAGTCTTGGGAACCCAAGAGAGGCTAATCCATATGTAGAGATCATGAATGATGAAAATATATTTGGGGAACTCATGAAGGGTAGTGATTCATGAGGGATATGGGTCCATGTGGATGGATCATGGAGGAGGAATCTCTACATGATAGGTGAAAAATGAGATCCAATGTGGTGTAATTCATGGATAGTGCTTATGTGGTAGACATTCTTATAATAGATCTACATAGGAAGAGAGCCAACATGTTAGGATCAGGAATGAACCCACATAAAGGGTGATTTGTATAAAAAAATCATGGGAATTCTACCTTGAAATTTATTTTGGGTCTGGAATTACTTATGGGTTTCTCATTTCCTCTTTCATTTCCTTTCACATCTCTAATATTTTTTCTCAAAATGAAAGTGCTACTATTTATCAGTAATGCTTGGGTAAACTACTTTTTGAAATTGAAGGTTTTATAGGATAAGGAATGTGATCATGGAGGGTCTGTATTATGCATTCATGTATGAGTTAATTCTACCTAATAAGTGGGAATTTGTGAATGGTATCATCATGGTATTTAATATGAATGATTCCCATGTATATAGAGGGTATCCGTGGAGTTTCCCTTATAAGAACCATGAATTACATTGGTCAGTGTAAAATAGGGTGTATGTATGTTGAGTCGGTGGCTATAGAGGGTGTCATCGAAGGGTTGCAAATGTTGATGCCTAGTATGCAGAACCCACACTCATAGCTTCCCTTCCTCCTTTGGTATGTGTATACTATCATATATTGACTTGGTATGAATACTTGTTTCATATAGGTGGTAGTACCTTGGCATCAGGTTTTCTTAGGTTGATATATCTGGTAGACTTGGTTTGGTTAATCATTTAAATACCATGGGAATCAATAGTGTCCCATCCATACCATATCTCTAATGGGATATTTTGGATGAGTACATTGCTCATGCTTCTCTATTCACACAGGATGCATAACGATGTATAGGGATCATAAGACTTACTTATAGTGGGATTACATAAAGATGGTGATTGTAGAGTATATATATCAATTCTTGGTACAGAAACATGTTAATGTTGAACTTCATAAATCTAAGGTAATCATTTAAATATTAAGTATACCAGTATATAAATGGGAGAACATCACTACAATCTTCGTCGTGGGCTTTCCCAATAACTATAAATAATATAATTCTATTTGGGTTGTGGTTTATTAACTTAGAAATTCAACACACTTCATTTATATTTGATAGTATTTCTCACTCAATAAAATTTCCATATTATACACAAAGGAAGTGGAAAATATGCATGTAGTACAACTTTAAATTGTATCTAATTAAGATCCAGGGTTCAAATAAATGTTCTGGAGTACTCTCCAATAATATCAGGATACAAAATTGAATTTTACCATGACTTATCATAAAACCAATGTCTAATTCTAAATAACTATTAATAAATCATAATATATTCTAAGATATTTTTCAATGGATTTCACAGGATGTTTGGATCAACATATTCCTTTGGTTGATTTCTCATATAACTATAGTTTCCACTATAGAATCCAAATGCATCCATACAATGATATATATGGGAATAGATTTATAAATTTAACATGTTGGGATGAATTTAGAGAGATGAATCTATTAAGACATGACCTTTTTCAAGCGATGACCAAGAGGGTTCAAACCAATCTGAAAAATATCAAAGCAGTACAACATTAATAGAAGATATATGATGATAATAATCAATGAGAGATAATATTTTATGTTTGAGACAATGTATTCCATCAAATATCTATTTGATATATGGTTATGAGATTGGGAAATAAAGGGAACATGAGTCCTAGATACATCAATATTTTTGAGATTCTTGATCATATAGGGACTATTTCTTATCTCTTAGAACTTCCACTATACATATCACATGGGAATGTTGTGTTCAATATATTTATTTTGAGTAAATGAATACCAAATCCATTACATAAAATAAACTCAAAATACATGAAATTTTAATATAATATAAATTATAATGAATAATTGGTGGATATATTTGATAATAGATATAAAGTAATACAAAATAAGAAGACCCACTAGGTTAAGGTTTTGTGAAAAAATATATTTTTTTTGGAAGCTATGTGATTACATAAAGATCTAACAAGATAAAATTACCCTCACTTGTTTTCATCCAAGTAGTGAAATTTTGAGGTTGAAATTATTTTACGGGGGTAGAATGCAATACTTGAAAAATATAGTGCTAAATTTTATTTTAAATGAAGGATTTATCATCTTATATGAAACATCAGAATAAAATAAATATTTATTTATTTCATTAAGGTAGAATATTTTAATATAAATGAAATAAATTACAAGATAGATAAATGAAACATAATTAGAAAAAATTCAAAAAAAAGAATAAAACCATAAGTGAAAAAAATACAATAAGATTAAAATATTCCTTATATTAATCTTCTATAAGGATTATAAAACTAATAATAACTATAAAAACAATACAAAAAGATAGAAAGATTATAAACAAATTTATAATAGAAATAAGGTGGTGGTATGAATTATTTTCTTGAAGTATGTAAGGTTATATATAGGAATGTAATGTGAGCATTACATATATGGTTGTTAGTCTTATATTTTCATTGGGATTATGTGGTTGTAGGTCTCATATGATTATTGACACCATCAATAGACATAAGAAGATTAAATGGGGTAATTTATATGTTTATTAGGTGTATAGTTATGCCTTATGAGTCTCATTTTTGAACATTGGAAAGGATTTTGAATCACTAGGGTTTTAATTATACAATTCCCAAGCCTAACATAAACAAACATGTCTTTTGTGAAATCATCTATGGGAAAATTTAAATCTCACGGAAATCACTATGATATCCATGTTAGCTAAATCACAACCCATGGCTATCACCAATACTTATATTACATTAAGTTATAATGAAAAAATTATGAGGGGGTTTTTAATTAGAATTTAGGATAATATAAAAAAGTTATTATTAATATAATAAATGATATTTTTAAAAATATATACTTTACTTTTTATGTTTATTTTTATACATTTGAAATTATTATAATATTTAATTTTAAAGTATTAATTAAATTAAATGAGAAATATATATTTTTTAATTAAAATGTAATTATAAAATTAAATAAATGATCTTCAAGTAAATAATAAATTTTAAATAATTGGGAATAATGCCATATAATGTTAAAAGAGTGATTTTTCAAAGAATTGTTTTTATGTGTGAAATATTTTTTCATCTTAATTAAATTATTCACTAATAGATAATTATTTTAATAAAATTTATTGATAGTATATATAAGTAAATAAATTAACATTCATCTAAACATTATTAATTGGAAAAGAATAATAAAAAAATTTATTTTTATCATTAAAAAGAAAATTTTATAAATTTTTTTATGAGTTATGAATTATTATTTTAAATTTAATTTTTATCACATTTAGGAATTAAATCCCATAAAATTGATTTTTAAATTATAATTATAATTTCCCAATTATTTAATAAGTTTAATTTCAGTTTTTGTCATAAAAATATGTTGTTGAGGTAAAAATTAAGTTACCACGGTAAAGGTAAAATGAGGGAAAAGGATAAATTAAGTGGTAAATTATCAAAAAAAAACACAAAAATATATATATAAATGATTGTATGATTTAATTAATGATCTAGAGTTATCACATCTCTATTATGTTTCCACTGTGTATACACTTTCCAAGAGAAATTACATTTCTTATTCATTAAAGATTGAGTATTTACAAAAATTCCACTCAAGATCACTTCTAAAAGGACCCCTCCTATACCAAACTAAAACCACACATTTTATTTGTTTTCCTCTTTATTCCCCATCCAATTTATCTCCATAAAAATCATCTCTAACATTTTTTATCCTTTGGTAACAATATAGAGTCCCAGATCCTTTATATCTAAGAGGCTATATATGAGAATATTCAAGACTTCAACGTAAGTGTTATCCTCTCACTAATAATTTTTCTTTTTTTCATATACCTATTATTTAATAAAATTTAAAACTATAATAAAATTATTTAAAATCCATTATTATTTTGTATAGGTGATATTATATCTATGTAATAACACCTTTGTAGCACCCCGATTTCAAGTAAGTAACCCTTTCTTTATGTATTTTAAGTATGTAAAGTGTTTGGGTGATGTTGGGGAAGGTTTGGGTAACTTTTGAAAAGATTTTGTGGATTTTATATAGGTTAATATTTATATAATGGTTAATAGAAACAATTTATCACCTTTAGAAAACTGTGAAATAGCATATATTGGGCTCTAGGTAGGCGCACTATTTGTCCAAACCATGCGACCACCTAGGAGTAACCATGAAAAGTGGAAAAGAGGTAAAAAAGCAGTTTGAACATGGTTTTTCTAACCATGTGATCCAACCCTATGATGGGTTTTTTCAGTTAGTGGATGATGCACGGTTGGCGCATGGTTTTTCTAATAGTGTGACCCAACTATGCACGGTTAAAAGATTTCTCCTAAAAAGTATATCTCACTCAGTTTCACCCCTAAACCACTCATGTTTCACTTATTTCAAACCTAACTCAATTTTTACTCCTCCCAAAGTCTATGGAGACTTTACACTTCAATCTGTGAGTGATCCGTTGTCAAATCTTGGTGTGTTGAAGGCCATATTTCTTGGTAAGTCTCTGTTCTTGGTGGTTTTATTTAGATTTATTCTTCTTCCATATCATGGATTTATATATATAGTCCATTGGGGATAAATATATTATATTTGATTCCAATATTGATTATATTTGGCTATATTTATGTTAGGTAACAAGATTTATGGCAGGTTTTTGGAGATTTAGCCCAGTTTTGTGGAATAATTCATATCATTCTTCGTTTTCAATATAATTTCCAAGGTAAGTGGATACAATCTCGACTCCTATTTTTAGAAATTGGAGGATTAATTTCAAATTTATTGTTTTTATTGAAATTTATTGTGAAATTATTGTGCAATGATTTATTAAAACCCTCTTTGGTGATGGTTTATGGAATTGTTCAAATAGGGTGTTTTGGTGGAAATTGAAACTAGTAACATGAATTTAAAATAAAAATTTTAAAATGGTTGTTTAGTTTTGATGCATAGAAAAGTGTTTTCAATAAAAGTATTGTTTTATTGAATTGGTTTGGAAAATATTTTAATGTAATGGTTACTGGATTAAATGGTTAATATTGAATTGAATGGGATGGATAATGGTAATGATGTACCACCATCAATCTCAAGAGTTATGGATGTGAAGTTCTACCATCAAATAGTAAACACCAGGCTTGTGTGGTTGAGAGTGTATTATAGTTGGGTGAACTAGAATTTGTTATAAAAAATGGAATTTGATAAATGTTTTGAATGACTTGGTTGGTTTCTTTCCTTGAAAACTATTTTCATTGGGAAACAATTTTGGTGTGATTTTCTTGGTTTTGATATAAACTATTAAAGTGTTTCAAATTGTTTTATATAAACTCTTTTATATAAATGTAATAACATGTTCTATACTAGTGGAATGAGTAGGTAATTATTTGAGGAAATCCTACTGAGTTTCATTACTCACCCCCTACTTGGGAACTTTGGTGTGTTTAAAGGTGTCTTTTATCATGAAACATGTAAAGGAAAGGTATCACATTTCTTTAGTGGTTTTTCATGATGCCTGATCATGGATTGTGGAGTTGGATCTTGAAACTTATTAGGAGTTTCTGAGTTGGTGTATTTGGAATCTTTTAGTTTGGTTGGTTTTTTCTTCCTCTTTGTATTTTATGTTTAGCTTGGTTTTCTCTTGGTACTCTGATATATTTTGGATTGATTTGTTATACATTGAATTATCATACATTGTTAACATACATAATTTAGTGTTTGTTTTTCATGGTTATCTTGGTTTTTTTATTTTACTTTAAAAAGGGGAAATCATCCCCCAATTGTTAATGAATAATTTGGTAACTTAGGGATGTTTCCTAAGTCCAAGTAACAATTCCTCCTCAACTCAAGCCAATGAGGAGGGGAGGGATGTTACAAATGGTATCTGTCTTGGTTAGTCAAAATATTTTTGGATAAGTGCTATTCATTTTTTAGTATTGGTCTTGGTAAATAATTCTTGATTGGTCCTTTTTTTGGGATGGTAGCAAGGAATAATATCGTCAAGACTTGAAATGTAGAGAAAAAAAGACATATCAAACATATTTATTTTAAACTTCATATTAGAAGGGATTTGGGTATATAATTGTTTTGGAGACACTTATAGGATTTGGAATCTCATTTTCATGGGTTTATAAAATGATAATAGCATTAAATTCATTAATAAAAATTAATTCCCACTATGAGTGCATATTTAAATTTGAGTAATGATATATAATTTGGTGAAAGAGTGTTTATTTTTGAAAAATATTGACATTTTTTTCAAATGTGAGATTATGAAAATGACATTATAGTGGTATTTTAAAAATGTTTTAATTTTAAAAAGTATGGTGGACTTTTCAAAAATGAGTTGAAAATAGAAAGGGTGTAATTTTTGGAAAGCCTTGTTGTGATGGTTGTGATATGTTAAATTTTAAATTGTTTTTCCTTCAGTTTATAGAGAGTGAGACCTATGGTGTTTTGTTTTGGATATAGAAAAATGAAACCCGGTAGGCTTCATAGAATCAAACTGGAAAAGGCTGCTGAGAATGTGGTTGAACCTGAGCCATAGGTGAACCGAACACTGGTTTAGAGTATAGTCCAAGCCTTTCAGGTTGTGGATAGAGGGAACCAAAGGAATGAACCAAGGAAATAGAATCATTCCATTTAGTTCTAGAAGAAGAATCCACCTATATTTTTGGGTAATTCAGAACCAGCGAAGGAAGAGGTGTGAATGAATAGGATCAATCAAATCTTCGGTTTACTAGGTACACTAGGAAAGTTTAAATTCAAGTTTTTGATGTATATAATAGAGAATATTCCATTCCAATTATGGGATTTAGCAGTTCAGGATAAATTGGACCAAGGCATTACATGGGAAGATTTTGAGGAATTTCTCAATAAACAATTATATCCTCATACATTCAATATTGCAAGAACAACATACTTTTTTAACATAAAGTATGATAATATCTCAGTGATACAGTATGTGGCTAAATTTATGAATTTAGTTCATTTTAAACCTGATGTTGATACTAGTACATCCTTGAAGGAACACATTTTTGAATCAGGATTGAGGAAATATATTTGATCGAAGATTATTGCACTTTGTATAACGGATTATATAGATATGGACAATAGAGAAATAGTGGAAAAAAAGATATATTAGGAGCAGTGGGTGGAGGGATCATATTGATACCTATGGGAAATAGTGGGAACTCTAATGTTGGGAATAAACAGAATAGGGACACATATTTACAAGGTAGTGGAATGAATCAGAATTATATGGATGGATCGATAAATATTCCTCAAAAACCTAAGAGTAAGTAGGGATGTTTCCAATGTGGTTTCTTGGACCACATGAAGCAAGGTTGTATAGAACCACCTAGATCATGCCATAATTACAACTATATGGGGAATCTTCAGTGCTATTATTGTAGTGCTTTAAAGTTGGGTGTTCATGACACATATCATGTGTCATAGACATCATATGCTTTAACATGACAATGGTATAATAATACTTCTCATCAATAGAACCGATATATCCATAGTGATTCTAGAAATACCATGACTCCTTATTAAGGGAAATATAAACAAGGAAATAATGAACAAAGTTCAACAACTAATCAATTATATGGAGTTGAACAAGTAATTGTGGATGAAAAAAATGGACCATTGATGTTGAGAGGTATAGTTATTATGAATTCTACCCTTATGTAATCCATGTTTGATACGAGTTCATCCCATTCCTTTATTACTTCTCATGTTGTTGATTTTTTGGGTTTACATGTTGATATGATTCCTTCTATTTTGAAAATTCAAACTCCACTTGTTCAAAGAGAACGTCAAGCCATTATGTGTAGAGCATGTTCTATAACTCTTAATATATATTATTTGATATGGTATTTATTTTTACTTGATATGGATGTCTAGGAAAAAAATTTGGGTATGGATTGGTTGATAATGTTTAAGGCTCATAGCAACTATTATACATGAAAGGTTAGATTTATGACTGATGATGGCATCAATCATCTCTTTAAAGGATACTGAAATGTAAAGGAAGGTACAATGGGATTTTTAGAACTAGTAGTTGGAATGATATCATACTAGTTGGAAGATTTGACTTTATAATCAATGGAAGAGATTTATAATAGCAGTTTTTTAGTGGTTTTTGATCAGTTTCCAGATGTATTTCCTAAAACTTTTTTAGGGTTTCCACCCAAAAGTGAAGTGGAGTTTACAGTTGACCTACTTCTAGGGACCAGTCATATTTCCCTTAAATCATAATATATGGAAACAATAGAATTAAAGGAATTTAATGTTCATTTTAAATAGATATAAATAAAAGGTTTCATTCAGCCTAGCACGTATCCATGGGAAGTACCAATCTTGTTTTTAAAAAAGGTGGATGAAACACTTTAGTTGTGTGTTGATTATCATAAGCTCAACCAATTTATGATAAATATTTGGTATCCAATACCATGAATTAATGATCTATTAAATCAATTGATATAATCCCAGTGGTTCTCAAAAATTGAATTAGGATTGGTATGTTACCAATTTCGTGTTTGTGAGGAGGATATTACTAAAACAACTTTCAAGAGTATATATGGTCATTTTGGGTATGTGGTTATGAATTTTGGTCTTACGAATGCACCAACATTATTTATGGAATTGATGGATCATATATTTTAGAGATATATGGATTATTTTTTGGTGGTGTTTGTGGATACCATATTGGTTTATTCAAGTACAAGAGCTGAGCATGAGCAACACTTGGAAACTATGTTGGGAATTTTGAGGGATTATAGTATATATTCTAAACTATCAAAGTGTGATTTTTTGATATAATAGGTAATTTTCCTTGGATATATAATATCTGAAAGTGGTTTTTATATGGATCTAGAATTGATATAGGCTATTATCTCTTGGAAACCTCTAAATAACTCCTTTGAGATATGCAATTTATTTGGTTTAGATTGTTATTACCGATGTTTTGTTTTTTATTTCTCATAAATAGCTTCAACAATGATAGATTTGACAAGGAAAAATGTTCCATTTAAATGAAATGAATTATTTAATAATTATTCTAAAGATCTAAAGGTTCACCTTTCATCAACACCATTCTTGATATTTTTGGAATTGGGACAAGGTTACGTGGTGTATTGTGATTCTTCGGGATCAGGTTTGGGATGTGTTCTCATATAGGGAGATCATATTATTTCTTATAGATCTTAAAAGTTATGCTTTCATGAGAAGAACTACCCAACACGTTATTTGAATTTGTCTTCTATATTCCATGGTTTGAAGACTTGGCATCATAACTTCTTTGGTGAGAAATTTATAGTGTTTATGGATCATAAGATCTTAAAACAGATTTTCTCACAAATGGATTTGAATTTGAGACAAAGAATATAGATGGAGTATCTCAAGATGTTTGAATATGACTTGATATATACACTGAGTAAAGGAAATTCAGTGGTAAATGAATTAATCATAAATTTGTATGGTCTTTGGAAAAATAGGGTTCAAATCAATGGAAGTTGATGCCAGTAATAGCTGACATGAACTTGGATTGTGAAGACCGGGGTAGTGCAGTGATTTTATTTTTAGTTTATTTTATCTTGATTTAGTTTAAATATTTATAGAGGTATACATTTATAATTTATAATGTGTCTCTCTAAGGTAAAAACTCAATGGAAGGTAGAACATTGAGGGATGGAAACTAGATGGAAGTTCAGTCTTGTGGTTTCGAGATCAGATGGTTGTACCTATGGCTTTTCATGAAAAACTTCATCATGTCTACAACCATTCGAGATGTTTTTTTCATCCTTTAATATAGAAAATGTATAAGAAACTAAAAGCACAGTTTTGGTGGGTCTACATGAAAAGGAAGGTGGATGAGTTTGTTTCAAGATGCCTCACCTTTCATCAGATTAATACAGATCATCAGTGAACAATGGGTATGTTGTAATCTTTATCTATTTCTATTTGTAAATGGGATTAGATAGCCATATATTTTGTGATAAGTATCCAAAGAATGGTTTAGAAACATGATTCCATATTGTTGATAGTGGATTGGTGCCCATATTTTTACCATTTCATCCCTATTCATGAATCTTATATGGTGGAGGACTTGTCAAAACTATATATCCAAGAAGTGGTAAATAGAAATGACATACTAGTTTTGATAATATCATATAGAGATTTGATGATTATTTCTCATTTCTAAAAATCTTTACAATAAGACCTTGGGACTCAATTTACCATGAGTATGGTGTATCCTCCTCATATGGATGGGAAATCTTAAAGGATGATATAAATGTTGGAAGACTTTTTGTGGGATTTTGTAATGGATTTTGGTGCCTCGTGGGAGGAGAATGTACCGTTAATGGAGTTATCTTATAATAACAATTAACAAGCCTTGATACATATGGATCATTTTTAATCATTTTATCTACATCTTTGTCGTTCTCCACTTTTTTGGGTGGAAAAGGTTGAGAATTCATTGGTTGGTTCAATCCTTGTCCAAAAGAAAATGGAGAAGATTCAGTTGATTTAGAAGAGGAAGAAGATGACTCAGAGTCATCAGAAACCATATGCATATTATCATTGATAGTTGTTTTAATTTGATGTGAGTGATCATTTGTTCTTTAGAATCTATCAAATACATGGGCATTATTTCTTTGAGAATAAGTAAAAGTTATCTCCTCGATACATAGGCCCTTCTGAGATACTTGAATGGGTTGGAGAGATGGTATACAAGTTGGATTTTTCACCATGGTTTAGTGCAATGCATAATGTGTTTTACATATCTCTATTGAAAATTTATCAGCCTGATCCTGACCTTGTGATTCGATGGGATCACATTAAGCTATATCCAGATGTTTTGTTGGTGCATGTGCCAGTGTGGATTGTGGATAGGAAATAGAAAGCCTTTCATGGAAAAAGTATCAGTCTAGTGCAGGTTTTATGGAAATGTGGTCGGATTTATCAAGAGACTTAGGAACGAGAGTAAGAAATTATTGATAAATGGACTGATCTCTTTTAGTAATATGGTGGTTTTTTACTTTATAGGAATGGAAAAACCAATTATGGGGAGAATGTGGCACCCTCAGGTTCATGTAAGTAACCCTTTCTTTATATATTTTAAGTATGTAATGTGTTTGAGTGATGTTTAGGAGGGTTTGGAGAGATTTTGGAATGTTTTTTTGGATTTTATAGAGGTGAAAAGTTTGATAATGGTTAATAGAAACCATTCAACACCTTTATGAAACTGTGAAAAGTTATAAAATGGGCTCTAGGTAGGTGCACGGTTAGGTTCATAGTCTATCTAAATCATGCATCCACCTTGTATTAACCATGAAAAGTGAAATATTTGGAGAAAAATATTTGGATAATGGTTTGTCTAATTGTGTGAGCCAAACCTATGAAGAGTGATGGGAGGTAGTGGCTCATGCATAGTTAGCGCACATTTTTCCTAACAGTGTGACCCAACCATGTACGGTTAAAAGTTAGATCCTAAAAAATGGATCTCACTCATTTTTACCCCTAAAACTCTCATTTTTTACTTATTTCGACCCTAACATGGTTTTTTATCCTCTCAAAGTAAGTGTAGACTTTTTCCTTTGATATGGGAGCAAGCCATTGGAAAATCACGGTGCATTTAATACTGGATTTCTTGGTAAATCTCTATTCTTGGTGGTTCTCCATAGATCTATTCTTCTTCCATTTCTTAGATTAATAGATATAGCTTTTTGGGGATAGATCTATGATAGATTATTCTAATCTTTATGATATTTGTCTATATTGTTTTTAGGGACCAAAATATAATATGGGTTTTTATAGATTCAACCCATTTTTGTTGAATAATTCGTGTTGTTGTTCATTTTCTCCATAGTTTACGAGTTAGTTGGATTCACTCTTGAATAATATTATTAGAACATAAAGGATTGATTTCAAATTGATTGTTTTTCTTGAAATTTATTTTGAAATTTTTGTGCAATTCTTGATAGAAACCCTCTTTGGTGACTGTTTATGGAATTGTGAAAATTGGGTGTTTTAGTGGAAAGTGAAATTGGTAACATGATTTTAAAATGGTTGTTTAATTTGATGAATGGGAAAGTGTTTTAAATATAAGGATAGTTATATTTAAATGGTTTGGAAAATATTGTACTGGAATGTTTATTGGATTAAATGGGTAAGAATGAATTTAATGGGGGTGGATAATGGTCGTGAAGTACCACCAACAAAGGGTTGGGTTATGGATGTGATGTTCCACCATCAATGGTAAGAACCAAGCTTGTGTGGTTTAGAGTGTTTTTTGGTTGTTTGAACTGGAATGTTTTGTTAAAAAATTGGATTTGAGAAATTGTTTGAATGACTTGTTTGGTTTCTTTTCTTGAAAGATTTTTTGGTTGGTAAATAGTTTTTGTGTGAACTGCATGGTTTTGATATAAACTATTAAAGTGTTTCAAAGTGTTTTATATAAATTGTTTAAATAAATGCGCTAAAAAGTTCTATCCTAGTGGAATGAGTAAGGAAGTAATTTGTTGGAAAACCTACTATGTTTCATTACTCACCCCTATTTGGGAAATTTGGTTCATTTTCAGATATTTTTTATCATGACATAGTTAAAGGGAATGTATCACATTTATTTAGTGGTGCTTCGTGATGCCTGAGCATGGATTGTGGAGTTGGATCTTGGAGCTTGTTGGGAGTTACGGAGTTGGTGTATTTGGAGTCTTTGAGGTTTTGTTTGTTTTTTCTTCCACGTTGTAGTTAATTTTGATATCGGTTTCCCATTAGTACTCTGATATAGTTCATCTTGATTTGTTATAAATAGAGTTATCTTGCATTTTTAGAATGAATCATGGAGTATTTTGTGGTCATTTTTATCTCAGTTTTTTTGTTTTACTTTAAAAATGTCAAATCGTGCCCTAACTGTTAATGAAGCCCTTGGAATTTATTTATAGCCTTTAGAATCTTGGGGATATTTACTAAGGCCAAGTAGCAATTCTTCCTCAACTCAATTCAATGATGAGGGTGGTATTTTACAATGTTCTTATTCATTCATTTATTATAAAACATTCCTATTTGGGTTGGTTATATCACCTACATGAATAATGATACAATAGATATATCATGAATAATTAAAAAAATAATTGGTAATATAATGTAATAATGATGAATTTAAGATATTTGTTAAAAAAATTAGTGGTAATATATATAAGTATATTCCTTAACAAAAGAAAATTTTTATTGAATAAAAAATTATAAAAACAATTTAACCACTCATTATCAACTATTACCATAAATTCCAAAAAATGACAATTGGAATTCATAAATATATAAAAAAGGCCTACATAAATTCCTTAGAAATTATAGAGGTGATAAACACATGATCTTGGATCCAAGACCAAAACTGAAATACTAAATCTAACATAGAAAAAATAGGACAATTAACACATGAATATTAATTCTGAAAAATAATGATTAATAAATGGGTAATAATAAATAACAAAAAAATATATCAAGTAAAATAAATAAAAACGGTTTCATGGTGTAGATAAATAATAGACCAAAAATTTATTATATATGAGGTTAGAACATGTCTAACCAAGTAGTAATTCAAGATAAGGGTCTTTCTCAACTCAATCTATGTACCATGAGTTATAATCTTTATTCTTGAATATTTTATTCTAAGTTTTCTATATTTTAACATTTCTCTATTTCATATGGTATTTCATATTTATATCTATGGAAATAAAAAATTTATGTAAAATCCATCTTTTTTGATGGATTTATTTTTTCATAAAAATATGGCGAAATTAAGAATAATTTTCAGCCTCTATATTTTCTATTTCAACCAAATATATATAATATTTCTTACCAAAAATGTTTTATTTTCTTATTTTTTAAATCTAAAAATGTTTTATCTTCTATACTATTCATATTTCTCTTTATTTATTTACAAAATGAAATTTTATATCTCTTTTTTCAGCATGGGGTTTCCCTAAAACCACTTAAGAAACCTAAAATTTCATTTCTTTTTCATTTTCATATATTTTGTATCTTACACTCTAAATTTATTTACATAAACTTTATTTAATTTTAATGTTCCACTATTAGGAATTATTTTAAAATATTTTTTTAAAATTATTCTTATCACCATCTCCAAAATGGTTTTTGAAAGTGGATTTTAACTTCATCTTTTTATGAGCACATAAGAAATATTTTATGTAAACTTTATTTATGATTTCTCTTTAATTTTCCTCTCCATATGTAAACTAACTATCTCCCATGGAGTTATTTTTTCATTAATCACCCACTAAATTCTATTATGATATAATTCTTTTGGGTGATTGAATTTTTTTTAGAAACCAAACCATTTCTTGATTTCACCTCAGACAATACCATTTAAATATGTTACGTAACCCATATTTTTTTCATAGGTTTTCCATGATAATATATATAAATGATTTCATGTGGTACATATATGTATAGTTTATCATTATGTTATTGGTTTATCCAATATATACCCCCAATACATTGCGTAAAGTTTTATATCTAGGAGATTATAATGGGATGTAGGTAGTGACAATCGATCCACTATGAGATGCATGTAGTTATGCCTGATCCAATATATTATGGGATGTGGGTAGTGATGCCTGATCCACTATATTATTATGGGCTTGATGGTTAACCTTTATAAAATTTATGTGTTTTATTATTTTTTTGGGCCACATAATTATTTTATATCCCATTGATCATAATTATTGTCCCATGTTTCTACATTTTTTTTGAAATGGTATATGGTATAATTTCATAGTGATCCTTTTGATCTTATATATCCTTATATCATGATTTATGGAAAATCCTTATGGCTCTTTATTATTTTTAATCTAGTGTTTATCCCCTATTAATGTGTTCTCATATTCTTACTATCTAGTCCTATATGAATCATTGATATGTTTTTCCCTTACAAAGAATTTTAGATCACTCCTTGTGTTTTCCAATTT
Source organism: Viscum album (assembly GCA_963277665.1). Lineage (NCBI taxonomy): Eukaryota > Viridiplantae > Streptophyta > Magnoliopsida > Santalales > Viscaceae > Viscum > Viscum album. The sequence goes on along the minus strand of OY728158.1, from coordinate 856,753,760 downwards.
CCCTTAGATATTACATATAGAAATACATCTATGAGGAAGTCATGTATAGATAAGTTTTTTATAGATGTAAAAGAAATAATGTTCAATAATACATTAATGTAGACAATATCAAAAAATAATACACCTTTTGGTTTTAATATTGTGTGCTTATTTGTGATATATAATGTTTAAATTATGTAAATGATGAAAAATATATGCATATAATTCTCAAATCATCTCAAAAATAGCTCAAACAAATAGGTTTCACTAAATTATCACAAGAACAATAATAAAAATCTCTAAAAAATATATAATAAATAGTAAACACATAGTGAGTATATGATTATTTGACTAATAAACCACCATCAATGATCAATACCCACTCTAGACAAGTAAAAAAGTGAGAAAATAAATCAATTCATAGTAAATGATGTCTCAATTTTGTTTAATATGTTCACTATTTTTTAATTTTATGGATTTTTTGGATTTAATATTTTTAACATTTTATTTATATTTTTAAATTTTTTTATTTTATTAGGCAAGAAATATTTACCTTCCTTAGTTTTAGTACTAAAATATGGAATGTATACAGTCATGTCATAAGGGAGAAGTGGGTTTGTTCCCTTGTAATGCCACCAAAATTTAGAGTGTTGAATATATTTCATAATAATTAAAAGCTCAAATTGTTTCCTCATCTTAACTGATGTAGATTAGTGGTTAAACTCAGGTAATTTCTATGAAGGAGGGACTAATTATGTTGAATTTTCCAAAATTTTATGTGAAAATGATTTTTATAATGTGAGGAAAAATGATGAGGTGTTTTTAAAAAAAATAGAAGTAAAAGTATAATCTAGAATCCCAAGATTTTATATTTATTAAAATCCCTAAAAAATGAATACAATTTGGATGTTTAATATTAAATTATTTCTTTTATTTATCAATATGAAATGAATAATAAGAATTGACTTTCAATATTTATTCTTAGTAATTGGTATCTAATTTCTAAACTCATGATGATAATTCATAAAGGATAATGGACTTGACAATGATAAATTATTAAAAATATATATGAATCATATTTTTTAATAATTACTAATAAAAATTTAAAATATTTAGATGTTTGAAACTAGAATTACTGATTTCAAAATTGATTAAAATACCACATTAAAAAGTAATATGCTAATATTTTACAAAACATTAAATGAAAAATAAAAAGACTTGGAGTGGTTCTACATTGGAACTAAAGTTAAAATTTTTCTTACTATAAAACATAATAAAATCATGTCTATATTATATTAATTGAAAAATTATAATGATGGGTATGAACTACTAGTATTATTCCACTCAATTACTATAAAAAATACTATAAATTTTTTGAATAAAAGAAGAAAATGGCTTCTCCAAAACTAAGTTAATTTCTATAATCAAGTTTCTATATAAAATATACTAGTATATAAAAATACATTGGCACAAAATATATCCCCTAAACTACTTGAATTATTGGGTAGGATATTCTTAATAAGCCACCAACTAAATGAATAATGAAAATTTTAAAAAATAAAAGCAAATGAAGAAAAATATATTCAACTCTATCTTAAATTTTCTCTCTATTCAATATACTGTCTATTTTAAAACTCTCTCTTAAAATATCAATGTTACTTAAATACCACACACAAATATCTCCCTTAAAATAATCCCATTATACTTTCAAGAAACATACTTTGATTGTGGGTTACTATTTTTTTTTTTGTTAGGCTATCTTCAATCAATTAGGATATTATAATCTCACATTATATCCAAATGGATACAATAGTTATATATATCTGATTTCAATAATCTGACCAGTTATTTCATCAACATCCTCTTCCAAATTATTCCATCCATGCCCAGGTTCCCCTCACATAGTTCACTTTACTTACCCATGTAGTTCATTGATCTTCTACGTCATCATTCACTCATGGTCTTTTGGTTCTGATCAATAAAGTCTCAAATTCTAGTTCAATAATTTATCTATCCCACTGTTTCCACACATCAGATTGGACATTCAATCACCAATGACTTCAAATATACATTTTATCAGCTTCCACATTATTGATAAGCTACCATCATTTCATCATGTTCTTTGCCTTTAATATTTATAATCATTTGTCTCATGTCTTGAAAGAATTCATTCAATTAATCATAGGGTGCTCAAGACCTCTTTAATAAGTTTCCAATATTATTATTAACCACCAATCAATTTGTTCTAGTTTAAAAATTCATTGGTCCAACATTATTTCGTGACCAATTAAAATCATTTTCTTAGGAAATAACTTGGTTTGTGTTTCATTCATTTGATCACTATTCTAAATTTATCTCCACCTTTGATGGTAGTCAAACACCATCAACCTTGGAAAAACTTCAATTTTTATTACTCGATAATGTTTAATGTAGATTACAGATCAAGTATATAATCATATTCAGTCAAATGAAATATTCATGAGGATAACATTAAATCCATCGATATCCAAAAATTAGTGAAATATTTCCTTCGAGTTCTAGTTTCTAAAATCTGTTATGTAGTGTATTATCAAATATTCATCATTAGAGTTTTGAAATTAGTAGATCCAACAAATTAGTTTTTTGGATCTTCACCAATGTTAATTGATATAAAATAATTTTATTTGTTTTTTATGTTTATTGTTTATAGTTTTTGGATCTAGAATCAATATTGAGGTCTTCTATCCTCAATTAGTATATTATAGATATTCTTTACCACTAGTTAGTCTAATTGGATTCATTTCTACATTTTTTTATTAGTTTCTGATAAATAATCCCCAAGCTATGAAATTTTATTTTTTATCCATATGATGTGTCAATTTTGTTGATTTACTTGTATGTGAGGGTGAGATTGATTCTTCCATTACTTGATGATTCACAAATGACTAATTTAATTTATTCTTGGCTTTAAATTTTCTTTGATTAATATGATGTTGTTATAATTATTGGTTTATTCCTTCCCAGTTTTAATATATTTGGTTTAATCCTATAAAACATAGGCCTAATATATTTTTATTCAAGAAACCTGAATAATATTAAATTAATAACTTTAATGGATTTAAACTCCATGAAATATTTAAATTCAAAACAAATTACATAACATTGTATAAAATCTAAAAAAAATATTAAACTAAAACTTCAATAGTCTATAAAATATTTAAATATATAAATACTAGCCAATATAAACTTTAATAACTAAGATGGTTCAAAATTATTTAAATTAAATGTGAATGACTAGAATTTATATTTCTAAATACATTCATATATAAACAAAACCTTCAAATAATTAAATAAAATTCATTACAATCTATTTAAGAATAAAATGAACTTAACGATATATAAGTAATATTAAACTAAAATTAAAAAAAAACTATGTAACTTTAAATTAAATTTTACATCAAATACATATGATTATAAAATATCTTTACATCCAAAAAAAATAATAAAAAAACAAATTATATTACTAAAAAATATTAAATTATTAATAGATAGATAACAAAAAAACATAACATGGTATTTAATAAAAAAATCCATATAAATTATTAATTATAAATTTTACAATAATTTTACTTTATTAAATTTTAATATAAAAACTGAATAATGAAATTATAAAAAATTACTTAAAATTATAAATAACATAAAACATAAATATTAAATATTTACTATATTAGTAACTATTTTAAAGGCATAAAATATCCCAAAATGTTTATAAAAAAGGAAATTATCAATAAGGATACATTTTCATTTTCATTTTTTATAGTATATAAATAACCTAATGATTTTTTTATGTATTTGATTTACATAATATGTATAGTGGTTTCACTTATGTTAATGAATTGAATATTTTTATTTTCACTATTTAGTAGTTATTAATTTCACTTGTTTAAATTTTGAATTATATGATGCTACTTTTTTATTGAGGTTTCCTATGAGATTCCAATTTATTTATACATTTAATTGATTACATAAATATCTTAAATTTTTTATCAATTTATTTCTATTAAAGTAAAATCTCTAATTATTTTTTATTTAACCAAAATTCTTATAAAATCTTAAAATCAAGGAATGAACATATGGACTTGTGGATAGATTTCTCAATAAACATGGTATATTTCCAGGTAGAAACTTTATTAGGATAGACTATCACTTTAAATTACTCATAAAATTACTTCTTATGGATGAAAAATATTTATGATATGATTTAAAGGGATCATAAATAATTAAGGAGTTTGTTTCTTATGATAATATATATTCATGCCCTAAATATTGTATTTTTTTATTGGGAATAAAATTTAGGTTTAAATTACTATATATAATGTATTATGTCTATATAATAACCATAAAAATTTTTAATACCCTCTTGTATATCCAAAAAAATTATGTAAAATGATTTTTTAGATAATAATACATCAATGAATGATTATTTTGTAAAAAATTACAATATGTGTGGGATAAAATGGGGTTGAGAGAAATAAAAGATAAATATTGAGTATACTCCAAATATTGGATGTTATGGTAGTAATTCAATAGAATAAATCATGGTTTTGTATCTAGGATTAATAATGAAATAATATTGTTATCTTAGTACGATTTAAATCCATTTGGATGAACTTATACATTTCTAATTATTTTAACATTATTCTTTAAAATTCAAATCCTTTCAATTTTTATATTTAGGAATAGTAAATTTACCTTTATAAATATATGTATTTAGAGAAATAATGATATTTTATATTAAATAAATGTAAATATTAAACTACTAATATATTATTTGAATAATAGTTGAATGTGGATGTGTGATATTATCATGATTCTAAGAATGGGCCATTTCACATTAGTGTTTCCATTTAAAATACCATTAAAGATTTTGTTACTTATAAAATGATATAGGTTTGATTAAAAGGGTAATATATCTTATCCAACTTGTAAAAAATAGTAAATCTAAGAGAATAAAATATTAAATAATTTTTAGGTTCAAGTGTTATCTAGGTCTCTTGATAAAGATACATTCATAACTAAATAATCTTTATAACATTGAAATTGTTTTTGTGAAATATAAATCATCTCAACATATTATGTGAAGTGAATTGGAAGAATATTTTTAAGGAATGAAAATTGTTTTAATAAATTTTCAACCACTTTCATGAAATTGAAAAATTATTCATAAAGGAATAAACTTTAATTTAAGAAGAAATGTTTTTTTACACACCTTATCAATGATCAAATTTATTATAACATTTTTTATACATTATTTATATTGATAAAACCATTTATGAAAAATTAAATTTACATATTCAAAATATCATGGTTGAATTGAAAGAATATCTATAATCCCATTGAGACTTGATAAAGAGAGGTATTAAATATTTTTTTCATCTTTAGTTAATTGGTTTTAATAGGTGTGAAGTTTCTCATGATTTTATATAACGATTTTTTAAGGAAGGAATATCATATTAATATAAAATAGAGTCCAAATAATTTTAATTATTTTCTAATAAATATATACAAATGGATGAATTATAAAGAGGAGAAACTAAAATCTATAAAATATCATGATTATCACATATTTCTATATGTGATTATTCCTATATCCACTCTATATGTACTAATAAAAATTGTGATGTTAGTTATGATATTATTAAAAAAATTATCATAAAATATTTTAATAAATAGTTTGAGTAAGAGAGATGTGAAAATAAAAAAGGAAAAACACATAAACCAAAAGTTCTAAGTGAAGTTTAGAAAAATATTTTCTCTATCAATATTCACATTTATAATGAATATCACTATATACCATTCCATTAATGTTCTTTGTGGTAAATATTTTAGTCATTGTTTGTGTCTAAACAAAATAGGAATATATATAAATACGTATTCTATGAGTAATAATATTTATTATAATAGATATATAGTCAAATATTTTTTGGTTTATAATTAATAAATTTATATTCTATATATTTTGATAGTTTTAATAAAATATGTAATTAGACAATGAGATAAGAATATTATTAATATATTCTAATTGAGGTAGATTATTTCCAAATTCCACAACATAATGGAGTTCAAGACACATATATATTGGCTACATTGAAAATTTATCACAAGAACATGGTCAATATCATTATTTTGTTTAGTTCTGACATGGTGGGTGAGTGGATAAAGTAAGTAACATCAACTATAAAATAAAAAATTACAAAAAAAATGAGATATATCTTATTAATGTAAATTACATATATTTCTCATAAAGCATAATATGATTATAAATATAACTCATAATTATTGACCTATTAGTAAAAGATATAAGTTCCATACTAATAATTTTCATAGATCAGTACTAGAAAGTGGATCTACTGTCATGGATTGTTACCATGACTTGGTAGAAACTTAGAAATCAATAGCTTATTTTTATTGTTCTCATATCCATGGAATTAGACCTAACTATTAATATAGTTCTATTAAACTATGGGAACAAGGTGGCAATATGAGGACTTGATTCCATGATTTTTTAAAAGTGTGACACTAGATCCAACCTATTTCTTATTTATTTAAATTTATAACAATATTAAAAAGATAGTATTTAATTAATAATTTAGAATTTACAATAACAAAATACTAATATAATTATTAAAAAAGTCTCATCTTAATCGAGCTATTAAGGTGTTATAATTATCCTATGAGTTTTTATATGACATAAATATTTTTTTTTAATTCACATAATAATGAGGAATATGAATTCCATTTATTTATTGATGTTTGTTTGGATTTTTAATGTGATTAAATTTAATTTTATTAATTATGATCTATCTAAATCATATTTTTCATGATATTAATAGAATTTCACTTTTGATGGAACTTGGAGAATTAATTATTTGGAATTAAATGGGAGAAGTTTCATTAACATGATATTTGGATATCTTATTTATAACATGTTTTTCATGTGGAATTTATGGGAGATAGAGTGCTGATTTGAGGAATCAATTTTTATAAATTAATTTTGGAGTTTTGTGTCAGAATGTATAATTGGACAATTAATTTGAGATAATTAATTTAACCGGTTTTAAATATTGAAATTTGTGATTAAAATTTAATATTTAGTCTATTCAAATGAATTAGAGGATGTTTTTAATTAATGATAGTCTACCATAGACTTCATTATAGAATAATATATAATTAAATACTTTTTTATGGGTGAAATTTCAATACATAATTTATTTATATGGAATTTAAAATTTAATTAAATGTTAAATATAATTGATTTAAAAGGAGAGTTAACCATGGTTTTGGTATAGAGATAAAATAAATTAATTAAAAGGAAATAATATAGAGGAATTAAGGAAAGGAGGTTTGAATGAAAATTAGAGGATTAATGGGGTTTTTGACTCATTAAATAATTTTACATGGTGGTTTAATGGATAGTTCCATTAATTAGTCCATATATATATAAAAGTTTCTCGAAAGTTATTTTTGAACTATATCTGTTTTATTCTTTTCGAATATTGTAATTTTGGATAGCATATTTGATGAAGGTGATCATAGGGTGAGAATTAGTTGAATAATTAAGGTATGTGAATATATTAGTCTATATATTTTTTATGAAAATATGGAGTGTATGATGAAAATACAATGCCTTATAACCCATTTTTTATGTTCTCACATTGGAGTTACTAAAATGGGATTTATGATATTTGAAAGTAGGTTATTATAAATGGAATGAGGGTCATGCCACTTTCAATAATTTTTCTCTTAGAATCATATTCTTTTGGTACCACTAAACTATTAAGTTTCAGTAGTGTCATTCCATAAGGTAGGGGTCATTCCACTTATAGGAGGTCATTCCCTCTTGTATAAAGATTTTCATGGGGTCGTACCAATTTGGAATGGGTTATGAAAAGTGGAAATGGGTCGTACCAAATTTATATTAAGAACATAAATTCATTTTTTATAAATTATGTATTATATAGTAATCATAGTGATGTGGATTTTTGAGTCATCCCATTGAGATCATCATATAAAGGGTTCATGGAATTCCTTAGAAAGAAATTTTAGGTAGGTGGATTTGATCAATTCCTATCTTAGGATATAATTTACATAAATTGTTTATAGGTTTTAAATTAATTATTATTAAATTATTATTGGTATTAAACCATTAAAAATATATTCTAAAATATTTATTTTAATAAAAAAATCATTTTTATATAAATCTTGTGATTTATCAAATTGTGGTTTTTTATAAAAAATATATTTAAATCCATTTTAAAGATGGATTTGGTAAATAAATTAAAATGGTTGTTTGTTTTTGGATTTCACTCGAATAAAGGTTTTTATGAAGAATGTTTTCCTAGTTATTTATTATAAATCATATAGGTTTTGGAATAACTATGGAAAGGGATTTATGTATGTTATAGAATATGATCATATTATTACCAGGTAATTTTTTTATTGTAAATATTACATTATTTTAAACCACGTGATTAGGGTTGACTCATGTATGAGCCTATATATATATATATGGTCCAAACATTTCAACCTTATGCGCTATTTGGAGGGTGATTAATGTGATATCAATGGGTAAAACATGCCAAACCTTATACATGCATGTCGAGCAATGTAAACCTAAATTATATTATTCAAAGGATGTTTTTATTGAAATAGAAATATCAAATGGTGAATTTTGTAATATTTTATATATTTATCTTTTGTTTAATTACATAAGGGTGGAAACATTAATTATTTTTTCATTATAATTAATAAAAAGGATGGTTCATATTTAATATTTGTCATATCTGTTATGGGAATACATGGTTATTTTATGTAAATTTTGATAAAATATTTTCTCTTATTTTTTTCAAAACATATCATTTTTCTTTCATGTTTTGATTACTCACGTATGGGATTATATTAGAGTCAATGGGTAAATAAAATAGAGTTTAAACATAACCAACACTCATGAACGTCAATGGACATGAAGATATTATTGAATGCCATAAAGGTGAAATAATGAATTTTGTCTTCATCATTGGTGGTTTATAGATCAATAATGTTGATATGGGATGAGGTGAATAAAGACATTGGCCCTAAATAACTTTTGTGACAACATGTTTATCATTCCTTAGATGCCAGTTTTACAAATAATCAATGTTATAACTATAATTTTTTGTTAAACTATTTTTTAATAGAAAAAAGTTTTATAGAAATATATTTTTTAACTTTAGTTTAATTATATTATAAGGGAAAATAATTCCCCATTTTTTATTTTATCTATTGTCACTCTCTTCCGACCTCTAGTGATTGGAGATAGTTTTTAAAGACTTTTGGAGATTTGATTCAAGTCTTGGGATTTGGGTACTTAGGTTGCATCATTAAAAAAGATTTCAAATAAAGTTTAAGTCATGGGATATTTAGTAAAAATGGAGAATAATATGGTTGAAACTCAATAATTACCTATAAAATGATGTAGCTAACATTTTTATGGAAACAATTATGTTATTGGGTTTTCCAAGTAAATGAAAGGATGAAGATAAACTTATAAGATATTATTATTTATGCTAATTTAATCAATTATTCTCCTAAACTAAATAAATTTATACATTATTATATACATTATATAGTTACATCAAATAAAAAAAGAATTGAAATGGTTTTAAAATTTGATTTCAAATTACTTTATTACTATTTATTTCCAAAATATAATTCGAAAATACTTTTGGAATATAAAACATGATCATTCTAATGATCTTTTTATATCAACATATAATAAATAGAAATCAAGATGTTGAAAGAATATATATGTGGGTAATTTATTTTAATGACATTTTCTATGGATTTCAAAATGCTTAACATAAGAATTCATAATGAGTAAAGATGAGGAGAATTGGATGTTTTTTCTACACATCCTTAGTTGATGGGAATGATAGTATGAAATATATGATTATTAGATAGAGAAGATAACAATGATTGTTTGAGGGGAATGAATTAGGATTCAATGTTTTGAAATAATATTTCACTATCATTCCTATGTGATGTTGGAATGGAGTTGGTAGAAGAATGGTTGGATAATATCATCTAGATTTTATGTATAATCTACTAGATAGACCAAGTTGTGGGAGATGGTAATGGGAGTTGAACTTAATTAGTCTCTTGACTGGATATTTTAAAAGGTAAGTATTGTGGAATATGCGGTGTCAATAACTTGTGATCTTCGGTGGGCCCGGATTCCTTGGTGGCATGGTGGAATCTTCAGTCAAGAGCCTGTTTATTACGGTTGAGGTTGCAGTTTCATGTCTCATATATGAGCTTCGAGTGGATCTGCGGGCTCCTTGAGTGATGGTGAAAACAGGCTTCGGTTTCGGTTCATTTGTGGCAGCCTTCTCTGTGAAGGATTATGTTGTCTTTGCTGCTCATGAGGTCCCCTTTTCTATTTCAGATTTTATCTTTTTCTTGGATTTCTTTTTTGGTTATCTTTTTGCGATTTTTTGTGGTGCGTGGTGGTGTCATTGTGGAGATCTTGACTCAATTCCAGTGATCAATCAGGGTGAAATCACGTTGGATTCATGCTGGTGGAAAAGGGTTCTGTAGAGTGTCATTTGGTTCGAGGTTGCGCTGCGGTTGTCGGCAGAGTAGGGTGCGACGTTTGGCCAGCCTATTCTTCCTCATTCTAGTTTCTTCGTCGCCCTTTAAGGATGTGCTCTTTGGGTTTATCTCACCTCGATGGAGGGTTTGGACGAACTCCAACTGGAGTCCACAGACGGTTTTGTGGATTTGGGCTGGTGTTGACGGTTGCACCGGTGGGCATTTGAGGAGACTGGTTCTATGGTTTTTGTAGCTTTTCTAATGTTTGTTTTCCCTGCTTCGTGGTACCTCGTCCTTCTCTTGACGATTTCAGCTCTAGATGTGTAGGTTTTTTAGTATGAATGCTTGAATGGATATGAATCCTTTTATGGTTTTTGTGGTGAAGTGGTGAAGTGGTTAAGTGGTTAAGTGGTTAAGTGGTGATGTGGTGAAGTGGTGAAGCGCTAATGTGGTGAAGTCCTATATGGTTTTTCACATTTTCCTCAAAAGTGTTTGAATAATAAAAAAACAATTTTCCGTCAAATAATGAAGGTTTAAAATGAAAAAATGACTATATATAGAGTTGATGATAAAATTACTTAAATTACTACTTATGAAGATGTGGTATGTATGAATTCTATGAAAAAATCAGATATAGAAAGAATTTATAGCATGAAGAATTCTCTTCTACAATCTAGTGGTGGATTTTTTTTCAATATCTATAAGGGGAAGTAGAAGTGTTTTTAAAATAAGGCATCAAGGATGTAGTCATGTTTTAATCATTGGGGATATAGATTTATTTTGTTTCCTATGTTCAGTAAAGTGTATTATAAAGGTTATTTTCATAGATACACTTTAACCTTTCCCTCAATATTTTAGGATGGGTCATTTGATGAAATTATATGGGATCAAATCTCAAGAGACTAGTAGAGGGGGATCCATTATACTACAAGGATTGTATATATCAGGGGATAAGGAAATACTATTGAAAAATAATTCATGGGATTATATATGGAAATTATAAGGAGAATTTCTAACTCTATGTAGCTGAGTAGTCAGTTCAAGAATCATATTTAGAGGCTGAACCGTATACGTTTAAGGGTTCTATCTTGATTGCTTCTATGATCACTACTATTTTTCTTGATATAGTAAAATATTATTATTTTTCATCTACAAGTGTAATGGACCTTTTATGATTGAACAATGAGATAAGGATTTATACATTGATAATTAATACCCTACCAAGTGAATGGAATGATCAAGGACTCGAGTGTATACTATTTATAATTATGGTTTGTGATGTGGATCTATCATGGGATATTTTATTCCATGAGATGAGGATGTATGGCCACATTATTAAATTATATTTTCTTAAATTTTGAATATCTCAAATAAACTATTATATAAAAATAGTGTTTTTTATTTCACCTAAAGGTACTTTCCATTTATTATGTGGGGATTGGGATATTAATGAAAGTATGAGTAGTCCAAACTGGTTAAGACATTTTGTGAATCTCGTATTAGTTGGTGGGTTTAGTTCATAAATCCACAAACACAGGTACCCATCCAAAGATACTATTTATTGTTGATAAGTATCCTTTTCACAATATTAATTGATAATATTATCATTTATAGGGATCCTGGTGGTTTTAAAAAATGATTTCCACTCTTGATACCATCAATTCTAGAAAAAAAATAAGGGAATATATTTAAGAAGGTTCTCTATAATTTTTATGTATTTTATAAGTTTTTTCTACTATTTTTTTATTACTAACCCACCTATAGTATTCATTGTATTTAACAAATATAATGTTGAACAAGTGTATTTATAACTTTTAGGGTTGTTCTTATAGATAATTTCATGTTTTACTCAAGATTATAATAATATCCTGAGAGTCAACTAGAAATTGTTTTGGGTATTTTCTAAGAACATAATTTGAATGAAAATTTCACTAAATCTAACTTTTAGATTAATGATTCATAGTTTTATGGGAATGTTTGTTCAAATAATGTAATAATTGTTGACCATAAGAGAGAAATGGTTGTGATATATTACAAGAGTACCAAAAAATCATTTATCTATATAGTTTTTTTGACTGGTTGGATATTAAAAAAAGTATTATTAAAAACATTTCAATATTTAATTGTCTAATAATAGATTTAACACCGAAAGGTGTTAAATTTAAATGGAATCAAAAGTTTTAAAATATACATTGATTAATTAAATAGAAAGCATACTGCATCACTTATTTGTATCCTATTATAGTATGGTGGTCAATATAATTTGTATTATGATACATTAAGATAATGTTAGGGATATTTCCTTAAAAATGAAGCTATTTCATAACATATAGATCATGGGAGTTCAAAATACATGAGAAATGCTATTCAATGTAATTTTAAATTTATTATTGTAGTCCATGATTTTATTATTTAAAGTAATTACTTATTTAGAGATATGTATAAAATTTATATGGCTTGAAATATTTTTAGGCATATTCCCTCACAACAAGATCCAGTTTTGAGATAGTAAAGTTTGGTAGAATATCTTCAGATCATTTATTTTAAATGTAAACTTGGAAGATGAAATTTTAAAAAAATTATTGAGTAATTAAAATGAAACCCAAGATATTTTAAAGAGAAGTGTAATTTAATTGTAATGTTATATATTAAGATGGACCCATACCCAAATATCTATATCTGGTGCTAAGAAAACATATTTTACACATAACATTATATTATAACTAACTCCCATGACCAAATGTACAGTGAATTTTTGAACTAGGTATATAGTACAACATTAACCTAATCATACCAAAAAATTTAATATAATACTTTGTCATAGACCTTATATAAATCAAACATAATATCTTTATAACCTCATAATGTACATATATCACTACATGGGATACTATAAAAACCCATAACCCATACTCCAAAATCTTATACTCGAATCCATAACTTTATATTCCCAGCTTTGATGCTAATAATTGTGACCCAATTTTTTCATCTAAACCTTACAACATCAAAAGAAAAACATGGACCACTAATATATTAGAGGACCTTTTAGGTTTATAGTTTTAGATAATTAAGAAAAGATCCTACATAAAAAAATTGCAAGACTTTAAAAGATTATTTCTCCCACTTAAGCTAGATTTTCTTTTTTCACATTAAGACATCATCATCATCCATATGAAATATCTTCTAGATATAACTCATTCAACATAATTTTTTAAAACCTAGGGAAAATAAAACATAATAAGGGTGATCTCAAATGCTAAGTAAGGTTAAATATAAGGATTTATAATTGAATTTCATCAATGAGAATTAGAGTGAATAAGGGTATGATGAAATAATGGAAGTGGATGATTGAGTCCTAAAATAACTCAAACCCATAAATACTTGGATCATAAAATATAAAAACATGGAAAATAAAAGAGTCCTCAGAATTAATAATCAAAAGACATGTGATATCAATCTCGATTATTAGAAACATTATAAACTCATAGAAATCATAAAGAAAACATATTGGTATCTTGGAACATCATCACATTGAAACTTTAAAGAACCCTTATAGAACCCTTACAAATTGAAATAACTATACAGACAACTTCCAACATTATCATTACCTAATGAATTGGAGACCTATAACAGGTTCACCCGGTGCTATCTCAACCACCCCTTTTTAAGATGTAATAGGCCTTCCTGACTCTATTTGGGATACCCCATGTTAATATGTAACAGGATTACCCAGCACTATCTGGGACACCCCAAGTTAAGTTGTAATGGGATTTCCTAGCACTATTTAGGGTCACCCATCATTCATAATGTCCAAGAACCGAATAAATAATAAGGAATATAGAGAATTCATTTAATCATAAATCATTGGAAATAACTATTATTCCTTTCATAACATGATTAACTAGTGAAAAGTAAATGGGTTCTAAAACAATCTCTTTGAATCATTGTTAACCTGTGGAAATGAAATGGTTTCTATAAAAATCTCTTTAGGACATAATCAACCCATGTAAAATAAATGTGTTTCCTAACAATCTCTTTGAAACAAGATTTACCCATGGAAAAGTAATGGGTTCCAAAACAATATCATTAAAACATTTTTATCCTATGTAAAGGAAATGGGTTCCATAACAATATCATTAAAACAAGATTAACTGATGTAAAATAAATGGGTTCCATAACAATCTCTTTGAAATATGGTTAAGTCGTGGAAAAGAAACATGTTCCAAAACAATCTATTTGAAGAAATGTTAACACATCCAAAAAATAATGAGGATGGTATCATTAAAAAATATATTCAGTGGAGGATAAATAAAAAAATTCTTGTTGACATTGAAGAGTGTAAATACCATTAAAATATCATTAAAACAATTTTAAGGAAAATAATCATTAAACATTCCAATGAATCATATGCCACTTTGAAACATTTGAATAATTAAGACCATGATTAGAATAAAATTAATTGAAACTTAAAATATCATGATAATAAGTATATTAATTATATAACATGTCAAAGTAGTAATATGTATAGCTTGTAAAATAATTTAGGTGTATAACATAACAAACATCTCAAAATATGAAAATTGTGAGAAAAATCCATTATCGCTACGACAACTTTGAAACTGTAAACCTCCTAGAAGAGATATCATCAAATGGATATGTAAAAACACAAAATTTTAAGGATAATATTAATCAAATACATTAATTTTAAGTATATACACCACATAACAAAAATAAGCGGTGAATATAGAATATATGTTACCAAAATAAAAGTGAGATGAGAAAACCCCTTAAAGTGATCATATCATTAGAGTGAAAATAAATTATGTTTAAAAAATATAAATACACACAATAAAATTTTTAATATACAATAAAACAATCAGTGGTAATTTAAAAAAATAAATTTCATAACATAACCAATTACATAGAAGTTTAACCCAATGAATGGAAATTGAGTTAAAAAAATCCCTTAAAAATGATCGTATCATTGGAGCGAGAATAAATAAATGAAATAATTATGTATGAAAATTTTAAATCCATAAAATAAAATTGGAAATGCATAATATTAAAATCATAGGTCATTTCATATATATTTTTGGAATAACATAACCAATGAAATATACGTTTAACCTAATGAATGTAAATTGAGTTAATAAATCCTTTACTACTTGAGTAACTTTTGAATAATAAAACCCAATAAATAAACAACTTCAAATGAAACATAAAATACCATGAATAAAGATGTATTAATTAAATAAAACATAATAGGGGTAGTATATAAACCACACAAAGTAAATAAGTAGTGAATATGGTGTTTGCATCATAGAAGTTAAAGTGAGACAAGCATCTATTACATTGAGTATGATTTTTCATGCTTGTCATATATCTTCATGAATAATAATATTATGTTAATTATTTACTTTCATCATAACCATTTTAAAGTTTATTATTACTTTTTTTTACTTATAAATTAGTTATATATAATTAATTAATCAATAATTTTTAAGTCGAATGTTTTGACCATATTTAGATTTTGTGTGAAAATTGACTTTGATGGGTCAACTATGGCTAATAAGGTCATTATTTAAATATCTCGAGAATAATAATAATGAAATAATTATCAAATTTTTACATCAATTAAACTTTTAAAATATTATAAGAAATATGTTTATGAAAAATTAACCAATGTCACGATCATGGAGATGATAGGTTGTACGTGCGCATGAGTAATGTTCTCATTTTTCAATGATCATTCTGGAAAGAAGGTAAGTAATGTTTATATTTATAGAATTAAAATTATATCATAAATACCATATTATTCAATTTTATATACATACACACACACACACACAGATATATATATATATATATCATACTTGTGATGTGGTTATGAAAAAGTAAGAATCACATCACTTCAAGGAGGTGGTAGTCCACACGTCCATGAACGATGTCATCACTTTTTAAGTGTGTGAAATAGAAAGAAGAAAATGATGTGTTATTTTTCAAGATAAAACTTATTTCATTAATATCATAAATATTTCATTTATAACATATATTTTTATAAAATCCACCCTTAATATATTCCATGTAATGATTGTACAAATTACATCGCTTTTAGGAGGTGGTAGTCTATACGTCTACAAATGATGTTATCATATTCCAAAAAAATGGAAAGCATGAAAGTATGTGTTATATAAAACTTTTTGAAGCATAATAACATTATAAATATCTTATATATCATATAAAAACATAAATATCATCATTATTTCCAACCATAAGATGTGGTAATTGAATAATGACAGACATTGGTTCGTGAGGCGGTAGTCCGCCGTACACACGAACGATGATTGTGTATCTCATTTGATAGAAGTTTTTAAATGTGTAGGTAGAACCTGTAAAATAACAATATATAAAAATATTAAATATAATTAGGTTATTATATAATCATTTAATAATAATAATTTAATTGGTTTGATAAAGAATTAAAACAAAAGTGATCATTGAAGAATGTTAACTGTTTTTCGGGTAACTCCTTTTGGTTTTCACCAAAGGAATTCTGTGGTATGATTTATTCTAAAATTTAGGATTATAGTATGAGATTAGGGATTTTGGGAAATTTTTTTGGGTAGGGTTTTGATGAGAAAAAAATATTTATATTTATGAAGAAGTGTGGAGTGTGAGTGACTTTTAATAGTGGAGAGGGAGTGACATTCTTGTAAATATGAAAAGTTAAACACTATTGGGAGGTATTCCTTATATCATGTGCCTCCCATAATGATCAAAATTATATAAAATATGGGATATTTTCAATTCATGGCTACAAAATGAGTTTTGGACATGTTTCTTGGTCATTTGGAAACTTAATATTAATGTTTGACCACTAATTAAACTCATTTTTACCTTAATTGCTTTAATTGATTTTAATTACTTTCAATAAAAATTTTAGAAAAAAACTAATTTGACATTATTATACATTATAAATCATGATTATTTCAAATATTTAATCTGTTTTTAAAAATTACAATAAAAAGGTGTCAGAAATAAATTTAAAATTAATCCTATAGATAGGATGACAAAGCAGGTTTTTAAATTGAAAAGCTCAAAAAATTGAAATATTTTTATATCCAATTTCAATGTGAAATTGACTAAAATGACCTCAATTTATTTAAATAATATAAAATTTATATAATTATACATTAAAACTAATTAAAAATATAATTTAACACTATAAATTATTTTGATGAAAAAGTAGTTTTGAATTAAAATTCGATGTTATTCACTATTAATCAAAATATGAAAGTGCTTAGAGAAAACCAAAAAATCACCCAAAGTAAATTTTGATATTCTGATTTTAAAAAAGTTTATTTTTTCAAATGGAAATTATAAAAGTGTTAAAAATTAAATTTAAATAAGGTGTTCCATTAAAAGGGGGTAAAACTGACCTTTTAAAAATATACAACATTTTTTACATAAAATTGGATTTTTTATTATCTTCACCCTACAAACCTACTGGATGAATTTCAAAACATTTTATTAAATATATAACTTATAAATTTCATTAATATATGTAAATAATAATGATTAATTTAATTTATTAAGCTAAAATTCCATTCTGTCCATAGAAATAGTTTTTCATAAAAACACATCCTTTATATTCAATTGGTCTTTATTTTAATTTCTAATTAATTGGTAATAAAGGAATTCATTTTAAAAACATCTGTAAGCTAAATTTTTATAATTTAGTTAATATCATTAATTATTGTCATTCAAATGGCTAGTTGATAACTATCATAATAATATTAATAGTATATTATTGTCTGGTAAGACTTAGGCCTGTGTGTAACATAAATCCTCAAAGAACTCGATGTTGCATGCAATGCAAGATAAACATGGTGTTGTGTGTGATGAAAGTTAAAATATGTATTTTGTGTAATTAAATCTATTAAATAATTTAAATTAATTTTAAATAAGATATTTCATAAAATTTTAGGATGTTACATTATACCACCCTTAAAATGAAATTCTCCCTTGAAATTCATCTTAGTAATCAAAGGATTAACATTTTTAGAATTTCCTTTATTAAAACACACACTGTAAAGATTGTTAATAAAAAATACTATTAGAAATGGAAAGTGGTAAACATAAAGGTCACTAAAAGATTGTAATAACTAAGATTCCACATAGGGAGAACATTGGTGGGAAATTAAATGATTGATTTGGAAGAAAAAACTAATTCCAATGGACTAATAAAGAGTGATAGATAATGAGGTCAAGAGGAAGTCGATGACAAAAAAACCACAAAAAACACAAAACACATATGTGTGGAAAAGTTCATTGATATCAAAAAAATATTGTAATAGGGTAAATTTTTATTTAAATATCCTTTTACTAAAGACGAAGGATTTCTTTCACAACTTAGACTAAAAACATAAAGAAACATACTTACTTAACAAATATAATTTCATCCTTTAGTCAATTTCAACCAAAATGTCATATTTTTATATAAACGATGAATATTCAAGATGAAATTTTAATTCCTAAAGCACTAAAATCAATTTTTAAAGACCACATAGCCATAAAAGGAATAATCAAGCTATTCCACCTATCTTTAGACATTAACCAAAACCAAAATTGTTAGCACATGGTAAGATAATTCCCAAAATGAATAAACCTCCATATGATAAAATAATATTCTAAATTAAATATTAATACCCAAATTTGAAACTAAATTATTCTATAAATAATGATCCTTAAAATTCATTAAATATTTCTCGACTAAGTTTGAAACCCAAAGATTATAAGGATTTGGTCATATATTCTTCCAAGATAAATCAACCATTATTCCACAAATAAAATACTATATTTTTCATAAATAAAAATAATCATAACCTGTAAAATATTGCATACTAACTAGGACATCGCATCATCCAGTGGTAGGTGCTACAACATTGTCACCCTTCGGTTGTGGGTTCAAGCCCTGCGGCCTTACCGAATGCAACGGGTTATCACCCAGCCTTCCTGTTGTCCTTGTTTTTCTTTAATATTGAATAAAAAATTCCTCTTAAAAACATTTAATTTTTGTCCTAGGTATTACAAAAACCTTAACAAAAAAATTTCTCCAAAAAACTTTATTGATAACCTCAAAATATTTACTACTTAAATACCTCAAGTGGGGTGTCTTAAGATTATGAACTTATGATCAAAATTAAGTTAATAGTTATATGAAGGTATCCATAACTCTTAAGAAAACATCATATAGAAACATCCTAATATAAAAATATATCTAAAATAACCTTTGAACCTAACTATAATAACCCATAACCCACACCCATGGATATTATACTAAAATCAATAAATTTACTTTCCTTGCTTTGATGCTGATAATTGTGACCTTAAATATTCATATAAAATTTTCAACATTGAAAGGAAAACATGGATCACTTACATACTAGAGGACCTTTTAGGTTTAGAGTTTTAGAGAATTAGGAAAAATTGCTACATAAATGATTCACAAGAATTTAAAAGTGTATTTCCCCTACTTAACCCATCTTTTCTTTTTCACATTAAGACATCATTATAATCCATTTTAAATCCTTTCTAGACATAACTCGGTCAATATCATTCTTTAAAACTAGGGGAAAAGAAAACATAAAAAGGGTGAGATCATATGTTCAGTATGGGTAAACATAATTATTAATAATTTAATGTTATCAATGAGAATAAGAGTGCATAAGGGTATGATGAAATAATCAAAGTGCGTGATAAAGTCATAAAAGAACTCAAACCCATCAATACATAGATCATAAAATATTAAAACATGGAAAATGAAAGAGTCATCAAAATCAATAATAAAAATCCATTTGATATCAATCTAGATCATTAGAAGCATTATAAAGTCATTTCAATAATAAAGAAAACATATTGGAATCTTAGAAGATCATCTCCTTGAACCCTTACGTAACCCTTGCATAATCCTTAAAAATTGGAATAACCATCCAATATTATCATTACTCGTTGCATTGGAGAGCTATAATAGGATCACCCTATGCTATCTAGGCCACCCCATGTTAAGATGTTACAATTTTTCCTGGGGCTATCTGAGCCACCCCATGTTGAGCTATAATAGGCATACCCTATGCTATCTGAGCCACCCTAAGTTAAGTTGTAACAAGATTTCCCAGCACTATATGGGCACACCCATCATTTATAATGTCTAATAACTGAATAAATAATAAATCACATAGAGAATTAATTTCATCACAACTCATTGAAAACAACCATTAATAATTTCAAAGCATGATTAACTCATGGAAAGGAAATGAGGTCCATAATATCTCTTTGAAACATGGTTAACTTTTAGAAATGAAGTGAGTTCCATAAAAATATCTTTAGGACATAATAAACTGATGGAAAAGAAATTATTTTCATGAAAATGTATTTGAAACATGATTAACCCATGGAAAAGAAACGAGTTCCAAAAGAATCTCATTATAAAATGGTTATCTCACGGAAAAGAATTTTCTTCCATAAAAATCTCCTTGATACATGATTAACCCATGGAAAATAAATGGGTTCCATAACAATCTCTTTGAAACATGGTTAACCTGTGGAAAAGAAACGGGTTTCTAAATAATCTATTTGAAACAATCTTAATCAATCTAAAAATTAATGAGGATAGTATCAATAAAAAATATCCCCAGTGGAGGATAAGTAACAACAAGGGATATTGATGTTGATGAATAAAAACACCACTAAAAGATCATTAAAAACGTTTTGAAGGAAATTAATCTTTAGACATTCCAAAGTTTCCCATACCACTTTGAAACATTTGAATAATTAACCACATGAATGTAATAACATGAAGTGAAACTTATAATATAATGAGAATAATGAAGTTCATGATATAACATATCAAAGGATTAGTATATACACATTGCAAAATAAGATAGGTGTATAACATAACAAATGTTTGAAAGAAGGAAAATTGTGACAAAAATCCATTACCACTTCGGAAACTTTGAAACCATAAACCCCATAAAAGAGATATCATAAAAATGATATATAAAGACCCATAAATTTAAGGTTAATAATAATCAAATACATTCACGGGAAGTGTATACACTAAAAAACAAAAATAAGTGGTGAATATGGAATATATCTCATAGAAATAAAAGTGAGATGAGAAAACCCCTTACAAATATTGTATCATTATAGTGTTAATAAATCAATGAAATGATTATGTGTGACAACTGTAAATTCAAAAAATAAAATTTTAAATATATTATAAAAGATTCATAGGTCATTTGACACAAATACTTGGCATAACATAACTTATGACATAGAATTTTAACCCAATGATTGAAGAATGAGTTAAGAAATCCATTGCAAAGATCATATCATTGGAGCGAGTATAAATCAAAAAAAATAATTAAGTGTGAAAAAATTTAAATAAAAAAATTAAAAGTGTAAATATAGAATAATATAATCAGAGGTCATTTCACACATATCCTTGTCATAACATAACCAATGAAATATAAGTTTAACCCAATGATTGGAATTAGAGTTAAAAAATACCTTATTACTTGAGTAAATTTTGAATCATAAGACCCATGAAAGAAAAAACATAAAAAAAAACCTAAAGTACAATGAAGATAAATTTATTAATGATATAAAAAACAATATTTGTAGTATATACACCACAAAAAATAAATAAGTGGTGAATATAGTGTATGTCTTATGAAAGTAAAAGTGAGACAAGAATCCCTTAACTTGAGTCTGATTTGTCATGATTGTCCTCTATATTCCTTAATAATAAACTTATTTTAATTATTTAAATGATTTATAACCTTTTACAAGTTTATTATAACATTTATTTCACTTATAAAAAAATTATATTCAATTAATTAATCAATAATGTTTAACTCAGATGTTTTGACCATATTAGGCTTATGTGTCAAAACTAACTTTGATAGGTCGATTATGGTCAATGAGGTCATTATTTAAATATATCCAGAATAATTAACATGAAATAATTATCATATTTTTATAGCAATTATACTTTTAAAATCTTATAGTAAATATGATTATGAAAAATGAACCAACGCCAGGATCATGATGATGGTAGGCCATACATACACATGAGTAACGTTCTCATTTTTCAATGATCATTATGGAAAGAAGAAAAGTAATATTTATATTTAAAAAATGACCATTATATCATAAATAATATATTATTTAATTATATAAACTAATATATATCATTCTTTTGATGAGTTGATGAAAAAGGAAGAATCACATCGCTCCGAGGAGGCGGTAGTCCACACGTCCACGAACAACTTTATCACTTTTTCAGTGTGTGAAATGGAAAGAATAAAATGATATGTTATAGGTAAAGATATATAATTATATCATGAATATCATAAATATTATATTTATATCATATATTTTTATTAAACCCATAATTAATATATTCTATGTAAGGAGTGAATGAATCACATCGCTTTGAGGAGGTGATTGTCTACATGTCCACAAATGATGTTATCATATTCCCAAAAAAGGAAAGTGTGAATATATGTGTTACATAAAAATTCAAGAAGCATAGTAACATTATAAATAACATATATATCATATAAAAATAGTAATTATGTCATTATTCCCAATCTTGAGAGGTGGTAATAGAAGAACAAATGACATCAGTTCGCAAGGCAGTAGTCCGACATACACCCAAACATTAATTGTGTATCCCATTTGATGGAAGTGTGCGAAGGTGTAGGAAAAACCATGAACATAAAAATATCTCAGTATATTTATTATAATGATTTTATTATATAATCATGGAATAATAATAATTTATTTGGTTTGATAAACAAATAAAATAAAAGTGATCGTTGAAGAATGTTACCTCTTTTTCGGATAACTCAATTTGGTTTGAACCAAAAGAATTCATTGGTTTCATTTATACCAAAATTGAGGATGTTAGTATTAATGAAGATATGTTGAGATATTATTTGGGTAGGGTTTTGATGAGTCAAAATTCTTGAGAGTTCTGAAGAAGTGGGGAGGGTTAGTACCTTTTTATAGTGGATGGGGAGTGACATTCTTGCAAATATAAAAAGATAAACACTATTGGGAGGTCTCACTTACATCATGTGGCTCCAATAATGATAAAACTTATATACAACATGTTATATTTTCAAATAATGGAAATACAATGAGTTTTGGACATGTTTCTAGGTCATTTTGATACATAAGATTAAAGTTTAACCACTAAGTAAACTCATTTTTACCTTAATCACTATAATTAATTTTAATTACATCCACTAATCATTTTGGTAAAAAAATAATTTGACCTTATTATACATTATAAATTATGATGATTCCAAAAATGGAATCAATTTTTCTAAATTAAAATCATATAAGGGGTAGAAATTAATTCAAAATTAATCCTACAAATAGAACGACAAAGCAGGTTTTTAAATAAAAAAGTTTAAACATTTCAAATATTTTTACATCCAATTTCAATGTGAAATTGATTAAAATGACCTATTTTTTAAGTGAAATATAATTTATCTAATTATACTTTAAAACCAATTAAAAATATAATTTAAGACTATAAATTAAATTAAAAAGATGTTTTCAATAAAAACTCGGTGCCATTTACTATTCATCAAAATATGAATGTTCTCATAAAAATACAAAAAATTCACCAAAAGTAAATTTTAATATAAATATTTAAAAAAAAGTTATTTTTTAAAAATATAAATTATAAATGTTTCAAAAATTATATTTAAAATAGGTTCTCCATTAAAAGGCGGTAAAACCTCCCTTTTAAAAATATACATATTTTTATTCCTAAAATTGGATTTATTCTTATCTTCACCCTATCAAACATGTTGGATGAATTTCAAAAAAAATTATCAAATACATAATATAAAAATTTCATTAATATCTTTCAATAATAGTGAATGTTTTAATTTATTAAGATAAAATTCAATTCTTGTCGTAAAAATAGTTTTTTATAAAAATACATCATTTATATTAAATTAGTCTTTGTTTTCATTTATAATTAATTAGTAATCAGTGAATTCATTTTATAAACATGTATAATATATATTTTCATAATTTATTTAATCTCTTTTATTCATTCCATTCCGTCTCTTTTATTCATTCCATTCCAACGGCTATGTGATAACTACCATAATAATATTAATAGTATATTGTTGTTCGATATGACTCAGACTTATGTGTAACATAAGTCATCAAAAGAAATCGATGTTGCGTGCAACAAAAGATAAACTTGGTTTTGCATGTGATTTGAGATAAACTATATATTACATGTAACAAAATATATTAATGATTTTAATTTAATTTTAAAGAAGGTATTTCATAAAATTTAAGAATGTTATAGATTCCCTAGGGACATACAACAATAAAGGAGTGAGCCAAAATCCCAATGAAGTTATAATAAAAAGTAAACATATTGATAATACTTAGTCAGAATGTCTAATGATCAAAGGAATATGGAATATTAATGAGTAATTCCTTGAGATCCTTAAGCATTACATGAATCCATAAAGTTGAATAATCACAAATCCAAATCATAACATGGGGATGTATAGAAATGTAGAAAAAAATAAATCATGTCATTATAAATGTATTTCAAGGCTCATCGCTTCTAAGACATCATAATACTACATACTAGGATCATTGGACATTCACCATTACATAGTTTTCTTTTCTCAATACATTTTCACCATAAATAACAAATCATGAGATATAGGATTCACCCAACACATTAATGGTTGATATAATTCTATGATGACCCATTATATCGTAATATGTACACAAATATGTGTGCCAAATAGAATAAAAACATATATGAATCCTAAGCATGATAACCCATTGAAAATAAAATGGGTTAAAAATCAATATCGTGTGATAAAAACATTATTGACAACCCAAAATAGGTTATAAAGAATAATCTAATCCATGAATAAAATAACAGATAACATGAGGATAGACATCCAAGTAAATTAAAGGGAATAAAAAAATGAATTTTCAAAGGAACGTTTTTAACAACAACGTAAGGTTGGAAATATACATCAAACAATGATTGATATAAAAATAAACATGTAATTTAATAAGTTGAATGGAAAACTCATTTTTTATAAAATCTTGGAATAATGTATATGAATTGTATAAGAGGGTATACGAGGAAGAAATCATGAATCAAAAGACGAGAATGTGGGAGAGAAAAGTCATAAACATATATAGGGTAGGTCACCAATGGAATAATATAGATAAGTCACAAACATATATACCAAGAAAGTCTAGCCAGAAGCAAAGCTTCTAACCATTTATTAGGAAATAAAAAGTACATAAGAGTGTCAGATGGGGTTAATAAACAAAATTGTCATCATCCAATAAAAAACCGGTCTACATATCATAATACGACATATCATTTCCATAATTAGATTCACCAGCAGTGTCCCACTCAAATTGAGACTTATCCCGATTAAAAATATTGAGGACATCTGAATCCACTTTCCTTGAAAACATAGAAAAAAATCTGGTAGACATAGTCCTAGGAATATTAGAATAATCCTTGTGTGGTTTCCTCTGTGAGGGAATAGAGGTGAAACCCTCACTATCAGTCATCTTTACCTTGACACTTAAGATTGTATCCTTGAAAGAGGAATGTCTGTCATTCCCTAGAGCAGTAAGAGGGTACCAACATTCCCCCTTTCATCCTCATAAACAATCCCCCATTTCTTATATAATTTATATGCCTAAAAATGTCTCTGGATTTCCTGATGAGAGTCAACACGCTGTTGTGTATCATTCCGATTAGAGACATCAACCTGAGAGGGAGGGGTCATCAATCATGGAGACCATGTAGGGGCCACAACTGAGGTAACCTCTTTAGCCAAATCAACCTGAGTATTAAAGGGGCTACTATTTGTTCTCTCTGGAGAAACATCCACCAGCGTTCCTTTACTTTTAAAATAAGACGCATGGGAATCAGATTTCCTAGCAATCAACACATCAACCACAGAGGGAACTGGCTCTTTAAGTGAATCACCGTTATGAACGGTGGGATTTGACAAAGTCGAGTCTTTCATTTTTTACTTCCTTCGAAAAAGATTCACTATATGACCTCTCATCCCACATTCCTCACATGAAACATTCTTCTGACATAACCCCAAAGAGTCCCCAATAGTCATACATTGATTACAGAAAATTGATTTTTTTTTCATATTCAACATCAAATTTGGATGTTATCAGAAGGCGCAGAAAGGGTTACCATGTCAATCAGAGTGGAACTTTGGATCAATCTATAACAAAATTCTGAAAAAGTGACCAAAACAAACATCCTCAGTCTCCTTGTCAAAGTGAATAGGAGTCCCAATTGCCGTGTCAATATCATGCAAAATCTTCGGATGCCAACGGACCCAGTTGAGTCCATGAAGATGGACCTGGACCTGAGAAAAGACACTTCTTACATGTGATACATTAAAGTCCAAAACATACGATACATTAAAGTCCAAAGACCATTCGTGTAAATGAAGTCATCCAGGTTTCAAAAACAGAGTCCTAATGCTCCATGCTCGAAGATTCAAGTCACCTGAAAGAAAAAGGTAGTGAAAAAAATCCTCAACCAAAAGAGACACATTTCTAGTTAGAGAAACCCCACAAAATCAAGGTTCCGTGAATCAAATCATCAAGCTTCCAAAGTTGTGCTCCTTTAAGTAGAACAATGCGTGCAATCAAGGAATTGTTTCCAATTTCCATTCTCTCTGCAAATGCTGTAGGGTTGGCTTCAATGTGATCCGATGAACCCTTAGGAAGAATTATACTAGGACAAGAATCCGTGAGAAAATCCAAAGAACCAGCTCCAACCAGCTTTTGTCCTGCAATGGATTCCTTCATCGCATCAACAAATGATTTAGATCCAAGAAAATCAACCCCTCAGGGTAGAATAGGATCCACTCGAGCATCCTGTAGCGGCGAACCAGGCGACACCGCTGCTACACCGCTAAGACCAGATTGAAACCGCAAATCACCACTAAAGTGTTCCAAAACGGTAGATCTCTACAACAAATCTACAGATCTGGGAGGATCTGGAACCGATTAATGATAGTCTGAAACATTCGGAGTCCCCACAACAGAATCACCGCATACATCAGCGGACACCTGTGGGGAAGAGGAAACCGCCGCTCGAGCATCCCGCAGTGATGCATCAATAGAAACCAATAGACTCACGAGCTGCCGAGGAAGATGGAACCACCACCACGACGCTTCGGGAGGGAGAAGGAGGTTGAATCCAAGAAAATGTTGGATCTCCATGGAAAATGAGAAACCCTAGATGCCGGCAACACCATCGTTGTGGGAGAGAACTCCCACAGCCCGTACCGCCGTCTTCTATGAACATATCTAGAATCAATTGAAAATGGAATAAAATATTTTTAAGGGATGATATATGAAATTAAAAAAGGAAGGTATAAATGAAGAAATAATTTAAATAAAAAAAGTCGATCAGATATACTTTGAGAATAATTCAGTTTACAAAAATGTTATGAAATTGGTAAAGCGTCATTTAAAGAAATTAAATTAATTTCATTTACGAAAATCAAGATAAGAGAAAATATATTTTTCATAAATAATAATGATTTGATATCCTAGAGAAAATAGCCATGAGAGAAGTAATACAAAAAAAATCATAGGATATGGAAAAGTTTATCCTTGCACACTTCGTATAGTTTGACATAAAATAAATATTATTTTGGAAACTTTAAAATAATTTATATCCAAAAAATAAATAAAAGTGTAATGATATTAAATGTTATTTATTTTTCAAATAATAACCTGTAAAATATAGATACAATCCCAAAAAGAAAAAAAGAGAGGACTTTGGAAAACATTTTAAAATATTATAAGTTATGCATAATGAATCCTTAATAAACGTAAGGATACCTATATTAACATTTGACGTAGGTTCTTTGGTGTTCCATCAGTGCGAGAAGGCAGAGCACATCCAAACTGCATGTACCTCCCCTCATAGGCCTCGTTATCGATGTGGAGTTATGGGGACCATGCAAAGCTTTTACATAGTGACCCACCCATACCAGAGTGGGGAAGGATCCGTGGTTTCCAGGGGAGTGTCAGTTCAGTCAGAGTCGACCAGGACATTGGTATCTCAGTTTGGTGGTAATGGATGCTTGACCAGAACATCTTCGAGGCAGATCCGGTTCAGGTCTGAGCCACAGGTGAGTGGTCATTCTCAGGCAGAGACCAGACATCTTCATGTTGTGGACCAAACACCAGCAGGACCAGATGTAGGGCCTTCGACAGTTTGAGCTACCATTTTTATCGCATCTTCTATTGTAACCATTATTTTTGATAAGGGTGCTTCTGTTTCGTTTATCTCTGCCTGTCTAATGAATCTATTGAATTTTCCAACTGAGTTGTTATCTTTTGCGATGGAGTTGGTGATATTGTTGGGTAAGAAGAAGGAGAAAGATCTCAGGTTCCCATCATGTGCGCTTTCCATGTTTGGAGTTGAGATGGAACGGGATCTCTTGGTCTTAGATAATGACCTTTTTTATGTAATCCTCAGCATGGATTGACTAGTGCACTTTCAAATTCATATCAATTGCTATAAGCAGCGAGTGAATTTCATGGAACCTGATGGGATTCCTCAGGTTTTTCTTGGGGAATGGGAACCTCAGTCGGGTCATGCGGGACCTCCACTCACAGAGTTGAGAAATCTTGTCCTTCAGTTATCGTCGCTCGCGCTAAAGGATGATGACAGTGCTCCTAAGGGTGGATTACCTCATGTGGCGAATGATTTCTATGAGTTATTTCTAGATGAGTTTTAGGATTTCCCCTAGACCAGGACGTGGAGTTCTAGATTGATTTAGCATCGGGAATATAGCCAATATCCCTTCCCTCATTTCATATGGCCCCCACCTTGTTGAGGGAATTAAATATATAGCTGGATGATTTGGAATACAAATGATTCATTCGCCTGAGCATATCTCCTTAGGCCTCTCCTATCCTTTTTGCAAAGAATGCTGACAGATCCCACCGGTTGTGCATCGATTACCGGAAGACGAATAAGGTAACCATCAAGAACAAATATCATTTGCTTCAAATTGATGACTTGTTTGATCAGCTGAAGGGGGGAAAAGTAGTTTTCCAAAATAGTTTTGCATTCTGGTTACCATCGATTCAGGGTGAGAGAGGTGAATATCTCAAAGATATCTTTCCAAAACATGTATGACCACTTCGAGTATTTGGTCTTGCCTTTTGGATTGAACAGTGCTCCAATAATTTTTATGGCGCTCATGAATAGGGTGTTCCACTAGCATCTCAACTCTTTCATCATGGTATTCGTGTATGACATCCTGGTTTACTATATATCTGAGGAAGATCATTAACATCATTTACGGATCGTGTTGGGCACTATACGAGATCATCACCTTTATAAAAAGTTGTCCAAGTGTGATTTCTGGATCAAGGAAGTGAAGTTTATGGGTCATGTCATCTCAGAATAGGGGTTTTTGGTAGACCCCAAGAAGACTAGTGCATTTATGTCATGGGAGAAGTCGAAGAATGTGTTCAAGATCAGGAGTTTCCTCAGCTTGGCAGATTATTAAAGAACCCGAAAATGGATGAAGTTTGAATGGGGACCAGAATGTCAGGCATCCTTTGACGAGCTGAAGCAGTAGTTGACTACTGCCCCCCATGTTGATCTTTCCAGAATCTAGAAAGGGCTATGTGGTGTATTGCGATGCTTCAGGTATGGGTATCGGGTGTGTGCTTATGTAGGGTGACCATGTGGTGGCGTATGGTTCTTGCCGACTATGACCACATGAAAAGAATTACCTAACCCATGACTTAGAGTTAGCAGCGGTGATACATGCTTTGAAGACTTGGCGTCACTAACTATTTGGGGAGAAGTTTTTGTTTTACTATAATCATAAGAGCTTAACCTACATCTTCTCACAGAAAGATCTTAATTTGAGGAAGTTCTGTTGGATCAATTATTTGCAAGGGTTCGACTTTGGTATCATCTATACCCCAGGTAAGGGTAATGTGGTAGCTGATGGCTTGAGCAGAAAAGTACTAGTGCAGTCTTTGAGGACATATAACGATGAGCGGACTCTGATGGGGCTCTTTTCTCAGATGCACGTGGAGACCAAGGAGCATAGTGGAGGTGCATTATTGGCGAGCATTCAGTTGACTCTCTCTCTTTTAGAGTTGATTCAGTGGGAGAAACCCAATTATTAGCTGTGTCAGTGTTCTATGCAATTTTTTCATAGTGGGGAGACATCTTCTGATTGGTCTTCATCTCTTGAGGGCATCTTGTGCTTTAAGGGCCATTCGGTGGTGTTGTTGTCTTTGAGGGAGGTGGTGATGCAAGATAGCCACCGATATCAGGGGTATGTTCATCCTAGAGCTTCCAAAATGTATTATGATATTTTTTGGCAGTTCTAGTGGCCAAGTACGAGATGACACATAGCTGATTTCATGTCGAGATGCTATACATGTCAGTCGGTAAAAGCAGAGCATCAAAGGCCCTCTAGTTTGCTTCAGCCATTACCCATTCCTACCTGGAAGTGGGACAAGGTCATCATGGATTTTATTTTTGTCTTAACTTGTAAAACTTGGGGTAATAACACTATTTGTTTAGTGACTAATCATCTGACCAAATCAGACCACTTCATTTCAATCAGAGATACAACTAAAGGGGATAAGATGAGCCGATTGTATATTCAAGAGGTGGTAAGGATTCATGGTGTGCCATCAGAAGTTGTCTCAGATTGAGACCCCCGTTTTAACTCTTGGTTTTTGAAATTTCTTTAGAAGGCCTTGGGGTCATAGATTAAGATGAGCATGGAATACCATCCTCAAATGGATGGTTAGACAGAGCAGGAAAATCAGATTCTGGAGGACATGCTTCGTGCATGTGTTTTTTAATTTAGAGGATCTTTGGATAGCCATTTTGGATTGTTCAAATTTTCTTACAATAATAGTTACCATTCCTCTATTCGAATGAGTCCTTTTGAGGTGCTCTATAGCTGGCCTTGTTGCCCCCCCTGTTTTAGGATGAGGTAATTGAGACCTCACTATTGGGGCCGAGCCTTGTGAAAGAGACATATAAGAAGGCCAAGTTGATTAGAAATCAGTTATTGACAACTTAGAGTTTCCAAAAATCTTATGTTGATCAAAGGAATTCATATCTTGAGATCTATGTGGGTGATTAGGTACTCTTGAAGGTGGACCCTCGTTTGGGCCATCGTCCTTTGGGAAAGTAGGGAAATCTAACACTAAGATATATTGGACCTTTTAAGATCACTGAGTAGATTGGAAAGGTGGCATATAGGTTATATTTTCCTTCTCAGTTGACATCTATTCACAA
Source organism: Viscum album (assembly GCA_963277665.1). Lineage (NCBI taxonomy): Eukaryota > Viridiplantae > Streptophyta > Magnoliopsida > Santalales > Viscaceae > Viscum > Viscum album. The sequence continues at coordinate 856,721,752 of OY728158.1, read as the reverse complement.
CATATTCCATGCCTTATAATTGAAGAAGTACAACTCGGATCCATCCCATGTGTTGAATTGGGAAGAGTTGGAGATAGAGCCCGATTTATCAGTGTTTGAATGACCAGTGATAATAGTGGATTCCCAAGAGAATATGATTCAGGTAAATTCTATTCCATTGGTATGAGACCTTTGGCAGCATGGGAATGATGTGCACGAGACATGGGAGCGGAATTCATGGTTTTAGAAAGAGTAACCATTCTTTTTTTTCGATCAAGGTTTAGGTTGACTTTCTGGGGTGGAAAGTTTTCATGGCGGGGAGAATTGTCACAGTTGTGTCCTTCTTTTTAGGTATTTTCTCTTCTATTATTGTCTTATATTTTTCCCCTAGGCCCCCTTTGAATTTTGGAGAGAAATTTCAATTTTTTTGTGGACATAACTGGGTGCACGGTTAGGCCATACCATTTACTAAACCGCGCGGACAAACCGTGTACAGTGTCTAGGTCATAAAAAAATTGTTATTACCATTTTTTCCTTATGGAATTAAACATAATGCACCCCTTTCTTCACCCATTTGAATATTTCATCTATAGAAGTCTTCCAATCTCCCTCAAGATCCCTTGGAACCCATTCTTGAAGGGGTTTTGTTGGGGAAAACTTCAAGATTCTTCAAGTAAGTGTGTCTTTATTTGTTTTCTTCCTTCTATCTAGGGTTTCTTCCCTCCTTCTTGAAGTTCTAAAATTACAGTAGCTAGGATTTCGTCCCTAGGGTTTAATATTGAGTTTTTTGGTTCAATATTCTTGATTAGGGTTCGTTTCACCCTCTTGTAGTGCGGTTGTGGGGCGGGTGAAGTTTTGCACAAATTTTTAGAGTTTTTGAATTTCAAGGTAGGTGGTTCTATGTGTAATCATTATTTGATGAATTCATCTTTCTTTATTAACCTATTTAGATTGTTTCTCATCTATTATGTGTGGTTGAAAAATAATTTTTGTTAGCATTGATTAAGTATAAAATTTTAAAGTTTTTTTTTGACATGGAATTGGGTTTTTTCGTGTGTATTCCATGTTGTATCATTTGGTGTTATTTTATGATTCATGAAATTGATTTATTAAATGGTGTTAGTGCTGCCAATTCTAGTTTGGTATGGTATTGTTGGAAACATGGACTTAAAATAGGATTTTTGAATGAATTTTGTGTGAAAGACTTGTAACACCTCTTGAAGTTGTTTTATAAAATATTTATTGGGTTTAATAAACTATATTGAGGGTGAGGAACATGTTTGGGGTACTGTTTAGTGTTTTTATGATTTATAAATGGTGTTTTTACATGATAATGGTATTTTATAACATGTGGAACTTTATTGAGCATAGATGAGAAGCCCGTGTATCTAGGTGGGCGGACTAGGACTAGTATGCTTGTGATTCAGAAGTGGCTTTGTCTCTGTTTCACTTAGCAAGATTGACGATGACAAAAATAACAAAATAATGATGATTTATTAGAGACCACTAGGTTATGGGTTTGTTTCCTACTAGTGTCTCGTGCACGAGAACATAGTTCGTTGTGGTTTCTATGCCATATTTCACTGAGATATGATGTACCTAGTGACCCATTTTTAGCTAGTGCCTAGGGGTAGTTCTCATGACTAGTGCTCATTGATTATATTGTACTTACCATCGACATATAGTGTGTTTGGTTGGTAATTTCAGCATCATGTGTTTTTTATTTAAGATTATTCATTCTTTAAAGTTTCTGTCTTGAAAACTTTTTTTATTTAAAGTTGCATCCCTTTAAAATTTCTACTATCATTTAAAGTTTATGAAAACATGCAAGATTTTTGTATTATAATGTTTATAACATGGAATATTTTCTTAGGTGGAATCCTATTGGGATTAGTCTCTCACTCTACTTACACCTTTGAGTGTAAGTAGTCTTGGTAATGCTTGACACATGTAAGGGAGAGGTGTTTGGAGATGGTGGTTCGAGTTTCTAGCTTCTTTCCTTGGTGCAGTGTTATGGAGATGACCTGAGGGCGATGATCCCTTGCCATGTGGTAGTTCTTGGGATAGTATTTATGCTCCTTTTTTTGTACCCTTCAGGGTTGGTTTTAAACTATGCAATTCAATTATAAATTTTTAATACTTTTTTGGTGTGAATTTTCAGATTCAGTTTCTTGATTTTTGTTGGTTATCTCATGCTTATAAATGTGGGTAAATTGTTCCCAAGTTTTATTTATGATACCCAAGTAGTTTTCCCTACTTGTGTTGATATGGAATTTCCTTTGGGTTTTACCACGGACTGGGTCGAGGGCCAGTTCGAATGATGACCCGACTTGGTTCATGACAATATGCACATATATTCTATAGTTCCAAACATGGTTGTCATACCAATGTTTAAAGTTGACATAATATTATTTTTTTGGGTTTAATTAGTTTTTAGGATTTAGAAATTATTAGATTAAGTATAAAATAATCTATATTGAGCTAGTGGTATTATACTTTAAAGGTTAAGGTATTGAATCATTTTTATGGGTGTTATTATTGATGTTTTAGGAATTAATGTATTTCTTCATCACAAGATGTTTTATCTATATTTATTATTGTCTTAACCTATTATAATCATTATATTTTGATAGGTGAAATGAATTTTCTTTCATTTATGGATCTTATTATCCATTAAACATTGATTTTTGAGCTTCAAGAATTAAAACTACTCTTTTTCATTAATCAATAGAATCAGATGTGGAAACTGATTAAAATATTCAATCCAAAAAAAATAATATAATGTTAAAAGAAATAAAGTATGTATATTTTATCATGATATCCATATTTATGGTAAAATAATACCTTAGATCTAGGAAAAGGACCATGAAATATAAATGTTATCATTTTAACTTCATTTATGATCTTTCGATGGTCTTTTTTATCTCTTACTAATTTATGGTTTTGTGGTCAATAAATTTCTAATGGTCATGTTCTCTATCACTATATATTATTCATTTCATGCAATTATTTATACACCATATCCATATTTCCACTTCCAACTAATTTTCTCCTCATCTAGGAACTCAGTTTTGTGTTATTTTTGGTAACCAGTACACTACCTAATTACCCTTTTTAAAGGATGGTTTATTATTATTTTGTGCGATGTGAGTCTTAAACAAAATTATTTTAAAATATTTTTCCCTTTATTACCAATATAAAAATTTTGAGGATAAAATTTATTTAATGTGGGAAGAATATAACACCCAAAAAATTTAGTTTAAATGAATACTTTTCTTGATAACATTCCTAACATGCAACATAGAGCTTTAAGTGAACTATGATATTCTATAAAAATATTATTATTTAAATGTGACCATTATAAACTAACCATTTAATCGATGGTATAAATAGAAATAAACAAATTATGAAAAATAATTAGAAAGTATTTTACAATGATTTTTTTGATTAATTCATAGTAAATATGAACTCGATTTTCACAAAATTCATCTAATTCTTTAAAAATATGTTTTTATAAAAAATGGGTTTTATTAATTTTTTTGAATGGAAATTGAAATTTATTTCTAATAGTATTTAAAATTTTATTTTAGATAATGAATTTTATTTTTAAAATCATCATGTCTATGTTATATTAGGGTATTTTGTTTGTATTTTTCTAAAAAAATATTTTTAAGTGGATTGTGAAAAATAAAGTTTTTTGTAAAACCGCCATTTTGTTTTCCTTAAATAAAGTAATTTAAAATTATAATTATTTTTTATTTTTCATCTTAAAGTAACATAAGACACCTTTAATTAGAAATAATCTAATTAATTACATATGAATAATCATTATACTTGATTTTTTTATAAGATTCACTTTTGGGTTTAAAAAAATATTTTTCTAAAAATAGATTTTCATCAATTTTTGAATTTGAGAAAATTGAATCCCTAATATTAATTATAATTTAAAAATTTGGTAGTGATTATACTTTAATTTTTTTCAATTATTATTAGTAACTGAGGTAAAAAATCAATACTATGGTAATGGTTAGAATGGATCACGGGGGGGGGGGGGGGGGGGGTTAACTAAAAATAAAAGGGTTAAACTCACTTAAGATCTTATCTAAATGATATTTTATATCTATATTTAGATCATATATCTTAAACCATTCTAAAATATTCTATTTTTTATCCACATTTCATAGGTAGTCAACTAATATATTTTAATCTTTTGAAAACATCCATGTCTGTCCTCTCTCTCCCTAATAAAAGGACTTCAAATCTACTATCTTCATCACACATTATGAGCCTTCTATATCACCCAGAACCATTCCAATACATTCCTAACATCCATAAACATGATATAGATCTCTTTTTTTGATCATAATACCAACTTTATTAGTCTTAAGGTGTAACCCAAGGGAAGTTATCCAAAGAAGAGGTATAACTCTTAACAGAGTGTTTTTATTTTATTTATTATTATACCTCCTTAAATTATATGATAAAAATGATGATATAACAGAATAAATATCTACCATATACTGAAATGTTATTATTTCTATAGACAAACTTTATTAATCACCTTCTCAATACAAATGGGAAATGAAAGCATCGTTCCTGCATACGTGTAGACTACTATCTCACAAAGTGATGTATTTCATTTTTCATCACTATCATTCATGGATGGATATTATGGTAGATATAATTTTTATATATTATATTTATGAAATTATTATGATATTTAAATAAAATATATAATTTACCTTAGTACACTTCCACCCGCTAAAAAATGAAAACATCACTTGTGCTTATGTGTGGACTACCACCACTACAAAGTGATGTGATTCATTTTTCATGTCCTACTTTCTAAAATGGTTTTAAATATGTATATAATCAGTATATATTATATTTATAAAATTATTAAAATTATTTAAATGATTTAACCATGATCAAGATGCAAGGACCGAAAATACCAAACCAAAACTTAAATGAAAAGCGGAACAATTAACACTCAAAAACATGGATTTTAATAGAGAATTATTAATAAATGGGTGTAGAAATTTTATAAGTGGATTATATATGACATTATAAGTATGTATATAGCTCTTTTATATAAGTATAATAATTTTAAATTTAATATTAAATAGTTTTAAATGAATTATGAATCAAGTCAGACATTTGCTAAGTTTTTATTTCACAATCTCATCCTTATTCAGGATTCTTTATATTTAATTTTCCATTGGGGGAATTATATGAAAATTAAATCTAAAAAAAAAAAATTTATTATCCTATTATTATTTCTAGAAATTAATTTTTTTCCTTTCATCTTCCTCTCTCTAAGTACTCAAAATTATGAAATAACGTTTTTAAGGGAAACTGACTTTTTTTTCTATTCGATCGAGAATGTTTTCTTACATGTCCATATTTTCTTTAAATTTTTTCAATAATGTTTTAAATATTATTCAAAAATTTATTAAATTCATTTTTAATGATGTTTTAATTTCTATAAAATGTTTTTAAAGAAATATTCTTGTCATTTGCTGAATTAGACAGTTTTTATAGAATATGGGAAAAAAATCTTTATTTTAAAATACACAAAAATGACAACCTTTACCTCTATCATAACTACTATTTTATTTGAAGATTAATTTTACATTTTTTTTGGTTCATTATAAAGATTTTTTTTCATAATATTTTATAAATTTTTAGATTTAAAATTAGTGATTTCAAAATAGAAAGTACATTTTTCTCAAGAAATGTTACAATGATCTTTTAAAAGTATTTTCATCTATGTCAAAATACTTTGATTAATACAATTATTTAATGAGGTTATAATCTAATTATACCATTCACTATAATTCTCTATATGAATTGTCATCATTTTTACTAGGAAAATTATTGATATTCCATATTCTAGTTTACCTAATACAAATTGTTATTTAATTTTAAGACAATATGATTATGTTGAATTATTTATTCATATGATGAATGTACTAGACTTATTAAGTGAATGTTGGGGCCCAAAGTTACATAACCATTTGATAAATTTATTGGTCTCATAAGACCAAAAAGTTTTGATATTTGGTATATACCATACCCATTTATGTATGATTCCTTGTTACGAGTCATCGATGGTATATTTATGATATCTAATATTATGAATTCCATAATTATGAAATTTTTTATTGATTTCCATGTGATTATTTGAATAGTTATGTAATCTTTGGATAAGTTTCAAGATCTTGTGATTATTTATATGGCATTATTTAATCATAATTTATTCCTACTATATTATTCATGCCTTATTTTTTCTATGATAGCTTTCAATGTATACATTTCCTTACCAAGAAATTTAAGTTGCCCTTTATTTTGTATAATTTTCTAAATAATCCAGGATGTGTACTATGATCTATATGTTATGATATTCTATAGGGAATAATAATTTTATTAAACAAAATACTATGTTGTATTTTACACTTTCAAATGTATTATGAGATTCAAGCTTGTATCTAGTTTTCCAAGACTACTAAGTTATTCGATCCCTTGGGATGTGATCACTTGTATCTTGTTCATATTAAATAATTTAACCATTAGCTCTAGGCTTCTAGGGTTGGGATTGTTACAATTATCATGGGACAAAGGGGATATCTGAGAGCTCAGGTGGAGCACTTGGCGCCCCTTAGAAGGCTGTGAGAGACCCATTAAGCCTGTTATAAAGAAGTGGTAATGGGTCTGGGGATTTCTGGGACCTATCAAGCATAGTGGTACTACTAACAAATGAATTCACATTTTTAATAATTATATAATTATATCTATAAAAATAAAATAAAATAAATTCATTTAATGTTATCATATACAATATAAGGAATAAATTTCATAAAAATATTCATTTTGAATCTAAGATGTAACAAACTTGACTATAGTATCCTGAAGTCAATGGTTACTTTACTAAACTGGTACAATATACAAGATATAACATTACACGTGATCCAATAGTTTAATAGTCTTAGGATACTAGATACATACATGGATAACATATTATATTACAAAATATAAAAAAACATAAAAAACCTATAAGAACTTTTTTATTCCTTCTAGAATATCTTTAAATTATTCTGAGTTCTCTTTAGGGTTCCTTATAGAAATAAAGAAAAATAAATGGATTGTATTAAATTCTCAGTAATTAGTAGCGTATAATAGAAACTATTAGGTAATAAACTAGGGATGATTAATTTTTCAGGAATAAGTAATAATCAAATATTCCATATAAAAAATAACATGATCATGGAATATATAAATGGATAACATTACAATATTAAAAATCACATGGATAATAATAAATGATTTCATAATGATGGAATTCATAATTATAAATATATAAATCTTACTATCATGGACTCATTCCAAGGTATCTTACATAAATAGGTAGGATATTTTCAAAATACACAAGTTAGTTTTTTTTCATGACACCTACCAATGTATCAAGGGGGTGTATAATTTTAGGTCCCACCCATCACTAAATAAGAAAAATAAATGCATAATATAAAAGGAATGGATAAAAAATACAATTCATAATAAACATTCCTTAGTAATAAAAAATCATCCACATTAAAATGAAAAATGTACATAATTTCAATATTTCCCCAGTTAATAAATGGAATAATTTTCTTATTAAGAACCATTCAAACTGACACCATATATAGTAATGGGAATATGTCTCTGTAAATATTATAAAATTAAATATATAAATAGTGGAAATGATATAGAATAAATCCCTGAGATTAAATAATATGGACATGGAGGACTAAAACAAAGTCAAGAGAGAGATAAAAAGTGATAGAGAATATAACCCACATGAACAAATTAAGGTATAAATTATAAATTTTTAAGAGAGGAAATGTGTCCATTAATTAATTATAAATGAAATTAAAAAAATTAATTTTAAATACTATGAACTTAAACTTGATCCATAGAACATAAAATAATAAATAAAAGAAAAATACTTGAAAAGAATGGAGACTTGGGAAGAAAACCCTTATATTCCTATTAACATACATTTTAAAATAAAAATTTCACAAAATAATGTGAAAATAAATTAAATTGTAAAACCATTAAAAATTTAAGAGTAATATTCATTATGAATATGGTTATAGAAGTATGAAAAGTCACTCATGTGGTAAATGTTAAAAATGAGATTATTTTCACATCTTTGTACAGAAAGTCAAAAAAGACCCATGTAGAAAACAATAAAAAGATTAATTTTATGATTTTTTTTAAAGGAATTGTAATTAAATTTAAAATTTAATTAATACATAAAATTAATTTTAGATAAGAAAATTCATAAAACATTATATATAATATGAATATTGAGGAGAAATATTTCTGACCAGGAAGAAGAGATCATGTTAAGTCCTCTTACATGCATCCTTTCAGTTGAATTATGAACAAAAGAGAAGTTAAAAATTAATAAGAAATTTAAAAACCATAAATTACTAGAAGATAAGAAAATATATAGGGTTTTATATAATAAGAACATATAATTTCCTCAAATAGTAATTTAGAAATAAAAAATCTTGAATTCAAGGTGAGATTATAAAAAAATGCTCACCTCGAGTCCCAAGTCACCTCATGTATACTATAACCATCTAGATAATAAATGATACTTATTTATCATTTATATTAGAACCATTTTAATTTGTATTAACTTTTATATTAATCATTTATATTCATTTATTACATAGTAATTACATATTTTCAATTAATATTGATTATCAGTTGTTAGTAGTTTCAACCATCCCATGTTTGTTTCAATATAAAGGTTTTATTCATCATTAAATGTTCACGAGTTAATCATATTCATAATAATAAAGTTAATATAATATAATTTACATAAATATTAATGAAGTTTCATGTTCATTTAAGGGGAGTTATGTGTATGGTTCTCCAAAATGAAATCTATAATGTGCTTGTTTCAGTAATTTTTTAAAAATAAATTATGTTATATTAATACTGAGTTAAATATTAATATTATAATTAGATAACTAAAAACATTATTTAATTTTAAATATCATATCATACTAGAAATTACGTTTTCATAGTCATCCATGACATAATTTTTTTGTACAATTAATGTATGTGGTAAAACCAACCCAAACAAGAACATGCTATGATCGATGGATGGGTACGATTATGAAATGATTTTATTATGATATCCATATTTCATAAGTATAATGATGTTATTTATTTTTTTATTATATTTATAAATAACAATTTATTAGTGGCTTATGAATAAGATAAATAAACAATAATAATAGGAAATTATTACTTAAAAAATTAAATCATTTCTCTTCTTTGAATCCTTCTTAGTTTTGAATGAATTGAGGCATTCTCTTGAGAATAGGGGCTCATGAAAGTGTATTATAATTTTTAATGATGTAAATATGGAATATATTAGGGAATTTTTCAAATTTTTGGTGTGCCATTGAAGGGGAATTAGGGGGATTCTTTTATAGGTGAGATGGGTGAAATTTTATTAAATACATATTTATTAATATAAAAGGAAATCCATATTGAAGTCAAGTGGATCCAAAATAGAAAATTATCAAGGATAAGAAAATTTAAGGTTGATAAATCCCTCATATACCCATCAAAATATATGTTTCTTAATATTTCATGACTTTTCCCCTTAATTAAACATTTGTACTATATTATAGCATTTACACTGATAACTATATTTTTCCTTAGTAACTTATTTTTATGAATAAAATAGAAATTATATTTTTTACCTAATTTGGACATGATGATTAAAAATACTAATTTTTTATTAGATTCAATACTTAAAAATGATAAAAATTAACATTAATATAAGTACGCATAACGTATGATTTTTTTAGAAAAATGTATTTTTAAGCATAAAAATGAAAATAATATTATTTTGGATAATGATTATAAATAATATTTATTATCATGATATTTATTGGTTTATTTTTTAAAATAAAATTGTGTTATTTTAATTTCTAACCAATCTAAAATCAAATGGAATATTGCGAATAATTAATTGAATAAAATGAACCAAAATTATTTTTTATTAGAATATAATATAAAATTGGTTCTAACTTGTCAAAAATAGGTTTCTAAATCCAAAATATTAGTTTTAAATACATTATTTTAATCTTTAAAAACATATTTTATCGAGAAAAAGGTTTTATAAAATTTTATGTCATTATTATATCACGTCGATTACATATATGTTTCGGTATTTGTAAAAACTAAATTTTTATTATTACATAAAAAAGAAATCACTTTGAAAAATTCTATAAATTCATCATAATATAATTTCAATATTTTGAATCCAAAAATTATTTCCAATTTATCATTTTTAAATTATAAATTTTTTAAATATAACTTTTAAATACATTCATGAACAAAATAGTCTTTATGTTGTACTATAATGATTTGATAATATAATGCACCTTGTGTAATAGTTTTTGAGATATAATGTTTACCTACTATTATAGAATATTTTATATTACATTCCACACCCCTTAACTATTTTCATCCTCAAAAGTTTTGTTATAAATCACCCCATAAATAGACGTGAGTAATTCTTAATAATTTCCTATTAAGGTTCCTGTGTTTCCTCCTCTAACTTGTGATTCCTATAAATTATTTTTCCCAATAGAGTTGTGAGATTCTGCAACACTTTTTTCTATTGTATAGTTTCTATAAAGACTCTTCATTATAAGAAAATTTAGGTTCAAAATCTATTTCCATTTTAGTGAGTCTGTGAATTTGGTTGGACATGTACTTCCACAATAATGAAATATGGATAAAATCATGAACTTTAGAGAGGTTGTGTGTCATATCCAAATAGTAATCCACAACTCCAAACTCTATCTAAATTTTCAAAAGGCCTGATACTATTAGGACATAGTTTCCTCTTCTTTCTAATCTATATAACTTCTTTCCATGGAGATAACTTTAAGAATACATGACTCCCCTTGAAATTCCTAGTACTTCCTCCGATCATCATCATAGATATTCTATATTCTTTGAACCAGATATGAGCTTGAATTTACCCCATAGTTAGAGTTGTCTCCTTGAATTTTTTTGGACTTATTAGCTTCCTTTTTCCAATTTATTCCTATTAAGTTGGATCATGACATCTATTTCCATACAATGCTTTATAATGTTCCATATAAATAGTTAAATGGAAGTCATTGTTGTGTGAATGCTCTACTTAAGGTTGATATTGGTCCTGTAATCCTTGAAAATCAGGTGATAATGTTCTCAATAGGTATTGTATTGAATAAATAGTACTTTTAAACCCCCATTAGTTTGAGGATGATAAGAGGTTCTCAGATGTATCTAAGTGTTGAGATCCCTATAAATATGAATCCAAAATTTCTATGTAGAATGAGGTCCACAATCATATACAATTGGTAAAGGTGCACTATAATGAACTGACCCAGATACCCTCTCAAAATTGGTACCTAACCTAATCTTACACCTACCCGAAGGGAGTCCCTGATCCCAACTGGATGTGAACTTGCACCTGGGAATCAATCAATGACTAGAGGGAACAATTTCTCCTAACTTGAAGCAACAACATGGAATATATACAAATTAAAAAATAAACAATAGAAGATATAAATATATTCACTAAAAGATAAGTAAAAATGGAAGTGATACAACTAAAAAGGTATAAAAAAATAACCAATATAAAATTAAAACTACAAATGAATAAAAAAACCAAAAAACTAATCCAATAGATGCATGCAGTATTGTGGAAAATCTCTGAAAATATCACCACCAACTACCCAAAACCCAGCTAACATAAAACCTACCAGCCTCATTGTGGCACCTTGCGTTTCCCTATATCAAATGAAATAATCAGGTCTATGAACAACTGAAGGGTTTTACCGGGTGTGAGGAAATAGGATCAATAGGATCTCACTCATGTTTTATATAACAAGTCTCTGTATAATAATCCAATCTTGCTCAAAATTAAATAAAACAAGGAATGATATACATTTTAGAAGTTTTCATCTGAAAAACTTGGAAAAACATTTAATTTCTCCTTTTTCCACATTTCCAAAAAAAATCATTTAAATCAGTTTAAAATAATTTTATATATATATATACACACATATATATTAAAATAGATATATCATGTAAAAATAAATAATGCATTGCATATCATATAATATCCATGGGATTTCAACTCAAAATAATAAAACCCAAAAGAAAAGCATAGGTAACATCATGAAAAAGATTAAACTAGGTAAAGATAACTTGGAAACATATACCTAATAGAGATAACTGTAGAAAAATAAAGTTAGTAGACATATGAATCAAGTCAAGTGAGAAGATTAACACCAAATAAAGTTAACCCCCAATATGTATAACATGTCCATAGAAAAATAGGCACAGGGACTAGAGAAAATCCACATGAGAAACCCCCCTATAGTTTACGAGACCTATTTATTATACCTTCCACCAAAGTAAACAAGATTTTATATGTGTTTTATTTTCTAAATCAATTCATAAAACCATTTTCATCAAACTATTATTTGAAAAAAATTTCACAAAACCATTTCAAAATTCTTTGAAAACCCTTTTCATTTACCAAAATTAGGGGGAAACCATCTTAAAAAAAACCCATTTCCACACACATAAATCTAATTATTCTATCATGAAATTTTATTTATGAAAAAAATTATCAAAAAATGAATAAATTTAGTCCTCCATCATAGGCTAGAGATGAAACCACCTACCTCAAAACTCAAGTCACACACAATTATAATAGGTTCAACCAAAAATAAAAAACACAAAACAATAATGGAGGCACTAGAACAAATCCACACATCTAAAAATTGATTCAATTTAGAAAAAGGGCCACTGGATAATAGGAAGAAACAAATACCTCAAGAATTTTTACCCACTACACAATAACCAATAAGGAAAAGGTCCCAATAATAAGATCGAAAAAATGATCTAGGATGGTTTAAAAAGGTACATCACCATGGTTCAATGAATCTCATAACACAATGAAACCATGATGAAAGGAAATAGAGAATAATAAAGGATTAATCACCTAGATAGATTCCACCCAACCTAAATGTTGATCAATCACTGGATGAAGTGATTGATATGGAGAAAAGGTCACTCAAATCACAAGAGGAAAGATCTGGGTCATGAGGGTAGAAGGATGCATAAGAATGAATGAAGCACCAGCCGTGAAACACCTTAAATACAAAAATCTTGACATTTACATGACGTGTAACCAATATACACATTGTTTAATAAAAATTGTTTGAATACATTGAAAACCAATTTACTTTTTATTAAAAACAATATTTTTAACTTTACATGGAATGTAAAATATTCATGGTGTGTACTCCCATAATGTTGTGTACCAGGTTAACAACATCTTCCCTAGAGAAATTACATGTCATTTACTACAATTACACTATGTGTATTTCTCCTAGAGACTATAAATATTCTCGATTCTTACATGGAAACCTAAAACCAACTCGGGCATTCTATAACCTTAGGGAGAAACCCAATAATCCATTACAAGTTTATACCTAAAATATATTAATTAAAACAAAAAATAATCCCTTAACTTTAGATAATTTTCCTCATAAAATTATCTTTATCCTTGGGAGTCCCAAGATGAGCCCTATTCAAGAGGAAAACAAGAAAAGAGAAGAAAATACCTAAAAATGGGTAATGGGGTGTTAAAAACTCTCCACCGAAATACCATCCATCCTTGGGAAGTGATGTGGAAGAATATAGTTTGGTAAAGAGTTGAGGCCACTGATCCATCATCAAAGACTCATTCTCCCAAGTATCAAGAGAACCTGATATGTGACTCCACAATAATTTGAACAAAATAATCAACATCCCATGCAAGAATTTCACTTAAGAGATAATGATCTTAATTGGATATTAAACAATAAAAAATCTAGCTCTAACTCAATATATTATAATGTAATAATGTTATAGGGATTAGGATGGCATTTCCTAAGCTAAAATACGTGAAAAACCTCAAGAATTTCAATCAACTGATCCAAAAATTTCAACCAATATGAAACCTGAATAAGCTTCTTAGTGACCTCATATGTTCCAACATATCCTAGATCTAACTTTATAGGTTTTCCAAGATGACAGTGACCCAACCAAGGATAAAACTTCAAGAAAACCTAGTATCCTATAGAATACAACAAACAATGACACTAATAAACCACATAATACTTATATCGACTCTGAGCTATAATAATAAGCTAACATATATCATGAATCCTCATAAACATATTACGAACTAAACTCAACCCAACAAAGAAGCCTCACCCACCACTTCCCAATAAATAGGTTATCTTCATGGGTGATAATAAAATGAATCAAAAAGATCCATTATAATTGAAAAATGATAACTATTGTTATAAGAAAACTCAACCTGCTCGAGATGGAGATCATAAGACCCACAAAAATCTAATACATTGGCATAGAGCATATACTCCAAGATCTGAATAGCATGCTCCCATCCGACCGTCTGTCTATGGATGATAAGTTGTACTCAACCTGAACTAAGTTCCCAATTCCTCCTGGAGACTCCTCTAGATCCTTGAGTTAATCCTAGGATACCTATTTAAAACAATGGTAGAAGGAACCCATGTAGTGTCATAATTTCCATATATACATCTTATCGATATGTTCAACATTTTTGGTGTCTTTGATTAGAATGAAGTGAGATCCCTTTTTTCCAATCAATCAAAATTTCTATAGCATTCCTCCCTCAGAGTGTTTTTGGTAATAAAACAAAAAATCCATGTATAAATTATCCCATTTAAAAATATACATTGGAAGATACAAGAGAAAACTAAAAGGTTTTATATGATCTTCTATTATTTTTTGGTAGGTGTAACAATGAGACACATAATCAATAATGTCATGCTTCATACCCAACCACCAGAATCTCTATCTCATGTCATAACACATCTTTGTAGTTCCCAGATTAATGATCCTTGAATAATTATGAAAAAAATGATCCCCTTACTAACCCCATGATGAAAAACATTCCCCAAGATTGAGAATACTATATAAAGAGAGAGAAAAACTAAAAAAGGTCTCCCCACCATATAGGTTTTCTCAAATTCCTCTGAAATAGACACCCTAATTCTGACTTTGCAGAATAGACTCAAGGAGAGATGATGATAAATAAACACTAGTAAAAAACATACCTAAAACATCCTCCCAAGAATCTAGATGCAATTGAGGAAAAAGTCCCATAAGGTCCCCTCTTCATTTTATTCGAAAACATATTGTGATGTAACTTTACCATTGAGATAAAATGTAATGATATTTCCCTTCCACATGGTGTAGGTGATATCAAAGTCAAAACTATGAAGGCATTTAAACCATATTTTCTATATGATATTCAAATCCTTCATAGAAAAGATATTTCTCAAAATCTTATGGTTAGGAAAACTGTGATCCTCTCCTAAAAAAGATAATGCTTCCAACACTTAAGTGCATGCATTACTATGGAAAAAATTAAATCATGGGTGGGACAATTGTCATCATGTGGTCAAAGATAATGAGTGTCACAAGATACCACATGATCATCATTCATGAGAAAACAACCCTAACTAGCACAAAAAACATCATATAAAACCACATACCCTCTACCAGGCTCATCTAAGAACATGATCAAAATTGATGTTAGAAGCCCTTTCATATCATAGAAAGAATACTGGAACTTTTCATCCCACATGAATTTCACCCATTTCATAGTAAGAGATGTCAAAGGATATTCTAACTTTGAGAAATATTTGTTGAACTATCAGTAGTATCCAACAAGACTATAGAAGCTCTGAATCTCAAGGACATTCCATGGTTCTTCCAATGACAAAAATATATTCAACTTCTCAGGATGAACTAATAATATATGCTAAAAAATCACTTGCCTTGAGAAAATTACCTATTGGATCCATAAATTTCATTTTGAAATCATTCCATACAAATAGTGACTCCTCAGGATTTCCAAAACCAGGTTCAAATGGTGCTCATTCTCATGCTCAGATATCAAATAAACTAAGTTATCATCCACAAAAACTACCATAAAAGTGTTGAGAAACTGATGGAATATCTGATTCATCAATTCTATAAAAAATTTCAGAGAATTAATCATAAAAAATGACATAACAATATATTCATAACAACCATACATACTCCTGAAATCCTTCTTCACTATATCACACTCTTAAACTCCGAGCTGATGAAAACCCGACTGGATATCAATTTTAGAAAACCACGTTTTCCTATTTAACTAATCAAACAAATCATCAACACTAATAAAATGTTAAATGTTCTTAACTATTACGTAGTTCAACTTTCAATAGTCCATTCATAATCAGAGTGAACCATCTTACATCTTGGAAAAGAGAACTGGGGATACCCATGGTGAAGGACTAGGGAGAACAAAACTCATTACCATCATATCATCTAACTAATTATTGATCTCTTTCAGCTTTGTTGGTGTTGTAAAATTATAATGTATAGAAATGGGTTGTATACCTAGAACCATGTCAATCATAAACTCTACCTTCATATTTGTAGGAATATAAGATAATTCATTTGGGAAAACATCAGGAAAATCTTAAAAAATAATAGGAAGATAAAAAATAAAAGAAACCTCATCAGATATAGCTATAATAGAAGACAAAAATCTCCCAAGATCTAGGTGGGAAGTTCCTTTATGTCCAGACATTGGATACCACTCTCCATGAAACTCTAGTGAGATTCCACCAGCCACAAGAAATGAAACACACTGAAGATAACAATCTACCTCTACATGATGAGCAACAAGACAATCCATCTTGATAATGATGTAAAATATATTTAGATAAATAATGAGGAAATCCAAACTAACTCTGTATCAGCTACCGATAGCACACAAGGACTTCGAAACCCCTATTATTTCCTCTTCCCAAGATGTGTTGTTAACTCAATAATAAAGGATATGAGATCTGTTGGAAGTTAAATCATATAAAAATGTCCATATATAAATGAGTGAGAGGAATAAGTATTAAATAAATAAATCTCTACTGAGGATACAATAAATATGGTACCTCTCACAGTCACTAGTCCCATGTCTACCACCACAGAAAACTCTTCTACTACATAAAGGTGATTCACTCTAAATGCCTATGCATGGATCCCTATAGTCTTTGAAGTATATGACTACACCAAAGTATCCATTAGAGTTGATGATCCATGACCATATATAGGTGTAGATATATCATGAAAAAAATGTTATATAGAACCATAAATCCCACAATTGTTACACATATTTATAGGTGATGGACAAGAACACCAGGTTTCTACATCCTTGACATAATGATAGAAAGTCAGATGATCATTACTAATTGAAAATGGAGGTGCTAAAGAGGCATTTTGACGATAACCATCTCCACCACTCCTGTGATGATCACTCCCCTTCCTATTTTCCCTAGGGCGCCACTGAATCATTCATTAGGTGGAAGAGAAGGGGTAAAATGTATGACCTTTACTTCCATATTTATATCTTCCATAATATCCTTTTATATCATCTCAACATAGGTCAAAATATTTAACATAAATACCTATGGTTTGATATCTCATTGCAAACACTACTGGTACATTTGAGCTTTCGGCTGGTCATTATTTACAACCTATGGTGAAAAACATACCAACCCATCAAACCGATTGGTGTACGCTGATAGTAAATTCTCTCTCGACTATAAATTTAGAAACTCCAGAGACTTTTCCATCATCCAAAAATCTAAACAAACCTACTGGAAAAAAAGATGCATGAAACCCTTCCACTCTATTCCCACATATCTATCTACCTGTACCATGGAATCCCACCATCACTTGTTGGGACCCTCAAGCTTGTATGTTGTACACTTCACCTTGATACTCTCAGGTGTTTAAAGAAAGTAAAAAATATGATCGATCTTTCCAAGCCAATATTACACCACTTGAGGTTCATTCATACCTTTAAAGGACAATGACTTCTCATTCAAGAACTATCACAATCGATCACTTTCTCCTACAACTCCTTATTGTACCTCAAAAAATGTGTTCTGAGCATGTGGTGCATTCTATTTGACAACACAAACTATCCCATGACATCCTTGATAAAATTTTGATCGAGGGGTGGATTCCCTTGAGGAGAATTAGCTACATACTCCAATAGAACTCACAAAACATTTCTCAGAGCCATACTATTGTACAAAAAAACAAAAGAAACTATTAGATATAGAAGAATCTTTGTTCAAACTAGAATACTCTAAGAAAAAACAATGACCAAGATCAATAATAAAAATAAGAGACACACTTCCCAACATCCCTTGGAAACTTGAGTCTCTTCACAACATGAGCATTCCAAACACTCACCGCAACCTACCTATCATGTCCCAAAAATCATATCTATAGTATGCGAAAGGTCTCAACAAAGAAGTGGAATCCTAAAGAAAAACCCTAGACCTGGGATCCTTGATACTAAATTGTAACGAACTGACCCAAATACCCTCTCAAAACTAGTACCCAACCCGATCAACGATATATCCATAGGGCATTCCTGATCCCCATGGGATAACGACTATCACCCTAGAATCAAAGAAAAATAAGAGGGAATAATTTCACCCAAACTAAAGCAACAACACAGTATATATACACCTAAGAGAAAGGGATAAAAAAAGATATAAATATATTCATTAAAATATATGGAACAATGGAAGTGATAAAACTAAAATTGTAGCAAAAATAATCTCCAAGAGAAAATTCCAACTGCAAAGGACCACATAACCAAAAACTAGTCTAAAAGTTCCATGTGATAGCACATGAAAAATCCCACCATCTCACCACCAACAACCCAAAACCTAATTAACATAAAAACTCACTACCTTGCTTTGGAACCTTTCCTTTCTTTACATTGTAACGCCCCGACCCCAGTTACCTAGAGTCGATGCATTATTAGATAATATTGGCATGATACAAGGAAATCATGTCCCGAAAGACCAATCAGTTTAGTATCCTTGGAAATACTAGATACATTCATAAGTTTTACATTACATTATAAAATGAAAAACTACAAAAACATTGTTTCCATAGACCACACTCATATCCCCTCAGACTATCCCTATAGGTCTGTCATAAAATACTTCTTCACATCCTGGGAAAAATAAAACATAGAAATGGGTGAGCTCATATTCTCAATAAGGATAACAATATATCGGAAACTTTCATAAATAAGAACAAACATTTAAGGCAATGTATAAGACTAAAACAAAAGCCTTTTAAACATGAACTTTTGCATAATATGGAAAATATAAAATCAAATAATTCCATTTACTTATTCACATGGATATTCTACTAGTCTAATAATCACATGCAACATCAATAGCCACTTTCATAATGATGGAATGCATAATGCCAGAATTCATAACCACATATTCAAGGCCTTGTGCCAAGACTACAAATAATATTTTATTAAGGACTTGTTCCAATACACTAGTTTGTCTCATGAGACCTACCAATGCATCGAGGAGCAATAACGGGCTCCACCCGTCACATACTAAGTCCAATGCATTCCTCATATGAAAAGGTTTAAACATAACATAAACATTCATATTAAAACTAGCATACGAAATGTCAATAAATTATCTATAAACCATGAATAGTGTAAAAATAACACATCTATAGTCAAACATATCAAAAAACCTTCAATACAATATGGAAGTTTTTTATCATAATAAATCAACTTCAAATAAGCTTAAAATCCATCAAAGGATGTTGACATAGATGAAATCAAAACCTTTTTTAGAGAAATTTCTTTTTCTATTTTGAAATAATTTAAAATTAATATAATTATAAAAGAAAAAATTTATTTTGGAAATATTCTTATAAGCTTGTAAGGGAAACTTTGATGATGTTATAATGGCGGAAAATAGCCTCACCTGCTGTATAAGTTAAAAAAAACATTCTTACCTTAATTTCGTCGAAGGTCATAAAGTACCTTGTTTGGAAAATGACAGAAAGATTCCTTTATATAAGGTAAAATAAGGGTATAAATGAATTTAACCCATTGTCCTGTCAATAGTAAAAATGTTTTGAAATACATTTTTAATAATCATGGATGTGGATGATAAAGAGGTCCCAGTAGATAATTACGTATAAACAACCTTGGATAATGAAGAGATTGTGAAATTAACCCTTACCTTATTCTTTTACTTGGTCTAGGGTAGGTTAAACTCCTGTATAATGGTGAAATAATTGTTATTAAATTATACAAGAACCATATACATTAATATTATATCATATATGATCTTCTAATATTGCTTTGTTAATGATATTTCAGTATTATCATTGTTTCAGGTGTTACTTGATTCGTTTTCCTTTATATGATTTGTTACGTAAGTAATGTTTATTGTGGATATGATGTATCTTATTCATATTCAGAATGATATTATGTCTTTACACATTATTTTTAATCATCAAATGAAAATTATTCTTGAATGGATACGATGGGGAATGAATCTCATCACGTTCGTGGAGACGGTAATCCGTACGTACGCACGAGCAACAATATCATTATTTTGATATTAAAATAATATATAATTGGATGTTATATCATATATAAAGAATCATTATCATGTTATATTTATTATTTACATCAATTATATATCATTATTATACCCATCCAAATAATAATGTATTGAATAACAGCTACACCACAACGTGGAGACGGTAAGACGTACGTATACACGTATGGTGACATGTTATTCAAAGGATGAATAGAATAATTAATATGGTTGTACCATATTTATAATAAAATAACAGTATATAGAAGATAATTTAGTTATTATTTTAGAATGGAAACAAAAAAGAAAGAGGAAGTGGAAGAAGAAAAGAACTTGAAAGAGGTGATGAAATATTTACCTCGTTTTCGGGTTCTTCCTTTCGATTTGATCAAAAGGGATCCTTAGGTTGGATTTATGACTAAAGGAATTCCTCTAGGATGAAGTGAGGATAGTTGAGAGGATATTTGGGTAGGGTTTAGACGAGCCATATGGCTTTGAAGGTGTTAATTTGAGAGAATGGGAAGTGCCCTTTTATAAGAGGGGTGAAGGGAACCTTAGGAAAAGATTGAAATATTATTTTATAATAAAATAATTTTCAGTTTCTAATGGAACAAAAATGATTTATTTATAGGATAAGGTGGTTATGGGTTTAAAACTACTCAACCAATAGGTTTTATACAGGTTTGGGTCACTATATTAACCTTATCTTTTAGATTTAACTCTTAGTTAATTAGTTTGACATTTACCATGTCTCTTTGTATTTTTATATTATATGGTTAATAAACATACTATAAACTTCCAAGAGAAACTCAAGTGGTTCATTAATGACATATATAATATTATTTAAGACCTTTTTCCAAACCTTATATTTTTAGGAATAGAATATCAATTAATAATATAATTTTTTTTAAAAACTCTTTTATGTCAATTTTGACACTATTTGCTATTTTGTTTTTGTTAAATTTATAACAACATTATTACTTCGAAAAAAATTCATTTAATCAACCCTAACATGTCATATTAACCTATAAAATTAGTGGAATTCATAAAAAGTCTCAAATTACATTTATTTGGATATTTATAATATCAATTATTTTAATATTTCATTAATAAGGTAATTACTACATCATCATTGTGTCATAAATAAATTAAATTATTTAATTTCTAAAAAATATAAATAAAATACCATTATGTATGAAATATTTTTAGGTTTCTAATGAAAATTTATAATCGAATTTATCTTATTTTTAACTCTATATTATAAATGTTTTAGTTATTAAACTTTGAATTTAGCACTTTTAACTCTACTTTGAATTAAATAATAATAAATGTCCTAATCTAATCCAAGTGGACCTAAAGGATAATACTTTATTCCTAAGGTTGTTTTTGGTCGAATTACACTTATCCAATAGAATTAGGACATGTGTTATGGTAATAATAATATCATTTTTACCTTTAATTACCCTATTTACTTTTAACCGTGGTAAACAAAAGTCAAAAGTTACTATTCACCAAAAATTATTTTCATCTCATTGAACCACATTTTACTTATTGATATCAACTGTATATATCGAATTTTTTAAATTCCACTCACAGAAGCAGTAAAATTAAGTTTTATGTAAATTTGCAAATGCTCCTAGGAGGTGGGTAAAAGACGGTAAAAAGTTCAATAAATTTTTTATATATCTAAAATTATTATAAACTGACTCCAATGAATTACATTGAACTTATATAGGTATTATGTATCTATTTTTACCTAAAATAAATTTAAATAAAATAAATAATTATTTAAATAAAAAGTCGGTTTTAGACAATAATTCATTGTTTTTCACTATTCATCAAAAATTGAAAGTTTTCAAAAAAATACCAAAAAATAACCCTAAGCTAATTTTGATATTCCGAATCCAAAAATGAAGTCCATTTTGAAATATAAAATTTATAAAATTTCAAAAAGTGGGTATTACTATTCATAACGGCTAGTTTGATTGGTTGTGGTGTGTTTGAACTCGAAGTTTCGTACAACACAAGCTACTATATTATTCAAAGGGAAACGTATCGTGAAAGCTTAGGGTGTTACATACATCGAAAGACATAACCAGTTCTATGTAACATCGAAGGGGTGTGTAGGGTTTGAGATAATAGGATCAACAGGATCTCACCCAGGTGCTCCATAACAAGTATCTGTATAATAATACTGGCACGATCAACCTTAAAGAAAAAAATCCATGATATACATTTTAACATTTTTTTCTCAAAACCATGGGAAATAAATTTAATTTCCTCTTTTTATACATTTATAATAAAATAAAGTAAATTAGTTTCAAATCATTAGATATAAATATATCAAAATAAATATATCAAGTCAAAACAAAGTATGTGTTGTATGTCATATCATATCTATGGAATTACAACTCAAAATAATACCAACCAAAATAAAAGCATAGGTAACATCATGAAAATTATTACATGAGGTTGGTATAGCTAGGACACATGTACCTAACATAGAAAATTTCACAAGCATCAAGCCACTAGACATATGCATCAATCCTAGCGAGCAGAGGAACACCTCAGAAAGTGAACCCCACAATAGGTCTAACAAATCCCTATAACAATAGGCATAAGAAGTAGAGGAAAGATCATTGAGAAAACCCCCAAAAATTGACAGACCTATTATTATACCATCCACCTAAGTACCCAAGGATTCCTATGTGCTATATTTTCCAAATCAATTCATCAAAAATTTTCATCAAACCATTATTTGAAAACCATTCTGAAAAACCATTTCACAATGCTTTGAAAACCATTTTCATATACCAAAACATGGGGAAATACATATTTTAAAAAGTCCATTTCAATGAACACAAATCCTATAAGTCAATCATGATAATTAATTTATGAAACAATTTATCATAAACTAGAGCAATGCGGTTAACCAATATAGGCTAGAGATAAAACCACCTATGTAAAAACTGGGGTTTCACATGCTCTTAATGGGATCCACTAAAAAGAAAGAACACATAATGATAATGGATTCCCTAGAACCAATTAAACATCTCAAAGTTGACTCCATTTAACAAAACGGTTGGTGGATAAGAGGAAATAAAACATTCCTCAGGAACGTAGACCTGCTGCACCATAACCAACAAGGAAATGACCACGAAATACGATGAAACAAAGGATCTAGAAAGGAATCAAGAGAAACATCACCACAAGTCAATATATATCATTACACAATGAAACAATGCTACCACAATAAAAGGAAAAGAAAAATAAGAAATGATTACTCAACTAGATAGATGTAACCCAACCACAATACTGATCAATCATTGAATGAAATTATTAGGGTCACTACTATAAAATCATCCTTTAACAGTGCTAGAAATGGCCTTTATTAGTGCTCAAAAATCACTAAATACATGAGAGAGTTTAAATTCCCAAGAATGTTAGTAGCACTAAAAAAACACGGATAAATGGGACCTTTATCAGTGTATTCAGAAGTAGTGATAAAGGACACACTTATCAACACTTTTTTAGCACTGCTAAAGGAAAAATTTATCAATGCTTTTAAAAGCGCTAAAAAGGGCCATTCTACAGTGTGATATAACAGCACTCTAGAGAACCACTGCAGTGTGTTGTAACAACACACTGTAACACCAAAAAAACCATATATCAACACAAACAAGTACTAATATTGGATTTAAATGAAATAAAATCTACACCACAAACACAAGGAAAACACTACATTATAAACATTTCAAACATTGGTTTATATAATTATATAAATAAAAATTATTAAATACATTAAAAAACATCAACGTTACTTTATATTTTAATCCTGAACCGACTCATTCTATTACCAAACAAACCACCCCTGCTCAAGAAAAATAATTCCCCTACATAAGAATGAAATTCTAATGTTAGAAACAATATGAAAAAAACAACTAAAAGTGTTAATTTTACTAAAATTGATATTAATTTTAAATAAAAAGATACACTTGGAGTCACACAAGTCACACTGTGCATCAGATTGAGGTGAGGATGATTCCAACACGTCACAAATTAATTGTGTATATTTTTCATAAAGTATCCAAAAAATATGAAGGCGTTTTATCAGTTTTGAGTATTTCAGTTTTCCTTTTTACTAAAATGTTATTTTAAACTAGAAACATGTACTTTTGAATCATTAAGATCACATCACGTATCGGTTTTACATGAAATGGATTCCTACAATTCACAAATTAATCATTAATTTTTTCCCCTAAATTATCAATAAAATATGAGCATGTTTGATCGGTTTTCAGTGAGTGAAACTTTTTGAACAAAAATATTGATTTTAAATTGATAATAGAAACTTTGAGTCATACTGGGCACATCATGTATCAGATTGAGAGGAAGATAATTCATACACATAAAAAATTACTATAGATCATTTCATAATGTATCAAAATGATCATAATGTGTTTTATCTGTTTTGATAAGGACAGTTGTCCATTATACTAAAATTGATGACAATTTCAAATAAAAATATTCACTTTGAGTCATAATAGTCACATTGTGCATCAGATTGAGGTTTGGTTGATTTCTACCTATCCCAAATATATTATGGATCATTGTACTAAAGTATAAAAACAATCTAAATGTGTTTTATTTATTTTGAATACATCACTTGTCTTTTTTACTAAGATGTCATTTTAAAATTGAAGCACGCACTTTGACTCATACCGATCACATTGTATATCGGATCAAGGTGTGGTTGATTCCTACACATCAATAATGACTTAGGAATCATTTTAATAAATTATTTAAACAATTTGAATGTGTTTTCTTGGTTTTGAGTAGGTCATTTGTCCTTTTTACAAAAATTGATGTCAATTTCAAATAAAAACACACACGTGGAGTTATATCGGTCACACCATGCATCAGATTGAGGTGCGAATAATTCATGCATGTCTCAAATAACTTATGTATATTTTTTATAAAGTATAAAAAAATATGAATGTGTTTATTAGGTTTTGTTTAGGTCAGTTTATTTTTTATTAAAATTGACGTCAATTTTAAATAATGGCTCCCATAGAGTCATACCGGTCACACTGTGCATCAGATTGAGGTACAACTGATTCATACACATTCCAAATCACTTATGGATTTTTCTCTTAAAGTATCAAAACAATATGAATGTTTTTTCTCATTTTTGAGTATATAACTTGTATTTTTTACTGAAATTTCATTTTAAATGTGAAACATGCACTTTGACTCTTACGAATCACATCATGTATCAATTTGATGTGAGATTAATTCCTATGCATAAAAAATGATTTATGAATTGATTCCCTAAATTATTATGAAAATATGAGCACATTTGCTCAGTTTTGATTGAGTGAAACTTTTTAAAGTCAAATTTCAATTTTAAACAGATAACAGATACATTGAGTCAGTTGTATTTTTTATGAAAATTAATGTCAATTTAAAATTGAAATAAGTGCTTAGAGTCGTACTGGTCACATAATGTGTCAGATTGAGGTGCTGCTGATTCATACACATCCCAAAGTCTTAAAACAATCCCAACTATCAATGTTACCATGATTTCTATTGACTTTCTTTATCGAACTGTAAACACTACATGAGAAACTTCAAACAAACCCCATAAACTTGAAAAAAAGAATCCACCTATATAAGAAAACGACTATTATGTGAGTAATACTAAAAATAAATAAATTAAACATAAATATGAAACAATACATTAATTCCATAGATAATTATTTTACTATAAAAGACATAAATATTACATCTGTGATTGAGTAGAGACAACATCATTGCTCTTCTTGCAAAGGTAGGGGAGAGGACATGAAATAAAGTGATAAATGAAACACTATAAGGGTGAAATGGTTTTGAGGGAAAAGAAGCACAAAATTTGGACAGAGCACCCCAACCCAGATAAATGAATCCACCTTTATAAGAAAAAAATCATTACATGAGTAATAATAAAAAGAAATAAATTAAACATAAATATGAAACAACAAATTAATTCTATGGGCAATGATTTTATTGTGAAAAACATCAATATTGCCTCTGTGATTGACAAGAGATAACGTTATTTATCTTCCTGAAAAGGCATGACTGTCTCGTGGCACACGACGTGGTCATGGGGGAGAAACGTGCGCTACCCGACGGTTGATTAGAGAAGATTGGGTTCTACCTAATCACTCATATCGGGTGCACCGTTTTCACCTCGAAACGCCCAATGGTTCCATATCTAGCAATACGTGGACCTGCTTTCCAAAGGCATGAATTTGCTGGGTGGTTTGACCAGTGATGCTTAAGAACTCACATTGGTCGAGAGGATGGGAAGTCGGGCTCATCACACCCTTTTGGGGGGAATTATTGCCTGTTTCGGGACTCTATTATATATTTAAGATGTATTAATATGTTTGAGAATCTTTGGTTTATACCCAAGTATATTATCCATGGATTACTCCTGGTCGGCAATGGTTAGCTGGACGTAGGGGTTCAGAGTCATTTATGTTCGAGGTTTACCATCCCTTGTTGGATTAATGACCCTGAGGAGTTTGGAATCATTGATACAACACCGGTTTAAATCCTCGTAACCAGGAACTCTGGAGTTTATTGTCATCCAGGGGGGATAGGTAACGACCTGAGAGTTTGATCAAACCCATGGTATGGGCCTCCCACGTATCCATGTGAGAGGAATCAGAATTCACGTAGTTTGGTTTGGTATGGGTCTTACACTCTAGGTGGACCGGGGTTGGTACGGTGAACCAACATAAAGATGGTCGGATCGACCAGGTGTTAGGCTTGAACCTCAGGGAGGCTTCCTACATACCCTGCCTAGGAGACAGATATCAAAGTCCTCATAGTTTGAATGGGAATGTCAGAGAACCGACATGAATGTGGACCCAGGGGTCCGATGGTGATCGATCTTGAACCTCTTGGAGGCTTCATACATATCCCTGTGGTGGGGAATCAAAGTCCATGTAGTTCATATGGTGATGTCGGAGAACCGACATGAATTTGGACCTGGGGGTCCGATGGTGATCGGGCTTGAACCTCTTGGAGGCTTCCTACGTATCCCTGTGGTGGGGAATCAAAGTCCACATAGTTAGGATGGCGATGTCGGAGAACCGACGTGAATGTGGACTAGGGGGTCTGATGGTGATCGGGCTTAAACCTCTTGGAGGCTTCCTACGTATCCCTATGGTGGGGAATCAAAGTCCACGTAGTTCGAATATGGTGATGTCGGAGAACCGATGTGAATGTAGACCCAGGGGTCCGATGGTGATCAGGCTTGAACCTCTTGGAGGCTTCCTATGTATCCCTGTGGTGGGGAATCAAAGTCCATGTAGTTTGGATATGGTGATGTAGGAGAACCGACGTGAATGTGGACTCGGGGGTCCGATGGTGATCGAACTTGAACCCCTTGGAGGCTTCCTACGTATCCCTGTGGCGGGGAATAAAAGTCCACGCAGTTCAGATGGCGATGTCGGAGAACCAACGTGAATGTGGAACCGGGGGTCCAATGGTGATCGGGATTGAACCTCTTGGAGGTTTCCTATGTATCCCTATGGTGGGGAATCAAAATCCATGTAGTTTGGATATGGAGATGTTAGAGAACCGACGTGAATGTGGACCCGGGGGTCCGATGGTGATCGAGCTTGAACCTCTTAGAGGCTTCCTATGTATCCCTGTGATGGGGAATCAAAGTCCACGTAGTTCAGATGGAAATGGGGCTCACACTCTGAGGCGGTCCAGGAGAGGATGTCATGGTCGATGCTTACTCTAAGCCCACGTGATTCATACTCAGTGTGAGAAACAAGAGTCAGCAGGGACCAGACGATCACATCGCGAAAGGTGCGTCTGTGGAAAGTGCGATGGGGCTTACGCGCGGGGGCTGCCCAAAAAGTCAGGGCTTAATCCAAGATGGACGCCCATTGCTGACAAAGCTCAGAAGAAGAGGGAAAGGGTATCCCCATGCCCGTATCCCCTCTTTGTTCTTGGCACCAGGGAAGTAGGGAGGTGCATGGGTGCTTCCTTCTGATGGGTAGTCCACCACTCCCCAGGGAGGGGAGAAGTTCCCTAGTCCTAAAAAGTGGAGGGGCAGAAAGGGGACTCCCGGGCTCAGACTTCGGATTACCGGGGGAATGTGAACCCAGAAATGCTTCTAGAATCCACTCAAGGGCCAGATCAACCCCTTCTCCCTCACTTACCATGGGTATGTGAACTCAAAACGGCACGCTGATGCGCCTGAAGGCTGCATCACACGGGTCCAATGGCTTTGGTGGAGGCCTCGGCTCGGGGCCGATGAATGGGCCTATGAGGGGGTTGCGAAGGATCAGGCCGGATTGGAAGGATTTTATGTGGCTCGGGGAATGGGAAATCCGAAGGATTTGGCGGGCCACACGGGTGTATGAGGGGTGGATCCCTTCACTTAAGGAGGTGCTACGCAGCTGGAGAGGCCGTCCGTGAACCAGGGTGGTCCGCAGACCAATGGGAATCCTACGAACCAGGGTGGTTCGCGACTTCGGGTTCGACCCGCGTACCAGGTTGGTACGCGGAGGGGTCCACGCGAACAGCGACAGCCAAGGGCTATGCTGGTCAGAGGTTTGTCGGTTGGGGTTTCGCCCATGTAGGAGGGTGCTACGCGGTGCGACGGATCGGAAAAGGGGCATAAACTCCCTGGTCCACATGGAGTGCATCCGCGGAGGGGCCATAGTTCACGGTCTTCTTTTCTTTGTTATTTTAAGTTTGTGGTTCACCAAGTTGTTATGAATTTTTGGTTCCTTACTAATTCGTTTCCATCTTCATACTTGTTATGGTTCGAAAACTGGAACTTCGCCATTTTTTAAATCCTAAGCTCCTTCCTTCGAAATCCTTCCACCCGAATCTGATTGACCTCATTTTTTCCTCCCTTTCCTTCCCTCTTCTTCCTCTATATCCTTTTATAGAGTGGAGAAAGAGATGTATCTATGGTCATGCATCACCTTTTACGGAGGCCCATGACCAAAAACCCGGTTCACGGATGACTTGGTCAATTCGCAACTCACGGGGTGCATTGAACGCACCTCCCCCGCCAACCAAACTAGCTCAGGGAGTGCTTCGCGGCCGTGCAGGGTTCTGCCTCCATTTCG
Organism: Viscum album; assembly: GCA_963277665.1. NCBI lineage: Eukaryota > Viridiplantae > Streptophyta > Magnoliopsida > Santalales > Viscaceae > Viscum > Viscum album. Next base: position 856,692,021 of record OY728158.1, on the reverse strand, counting down.
CGAATGATAGCGGATGTAGCCTGGGCCGGTCGACGTGGTCTGCGGCTAGGGTGGTTCGTGACGGTGGACCGGCTTGGAACCCATCTTTCTTCGCGCCCGTGGAGGATCCCCACCTCTGTTCCGTGAACGACAGCGGTCCACGGAGGGGGAACTTTGCGGAATTGGCCACGTACCATTATCATTGGATCAGTCTGTGGACCGGTTCTTCTTGTGCCATCCTTTGAGTATTCTCTACACTTTTCCCCAATTATTTGGAGGGAAATTGGGTAGAATCTACCTTGTATTAAAGGGGATTATCATTCTCCTTTGTGGGGTTTTCAAGAACCTAAAAATGCCCCCCATCAGAATAGGGTCTGATTGGAATAAAGAGGAGTCCATTCCGATGTAGAGTGGTCCTGAAACTTGGATGATTTGCGATAGGGGAGTTGACCCGGTAGGGGACCACACCTATGAATATGGGGTCCCTTCCTTTTTCTTTTACCGTATTCTTCGCGAAAACAGATCTCTCCTGTTTTTTGTCTCCGCGTGCTCATTCCTTCGTGAAACGCCTCGTCCGCAAACCAGTCTCCATTTCCACGAACCATTCTTTGTTCATGCCAAACTTCATTCACGGATCAACCTCCCATCCACGAACTAACACTTTTAATTAATTAAAAAGTAAGTCACGATGGGTCATGTAGGGACTCACTCCGTGGTTTTGATGGTCCGCAGACTAAAATCTTCCAGACTTTGAAAATTTTCTTAAGTATTCCGAACCTAACTATTTAAATCTGGGATTAAGATTCTGTGGAGCAACCTGGTTCATAGTTTTCTGGCCAACGCTCCGCGGGAAAGAGTACCATGAACCTCTTTCGCGTAGGGTTGGTTCGCAGGATGCCATCATCACGAACCACATTTTGAGGCCTGCTCACGGACCTCGTCATGAAGGCTCCTGGACTCCTTTTCCATATGCTTGGTATTTTTGTCCAGATTTTTTTATTCCAGACTAACCATTTGCCTGGTTTTTATAATTCAGGGAGAAAACATGGTTCCCCCTCACCCTGCACCCAGGCCTGCTGTCGATCCTCTTCCGATTAGTCCAAGGAGACGTCTAGCTATGATTCTTAGAGCGAAGAGCATCAAAGAGGACCCTAGCTGATCCATCATCCCTGATGATGGTGTCTTGAAAGACTTGGTATCCCCTGAGATCTTGGATTATCCACTATCAAATTGGATTCCGCTTTATGGTTTTGGTCTTCAAGACGACATCCCTATCCCCCTACCTTCTCAGGTCTTCCGTCACCTTGCTTGGAAGCATCGCCGAAGTGCATTTAGGAAAACCTCACCCAATCGGGGGAGATAATCTCTGATCCTGATCCAAAAGACACTTTCATTTTGAGAGGATTTGTCTAGAACCAAAGCGATCAGTACACACAAGACTTCTCTCAAGAAGTTGTCTTCAAGAGTTACCCCTCTATAATCAACCTTGCTCGAATAGATCCTGATGCAGGGTGGATTCCTAAGTGGGATCTTCGGTCTGGTGGGATTTTCTCAAATGATTGGGCCTGGGCTTTTTGGATCCATCATCATTGCTGGGAATCTCTCAATTCACTGGAAGCAGTCAATCTATACTCCGTAGTGAGGGCCTCCCAGTTTGCTGTTTACCCACCATCTTTGATCCTACCTGACCTGCTCAGTTGCTAGTGTTCAAGCACTAATACTTTCCACCTTTCCCATGGTGATGTTGGCATTAGTTTATGGGACATCTACCAATCAGGATGGCTTCTGATAATTGGTGAGATGTATGAAGAGTTTTTGCCCACTCCCAATGCATGGGACGACGTCGAACAAGTGCCTTCATTGGCGAGGGATCTACTGGTTATGGTGGAGCGGTCACTGGGTCAGGCCTTGTGTGCCTGCTCTCTTATTCCCTATAACACCTGGATAGGGTTATCTCTAAACCCCACTAGTCCTGTGCTGAAGATCAAGAACCCTAGGAATCATCCTTCTCAACAGTCACGAACCATCTCAGGTTCCTACTGGGCGGTTCTAGAAGCGGGCGACTACCTTTCATGGGGTTACGAGGTGCGGCCCGACATGCCACCTATGCTCAGGATGGTAGGTCTGTTTGCTATGTTTTTGAGCAGGTGGCTATTCCCTTATTGGGATATCAACATAGGCGTTAGGGCTTGCACCTTGATGACGATAGTTGAGTTGGTAGAGGGCCACCCGATGAATTTGGTCATGCCCACTTTGGCTCGTATTTACGAACTACTGAGCCACATGCAGGAGGGTGGGTCACCCTACCATCTGAGTGGGCCATTTAAATTATTATACGGCCGGATAGCGAATAATTGCTGCTGTTATGAGTATTGTCATAACACAGTCATTCCGCTTCCTACCTTTCGTCCTACCCTACTTGATATAGATGGGGTTATCTTGAAGTCCCTTAGTTCTGATGAAGTCATCAAGCTTCTGAGTGACTTTTACCAGTTTTCTTTCGCTCCCTACCCCACCCCTTCTGGCATCGTGGTTGACAACCGTATGGGAATCCTGGAGGAGCGTTCTTATGTGATCTCACTACGGGATGAGTTTTTGTCCACGTGGAATGATGTGGTTTCTCTGTGCGAGTTGTATGCCCCCATCGTTTTTTCCGCCATTTTGGGTGTATACAACTCCAAGTTTCCCTTCACCCTCCTCAGGCTCGAGGACTGCACCCGACCACTCTCCATCAATGGTGGTTGATGCTAATGTGAGAGGGATCTGACACAAGCATTCCCTTACCTGGCATAGGAGCAGCTACCAGCCTATCCTTGGAGTACGCAAGAATGTGGGTAAAACATTATCCCGATGGGATCCTGGGGAAGGCTGTCCGGCAGGTTCCTAAATCAGGAGTCATTGTGGCTGTTGTGCCTACCGCACCTTCCTCATCGGTTTTGAGGGAGGACCGACTGATGGCCCATCGGTCAAAGCGACTCAGGGGATTTTCCTCTCCCAGCCCCCCTGTGGCCGAAGTTCAGACGGACCCCACCCTCTTGGATGTGGATGAGGATGACCCTGTGGCCTCAGGTCCTAGCGAGACAATTCTTGATGTTTTTACGACCGATACTGGACATAGAAACTTGATTCACAAGCCCAAACTGGGGTTAGAATCTTCAGACCTTCCAGCTTCAAAACCATCTTCTAGCATGCACATGTCTGTGTTGATCGCAATGCCATATTTCGTTCCCATTCCATCTATCAAGGATACCAAAGATCCTCGTGTCATGGCGGACCACCGAGCAGTGCGCAGGTGGTCCTGGCCCCAGATTTGTGAGATTGTTTCCAAAACTCCTCTGGCTGAGATGGAAACCAAAACTGAAGCTCTCCGACAACTCTTCCTGGGTTTGGGGTCAGGTGGCTTTGACTATCAGCAGTTTCATTTTCTCACTTTCTAGGTTGTCACGGCCCTTGAGGAAGTTGCCACTAATGAACACAAACTTTCTCACTTCACTTCCTCTCATTGCGGGACCCGAGCCATGGAGGAAGCCATGATAAAGCTCCATCAACTGATAGCACAGGAAGCGAGCTGTCTGGATCAGGCGGCCGCCCTATTTACTGAGTTTCATGAATGTGATGTACGGGCAGCGATGCTGAGGGATTAGTTGTCAACTCTGACTGGTAACCTTGAAGTCACCAGGAAAGGGATCAACGATCTCCAAAAAACGGTGGGGCATACTCGTTCGGTGGCCAAGATTGAGGCCAGGGAGAAGGCCGTGATGGAGAAGACTCACAGCAACCTCCACCGTACGGTGGACGATCTGATGGAGAGAGTGAGCCACGCTCCTTTGTGACGGTCAGATCCATTCCTGTACACTCTGTTTTTCTTACCCCCTTTTTTCGTTGCTATGAGGGAGAGGCCCCAGCTTGTAGATGTCATCCCTTTTTGTTCAAACGGAATACAATCTATTTCAGTATTTTGTTGCTGTAAAATTTTATTGTTACTGGAACAATTGTTGCGTAAATAACAACTCACTAAATCAAAATTAATCATAATTCAGGAAAAAATAGAAACAAACTCTAACTTTTTCCTGGACCATGGGATCCAGCGAGCATAGTTTGACTATTTCTAGGGTTTTGTAGAAAAAACCCACAAACTTTTTGTCTTTTCTGTTAATACCCTAATTTTTCATGGACCATTTGGTGTGGACCTAGTGGGTATGGTCCGACTTTTTCTTAGGTCACCCTTTTCGGGTTTTTGGCCTAACATGCTTTGTGCCTCTTTTTGTGAGAGGTTTAAAGTCCCGCTGACAAGACTATCATTACTAATGTTTAGGTCGAATAGATTTGACTCGATATGGTGGGGCAAGGGACCCAATGAAGTTCAATTGATTAAAATATGTCTCAATATCCTTCAGACGCACGTGGGGAGAAAATTTTTAGATTAAAATTGAACAACATGCAGGGCATGTCTCAAGGCATGGGAGCCGTATCAGCGTGCAGAGGTAGGAAGAGCATTGCCTAAGGAAATCTTGCCTTTGGTAGATGGGCCAGGGGCAATCAATATGTAGAGCCGCTTAGGGAATGGTATGTATAGCCGTGCAAAGGTGTCCTTAAGCCAATGACTCTCCATTTCTGATGGCCTAAGGACTTCATGGATGTCCAGCTTATGGAAACCACCTTGGATGGCTTGGAGAATTATGAAAACCACTCGGGGTGGCTCAGAAAGGGTATGTGACGTCTGAAAGGGTTTGAGAACATCTGTATCAATCAGGAGTGTGGAAGAAAGGTCCCTGTCCTATGAATTTATCTAGCGTTAAGGATGGTTGGAGCTTGACGCAGTTTAAAGTCATGCAGCTGGGACATTATCTAGAATGGAACGGTTTCCCATAGTTCTCGGTAATCTCATTAGATACGTTCCACCATATTCAGCCAGGGTCGTGAAAGAAGCTGGTAAAATTTAGCTCAGAGGGTTTTTGAATCCTGGGATGGACATGGGGGCTCAGGGGCCAAGAGGCTTACGAAGAGAAGCATTGCCTAAGTAAATCTTGCCTTTGGTAGACAGGCCAAGGGTGATCAGTATGCAGAGTCGTTGAGGGTATGGTATGCATAGTCATGCAAAGGTATCCTTGGGTCAATGATTTCATTCTCCTGATAGCTGAGAAACTTCAGGGAAGTTGAGATTCGGGACCACTAGGGGTGGTTTATGAGAGTTTGGCTTTTTCTGAGTACAGATTATGGTTTATGAGGAGAGGGTTCTTGGATACGATAGAAACATCTAGGATAAATTTCCTGAGAATGGGTGAGGTCGTTCCTTCTCACGCTGGTTTGAGACGGTGGTTTGTGCAGGTCTGACCCGTGCACTGAGGGATAGAGAAAATCATCCGTTCCTTACTAAACCCATGACTGGTTTGACCGTGCAGTTTAACGTCATGCAGCAAGGATGACTTCTGTGAAGCTTAACGTCATGTGATAAAGACGAGGAGCATTATTAAAGGATATTGTGCAGTTTAACGTCATGCAGTGAGGATAGGGGGAATTTTTAAACCAGTGGAAATGCTTGTAGTTTGAGGCATTTCCTTGGATGTTTAATGCTTGGTCTTTGCAGCTTTATGGCAAGCGACCAAGATGTTCCGTGAAGTTTAAAATCCTGCGGTAAGTACATAGTTTCAAAGGCCACTCTTAATCAGAATGTAATTGGGCTTGAATATCTCGGCATTCCCAAGACATGGAGAGGGATTGATTGGTGTAAATCGTGGTTCCTGGGCTTCTTGGATTAGGAGAAATGATATGGGGGCTCTGAGGCTGGTAAGCGTATGGAGCTAGGAAGAGTATTGCCTGAGAAAATCTTGTCTTTGGTAGATGGGTCAGGGGCTATCAATATGCAGAGCCACTGAGGGAATGGTATGAATAGTCATGCAAAGGTGTCCACAGGTCGATAACTTTCCACTTCTGATGGTTGTGAATGGTTATGAGGATCCACAATTGTCCGGTCCACGAAGTCTGTCATTTGGTAAGAAAATATCTGGACATGTCGGGCATATTCAGCCCTGGTTTCTGTTAAAGCTTAGTGAGCTCCCTGCGCTGATTTATCTTACACGTGGGGGTGTACCTTCACTCCATGCAGTTTATCGTCGTGCGGTAAGGACAAAGCACTCCTAGTTTAGAGGTCATAGAGCTCAGACCATTGGGTGACTATTGCTGCAGTCACTTGAAAGATAACTGAGTTAACATGCTCTGATATACTCTGAATAGGGTGGGGGATGGGGGTTGTAAATGGTAACTCTGAGGTTTCCCGGATTAGGAGATGTGGTATGGGGGCTCTAAGGCCGGTAAGCGTATGAAGCTAGGAGGAGTATCACGTGAGGAAATATTGGCTTTGGTAGACAGGCCAGAGGCTATCAATATGCAGAGCCGCTGAGGGCATGGTATGCATAGTCATTCAAAGGTGTCCCCGGGTTGATGACTTTCCACTTCCGATGGCCATGAATTATTATGAAAATCCGAGATTGCTCATAGTACAGAGTTTGACATGCGAGGATAATGGTGTCCGAGCATACAAGAAACATCTTCACTGCAATTGTCCGTTGAGTCAAAGTATCCTAGCACTGGCTTGATATTCGTAGATGCATGTCGTCATGTGAACCATAGGTAGATACACAAGCTAACCGGGTAGGGATACCCTGGCAACATTTGGATGTGAAAAGGGGGAAAAACTTGTAAACCACTACGCCATAAATTTCTGGATCAGGAAATATGATATGGGGGTCCTGAGGCTGGTAAGAGTACGGAGCTAGGAAGAGTATCTCCTAAGGAAATATTACCTTTGTTAGATGGTCTAGGGGCTATCAATATGTAGATCCGCTGAGGGCGTGGTATGAATAGTCATGCAAAGGTTTCCCTGGGTTGATAAATTTCTAATTCTGATGGCCATGAATGGTTATGAAGATCCATAATTATCCGGGTCGTGGAGTCTGATGTATGGAGACGATGCATCCAAATGTGCAAGGAGTATTTCCATATCGTTTTTCCATATATCTTGGGTGGGTCACGACGAAGTCCGTGCAGTTTTAACGTTGTGTGGTGAGGACGAAGTCCGTCCAGTTTTAACGTTATGCGGTGAGGATGAAATCCGTGCAGTTTTAATGTCATGCGGTGAGGACGAGGAACACCCCGTGTAGGTCTGGTCCGTACACAGGGGAAGAGGGAATTTTTAAAAAAATCCTCATTTGGGAATGGCTGGGCCAGGGTGGAAAACCCTGACGTCACTACGCATCTTGCGAGGGCAGGGATCAAGCCACGCGTAGTTCCCTGAAGGAGGTACACCCCGCACAGGGTTAGTCCGTACACGAGGGAAAAGTGCATCTTTGACTTTAATTTGGGGACGGATGAGCTAGGATGGGGAAATCTGACGTCGCTACGTATCCTGCAAGGGTAATAATCAAGCCTCACGTAGTTCTCTAAAGTCCGTGCAGTTTAACGTCATGTGGTGAGGACGAAGAATACACCCTGTGTAGGTTTGGTCTGTACACGGGGGAGAGAGAATGTTTTTTGAATGGATGGTCTAGGATGGAGGAACCCTGGCGTTACTATATATCCCACAAGGGTAGGAATCAAGCCTCACGTAGTTCTTTTGGGGAATACACCTCGTGCGGGTTTGGTCCGTATGAGGGAAGGGGGTGTTTTTGGATTCATTTGAGGTGGTTGGTCTAGGGTGTGGAATTTTGGCATCACTACGTATCCTGCGAGGGCAGAAATCAAGCCTCATGTAGTTCTATGAAGACAATACACCCCGTACAGGTCTGGTCCATTCATGGGGGAAAAGGGAAAATGTTTCTCTTAAACCTCATTTGGGGGTGGCTGGGCGAGGATACCGAATCCTGGCGTCACTACGTATCCTGTGAGGGCAGGAATCAAGCCACACATAGTTCTTCCAAAGACAATACACCCTGTGCAGGTCTGGTCTATACACGAGGGGAGAGGGAATTTTTAACTTTTATTCGTGGGTGGATGGGCCAGGATAGGGGATCCCGGCATCGCTACGTATCTTGTGAGGGTAGAAATCAAGCCGTATGTAGTTCTCTGAAAGAAATATACCCCGTGCAGGGTTGGTCCATACACGGGGGAAGGGGGAATTTTTAACTTTTATTCCATTTGGGAGTGGTTGGGCTAGGATAGGGGATCCCAGCGTCGCTATGTATCCTACAAGGACAGGAATCAATCTATTTGTAGTTCTCTGAAAGAAATTCACCCCATGTAGGGCTGGTCCGTACACTAGGGAAGGGGATATTTTTAATTTTTATTCCATTTGGGAGTGGCTGGGCCAGGATAGGGGATCCCGATGTCGCTACATATCCTACAAGGGCATGAATCAAACTGTACGTTGTTCTCTAAAATCCATGCAGTTTAACATCATGTGGTGAGGATGAAATACTCTTATTTTAGAGTTATAGAGTTTGGACCGTTGGGTGCTTGGAAGTTTAACGTCCTGCAGCTCGGACGATAACTACTTTTAGTTATGCCGATGAGGATGAAATACTTTTAGTTTAAGGTCATAGAGTTTGGACCGTTGGGTACTTGTCAGTTTAACGTCCTGCATATCGGATGATAACTGATTTTATTTATTCCAGTGAGGATGAAATACTCTTAGTTTAAGGTTATAGAGTTTGGACTGTTGGGTGCTTGGAAATTTAACATCCTGCAACTCGGATGATAACTGCTTTTAGTTATGATGGTGAGGATGAAATAATATTAGTTTAAAGTCATAGAGTTTAGACCGTTGGGTGTTTGGTAGTTTAACATCCTACAGCTCGGATGATGCCAGATTTTAGTTTCTATGCGAAATACTTCTTCAGGAATCTCGCATTTGTGGGAGTGGTAGTGAACTGCCCATCCATGGAGATCAGGGTATATGCTCCATTGGAGTAGACCTTGTGTATAACATACTGTCCCTCCCAATTGGGCTCCAGCTTTGGAGGCTTATTTTCGGGTATCATTGGGGTCCGAAGGGACAATACAAATTCCACTTCCAAGAAAGACTGAAGACAAACCTTTTTATTAAAGGCTCATGCAATCCAGTTCTGGTATACTTCCAGGTGGTGCAAAGTGTGCAACCGCTTCTCTTCTAGCTGTTCCAATTCACTTAGCTATTTTTCTGATTGCTCATCATTGGATAATTGATCACAAACGGCAATGCGGAGTGCGGGTAATTAGAGCTCAATGGGCAAGACCGCTTCTGTTTTGTATACTAATGAGTATGGAGTATCTCGAGTAGCAGTGCAGATTGTGCTTCATAAACCCACAATGCATGTAGAAGTTTATCCGACCATGACTTCTTGTCTTTGTCCACCATTTTTTAGAAAATGTTGGACATGGTCTTGTTGAAAGCCTCTATCTATCCATTGGCCGCTTTATGGTAGCAGGATGAGTGGTTATCCTTGATACCATATTCTCGGCATAGTTTCTCCAATTTGGTAGAATAGAAGTTGGTGCCGTTATCCATCAGTATGGTATGAGGGACACCAAATCTGGTGATGATATTGGTTTTCACAAATCTGAAAATGTTTCTTGCCCCGACTTCCTTAAGGGGTACAACTTATGCCCATTTGGAAAAGAAGTCGTTTGCTGTGAGGATATACTTTAGCTGTTTGACTGTGGCGGGAGGATATGGTCCCCCAACATCCATTCCCCAGATGGAAAATGGCCAGGAGTACTTGGCCTAATGAAGTAACTCCAGGGTTTGGTGTATGAAGTTGGCATGAGTGGAATTTTGTGGTAAATCGCTCACAATCTCGCGCCACTGTGGGCCAATAGTACCCAAGTCTTCGAACCTGATGGGAAAGCTTGGACCCCAGCTGATGTGCCCCACATACTCCAGAATGTACTTCAGTCATGACAGCAGTGGTTTCTTCTCCATCAATGCATATGAGGAGGATTCCATCAAGGCCTAATTTTTAGAGGACCTCTTGCTGACCCTCACCGCCATATATGATAAAGTTTATTGTCCTTCTTCGTATTTTCTCTCGTTCAGCCTTGTCTGATGGAAGTTCTCTCTGTTGAAGGTAGTTTGCAATGGGGGTCATCCAACCGGTGGTGGGAGCACATGGTTCAGGGATAGGATTGAATTCATGGATTTCTTCCATATTAGCTTGAAAAAATGGCAAGACCATTAGACGGTGAGCAATACTGATAATTGTTTCATCCTGGTCTGGGTCGGCAAGGGATGTGGCCGCATTAGCTAAAGTGTCGGCTTGGGCATTCTGAGATCGGGGAATATAGGTCAATGTTGGTTCTGTGTAGAATTCCACCATTAACCCTCAGACATGGTCAAACAGGGGAATCATCTCCTCCTTTTTAATAGCATAGTCACCATTGAATTTCTTGATGACTAGTTCCGAGTCACCTTTTACCTTAAGGTGCTGTACTTGTGCCTGGAGTGTGAGCTCTAGGCCTGCAATGAGGGCCTGATACTCCGCCTCATTGTTCGTACATCCTTCTGATAGGAGGAAGGAATATGGCAAGACTGCCTTTTTCGGGGACATGAGTATTATCCCTAAACCCACCTTGTTAAATTTGGAATCATCCATCCTTCTCCCGGTTGGGATTCAGGATGTGACGTCAAAGTACATTTCCCATACTGGGAACTCCTCTTGAACCAAGAAGATGTCTTCATTAGGTAGCTCGGCGTCTGGTGTGGTGGTCCCTGTCGAAGGGTGCTCCGCCAGAAAATCTGCTAATGCCTGGCCTTTGATGGCCTTCTGAGGCACAAACCGGATGTCAAACTGTTATAGGATGACTGCCCATCGGGATAGGTGCCCGGTCAACATCGGGCACACTACTACAAATATGGCTTTTATCAGTGCTAAAAATGGCCTTTAACAGTGGTAGAAAATCGTTATTAATGCCGGCAAAGATAAAGGGGTGTCCTCTTTATCAGCGCTAAAACAAAGCGATGATAAAAGACCCCTTTATTAGTGCTTCCTTTATCAAATCTTTTGTTTTAGCGCTGATAAAAGGTAAAAAAAATTAAAAAATTAAAAAAATTAAAAAAATTAAAAAAATTAAAAAAATACTGCTAATCGGGGGGCTTTTATAGCGCTTGTGCCCCCCCCCTTTTACAGCGCTTTTATGCCCCCTACAGCACCCCACGCACCCCCTACACCCTTTAACAGTGCTTGCTCCCATATTCCCCCATGCGCGCGCGCCCCTGCCTCCACCAGGATTTGAACTCGAGACCTCCCCCCTACGCGCCTAAGCCCTTACCAATCCTCTATTTTGATTTGTTTTCCAATTCATGATATCTCTCTTTCTCTATATATATTTATATATTTAGTTATATTTATTCGTATAGTAATATATATTTATATATATATATAGTTATATTATAATATATATAGTTATATTAATATATATATAGTTATATTAATATATATATCTATATATCTATATATATTTATTTATATTTATTCGTATAGTAATATATATATATATTAACATATATACATACCGTTATATTAATATATATATAGTCATATTAATATATATATATATATAGTTATATTAATATATATCTCTATTTATATATATATATATATATATTTAGTTATATTTATTCGGATAGTAATATATATTTATATTAATATATATATATAGTTATATTAATATATATATATATATATATAGTTATATTAATATATATATTTATAGTGATATTAATATATATATTTATGGTGAGATTAATATATATATTTATAGTAATATTAATATATATATGTAGTTATATTAATATATATATATAGTTAGATTAATATATAGGTATATAAATATTCATATATTTGTATTTTAAATAAAATGGATATTATTTATTATTTAGATAAAGCTAATATATTTTATATGTAAATATATTTTATTATTTATATTTATAATTAAATTTTTATGTGTGAATATATAAAAAATATGTATATATTGTTATATATTTGATTATAAATAGAAGTAAATTATAAAGAATGAAGAAATTTCAAAGACATAATATCAATATGAATGTAATACCTTGGAATAAATTCATTCCCCACCAAAAAAATCCAATAATACCCCCTTAAACGAGGCTTAAAATCCACAAAATGTTAAAAAATCAGTGTACCCCGACTAAAAACTCAGTTTTAGAGGCCTTTTGGGCCTTTTTTGGCCTCGAAAAAACCTTTACTAGGTCCCCTATGATCACAATGACGTAGATCGTGTCACAGGCTTCAATTTTATATGTGGTAGATCTCAAACGGACACCCGGATAAAAAGTTATGGTTGTTTGAAGTTCAAGTTGCGTTTTCAACATATTTTGGATCTTTTTTATTTTTTTTTATTTTTTACTCTTCAAATTGTTATTAAATGACTACTACTCCATAATAATTAGCAAATTATTAATTAAAAATATATTTTTTAATTATTTTATAATCCATTTTCACTAAATATATTATATATTAAGTACATTAAGTGTAAATGTATATTTATACTTATCTAAAATATATTTAAAAATTATATATTATATTTATATCAATATAACTATATTTATATATTTATATATTAATATATTATTTTTAATTATTTTTTTTGAAGTCGACCCTTTATCAGCTCTTTTAAAAGCGTTGATAAAGGCCCCCCTTTATCAGCGCTAATGAAAAAGTGCTGATAAAGGGGGTCCCTTTATCAGCGCTAAAAAAGTGCTGATAAAGGGGGTACCTTTATCAGCGCTAAAAAAAAGCACTGATAAAGTGGTGCTTTTATGAGCGTTTTTTAGCACTGATAAAGGCACCCCCTTTATCATCACTTTTTCGTTAGCGCTGATAAAGGTTGGCGCTGGGAAAAACTATTTTTGTGGTAGTGGCGGCTGAGGATGTACTTTAGCGGGTTATTACACGAGACCAAATGGACTTCATGATGCTGCAGATAATGTCGCAGCTTTTGAACTGCAAAGAACAAGGCCAAAAAACTCTTCTCAATGTTTGAGTATCGAGTTTCAGCATCAATCATGGTTCGAATGAGGTAATAGAGGCTGTTTTCACTGCCGACGTCGTTCTTTTTTGTGAGGAAGGCTCCCAGTGACCGCTCTAGGGCCGTCATGTATAGGATGAGAGGTCTTCCTTCAACCGGGGGCATGAGCATCAGTGAGATTAATAGGTACCTCTTTAGGCTATCGAATGCCTCCTGGCAATCATCTGTTCATTGGTAGGTAACCCCCTTTTTCATTAACCTGGTAAAAGGAAAACATTTACCTGCCAGGTTGGCTATGAACCGCCTGATATAGGCCATGTGTCCTTGGAATCCCCTCAACTCGGTGAGATTGTGGGGAGGTGGCAGGTCAAGGATATCCTTTGTCTTCTCAGGGTCGACTTCGATGTCACGATGGCGTACAACGAAGCCAAGGAATTTCCCTGAGGTAACCCCGAAGGCGCATTTCAAAGGGTTCATCTTCAGGCTATGCTGTCGAAGTTTGTTGAAGACGGTCTCAAGGTCTGATAGGTGATCTGACCACTGTCTGGAATTAACCACCAAGTCATCCACATAGCATTCAAAGAATATCCCCAGGAATGGTTTAAAGATATGATGCATGACACACTGATATGTGGCGCCAGCATTCTTGAGACCAAAGGGCATAACCTTGTAACAAAATGCTCCTTAAGGGGCTTTGAAGGTAGTGGATTCTTCATCTTCTCAGGCCATCCTGATTTGATTATACCCAGAATATCCTTCCATGAAGGATATATCCTCATACCCGGCCATTGCATCGATTAATAACCCGGTGATCGGGACCGAGAAATCATCTTTCGGACAATGCCGATTGAGATCTCTGAAATCAATGCAAACACGGATTTATTCGTTCTTTTTCTTGATAGGGATGATGTTGGCCAACCAGATGGGGTATTGGACCTCCCGAATGAAGCCTAATTTAACGAGATTATCGACTTCAGCCTCTATTTTGGTAGCATGTGAGGGGTGTGTCCTTCTGGCAGCCTGTTTATAGCCCCGGTGGTCTTCTGGAAGACCTAGGTGATGCATCGCCACTTCAGGATCGAGTCCTGACATTTCCGTGTAATTCCAGGAAAAAACATCCCGATGTTTCTTCGGAAAAGAGGTATATACCTCGTGCTCCTCAGGGGACATGGTTGCACTAACAAGAGTGAGCCTCGGGTCCTCCTTAGTACCCAGGTTTATTTCCCTGATCTAGTCCACCGTAGTGGAGATACCTTCCTCAAATGCGGGAGGTGCATCCCTGAGATCTTCCTCCTCTTCTTCTCCCAAATCCTTATCTTCTTGATCTGACGGGGGGAGAGCTCTTGACTCGGGCTCTTAGGGGTCTAGAGGTGAGGCATTGTGGACATCCTCGCTCAGGTACTCATCCCCAAATTGAGGGTTAGTGGCCATTTCCGCATTGTCACGCTTGGCTGTTATAGCTGAAGTCATGAGGACAACTGAGTGTATGTCCGGACATGAACCCCTGCTCTCAACCTAGTTGACGGGAAATATATAGTCTCTGCCAAGATATCTGAGGGGGTCATTAGGAACCATTTCTAGACCATTTTGAGTGGGGATCCAGTCAATACCATCGAGTGAAGGATTCTTCCTCTTTTTATCATAAAACCTGGCGTCAATATAGTGTGACTCAGAGAGCTCGAAAGGGGCCTTGTCAGTGTGCAATGTCCCACTTTGTCCATTGATGCAATACTTGATACACCGGTGGTAGGATAAAGTAATGACCACGTGCTTATGGATCCACGACCTCCCAAGCAGGGCATTGAATGCCGTGTTCTGTTGAACCACCAGGAATTCTGAGTAGGCCACAAGGTCACCAAAATGGGTTTTATATTGATTTGTCCCATTGGATTTCTTTCACTCTTGTCATAACTTAACAAAGTTGTGGCTGAGGGTACTAGGTCATTCTCATTGTAGCCCAGCTTATGGAGTGTTCGCAGGGTAAGGAGGTTAACTCCAGAGCCATTTTCAATAAAGAATTTATGGATCTCAACATCATTTAGTGTGCCGAACACATATAGTGGTTTGATATGTCCTTGCATGATGGAATCTTCATCCTGATTGGTGAAGGAAATCACCGCATTGCATTCAGCTAAGTTAGTCTCTGTCCGGTAAATCACGGTGGCAGCTACCTCAGCTCAAAACTCCTGGGGGTTGAGCAAGGCTTCTTTAAGTTCCTCCCTGAGGTTGGCTAACAAACCCAGGGCATCCGGGATTGACAGTTTGGATGGTACCGATGCCATCTGCTTAAGGATGTCATATTTCTGTTCCAGCAGCTGAAGTTTCTCCATTGGTGGGGGAGTCCTAGAGGGAATATTGGGAGTTAGAGTATGTGATGAGGAGGGACCGACCATAGGGTCATATGTCAACAGTGTTCCCATGTTTTGGGGATTTGGCCCGGCCGGTCTGTTTGTGCTTAATAGGCGGCTAGGAGCTTGTTCCTCCTCTGATGGGTACCACAGAATAACGGGGCCAGAGTGACTACTTGTGGAGGTAGAGGGACATTATTTCTCCTGCTGAGTCTGTTGAAGGGATCTCCCATGGGTTTCCGCGATATTGACGGTTTGGACCAAGGTCCAACCGTAGGGTTGATTTTGGCCTCGACTGCGCCTCCCCTGGTATCCCCTGCCTCTGCGATTCCCCCTCCCAACCCTTTGCGTTGGGAACTCGGGTTCATAACTATACCCTTCGTCAGGGAGTGATTCCATAAGTTGGATGACGTTGATGGAACCAAATATTGGCTCCTCATCCTCTGACAGGTCAACCCGGTCAGTTGTCCTTGATGGTGCCGTTTGGTGGGTCGGTGCTCATGGCACCACGTTTGGGGGCATAAAATCCGATAGTTTCGGGGCTAACTTCATCCTCATTGCAGACTTCTCCTCTTAAACTTGTTTCCTCCCTTTTCGATTATGACTAGATTACTGGCTTGTGGAGGGTTGTGAGGCCGGTATTGTCGGATGTGCGGCATCAGGGGCTGTTGGCGGCAACACTGGCTGCTGTAGCTAATCTCAGAGTATGCCCTGGGCTTGATTAATAGTCTTCTGAGTCATCCAGTCATCAAAATTCTGCCCCTTCTTGCTGGTGACTTCCTGCCACCCCTCCCCTTTATCGGAGTCGATGGTAGAAATATATGTCACATGTGTTGGGGATGGTCCCAGCTCGACCTGCCCGGAGTCTACCATCCTTTGTAGGAGGTCTTTGAAGATGAAGCATTCCCGAATATTGTGCCCCAACATTTTATGGTAGGGACAATAATCTGGCCTGTCATCGCAGCCGAATTCTTCTGGTTTCCTTGGATCTAGGAGGCGGAGCAAGGTGCAATTCATGGTGGCGATAAAGTAGCTTCAGACTTGGTACTGTTAGAATGAGTACACTTTTTGTCTTCATTCCTCAAACTGGTTCCACTTAGATCCTTTCTGATCATCCCTCCTAGGCAGAGGCGACAGCTTATATACAGGGGGCCCTTGACGATTGGGTGGAGGAATGAGCGGTGGAGTAGGCACATGGGATAGATTGAGCGTGACAGAGGACACTTCAGCTCTAGCTTTTCTCTTTGCAGGAGCCTGTGAAGCTATTCAGGACTTCAGATTAGTCCGCTGCAAGGAATCCTCAATTCACTGGGCAATGGCCGAGAGATGGCGGAAGCCAGTGGTGCACTCCACTGGTATGAGCGGTGTTCACAGCTCATCTCAAAGATTATGGATGCATATGGAAAGTATCTCATCTTGAGGCATTGGCCTTTTCAGAGAGTAGGTCAGACCTTTCCATCTAGCGATGAACTCTGAGACCCTCTCGTTCTCCCTCTGCTTGTAGTTCATGAGGTCGCTGACCATTATTTTAGGCAACGTCGAGCTGAAGTGGAACAAGAACTGCTGCTGAAGGTCCTCCCAGCTTTTTATCGACTGGGCTTGCAGACTCGTATACCAGATGAAGGCAGATTCTTGCAAGGTCCGTACGAAGCATCTGAGTTTCACTGCTTCTTGTTGTTCCAGAGTTCCCATCAGAGGGTCGCAATAAGACGTGTAGTGCATCAAATGATGTTCCGAATCACCTAATCCATTGAAAATAGGGAATACAGGGCTCCCAAAATTGTGTGGAGGTGGTGTGTTGCTCACCCAATCCAGGTAAGGTTTCCACTCTAGCTGTATCAGAGCGTGTTGACCTTCCATTGCTTCCAATCGAGCGGTCAGTGCCTCGATGGTGCTGGTGAGACCCTGGTTTACATCCTGTTGGGACCGGTCTTGGGCAGGTGTAGCCCGAGGCATCGCTTGAGGATCCAGATCAGTTGGCACCAGGGGTGCATGTGCCATTTGCGACACCTTTGGAGGGTTCATATGTACTCGATCCGGTTGCTTCCTGAGTGGAGGGAAGTCTTGGTATTCATTTAGATCCACATTTAGGTAGTTGGATGGGCCGGGTGCCTCGTTGGGCGGGATCCTTGACCGTGCGTCGTTTGCCGGGGTAAACCTTGGTGTTTGAGGTGCACTTACTAGGAGTGCATGATGTGGCTCTTCTTGGGATGCACTTTCAATAATATGGTTCCTCTAGAGTTGCTCGGCGTTGAGCTACCTCAATTACTTCATTTACTCTTCCTGTCGAGCGAACCTCTCTTCGAGCGTAAGTGGCTTGTTTTTATCGAGGGAAGGAGGCGGGTTAAGGGTGAACAGTACTTTGTTATTATCCTTATTAGAAGCTCACAGGGTGAGTAGAGGAGGGTTAGCTGAAGGGGCGACCATATTTAGAGTGACCCTCTGGTTCCGGGTGTGCACACCTGGTGGTTCATTGTGAGTCACAGCCTGAATGGAACCATCATCTCCCGATCAATCCGGATTTTCACCATCTTCGATGTTACCCGTGGGGTTAACCTCTATGGTGTTGATGGATACATACCACAGGGCGGAGAAGATGTCATCTTCCAAATAGGAAGAGAATCTCCCGCGTCTTTTACTGGTCTCCCCTCTTCTGTCCCGGGATTACTTTCGGGCTCCTTGATGAAGGGTGATGTAGAGAGTTCTTTGAAGTGACCTTATGGTATGCCTCCCTTTCGGAGGGGATGATGATTCAAACGATGGGATAGGGCAGGAACCTCCTCTTCTGACTATCCTCCCTAGACGAGAGAATATTGATTCTCATGGGGGAAGTTGTTGTTGAGGAGGTAAAAATGCCCCCGGCCCTGAGGGTTGGGGTTGGCTCTATTATTTGGACATTGAGTCTCTTCCCATTTTTATTGGTCTTACGAGGTCATTTTTTATTAAAAATGTCCCCATCCCTGCAGGCTGGGGTTGTCCCTGGATTGCGGCAGTGGCTGCTGCTATCGCTACCTGCCTGATCTTGCGTTCCCCCATTCGGGGGTGAACTGGGTTTGATGCTGAGTTCAACTGTGAGTCAATCCCTTTTGGGGAGGTAGAAAATGGCCACTGATTGGCCTCTCTTAAGTGAGAGGACTGTTGTATGCTCTCGGTGGCCTGATTCAGGAGTTCTTGGATGGATTGTTGCCATCGGTCCTGATGCTTCTGGGACTTACTCAAGGCCTGACTCTACTGGGCATGTCGTCTCTCCTAAACAGGGAGACCACTCGATTGTTGTCTTGACGTGATGACATTGCAAGACACCATGCTGAACAAGTTCTTCTGGGTGGGGAGTGGATTGAAATGCAGAGCTCCATGTTACCCCCATCCCCTAATATGGACTCTCGTCAGAGCCTCACCGATGAGGAGGCGCAGCTGGTGCAGCGCATGGAGGCAGGCTATCTCCATGTTTCCTTTGCGCCTCTCGGGACGCTGTTACCACTCTGAAGGAAGAGCTTCCAGGTTGATGTGATGCAGGAGGTCTCCTATTGCCTTGAAATGGTCTGCATACCCTTCGTAGGGTAGGAAGCTTGATTTTAGCATGTGGAGGGTTGTCCATATATTGTAGTAGATGTCATGTACGCATTCTTCCGACAACTTTCTGGGTATGTCGAATTGAGAGGTGGCCGTGGGACAAAACATAACTGGTATATCATCCCTGGACAATAGTTTCCTCAGGTGCAACATGTTGGCATACTCCTCCGCTAGTGATTCCTATACCTGGTCAACCCAACTGAGATGTACAATGATAGTGTAGTCGGAGGCAGTGGGACAGGTAGGTATCAAATTATCATTTGGGTGATTCCAAGGTGGTTTAGAAGATGAACGTGGCCCCGGAACGTCTCCCGATTGAAGAAGGGAGTTGTTGGTGACTAGTTGGGAATATGACATGCTTGATCCTGTCCTTCTGAGTGGCTCGGCGTATGAGGGATTTTCTGTGCTTGATTCGGCAGGGGGAGGACCTTCCTGTCGATATGATACGTCATTGTGGGGAGGACCTTCGCAATGGCAGCCGCAATGGTGAGGACTACTATTACTGCTTGATGCCTCACTGCATAGAGGAATTTTGCAATGCATACCTTGGGGAGGACCTCCAAGGCATGTCGCAATAAGGGGAGGACCTTCTGGCTACGTAGCATTGTTACGGGGAGGACCTTCGCAAAAACTTCCATCATGGTGAGGATGACCATCATGGTTTGACATTCGATGTGCATCTTGGGGAGGACCTTCAAGACACACTACGACAAGGGGAGGTCCTTCTTGTTGCTTAGGGCCACTGTGGGGAGGACCTTCGCAATGGTGGCCGTGGTGGCGAGGACTACCATCACAGCTGCTGTAATGGTGAGGACTACCATTACAGCTGCTGTAGGAAGAATATCTGTGGGGTTCACCGTGGGGAGGGCCTTCATAATGTACCACAACAAGGGTAGGGACTTATCATTGCTTGACGTCTCTACAGGGAGGACCTCCATTATCAGGGTGGTGAGGACTACCATTGTGATCCGATGCCTGGCTGCACGGAGTGTCGTTGCAACGTAACCCCTAGGGAGGACCTTTAGGGCAGGCCACGACAAGGGGAGGGACTTCTTGTCATGATGAGACGTCACTGCGGGGAGGGCCTCTATAGTTGCGACTATGATAGAGAGGACTAATATCATAATCTGTGGTCCCACTGCATGGAGAGTGCTTGCAGTGTATACCCCGAGGAGGACCTTCAGGGTGGACCGCAATAAGTAGAGGGCCTTCTTGCTGCTCAATCTTCTGGTCATGCGGAGGGTTGCCGTGACTCGCATCAAAAGAGAAGCTCTCGTGATCAATCTTTATATGCATGTGGGGGAGGCCCCCGCAGGTGCTCTGGTGAGGACCTTCAAAGCTGCTGGTAGCAACATTGCGGGGAGGAAATTCACAACTGCTACTGACACTCCCATAATATGGTAATGGGTGGGAAGGGTTTTGAACATTAGATATGTGATTAGTGGCATTGGGAACCCCATCTTCTGACAGAGTGGAGTCATGAACCTGCTCTTTATTTTTTGGCTGCCTTCGGTGCATTCGGGGTGCTTTCCTGTGGGCAGCAGGGACTGTCTGCTGTTGACAACGACCTTCACCTTTGGGTCCCTGTATAATTGGGTCCCATGATGTTTCCAGGATACTCCGACGAACATCTTTAATTTTAGCAAGAATATATGCCTGCTCTGGAGAATCCACCATGATGGATGGGTGTCCCCCAGTTGGAACAAGTGAAGCAGCTTGATCCAGTTTTCCTTGTATCGCGGAATATTGCCGATGACCCTCCTGGGCAGAAGCAGGGATGCAGATCTGCTCCGAGGCGGCTATCTCATCTCTTAGATGAGTCACCTCAATTGGGGAGACAAACTCATAGGCCCGAGTCCTTACTGTTGCCGCTGATGCAATTACATTCTGGCAAGTCTGCAAGATATGATCTGGGATCGATACATGCTCCTCCATCATTGCCAGGATATGAAGAGAGACATCTTTGGCTGGAACGGGTATGAAGGCACATATATTTTTGACATTATTAATTAATATCTAATTTTAAATCCATTCATATATGTTAAAAATGAGTGAAATTTAATAAATTAAGAATTAGTATACTATAACAATATTGAAAAAATGGATAAGTTTTATGTGTGAGAATTGTATAAAAAAATATATCAATTACGTATATGTGAAACCAATATAACACAAATTTGATCTATATTAAATTGGAAAATCAAATGACATTCAATTATATGTCGAGCACTATGCAATTAGTCAATATTTTTAATTCATATTAATTTTTAATTATAAAAATAATTATTCAATAAATATATGACTATTTAATGTAAAGTGAATAAATATTTTGTAATATATAAATCATAATTATATATATTAATATATAAATATATATTTAATATATACAATTTAATAACTTTAATTATCATAATTATCTAATTAATAAAATGTTTAATATTTAATAGTGTATAATTAATTTACTCATTTTAATCAATAATTATTTAATTAATAAAATTTGTAATATTTTTTTATAAACTCAATTTTTATTTTTAATTTTTTTTAATTATTTCATTTTATTTATTCGAACCTCTATCAGTGCTAAAAAAGGGTCGATGAAATACATATTTATAAGCACTAAAAATAAAGCACTGATAAAAGGTTAAATTTATCAGTGCTTTCCGTAGTGCTGATAAATATGCCATTTATCAACATTTTTTTCTTGTGATGATAAATACCAGTGCTGTTAAAGGCCAGTTTTGTAGTAATTGGTAGAGAGAAGGTCACCAAAATCACTGGTGGATTACTCTAGGTCGAGAGGGAAGAAGGTTATGAAAGAATGAATAAAGCCTCAGTCATGTTATTCCCTGAATCTCTAAATTGCAACATTTATAAGGCATGTAACCCATTTACATGTCATTTAATCCATGATATATGAATGTGCTGAAAACTCCATTGTCTTTTATTAAAAAAAATTTATTTTTAACATTACACGGGATGTAATCCCTTCAAGATGTGTACCAGGTTCATGGCTTATGCTTTTCCAAAATTAGATGTTGTGTACTACCATTACACAATGTGTATTTTTCTTGAAGACTATAAAAAGTACAAATACATACATGAAATGATCAAACCAACTTTGGTATTCTTTAAACTTAGGGAGAACCCTTCTAAGACATTACATATTTATAACCATACTCCATTAATTCATAAAAACATACATCCATGAAAATTAATAAATTTTTTATAGAAAATGTTCTTCATCCTCGAGAGTCTTAATTTGTACCCAATTTAAGAGGAAAACAATAAAAGGGAAGGGAAATACCTGAAATCAGGTAATAGGAAGTTACATGCACCATGAAGTCTCACAACTTCATTTGTATAAATATATACAAGGATATCAAGGGGTAAATCCTCTTTTATTTATTAGAAATGGGAAACTTGGTATGGCAATCCACAATGACCCATATAGAATCATTCCTACCAGAAGGTTTCATAATTCCATTAAGAAATTATATTATAAAATTGTTAACTTCCACATGGGTATATGGAGAGGTTGTTTGACCCAATTAGAATGTTTTCTGTCATCCTTTACACATTGAAATACCAAGTATCTTAACACATAATTATAAATTTTCCACTTCATTTTCCCACAAGAAATATTCCTTTAAATATTTATACATCTTAATGGTACCATGGTGTATAGAGAAATTAGAGTTATAAGGTTCATATTTTATTTCACAATTTAGATTAGGTATTGATAGAACACAAAACCTCTTTACAAATTTAATACACCATCTTCATACATGAAGTCTATCATTGTCCAATAATTCATGACTTTAATTTTCTTCTATAAAAGTATTTCTTCATGTTGAAATATCTTTACTAGTAAAGATGGTCTGACAGTCACTTGGAAAAGGAATGATCTTCCACCTACTTATTAATATATATATCCAACTATACTAAATCTATATATATTGGATGATTTTCTATTTTCATCATGGTTATAACTCTATTGTAATTTTAACTCGATGCATTAAATACCTTGTTTTCATTCCCAAAGTGGTAGTGTATCAAATAGTTATAGTCCTTGAGTAATTTCATCAGTCTCTTTTTACTTATAACAAAATATTTCTGATATATTTTTCAATTAAAAAATTTATGATATGTAAATATGTCACATATTTCACCATGGGGATAGTTTCTCTATATATTTAAGGAAAATATTATAACTTCAAACTCAAGATCATGAGTTGGATGTTTTTTTTCATGTATATTTAATTTTCTTAATGTATAAGTAACCAATCTATGATTTTTCATAAGGATACACCTTATTAATTTCATCAATGCATCAGTTTTTATCACAGATCCTTTCTTTCTAGATGTTAAACATAATACAATTTTACTGAAAAATTCCCTATTTATCTCTATAAAACTGTCTACAAATTCCTTTAAATTTTTTTATTTGACCCCTTTATAATTCAACATGTTTAATGGGTTGTCTAGTCAGGAATTTTTTTTAACAAATTCCTGATAGTAACCTTTTAATACAAGACAAATATATATAACAATTGTATTTATTGGTGTTGGATATTCTTTGTCTGCCTTTATCTTTGAAGGATCAAAAAGTATTATATCCTCGGAGATAATATGTCCATGAAAATGCCAAAATTCACACTTACTAAATTTATCACATAACTCCTTTTC
Source organism: Viscum album (assembly GCA_963277665.1). NCBI lineage: Eukaryota > Viridiplantae > Streptophyta > Magnoliopsida > Santalales > Viscaceae > Viscum > Viscum album. The sequence continues at coordinate 856,668,472 of OY728158.1, read as the reverse complement.
TCTAAGAGTCTCATGAGTGATTTATAAATGATTCTTATGCTCTTTATATAGTTTAGATTATACCAAGATATAATTAATAGATACCACAATGAAGTTATCAGGATAATCTTGGAATACTTTATTTATCATATCCATAAAAATAGAGGTTTAATTAGTTAATCTATATGAAATTACTATAAAGTCATAATGTTCATACATTATATGAAATTTCATCTTCAGTAAACCATCCTTACTTACACTTAATTGATGATAACTAGAGTGATGATTAATCTTTGAGATTTATTGATCTCTATAAAGTTGATTAGGTAAATCATCAATTTTTGGAAAAAGGATATTTATTATTTATAATAATAGTAATTATTTCCCTGTAATAAATGCACAATATCATAGAACCATATTTTAAAAAAAAGAATAGGGGAACCCTAATTTGAAACACCAGGGAATATGAATCTAGTATCACCCAACTCTTTTAGTTGTTAATAAACTCCACTAGTTTCACTATGATTATTCTATAGGTATTATTAGATTCATGTTTTGTATCAATTATGAATTTAATGGAAATATCAACTTCATGCTCAAGTGGATGTCTATGCAATTATTCTGAAAACAATCAATATATTCCTGGACAATAGGTATATTCTACCTGTTTTGGATGTCCTTTCCATCCATATATTATGTTTTCTCATCCTATTATTCTGTTATTATCCTTTAAAAAATAACACTTGGAGAATTATTTCATTGTCTTGATGGAACTTGACAGAATATCCTCATATGTTGAATGTTTTTGAGAGTCTAATACCCTCCAAATGTTTGGATTTAGCTCGTCAACGAATCAATCAATATTTATTTCTAGACTATGTATATAGTCTATTTTATATCTTTCTAACCCTATAATGTTAACCTTATACATATAAACATTTTACCCTTAATTTTTATTAGATTCATGTTTTTTCTTTTCTATCTCATTGCTCATGAGGAATTCACTTTTCAATTAATATCACCCTAAAAGTATTCAATTCCACAATTTCTATCTTCTCTACCTACATAGTGTTTTCAATTAATTAATACCATTTATAATAATCTTCCTTTAATTGATAAACCACCATAATAACCTTCACCATTTCACTACTCTCCAAATAGATATATATTTTATTAAGGGACTTGATCCATTGTTCAGCTAATAAGGGATTAGTGGTTCCCTTTAATGATGGAGGTCACTATCACATGAAGTGGTCCAACATTGATACACTATATTTTAGATTGATAGGTTTCTTAATACAATTATTTTTTTAGTCATAACCTAAGACAACTACCCTAATATTGTTATAATCTACTCAACTCTCACTCTAACCTCATTAACTTTATTAGAAGGGGAATCCTTATATAGATTACGAGTATTGATAAAATTTATATCCCTGACACTAAATTCCATTTATAATAAATTAGATGTACTTACTAAACTCATAACATGATGAATATTGAGTCATAGTATACAATTCCAATTTATGTAAAATATTACAGAAACATTTATTGAATATCTTAACTGTTAATCAAAATTCTCATGCTATCTGATAATGTTCTTGTAGATCTAATTTCTATTATTTCTACTACACATTATCTAATACCAACTATAATTACCTAGACTCTAGCATCTGGGATCCTATGGTTAAATTAATACATTGATATAGAATAAATAAGATCACATTACATAGGATCCAATAGTTTAATATTTTTAGGAGACTATATACATACATGGATGACACATCACATTTGAAAACCTAAAACATAACTTAAAAACATAGTGAGAACTTTATTATTCTTTCTAGAATATCCATGAAATTATTCATCGTTCTTTTATGGGTTCCATTTTGAAGAAAATAGAGGGGTAATATTAGATACCCAATAAGGGGTATCATATAATATAAGCTATCAAGGAATAAACATGTCCTTATCAATATGATAGGAATAAGTAATAATAAAATATGCAAATAACTAATAATATGAGTGAGGAATATATCCATGGTTAACATAAAAATAAAAAAAATCACATGGATAATAATAAAAAATTTCATAGAGATGGAATTCATAATTTTATAAATCTTAATCTTACCATCAATGCCTCATTCCAAGACATATTACAAAAATGGGTAAGGCATACGTCAAATACCTAAGCTAGTTTTTCTCATGAGTTTTATCGATGTATGATGGGGATATAAAATTACATGGCTCACTAATCACTAAATAATTATAATACATTAATCATATTAATGGAATGAGTAAATAATAAAATATGTAACCTACATGCCTTAGTAATCAATAATCATTTGTATTGAAATAACAAGTGTACAAAATATGAATATTTCCCCAGTAAGTAAATAGAATAATTTTCTTGATAAGAATAATTTAAACTAACACTATATATAGTAATAGGTATACTATTATGTCAATATTAGAAAATAAAATATATAAATAATTTAAAGTATATAGAATATAACCATTATATTAATGAACATGGAAATAAATAAGAAAAATAAAGTACAGAAAGAGATGAAGAGTGATAGATAACTAAACCCTTAATAATGAGATAAAGAAGGATATAAATTAATCACAATTGAAATTAAAATAGTATGGAAAACCTCCCAATAACTTGAAATTGAGTTTTATAAGGTAAAAAAGAAAATATAAGAACAATACATGAAAATAAAGGAGAATTAAGAAGAAAACCCATATATTTATATTAACACAAATTTTAAAATGAAAAATTCATAAAAATGGGAACATAAATTAATGTGTGAATCCATGAAAAATTTTAGTGGAATATTTATTAAAAAAATGGATATAATATTAGGAAATAGACCCAATGCAGTTAATGTTAACAATGCGAATATTTTGACACCTTTGTAAAGAAATTCAAAAATGACACATATAGAAAACATTAAGAAGTTTCATTTTAATATTTTATAAAGGAAGTTAAAGTAAATAGATAATAACCTTAATAAATAATTTAAATATATATAATAACATTCATAAAACAATATAAAGAATATGGACATGGAGGATAAAATTTCTCAACCCAAAATAAGAGACATTGACAATTCCTCTTACAGTCATCCTTTCGGTTGAATTGAGAACCAAAGGGAAGTGAAAAAGATAATAATACATGTAAAACCAAAAAATTACCATAGGGGGACAAAATTTTATCATTTTTATTAGAAAACAACATCCAATTTCCTCAAATATAAATGTATACATAAACAATCTTAAATTCAAGGGGAGAATGAAAAAAACCCATTACCTCATTTCCTGAGTCACCTCATACATCATCTAATCTCATGAATAATAAATAATTCTTATTAATAATTTATTTTAGAAACTTATTAATGTGTATTGAATTTTATATTAAAATTTTATATTCGTTTATTACATTTTTGTTACTTATTTTCAGTTAATATTGATCATCGGTTGTTAGTCGCTACAACCATCCCTTTTATATTTTGGTATAATAGTTTTGTTCATCATTATATGTTCATGAATTCAACATCTATAGAATATTTAAGTTACAATAATAAATTTACATAATTAGTTATAAATATATAGGTTCATTCCACTGAAGTTCCAAGTACGGTTCTCCAAAATGAAATCCATATAGCGCTTGTTTCAGTAATTGTTAACAAATAAATGATGGTATATTAATAATTATTTAATATTAATATTACTATTATATAAAAAACAATAATTACTTGTTAATATCATATATTACCAATAATTTTATTTTAATATTCATCAATGATATAAATTTAATGCATCATTCATGCTGGTGGTAAAACTAACTCAAAAAAGAACATGCTATAATCAATGGATGAGTATGATTATGCAATGATTTTATTATAATACCATCATTGGTTAAGTATAATTATGTTATTTAGTTTTTATTAAAAATATAAATAATAAATTTTTAGAGGTTTAGGTAGAATATAAAGGAACAAAAATGATAATAAATTATTATTTATGAAGAATAAATCATATCTCATATTACAAGACTTCTTAGTTTGGAAGGAATTAGAGAATTATCTTGAGACCAAAAGCTCAAGAAACTGTGAGGGAGTTATTATGGAAGTAAATATGACATATTTTAGTGATTAATTCTAGTTTTAGATGTGGTTTCAAAGGGGTGTTTTGTTTGTTTGTGTGTGTGTGTGTGTGGGGGGGGGGTTCTTTTATAAGTTAGAGAGGTAAAATTTCTATAAAAATCATCTATTAATATAAAATGAATGTAATATTAAAGTAAAGTGGATAAAAAATCGACAATTAGTGAGTATAAGACAATTTATTTTTGATAAATACGCCATCCATCCAATTAAATATATTATTTTTTGATATTTCATGACTTATCCCTTTATTTACCATTTTTTCCTTATTTTAGCTTTTACCATGATAATTAATTTTTCATCAGTAACTTATTTTTATAACTAAAACTGAAATTGAACTTATTACCTAATTTTTAAATTATGATTCCAATTTTGAAATCTATTTTATTATATTCAATTTTAGAAATTGATAAAAATTAATTTCAACATAAGTATGTATAATTTTAAAAAAAATGTATTTTCAAACATAAAAATGAACCTATACTTATTTAGGTTAAAGACTATAAATAGTATTTGTTCCCATGTAATTTATTGTTTTAGGACTAAAAAATAATGGTTATTTTAATTAAAAACCAATCCAAAATCCTATGGAGCCTTGTGAATTCGTATTTAATGGAAATGAACCAAATTGGATTTTTATTAGAACATAATATAACTTTGGTTAGAAAAGTGTTCATCATAGGTTTTTAAATTCAATATATTATTTTTAAATAAATTATTTTAGTTTTAAAATCACATATTTGGTTGATTAAAAGGTTTCATAAATTTTTAAGTCATTCTTATATCATTTTAATGACATAAAAGTTAGGATTTTTGAAAAAATTATATTTTTATTACCCTAAAAAATAAACCATTTTATAAAATTTTAAAAAATTATCTATAATATAATTTTGATATTATGAATCAATTTTTTTATCAAATTTTAATTACAAAATTTAAAAATATAACTTTTAAATACATTCATAAATAAAATCTCTTTTTGTTGTACTATAATGGTGACATAATGGAATGTACATTATACATTATTTTTTTGGGATATATTATTTACATACAATAATAGAATCTTGCATCTTACATGGGATGATAAATCAATTTTCTAATGGGATACCAATGCAATGATGAACAATGTTGATCATTTCAGTGCTAATGTGAAATATATGTTATTATAAAAAGAGAAAGAGACACAATTGGTTGATCTATAATAAATAAGATTATAAGAAAAATTTTATACTAGGGATAATACTAATAGGTTTTGAATAAAATAAAATATGGAAATATATTTAAAAAAGAATATGTTTACTATGACTTTTAATAATTATGTGATGCATATTTTTCATTATTAAATTTTTTACATTCTATAAAAACAATGGTGTACCATGATATAAAAAAATTAATTTGGTCGTCAAGTTATAAGAAGGAAATTATTAATTTTTTTCCATTGTTTGATTCATAATCTTGGTAAAGATAGAGCATCAATAACTAGCTAGGTTATTATAACCAGTACCTATACTATCTTGGAAGTTGGAAGATATTGAAATGGACCGTGTGATGGGTTTTCATATATCACCCTTAAGGATTAAGGTCATTTGGTCTATGGCGGGTTCAACCAAAAAATTATCACACTACTAAATTATTTGAGTGTCTAATTTAATAGAATATATCTGAATGATATTCTTGTTGAAACATCATAATTTTTTGGGTACTCAATTAAGGATGACTGCAACTTACCATCCATGGATGTATGAGATGTCATAATAGATTATACATATTTTTGAGGTTATTATTACGAAAATATGTAAATTTAGGATTATTGAATAAGAATAATGGGAAATATAAATTCATGTATCTCTAGAGAAGCTTGATCATTTTAGGGATACTTAGGGACTTTTCAAGGATAAAAATTTCTATGGTGGGGAGAATTATAAAATATATATTTTTATGTTCTTTTAATTATGGGGAATAAGAATTTATTTTATTATTGATGTGTGTGTTGTAGTAATGTGATTAGACATAATTATTTAATTATGAGATAATTTCAATTTATTTTTATGAGATTGATGAAAGGATAGTTTTTCATGGCACTTAAATAATTAATTAATTGGAATTAAATGGGTGACATATCATTGAAAATGGATTTGGATATTTTATTTATATAGTTGATATCCTTGAATTTATGGGAGTCTAGGCCCAATTTTGAGGATTTTTTTTAAAAATTATTTAGGTTTTTTTTGTGATCATGTATGATTAGAGAATTATTTTAGGATAATTAATAAATTAGATTTGAAATTTTGAAACATGTGATTGGGATTATCGATGAGGTGTATTAGGTTGAATTAGAGTATATTTTGGATTCATTATATCCCTCCATGTAATTTATTAATAATAAATAGAGAATTATTAATGTTTTGATCATTGGAAGTTTAACATAGACTTTATTATGGTGGAATATAAATTTTAATAGAATGCTAATTTGAGGGGGATTTAAAATGATATTTTACTATGGGTTATGAAAGTTTGAGAAAATTAATTAATTTATAGGAATTAAGTTTGTGTAGTTATGGAGATATTATTTACATGGAAATTATTGAATTGATAAGTGTTTTGAATCATTAACCAATTTTTTTGATGGATTTATAGAGGAGTAAGATGGATTAATCCATATATATTGAATAGAGGCTTTTCATGTTCTTCTCTATAATATCTTCCAATTTTCTTCTTTGGTAAAGGTGGAATTTGGGATGGAGAGGTAGACATAAGCTGATTATAAGATGGGATTTAGAAGGAGAATTATGTCATACATAACATATTACTCTATATATTTTATTTAGATAATTTAATGTGTTTTGAATTGTTAAAATTCCTTATAAACCAAAATATTTATATTCTCACCTTAGAGGAATTTAAAATAGGTTTATGAAATTTTACATAGGATCATGCCATCTAGGACGGGGGAATGCCATATTATAAAATTTTCCCCTCCAATTATAAATTTTCATATCCCTCTAAACTAGTAAGTTACATGAGTTTCATTCCTTATGGAATATGGTTTGTTCCAATCACCAAAGACCATAAACTATTGTAATGTTAATTAAATGGGGTCATTCAAATTTGAAATGGGTCATGCTAAGTGGAAAAAGGAGGTACCTAATTTTTTTAATATCAGAAAATTCAATTTTTTTATAAATGAAATTTAATATATAAATAATTATGATAAGGTTTGATTCTTAATAATATTAATATTCTAAGATTTATGATTCATGTAATTTTTAGGAAATATCTACTAGGAAGGTCACTTTGATATATTTTTATCTTGATATAGTCTTTATATGAACAGTTAATGGGTTTCAAAATAAATATTATTCATGTTTAATTTATAGTAAAATTTTAAATTTAGGTTTTGAATAATTATTCATAAATTCATGATTTTTAGAAATGATATGGTTTGACATCCATCATATGATTTATCAAATTTATGGTGTTTGATAAAATATGTTGAAATGAGATATAAATATGGACTTAGTTAATGATCTTTATTTGTGAGTTTTATTTTTGGATTTTAGTTGACTAATTGTTTTTATGAAAAATTATTTCCATGGAATTTTAATATGAAAAAAGCTAGTTAAGGAATAAAAAATTAAATGGATCATTTTTATTTCTAAAAATTACATGATTATATTCAAGATAGGTAATTTATTTTAGTTAGAAATGTTGTTATATGTAAAAACTCATGACAAGGTTCAAATCATGTATAATATCTCTATATATATAACTTAAGGAAACACATAAATATAAAGGTTTGAAGCATGTAGACTTTATGATATATCTTGATGGTTGAGTTATTTAAAACAAAAGGTTAAAAACATGTGAAATCACATACTTGAGGGTTGAGTTTTATAAACTAAAATTCTATGCTTTAAGGATGTTATTATTGATATATAATTATAAAATAGGGAATTTTATTATATGTTATATATTGAGTTTCTCTTTTATTATATATTGTTGGTATATTTAAAAATTATTACATTATGATTGAACATAATTATGGTTCTTATTTTATTTTAGCCTTATTTTTTAATTGAAATATGGAGTTGATTCTTACAATGGGTTTCATAAAATATTTTGCAATTAATGTTTTATAAACCCCGCATTGGCCTTTCATATTTAGATTAGTCATACATGGGTTTATATTAGATCCATCAGTGAAATACCATTAATTTTATACTCACCCCAACATGTACACTTTGATGGACATATAAATACTATGGGACATAATGTGGGTCAAAAAAAGATATTTTTCTTCATCAGTGGTGGCTCATAGATATTTGATAGAGATATAATAGGAGGAGTTTGGTGAAATCATACTTGAGTCACTTTTTTTTCATTATGTTCATCTTTCAAAGGACACTAGTATTATAAAATTTATATATTTCCATTGCAAGTTTATGTTTAACTGGTTTTTAATATATTGATATTTATATTAACATAAATTTATTAGTTTTACCTTATGAAATTATTTGGGAAAATAATTTCCTATTTGTCTCTTTTATATTTTAGTAATAATTTCATACCGTTTGTGATTAGATAACACATTTGAGGACTTATCATTATCAAATTTGTGTCTTGCGATTTAGGTACATGGTTTGGTTAATTATATTTATATTTGAAACTTGGTCAATAAATTTTATTATATAATAGGTTGTCCCAATTTTAAAACCATGGAAATAAAATAAACAAGTACCACCTTTTTTCTTGGGTTTGTAACCCATGAAAATAGGTCACCTATGTACATGTTTTAGTAAAACTATAGAAATATGTCTATTAAAAAAAAAATAAACTATAAACAAGAAAACTAAGGTGAGAGCCTATTTAAATAGATTTGGGACCTACTTCCATGGTTTTAACCAAATAAATATGTTTATTTTACTTTAGTGGAAAATTCAATTATCATTTAAGAATAATTTTTTTACTTTTATTTTGTAATGGTACTTATGCCTTGAATATTATATAACTATTAATATATTAAATGTTGATGTTTTTTTGATATATTTTGTACTACTTGATATTAGAGTATTATTACTTGATCAAAATATAATAGTCCATGAGTGTAAATCATTTTTAAAAAATGGGAACAATTTTATTAATAATTTTCATGATGTAAAAATCACAACACAAAAAGAATATTTCTTTTTATATTATGATTATAATGATACTAAAAGTGATATTTGACAATATTTCAGATTTATAGAATATTTTAAAGTAGTATAGAAAGTCATTATATTAGATTATAATGCCTCATTGAATAGTTTTATGATGAAATGATTTTTTTTCATGAATTTAAATTATAGGGGATGTATATTGATAATATTGGTTTAGTAGAGATTTATATTAATCATTATATTAAAACTAATGAGATTTATATATTTAAATTATATGTTAAATGATTATTCCATATTATTAATAAATTGAATCACTATTTTCATATTTTTATTATAATTAATCTTAGATATGTTATCAATGATTTCCCTAATAAATTTACCTATAGTATATTTATATTAGCGATTACAACATTATTTCGTAAAACTTTAAGAACACATCAATTGTTACACTATATTTCAAGACATAATGATTTTTTTAATTCTATATAATTAATATAAAATTTAGTTTTCTTTGAAATTAAATATTATATTTAATTTTTTTTGTTTTTTTGTAATTGTATATTTTAGATATTGAATATATTTTTTTTCACATGAATGAGGTTAAGGACCACCCATGTGATAGGAACTAAATGGTATGATGAGAACTGGGTAGTATATCCTTTTTATCCTTTAAAGGAGATTCCATAGTTAGATAATTTATCATTGGGTTTCCCATTTTTGTTGTCAAAATGATGTGGTTGTGTTGTCCCAATGATTTGATTATGTGTGTGTGTGTGGGGTGGGGGGTGGGGGGTGGGGTAGGGGGTTCCATGTATTGTACAATCATTAAAGTCAATCTTACCATTTTTTATCTCTAGAGGAAACTCCCAATGACTCCCACATCCATAACTGGGTATTGACCTGATCCCCAAATATAGGTGTTCCTTTATGGTTTTAGACCCAAATATGATTAGGAACTCACATTGATCGAGAGGATGGTATTTTAGGCTCATCACAAACTTTTTGAGGGAATTGTTTCTTATTCTGAGACTATCTTATAGATTTAATATATGTTCGAGAATCTCTTCCTAATCCCAATATGGTACTGGTTACCCTTACAAAATGATCCTAGTTTTAAATCTTTTTATATGAAAATGGAGGATATTATTTGTGCATCCATCTATACATATATGAGATTATTCATCCTTTTCCCATTAGTGGGTAGCTACTTGTATGTTGAAACTACATAACTAAGCACTTCAGAGTTGGTTTCATCTAGGGAGGCAGTAAATATTTCGAAGATGGGATTGAGCCATTATGTGGTGTCCTATATATCTTATCTTATAACAAGAGTAAAAACCCATGTATTTTGTTAAACCCATTCAATTTAAAATCATATGAAAAGGACTTATATGGGGGTACTTGGGAACCATATATTTGAAGTCGGACCTCAAGGAGGCATCCTCTATATCCTGGTTATAGTAGGAATCAGATTTCTCATAGTTCCATTAGGCCCTTAGGAATTCCCCCACGGTAGATACCCTTATATGGGGGAAGTTATATCATTCCATTGATCAAGTATTATACACTAATATTTCACTAGATGATGAAGATTCATGATTCAAATCATGTGATCATTTCAACTCCCTAATCCTACATGATCCATTCTCGTTGTAGGAAATAAGGGATGTAAAGTAGTCAGTCTCACTACATACGAATACTAGGATTACATGTTAGGGAAACACTTTGGATGTTCATTATGAATATCAGGCCTTAGGAAGGTTTCCTACATATCCTAGTTATAATAGGAATCAGAGACATCATAGGTTAGTTGAATTATCAATCTACTAGTGGATGAAGAAGGACGATCAGACCATGGGAGAGATTGGGTCTCAATGGTTGGAATATTGTAGACATGGAAGGGAATGCACTAAGGTGGATGCCTATTTGATATTAGTCCTTTAGGAAGGCATCTTATGTATCCTAGTTATGGCAGGAATATGAGTTATTATAGTTTAGTTTGGTTGAGGCTTACACTATGAGGTTACCCTTATATCAGGGTACAAATCAAATTATGTCACTGATTTGGGATTGCATTCTAATTTTTCCCTATAATTGGGGATATATCATATTATTATGTTGATTGGGCCTTACACATAGAGGTTCCCATATCTTGGTATAGGATTTTATGTGAATTATATGATCATTGTAACTCCCTAAGACAACACGATTTATGATCAGTGTGAGAAACAAGGGATATCAAGAAATTATTTTCACTAATTATGGATTCCTGACTTATGTATTGAGACAACCCCTTTGAATGTTTAATAAGGAGATCAGGCCTTAGGATGGAATTTTACATATCCTGGTTATAACAGGAATCAGAGTTCTCATAGTTATTTTTGACTGGGGATTATAAATTGAGGCTTCTATGATGTTGAAGATATATCATATTATGCCACTAATTAGGGATTACACACTGAGGTTTCACTAATATGTGGGATGGATAAGATTATTATGTCCTAAGATGCCTACTTGACCTGGCCTAGTGATCTTACTAACCTGCTTGGTTGTCTTCCTGACATGACTATATTTTTTGATTGACATTTCTGGTTATCTACCTAACACGTATGGGGATGTATGGACTTGTCATGATGATAATCACACAATCCAAGTTGTCTTGCCTGAATAAAATCACATGATCTTAATGAGATGTCTAGAATTCATCACATGATTGGGGATGACTTGTCCTGGTTGTCTTGATAACATATCTGAGGATGTCTGAACATGCCTAATGAAAATCACATGATCTATGTTGACATGTCTAGAGAATGCCATGAAACTGGGTTGATGAATTTTGGAGACCATTTCATGATCAAAGATCACATTTCTATAGAGTGTCTCATGACCTAGATGACTTATCTAGAGGATGACACATGATCTAGGTTGACCCATATAAATAACACCGCATGATATTAGATTAATTTTATAGAGGGAGTTATATGATATGAATTTTCATGTCCTGGTGTCATCTTGAGACCTGGATGATATGCTTGAAGGGCATCGTAAGATATGGCTTGTGAGCCCATTGGGATTTGCGAGACCAAGATAACACACACTAGTATAGCCACATAACATGTGTGACATGTTTGAGGACATATAAAGATCTGGATGGTGATACCAAAGGGATTCACAATACTTGGGTGACATTCCTAGAGGGTGTCATGTGACTTGCTTGACTTTCTTAGAGGACATCACATGATCCAAATGTCATGTAGAGGATAAATCACATAACTTGAGTGAAATGTATTAGTAATATCGCATGATATGGATGAGTCATGAGAATCACATGGGTATAAGTTAATATGTCTTTGTGTAAGTCTCCCATCATTTTTATTTATTCTATTTTTTATTTCACATGTTCCTTATATTTTTTCAGTGTTAGCTTCTTTTAGGTTTCGTGTGATTTAGCAGATGTGTGGGATGTCCTTTTCATAATCCACCATAAGTCGTTCATGTGATCTTAAGTGATCATGAGATATTCCATGCATACATTTTGATTTATTAGGTTGTTCCCCATATTTAATCTAGCAGAAAATTTTTCTTATCATGAGATTTTCCACTTTGGAAAGTCCACTATGATGTCTGGGTGCACCAGTGCGTGGATCCTAAGATTGTACTTTTTTGTGTTGAGGGGGAACTAAGGGTTTATAGGCCTCACCAACCTAATTATAAACCACCTTGTGTGGTACATATCTCACAAATCTAGGTTGGGGTTAGTAGAGATATTTAATTTTATACGATTCACATGATCTCACTACGGGTGTCACATAATTTTCGGCGGCCACAAGACCATCCCACTAGCACTCCATTTATTGGATTTTGACCAATAAAATGGATCTTTCCTAATAATGTGGACATTATAAGGGGTTTTCAAAATTTCAATATGACATATCTAGGGATCTTAATGAGACCATAATTCCTATTGAAATACTTTTTCTTGATTTGAGATTCTTTATCAGGGGTTTTCCACAAGATGAAGGTATATTTCAATGGGGTTATCATGAGATCAAACTGATTTGTTGGGGGGGGATTCACCTAATAAATGGTGATCACCTGGGTCATATGACCCTATTCATATGAGATCATCATATCTTCCCCTTGCAAGAATATTTTTTATTTCCTTCTTTATTTTTCAAGGGATATGGATCTCTAAAATTTGTATGAGTGTTGCTGAAGACAATTACTCTTCCTATCAGTGACGTGTCACATGAACAATAAATGTTAATGTGGTGATGCGTGAGCATTAACATGGATAACCCCTCTGTTTGTTTCTAGAGATAGAGGGGGGGTGCAGGACCGCCTAGACATGTCCAAGGCCCTTCGCGTGATGAGTACGACATGCCAGTGGGATCTTGTAGGACCAGGTAGACATATCGCTTGGGATTCAACATCATCTTGCAAATCATATGATAGCATCTCATGAAGTTTTATAATCTAAAGAGGCTCTGATATTTTTCATATTTTCTCCTTGTTTTACAGGTATTTTTTGGATGGTTTCTTGGTGTACACCGACTGACAAGTCGTGTGATCTAGAAGAAGTCATTTGGAAACCATTGTATGACCAGTGAATGTCTTGGAATCCTTCAAAAGAACAAATTGGGATTGTCAAAGGGGCTGTGTGTAATCTCCCAATAGGTTATGCACTATGCATGATGCATCTTCATGACCTTATGGAGGTCATACGATCACGTGTCTAGATGCAGGTTATGTTATTTTCATGTATTTTCATCATTTTATATCTTTTCATTATAGGTAAAATAATACTGATATTCCAGTAATTTTTCTTTTATGGATTTTTCAATTCCCATTTAGTAGGAATCAACAAATTTTCCCCTTTAGAGAAACATCTGTTGGGATAAGAGCACATTTTTTAGGAAGATATATTTCCTCCCAAGGATTTGGTGCTCTTACCAATCATGGTTTATGGTTATTCTTGGTCTTTCAGAAAGCATTTGGTATTCTGTAGAATTACCTATAAATATGGGAACAATGGGCAGATTATTTAGGATGTTATGAGTACCTTAACATCAAGAACTTCCCCAATGTCCATTTCAGACCTTTTTTTAGAAAATTAGTGGGTTGATACCTATTTTACTAAAGGATTAGAAGGTTAGGACCTTCATGGTAAGTTATGACCACTTCTCCTCCAAACCTTATGGGCCATTACCCATGGGTAATATGATTGATGATGTGTGTCCAACATTGAGGTCCATCCTATATGATGTCACATTGTGAGGGAATCCTTTCCACCCGCATTGATAAGGACCTCCTATATGAATGGTACACACCATATCAGTTTAACCATCAATTTTGGTGTCTTTAGTCGAGATGTCCTCCCAACAGTCATTTTTGATACGAGGACCATCCCACATTGGATCACCAATTTTGGATGATGTTCACAAGGGAAGAAACTCAGAACAAGATAGAACTTCCTATTCAAGATGTAAAAATTATTTTATCTAAAAATTATGTTGATATTTGGATTCAATCATATCCTAACGGGAAAATATCCACACTAGTGTAAGAATATTCACAATTACCATTGGCTATTGAGGAAAATTCAAGGCCTGGAAAATAGATAGCTTTGAGAGGACCAATAACCGCATAAAGAACCTCACAAGGAAGTAAGGCATTTACCATTACCTTCATTTTCGGAACAACCACCAACCAATGCAGCCACAATAATTGTTTTATAGAGAGTGAAGCTACATAAATGTTATTATTTTCTATCTCATATCGACAATGGATGTCTTGAATAATGATTAACTTTTTGGATGATCTCTAGGGAATTCTGTTCCAATCATAGTTACATTTGGAAGGTTTTTCTAATGTCACTGCCCCTATGGGTATCACTTTCAAATACCTACTTTAGGAGGTCATGGACTTATTCTAAGACCATGAAATAATTCTAGTCAACGTCAAGGGTTGGGTTTTTTATTCACCTATGTTAAATTAGATGGTGGTTCAGGGAATGATGAAAATGGTCATGGATGAACATGGCTATCCCATTATATAGGCTTGGTAAGGATACAATTATTGCTATGTTTAATGTGTCAGGGTGCCATTACAATAGTACTAACATCCTTTGTGTTTTTTTGATACAGTGGGAGGATATAGATGACTGGATAATAATATAATCCCCATATATTATCCCCATGTTATGGATATTGGAGATGAATTTGGTAGTGACTGGGGGACCAATGATGAGGGATCCTTGGGTCAACTGGCCCAGATGAGGGCAACAATTTAGGTTTCTAGAGTAAGGAACTCAGATTGTGATCCTTCTAGAGATCCTACACCAGAAGGGAAGGAGAAAATAAATTACTATAAATAATCAGATCCATCTTCTCCAAAATTATAAATTATTTATAAAATTTCACTATTCTCTTGTTTTTTATTATTTTGGTACCACATCTAGATTTTTCAAAAACATATAGGCCCCCACTGAACCCGCTTAGAGGAGCATGTTTCTAATCCTAAGGATTTGGGTGAGTGGTTGGTTACTTTACTAGAACCTTCATTGTCAATCTCATCTTATCAATTAGAGAAGATAACTAAGGTACCAGCTCAGTCATGCATGTTGTCTACTGCAGTTGTCCTAGCAGTCGAACCAATTGATCCGGTATGAGAGAACATAATTTTGTAGGATATTGATATAAGTATCTATTCTACTATATATTTAACCATGATGTAGGCATGTTTTGGATAAGGTTAATACATCTTAAAAAACTAGACACTTTGTTCACTTCATTTCATGTTTCTTGAAATTATCTTTTGTTCCAACAACCCACATGGTTGGTGAGAAAAGCACATATTCTGGGGAAAGAAATGGGAGTTCCCCAAAGCTGCTTATCTTAAGAGGGTGTCGTCTCTTCACCCAAGTACGAGGTTGGGGCAACAAACATCTCCAATGATGCAACTGAGAATATTATGTTTCTAAAATTATTCATATCCATCAGTTACTTAGTGATATCATATCATTTATCATTTGGATGATAACCCCATATTCCCCTTATTTCAGTTTCTTGAGCCCAAATATCAGAGGTAAAATCCTTAATCTTGGAGGTTCTTATGACTGAGTCGACTGATGTAGAGGCTATATCCATTCCTACATCATTGAAGACCATGAGCACAACTCTTTCTTTGAGATCCCTTATCCCAAAATATATTCCCATTCCCAGGATGAGATTAGACCAAATCCTAGGGTCTACATCATTTTACAAGTTGATGTAGTGAAAAATGTGGAGGGAGATATGGACCTTAGTTTTGGAGACCCCTCTATAAGGGATAAAGTACTGGTGGGTCACCTTCAATTTATGTTTACCACTCTTTTTTATATGGGTTTTGACTATACTACCCTTTATATCTGGGTGAAGGACATGGTATCTTTAAGAGAGTAGAAGAGGGCCCTTGAATTGATAGTGGTAGCTAATAAAGCTTCCTCTTATGTTTAGAAAAGCTATAAAGAATCCTAAAATGAAGCATTATAGTATATTGTGGTGGTGGAAAATCACCAGGACATAGTCAGTGAGGGAATACTGAAATTATCTGTCTCCAGTCTGTGATGGGTTATCTTTAAGAAGAACTATCCCAGTTTTAGCATGATATTCATATATCATAGAAAACTATGATGGAGAAACATTGACTCCTTAACATGGAGGATAATTATATACTTGACACTATTGCTAGGGTAGAAGAGTTGTATTATATTGCAAAGGCATATAATTAATCTATTGATCAATTATGAGAATCTATTACCTCCTTAGAGGAGAGGCTTACAATCCTCAAGGAATCCTTTGAGAACATTATATGAAGGAATTGTAATTTTGAAACTTTTATTTTTCATGTATAATATTCATGGGATAGACTCTGATATGTTGAGATTCCTCCTCCCATATTATATCAATGAATCAATGTTCTGGACTTTATATGTCATTGTCTAGTTTTCTTTTATTGATGATGGGCATGAATTTTTTTCGATCTGATGTTGAATAAATCACCATTGATACCCATACTTTTTATAATACTAAGTAAACATGAATTCATGATATAACAACCCAATCATAACTTATATAGACATTACATCAAATTTTTGGAATACTTAGAAAATTACACAGACAAACGCCCAAATATCGTATTAGTTTAGTGCCTTTGGAAACATGGAAACATAAAAATTGGTATATGAGTGAGATACATTATTTACCACTAGGTTATTTATAACCAGAACCTATCTTAAACATTTCATACATAAAATATATCTTTATAACACGGGGAAGAAAACATAAAAATGTGTGATCTTAGATGCTCAGTAATAGTAAACAAGGAAGATCTGAAAGAATAAACACAAGAATAAGGGTATGATAATGTGATCATAACATTATAAGATTATAACCTACATATAAAATATCATAAGCATGAATCATGGTATAAAGGTTAAAATCTTATAATGCATGAGTAATAAATAAATCAATAGCATAATCCATGAGAGTATAACATAGGAGTAAGACATGGAATTGCATCATACAAATAAACATGTAATATCATTCCCTAAAAGTCAATACACATTACTAGAACTTATCAGGGAACTTCATGGGTTCTACCACTACTAAGAGGGACACACAACCATCCCCATTCACATTCATTTCCTTTTAAGATATCGGGTTTCCCCATCTTCCCATAGTAGACCGGGTTTCCCCATATTCCCATTGTGGACTGGGTTTCCCCATCTTCCCATATTTATTGGGACTAAACCTTATTAGGTGGGACACACCACCATCCCCAATTTCAGTCCTTTACTTATAAGGGATTGTGTTTCCCCATCTTCCCATAGTAGATCATTCTTGTTGAATTGATTCCCATTATTATCTCATGAGATATAAATCTTTACCTAATCCATTGGAGGGAGATATAGGAACCACCAATCACATAATGAAATCATATATATATGTTTCATTAAATAATAAAAAATAATATCATAACCCATGAAATAAAATGAGTATGATAAACATGTAATCATATCATAACATATGAAAAATAAGATAAGTTTCATAATCATTTCATCAAAAGAATAACCCGTGAAAAGAAGTGGGTTTCAAAATCATATAACCTGTGGAAGAGAAAAGGGTGTCATATAAATCATGATATTAAAACATAAACCATTCATGAAAAAATATGAATGGTATTCTGGAATTATGTCCCAAATAAATATTAAACTATAACAAATGATTACATATTAGATAGAGGAGGATTTTGAAATATCACTTGAAAAATTTCTTAAGTAAAATATCCTTTCTTTGAAAATACTTTCCAAAACACCATTTCGAAAATCATTTTCTTATAAATAAATATTTAAAATTTCATTTAAAACAATTCCTGAGAAAAATATATTTTCTTATTTGAAAAATATATAAAACCTTTTAAAAACCATTTTCCAGAAAATTATCTTGAAAACTTATAAAGAAAATTTTGATAATAATTTGAAATCCTTTTTCTTTGAAAGCTTCTAAAGAAATCTTGAAAAATTCTTTGAAAAATATTTCATTGAAAATACTTTTAAAACTTATAAAGAAAGCTTAGAAATGTTTAAAAAACCATTTCTTTTAAAATAGTTTGAAAACTTATAGACAAATCTTGAAAATTGTTTGAAAACCATTTCATTTAAAATAATTTGAAAACTCATAAATAAAGCTTTAAAATATTTTGAAAACTTTTTTCTTTGAAAATAATTTGATAACACAAAAATAAGGCTCAGAATCATTTTAAAAACTATTTTCCTTGAAAAATTATAAAAGATGCTTGAAATATTTTGGAAAATAATTTTCCTTGAAAACATATAAAATAAATTTGAAAATATTTTTAAAACCATTTTTTTAAACTTAAACCATTTTGAAAACCTTTTTATAAGGCATAATTTGAAAGAACACATATTTCTAACTGAAAGGAGAAATAAAGTCATATTTTCATAAAAAACACATTATCAATTTTCTAAAGTACCAAAGAATGAAAATATGGTACCATTACTTGGATATAACATGAATATATATAGGTTAAGAAAATTAATTAGATTCATTGAGATATAGGTCATAATATTTCATCAATGGAAGCATAATCTTAAATAATCTCTATGAACGATGAGTTTGAAGCTATAAACCTTTACCACTATGGTAAATTTAAATCATAATAAAATGGAAATAATAAAATTAAAATAATATTAAAAAATCATTAAAATAAGTATATTAATGATATAAAATTTCAAAATCAAGTATATACACTTCATATAAAATTAAAGGTGCATAACATGGAATGTGTATCAAAGAAGGAAAATTGAGACAAAATTAATTTACCAATTTGGAAACTTTTGAAAGATAACCCCCAAGAAAGAATTATAATAAAATGGATATGTAAATACACATTAATATAATTATAATAATCATATAATACATACATGGGAATTATATACACCATTAAAATTAAATGAGTGGTGAATAAGGCATGTATCTCATGAAAATAAAAAGTGAGATGAAATTCCCTTACATTAAGTATTGACTTACTCTTTGAAAAATTAAAAACTTAAGTATAATAAATATAATTTTATTACATATCTAATATATAACCATATTATCACATATAATACCATATTTTTTTTTGAGTTTATATTACCCGTTTATTAACAATTGAACATTAATGATACATTTGAGGTAATATTCGCTTTATTTTTCGTATATATTTTGACTTGTTACTCTTGATCCTATTTTATAGATTATGATTTAATTATTTAAATAATTTAAAACACAGTATAAATATATTATATATTCTATATATATTGATTTATAATAATCTATATAATATAGAAGTACAAAATGAAGTACATCGTTCATAGAGATGGTAGGTTGTAGATACACAAGAAGTTTGTTTCTGTTTTATTGTATTATTGAAAGAAAGGATGTAAATGAAATATATATATATATATATTATAATTATAATAGTATTTTTATTTCATATATATTATATATTTTTACTAAACACATCCTTAATAAATTCCATTTAAGGTTTGAACAAATCACATCGCTTTGCAGAGGCGGTAGTCCACACATCCCCAAATGAAATTATCATACTTACCCAAAATGAAAATAATGAAGGTATGTGAAATATAATAATTAAATAAGAATAAATAAATCATAAAAATTATATATAAAATATAAAAATACAGTTTTTATCATAATACCTAACCATGATAGGTTGTAAAAGAAAACGAACAACATCGTTTTGTGAGGTGGTAGTTCACAGTACACAAAAATAGTAAGTTCATTATCCATTATATAGAATTGTGTGTAAGTGTAGGTCAAAAAATTATAATAAAAACATATTAGTATATTTATGATAATTATGTTATTTTATAATAATTTAATGAGAATATTTTATGGGTTGGAGAATGAAAATAATACAATGGAACTTGAGGAAGGATGTTACATCTTCTTTGTCTAAATCTTTTTGGTTTTCACCAAAGGGATTTATTGGATGTATTTATACCAAAATGGAGGATTAAAGAAGTAAGGGTTATATTTTGGGAATTTAATTTTGTAGGTATTTTCTGAACCTAAGTGGTTTGAGAGGTGTGAAGAGTGGGGGGGGGGGTGAGTGAATTCCTTTTTATAAAGGAAGAGTGACATTCTTGTAAATTTCAAAAGGTAAGCAATAATGGGAGGTATACCTTAAATAATGTTCTTAAAAAATGGGAAAATAATGGATTATTTTGAATTTATTATTGATAAAAATCTAAAACATGAAAAAATAATTATATTTTTATAATTTTTTTCCTTAGTCTTTAAGTTTCCTTATATTTTTCATTTTGGTTTTTCATTTATGTAACTAGTTTTCCAATGTATGTAATTTAACCATTAAGACTAAATTGATGTGTGATTTATTAGAAAATATAGACCCTCTTAATTATAAATATAATATCTATTTTTAAAAATAAAAATATCATTTGTGTTGGAAATTAATTTTAAAACAAGGGCATGTAACGCGCAAAAACACTAATTTAACCCAAATCGTCCTAACAATGTTTTTACAATTTTAGGGTCTATATGTTAATTATAAAATAAAATTTGGTCCATTAATAGACCATATTTTATATTTATTAAAACATAAAAACCCCTTGTAAGAATTTAAGATTTTTATTAATTTTAAATCTTTTAATAAAATATAGTTTTTTTGTAAAATAACATTAATTTCAATTTCGACATTATTTATTTAATTTCAATTTAAAGATGTCAAAAAATTATTGGAATTAAAATATATCAATTTTAAATCTACGTAACATGATATATTAATCTAAAATAATAATATAAAACAATAATTCATTAAATTTACTTTACTTTTAATATTTATACCATCATTTATTTTATTTAATTTTTAACTAAATAATCCATGCGTTAGCATTTGTTAAGAGTTTAATGTAACTAATTAATCTTTAAAAATTAATGATAAATAATTACGTTAATAATAACTCATTTATATTTAAAAAGGATATTTATAACTGAAAAAATTTCATTTTTCCATATCTCAAAGTTTTATAAATGTTAAAGGTAAGGAAAGTTTCTTTTTTGTCTTTTTCCTTACTTAACTTATGAAATAAAATTTTTTTCTTGATTAGTGTCCCAATAACTCATAAAATTAAATAAATGAATTAATATAGTCTAAATATGGGTATAAAATGGATTTTTGGAAATGTTTATAGGTCATTTTTCCCCTTAAATTTAAGGTTTCATCACTTGTTAAGCTTAATTTTACCTTAATCACTATAATTAATTTTAATCACCTCACTAATATTTTTGGTAAAAAATTAGTTTGATCTTTTTAGACTATAAATATTATATTTATTACAACCATTTATTTATATTTTTCAAAATTCAATTCACATAAGTGAAAAAATTATGTTTAATGCTAATCCCACAGATATGGAGAGAAAGTTGTTATTTTTTAACTAGAAATGTTCCAAAGTTCAATAAGTTTTTATATCTAAATTTAATATAAAAATGAATCCAATAAACTAAATTGGATTAATATATGTATAATTTTTATATTTTTTACTTTAAAACCAACTTAAAATATAATTTAACTATATACATAAATTAGAAGGAAAATCAGTTTGGAATTAAAATTCAGTATTTTTCACTATTCATCCAAAAACCGATGTTTCTCAAAAAAATTTGAAACATTCACCATAAGATAATTTTGGAATTCTGAATTTAAAAATGAATTTTATTTTCTCAAATTAAATTTCTAAAAGTGTATAAAATTAATTTTATTATTATTCACTAAAGGACATAAAAAGCAATTCTTTTATGAAAATAGTTTTTTCAAATATATAAAGACTTTACTAAAGATTATATGTATTATTATCAATAATTTATATATATATATAAATATTATATATTATATTTAAAAATTAGTTATAACTATTCATATTACTAAATTTAACAGCTATTTTATAACTATAACATTTTAATAATTTTAATAATAAAATGCTGTTTCATAGAAATTCAGTATTCCGTGTAACACAAGCCAATGTGATGTTGAGTGTAGTGCAAGATAAAATTTTCATAGAATATAAAATAATAAATGATTAGTTCTTTCATATAAAAAAATATATATTCAGTGTTGTGTGAAATAAATAAAACAACAAAAGATTAAATTAATTAGAAAAAAAATAATTCACAAAATATCAGGGTCTACCCCCATAAAATGAATTTCACCCTAAAAATTCATCTGGGTTTTAAATGATTAACACTTGAAATTTATTTTCATAGAAATCCACATCATAAAAATTAATACTAAAACTTTCTTTAGAAAAGGAATCTTGGAAACATGATTGTTACCCAAATTAACTCGTAACTTTATTTCCACATGGGAGAACATTGACGAAAAGTGAAAACATGGACATGGAAATGATATTTAACCATAATTTTCTGATGGAGAGAGAAAGAGACAAGGTAATTATAATTTTAAAAATCATGAATCAATAATTCTGTCATTATCTAAGGGGGAATTTTATTCATTAAAAAAGAAGGGAATATGATAAACTTTTCGGTTTCAAGATCCTTTCCCTAGAGTTGAATAATTTTCATGAGAAGATATACTTACTTGATTTAGTACAATATTACCCTTTTTCATGCCTTGATCAATTTCCACATCACCTACTTCTCTAAAAAGGAATGTGAGTTTTTCATTATAGAAGCACTAGAATATCATTAGATCCATGATAAGCCATCCCACATGTCATCATTTACCACCAATACAAAGTTGTTAGTACATGTTATCCAATATGCATAAATTCTCATGTGGTGAGACAATACTTTAATCTCACAAACTCCATCCAAATTTTAACTTAATCTTTCCTTAAATGGTAAACTTTATAACCATTACTAAAGGTTAAAACCCAAAATAATAGAAATAAGGTAATGAAATCAGCTTAACATTGATCCCCCATATATCACAAAGTAGGTCTTGGTTGTCACATTCCAAACATGTGAATAATCTCATCATATATTCTCTTGAATAATGGAAATAACCTTAATTAACACAAAATCTTAATTAAAACATGCACGTTTCCTCATTCCAAAGTTCATTGGATATATTCCACAAATCCAATTTTGTAAACTCCATCCATGATATCATATACCACTTTTCAAAAAATCCTTAAATAGTTCCAAGGTAATCAGTACCGTTCAATTTACTTATTCATATCCAACATATCTTTATCCAAACATCACTATCTCAACATAAGGAACATATTAAGGGTTATATTTCCTACGAACATCACCTTTACATTAAATCAATTTTCTAGTTCATCAGAACCATTCAATGTATTCTTGTAAAATTTTAGCATAAAAACATAAACTGAATAGTCCTTATATATTTCACAATTCATAGAACATAATTCTTTAATCCATACGCATAAACACTTAAATACTTACTTTCCAATGTTTAGAATAGAATAGGTCCTTCCTTGTCTTAGAATTAAATTATTAGGTCAGGTAATTGAGTTGTGTAATGCCCATGTTCTCCATAGATAAGTCATTGAACTCCATGACAATTTTTCACTCTATGACCCTTTTTACTACACAGATAACATCTTCCCTTCTATATGAGTTATTCATAAAGTTTCTTATTCCCTTATTCTTAACATAAAGTATGATTAATATTTTTCCTCTATGTTCCTTACCATGTGAACATTTATAAAAGTACATATTCATCTTATTCGATGTGTTAGTATTATCACAAAAGAAATCATTATAAATAATATACCGCGAGAGTAGATTTTACATAATCAAAATATATTTCTCTATAGTGATCATACCATTTGACTACTCATTAGAGAATTATCCATCACATCCAATACTAATTCAGTTCCTTCTAGTTTATTCCATTGACTAAAACCATAAATCATAGTGTGAGCATCATTTATCATAGCATAAAACCACATAATCATAAAAACCACTTATAAGATTTCTAAATTATGACCCCTTATTTAATATATGACAACATAGGTTTATCATAGGTTATTCATATAAAACTCCTATTAAAATACCTCATGATGGCTCATGAAGATTTTTTTAATTTTCAAATCATATCCCTAGAGAGTGTCAAACTAGGTGTGTAGCAAGGACCTTTTTCGTGTACCAGGTTATGCTCAAGTTAGACCCAACACACATTTTTAGAGTTATTACACAAAGGTACATCTATAAAAAATCCACATCAACTTATAATATCCATACATGGACATAATGCTAGGAAACCACTATCTATATCCTTTACCAATATTCTGAGACATTTTTCTATAATTTTCCTCAATTTTAAAATTATCCTTAGAGACATCCCTAGAAATATCCTTAGAAATATCCATAGGGATCTCACTAATGTTTTCTCATCCATGTTTTCAAAGGTTAAATAAACATTTTCTATGATACAAACTGCAACAAACTAGTCTTAACATACATAGACATTATAGTACTTTTGCGGAATACTTAAAAAATTATACAAACAGACGCCCAAAGATTGTATTAGTTTAGTGCCTTTGGAAGAATGGAAAAGATTTTTTTTACATGAGTGTGTTAAATTATCTCCCCCTAGGTTCTCTATGACTAAAACCCCTCTTAGAAATATCATACAAAAAATATAACTTGATAACCTAGGAAAAAAAGATAAAAAGGGGCGAGATTAGATGCTCAATAAGGGTAAATAAGAATGATATGTATGCAAAAACATGAGCATAAGGGTATGAGAACATGATCATAACATTAAAATTTCATACCTTTTATATCAAATATCATAAATATTAATCATGGAATAAAGGTTAGAAGTTCATAATGCATGAATCATAAGGAAATTAAGAGTATAATTCATGAAATCATAACATAAGATTAAGACATGGAATTATAACACACACATAAACATGTAATAGCATTCCCTATAAGTAAAGAAACATTACAAGAACTTATCATGGAACTTAACGTTGACTTCCCCTACTGAGGGGGACACACCACTACCCCTAGTCGTAGTACTTTCTCTGGAAGGGATCAAGTTTTCCCATCTTACCATAGCGAACCGATCTTCCCCATCTTCCCATAGTGGATTGGGTTTCTATATCTTCCCATATTCATGGGGACTACACCTTATTGGGAAGGACACACCACTATCCTAAGTCATAGTCTTTTTCTTGTAAGGGATTAGGTTTCCCCAACTTCCCATACTGGATCAAGCCCTTCTACTTGATTCCCATCACTATCTAATGAGACAAAAATCTTTATCGAATACATTGAAGGTAGATATAGGTCCCACCCATATCATAATGAAATCATACACAAATGTTCCACAAAATCCTAAAAAATCATATCATAACCCATGAAATGAAATGGATTTCATAAACATGTAATAATATCATAATATGTGTAAAATGTATAGGTTTCATAATAATTTCATCAAAATAATAACCTGTGATAAGAATCGATTTTCAAAATCATATAACCCATGGAAGAGAAAACAAGTTTCATATACATCATTCTATTAAAACATAAACCATTCAAGAAATAATTTAAAAAATATTCTTGGATCATTTCAAAAATAAATATTAAAATATAACCAAGGATTACATCTTAGATGGAGGAGGATTTTGAAAGACCACTTGAAACATCTATTAAGGAAAGTAGTATCTCTTTTAAAATCCTTTTTCATAAAATCATTTCTAAAATATTTTCTTATAAAGAAATATTTTCAATTTCATTTAAAAAAATTCTTAAGGAAAATATATTTTTATCATTGAAAAAGAATAAGACCTTCTAAAAATCATTTTCCTAAAAATAAAATTTAAAACTTATATATTAATATTTGAAAACATTTTGAAAATATTTTTCTTTTAAAACTTATAAATAAAGATTTAAAAACATTTTGAAAACCATTTCTTTGAAAATAATTTGAAAACTTATAAACATTTCTTAAAAAAGTTTTGAAAAACATCTCTTTTAAAATACTCTGAAAACTTATAAATAAAGATTAAAAACATTTTTGAAACCATTTCTTTGAAAATAATTTTAAAACTTATAAATAAATCTTGAAAATATTTTGAAAATATTTTTCTTTCAAAATACTTTGAAAACATAAAAATAAGGCTTGAAATAATTTTTAAAACAAAATTCATTGAAAAATTATAAAAGATGCTTGAAAAATTTTTGAAAATGATTTTACTCTAAAAATTATAAAATAATCTTTAAAACATTTGGAAAATAATTTTTTTATACATAAAACATTTTTTGAAACATTTTTAGAAAACATGATTTGAAAGAACACCGATTTATCGTAAAGGGAGAAATAATGTCATATTTACAAATTTTTTTCTTAATTATATTAATTACCAAAGAGTGGGAAAATGGTACAATTACTTGGATATAACATGAATAACTATAGGGAATGAAAATTAATTTGATTTATTGAGTTATTAATCAAAATATTTCATCAATTATAGCTTAATATTAAACAATCTTGATAAACGATGAGATTGAAGCTATAAGCCTTTACCACATTGGTAACTTTAAATCATAATAAAAAGGAAATAATAACATTAAATTAATCCTAAAATATCATGAAGATAATGATATTAATTAAATAACATGTCAAAAGGAATTATATACACTTCATAGAAAAATATAGCTGTATAACATGTCACGTGTCTTAAAGAACGAAAATTGTGACAAAATTACTTTACCGATTAGGTAACTTTTGAAACATAAACAACATGAAATAAATATAATAAAATGGATATTTAAATAACCATATATATAAATATAATAATCATATAATACATCAATGGTCATTATACACACCATACAAATGAAATGAGTGGTGAATAAGGCATATATCTTACGGAAATAAAAAGTGAGATGAAATTACCTTACCTTAAGTCTTGACTTTCTGCGTACACATTCAAACTTCATGTATAATAAATATATATTTATTATATATATAATAAATAACCATATTATTATATCTAATACCATATATTTTTTTATGACTTTATGTTACCCCGTTATTAACAACTCAATGTTAATGTTATGTTTCGGGTAATATCAGCTTTATTTTTTATATATGTTTTGACTTGTTTTTCTTGATCCTCTCAATTATATCATTATTTAATTATTTATAAAATATAAAACATGGTATAAATATCATTTATATTCATTATATAGGTATTTATAATAATATATATAACATATAAGTAAAAAATGGAATACATTGTTCATAGAAACAGTAGGCCGTATGTACACATGAACAATGTTTCCATTTTATTAACATATTGAAAGAAAGAAAGTAAATAAAATATATGTATATATATATTATAATTAAATTATAATTATTATTTCATTTATATTATATATGTTTAATCAATTCATCCTTAATACATTCCATGTTATGTGTGAACGAATCACATCTCTTTGAAGAGGTGGTAGTCCACACTTCCACGAACAAAATTATCGTACTTACCAAAAATATAAATCATGAAGGTATGTATTATATAATAATTAAATAATAATTAATAAATCATTAATATAATATATAACATATAAAAATATAGTTTCCTTCACAATACCCAACCATGAGAGGTGATAAAGTAAAAGTGAACAACATCATGTGGTGAGGCGGTAGTTCACCGTACAAAAAAAAATGGTATGTTCATTACCCATTAGATGAAAGTGTGTGTAAGTGTAGTTATAACCCTCAGAATAAAATAATATAAGTATATTTAGGATAATTAGGTAATTATATAATAATTTAATGAAAATATTTGAGAGTGTGGAGAATGAAAACAAAATAAAGGAGCTTGAGGACGGATATTACCTCTTCTTTGGGTAACTCCTTTTTTTTTTCACCAAAAAGGATTTCTTGGATGAATTTTTTCCCAAAGGGATGACTAAAGGATTAATTGAGGTATTTTTAAGTGATTTTTTTGGGTATTTTCTGAACATAAGAGGTTTTAGAGGTGTGAATAAGGGGGAAGGTGAATGCCTTTTTATAGTGAAGGAGGAGTGACATTATTATAAATACGAAAAAGGTAAGCAGTAATGGGAGGTATCCCTTACCTAATTTGATTTAAAAATTGATAAATAATTGATTAAAGTGATTTTATGGTGGGAAAAAATATCCACCTCATAAAAATAAGTGCATTTTTTTATAATTTTGATCCTTACTCTTTATATTTCCTTATATTTTTCATTTAGGTAATTAGTTTTCAATCCTATGTAATTTAACCATTATGAATAAATTAAGGAGTGATTTATTAGAAAATATAAACCCACTTAATTATAAATATTATATCTAATTTTTAAAACAAAAATCTCATGTGTGTTATAAATTAATTTATAAACAACCACATGTAACGTGCAAAAACACTACTTTAACCCGAACCATGCTAACAATGTTTATATTATTTAAGGGCCTATATGTTCATTATAAAAGATAATTTTCTTCATTAATTGAAAATATTTTATATTTATTATGGATAAAATATAACTTTGAAGATGGTTTGATTTTTTTTAATTTTAAATATTTTAATAAAATACAATTCACTATAAAATAACATTAATTTCAATTTTGACATTATTTATTTAATTTTAATTTTAAATTTTAAAACATTATTGGAATTAAAATATATTAATTTAAAATATACTAAACATGATATATTCATCTACAAAAAATAATGTAATACAATAATTCATTAAATTTACTTTACTTTTAATGTTTTTAGTATCATTAATCTTATTTAATTATTAACTAAATAATCTCTGAGTTAGCATTTATTAAGAGTATAATGTGACTAAATCATATCTATAAGTTAATTATAAATAATTATGATAATAATAAATAATTTATATTTCAAAATGATATGTATAAACTAAAATATATTGTTTTTTTCCATGACTCAATGTTCAATAAATGTTAAAGGTAAAGAAAATTCATTTTGTTGTCTTTTTTCTTTTACTTATGAAATAGGGAATTGTTTTTGAATAGTATCCCACTAAATCATACAATTAAATAAATTAATGGATATAGTATAAATATGGGAATATAATATCTTTTGGAAAATTTTCTAGGACATTTTGGCCCTTAAGTTTAAGGTTTGGTCCTTTGTTAAGCTTAATTTTACCTTAATCGTTGTAATTAATTTTAACCACTTTCACTAATATTTTTTTGAAAAAAATTAAGCTGATATTATTAGAATTTAAATATTATAATTATTATAACTTTTTTTATTTCCATTTTTCAAAATTCAATTCACATAATCAGAAAAATTAATTTGAGTGCTAATCCCACAGACATGGCGAGAAAGCAGTTTTTTAAAGTAAAAATGTTGAAAATTTCACTAAGTTTTGATATCTAAATTTAATATAAAAATTATTCTAATGAACTAAATTGGATTAATATATGTATAATTTATCTATTTTTATATTAAAACCAACATAAAATAAAATTTAACTATATAAATAATTTAGACAAAAAAGAAGTTTTGAATTAAAATTCAGTATTTTTTAGTATTCATCCAAAAATAATGTTTCTCAAAAAAGTACTAAAAATAAAACCTAAGATAATTTTTACATTATGAATTAAAAAATGAATTTTATTTTATCAAAATAAATTTATAAATTTTCCTAAAATTAATTTTATTATTATTCACTAAAGGATATAAAAATAGTTCTTTTATGAAAGTAGTATTTTCAAACGTATAAAGACTTTACTAAAAAATATTTGTCTTATTATAAATGTGATTTATCTATATAAAACTATTATATATAATAATTAAAAATTATTTATTACTATTAATATTATTAAATTTAATAACTATGTTATAACTATACCGTTTAAATAGTTATAATAATAAAATGTTACTTCGTAGAAATTCAATGTTGCGTGTAACACAAGACAAGAAGGTGTCGCATGTAGTGAAACCTTAACTTTGTATAGCATATACCACAATCTATAATTATTTATTTAGTATAAAAAAATATGTGTTCAGGGTTGTGTAAAATAAATAATATATAAAAATATTAAATTAAATCAAAAATAATAATTCAAAAAATATCGGGGTGTTACATATGGATTTGAATGATTAAATTATAATATATTCCTATCAATAAATTCTCATGAATTACCACTAACTAGAGATCATTTATTGACATATCTGATCCAACCATCTTGATATCACCTGATTGACAAAAGGATAATTTCGGTAGAATATATGTCATAGAGGGAGAGTGCTCTATCTTTTCCAAAAGTCAATTGACTTGGAAATCCTAACTAGTTTTTTTAAGGACATATGATGGGATTGAAAATCATGGAATCATTTCCATTATTTCAGAATAAAAAATTATTGTTATTTAGTTTAGTTTCTTTTATCTCATACCTTCTACCACTTTAGTTTAGGGTCTTTTAGCTCTGACCTTCTATCGAGGTAGTTTAGGGTCTTTAAGCTCAGACCTTCTATTACTGTAGTATAGGGTCTTTTATATCAAACCTTCTATTTATGTAGTTTAGGGTCTTGATCTCATACCTTATATCACTATATTTTAGTATATTTTAGATTGGACCCTGTATTGCTGTTGTTTAGGTTCTTTTAGCTCAGACCTTCTATCACTGTAGTTTGGATCTTTTAGATCAGACCTTATATTTCTATAGTTTAGGGTATTTTAGATCTAAAATTCTATTTCTATAGTTTAGGTTCTTTTAGATCAGACCTTATAATGTGCCAAGCCTTTTACACATATTATTACATAATTTTAACTATCAAATACAACCAAGGATTGTATAGTCTAGTGTCTTTGGAATATCAGGTACATAAAACTGAAAACATGGGATTAAAAAAATTCTTTTATTTACACTCCATAATGAGATCCTAACTTTTTTTGAGACCTTAAATATTTATAGGATAACATCGGAAATACATGAACAAAGGGATGAGCTAAAAAGTCTATTAAGGGAATAAGCATATAAATAAAACATAACACATGGGCTAGAAGGCATAGAATAAAAGGAATGAATATATACATAAGGAAATATAAAAAAAGTAATCATGGTATCATAGGATATGTGGAAATAAAATAAAAAATTACATAATCATGAGTCAAGTATCATTACACATGGAGGAACACGAGTCAAGGATAGCCACCAATATCATTGCAAATGGAGCATGAATCAAGGGTAACCACCAAGACCATTGCACATGACGTCTCATGAGACTAAACATTAACCAATGAATTGAAGTGATATTTGAGTGAACCCATCATAAAATGTTCATGAATATGTTTTCCACATGAATAATCATTCATAATTAATGAAATATAAACATAAGGGTTACCCATGGAAAGAATTGGGTATCATAACCAAGTCAAAAGGAATAACAAAAGGGAATATCATAATGGTTTCCATGAAAGAAATGATTTAAATCATACATAGACATTAATAATGGAAAAAATTTATATATTATTATAATTAATGTAAAACTTTATAAAAACATATAAAAATATTGTTTTATAAACTTTAGTAATAAAACATTTTAGTGTGGTTTAAGGAAAATATTAAAGATCATTTAAAGAGGAAAATGCATTATGTTTTATATAAAACTAGAATTTAACCAAGATATTTTTATTGATAAAATGGGTGATTTTAAAATAATAATGGTGGATTAAAATAGATTATGGAGATCACTTGAAAATGGGTAAGAAGTCGAGAAGTTCCCTTTAATCGGGCTTGCTTATCAAGAATAATTGAGAAGGGAACCTTTTTAAAACATGTATTTCCCAATAAAATAAGAAATATATGATCAAGATAGATGATTTTTGAACATATAAAAATAATTTATAATAATTTCATAAAATGAATGAAGAATTACATTGGGGTAAAGAGAGAGAAATGGTAAGCCTAAGGAAAAATGGTGGTTTGGGTAGAATTCCTAACCTTATGTCTGAAAGTGTTTTGACCATGTACATAATGTCATGGATAATCAAATTAAATCCATTAATTAATTAATTAACAACATTTTACACATGTATTAGATTTGGTATAATTTTATTAAGTTCATTTATTGCTTTTTTATGAGTTATAAGATATTTTTTTGTTTGTGAGCATTCATTTCCATGGTTTTCAGGATCAGTTTACTTGTATTAATGTATGCAAGATCATGTAAAGTGAGAATAGTTGTCCAGAATTAAAATTATATGTTATTAATAAAATTAAATAATATTAAATGGTTATTTATATCATTTGGTTATATGTTATTAGGATGAATCATTAGATAAAACTATATTGATAATCATTGGGATTATTTTGGCGGTTTTCGATCATCACAGACTAGCTTTGTTTTATTATATAATATTAAGTATATATGTCAGTTACAGAACATAAAATATAATGTATTACATATATTATAATACGTTTTAACCATAAAATTATTTTATTACTATCTTTGAATGAGGTAAAGAAAAATAAATATACATCATCCATGATGTTTGTAAATTTCCACGTCACAGGGAATGTTTTCTTTTATAGAATAAAAGAGAGATACAAGAAGAAGTTTGATGATGGATCTTACATTAACATGATATCATCCAAATATATAAATTATACTGGTGTTATCATGACACTTGTACAAGGGTAGGTGAGGAGAATACAAGAAAAGAAAAGAACTTGAAAACAAATTAAAGGAAACAGAATAGGGTTTTACCTCTTGAACTTCTTCTCCTTGAGAACCTCCTTAGGGAAAAGGGTTTGGTATTTTGTTGAGACCAAAGGCCCCTAGATGTGGGGGGAGAGGGTTGGGATAGTATCAGGTAAAAATTGTATTATCTTTAAGGCTTAATAGGTGTTAGGTGAAGAGGTGGTAAGGGGTGATATTTATAGTGGAGGATAAGAGTATTTTTTGATTATTCTATTCATTATTTTATTATTTTTGTCAATAAAATAAATATTGTTAATTTTTTTGACTAAATAAAATTACTAGTGAGTGTAAGTTTTAATGAATAGTGATTAATCATCCATACACCATGCATTACTCAATAATTCATGTATTTAGCTTATACCGCAAATTACTGTATTTCACTATTCATAAAAAAATTAACCATTTGAGAAAAATACCAAAAAATAATCCTAACCATTTTTGACATGTATAATTCAAAAATATACTCTATTTTATAAAAATAATTTTCTAAATATGATAAATTTAATTTTTAAATAAAACCAAAATTTATTTGAAAAATAATATTTTTTAAAATTATAACTGATTTGATAACACTTTTAAAAATTAATTAAGGTTCCACAAAGTTATATTATAATCACAAGAAAGCAAAATACTAATTCATGAATCTATTTTATGATAATAATTTTTTTAAATAATTATAATAATTATAAAATTGTAAATATACAATTATGTTTCAAAAAAAACATCAATACTTAATTTAACATTTTTAAGACATTTATTTTCTTATACTATGATATAATTATGTCATATTTTCATTTATAAGATGGATAAAGGGATTCATATAGTTCCATTTGGATGCTTGAGTGGAAACTATTGTCTTAAGAGAACTCTATTAGAGGTTGATGTTGGTCCCATCCTCCCTTAAAGTCTATAAAACTCCCTCTCAACATATCTTCTAGTGTCTAAATCATCTTCTCAGATTAGCAATCAATTTGAGGATGATAGGCTGTACTGAAGTTCATCTCAATGTTTAGAACATGTTAGATATTTTTCTAAAATTTGGAGGTGAATATCTGATCTTGATCAGATACAATCAATAATGGTACTTCTTGTATCCTTATAACTTCTCTAATGTATATCCATACAAGTTGATCTAGTGAGAAGTCCTCTTAAATTGTGATAATGTGAGCAATATTTGTAGGAAGATCCACAAAAACCCATATATAACTGTTTCCTATAGATGTCTTTGGAAGTACGGTGACAAATTCCATGGTAATGTTTTCCCATTTCCATGTTGGTATGTGTAATAGTTGCATCACCCCTTTATAATTTTTTTTCTTTCAACCTTCACTTGTTGAAATACCATAAACATTGATGTTTATTCAATGATATCATTCTTCATATTGTCCCACCAATAGTTTTCTCAGAGATCTTGATATATCTTGGGTCTCCCTAGGTGAATTGAGAAGGCTGATCTATGTGCATCATTCAGAATCTCTTTCTTTATCTCTGAATTGGATTGTACACATAGCCATGACTAAAATATTACGACTCTATCCTTATCGATCTTAAACTCTGGGAATTTTCTATTTCTGATAGCTTCCACCCTTTTTTGTATTTCCACATAATTTCTTTTAGCGTTCTTTATTTTCACTATGAGATATGGTTGAGAAATCATTTGAGAAAGGATTGATGATGTTCATTAATTATTCCCATGTCCATCCATTGTAGGTCTATTAAGATTGGATCCTTTTCAATTCTCATCATTGATAAAGATGCATGATACTTTCTAAGAGCATATGCCACCTTATTTTATTTACTAGGATGACAGTGGATTGAGCAGTCGTAATATTTGATGATCTCTAACTATCTTCCCTAGTTCATATTAATATTGTTTTTTGAGAATATATATATTTTAGGCTCTTATGATTAATATATATCTCACACTTCTCCCCATAGAGATAATGCCTATATATTTTCAATGCAAAGATCATAGTTTCCAACTCCAAATCATGTGTTGGATATTCATTCTCATGGATTTTAAACTACCTTGAGTATTAGGCTATCACTTTATCATTTTTCATCAATGCATAGCCTAATAAATTCTTTTAAGGATCACTTTACACCATAAAGAGTTCCCCACTTTTTGGAAGTGTGAGTAATACCATAGTGATAAGCCTATTTTTAACTCTTTGAAACACTATTCATATTCAATGGTCTAAAAAAACTTCACTCCCTTATGAGTGGTCTTGGTTATTTAGTTTTAAAATCAGGATAAGTTCTTCAAAAATTGTCAGTAATACCCAGCTAGATAGAGGAAACTATGGATTTCCATTACAGATGTTGGCCAGGGTCACTCTTCAATTTCCATTATCTAAGAAGGGTGCACCGATATTCCTTTTATGGTGGTAACATTACCTTATAATTATACTTACTCCTTCTATAAATCACATTTACTACACCTTAAATAGAGTTTATTCCTTCTCAATGTCTTAAACACAATATTCAAATGCTTCTCATGCTTCTCCTTGCTTTTGGAGTATATCAGAATATCATCAATAAATACTACCACAAATTTTTCAAGGTAATCTCTAAAGAATATATTCATTAAGTCCAAGAAAATTAATGGAGAATTAGTGAGTCTAAAGGGAATCATTATGAAATCACAATGTCCATAACTTATTTGCAAGGAAGTCTTGGGAATATCTTCCTTCCTCACATTCAATTAGTGATTTTCCAACCAAAGGTCCACCTTAGAAAAATACTTGGCCCCACATAGTTGATTAAAAAAGTCATCAATCCAAGGAAGGGGATAATTTTTCTTTATCATTATTTTACCGAGCTCACAATAATTGATGCAAAGGAACATTGATCCATCCCTCTTCTTAACAAATAGGACTGGTGCACCCCATGGTGAAGCACTCGGGCATATAAAACCCTTATCCAGATTCTCTTGTAACTTCTTCTTCAGTTCCTCCAACTCAATAGTGGCCATTCTATAAGGTGTCTTTGATATAGGCAGAGATCCATAAATAAGTTCAATTGAGAACATAGCCTCTCAATTAGGAGGAAGACATGTCAATTATTTAGGGAACACATCAGTGTAGTCCCTCACAATGGGTATGTCTTCAAGAATGATTTTATCCTTTATCTAAATAATTTGATCTAGATACACTTTCTCATAAGGTAGTAATATCCACACTTGAGATAATGATTATAAATAAGATTCATCATTTTCCTTACAATTGTATAGAATTGGAGGATGCTTTATGATGTGAAGAGTGATCTCCCTTTCCTGATAGTAGATTTTTTCTTTTTATAAACATAGCCAATCGATACCCAATATAGAATTAAACTTTACAAAAGGAAGAAATATTGGATTTTCTAGGAGGTTGAATCCACAAAAATTATCTCGAGAGGAGTTATAAACTTTGGATGCAATAATTGCCCCATTTGTTTTGCTCATAGATAACTCAACCTATATATTTTAAGGTGGTTTTTGAATAATTATACTAAATTTAAAAGATATGAAAGGAAGTTTAGAAGCATAATAAAATAGTATGTTTACTATTATTGAAT
Source organism: Viscum album (assembly GCA_963277665.1). Lineage (NCBI taxonomy): Eukaryota > Viridiplantae > Streptophyta > Magnoliopsida > Santalales > Viscaceae > Viscum > Viscum album. The sequence continues at coordinate 856,631,306 of OY728158.1, read as the reverse complement.
GAATAACTAGCGTACCTGTCACCACATTATTGTTAGTAACTACCTTAGTAGTCATGATAACATATACCCTTTCTTGCTTCCTTGGAGGTTGTTCTTGTTGATTGCCTCCAATAACCCTTTACTTAGGAAATTGGTTCCCATAATTCCAATGTTCCTTGTATTTGAAACACTGAACTATAGGATGAGTGTTTATTTGGAACTTCACATCTTCTTCCACATTACTAGGATTCTTCATACCCCTTTGGTATTTAATATCCAAATTCCCCATTCTTCCATATTTGAAGAATTTACTCATTCCCTTTAGACTGTTCCCAAGATTATTCTTCTCACAATTTTGATATGTGGGATATTGGGTTTTATTTCCATCAAGGGATTTATTTTTTGATCCCCCTATATTGATCTTCATTTTACACTTTTTTCCCTAGGTCCACAAGACCACTTAGAGTCTCCGATATCTATTTCAACCTTAAGGTACCAACAATAAATCTGCTCATAGCTATCAAATTCTTGAGTCATCAACGCTTTTTATTGACTTGAATTTAATTATCTAAATAAGCGATCCACCTTTCATTTAGTGTTCATGAAAAATACAGTGGTGTATCATGAAAGACTTGTCAAGTTTTCCTCGTACACCCTGATAGATTTGTTTTCCTTTTTCTTCAATCCAAGGAAATCCCTTTCCATCTTAAGATAGAGGGTTTATGGAAAATATTTATTGAAAAATAATTTTCTGAAATATCACCATTCCATGGAATCAATTTCCTCTTTATACCTGGTGTTCTTGATCATTGTCCACCACTAATCATCTTCCCCATCAAAACAATATAATTTCAGCACAACTTTCACTTATTATGATAATTGGAGGATAGATAATATCTTATCAATAGAGTTAATCCACTGTTTTGTTAGAATGGGATAAAATTATCCACTAAACATGGGAGGCCTTTGCTATATAAAGGATTAAACCACAACTTGATCTTTTTTAAGAGGAGGAAATTCCTTGTGATTCAAGTTATTATTCAAAACTTTATCCATTTGATCAAGTACTATCATGAAGTTTTGAGTACCTGTTACCATCATATTTGGTATATCATTAGGTAAATCTTCACATTTCCTATCACATTTATTATTGGAATGGGTTATTATATTTACATCCTTTAACTAAGAAAAATAAATTACAATTAGGGGGTTTAAATACATATCTAACAAGGATATAAAAGGAAACTTTGGACATAGAAGGAATAAATTGCAAATAGAAAGCATGCCCTAACTTGTGATTCACTATGTTTCAATTTATGTTATCCAAGGTGATAGAATTATCCATAGTGTTCTTAATAATGTTCTCTAGTCCTAATCTCAAAAAATAACTAGACTATCATTTTATACCAACTATAATGGTCCTAAAATTTTACACATATTGTTACATGATTTTAATTAGAAAATATAACCAAGGATTATAAATTCTAGTGTCTTTGGAAGATTAGGTAAAAAAACTCAAAACATGGGATGGAAAACATATTTTATTTAAAGTCCATAATGAGATCCTAAATTCCTTTGAGACCTTAAATATGAATATGATAACCTGGGGGATACATGAATAAATGGATGAACTAAAAATTCTAGTAAGGTAATAAACATATGAATAAATCATAACACATGGGTTAAAAATAATTTCATAAAAAAGGTATGAATATACACAGAGAAGCATAACATATATAATCATGGTATCATTAGAGATATGAAAAAAAAATAACATGACATAAGATTTATTCAAGGCTCTCTAAACATGGAGGATAACGGTCCAAGTCTAACCACCATGATCATTCCACATGGAGCATGAGTCAAGGCTAACCACCAAGACCACTGCACATGGACCAAGAGTCAAGGTTAACCACAAAGACCATTGCAAATGACGTCTCATGAGAATAAAAATTACCTAATGAATTGGAGTTCTATCTAGGTTCACCCATTTTAACTTGTTTATAAATATATGTGACACATTAACAATCATTCATAAATAATCAAACATAAACATAAGGGTTACCCATGGAAAGAATTGGGTATCATAATCATGTGAAAAGGCATAAAAAAAGGAAATATCATAATGGTGTCCATGAAAGAATGGATTTAAATCATACATGGACATTAATAAGTGAAAATATGCATATATAATGATAAGTGATGTCAAACTGGAAAGAAAACATGAAAAAAGTGTGTTTAAGAAACTTTAGAAATAAAACATTTTAGTGTGGTTTAAGGAAAATGTTAAAGATATTTTAAAGAGGAAAATAAATTAACTTTTATATTAAACCAGAATTGAACCAAGATAGTTTTCCATGATAAAATGAGTGATTTTATAAAAATAATAGTGTATTAAAATAGATTATGTAGTTCACTTGAAAATGGGTAAGAAGTCGGGAAGTTCCCTTTAATCGGGCTTGTTTATTAGGAAGAATTGAGAAGGGACCGTTTTTAAAACATGTATTTCCCCTTAAAATAAGGATGATCTAATCTGGATACATTAATTTTGAATATATAAAAATAATTTATAATAATTATATAAAAATAAATAATAATTACATTGTGGTAAGGATAGATAAAGAGTAACCTGAAGGGAAAATGGAGGTTCAGGTAGAATCCATTACCTTATGTCCAAAAGTGTTATGCACTTGTACTTAATGTCCTAGATAATAAAATTAAATCCATTAATTAATTAATTAATAACCTTTTATACATTTTTTTTTTAATTTTATTAAGTTCACTTATTTTCTTTTTTATTAGTTATAAGATACAATTTGTTTGTTTGGGAGCATTTATTTCCTTGGTTTTTGTGATCTGTTCCCTTATATTCGTGTATGAAAGATCATGTAAAATGGGAATAGTTATACAAAATTTAAATTATATGTTATTAATGAACTTAAATAATATTAAATAGTTATATTTATCATTTATTTATATGTTATGATTATGAATCATTAGATAAAACATTAGTGATAATTGTTGGAATTATTTTGTCGATTTTCGATCATCACAAACTACATTTGTTTTTTATTTAGTATTATGTATATATGTTAGATCCAGAACATAAAATAGGGTATAATATAAATATAAATATATATATATTATAATTTGTTTTAAACAAAAAAATGGTTTTATTACAATCCTCAAAGGTGGTAAAGGAAAATGAAAATTCATCATCCATGATGTCAATAAATTGGCACATAACGAGCAATGTTTTCATTTATTGAATAAAAGGGATAGAGGAAGGATTTTGATGATAGATCTTCAATTAAAAAGATAAAATATAGTATAAAAATGATACTATATTTATCATGACACTTTTTAAAGGGTAGGTGAGGATAATAAAAGCAAATAAAATAACTTGAAAAGAAATTAAAGAAGACAGAAGAGGGTTTTACCTCTTGATCTTTTTCTCCTTGAGAACCACCTCAAGGAAAAGGATTTGGTATTTTGTTGAGACCAAAGGATCCTAGAAGTGGGGGGATTGGATTAGGAGAGTATTTATTAGAAATTTGACAAGCTTAAAGGTTTAATAGGTGTGAGGTGAAGAGGTGGTGAGGGGTGGTATTTATAGTGGAGGATATGGTTGTTTTTTATTATTCTATTAATTATTTTATTATTTTTCTCAAGACAAGAAAATTTGTCAATTATTGTAACTAAATACAATAAATATTTTATGTGAGTTCTAAATAATGGTTCTTACATCATCCATAAATCATCCATGACTCAATAATTCATGTATTTATCTTATACCATAAATTACAGAATTTCACTATTCATAAAAAATTCAACTTTTTTAGAAAAATACCAAAAATTCACCTAACCATTTTTCAACATTGAGAATTCAAAAATGGACTCAAATTTTTTAAAAATAATTTTCTAAATATTATATATTTAATTTTTAAATAAAATCATTATTTATTTTAAAAATACAATTTTTAAAATTATAATAGATTTTATAACACTTTGAAAATTAATTACGGTCTCATAAAATTATCTTATAACCATAAGAAAAAAAAATTGATGAATATATTTTATGAAAATCAATTTTTTTAATCCTTATAATAATGATAAAATTGTAAATAAACAATTATGTTTCACAAAAATATTAATCCTTAATTTAAAATTTGTAAAAAATTTATTTACTTGTACTATGATATAATTATATAATGTTTTCATTTATAAGATGGATAAGTTTCATATTTAATTTAATTGGTTAGGTTACTATTCTATTGGTAGGATTAATATTCATAAGGTCCAAATTACTATTCCAAAGTTCAAGTTACTATTCCATTTGTATAGGTTTCTTAATTTCTAAAAATGAAAATCATTTCATTCATTCTTCATTTATAATGTTTATATTGTGTTCTATATGTGGTTCTATATGATTTATACTATACAAAATAATTATAAGAAGGGAAATTTCATTGATATAATTCAAGGTTGTTATAGGCCTTCTATGAATATAGTTTAGGGTTTTTTAGCCCAGACCTTCTATTTATGTATCTTAGGGTATTTTAGATCATATATTCTATTCATCTAGTTTACTATATTTTAGATCATACCTTCTATGGTTCTAGTTTGTGTTATTTTAGCATAAATCGTCTATGAATGTAATTTAGGGTCTTCTAGATTAGACATTATGTTACTTTAGTTTATGGTCTTTTAGCTCAGAACTCCTGCTATTGTAATTTAGATACTTTTAGATTGGACCTTCTATTGCCGAGTATGAAATATGGGGCAATAATTCCTGGGTTGATCTAAGACACACTAATGTTATGAGTTCAGCTGTAGTGTTTCTGGGGGATGAGGAGGGTAATAGTACCTTTCCACCAAGGAGGAGACACCTATTTCTAATAGGGAAAATCCCTTTTGCATCAATAACATGATAAAATAGAGGTTTCCCTAATCTTCTCTAAGTTCCATTGAATATTTATCTGTAAGTATTGGTTGATAGAGAAATACTTGGGATGTTGGATCTACTTGGATAATTGGAATGTGGATGATGTAATTCATAAGTCAAATTATTGAGTTAGTGAGTGTGGGATGGGTAAGACATGCTGGGAATAAACAATAATACCTTGAGGTGTTGGGTTCTGCAATAATGTTACCAGGGATCACAAGGATTGTGATTCCTTTCTTGTAAGGAGGGGATGCCTCTAGTTGGTAGTTCAAAGCCCTTATTCTTCAACAGCATGGTCAAATAGAGATTTCCCCACCCTTTTCCATGATCCCTTAAAGGTTTGGGAATACCCAAGCATCTGAAATATGAAGTTGGGTATGGAGGATACACTATCCTTGAATGGTTCTATAAACCCCGGACAATTTAGCTCTTAAATTGTGAATATAGAGCCCTATACCCTATAGTTTAAATCCATGAGGTATAGGACATAAAAATGTTTGGGAATGGAGTGTCACATTTCTTCTCTCAGAAAGGGTTTAAAACATGGTGATGTAACATTGATGATGCCAAGTATTCTTGAATAGTCTGGTTATAAGGATTGTAATTCATGATCCAAAGTGCTCGGGTTATAAGGTTGACATGGGAAAATCATACCGAGAATGTCCCAAAACACACTGATCTATTGAGTTCAACTATAGAGACTCCATGGTGCACAAGGATCATATAGCTCTTTTTAGAAAGTGACACATTTGGTTGACAACTATAGGCACATATTCATTAACCAAAGGCATATTTGCATAGTAAAAAAAGGTCCCCAAAATTTGGGTATCTTTTTACAAGGGACATGGATAGTTTATAGTGATCTAAGGTTCTCAAATCATGAAGTTTGATTGTTGGAAAGTGTAATATCCAATAAGGGTTCGAGCACCCAAAAAGTTGTGTCACCACTTAGTGAACATGTTATCACTGCGAGGATATGTGACAAGTCATTAATTTAACAATTTTCTAGACTAGAGGGTCCATCAAGTGAAGCTTGGATTTTACTAGGGCTAAAAATTAAGCCCTTTGATCTTAATTCCATATTTATTTTTGCCATTTTTTTCATAAAATTGGGAGATGAAGTGTTCAAGAAGAGATGACATGGATTTTTCTTAGTCTTCCCTATGTGGGGTTTTAACCTAAAATGTTTTTTTGTCTTTTTCAATGGTATTTTATTGTCTTGAGATCTGAACCATCAAAGGTTAGGGTTTATGATTGTACAACTTTTACTAAAGGGAAGGAATTTTAAGGTCATTATGCACATGGAACTATCATGAGGGGGATGTTACAAAAGAGCCTATTTAGGATTCCCAGGGTTAAGAGCACTCCAACATCCTTGTGAGTGGGATATGAAAATGTTTTAAATCATTGTTCAAGGTTCTTAGGTCATGATTAATGATAAGGGAAAATCATACTGGGGAAGGACCAAAAATCCCTTAGGTATAGATTTACACCACAGTGACATCAGGTCTCACAAGGATTAGAAATACATCCTTATAGAGCCAAGATATATATAGTTGGTAGGTTTGAGCCCCCATGCATCAATACAGGGGTAAAAAAGAGAGATCTCATCTCCTTTCCAAGGGATATGAAAGGTTTTAAGAAACTCAAGGTGTTCAAGACATTCTGTGTGATTTATTAATTGAGGTGCCTAAAATATGGAGGAAGTACCCCACACTCTAGTTGGCTGGGGTAAGGATCATGAGGTCCTTTGATAAGAGATGATAATGGATGGTGGCCCACATATTTTAAAATCATGTAGTAGGGACACATTTTTTTGTGAATTTTTAATTTCATGCGACCATAAAATTTTCCTTGCAGCATAATTTCATGTGGTAAGGATGTATCTATTTCTTTACCATTTAGATTAATATAGTAAGGACATGGGAACTAAAGTGAAAAATATTGAAAGATATATTATGTGCACAAGTAATACATATAAAGATTTGAACCATACATAGGATAAATGATCTTTTATGACTCAGAACTTGTGTAGTTGGGGGTGTATCTTTTCTATTATTGTTGTAGCTAGACCAAGAATTGGGGATTCGGGCATCACTACGTATCTTGTGATGTTAGTAATCAAGATACAAATAGTTATCGAATGGGGAAATCTATAAATAGTTATAAACTATATGCATATGGGGTATTTTTCTTGTTGATTGTTGTAGTTGTATCCAGAATGGGGATTTGAGCATCATTATGTATCCTATTATAATAGGAATCAATCCAAAAGTAGTTCATGAGATACTATGCAGTTTAACATCATGCGACAAGGACAATGGATCCTCAATTTCCAAATAGAATGTTATAGTCGGGCCTAAAAATGGAAGTCTAAGTATCACTATATATCCATGGTAATAGGAATCAATCCACACATAGTTCTTGAACAAGATATCCCTGCACAGGTTTGACCCGTACACAGAGAGGAGGGAATTTTTATGTTTCTTTATTGTGACTGGACTTGGGGCTCGGAGATCTAGGCATCACTATGTATAATTTTATGTCTAGAATCAAGTCACACATAGTTATTGAATGGAGATGTGGTGGGAGACCAACATCAAAAATCATGGTCTTGTCTAGTGAGGTCTATAGGAATATGCTATTTTATGTCATGCAAGAGACATAAACCATGCAGTTTAACATCATGTGGAGAGTACTCATGGTGTGCCTTTTAAGGTACTTAATTTAGGACTATCTTATAGTGAGGATGAAGGTGACTTGATGTGAAAGAGGATGGATATTGTGGATAGACCTGAGAGTGAAGGTTTGGGAATCACTACATAACATGTGATGATAAGAATCAATCCACACATAGTTCTTGAAAGTTTAGTGTAATGTGTACATGACATTAGCTGTGTATTTTAATGTCTTACGGTAAGGAAAAACACTGTATAGTTTAACGTCATTTGGTCATAATGAGAGACATTGTATAATTTAAAGTATTTCTTCAAAGAATTAGTCTATAGAGTTTAACATCATGTGGTCAGGATGAGAGATGCTGTGTAGTTTAAAGTATTTTTACTAGGTCTTCTTTACTACAGTTTAACCTCATGTAGTTAGGATGAGAGACACTATGTAGTTTAATGTTTTTCTATTGATACTTCTTCCATATAGTTTAATGTCATGTGGTTAGTTTGAAAGATGATTTATGATAGTTGAACAAAATATTTCATAGGAAAGATAACATTAGTGGGGGGGGGGGATATTCCCCATCCATTGTAGTCAATGAGTAATCCCTATTGTGATAGATCTTATGTATAATATAAATACCTTTCCATCCGTGTTCCAGCATTGGAGGCTTCTTTTTTTGTCTCATTAGGGTTTTGAGAACCAATTATAGTTCTCCTTGGAGTAATTAATGGAGGAAGGCCTTCTTATTTAAGTCCCATTCAATCCCATTATAATGGAATTCAAGTTTGTGAAATGTATGAAACACATTCTCATCCATTTTTTCCTACTCATCCAGCCACTTTTGTGATTCCTTATCATCTGAGAGTGGTCTAAAAATGGCTATTCGAAGTAAGGAAAACTAGACTTCTATGGGAGGTACTAACTTTGTTCTATACACCAATGAATATAGAGTATCTTTTGTAGTAGTACGTATGGTTGTATGGTAGGCCCATAAAGTATGGAGAAGATTGTCCATTTAGGAATTATTGTCTTTATTCATCATATTCTAGTGTATATTTGATAGAGTCTTTTTAAAGGCCTATATTTTTCCATTTTTAATACATGATATCAGGATGAGTAATTGGACTCGATGTTGTACTCCAGGAACAATTTCTTCAACTCTGTAGAACAGAAGTTTGTGATACTGTCCATCAATATTATGTGAGGGACCCCAAACCAAGTTATGATATGTGAATTTACAATGATGAATATATTTATCATCTCGAAATTCTTGAGGGGTATTTCTTCAACCAATATGGAAAAGAATTTGATTGAAGTAAGGATATACTTGAACTACTTAATTGTGGCTGGGGGATATGGCCCCACAACATCCATTCCCCATATAGCAGATGGAAAAAATATTTAGCTGTATTTAACAATTATAGGGGTTTATGTATGAAGTTTTTATGGATATGAAATACATAAAATTTCTTGGTGAATTACATATAGTCCAGTACCATTGTTTTCCATTAGTAACCCAACCTTAATATTTGGTGGGAGAGCCTAATTTCAGATTGACGAGCACCAAAGGATCCCACATATGCTTCTTCCTTGATGGTGGGAGTCTCACTTTGTACTATGAATATGAGGAGGATTCCATATAAGCCTCATTTTTATAAGGATATTTTATCATTTGGAAAATCCATTAGGCTAAAGTTTTTTTTCTCCACTGGATCTATTCCATGCCATCTCGGTCTATTGAGAGAGTCCCATTTTTGAGATAACCGATTATAGGCTCCATCCTTCTAGGGGTGGATGTTGATTCATCACACTAAGGGTTGGTTTAAACCTAGTTTATTTCTTATATATCATAGACAATTATCATTGAGACCATTCTTTGGTGTGTGATATGAAATATTCTTTCCTCCTGATTGAGTTCATCCAGGACTGTGGCTTCATTATAAAATGCATCGGTGTAAGCATTCTATGACTGTGTAATATGATGCAATGTTGGATCAAAAGGGACCTCTACCATTAATCCCATGACATAGCCAATTATAGGGGTAAATTTTTCCTTTTTGATGGTATATTATCCATTGATCAAATTTATCACTAGCTCCAAATCCCCTTTGATATCCTAGTTGGATATCTAAAGCTATAGGTACAGTTCTATGACTAATATGATGTATTAGTATTCTACCTCATTATTTGTGCAACCTTCATATGGTGAGAAAGATTAGGAAAAAATTAATTTGTCTAGATAAGTAAATACAATCCCTAAGATAACCCAATTGAGCTTTAGATTTTCTATCGTTTTACTGATATGACATTGGTAGGGGCCATCAAAATACATCACCCATGACTAGGAAGTGTCATAGGAATATAAAACATCCTCATTTATTAGTTTAGTGCCCATTGGTGTACTTTATGAGGAGGGATGTACTATGAGGAAATCAACTATTGATTTTCCTTTCAACACCTTCTATGACACAAAATAGATGGCATACTATTGCCGAATGACTGCCCATTAGACTAGATGGCTAGCTAGAATGATACAACCAAGGATGTACTTGAGTGGATCAATACGAGAGACTAGATAGAATTTGTGGTACTCCAAGTAATGCCTCAACTTATACACTGTAAATATGAGTGGGAGGTAGTTCTTCTCAACATCATAGTATTGGTTCTCAGTACCTAGCATCATTTATCTAAGGTATTAGAGACTGTTCTCACTCCATGCATCATTATTCTATCCGAGGAGGGAACCAAGTGAGCATTCCATAATGACCACATATGAAAAGAGTGAATTTCCTTCCACCAGTGTCATTAATATTGCTGGGTGCATCAAGTACCTCTTGATACTTTTAAAGTCTTCTTGGTTATTATAAACACATTTATAGTAGATTCCATTCTTAATTATCCCTGTGAAAGGGAGAACTTTTATAGCTAGGTGTCTATGTAATGCTGAATGTTGGCAAGGTTCTATTGGATTCCCCATGGTTCTTTGAGATTCCTGGCGGGGGGGTTTCTAAAATATATATAGTATATTTTATATTGACCTCAATGACATGATGTTGTAAAAAAATACAAGAAACCTCATTGATGTTACACTTAAAGTGAACTTTAGCAGATTCATATTCATACTCTGCTATCATAACTTATCATAGACTATTTGAAGATTCGTGAAGTGATCGCCTCAATGTCAGGATTTGACTACTAGGTTTTTGACATAACATTAAACTATTCATCCCATTGTGGTATTGAAGATATCATGAACGGTGCACTGATAAGTGTCACCTGCATTATTTAAGACTAAGGGAATGACCTGGTTTTAAAAGATCCCTTGGGGTGCTATGAAGGTAGTAGATTATTCATCTTTAAGGGATATATTTATTTGATTGTTACCTAAATTCATGTAAAGGAATGAAAGGAATTATAAGTTATTATTTTCAAAAATAAAGAGTTATGAATTGAAAAATAGGAAATATTCATTTATTTTATTTCTATTAAGTTATCTGAAATCAATTAAGACACTAATATGGACATTTTTTTCTCAATGGGGACAATGTTGGTGAGCCATATTAGGAATTTTACTTCTTGAATAAAGTTGTCTTTGATAAAATTTTCAACTTACATCTATACATTGGTAACATGAAAGGGTTGAATCCTCATTGATTCCTTCTTGGAGCCTCTATTGTCATCTTGTAAGCTGAGATGGGGCTTAGCCACAAATGGATTCAGTCTGTGAATTTCTATATAATTCCAAGTGAACACATGTTGGTGTTGCTTTAGAATTGTGATATACATCTCTTGCGCATTGAGGGAATGGATAAAATAATTAGTGTAGGTCATGGGTATTCTTATCTTCCTAGATTTACCTACATGATCTCATCATTGGTGGCAGTGACACCTTCTTTGAATGTAGGAGGGGGAATTTCTAAGTTCATCCTCTTCATCTTCAACCTCAAAGTCTATTGATGAATTTTCAGATGAATTCTTCAATCTGTTAGGTATTGGGATGGGCAACGGAAGCTGGTGGTCCTGGAAATTAAAAGTTTTCACATCACCGAAGTGAAATTAGGACATCGACCCCAGTGAGCTATCCCAATATGATCCGAGGATCACGTGCTGATTTGACAGATCAACAAATATAAAAACGAACAAGTACTCTGTTCAGATCTAATGTGCGCAAGTGCGTCGCAGGTTTCTGACAACTGTCGCTTGAAGATTCCAATGTCAAAATCCTCAAGAACATCCACACATGCCTTTTGAATCTACACATGTATCGTTCGTTGGAATCCGGGTGCTAGCACAACACACCAAAAATCTCCTCGATGCAGTGGTGATCACCGTAAGGCAAGGAACTTCGATCCACAAAGGAAGTTCTTTAAGTTCTTCCTTTATTGAGAGGATCTCTCTCTAAAATCTAGGAGGAGAGAGAGGCTATAAAAAAGGATACATGAATAGTTCCATAGGGAGATCCTCTCTCTTAATTATATAGGGGATATCTAAAATACCCATTAGGGGTTCGCGACCCCCGTGTAATAAATATTCTCTATATAAGTACTATAAATATTTATTTATGTCAAATAAAATTATGCCATAAATAATATTTATAATTTTATCACTAATTGAAATATATATTAATTTATATTGTGTGATAAACTTGAGTCTTATAACTTGACTCACTTCTCCTGAAAATATTAAACGAACCCTGGATGTTTAAATCTGTTCAAATAATATTTTATTTTTGTATTTACTGATCAATTGTAAATACATTTTATAAATAAATTCAACATATTATTCCAATCTTGAATAATTAAAGAATTGATTTACTACTTGGTGATCTATAGAACTCAGATAGTACTCAGACCCTTCGGTAGGGCCCACCAAGTTCTATATTCCTATTCACAGAATAAGGCAGATTCTCAAAGAGCTATTGTGTGTGACCCTCTAGGTCCTTATCTCAATAGTAGTGAATCACATCCACCGACCAAGAGTGGGGTCTAGAAACCCATCGAGGCCCTTATAGAGATAAGGTAAAGTTATAGAAATGAAAACCTTCATATGAACATAATCTGTGTAATATAATCTCTTCAATATCAATATCTCAATAAATCATAATGCACACTAGTGTCATCATTATCTATCTTGCTTCTTTTTATTTTTTTGATTTCTATGGACATTCTTACCTTCCAATACCATGGCCATGGATTTAATGAAGGTTCAACCATCCTAACCAACCTGGCTTGAGATATCTCTTCCTGAACTTGGAAGTGACAAATACTTTCTCGATCATTCAATCAATGCCATGCCATTAATGATGTACCCAATACAAACTACCTTGACAAGACTTTATCGCCATGGTTTTCGCCTTACATCAAATGTATGTAATTAAATGACATTCATTGATAATGATCTCAATTCTAGATACCATTACACATGTCCATAGATAGGAATGACCAATGACACCTGAAACATGTGGTGTTCCTATTATGCGGGTATGTCCTCATGATCTCAACTACTAAAGATCATCAAGTGAAAACTTCATGAGATGAAGTCTCAATGCTTATAAGCCCCCAACACCTAATTGTCACACATCATATATGTCCTTTCATAATGATGTAACTAGACCATGGGAAATTACTTTAAGATTAATGTCATGGTATCTCAGGGTTCTCATTATATCCTATAATCTGCTATACCCCTTTGATATGACATGTAATCTAAGGACATTGCCATAAACAAAGTGGATTCAGAATTATCTACACTATTATGGCAAGATAACCACATGTATTATAAAAAAATGCATAAATGTTGTGGTAATAAAAGTACAATAAAAGTTGGGTCTAGGGCACCAACTTTCAACACTCCCACTTGCACTTGAGCCAACTACTAACAGGTTTTAATCCGCTAGCTCTCACATGAGAATCATGCTTCTGCTGATAAGTGGATTTAGTCAGGGGGTCTGGCACATTCTCCTCTATGGAAACCCTGCTAACTGTCACTTCACCTCTTTGAGTAAAATCCCTCAAGAGTTGAAACTTATGAAGAATATGCTTTGTCCTCTGATGAGACCTGGGATTCTTGGAAATCACCACTACAGTGGTATTATCACAATATATTGGAATAGGGTCTGCACTGCTATGCACAACACCAATGTCTAAGATAAAGCTACATATCCATACTACTTCCTTTTCTGCATCGAAAGCTGCAATATATTCAGAATCTGTTGTAGAATCAGAAACCACAACTTTCTTCAAGATTATCCAGCTCACTGCACCACCATTCAGGAAAAAGATATAGACTGATTGTGATTTCAGATCATCATGATCTATCTGGAAGCTAGCATTAGTGTATCCCCTCACTACTAGTTCCTCATCTCCTTTATACACCAGGAACATATCCTTTGTACGCCTCAAGTAATTTAGGATAGTTTTAAAAACTTTCCAATACAACTCACATAGACTGGCTTGATATCTTCCCACTATGCTTAAAGCAAAGGCGACATCAAACCTAGTACATAACATGGAATACATGATAGAACCCACTGCCGAGGCATAATGGATTCTAATCATTCTTTCTATCTCCTCTTGTGTTTGAGGACACATTTTCTTGGAGAGATTTATACCATGTGACATAGGTAACAATTCTCTCTTGGATTGTTCCATATTGTACCTTTTAAGTACCTTGTCAATATATGTAATTTTTCTTAGCCGAAGCAGCCTTTGAGATCTATCTTGATAGATCTTGATCCCTAGAATGTAGGCTACTTCACCCAAGTCTTTCATGGAGAAGCATTCATTTAACCAAGTATTAACTGACTATAAGGCTTGCACCTCATTTCCCATAATTAATATGTCATCAACATATAACACTAGGAAAACGACGACATTCCCTTCAACATTTTTATAGACACAAGGCTCGCTTTCATTTTTGAAAAAACCAAAATCTCTTATGGCTTCATCAAAAAAAACATTCCATGATCTTGATGCCTGATTCAATCCATAAATGGATCTCTACATCTTGCATACTTTATTGGCATTCTTTGACTTAACAAACCCTTTGGGTTGAGTCATATAGATGTCCTCAACCAACTTCCCATTTAAAAAAGCAGTTTTGACATCCATTTTCCAAATTTCATAATCATGAAAGGCAACTATTGCACACAATATTCCGATTGATTTAATCATTTCTACTAGTGAGAAGGTTTCATCATAGTCAATGCCTTGACGTTGCCTGAAACCCTTTGTAACCAGTCTTGATTTAATGGTATTAACCTCAAAATCCATGTCCAACTTCTTCTTGAATACCCATTTACATCCAATGGGATTTACATCAGCTGGAGGGTATACCAAAATCCAAACTTGATTTTGGTACATGGACTCCATCTCAAAATTCATGGATTCTTTCCATTTATTAGTTTCTTTTCCTTCTACTGCTTCCTTGTAGGTTAGAGGTTCATCATCCTCAAGAACTAATGTGTCACCTGACCCGGTGACAAGAAAACCATAATGATCTGGTTCTCTAACCTCTTGCGTAGACCTACACAATATCCGTGTCTTAGGAACAACTTATTCTTCCACTTGTTCTTGTGGAGATTGTTCCTCTACCAACTCTTGTGCATCAGGAGCATTAAATTCATTGAATTCAATCTTTCTCCCACTATTTCCAATAGAAATGTGTTCCCTTTCTAGAAATGTGGCATATCTTGCCACAATGAATTTTCTATCTAAAGGGTTATATAGGTAATATCCTCTTGTTTTCTTTGGATAACCTATAAAGATACACTTAGTGCTTCTAGATGCTAATTGTTCACTTGGTAAAGTCTTGAAAAATGCCTCGTTCCCCTATACACGTATGTGTGTCAGATTGGGTTTCTTTCTATACCATAATTGATATATAATCCCATCTACAACTTTATTTGGTACTCAGTTAAGGGTATATACTGCGGTCTGCAAGGCGTATCCCTAAAAGGATAATAGAAGAGCTGCATGACTCATCATTGGTCTGACCATGTCAAGCAAGGTCCTATTCCTCCTTTTACTAACACCATTCCATTGTGGTGTATAAGGAGGAGTGAGTTGGTATACTATCCCACACTCCTTAAAGTGATCAATGAAAGCTTGGTTAAGATATTCTTCGCCTCAGACTGAGCGGAGTGGTTTTATCTTCTTACCAAGTTGGTTTTCTACTTCATTTTGGTATTCCTTAAAAATCCAAAAGGAATATGACTTATACCACATTAAGTAGATATAGACATACCTACTATAGACATCGGTAAATGTAATGAAGTATAGAAAAACACCCCTTGACTCTACTATAAATGGACCACATAAATAGATATGTATTAATTCCAACACTTCATTTTCTCTTTCTCCCTTTCCTGAGAAAGGAGATTTGGTCATCTTTCCTTGTAAATAGGCTTGACATACATCCAAGGGTTCTAACTATACCGAGTCTAAATACCCTTCTTGATGTAATCTTTATAATCGCTTCTTGTTCACATGACTAAGCCTGAAGTGCCATAGGTGGGTGATATATGAGTCATGTTGGCTATTTTTGTCATTGATTCCCATTACAGGGTTCTCAGGTTCGAACATATATAAACCATTGTTAAGATGTGCCATACCATAACATATGTTATCCCTATAAAAGAGACAACATTTATTTCCAAACTTGAAATAAAAACCCATAGTGTCTAGACTCGAAACAAGGATAATGTTTCTGGTAACAGAAGTTAAATAATAGAAATTGTTTAAAACTAGAACCAAACCAGTTGGAAAGGTTAAGTGATAGTATCCCACTACCAAGGCCGCTATACTTTCACCATTTGCAGCTCGGAGATCCACTTTACCTTTTTAAATCTTCTTGAACCTACTTGGTTCCTGTATATGAATACAAATGTGTGATCCACATGCCGTATCCAATACCCAACTTCTAGATAAAGATAGATTGAATTCAATGAAAAAAATATCTGAAGTAAGAGAATCAGTTTGGTTCTTCTTCCCAGCTCTACAATTCTTCTTCCAGTGGCCTTTCTTTCCACATCCAAAGAAGACAACATCCTACTCATTACTTTGACTCTGAATCTTTGGATTATTTGCAGGACGATGCATTGGTGTCTTTGGCCTTGACTTGGCCTTATACCCCTTTTCCTTTCCCTTGTTTTTCTTGTTCACCATAAGGATAGATGAATTAGTATTTTTCATATCCTTGTCAGCTTGGCGAACTAAATCCAAAAGGTCTGGGAGCGACTTGGTCATATCATTCATATTATAATTGATAATAAAAGTTGATAATATTGATGGTAAATAGGAAAGAATGAAATCCACTGCTGGTTCTTGGTTCAGTTTGAACCCAAGGGCTTCAATACTCTCAATATACCCAATCATCTTGAGTACGTGAGGACCGGGTTGATTCCCTTCCGCTAGCTTGCACTTATAAAGAGCACTTGAAATCTCATATCTTTCCTACCTGGCCCTCTCATGATATAATTCTTGGATATGTGAAAGCATCTTGTAGGCGTCCTCATCCTCATGATTTCTTTTGAAATTGGATGGACATGGATGAAAACATGATGCATTTTACATCAAGTGCATCATCTATATGCTTTCTCCATTTATCTTTTTCAGCCTTGCTTGCCCCCTGAGGAGGATCAACAGAAATTGAGGATTCCAGCCCATATAACTTCTTTTATTGGCATAGTACTATGCGCAATCACCTATACCACTCCTAGAAGTTATTTCTAGTTAGGATATTTTCTTTATCCAAAATCAATCGTAGTGATAAAGTACTTGTGGTGTTGGTGATTGCCATTTTGAATCTACACTAGATAAACATTTAGCAGTTACTACTTTTTCTTGATTAACTTTTTCAAATTTATGTTTAATAAATTATTATATCATTTTAATGTCTCCCCCTATTTTAGTGAACCTTAATAGCCCTCACTATTAGATTTGGAATACTCTGTCGCTTGAGTATTCTAGTGGCAAGGATCCTCGAAACCTCCCTCGTAGTCTACAAGATATGTCAATGCCACTACTTGGAGGATTTTAAGGTAGGCACTAGGCTAGATAACCACTTGGCTTTTTGTTCCTTGTGTTATTGAGTAATATCCCAGCTTTTGGAATCTAAACTTGATTCCCTCAACATATTGCCTCTAAAGTGATATAAATTTAGCTAAGGCTAATCCTTGACTACTCACTTTAGTTAAGTCAACCCAGGTCTCTCATGAAAACACCCCGGTAGTAAGAGGCACTATCAACTATGGCTGACGAGCACCCCAAACAGCCAGTTTTATTTAGATGTGAGAAATGGAAGGAATTATTTGGACTTAATATATCTATGAGGGATTTTTTTAATATTCATTGATGAATAAACCTTTTCTATCCATATGTTCAAACTATATTGTCACGATCAAAATAGAACAAGCAATAGAAATATATATTCATCAATTATTTTTTCATTTTTTATCTTGTTTACTATTCTATGTGATCAAACAATAATCATGAACTCACATAAAATAATAAACTATGCATAAAGTAGATCACACAATCTGACTGGTCTTGAGAATTCTATAAAGATCGATCCATAATGGATCAATCTTGACCTAGGGGCATTTATAACTGAGTCGACACATAACTCATGTCGTAGTCATCCCCAGTGCAATGAACTCAGCTCCCATTTGGTTTACCGAATCGACTTGGTGGGGTCTACGCCTCGGATCATCATCACTTAATTAAAAATATACTCACACGCAGGCGAGTGGAACTGGGGTAAAAAATACAGTTTGTGCATTGGGAATGCATGCCCTTATACATATCTGAATTAAAAGGATGATTCATAGATCGTCATTTATCTAATTAATTATTACAATCATTTCACGCATTGAATAAATAATTAAATAAATAAATAAACACCAGACATGCACAATTTGGTCACTTGCTCAAGACCAGTTGGTAAATATTAAAGCACGATTAAAATTAAACTGCAATGAAATTTAAACAGTAAGGGGTGTCCTTATAAATTAAATGAATTTAAATAAATTCAATTAATTTATTTTTATCAATTCCAACTATTTAATTTAATTTTAATGCCAAAATTAAATTAAACCATCAATTTAATTTAACAATAAAATTTAATTAAACTATTAATTTAATTTTAATTCTAAAATTAAATTAAACTATTAAATTAATTTTAATTCTAATTAAATTCATGTTTCAGATCAAATTAAATTCAAACACCCAAAATATTTCTAATTAATTTAATTTAAAAAACTAAATTAATTAAAATTAATTTAAAACGGGGTTACCTCTAGCTGGGGAGGAGTTCGGCAGGGCTGCGAACCACCATGAGTGTTATATTGAAGCAGAGATGAATAACGGTGTGACCGCGATGTGACTGCGGTGTGATCGCGGCGTGACTGTAGCGTGACTGCTAAGTCCAGTAGCACTCACGGTGGCAGCGTCTTCCTGCAAGTAGTGAACTCCTCTGGCAAGGGATGGAGACAGCGCGACACCACTCCAGACAACTGCAAGGGCGGCTGCCCATTGCTCCGGCCAGGGTGCGTTCAGGTAGTGGTGAGTGGCACGGGGTGAGTGGGGTGGCATAGTTTCAGCAGTAGGGAGGAAGTCCGACACCTCGGTCCAGTAGCAGTGAGGTTCGATGCGACTTGGGCATTCTGGGACGGTGCAAGGCAGGTGGGGCGGCGTAGTCCGGTAGAAGGGAGGAGGGCCGGTCCGGCTAGGGTTTGGCCTGTATGAGACAGAGGGGCGACCGAGGTGTTAGGTACCGGGTGGCACGACCTGGTAGAGAGGCGGCCGACTGGGAGCGGTGTGGGGTGGCGGTTCGGCTGGGGAGGGTGTGGGGCAGCAGTCTGGCTGGGGAGGAGGCCCCTTAGGGTTTCACCCTTAGGTGTGCCATGTGAAGAAGACCCCATTTGTGTCTTCTATTTTTTTTATATTTTTTTATAATTTTTCCTTAGACAAATGACACCTCCCCTTTTCTTTTTTTTCTTTTTTTTAAAAATAAATGGGAAGAAGACCCCAAAATGGTGTCTTGGACTCCTATTTTTTTTAAAAAGAAATACTTGACTTGAACCTAAGTCTTTGAATAATATTTTATTTGAGAAAAATAAAATATATTATGTTATAATATTATTTTATTTATCTCCTAAAATTAAACTTACTTGATTATTTCTGGCTATTGGATTCTGGCCAAAGGGTGGCCGGATTTCAGTATTTTTTGAAGAACATATTAATGAAATTAAAATGGGTTCTTAACAAAAATTAAATCTGAAGAAAAATTAAACCGATTAGTTGATCCAATTAAATTTTTTTAAATGGCCATAACTTGGCCATTCAAAAACGGATCGATGTTCGGTCAGTTTAATTGGAACTGATTTAATCCCCCGTACTAAAATTTTATGCAATTTAATTTTTTCTTTGAATTTGAAAAATCATGCGTCCCTATGATACCATTGTTAGGTACCGGGACAGGTAGCGGAAGCCGGTGGGACGGGAAATTAAAAATTTTCACATCACCAGAGCGACGTTTGGACGTCGACCCCATTGAGCTCTCTCGGTATGGTCCGAGGATCACACATTGATTTGAAAGAGCACAAAATATAAAAACGAACAAGTACCTTGTTCGGATCAAACGTGCGGAAGTGCATCATAGGTTGCCGGTGACCGTCGCTCGATGACTTCGACGTCGAATTCCTCTAGATTGTCCACACATGACTTTCAAATCTGCACGTGCATCGTTCGTTGGAATTTGGGTACTAGCGCGACACCCCAATGATCTCCTCGACACAGTGGTGATCACCGCAAGGCAAGGAACTTCGATCCATGAAGGAAGTTTTTGAATTTCTTCCTTTCTTGAGAGGATCTCTTTCTAAAATCTAGAAGGAGAGAGAGGCTCTAAGAAATGATACATGAATAGTTCCAAGGGGAGATCCTCTCTCTTACTTATATAGGGGATATCTAAAATACCCGGTATGGGTTTCCATCCCCCATGTAATAAATATCCTCTATATAAGTACTATAAATATTTATTTATGTTAAATAAAATTATTCCATAAATAATATTTATAATTTTATCACTAACTAAAATATATATTAATTTATATTTCATGATAAACTTGAGTCTTATAACTCGACTCACTTCTCCTAAAAATATTAAACGAACCCTAGATTTTTAAATCCGTTCAAATAATATTTTATTTTTGTATTTACAGATCACTTATAAATACATGTTATAAATAAATTCAACATATTATTCCAAGCTTGAATAATTAAAGAATTTATTTACTACTTGGTGATCCATAGAACTTGGATAGTACTCAGAACCTTTGGTGGGGCCCACCAAGTTCTATATTCCTATTCACAGAATAGGGCATATTATCAAAGCGCTATTGTGTGTGAACCTCTAGGACCTTACCTAAATAGCAGTGAATCACATCCACTGACCAAGAGATGGGTCTAGCAACCCATTATGGACCCTATAAAGATAAGGTAATGTCAGAGCAATGACTACCTTCCTATGAACACAGTCTTTGTAATATAATCTCTTCATCATCAATATCTCAATAATGTAGAATTCACACTAGTTTCATTATTCTTTATCTTGAATTATTTTATTTGTCAATTTGTCCAGATGGTCTTACCTTCCACTACTATGGAAATGGATTTAATGAAGGTGCAATGATCCTAATCAACCAGGCCTGAGATATCTCTTCCTAAACTCGGAATAAACAAATCCTTTCCTGATCATTCAATCAATGACATGCCATTAATGACATACTTGATACAAACTACCTCCCCATGACTTTATTGCCATGGTTTTCACCTTGCATCAAATGTACGTAATTAAATGACATTCATTGATAATGATCTCATGTATGGAGACCATTACACATGTCTATAGATAGAAATGACCAATAACACCTGAAACATGTGGTGTTCCTATTATGCGAGTTTGTACTCATGATTTCAACTACTAGAGATCATCAATTGAGAACTTCATGAGATGAAGTATCAATGTTTATGATCCCCCAACACCTAATGGTCACACATCATCTGTTTCCTTTTAGAATGATGTAACTGGACCATAGGACATTACTTTAAGATTACTTTCATGGTATCTCGGGGTTTTCATTATAGTCTGAGATCTGTTATACCCCTTTGATACGACATGTAATTGAAGGACATTTCCATAGACAAAGTGGATGCAGAAGTATCTACACTATTATGGCAAGATAAACACATGTATTATAACAAACTGCATACATGTAGTGGTAATCAAAGTACAATAAAAGTTGGGTCTAGGGAACCCAATTTCAACACAATTTAGGGGAATCTATATCACTATTGAGGTTAGAGAGGCTAGGAGAAAAGAAATTATAATCTATGACTCTTAGAGTTGTTGCATATAGATTCTAGAACTGATTGTAGTTTACACCACTTCTGGGGACAAAAGGGGTTTTGACATTTGGGTTCAGGTTTGTTGCCTCAGCTAGATTTATTGAGAGCACATAGTCACTGTCGAGCATACTCTAGGGACTATCATGGTCAGTCCCATGTCATTGGGGGATGAAACCTATAAATCATTATCCTCCATTGGTTATTTCTCACACCTTTTGTAGAAACCATATTCAGTATATTTCGCATCACATGTCTCATAGGGATAACTATCACCATTTATTATGCTGACCTCTCCATCGATGGGGTATTTCAAACACTGATTGAATTTTGAGAGTACCACTACATGGATATGGATCCAAGGACTTTCGAGTAAGACATTGTATATGGTTTCTTTATATATAAAAATAGTATTAGGTTCTAACGTGTGATCCCCAAATTGATATTTGAGGATGATCTTCCTGAGAGGTCTTTTCTCATGCTTATCATACCCTTGAAAGACCAACTTTGTGGGATAAAAATATCCCCCACTATACCCCAAATTCCGAAGGGTATGAATTAGGATGTGGTTGATCCTAGAACCAATATCAATCATATCCCTTTATATGTAAACATTATTGATCCTACAAAAAACATAAAGGGGTATGATGTATCCACAGATGAACTCTTCCTGATCCTAGTCTGTGAACGAGATGGAGACAAAGAATTTTTCTAGCATGGTCACCACTCGATAGACCTCAACTATAGGGACTTCTATATAAAACTTCTATGAGATCTAGATAGCTTTAACTAGTGCCTTTCTGAGTTATTTGGAAAGATAGATCACTTCCTGTATTGAGATTTTGGATGGGACAACCACCAGCTATTTCAAAATGTTATACTTCTGTGCTAGAGGTTGATGCTTCCTAATGTGTGGTTTCTCCTTATTATGTTGCTCAAAAGTTGGGGAATTTGAGGTAGATGGGATTGGAGTTTGTGTAGAGGTTTAGGGGAGAATCTTATGCAATTGGTGTGGGTCATTCTGACCTTCCACTTTTTTTTCAGGTTGATTCGATAATCGTACCCCCACTTGGTGGTCATGTAAAATAACTAGGCATGGATGACCGCTAGAGGGTTCTAGGACACCTACATGCCTTTTTTGGTCTTAGTGGAGAATTTACCCATGGGTATCAACTGAATATATATCTTCTGTGGGTACGTGACTAGAATAGCAGGTTGGACCACGCTTGTGTTGTCACCTTTATCCCTGATTCCTATGCCAAGTGTCCTCTTACTTCTCTTATAAGTGAAAAGAACTCAAACATAGAGGTATACTCATAATTTGATAAGGGATCTTCAAAGTGTATCATGTTATAAGAACCATTGATGTTCTATTTTTCCATTGAGGGTTCCATTTTTGAGGGTGGTTCCCATGATTCAGATGTTGTAGGGATGAAATATAAAAGAGTTAGAGCATGAATAGGAGCTGAATATGAATCATCCACTTTTGTGACTTCCTATGTATAAAAGTTATTTTCTCCTTTTAGGTACATGTATGATGTAACCTCCCTAGGTGGAGGAATTTTTTTTAAAGATTTACTCTTAGGGTGGCATGATCTTGTTCAACTAATTTTTGATTCATATAATTGTTAAGATTTTTCCCACACCTAGCCATAAATTTATACCAATCACCCTCATCTTTTGATTGGGAAATAGTTTTGCATGTCACATTTTCTAGGTAGTTTTCCAACATCACCAGTCTAGAATTGACCATTCTTTGAAGAAATTATTTTAAGATAAAGAAATAATTGATATTATGACCCAACCATCTATGGAAAGGGTTGTAGTCAAGATGATCAGTGAGTTTCACCTCATTGTGCTTCCTAAACTGTGGTAGATTGAGAAGGTTATTTTCCATGGATTCAAGGAAATTATTGGGTACTTGTTCTTTTTGGAAGGAATAAACTTTATTCATATGTTCCTCAAATCCTAGGCGCTCCTGGTTTCACTGTGCTTCAGGCCAAGGGTTATTTCATGGTTGTTACTGTTCAACCAGAGGTGATAGGATATTTGGGAAATTATTTGTTGCTTGGATAGGAACTGATAATAGTTTGAGAGTAACAATGGTAGTCTTTTCATTATCGAGCCTTTTCCCCTATGCTTAAGGCATGGGTTGAAATTTCTCATGGGTTCACTAAATGAAATCTTCCAAATGTTATTCCATTTAGGATAACTGAGATAACCCATCAGGATAATTCATTGGGATCAGAGGTGTCTGCAACTCATCCTAGATATTTTCAACATAGAGTTCCAATAATTGTTTCTATGAGAGAATATTACTGAGTGAATAGGTTAAAACATTCAATATGTCCATGAAGTTAGACACCCTATCATTTTCATGTTGTTTATAGTTCATCAAGTCAATAATTGTCATTTTCTTCACCATGGAGATGAATTGGTAAAAGAATTGATGATGAGGGTCTTCCCATATAGTAATAAATCCAACAGGAAGGATTTTGTATGAAACAAAGGGAAAAACTATTAGAGTCTGTACAAAACACCTTATTATGGTCACCTCTTTCTTATCTTGAGGGTCCATAATTGGGCTGCATTTGGATACAAAGTGAGTGAGGTGTTGTTCTGGGTCTCCCATATAGTTAAAGGTGGAGAAGGTAATATTGTCGAAATTTAGTGGGGGTAATGAGTTATCCACAAATTTGGGATATGTATTCTTACCAGGCTGCATAGGTTTTCATCACCCTTCTATGGATTCCATTTGAGTATCCAGGGACTTAATGGCATTGCAAAATTTCTGAGGTACTACTTTCTGAGCTGCCTTTGGTCTATAAGGAGTGGACAAGGCTTGATGAGGTGGCCTTATTTGTATCTCTTGGTGATTATAAATTCTTTTTAAGACTAAATGATTTACCTAGATTAGGAGAGGCGATCACCATAATATAGGAAAGTAATGATAATTTTAAAATTCATCATTTATATAGACTGACTGTTTGGATGCAGAGCCGACGTGATGCTTAGATTCCACTTTTTTAGTTAGATTGGCTCTTTATAGATGTATGGGAGGAGGAATATTCAAATCTATCTAAGGATGATTCTCGGTAGGAATATTTTTCCTAAATACCTCCTTATTGATTTGTCTAAGATTTTGAATCTCATTCTTATAATGTACCATTCATTCCTTTGTGGAAGGAATTTCGACTCTCAGGGTAGTGATTGGGATATAGCCACATATTTCCCTTTATCATTTCCAGTGTTCCTCCATAGAGGTGGCAACTCGATATTCAGTGGTGTAAGGTTTTTATCCTCCTATAGTTCTAGGTATGTGCAACTTTAGTGGCTGCATCCAGATCCTCCCATTGGGGTATGTTTTCTACACTGCGTCCCACTGTATTTTCATCTTGATCTACATTATCTGTTGTGTTTATTGTGATGATATTCACAGAGGTGTATCAGGAAATGTTAGTTTTCCCATTACTTTCAACAAAACATAATTATTATTCCATTCCCATGTTAGTTTTTTTTCTAAAGTTAGGACATATTTCTTTTTTTTGGATTATGACCCTAGAGGGGTTTGATGGCCTTTAATGTACGCTCTTCATGTCTCGGACTGCGAGTACTGACCCTGAGGGTTTTTTCAATAATGATTGTAAAACATGCCCTCAATATTTTAGGTTTTTCATATGGTGGGAGGAATGAGTGGGATGTAAACTATCAAAATTTACCTCTTAACCTGGAGAAGACCGATTCCCTTTGTGGTGATGATAATGATTAAAGTACCCCATTCCCTATAGACTGGTGACTATATAGGGACAAAATTGGTATTTATTGATCCTTTTGTTGAGGATTTGATCCATATGGTTGAGGATTTTATGATTCTAAGGATGTTTATTGATATATAAATTCCCCCATCCCAATGGGATGGGGTTTATCTGGAATATATATTGATTTCCCATGACCCTCTGAGAGGATGATGGACCTAATGATGGAGATTGAGATATAAATTCCCCCATCCTAGTGGTATGAGGTTTGTTTGCAGCTACTGTCTACATTTCCTAAAACCTCTTGGGAATTTATGATTCAAGGGATGGAGGTAGTGGTAGATATTCCCCCAACCTGGAAGGATAAGTTCACTTCTAGATGACTGCTATGACAGCTACTATTATGGCCTATTTGGTGTGGCACAATTGTGATCTTATAGGAGATGGGAGTAATGGAAACCCATAAAGGGACTCAGTTTTTATGGAATGTCATTGGGTATTTGAAAATTCTGCTTCTATATCTAATATGTGTTCATGTTGTGTCGATGGGACTAGTTAAAAGAACTCTTGTCTATCCTCCTCCATTATTTGTGATGTCTTATCCCCATTTAAGTTGGTTTTTTTTGTAATGGACAACTAGTTCATGTGTTATCCGAATCCCTGATTTTGAAGTATTATATGACATTAAAGGATTCTATATCATAGGGGTTATACTATTATAGGGGTCTAGTAAAGTACAACACTACATAATTTCCCCATCCTTGTGTATGGTTACATGAAGTGGCTTCTACTATCAATTTATGAAGGTCTATTTTGTAATGGAGGTAAGAATGTTGCAGATTTTTGCTGGTCTTTCCCAGTTTCGGGTCCCATGAAATTAAGATAACAACCATGTTTAACTAAAAAAAGAGTATCTTGATGGTCTAAAGTTGAAACTCATATTCTAGATATGGGAGGTATATAGAATTTAGTATTTTATTTGATTCCCATGTATTTTGGCAAAGATAAATCATACACTCCTTCTTTAGCTCATCTTGGATCTCATAGTTATAAGTGTAAAGGGGAAAGAACATAGTGGGGAGGTTATTTTTGTCTAACTCTCTCTATATATCAATGTCATATTTTTCTTCATCAGAATCATATCCCTCCATCCAATCATACTAAAAAAGGTTCTTCTTGGGTTCAACTACTGACTGGAGTGGAGTATTTCTTGAAGTTTATGGGGAACTATATATGGTTGACCTTGATGTTTCGAGCACCTCTATATACAAATATGTCTAAGTTTTGAATAGCTATCTATAACGAGGTGTCTAGGAAAGGGGAGGGTTTCCTTTTCAGTGGGAGATATCACCATGGAGAGGTTGACCACAATGGATGTCAAGAGTAGAGTTAATATGATCTATCTTCACACTACTATGAGGAGGAATATCATAGTATTGATCAACTTCTACTTCGGTTGAAGAGTCAATGAACCCTTAGGGATATGAACCTCATTCTGTATCATGGTAGGAATATTATGACCTAACTTTTGGAATTGTGCAGGGATATGAGAATTTTGAACGATGGTTTTTAGAACATGTTGATAAATGTTTGGTGTTGTAGGAGTATGAGCTCACTAATGAGAATATGTTAGAATATTCCAATGAGATTCTTCATTATTGACAAGAATATGAGTATGTATCGAGGTATGTTATATTCTCACTTGGTGATCCCCAGTCAGAATAGGATTTTGATCCTGATCCAGGGCCGTTGGAATATTCTACTGGTATTTTTCGACAAGAATATAAGCTTGTCCCAAGGAATTTGATGCTCTCATATGTTGAGACCCAGTTGGAAAGAGAATATGGCCCTAATTCAGATATTCTTTCCATATTATAATATGTAGACATACCTCTGGAATGGGAGAAGGGATATCTACCTCATCTTGTATGGCATTGGAAGGATTCTAGTGCAGTCATTCAATGATGGATGTAGGGGTTTCTGCCAAACTTTTGTGATATACTTAAATATGTAAGGTAGAATAATTTATAGGAATATGATCCTCTATTCAGTCATGTTCACTCTCACATGGTGATACTTGGTCATAATAGGTATATGATGATCCCAATCCCTAGCCTTTAGATTATGCGAACAAGGATATGGGTATGATCTTGGGACTTTGGAATATGCCACTGGAATTTTTCAATAGGAATGTGGCCCTTTCCCAAGGAATGTTCTACTCTCATGTGGTGCACCCTAGTTGGAACGAGAATATGATCCCAATCCAACACATCATTCTTTCCCAAAATATGCCAATAATTATACTCGATGAGAGAAAAAATGTGTGGTTTCTATAGAGAAACCACATGGTCATACTAATTAGATTTTTGTGCTACCCTAGATGTTGGGATAGAAGTATTCACATTTCCCTATATCTATACCAGTTCTGGAATATGCTGACAGAGTTATTTAGTTGTTTATAAGATTCAATGACACTTTATAAAAGTATGTGGAAGAATGTAAGATTGGATTTTTTGTATCCACTATGTACTGGAATATATCTTTGATTGAAGTGGGGATATGATCCCATTTTTTTCCTACTTGTACTACTAAAATATTATGATGGGATTCATTCATGGGGGTAGGAATATAAACCTCCACCATTATTTCCATAGGAATATTCCTATAGACTTATTTTGAGTGAGAAGGGATAAAATACTACTCAATGGTTACCAATAGAATATACCTAAAGACATCATTAGGGGAGTGGGGATATGAACCCACTCAAGATTATCCAGAGAACTCTAAGCCTGAAGTGTCTTCCTTATTTCTCATGCATGGAGATCATTGGTGGAAATGTGTTGATTCATACTCTTAGTAGAAGAATTAAGAGGATTGGTTGGATGGCGTTGGAGAGGTCGGTTGATAGGATCGCTCCTCAGTGGCCCCTAAAACAGAAGGGAGAAATATTTGACTTCTTGATCCTCCATCATTAGACACTGATTGTAGTGATTTTTATATTTTGGTGATAATCTTCTAAAGCAGCTGGCTATGGCGATGATTGCCATTAGATTTACTGCATATTTCTTTTGATGGTGAAAAACTGTCATTTTTATCATTTCGATACCGTCACAAACCCTCAAGGGTAAGGATGGTACTTTGTTGATGGTATTCCCGAACCATTTCATTTTCCATCTAACATTGTAGGTGTCAGGTAGGTGAGGTCGTTATGAGTCTCATAGGGGTTTCAACCATAGTTGATTTTTCATAATGGTATCTAGATGGAGAAAGTATCTTAGGTCGAGAGTTTTTTTTATATAAGTATCTAAAATCATGAAGACATCAAGGAATAAGTTCACCGATTTGTACATTATTAAAGGAATGATATTTTCTCAATCAGATATGAATGGTTAACACAATTTTTTTATTCTATTTTTGGTGATTCTACTTTAATGGACTTGTCAAAGTGAGGATAGAATTATTTCATGAGAACCTTTGATAAAGAGGATCAACAGTAATATCAATTTCATGGTCAACTAATCATTTTTTTTATTTTTTGTGATTCACATCGGGTTTAACATTTTTGGTTCATGAAAATGAGGATAAAGACCACTGATGTGATAGGAACTAAATGGTTCAATGAGAACTAGGTGTTCTATCCTTTTTTTCTTGTGAATGAAATATTGTAAATATATTATTTTTCATCGGGTTTTCCAGTTTTGATTCTTTGGAAATATGTGGCTATCTTGGCCCAACGATTTGATTGTGGGGGTTCGATGTATTGTAAAATCATTAAAGTTAGTCTTACCATTTGTTTATCTATAATGAAAACTCTAAATGGATCCCGCATCTGTAACTAGGTATGAACCTTCTTTCCAAAGGCTGGCGGTCCATTTGGGTTTCAGACCCAACGGTGCTTAGAAACTCACATTGGTTGAGATGATAGGAGGTTGGGATCATCACATCCTTTTGGGGGGAATTTTTTCCTTCTTCTATAATGTCTTATATATTTAAGATATGTTTTATAAACTCTTTCTAATCCTAATACGAGACTGGTTACTCAAAAAAATGATCATAGTTTAAATTCTATTATATAAAAAAGGGAGATCCTATTTGTGAATCCCTCTGTATGTATCAGTGGTTCTTCATCCATTATACATTAATGGAAAGTTTCTTATATGTTGAATCCATATAACCAGATAGTCTTCAATTTGTTTTCATCTAATGGGGAATTGAATATTTCAACGATGGGATTGATCCATTATGAGGCATCATACGTATCATGTCTTATAACAGGAGTAAAAACCCATGCAGTTTGTTAAAATCATGTAGTGGAAAGGAAATCTATGGGGGTACTTGGGATCTAGGTATTTGAGATCTAACCTCAAGAATCTGTCCAATGTATCCTAGGTACATTAGGAATCGTAGTTCCTATAGTTCAATCATGACCTTGGGATTTTCCCCAAGGTTGATACCCTTATATGGGGGAAGTTTTATCATTCCATTTATCAGGTCTTACACAATGAGGTTTCCTTATATGGTGAAGATTCATGATGAAAATGATGTGATCATTGCAACACCCTAATACAACATAATCCATATTTTGTGTAGGAAAAAACAGATAGGATTTAATCAGTCTCACTACATATGGATATGGGGATTATGTGATGGGACAACCCATTGGATGTTAATTATAGAGCATAATATTTTGGGAGGTTTCCTACATATTCTGGTTATTAAAGGAGTTAGAGTCATCATAATTCTATTGAGTTATCAATCTATTATTGGATGAGGAAGGATTATCAAACCATGGCTAAGATTGGATCCTGGTGGTTGGAATGTTGGAGACATGACAGGGATTACACGAAGGTGGATATTTATTTGAGATCAAGCCTTTAGGAAGGCATCCTACATATCTTGGTTGTGGTAGGAATCAAATATCTCATAGTTTAGTTTGACCAGTGCTTACACTATGTGGTTTCCCTTATATTGGAGGAAAAATCATATTATTCCACTTATTGGGGCTTACATGAAAAATTTTTCCTGGCATCAAGGACATATAATATTATGCCTCTTATCGATAATTACACACTGAGGTTTTCCTATCTTAGTTTGAGTTTATGAATTGAATGATATGATCAATACAACTCCCTAATCCAAAATGATATATGATATGTGTGAGAAATAAGGGATATAAAGTAATCAGTTTCACTATTTATGGATTCAGGACTTATGTACTAGGACAAACCCTTTTAATATTTAATATGAAGCTTGATAATTATGAAAGAGTCCTATATATCTTGGTTATAGCAGGAATCAGAGTTCTTTTAGTTCAGTTTGATTAGGTATTACAAATTGAGTCTTCCTTGAGGTTGAGAACATATTATATTATTCCCTTTATCAGGGATTTCATAATGAGGTTTCTCTAATATATAGTATGGACAAGATTATCATGTCATGGGATGCCTTCTTGACCTAACTTGGTTATTTTCCTGACCTACTTGGTTGTATTTCTAACATGGATTTATTGTATTCTTGACATGTATGGTTGTATACTTGGCACACATGAGTATTTTTAGACATGTCCTGATGAAAATAACATGATCCAGGTTGAATTTTATGAGGAACGCCTTATGATTAGAATGAAATGTTTGGAATACATTGCATGATCAGGATTGACTTGTCCTGGTTATCTTCTTGACATGTCTGAGGATGTCTAGATGTTCCTGATGAAACTCTCATGATCCATGTTCACTTGTCTTGAGGATTTTAGAAAAACTATTTGATGATGTCTAGAGAAAATCTCATGATCAGAGATGACATGTCTAGAGAGTGCCACATATCCTAGATGACTTGTCCAGAAGACATCAAATGATCCAGTTGATAGATATTAAGGACACTACATGATCTTGGATAAATTTTCCGATTAGCATCAAATGATAGAATATACCTATTCCATCATGAGACCTAGGTGATATTATTGAAGGGTGCTGCCAGATCTGGTTGGTGATCCCTAAAGGATTTACGAGACCCAACTGACACATAATAGTGTTGCTACATAACCCGGGAAACATATATAGAGGACATCACAAGATCTAGATGGATAGAATGGAGGGATTCATGAGACTTGTGTGACATTCCTAGAGGGCATTGTTTGACTTTCTTGACACGCTTGGAGAACATATCATGATCCAAATGGCAAGTCAAGGATACATCACATAATTTTAGAGACATGTCTAAGTGATTTCACATGATCTAGATGTGTCATAAGAAGCACATGAGGATAAGTGAATTTGTCTTAATGTAAGTCTCCCCTGTTTTTGTTATTATTCTAGTTTTTATTGCATATGTTCCTTAGATTTGTTCATAGTTTTCCAGTTTTATGTTTTATGTGATTTAGTAGATGTGTGGGATGTCCTTTTCATAATCCGTCAAAAGTCCTTAACATGAAATTAAGTGATCACATGAAGTGAACATGCATACTTTGTGATATTTTATGATCTTCCCCAGATTTTACCTAGTATAAAACCTTTGTGATCATGAGACTGGCCACTCTGGAAAGTCTACTCTGATGCCTGGGTGTGACGGTGCATAGATCCTAATATATTTTTTTTGTGTTTAGTGGGGGGAGGGGAGTATATAGGCCTTTCAACCATGATTATACACTTCCTTGTGTGGAGTGTATCTCATCAATCTTGTGTGGGGTTGGTGGAGGTCTTTAATGTAACATTATTCTCATGATCTTGCTTTGGGAGTCACATGATTTTCAGTGACCACAACACTATCCGATCAATGCTCTATTTTTTGGATTTTGGAAAATCAAAGGGGTATTGACTAATAATGTGGAAATTCCAATGGTATTTCAAAATGTCAAACCAACATGATCATCATGAGATCAGAATTCCTATTTAAAGGGTTTCACATGTTCTAATATTTTTTGTCCATGGTTTTCCTCAAGATGTTTGTGTCTTTCCAGGGGGTCTTCCCAAGATGAAGCCAACTTGTCGGGGGGGGGGGGATCATGTAATAAATGGTGGTTTCAAATGGTGTATGACCCCATTCTCATAAGATCAATGTATCTTTACCTCACAAGAATCTCACTTAATTGTCTATTTTATTTCTCTGTTTATTTTACAAGGGTTAAAGATCTCGTGAGTTTGTTCAAGAGTTGTTGAAGACTGTCACTCTCCCCATCGGTGATACATCGTGTGACAAAAAATGGTTCCTATAATGATGTGTGATCAATAACATGGATAAAACCCTCTTTTTTTTATAAAAATATTGGAGAACAAGACCCCTTGGACATGTTCTAGGCCCTTCACGAGATAATGGAGACATGCCTGTGGGCTCTTGAGTGACTAGCCAGACATGTCTCCAGGGCATCAACGACATCTTGAAAATTTCATGAGTATGAAAAAATATATTTTACAATGAAAATAGGTTCCCATATTCTTTCATATTTTTCTCCTTATTTTATCAGGATTTTTTAATGGTTTTCAGGCGTACACGGACATACAAGTCGCGTGATCCAGAGGAACCCATATTGCAACCGCCTCATGACCATTGAATGTTGTAGATGCCTTCACAAGAACAAAGAGGGAATTTTAAAGTGTCTCTGTGTTCTCTAATATCAGGTTATAAACTATGAATAAAGTGTCTTCATATCCTTCTAGAGGTCATTTGATTTTGTGTCCAGTTGCAGGTTACATGATCCTCATGCCTTGGCAACCATTTCTTTCTTTTCATTGCAAGAAAAGTAATACTCATATTCAGGCATTTCTTCATTTGTGGATTTTTCAATTCTTATTTTCTAGACATCAACAATATTATAACATAAAATATCTGATTATGAAAAACTAAGAAGATAAATGGAGGAATAAAATAAATAAATAGTTTGATATGTCATCATGAAACTATTAACAATCAGTGTGGGTACTTTACTTAACTAGTTTTAATACTTTTTAGTATATAATGTTCCATATACCATGAATAAAATTTTCTAAGGGTCATAATTTTATAGAAACCACCTATTATCTATTGAGGAATATAACTCTATTAGTCACCCTCTGTGTCATTCTATATGGCACAATATATGACATTAAAGGATATTAGCAGAATATATATTGTCATAATTGGTCCCTTTATCTTATTCACTAACTAATTTCATTGCCACCATTATGGTTATGAATTATACATAAATCAATAACTTTACCTATTAACTAATCATTCATCAACATAGATTATTTACTCATATCATGATTCCACAACTAATAAAAAGAGATACATCATGATGTATATTTTTTATGAGCTTTTTATTTTGGAAAACATTTTATTAAGGGGATCATTGATTACAAAACCTTCTTATAATGTGAATCCTACCCTTAAATATTCATTATAAATGAAAATTTTATTTTTATAGGGTTAATAAAAATACTTATAAAACACTATATTCTATGTACCATAGGGATTTTAATACTCTTGAGGCCCATTAGGACATCAAGGAAACCAAGTCTGTAAATTAATCTACATGATTACCATTTTATTAAGTTTTATTTAGTTAATTTCATTAATTCCTATTTTGAGTATCCCAATTTTATTTATGTTTGTTATGTAATATAGATATATATCTCATGGTCCAAAAAAGATTTATAATATTAGGAATATACATACACATGTTTTGGTTGAGTGTAATAATAATCATCAGATATTTGGAAAATAAGAAATAGTGTATGTGTCATATGGGTACAATTTTTAGGTATTATTTTATAAAGTATTTCATAATTAAGTATATGGTGTTCAGGATTATATCATAATGTATTATTCTTTAAATTTCACATTACATAATTATAAGTTCTGAAATTTTAATGAAAATCCTATATGATTCACCCAATGACTAAATAGTGAGGGTATATTGGATCTTAATAAGATATGAAGGAATAATAGAATGAACAATATGAGGGTTTATTGAGTAGAATTGGATTTAATATTGAGGGTATTCCTTGTGTTAACTATGATATAGTATTTTAATATAATACAAGTATTACTTATTGGAGGAGGTAGGACTCTCAGGCATGTATAATTTTTTATATATTTTAATTTGATTTTTTTATAATGTATGTGTATAATTTTTTTAATTTAGGAATTATAAAAAATATTAGTAAATAATAAGTCTAAAAAAATATATTTACACACTCTATCATATACTTTTATACATGAAATGATGAAACATATGAAGCTATTTATTTAATGTTTTAATTATTTATATATCTAACATGTTTATATGTATTATTTTACATTTTTTATAATTTTCAAAAAGTCTATTAAATATTTAGGGTTAAATTACTCATGATTTTTTTATTAATTTTAATAAAATTATGATGGTAGTATAACCAAGGAGGCAAATTTTGATAATATTACCCGAATTTTCATTTTATTCATGACAAAATAGATTCTTTCTAAGTATATATTCAATGTTTATTAAAAAATATATATGATATATGTGTATATTGATAGTTTATCCACTTTAAATTTAATCAAAATTTTGTATTGGAAGGATATTATTAATAAAAATAGAATTTTTTCATCCAAATTATAATTTAAATTTTGTATTTAGAAATGATCTTCAAGGTAAGGTTCATTGTAGAACTAGAAAGAAACATGTGTCATCAAATTATTTTCCAGGATTGGCTAGTGGTAGTTATGTTGTTATTCTTAAATATGTTGATGATGTTGATGTTGTTGATGATGGTGATAATTATGATTATGATTGTTATTATTATAGTGATGTTATTTGTCCCCATAATATAGATAATAATGATGATTATGGTGTTTAACATTTCCTCATTTTTAAATAGAAACTTTTGTTCAAATATGTTTGATTTCACATGTTTTAACAAATAAATAATAATATCTTCTTATGTTAAGTAATTATTTTATTAAATTAGAGACTCAAATATTATTCAAATATTATTTTTTGATCTATTATATTATTTATATGATATTCACAGATAACAACCAATTAATTTTATATAAATCATTGGTATAATCTAGAAAAGTAATTATGTTAAATGTTGTTGTATAACTGTTATCTTCTATGGTTAATTTTTGTTATCAAATTAAATTATAATAATTTTTTTATTCAATATGAGATGTATTTTTTATTTTTTATTGTTTCCATAACTAATGTAATATAAAATCAAGAATCATACTTTTAAAAAATATAGGTTCTTAAAGTAATATAATATTGTTTCTTAAAATGTAAAACAATTCCGTGACCAAGAAGACAAAATCCTTTGAATCATTTTAGATTTTTACGTGGCCTTATGCATGGTCCTTAATGTTTATAGGTGTTTAGATGGTGGAAAGGTATATTAGAGAACTGTTTGGGAAAGTTTTTTCCTCAATACATAAACTAAAAATATTAATGTTAATGAAAACAAATTTGAATAAAATCTATTTTAAATATAAATTTATGAATAAAATAAATAGTTGTTCAAACCAACATAAATATTTGAAAACTTGATGGAATAAACAAATAAGGTCTCAAACCAGAAACACCTTTGTATATCTATAACATGGAACTACGACACACCACTAATAAAGAATGAATTATTAATTTATCCTAGAGAAAAACTAATAAAGTCTACATTTAAAATAAAGTTCACATGTAGGGGTAAACATAAAACTAATTGGATATTCCCTAGTAACTCAAATATAATTTTGTTGGAGGATAAATCTAAAATATACAGATCCAATTAACATATGATTAATAAAAAAATAGTTCAATTAAAAAACAATGATTTATAATAATATTATACCACCAAGGTAACCAAAACTAGAATAACATTACATTTTATAAATACACATTTTTTTCAATCATAAAAAATAAAATATTTTTATTGCAAATAAATAACATTTCATGTTTTCTCTAAAAAAAATAATTTCCTAAAATATAGTTATTTTTTTCAAAAATTATATGAAAAATCCACCTTTTTGTAAATAATAATGAAAAATACACCTTTCACAAATCCAATATAGACCCCATCTTCATCTTACATACCTAATGCTTATAAATACAAGAGAATAATCTAAATAAATCAGTGTTATCTATCTTTCCAATGTGTGAACATTGACCTCCTTTATTTAACATCTTACCCATACTATTGTAAAGTGTCACATTGTTTCCATAGTTTTCTTGAATGTTTTTAACCTTAACACACACTCTATATGTCTTTAATTTACTTTGGATGATGCATTTAGGTTTCAAAAATAATTCACATGAAAATATATTTTCACCCATGCACATACACATGCATGAAATCCAAAATCTATCAATCCAAACCATTTATTGAAAAAATAAAACCATTTTATGGTATTAAAATATTCAATAATATTCAATATATAATTTTTCATCAAAAAATATATAAATTGGTGAAACATGTTTCCATTAACCATCATTTATAAAATAAAATAATTTAAATTATATAAATTTCCATATTAAATTTAAATAGTTTGTAACACCCTATGTCATTATTATAATTTATATTTAATTTATTTTGAGTTATTTTTAGTCTTATATCTAAATTTTTAGTATTTATGTTTAAATTCAAGACATTTCACCCTATTTCATGTTTAGTGCACATTGTTTCGGGGAAAGCATGCAATTAAACTTGAAAAGGGAGTTTTTTAGTTTATTTTTTTCTTAAAATTATTGTATACATGAGTAGTGAAGGGTTGGGTAAGAATATTTTGAGTCCTAGTGAAAATAATGTGAGATATTTTGGTCTTGGGGTGTTTTTACATGGTTAAGAGAAACTATGTGAGTGACCATGCATTGAAATTATAGTGCATTATAGAGGTGTTTTTCATGGTTGGAAAATGGTTTATAAACCATGTGAATAAACTATGTGAGTGTGTGGTGAGAATCTAGTGGATCTTATATGGTTAGCATGTGATTTTCCAAATGGTGTAGGATATGTAGTTTTAGTAAAAATGATTTTCCTTTTATGTCCATTCAAATTTTTAAGGGTTTCAGACCTCTCCACCTCCCCTCTCATTAGACCCAACCTTGATGTACTCTAAAGGGAATCCAACTCCATTATAATGTATTTTTAGTAATCTATCACCATATTTCTAGTGGATTTATTTAAGTTCAAACCCTCACATATTCTTATTTACTCCTCCTTCTTACCCCTTATACCTTATTCATTGGTTTCCCTTTCTCCTGTGAATCGTAAGGGATACTATGGGTGGATTTGGGGTTTGGGGTGGGTTATTATTGGTTGTTTGGGTTGTTAGGGATTGTTTAGGATCCCATGTTTCATCTTTGATCATACTATATTAAAGTCCATGACTTGAAAATTGACTTACTTTTTACCAAGGTAGGAATTTTTGTGAATTTACTTTAATTGGAATGTCATTTAATTATTATGTCTTATGAATGTTCTATTTTTTATGTTATTCATATATGAGATCATTAAAAGGGTTTTTATATTTTTTTGTATTCATTCTTCAGATGGCATAAAATGAATCTCAAGGGGTTTTTGATTTCAAAAACTATAAGGACATTCCAAGTGCTTATGGAATGGTTTTGATGATTTATTTAAAAAGAAATTGATGTGTTAGAATGGTATTTGACCTTTTTTGTGTTGTGAATTGGTTAAATAGAGGATCTTGATTTCTTTAATGGTTTTTAATGAAAGGTGTTAGTGTTTAAATTGACTTGAATGTGGTGTTAAATGGGTTTTCTTAAAAATGGTTTTGAAATGGAGTTTCAAAAAGAAATAATGTATCTTGGTAACCTAAGTATATTTTTAGTAAGAAAAATCAGATACTTTGAAATATT
This sequence comes from Viscum album, assembly GCA_963277665.1. Lineage (NCBI taxonomy): Eukaryota > Viridiplantae > Streptophyta > Magnoliopsida > Santalales > Viscaceae > Viscum > Viscum album. The sequence goes on along the minus strand of OY728158.1, from coordinate 856,592,729 downwards.
TTTATATAACATGTTTGTGATCCCTTATTTAACCCTTACTATGATATGTATTGTGACCCTTGATGGATATATTACTTAAAATTGAGATATTTATTAACTAATTGGGGATGTTTCTTACAAGGGAATTGGAGGTGAGGTAAGGTTTATGATTTGATATTATATTGATCTTATGGATTTTTTTTATTACTCACCTCATGTTTTTTATTTCATGGGATCAATAGACACTGAGTGGGAGTCTTATATTTATATTACAATTTTACATTCCACACACTATCTAGTTTTCCATAATGTTACATTTTCTAGGCTAGGAGTTTGCTCTTATGGAAGCTAGTGTAAAAGGAATCAGATGACTTGTGAGGGTTTGAAAACAATTTATACCAGTAGTTGGTCCAATTTATTTATTAAAGTATAAGACTAGTCCTAATTTAAGACATAATTTGTTTCCTATGATACTAGATGACTTCTATAAGGGACTCCAATTCATTTTGTTTCTTAGTTATATTGGCCTTTAATGCACCATAAACTATTGGTGATGCTTGTACATTATCACATTAGTGATATAGTGTCGTGTTATTTAAATATATTTTTATTGTGAGTTTGTTTGTTTTACTAAATCAATTAATTTTTTTATTGAAAATATATTTATGGTAGTTTATTTAAAATTGTTATTTCATAAAGAAATTAAGGGTTTTTTGTTTCTCCAATGTGATTCATATTAAATTTGTTTCCAATATATCAATATTTGTTTGGAGATAAAGTTACATCAGAAAGTTGGAGAAGATTGAGATAAGAGATGTTGCTGGATACATGTGATAAATTTTTCTAATGAATTGTAAAAAAGTTTACTTAACTATGTTATAAATAATTCCTTATAATTCAGATGATGATCTTATAATATTAATATTCCTAACATAATGATGTTTTTTATTATCTAAGAAGATTTTGTATGAAACTATACACAGAGAGAATTATAAAGGGGATATGTATAAATGTGGATGTTTGGGTCACGTGATTTTTTTATGGATACACATGATGAATAAGTTCTAATTGGATGATAGAATCATAGAAGTTAATATTTTATAGAGGCAAAATTAATTTTTTTGAATTGTGGCTATGTAGAGAGTGTTTTGTATAGTTTTATCTGTACAAAATAATCAAACTGGGGATAGATGTTCAAATATATTAGATAAAATAAATTCAATAAGTACACCAAAAAAAGATATCAAGGAGTTTGGAATGAATTAATTTCCATCAAATAGACACATTAAGGATCCAACAGATGGAGATTTATTATGTAATCAGATGGGGAGATGTGAAGGCAGTCTATGTTGAGAAGGGTGCACAATGTTTGAGATGATGTTGAGTGGCATCAGATGGATGAAAATAAAATTGAGGTACATGATTTGATTCAAAAGATGAGAATGTACCAGAATGATTTGGTAAGGTATAATGATCATATGAAGGATTTTCTAGTAATTTTATAGATGTATAATATGAATATAATTAGTCAGAGGGCATTATGGAGATCCACTAGTTAAAGATATGAGATCACATCAAAAAACATAGGATGAGTATATAGTAAAATGGTTTCCTAATAAAGGTAAACTAAATTAAGGTCTATCTAATGATAAATGTCTATAATTCCATTAAATATAGGGAGATTGAGTTATTTAATTGGGAAAAAGAGTTCTAAGGAGCTTTAGAAAGAGTTTTTAATGTCATTAACAGTGAAGATGTTGAGATGATAATTCAATGTTTTCTATCTTTCCAAGGCTAAGGATGTTTACATAAGTTTCTTGATAGTAATCGTAAGTAAGTTCATATAAAGGGGGATATTTCAAGAAACATAAAGTGTGGATTATAATTTTTTTGATTAGTTGATAAACATCCAACAAAATTCAATAAAGCTATAAGATAAAACACTGAATTTTAGTTGAGCATGAATTATTTTTGGGTTCCATCCATATCTTCTAGAGGCACACCTAAATAAATGGGTGCAATAGTATAAATAATATTTTGAAACACTTTTCATGTGTGGAAGAGTAAAAGTGATGCATTTGGGATATGGGTTTTAGATAATGTTCCCACTTGATTGAAGAAGGTGAATTAGAATGAGTTTCATCAGTTGAAGTAGATACTGTAATGGACCGAGAATCATTATAAAAAATGAATTTGTGTGTGATTTTTGAATAATATTTCCGATAAGGTTGAATAAGATATATATGAATAAATAGTTTTCATCAGGAAGAGAATCATCAGATAGAGTCATCAAAATGAGCTTATTTGAATTGAGTATGATGGACTGAAGCACAATAAATTGAGGAGTAGTAGAATGAGGCCCATTGAATAGAGACCCATTAGTCTGAGGGCATACTGGATGGAGTTTATTAGACAAAAATTGATAAGAAATTTTTCCATAAATGATCTAAAAATTTGATACTGAGCATATCCAGGTCATCCTAAGCTAAAGAGGAAGATTCGAGGCCCAAAAACTCATAAGAGAGTTATTGAACATCTTTAATATTCTACATAGGTACATGTGATATATATTTCCTATGTAAAAAGGGAAGATCTTTCTATAGTGGATTGAAAATGAATTAGGAAAGAGATTATAGTTGGGGGTTACAAGAAATTACTAAAAATGATTTTGGATTGGGGGTATAACTAGATATGAAGAAAGTGGATATAGTTAGTAATGTTGGGTGGTATAATAAACTATGGCGGAAGAGATGATTGGTGGAGTGTAGAACTAGGGTTAGATGGGGTAATGATTACTTTTCTATAGAACTGGTTTCTACCTGTGCATTTATAACTTAAAATACATTAGTAAAGGAATCCATGATGAGGGGTGGATAACCAACATGGTAATGGGTAGGTCTTTTTACCAATCCTCATAAATTTCATGTGATGATCTCTATTTTTTTTTCATATGAAATATGAGGTTGAAATTTTTATTTGAGTGGATCGTAACTCTAAAAAGTTTCATAGGTTAGGAAACATATCTAAACCAAGTTATTTAACATTCCTATAAAATGAAGTTGATCATTGATTCACCCCTCCCCTATCATTGATCTTACATCGATTAGGGAACTTCAATTGGTATTTAAGGGTAGGTTTTCTCTGAAGTATCCAACTACTAAGAATGGATAATTTAAATTCATTGAAAAACTAAGGTGTTCCTATTTTTAATGACATAAACTATCACATTTGGAAGAATATAATGCTTTGTTATCTTATATATATTTTCTTTGAAGTTGGAGATACTTCAATTGTGGTATTTCTTCCCATTTATGATGTTTCTATGACAACTGCTGATAAGATAATTTTGGAAGGTGATGGAAAATCCTAGAATTTCATGTTGAAAGATCTTGAAGAGAATTTTTATATAAATATTATTGGGTTCAAAATTTCTAAAAACATGGGATAATTCAAATAAAAACTATTAAGGAAATGATAATATTAAGGAAGATAAGTTATAAATCTAGAGAAGAAGTTTTAAATACATTAAGATGGGTGATGAAGAAAGTATATATAAGTAATTTAAGAGATTCAATGAGATTTTCATCAATATATGAGGTTTTGGTGAGAAGATGGAAGATTCTTTAATAATTATGAAACTGATGATAAAAGTTCCTAATATATTTTATTCCAAAGTGTCAGCTCAATTAGTTTATTTTGTTTTGGGTGTTCCATGTTTTCTCTTTCCCCCCTCCTTTGGTACTTTTCCTTTTCTTGCTTTTAATAAAAGAGGTATAACCTCCACCTTAAAAAAAATTCTCTTATTTTATGAAATGAGAAAATAAATAATATTTATGAATAAAGATAAGGAATAAATATAATTTTAATCTTTTTTAAAAAACAAGCTTATATATAATGATGTTGAATAATAATCAAGTGATTTATAGGTAGAGGAAGAATAATTTTACTTTAAAAAAATAATTTTCTTCATTCTAAAAGATACAATAAGGTAAACTAGAAGGGAATATGTAAAGTTTCTCCTAAATATCAGAATCATAGTAAAATGGATATTTTAAATGAAATTTTCCTAAGAAGAAGTGTGAAAATTCTGAGTTAGAATAAGAAGATAAGAAGTCATGAAAATAAAAGTGGAAGAAACATATGAACTATTTTCCTAGAAATAATAAGGAAATGAATTTGAGGAGAAGAGAGTAGGGTGATTCCTCATCCAAAAAGAAATATGATTGTCATGTTATATTCTTAGCTCATGTAATAGGAGGAAGTAATTCATTAAATAATTATGTCAATTTTTATGAGAGAACAAAACATGAATGGATTATTAAAAAAATCTGGAATATTATCTCAAGAAACATTCAAAAATCAAGAAGAAGATGAATAATTTAAAAAAGGAAGTTAAGGAGATATAATTTGAGAATAGTGATCATTTAAAAATGGAGGATATAAACATTAATGTGATTATAGATTAGAAAATAAAAGTGGATATACTTGAAAGGAAACTATTTTTTTCGACCATGCCTCACATGTAAAGGATAATATTAACAATGGAGAAACAAAAAATATCAAGGAATGTAAGTAAAATAGGTTGAAGTTAGCTGAATTCAATAAGATATTAAATGATTTAAAATAATGTTTGTCTATAAAGGAATAATATTTTTCAAAAACAGAACCATTGATTCTTAAAACAAAAAATAAACTGAGAAATATGAGATAATACTTCACTGAATTTTTTGAATACAATGTTTAATCTTCTAAATATGGAGAAAAGAAGGTTTTATAGAAGTATGTTATTTCTTCTCAAAAAAATGTAAATGTATATATTCTTCTTCTAACAATATTGTTTTAAATGTTCAGATATCTAATAAATCATCTTCCACTAAGAAAGAGTGTAATTCATCCTAAAAGTGTTTACACTAAAAAATGAACCTGAAATTTGTGAATAAATAAAAATAAAAACATCAAACTAGTATTACTATCAGTCTAAAAGATTAATATTCAGAGGGCGTTTCTAGGGTTGGGGAGTGTTTGAGTATAGATCTTAACCATATTGGCACAAATTGTCTCCACTAAAAAAGTGGTATAAATCAATGGTATGGGGGATATAATGACAAAATAATAAAAAACATTCTTATAAATTATAGTTAGCAGAAGAAAAAAATTTAGGTTTTGAATAATATTAATGCCTCAAGAAAAACATGTGAAAATATTAGTAATGTTTTATAGAGTAAGAATATTAAGCAAGGAAAGGATATCAAGAATGTTGATCAATGTAATAAATAATCCTTAGATATTTTTAAAAATTTTATGGCGATGGATAAAAATATGGAGAAAAAAATGTCAATTTAAATAAAAAATTAAAGAAATAGGTTTCAGAAAAACAAAGTTGATAAATGATTACTAAAAGATATAAATTTAATGATTCAGAAGAAATATAAGAGGTGTGGGAAAGATGGGAATATTATAATTTTTTTATATAAATATTACTAGCCTAAGAAGAAATAATGAAATAGATTTCATATACCTAAGGAAATTATTATTTTAAGAAATATAAATAGAAGATGATATTTTCATAATAAGATTCTATATATGAGATGAAAAAAAGAACATCCCATGCTAAATCTATGTAGGAGATGAATAATTAGAAGAATTATAGACTATGAGAAGACTCTCAGTAAAATAATTACATATTAAAACACTGAGGTTCCTCTTTATTAAAAATATAGTTGTTCATTTTTCTCACTTGAAGTAAATTGAAGGAGAATAAGTAAGGAAGATGGATGAGTGCTACAGAAGTTTTATCGCAAGAAGATAAATATATCATGGATCTTTATTACCACCATGATGAGGAAACTTGAGACAAAATTGGGGGGGGGGACAGATTAAGTTGAGGTATTAGAATCATGATTTTACTAAAGATGAATTAATGATGTTAAGAAATATGAGATGATGAAGGAAGTTGTGTTTATATGCTTGAACTATTTTGATATGTTTGTTAAGTTGGGTGAATTATTTTCCTTAAGAAACTTACATAGATTTCCCAGGATATAATGATATCGTAAGAAGTTTAAGGAATCATTACATGAAATATATTTTATGGAACACAATGATCTTCTTGATTATATAAACATTGTTTTTCATTGGTTTTTCCCACGTAGACTTAGAGAAGTTTATTTAATTGATATTTTTGAATAAAATATTGTGATCATAATTTTATCTCAAAGACAGTTTTCATGTAACTGAGATGAAGGAAGATGACCTGAGATGATCTATATTTTACCCTTTTCAATTAATTTTTAATAAGGGGGAGAAATATCATATAGGGATAAAGAAAATGAAAACATCATATGGAGAGAATGTATTGATAATGCATATTTAGTTTACATATTTTTGTTGTTTTATGTATATATTGACAATAAACACAATGTGGGAGATTTTTATTCTAAATTTAGTTTAGTTTCATTTTTTTCAATACATCAATATGTGTTTTAAGCGAAATTTACTTAATAATGCTGTAGAAGTTTTAGAGAAGAGATGTTACATGAGTCATGTAAGAAAAATTCCTTATGGAGTGTAGGAATGTTTACTTAACTCTATTAAGAAATTTTTTATATAATTCAGATTATTTTGTGATGATCTTCGAGTTCTTATCATCATGATGTTTATTATGATCTAGGTTGAGTTTCTACACATTTTTATAAAGAGATAATTATAAAGGGGGAGATGTAAAAGAGTGGAAGTTCAAGTACCAATAACAATATTAACAAATTCACCAAATGAAAAAGATCTAATTGGAAGATAGAGTCAGAGAAGTTCTTATCATACAGAGGTATGAGTTATAATGTATGAGTTCCGGCCTTGTGGAGAGTGTTATATACAGTTGTAGTTATACAAAGTCATAAAACTGAGGATATCTTTTCAAATATATCAAATGGAGGGAACTCATGTATAAAACCCAAGAGAGATATCAATGAGGCTATAATAAAGGAATTTCAATCAAATATACACATCAAATATCCAATGGATAAAGATTTTTGATGTCATCAGTTGGAGAAATTTGAAGGATCTCTATGTAAAGAAGGGTGTATAAAGTTTGAGATGATGTTGAGTGGAATTAAATGGAATAACATTAGCTTTTGGTACACGATGTTATCTGATGGAACATACTATGATGATATAACATCCTAATTTTATAGGGTATAATTATTAGATAGAGTCTTATTAAGTCATCAGTTAGAGGGAGCATTTAAATAGAATCGGTCATAGAGCAGTATCAAGATCCACTAGATGAAGATATGTGATGTCATCAGAAAATAATATTTTGAGTAAATCAAACCAATTTTCCCTAACAAATTGATTCATATTGAAGATCAATAAAATGATGAAAGTCTCTAAGTTCATTAAATGTAGGAAGATAAAGCTGTTTCATCAGATAGAAGAGAACTAAGGAGCATTAAAAATAGTTTATAAAGTCTTTAACAATGAAGATGTTGAGTTGGTCTTTCAATATTTTTTTATCTAGTTGTGGTTATGGAAGTTTTAATTAGTTATTTAACATTGATTTTAAATAATTATAAAAAAAGTGGGAGATTTCAAGGAACTTCAAAAGTGTTTGAGAATGTTCCATGAGAGTTGAGAGGCATATAATGAAATTAAACAGATTAGAACGTTTGAAAGTTGAGTTTGATTTGATCAGGAAATTATTTTTGGGTTCCCACATTTTCTTAAGGAAGTCCACCTATATAAAGGGGTGTAATAACATGGAGAAAGGTGGTAAAAACTATTCGTGTGAAGAGGAGTTAAAGATATGAATTTGTGTTATGCGTTTCCAATCATGTTCCTACTTTATTGAATAAGGTTCATCAAAGGAAGTTTCATCTGACTGAGTTTCATCTGAAGGAGTAGAAATTGCAATGGACTTAGAATCATTGAATGGAAATAAATCAGTTTGTGAGTTTATGATTAGATTTCATACTTATTTGAAGAAGGTGCATCAGAATTGAATTTATTTATTATATGGAGAAGCATTAGGAATAGTCATTATATGGAGTTTATCAAAACAGGGCATGCTAAATTAAAGTACACCCATCAGATTGAGACCCATCAGATGACGATAATGATAGATGGGGTTGATTTGATGGATGAAACTAAGGATGTCTTCAAGACATGTTCTGAAAAGTTAATATTAAGTATATCTTGGTCTATATAAGATAATGAATAAGTTTAAAAGACAAAAAACAATAAATATAGTTTTTAAGATCTTGAATATTGTACATAGGTAAAGATGATCCAACCTACTTGTAGAGAAAGGGAAAATTATTTTATAGTGGATCAAAAAAGAAGAAGGAAAGAGCTTTTTAGTGGGTGGTATAACATGTTACTGAACAATATTTTGGATGGGGGGTATGACCAATTGTGAAGAAAGTAGATGCAATTAGGATAATATGGGTTATAACCAATTGTGGAAGAAGAGCTGATTTCTTAGGGGTAGAACATAGGGTTAGTTGGAGGAATGATTACTAGTGTGTAGAACAAGTTTTTTCTTATACCGTTGTCATAATGAAAAATGTTAGTAAAAGATTACATGTGGGGGTGGGGGGATAAACAACATGGAAAGGATTAGGTCCATGTATGAAACCATATAAATATAATGTGTCAATATCTATTTATAATTTTTTTAAAAAATGTGATGTTCATATTTATTGTCAAGTGGATCATAACTCTATCAAGTTTTATAGGTTATTCAAATTTTTATAACAATGTTATTAATAATTTTTGAAAAATAATAGGGGCCACATATTCACCCCCTCCTCATCTCAGTGATCCTACATTGATTAGGAAACATTACTTTTAATGTATCTTTTTTTTAAAGTGGTTTCTTTAATTTAATGAAGAAATAAATGGTTGTTTATTAAATGGATGTGTAATATTTTAGTTTTTATTTTTATCTATAAAAATAAGTTTTCTACCTATATTTAAAAATGGAATGAATTAAATTTATTTTTAATGTCATTGAATGGACCCCTTAGAGGGGTTTTACTATGATTTCTTTCACTCAAACCCTATGTTAGGACAACTTCAGGATATGTTCATCACTAGGGGGGAGGTGAATCAGTATTGGGTGTAATGAAAAAATATTTCACTTTATATTAACCTTATATAAATAATATATTAAATATAATGTTTCACACTCTATACGAAATTGAAAAGAAAAACCCTGATATAATTTTAATATTAAATATGACGATTAAAAATTAGCCATTAAATTATCTGGCATTGATTGAAGTAACCATTTTGAAAAATCAATAATGAAGGTGGGAATAAATATCATCTAAAATAATAATTATTCCTTACAAATCCCATTATTATGATATCAAGACGAAGGTATCTTTACTAGGGGTTTTCCTCGACCAAGCCAAAGTTGAACATGAGAAATTATAGCGTGAGCGAAATCATTTGTGGTAAAATATTATGCTTCTATAACTCACAACTGAATATATGCTAGAAGAATCATCACCCATGACTATCACTACCATTTATCTTTCCCTTATATCTTATACAAATTCTATAAGGGGATTTTAAGAAGAAATTAGTATGATATAAACTTTTAATTATTATCTATTGAATCAAAAAATTGTATACAAATAATCCATTTTAAATTTAATATATTTTTTGTTATGAATTCATATATTAAAATGAAATTATATATATTTTATATATGAATATAATATACATAAAATCATTTATCATTTATCCAATAGATATTCATTGACAAAAAATTTGAATACATTCATATTATACATTAAAATACATTTTTGTAAAAAATATTATTCCGCACATTTTGCCTTTATACTGTAAAAAATTTATATCAATTTTAGAATTGAAATTTAGAAAATTAAATTCTTTTTAAATTTATTATATCAAAATTAGCTTACTATGATTTTTGAAACTTTTCTTAAGTAATCAATTTTAAAGTGAATAGTAAAAATAACGTTTTTGTTAAAAACTATAACTTTTATTATAAAATAATGAATAAAATATTAATAAATATTTTTTATATAAATATATTTAATTAATAATTAATAAAAAAATATTTTTAATTTATAAAAAACCTATTTATATTTTATGAAAATCATATAATATTTCACAATAAAAATTGTTTTTACGCACTTAGATTAAAAATTAGAAATTTTCACATTTAAAAATTAAATATAACCAAATTATTTTCCTATTTTTTTTGAAAATTTTAATAATATTAACTAATTTAAATTTCAATTTTTTCCACAAATATAATATTCGTATGATTAAATTACAGTGATAATGGTGAAACTGTTTTTTAAATGAATTATTTTATTAATATTACACAATTTTTATCTAATAAATTAAATTGTTTAAATTTAAATTATGAATATAATTTAGTTTTTAAATATAAATACATTTATATTAACACTCATTTAAGTTTTAGTCAAGACTAAATATGATTAAGGAGACATAACAGTTAAAAGTGATTTTTCTACGAAAAATGCCTTTTATATGTATTATGTAATTTAATTTAAAATATTACATTATGATATATAAAAATTTATTCAGGCTAAATTTAGATTAAATATATGTTCAAAGAATCAAAATTTTGTAATAGTAGTTATGATATATTTTTAAATGAAATATAAATTTCTTAGTTAAAAATTAGTTACCAAGGTAAAAATATAAATTTTAAAATGTATAAACCTATAATGAAATACTCAAAACATGTATAAAAAATGTGTTCAATGTATTTATTGACCCAATACCACCCCACAATACATTATTACCAAATTTTTGAGACATTGACCAATGAATAGCATAATGATATCATGGAAGTGTAATGGGTATTCCCAAAAGTGCTATTTTCTTCACTTATAAAAGGGGATCACGTACACCCATCCATGGTTACAAATCACATTAAAATTTCCTTTGAAACTAAACCATAAACACCTATAATATATTTATATTTCTCATTATTAATCCCATAATCTCTATAAATTATCTTAGTACCTTCAATTTTAAGGAGATCACTAAGGGATGATCATGCCTCCATCATAAGTATTACTTCTCCATAATATTCTCTCCTTAATATTAATATTAAAAATATATTATATACATAAAAATATAATGAAATTATTATCATTATTATAACTAAATTTTATTATATTTATATAATAACCATAATTTATTCCCCTCTATCCGACAAGAAAAACAAAAGTATTGTTAGTGCGTTGTGTGAACTACCAACTCTATAAAGAGACGTCTTCCATTTTTCATACCACCTCTCATGGTTAGTTTTAATGATGAGATCGATTAATAAATATTACATCTATAATATAAATATGATTCTGAAATATGAAAATATATTATACCTTGATTCCCTCTCATACTTTGAGAAATGAAAACATTAATTGTGCTTTGTGCAAACTACTACCTCCACAAAGTAACGATTTTCATTTTTTTTATGATGATTTTTATTATTTATACAAACCACATAAAATATGATTCAAATCCGTAAAATATATAATTATTATTATTACCCTTATTTTATAATGATATTATACAATTCCTTAACCATACTCAACCATCAAGGTATATCACTTTTCTGTGTGGGTTGGTTTAACCAACTACTTGAATAATGCTATAAAACTCTATCATGGATGATTGTGAAATCTTAAATATTGATATTATTATAATTTTATAAGTAATTATTGATTGGTTTTTCTGTTCTGGAATGGTAATATGTATTTAACTTATTATTAAAATATCATTTTCAATTGATAAAGCCATCGAAATAAGTTGAAACTGATTCAATTTTTTTTACAGAAACATAATAAAAAACCATATAATAAAAAAAATAGTATTTGAAAATAAATGGTATATATTAAATTTAATAATGAACAATAAGTTTCATAAGAAGATAAGTAATAAAATTAATTTAATTATTCATAATTGTAGGAACATGAACAGAAAAAATCCAAAACAAGGTAAAAGTTTCATCTAAAAACTTCATCCTTTGAGACACATTTTTTTATTCACCTCATTTCATTTAATTTTTTTATATAGAAAATTAGATATATAATATAGTTTATTATATTTATTGATGGTATTTTAACTTCAACATCATGCTTTGTCTACTATAATGGGTTTTTATTAGAATGTTTCTTAAGCCATGAGGGATTATTTGTCTCAAATTTAATTTCATAAAGCTTATTTAATAATGCGCCCCATGATACTTTTAATACGGTTTGATTGATGAATAATGAAGTTATTTCACCATATTCACGTGGTTTAATGATCTTTATCTTGTACCTTCTATAAATGAACATCGACTCAAAAGACACCCAATGTGAAAGTTTTTTTGATCAGAATGTAACTCAAACCATTAGGGTTAAATTTTAAATCTTATTTTTAAATGATGATTATTTGAGAATAATTATCCATCTAGGTAATTTTTATTATCTATAAATCCTATTATAATTTATAATTTATATTTCATGTTTTTATTGTAATGTCTTGGAATTTCCGTGTAATTTTTTTAAATAATATAAAATTATTTCAAGACTACATGCTCTGATGTCACGTGATTCTAAGGCCCAGTGAGACCAGAACAGAATTTTGAACTTTTTTTAAGGTATGTTCAGTAAATGTGTGAGTGTGTTTTTCTGACTTTTGAACCGGTGCGTAGATCGAAAATCTGAGGGCACCGTTGAACTCAGAACATTGGTATTTTCCTAGAAAGGACTTAACTTAGGCTGGTAAGGACTGAACAGAAAAGTTAATTTTCATAATTTTTGAGAAAAATAATAAAATAACTTAAAATGTTATTTTATTTTTTTCTCACCAATAAGGGGCGACACGATGATGCTACAGTCCAGCGATGTGGCAACAATGAGGCACATTAATGAAGTTTATTAATGGCTTGTTAACACACAGTATAATGACAGTTTAATGATGCGTAATAGCGACACTGTTTCATATATGAAGCAACGTAACAATGCGACATCATAGTGTAACAAAAATGTTGAGACATGTTTTCTTTTTAATAGTTGACATGTTGGTGAAATGAGGATTAAACTATGAGGATTCTCCGATGAACCTCCAATGTATTTCCTCCCTAATGAATAATGACAAATGTCAATGGGACATCACCAAATTTGATGTACCTCTAATAAAGATAAACATCATCGACCTCTTGGACCCTCGAGGATGAAGCGCTACAATAATGAATGTCAATGAGGTAGGGGTTTTATTTTAAAGTTTCCCCATTTTTTTCTAAACGATGAACATAGATCAACCCATGAATAGACTGATCTGCGGATCATGCATTCTTATGGGAGTGTATTTATTTTTGGGATTTCTATTCAGGATTAAAGTTTTGTTGATAGAACACCAATCCCCGAGCCTCCCCATATCTTTAACCTTATAACGCGGAGGGCACATACCGACATGAACAAGGCTTGAGCCCCTCCACTTGGGTGTTCTTAGCGACTGAATTCTTAAGTGGATGATAAGGAATAATCGAGGCTATCATAGGGAGGGTAACATACCTTGGAATCCATTGGCACATGAGGCACGGAGAACAGACCACCAGAGCACATATGGTGGTCCTCCAAACACCCTGCCGGCATGCTGGAGGGAAGAACACTATGGCAGTATACCGAGATGACCCAGAAAGCTGCGTTAACAACTGTCCCATGTAGAGGAGGCCACAACGCAGCAGGAGGGGCCTCCGGACTCCGAGCCGGTGGTGAGATGATGCACCACCATGCTGCATCGCACATGGAGGAGCTTCGGTCAACCCATCACAGCTGGGGAACAACCCAACTGACGACCCACAGGGCAGGAGGTGTCAGAAATGGCTCTCAGCCGCGTCCTGGCTGGACGAGGCAGGAGGGTGGGCTGAACCTTACCTGAGCGGGTCGAACCTGCATCAGTAGGCTGGACCCCCGCCTAGAGGGATGAACCTGCGCTAGTAGGCCAAACCTACTCCCTTCGGGCCGAGCTAGACGAGACCAGGTCACTGGGTGACTCCATAGGCCGGACCCTCTTCTAAACTGGGCTTGGCCCAGCAAGGGCCATTGGGCTTGACCCACTGGTCAGGCCGGGCCGGGCCTACCTTGACTCGAACCAGGTCAGGTCAGGCTAGTCAAATTAAACCAGGGTATGTGGGACCCCCGGGGCAGGTTGTTCGGGTCGGTCTGACCGGGTCGGATCGATCCCAGGCGCAACCAGCCGGTGACTACTAAAACGCTAATATCTTACAGACCGAGTGTCCATTAGACATGATGTCTATTATGTTAGAATCCTTGTGATGAGGCGGTATTTTGCATTATTCTATGTGGGACTTCATAGAAATTGAGGTATGAATGATGGCTCAAGTAGCAGCTGTGTGGATCCTTAGTGGCTTGATAGACGATCAGCTGCTGTGTGGATCCTTAGTAGACCGATAGATAAGTAGGAAACATGTGGATTCTTAGAGGCCCGAAAGAAGAGAAGGAGCCATGTGTATCCTTAGTGTTCTAATAGAGGAGCAGCAGCTATGTAGATCCTTAGTGGCCCGGCAGATGAACAGCAGTCGTGTGGATCCTTAGTGGCCTGGAAGGCGAGTAATTCATCAGGGATGAGTCCCTTAAAAGTACGAAACATTCCACACTATAGCTGATGAAACTTATTCCTATGATTTAGATTTTAACTGGTGTGAGATATCATTACTTTTTGATTTTTATTTATGTTTTCTTTGTGGTATTTATCCTTAGTGGACAAGGGTCCCCTACTGAGTACTGTGTTACTCACCCCTGCATGGGTTTCGCCCGCACATGTTGTGTCTTATGCAGACGATAGACATTTCGATGGACAACCTGGTGGCCTAAGATCAGGCGGGTCTTAGTAGGATTAGTAAAACATGATGTACTACTTTGTCTTCTAGTAGCTACATTAATCTTACCATCAAGTGGGGTTTTCAGCAGATGGATACCTGAGTCCCTTTGTACTTTACTGTTTTTCAGTTCTTTTTGTTGGGTTTTAATTCTGGCGCACTTGTTTTCAGTTTTAATGTACTCATCACATATTTCAGAATACTTGTTTTCCCCTTTCAGTTTGTGGGACATGGTTGGGTGTGTGTGTGCATACAGGTACTAAAGAAAATGGTTCCCACCTACACATTGAAGCCTTCAGTTCTAGTCACCAACCCCTGGCCTTCGGGAGGTGGGCTTGGGGTATGTCATGGTATAGACCCTAGGGGACGGGTCATGAAAAAGTGTAATCAAAGGTGTTCTGTTTTACCTTAGAGATCGAGAGACTTTTTTTCTTTTGTGGAAACTATTTTAAATGTTGTGAGTCTGACTTTTAGATTTTGGGTGTCCAATGTTGGTGCGACAAATGACGTATCCACACACCAGGACCTTGAATTTTTCTTTTCAGCTCAATGCATAAAAACACTGGTTGAAAAAGTTTATGCTTATGTCCTTTTGTTTAAGTGTCATCCCACGAGGTATAATCTATTTATTGTGACCCATATTGGTCTATTTTAGGATGCCTCTACGTAGACATCTATCTAGGATTCTGATACATGGTCAGGATGACAACCCGACTAGTGACGAGCCATCCATTCATGGACTAGTTCTCTAGATTGCCCCACCGGGTACTGCACTAGTGCTACCACCACCCATTGGTCCACATCTATTACTGATGGTACCAGCAGAGGACATGCACATACTTAGTGCCTTGGACAAGTTTCAGATATAGAGACCACCCAAGTTCAGGGGAGAGACAGATCCCCAGGACGATGAGGATTGGCTGGAGGCAGTGATGCAGGTATTCCTCTTAGTGAGGAAACCACTTGACCAGATAGCGATATTAGCTGTGAGTCTTCTTTAGGGCTCGATAGGGAGATGGTGAAGTCTAATGATTTAGAATTATTATGAGGTGGCCCTCACCTAGACAAACTTCGAGCAGCTTTTCTAGGAGGAGTTATTCCCTGCGACTTTGCGCTCAATGCGCATTCAGGAGCTGCTTCACCTTCAGCAGGGAAACATGATGGTAGCTGAGTAATCAACGAGGTTCACCGAGATTTTTTGCTACTATACAGACATGGTTCAAGACCCTTTATTCAGGGCTCAATCCTTTGAGAAGGGACTCAGGATGAATATCGGGGTGACGATGGTGTTTCTCAGCATCACTACACTGGCTGGAGTGCTGGAGAGAGCTCTACTAGTAGAGATTTCCCTCGCAAAGCATGCACCGATAGTGGGTGCCACCATGGGGAAAAAGGTATCAAAGAAATTGGTGGAAGGTAGCCGAAAAAATTGTACAATAGTCCAAGGGGTCTAGATCATCTATTGGATGACCCTTGGACTTAAGATCTGTGGTGTGAATCCACCAGGACAGTGGGAGAAAATAGAGGAGCAGAGTGTGCTACTCATGCGGCAGGTAGGGACACAAGGGTCATGACTCCCCAACCTTCCATATAGATGATCAATATATAGTCGATAGAATGCTGAGTCTGAGGCATATGTTCGAGAAAGGAGGGCTGCAGAGCAGTGAGCATGGAAGGGGAGAAGGCTGAGCAACAGGAAGTGGGAGATGGTTCAAGGTACTACCAGCACCACTTCCAAGTGGTCCACCCCGACCTCAGGGAGTAGGCAGACATGGGTGATCACAACTTTAGGTAGAATAGGCTTATGAAAATGGATATCTAGAGTTGATTCGATGTACGATCTGTGTCATATACACCATAGATGTAGTTCTTATAGACACAGGTTTTAGTAACTCTTTCCTTTCCACTGCTCTCATTTGGAGCTCAGAGATTTCAGTGGAGCCACTAGCTCGATACTTATGGCTAGAGACTCCTACAGGAGGGGATTCAATGATTACACACTGGTGCTAATAGTCTGAGCTTACTCTAAGAGGTGAGAACTTTGGATGGGATCTTTTAGTAGCAGTATCGAGGCCTTATGACATCATCTTGGGTATGGAATGGTTATCTATGGTCCATGATCAGATCAGCTATTTTCGATGCAAAGTGTGGTGTGTTTGCTAGGATGGGACCAATTTTTCTTCACCAGTGAGAAGGAAACTGTTAGGACCAATAGGGGCCTATATACACTGAGGGGGGGGGGGGTGAATCAGGGTATGAATATTCTTTTCGAAAATTCGTCCTGCCCCACTAGATCTTGACCTTTTTATTACAAGGGTAAATTTCTTTGCACTTGTGTATTTATTATGATCACTTATTTTCTTCTTTATCTAATGATGATGCTTTGAAAGTAGTGCAAGGAAGAAAACAGGCAGACACATAGATTTTTACTTAGTTCACCCTCACTGGGCTATGTCCAAGGAGCATACAACAGCGATGTGCCGCTGTGCCAAATCCAATAAGGCTCACTACTGATAATGTTTGAGCTAGATCACTTCTATGCATAGGCTCACCGCCTTTACAATGTTTAGGGTCAGATCACTGCTTTCCCAAGGGTCACTCCCTATTTCTCTCTCTCTGGATCACTGCTAGTGGAGAAGATCACCTTCTTCCTCTTCCTTTGCTAACTACTCTGGAAAGGATCCACTCCCAGTTTATAGACATGTAGGTCTCTTCATTAGCATGAATGCATGCATCCTAAACTGTTGATAGATGCTCTGTTAAAGTACAACTTTAATCCACTGATGAATACCCCTTTTCCTCATAACCACTGGGTAATTCCTTTGTAAATACCTTCGCAAATAACCCTACTTCGCGAGGCTTCCAATTTCATGAAGCTCAAACAAGCCTTCGCGAAGCTCCTGCCTTTTCAAGAAGCTCACAATTTTGCGAATCTCAGACCATCGCAAATATCAATCCTTCGCAATGATTTGGCCATCTCCGAGCTTAAGTCATCACAAAGTGACTTCCCTCACAAAGATCACTGAGCCAACGCAGAGCACATGACTTTCATGGAGCTAGAATAGCCTCCGCGAAGCTCTTCTTTTATGAAGCACACTGCCTTCACGAACTACCTTTGCGAACCGAGAGCAAAATATTTTCTCTAAAAAACTTTCTACTTCTATCAATGGGGTTGAACTCTATTTATAGGTGATTCCACCGACCCTCAATCCTTCGGTGCGAAGTCAACACCATGTCATCAGAAATCGCGTAGCTTAGAAGTTTCTGCCAAAATTCTCTCAATCTCGTGAAGCACCACAGAAATCTTCTGATCAATGAGCTTGAAATAATCGCAGATCATCACCATCAATACCTTCACAACTTTTCCACGAAGCTCCCTCACAAATCCCTTCACCATCGTGATGCGCTTCAACCTCTTTCGTTCGCGAATCTTGACGTAATCGCAAAAACACCGTCAACAATATTCTTTTCTTCGCAAAATCCAATCCATGAAGCCTCTATTTGTGAAATTCATGCCTTTACTATATTAAAATATGTTCTTCAAGGATATTACATTTTCATGATGCTCACCAACCACCAAATTTTGGACCCCAAAAATTTAGCAAACACTAGAAAACGACACCACCTTGTACTGCTCTTTTGTACCACCTCGAGATTGTCCATTCCTTTGTCATCGTTATTTGTCAAAAACTTCTATGGAACTCAAAAATTATCCATGAAAACATTCATTGTCAACAAACACAATCTACCCAAAAATGATGCAATGTTAACTTGAGGGATATTTTCCCAATAATCTCCACCTTTGGGTTTGTTGACAACTCTTCACAACTCTTCTCAGAATGATTTTCTACAGGTTGATACCTAACTGAAGCTCCTTCCAACCACTAGCACCATTCGCCTATTTCAATTATAATAGCGTTCAAGGAATCACTTAACATGTACTCTAAGCCCACATGAGAAATGCTCGGCGTGAGAAACAAGAGTAGTATGAAAAGTTCATCAATGAATCACTTCATGTCAAACACCAATTGCCGATTCCAAACTCATACCAGTTGCTAAATTTATTCTAATTGTTGAACCACACTAATACCAATTGATGGTAGCTGGAAACCTTCTCTCACCATTATAACATCACTCTTATTCTTCTATCACGATCCTTAGCTGTCATGATATCTATTCAATGATCGATCACTTCTAGCATCGTCAGATTTAATATTCTCCCCCTATCTCATTGTACTCCCCTATCTCGCTGGTCCACCTGTCAGCTTCTCCCCATATAAATCACGATTTATCAAATTGCCACACTGTTTTCCCCTTGAACAATCACTATTTTCTCCCCCTTTGTCAATGAACCCAAAGGTCACTCCTTTGCAGTCTATAATAGAGTAGAGAACACATATCAGCACATTAGGGAAAACACATCATACCTCAGGGAGAGGGGAATTCCACATCCACACTCTTTCAAGTGCGGGGAGTCGACTGAACTCCCAGAGCTAGTCGATGCCTCTCAAAAGCTTCCTTGGGTAAGGCCTTTGTCATAATGTCTGCAACCTGTAGTTCTGTAGGAACATACTCTAACTTCACAATTCCTTGCTCAACCTTCTCCTTGATAAAATGATACTTTATCTCAATGTGCTTTGTCCTTGAGTGATGAACTAGATTTTTGATGAGATTTATAACACTTGAGTTATCACACTGGATTCTGATCGGAGACTTCACTTCAACTCCCATATATTCAAGCTGCTGCTTCATCAATAATAACTGGGTGCAAGATTGAGTGGCCACAATATACTCATCTTCTATTGTGCTTAATGAAATGAAATCCTGCTTCTTGCTTAACCAAGCAATACATATTCCACCAAGATAGAATGCACCTCCTGACATTGAATTCCTGTCATCCGCTGAACCGGCCCAATCTGCATCAGTATATCCCAATAATTTGGACTGAGATTTTCCATTATACATCAAGCCAAAGTCCACTGTGCCCTTGATATAACGAAGTATTATTTTCACTACAAGAATGTGGCTTTACTTGGGATTACTCTGATATCTTTCTTCTTGGCATGTGGCGAAAACAATGTCAGGCTTTGTCACAGTTAAGTACAATAGACTTCTAATGATTTGCCTATATTCTATGATATTAACTGCCATTCCATCATCATATTTTGATAATTTCATCTGGGTAGAAACCAGAGTCTTCATCTCCTTGTAATTTTCATTCCAAACCTTCTCATAACCTCCTTGGCATATTTGGATTGAGAAATAAATGTGGCATACCTTCCTTGTGTAACCTGTAAACCAAGGAAAAACATCATCTCACTAATCATAGACATTTCAAACTCATGTTTCATGAATTCAGAAAACTTTCTACACTATTCTACATCTAATCCACCAAATATTATGTCATCGACATAAACCAACACTATCATCCTTTGATTACTGTTTTTATTGAAATAGATATTGTAATAAAATTCACCATATTGAACTTCAAACTTCTTCAAATATTGACCCATCCTTGAGTACCATGCTCTTGGTGCTTGTTTCAGCCCATATAATGCCTTCTTCAGTCTTTAAACCTTGTTCTCATCCTCGTGAATGAGAAATCCATCTGGATGCTCGATATACACTCCTTCCTCCAGAATACCATTCAAGAACACAGATTTTTCATCCATCTGGAAGACCTTGAACTTTCGTTGCACTGTAATGGTTAGGAATAATCTTTTGGTCTCCAGCCTTGTAACCTATTCAAATGTCTTATCGAAATCAATTTCCTTTATCTGGGAGTATCCATTGCACACTATTCATTCTTTGTTTCGAATCATTTTTCCATATTCATTCAACTTGATGCAAAATATCCATTTAGCTCTGGTGAAATTATTATAAGTTGGCCTTAAAAAAATCTCCCATGTCTAATTATCTTCTAAATCAGTATCAACCACTTTTACTCCCCCGGAGTCTCTTACCACTTCCTCACTTTCAACAGCAAACTTGTCACTGTGTCATTGTTCAATTTCGTCATTTCTTTCAACTACTTTTCTGATCTTCTTGTTGAAACATTGTTGATACTCTCTCATAGATTCTTGGTATCCTGAAAATAGTTAGCTAACACCACATTGTTAGAACAAAATATATAAGCATGAGATGAATGATTATTGCTGCTTATTTGGCAATATGTCTTCTCTTAGTAGAAAACAACTGAGCTGGGTCATCCAATTATTTCTTTGATGGATCATGCATTTGATTTTGTTATTGAATGCTCCCCCTATGTTATACAACACTTCCTGGGGTTAGACCCACTGTTTATACCCATAAACATTCTTCTTCTCCTGCATCATTTATTATCATCTAGCACTTTTCATTGAGACATCAAAAAAATCTTTAAGCCTATTGAGTTGGAACTCGGTGTAGGAAACAAGAGACAAAGTTAATAACACAATCACCTCCTATTGTGCTCTATTGCTCCCTTTCTTCTTAAACTATGGTACCTGATTTGAGTCAATTGAAACTCTGGATCATATCACTTCTCCACTTTGCATCTTTAGATGCCACTTACCCTTAGATTGTATCTCCCTAAAACCTGAAACACATGAATCATTAGTTAATATCATTTATATACATAGGGAGAGGGGAGTCTTCTAGAATACTCAAGACAAGGATAGTGGTTGATCTTGACGGGTCAACCCTTTGATTCTTACTTGCAAAGCATCACACTCTTTCTTTGCTTCTTATAACTGCATAACCAACTTCAACTGTCCTAGCCATATGACTAGGCATTCTTTACCCACATTCAGAGCCTTTTTTTGATATATAGATTCGGTAGGCTTGGATTTCCTCACACTTTGAGGTTTAAACCCACTGGTAGACATTCCCTTGTTTGATGTTCCACCAATATGCCACTTCCCCTGATTCCTTCTCTGAGTAGGAATCTCTCTGCTTGACATCTTTCTTTTCTTCTTCCACCATTGCAGGGATTTTAATTTTTCCTCAAGTTCTCTCTATGGACCATGAAATGTGAATTTTTCAACACATTCTTTGTTTATCTATCTTTTATAAGATATATGAGTCACGAAACTGTTTTTCACTGGTGGTGAGTCTTCCACTGAATGTTTATTATTCTTACTCATAGCTAGAGTAGATCTCCCCTTAATCTTCTAGGTTTGTTCACATTCTCTCCACGAGGTATGTTCACTTTGTCTTTCAGTGCATAATTTATTATCATGCACACTTGGAGTTGAGAATCTCTTTTTGAGTTCCTTTTAATTTCCTGCCTTCTTCTTACTGCAATGTCTTGTCAAATGCCCATGATTAGAACATATGAAACATCTTTAATTAAAGGCATAACTCATTTCATCATCTCTCAGCCAATATGTTTATTTAGCTTGAGTTCTTCCTCTAATATTGACTTCCTAAGCTTCCTAACACATATTCATGGTGTGTCCCATTCTTCCACACTAATAGCATCTAATGAATGCTTTCCTCTGAGAGTCTCTTCTCTCTGATTTCTCATGACACTTCTTTTTATTCTCAGATTTATCAAAGTTTCTATTTTCACAGCCTGAAATGTATTCTAGAGCCTCTGAATAGAAGCTTGATGTGTGTCCACGAATCCTGCAGAAATAGAACATGTCATCACTACTTCTTGTAACTATCCTCTTAGGCCTATCTACAGCACCTACAGGATTTTCTCCACATCTGGAACTTTTCACAGCTCTCTTTTTTATCATGTATGGGAGGTGATTCATCAAATACAATACTAGTTTTTCCCAAACTGTATGG
Organism: Viscum album; assembly: GCA_963277665.1. Lineage (NCBI taxonomy): Eukaryota > Viridiplantae > Streptophyta > Magnoliopsida > Santalales > Viscaceae > Viscum > Viscum album. The sequence goes on along the minus strand of OY728158.1, from coordinate 856,570,078 downwards.
TCTTAGAGCTGAGAAAATTTTTTATTTCCTATTTTCAGAAATAGAAAATTTTCTTTTCATTTTATCATCACCTACTGAAGGATAATCAAATAGTAAGTGCACGACATCGTTAATTTTAGGCTTTCCTCTAGAATTGTATTTCTCCACTTCCTTTTTCACTGATTCTAGCTCTTCTTCCAACTTTTGAATCTTCATATCCCTTTATTCAAGTTGGGAATAAATTCCTTTCTTAATAATCTTCCCTCTAATCATCTCATCTTCCAATTCATGTGTCAGCCTATCCACCATGCCACCTTTCTCCTTTACATTCAATTTTTCCGGAGCAACAGATTCAGAGACGGATGCATTCTCTTGTTGTAGCCTTTGATTCTTCTGAACTAGCTTAGATAGATGTGTAACAAGATCATCATTTTTGGATTTTAGATTCTGAATTTCTTCTGTGTTCAGATTCTTTCCCTTAACATCATATTTGAGTTTTTATCTCTTTATAGACAGCTTTTGCAGTTCTTCAGCTTGAGAATCATTCTTCTCCCTTAGATCAGTGGCCACATCAATAAGCATTTGATTTAATCCTCTTAGCTTTTTAACCTCAATTTCCATTACTTGGATCCATATTTCTTTAGATTTCATATCTTCATCCAATTTCTAATCCAATTCCTTTGCCTTGTGGACAACTTCCACTTTTTGACTTCTTGGCGTCTCTTCATCATCAGCGGTTCTAATATCACTTGGAATATTAGGTTATTCACTCATTCATTCAGAATCATTAAATGAGTAAGTATTTTCATAGTATGATTCATCCAAACCATTCTTCTATTCACTACATGATTCCTTTAACTGAATCACAATCTTTCCATTGACATTTCCACAGTGGGTAATTTCACTAGACTTCTGCTTCTTCTTTGATGTTCTTCCCTTTGCCATGGAAATATATGATAAAAGAAGACCAGATCTTTAACTTGAGCAATCAATTGAACCAAGTCAGCGCAAACAAATCTGATAAAAGAAACCTTTGCTCTGATACCAATTGTTAGGACCAATAGGGGCCTATATACCCTGAGAGGGGGGGGGGGGTAAATCAAGGTGTGGATATTCTTTTCTAAAATTCTTCCCGCCCCACTGGATCTTGACCTCTTTATTACAAGGGTAACTTTGTTTTCACTTGTGTATTTATTATGATCACTTCTTTTCTTCTTTATCTAATGATGATGCTTTGAATGCAATGCAGGGAAGCAAGTAGGCAGACACAAAGATTTTTACTTGGTTCACCCTCACTGGGCTACCTCTAGGGAGCATACAATGGTGATGTACCGCTGTACCAAATCCACTAAGGATCACTACCAATAATGTTCGGGCTAGATCACTTCTATGCCCATGCTCACTGCCTTTACAATGTTTAGTGTCAGCTCACTACTTTCCCATGGGTCACTCCCTGTTTCTCTCTCTCTGGCTCACTGCCGGTGGAGAGGATCACCTTCTTCCTCTTCCTTTGCTCACTTCTCTGGAAATGATCCACTCAGATTTTATAGACCTGCAGGTCTCTTGATTTTCATGAATTCACGCATCCTCAACTGTTGATAGATGCTTTATTAAATTCCAAATTTCATCCACTGATGAATACCCCTTTGCCTCTTAACCACTGGGAAATGCCTTTGAAAATACCTTCGCAAAGCACCATACTTTGCGAGGATCCCAATTTTGCGAAGCTCAAACAAGCCTTCGCGAAGCTCCTTCCTTTTCACGAAGCTCTCAATTTCGCGGAGATCAGACCATCGCAAAGCTCAAGCCTTCGCAATGCTTAGGCCATCGCAGAGCTCAATTCGTTGCAAAGCGACTTCCCTCACGAGGCTCACTGAGCCAACGTGAAGCACACGACTTTGACGGAGCTAGAATACCGCCGAGAAGCTATTCTTTCGCGAATCACACTGCCTTCACGAACTACCTTCACGAACCAAGAGCAAAATATTTTCTCTGAAAAACTCTCTACTTCTCTCGAGGGGGTCAACCTCTATTTATAGGCGATTCCACTGACCCTCGATCATTCCACATGAAGTCAATGCCACGTAATTACAAATTGCGAAGCTCTGATGTTTCTGCCAAAATTCTCTCAATCTCATGAAGCACCATGGAAATTTTTCAATCACGGAACTTTACATAATCATAGAGCTTTATCGTCAATCCCTTCACGCCTTCATCGCGAAGCACCCTCGCAAAGCCCTTCATTTCCACGATGCGCTTCAACCTCTACTATTCGCAAATCTTGATGTAATCGCGAAGAACACCATCAAAATTATTATTGTCTTCGTGAAATCCAATTCATGAATCCTATTTTTTTGATATTCATGCCTTTTCCATATTAAAATATGATCTTCAAGGATATTTCCTTTTCACGATGCTCACCAACCACCAAATTTTAGACCACAAAAATTTGGAAAACACTGGAAAACAGTGCCATCTTGTACTACTCTTTTGTACTGCCTCCAGATCATCCGTTCCTTTTTCATCGTTCTTTGTCATCATGGATTTTCAACAACTTCTTTTGAACTCGACAATTATCCATGGAAAAATGCTTTTTCAACAAACAAAATCAACCCAAAAATGCTGCAATGTTATCTTGAGGGATTTTTTCCCAACAGAAACCCTTGCAAAACAAGACAAATTTTCTTGGTTGAAGGTTTCTATGATCAATCACTAGTTGGATAGCCTCACCCTCGATGTAGTATATGAGAGGAGTCCAAGCATTCCCATAGTGGTGGATACGTACAAGGATGTTTTTCCTTAGGATGTTCTGGGAATACCTCCTCGCAAAGAGGTATAATCTTGCATCGACCTGTACCTTGAGACGACACTAATATCCACACCGATATATCAGATAGCTCCCACAGAGCTTCATGAGTTGAGGGTATAGCTAGAGGACTTGCAAGAGAAGGTCTTCTTAAGGCCTAGTGTTTCCCCATGGGCAGCCCCAATATTATTTTCCAAGAAGGAAGACAAGATCTTGAGGCTATGCGTAGACTTCCGGCACCTAAACTAGGTGACCGTGAAGAACAATTATCCACTACTGAGGATTTATGATCTCTCCAATCAGCTAAAGGGAGTGAGGTGGTTCTCAAAGATCGACCTCAGATCAGGATATCACTAGATTTGAGTATGGGATGAGGACATAATGAAGATAGCATTTAGGTGCCAGTATAGCTACCATGAGTTCTTGGTGATGCCTTTCAGTGTGACCAATGCCCCATCAATGTTCATGGGCCTCATGAACATGATTTTCCAGCCCTACCTTGATTGGTTTGTCATTGTCTTCCTTAAAGACATCTTAGTGTACTCGGTATTAGAGGATGATAATGCTACAAACCTATGGATAGTCCTAGATACACTCTGAGAGAACTATCTATATGTTAATCTCTTGAATTTATAGTTCTAGATTTAGGAGGTCCACTTTTTGGTACACATCATCTAAGAGGCTAGAGTTGCAGTGGATCTAGAGAAGGTAGAGGCAATGCTCTCTTGGGAGCCACCCAGGAGCGTGACTAAGGTGCACGGCTTCTTGGGGTTGGATGGTTACTATCGGAGGTTCGTGCCTGAATTTTCTAGAGTGGAAGTACCCTTATCAGCTTTGACATGGAAGGGATAACCCTTCGTGTGGATGGAGAAATTCCAACTGAGTTTATATAAGCTAAGGCAGAGACCGACTAGTTCCCCCCATCTTGATACTACCATAGGAGGGCATTGAGTATGTAGTTTTTTGCAATACATGAGGGACCAGCATAGGTTGTGTCCTGATGCAGGAGCGAGCAGTCATTAGATATGGCTCATGGTAGTTGAGGAATCATGAGAATAACTATGCGACCTATGGCCTGGAGTGAGCAGTAGTTGTCTTTTCCTTGAAGATGTGGTAGCACTGCTTGATGGGTGAATGGTTTACAGTTTACTCAAACCAAAAGAGTCTCATGTATATCTTCTCCCATAAGGACCTGAACTTGAGACAATGGTGATGGCTAGAGTTCCTCCAGGACTATGACTTTGAGATAGTCTATACTCTTGGTAAGGGGAATGTGGTATCAGACACACATAGTAGGAGGACCAATTTTCAGCTGCAGAGTGAGGTGACAAGAAGCTAGCCACGATGCAAATATCCTTTGTGGATAATAATGGAGAACCTTACCTTAAGTTGATGACTATTACTCCCCCACTCTTATATCGAGTTAGGGGGAACAATTGGTGGATGTTGACTGTGAGGACTAACGTGCTCAGTTATCCTCAAGACATGCTCTTGATGGATTTTTGATAGGTGGGGAGCACATCATCCTTTTGATAGGGTTCACCATAATACCAGTGGTGTTGCAGGAGGAGGTTTTGAGGGAGTTCCATATATCCCCATTGGTGGTACATCTTGGAGTGGAAAATATGTACCAAGACCTCTGAGGTCATTACTGGTGGCTAGGAATAAATAAAGCAGTGGCTAAGTTCATCTCATGAAGCCTAACTTGTTAGCAAGTAAAGGAAGAGAATCAGGTTTGAGATGGCTTGGATCAGCCACTTGAGGTACCAGAGTGGAAATGGGATGGTATCTTGATGGACTTCATGATGGTATTAACACGAACATCTAGAGGTCATGATTCTATCTGGGTGATCATTGACCGACTTACCAGGTCATCTCACTTCCTACCCATCCGGGAGAAGGAACTGGTAGAGGTCTTGAGACACCTCTACATCCAGGTGATAGTGCTGCTTCATGAGGTGCCTTCAACGATCATCTTAGACCACGATGAATGCTTTAAATACCGATTTTAGAAGGGATTATAGGAGGCATTCAGGATTGAGATATGGTTGAGCACAACTTTTCATCCCCAAATAGATGGCCAGAAAGAGTGGACCATACAAACCATAGAGGAAATGATTCATTTTTGAATCCTAGATTTTGGTATTAGTTGGAAGGACCACCTACCATTGGTGGAGTTTTATTACAACAATAGCTATCACTCCACCATTGTTATGGCACCATTTGAGGTCTGGTACGGGTGGCCTTGAAAATAACCTCTATACTATACAGACCTAGGGGAGTCGACACTCATGGGTCCAAAGTTGGTACATGATACCACTAAGAATGTGCAGGTCATCCAAGAGCAGATGATGACTACACAGAGTAGACAAAAGTCTTATCCCGATAAGATATGCAGACCCTTGGAATTCTTGGAGGGAGAATATGTGTTCCTTCAGGTCTCACCCCGACGAGGATTGTGGAGATTTGGATGGGGTGATAAGCTATCTCTAAGGTTCATCAGACCTTTTCAGATCCCGAGCAGAGTTGGCGTACCACCTATCTCTTCTCGCACAGATGAACCAGATGCATGATATTTTCCACATGTCCTTGCTGAGAAGATACATGCATGATCCATAGAATGTCATCGATTGGGGTGATCTAGACATTGATAATGGGGAAACATTTGCAGAGTTCCCAAAGGAGATATAAGATTGATAATAATAGGTCTTTTGAGGATGGTCTATTCCTCTAGTGCGCATTCAGTGGCAGTATGGGAATCTCCAGGAGAGTACATGAGAGCAGGAGGCTCAAATTCATGCTCAGTGCCCCTATTTGTTTGATTAGCCTTTGTTTTGGTTTTTGGGGACCTAAAGACCTATGGTGGTGAGAATGTAATGCATCAGAATTTCCATGTATTTTTTTAAAATTATATGGAATTATTTCGAGATTATATGCTCTGACAACATGTGATTCTGAGGCCTGGTGAGTCTAGAATGGAATTTTGAACTTTTTAAAGGTACATTCAGTTAACGTGCGAGCAGGTTTTTCTAGCTTTTGAACTGGTGATCAGATCAAAAATATGAGGGTAATATTGAACTCAGAACGTTCGGATTCACCTATAATGAACATAACTTTGGCCGGAAAGGGCCGAATAGAAATGTTAATTTTCAGACTTTTCGAGAAAAATAATAAAACAACTTAAAATATTATTTTATTTCTTTTCTCACCGACAAGTGGTGACACGGTGACATTGTGGTGTAGCAACGAGGTAGCGATAAGGCGCATTAATGGATCTCATTAGTGTATTGTTAACAAATAGTGTAACTACACATTAATGATGCATAATAGTGATACTTTTTCATAAATGAAATAGTATAATGATATGACATCACAGTGTAAAAGAAAAGTTGTGAGGTGTTTTCTTTTTAATAGTTGATGCATTGGTTGAATAAGGATTAAACTATGAAGATTCAATGAAAGAGCTCTGAAAAAATTTCTCCCCAATGAAGAATGACGAAAATTGGAGGGACGTCATCTACTTAGACGTACCTTGAAGAATGACGAATGCCATCGACCTCTTGGACCCTCACGAATGAAGTGCTACAGTAACAAAAGTCAATGTGGTAGGTTTTTTTTTAAACTTTCCCCATTTTTTTTATAAATGACGAACATTGATCAACCCATGAATAGGTTGATCTTCAGATCGTATGTTCTTGTGGGAGGGTATTGATTTTTGGGATTTCAATCCGGGATTCAACTTTTGTTGATAGAACACAAATCCATGAGCCTCACCATATCTTCAAACTTTTAATGTAGAGGGCGTGGGCTGACACGAATAAGGCCTGAGCCCCTCTACTTGGGTGTTATTCATGAAAAAATTCTTAAGTGGATGATAAGGTGGAATGGAGGCCATCGCAGGGAAGGAGACATCCCCTGGAGGCCGTTGGCGTAGGCAACACGAAGAATGGACCAACAGAGCTCGTCCTGTGGTCCACTGAAGACCCTACAGGCATGCTGGTGGTGGTGCACCATGACGGTGCACCACAATGACCCAAACAACCGCATCAAATACTATCCCATGCAGAGGGGGATGAAATGTAGTAGGAGGGTTTGTCGGCCTTCAAGCCAGCGGATAGCTGACGCGACGCCACGGTCAATAGACCACAAATAGGGAACAACCCCACAGTCAACAAACTATAGCTGGTCAACATCCCTGTGGACGACCCGTAGGGAAAGAGGTATTAGACGCGACTCTCAGCCGCGTCTCTACCAGACAGGGCAGGAGGGCGGGCCGGACCCCACCTGAGCGGGCTGGACTTGCACCAATGGGCCAAACCCACTCCAGTGGGCTGAGCCCCACACCGGTGGACCAGATCCATGCCTAGTGGACTAGAACCACACCGATAAGCTAAAACAGTGCCCTTCAGGCCGGGTTGGATGAGACTGGGTCGCCAGGCGACCCGATAGGCTGGATGCTCAGGAAAAATGGGCTGGGCTCAGCGAGGCCCATTGGCCCTCGCACACTGGCCATGCCTGACTGAACCTACCCTGACCCGAACCAGGTCAGGTTGGGCTAGTCGAATAAACTGGGGTATGTGGGACCCCTGAGTCAGGTTTTTCGGGTCAGTCCGACCGAGTTAGACTGGCCCCATACATAACCAGTCCCAGGCTACTAAAATGCTAATATCTTATAGACCTGGAATCCATTCAATGCGCTGTATTTTTCATTGGAATCCTTGAGATGGGATGGTCCTTTGGGTTATTATATGTGGGACTTTGTGGCAGTTGAGGTATGATCAATGGATCGAGCAACAACCATGTGGATTCTTAGTGACTCGACAGATGAACAACAGCCGTGTGGATCCTTAGTGGCCTGACAGATGAGCAACAACCATGTGGATCCTTAATGGCCCAACAGACGAGTAGTATCTGTGTGGATCCTTAGTGGCCCAATAGATGAGAATTAGCCGTGTGGATCCTTAGTGGCCCAACAGAAGAGAAACAACCATGTAGATCCTTAGTGGCCTGACATCCAAGCAGTGATTAATCAAGGATGAGTCCCTCAACAGTACAAAATGTTCATCACTATAGTCGATGAACCTTATTACTATGCTTTAGATTGTACTTGGTGTGAGATTTCCTTACTTTGTTGATTTGATTTATTGTTACTTTGTGGTATTTATCCTTAGTGTACTGGGGTCCCCTACTGAGTAATGTGTTACTAACCCCTTCACGGGATTCACCCACACATGTTGTGTCTTGTGTAGATGACATACATTTCAATAGAGGACTTGGTGGCCTAGGAGTAGGCGGCCCCCAGTAGGATTAGGCCGACATGACGTACTACTTTGGCTTCTAGTAGCTACACTACTCTTACCATCAAGTGGGATTTTTAGCAGATGGATACTTGAGTCCCTTTATACTTTGTTGTTTTTCTTCTTCTTTTTGTTGGGTTTGTATTTTGGATCACTGGTTTTCAGTTGTACTTATACTCATCACTTGTTTTAGTATACTTGTTTTCCCCTTCCAGTTTGTCGGACGTGGTTGGGTGTGTGTGTTCGTACATGTACTCAAGAAAATGCCTCCCACTTGTAGGTTGACGCCTTCGGTGCTAGTCACCGACCGCTGGCCTTTGGGAGGCGGGCTTGGGGTATGTCATAGCATGAGCCCTGGGGGATGGGTTGTGACGTTTATATATCCCCTAAATATTTCATTTCCCCTTAACTCATATTTTACCCAAAGTTGTTTTGGTAAGTGATATTGAACATGTCTCTTTTTTTCTATTTCAGAACCTCCCTTTTTAAATGACATAATTGGATGGATGCTTTTAGAAATTTTCTGATATTTACCTCAATAATCAATAAAGATAATTTTCTAATACTTGATCTTCTTAAAAAAAATTTAAATATTTTTTTATTTTTTTCCATATGGGTCATTTTCATCAAAGTGTAAAAAGAATATATTTTAATTTTTTTGTGTTAACATCTCTATCCACCATATTTTTTTAAGATACTTCCTTTCTAGGATTTAATGGTTTAGAAAATAAAAAATTATTATCCTTTATTTATAAAATATTTCTATCTAAAATATTTTTGAAAAATATCTTGGATGTTTCTTGTTACCAAAGAGATTTTTACTAATGGTCCTAACAATGGTTTTTATCTAAATACTCATCCTTTAACATTCATTATTGTTGATCAAGGTCATCCTTAAAATGTAACCAAATACTTTTTTCTCGGGATGACCTATATAATGTTCTTATTTTTTAGAGGAATGATCCATCACTTCCTTTATCATTCCTAATCATGCATTATGTATTATTCTAAATTTTTACCCAATTCCTTTTCATTATTATTACCAAATTTTTGATTCATTTGATTTAAGAGAGTTCACTTAGATGAGATTCATAGATTGTTTTGGTGAAATTATTTACTTAACTGTATACCCTTTATCTATATGGTGAAAATACCATATGCTTAATTATCTTGATTGAATTTTATTTACCTAAAATGTTACATGATTTCATTGGTACCCATTTATTATACTAGGGTTTATCATGTTATGATTATTGATGAAATTATTAATTATTCCATTATGTGAATCCATATGAAACCCATTTTATATATATTAGTTCTTTATGATGTGTTTAATGAAACCCATTTTCATTTGATGGGTTCTTTATGCTAAACAATTTAATGATGTTCATTTGGAAAGTTTTGTGAAACCAATTTTATTTCCATGGGTTATTTATGAGGTGATACATTATTTATTTCAAGTGGCACTCATAAATATTGATGATGATGGGTGGGGTCCTATATCACTCTCCAATGCAATGGTTTAGCGTTTACATCTCATTAGATAAGTATTCATTAGTATATTTTAGCTTCTCGTATGTGTGGGAATTGATGGTTTTGGTGATGAAAATAATATTTCCCATAACAATCTTTTACCCAAATTAGAATGATGTTTCACAGGATTATTCTTATCCTAATTAATGTGTTAATATCTCATGGATCATGTTTATTATCTCTTATTTCCACACTCTTTTACTTCATATATTAAGTTATTCCATGTTATATGCCATGATTTATGATATATTCTTTGTGGGTATGAATTTTCTTATATATATTTGTTATAAAAATATTCCCATCTTATGATCACTTATGATTTTCCGATTTTTACCTCTTATATTTACCCTTATTGAGTATCTGAGATGAACAATTTCTTATATTTCCTTTTCCCCAGGGTATAAAGAGTATTAATATATAATATGTGTATAGAAGTGTATCTTATGAGAATAATTTTTGGGATATTTTGAAGAAAAATTATAGATTAAGAAGTTTTTTATATATTGGAAAAATTGTCCATTAGGTTAAAAATATATGGGTTTTTTTAGTTAATGGTTTTTCATAATTATATAAACTTCTAAGGAAAAAAGGTCTTGGGAATTTTTTGTAATGAAGTATATTCTTTAAGTCATTTAATTATAGGATGACTAGGTCTAGGCTATCCTAGATGGTATCCGATAATATTTTAGATAACTTTAGAGATTAGGATATTATTAGTTAAGGATAGTTTAAGAGTTTGATATATTATTAATGTTTTAAGTTTAGGTTTATCCAAATTTCAGAGGTATAGATAACCCTTAAGGTTAGTTTAAGTAATATCAAATATCTTTGGGAAAATTAAAATGGGTAAGTTTTAGTATAGGATAATATCATAATATTTTGGTAAATTATAGATTGTGTGTTTTTATATAAAATACCTAATTATCTAGATACTAGTAAGAGGATATAGGATTTAGCATTGTTTTACATAGGGTTAATAACCATAAAGATGACATGTTGAGTATTAAATTAACCATGACCTAGTGCATGATAAAGTGTCCCGACAACCTACCTCAATAGAAATTCTAATGGGATATGAGTTAGTTGATCATATCATCTTTACAAACCACTATAGAGAATTTATTTCATTTTTAAATTAATATATTACGTTTGGAATTGTGAGATAACACACCTTAACATAACCTAGGTAGAACCAAGAGAGTTATAGGATTAACCAAGTATCAAAAAGTTGTAATGAATGTTTCATAAGTTGAAATTACGGTGTCATTAGATAATACATATTAGGATTGAGATTTCATATACATATACTCTGATTATTTTTTATATTATCATTTCCATTTTGGTTTTATTATTTAGATGAAACAAAATCATGAGGATGTAGCTAAGAAAGGTATGTATCCAAATACCACTATGTATTATAAATGATATGGGAAAATACTTAAATTTTTGAGAATATTAGTATATTCTTATTATGATAGAAAATGTTAATTTCTTAGTGTTACATAAGGTTGCGTGGTTGATACCATAATAGAAATTAATTTCTAATAAATATAGTTATTTTCATTAGTGAGGGATATTTATCAATGGTATAATGAAAGTTATGAGGGTTATGTGAAACATATATGTATTTTTATTCAGAATTTTTATTTAAATAGTTTAAAACAAATATTAAATAGAATCAATAACCTTGAAAGTTAATTTTATGAAAATGTTATATTTTTTGAGATAAATATTGAATAAAACACGATTGAGGTATATAAAACTCTTAGGACTAAAACATTATTTATGTTGATGAAATAATGAGTTAATTTATTTTTATATAAGCGAGTTAGATAGTATTGGATCTGATTATAGATATAAAGAAAAAGTGATCCACAATATTTTTGGTGAAGATTATCTCATTTTTTTGGGATTATGATATATATTGACTGGTGTATGAAATTAAAAAATAGGGGTTAATAAAAATTTAAGGTTAAATATAAAGTTAATTTTTAAAGGAATACATGATTTCACTATGAATTAATGTCATATAGATTCTAATGGTATGTTATAGATAATATATGATTAGGTTATATACATATGGGGGTGCATGATTTTAGGAATGATCAATGTTATTTGAGGAAAGATAAAAAACTTTTAATAGCCCAAGAAATTTAGGTAGATTTCATATTAGCAGTTATATCATGAATGTTGAATATGTTAAGAATACCCTCACCCACTTTAATTAGTTATGAGTAATAAAAACTACAATGTAACCATTTATTTAAGGGGGAGAGTATGAAAAGACTTAGGGTTTCACTATATATTCTCCTTAAATAAATAATATACTATATAGAATGTTTCACTCCCTATACAAAACTAAAACAAAACAATATAGAAATATTTTTTATATAAAATATGATCATTAAAACATAGATATTAAATTATCTCATATAAATTGAATAACCATATCACAAAATAAATAAATAAATTAAAAAAATAGAATTTGTATGTATGATTATTAATTATAAATCCAATTTTTATGATCTCATAATGGAGGAATACTCTCTTCAGTTATCTCTAAACCAAGACCAAGATAAAAATCTAGAAATTATAGATTGAGTGAAATCATTTAGAAGAAAACCATAAGTTTTTAAAAATCACAGTGAAAGCCATGCTAGCCAAATCAATACACGCAAAATCTACTAATAATTATACTATTATTAAATCTTATGTGGAGGTTATAAGGGTTTTTTAAGAATTAATTCATTTGATATCGCTATATAAGTATTATATCTAGAATAGAATGTCTCTATCTATAAAAAACCATTTTAAACTAGATATTTTTTTTCTACGTTACAATTTTGTATAATAAAATGGACTTATTTCACTTTTAAATATGAATTTAATATTCTTAAAAATATTTTATCATCCATCCAATATATATTTCATGGAAATAAATAATAATACATTCATGTTATACTTTATAATACATTTATCTAAATATATTATTTTGTACATTGCACCTTTATTTTGAAAAAAAAATTATATAAATTTTATAATTTGAAATTAATAAAATAAACACTATTTTTTAATTCATTATATATAACTTATCATAGTATGAAGTTAAATGATTTAAAAAATAATAATTTTTTAGCTAATTAGTATAAATTCAGTTTTTAGAAAAAAACTATCGCTTTTATTATACAATAACGATATAGAAGTGTGATGAACCATTTTTATATAAAAAATATATATTTAATAAGTAATATAGATACTATTCTTAATTTATAAAAAATATATTTTACATTTTTTAAACTCAATTAATATTTCACACTGAATTGTTTTTTACAAGATTATATTAAAATAAGACATGATCACTTGCAGAAATTAAATATAATAAAAATATATTTTGTATAAAATTTCAACATGTTAGTATTAATTAAAAAGTTTTATTTAATTTTTAGGCATAAATGTAATATTATTATGATTAAAATTAATTACTGTGATAATGATGAAACCAATTCAAAAAATTGTTTTATTTATATTGTGTAATTTTAATGTAATAAATTAAATTTATATAATTTATATTATTAATCTAATATTATTTTCAATCAATATATAATTATATTAACACTCATTAAATAGGTAATGAGTCCTAATTTAAATAAATAACACATAATGGTTAAAAGTAATTTTTTGAAAAAAACAGTTATATATATATATATTATATAATATAATTTAAAAGTTGATTTTAAATAATTTATAAATTTACATAGACTAAATTAATATTAAATTTAGTTTAAAATCATAATAATTTGGTAATATGGGTTACCTTATATTTTTAAATAAAATATAAACTACTTAGTTAATTTTTTTTACAAAGGTAAGAATGAAAATGTTAAAATGTAAAAACCTATGTTAAAATATTTGAAACATATTTAAAAAATTTGTGTAAAGTATTGGTTGAGGACTTTTACACCTAATACCACCATAAAATCTATTATTATCAAAATCTCAGAGTCATTGATTATGGAATAATATAGTGTTATCATGGAAGTGTAAAAGGTATTCCCAAAAGTGACATTTTTTATACAGTGGGAATCACTTCAACCCCTCCATGGATACATTTTACCATCTTAATTGCCAATTAAAATATTAAAAAATACTTATAATCTATTTTTTTCATCCTTATGCCCCTGATCTCTAGAATTTTTCTTTAGTCCTTCACATCTAATGAGTTCTCTAATAGAAGATCAAGTCACCAATGTAAGTATTAGCTTTTTTGTAATCATTTATCCTTAATATTATTATTACATATATCTTATATCCATGGAAAAATATTTAAATAATAATAATAATTATAATTATATCTTATTAAATTTATTTAATAACAAATTTTTAATCCTCTCTATCTGCTGAAAAAAGCACCATTAGTGCGTTTCATGAACTATCACCTCCATAAAGTGATGACTTCCATTTTTCATACTAAATATCATGGTTTGTTTTAATGATGAAATTTAAAAAATAAATATGATATATATTATATAAATATTATTGTTAATTTTAAAATTATCATATATCTTAATTCTCTCCAATTCGTAGAGAAATGAAAATGCATATTGAGTGTGGTGCCCACTACCGTCTCCATGAGGTAACATTTTTTATTTTTTTTATTATAATTTTAATTATTTATATAGAACAATTAAAATATTATTAAATAACTTAAATATATATATAATATCATTATAATTATGATATAATGATATTATACAATTCTTTAACCATACTCATCCTTCGACTTTTAGCATTTTCTTGTTTGGGTTTGTTTAACCAGCTACATAAATAGAGCTATAAAACTCTATCATGGATGAATATATCAAATTAAATAATAATATTTTTATAATTTAATAATTTATTAATATTATTTATTTTATTATTATATTAAATATTTAATTTTTTTTAAAATATCATTTTGGATCAATAAAATTACTAAAATAAGTAGACACTGGTTCATTTTTTTTACATAAGCATAAGAATTCTCTATATAATAAATAAATAGAATATGATAATAAATGATCTATATTAAATTAAATATATAATAATATGTTTTCTAATAATATATACAATTATCTTTATTTTTTTATTCATGAATTTAGGAACATGCTTAGAATGAATCTGGAACATGGTAAGTGTTTTATATTAAAACTTATTTATTTGAGAATGATTTTATTTTTTCACACATAATTTAATTTAAATATAATTTTTATATACAATTAGATATATAATATAATGAATTATATTTATTCATTTTATTTTTACTTCAAAATCAATATTTCCCACTTTCAATGGGTTTTTAGTAGAATTCTTCTTAAGTAGTAAGGGGCTGTTTTCCTCAAATTTAATTTCTTGAGATTTATTTCTTGTTGTGAACCATGATACCATTAATATAGTGTGACTAACACATAATGAATTTATTTAACCATATTCATGTGGTTTTAAGATTCATATAATATACATTATTTATATGACCATCGATTTAAAATATACGCAACTTAAAAAATTTTTGATCAAAAAATTATTCAAACCATAAGGGTTTCATTTCCAATCAAATTTATTTTAGAAATATAATCCATTTGGGTAATTTTTATTACTTAAAAATACTATATTAATTTAAATTTTATATTAATGTATTTTATATGTCCCCTTGATATTTCATGTCACTTGGAATCATATATTTCCTGAAGTGTTTCATATAAATGAAACCAACCCCCTATATTCATTCTGGCTGGGAACCTCCTTTTCGATATGACATAATTAATTGTACGATTTTGAAAATTTATTTATTTATACCTAATTATTTTAATGAGGTCATTTTATACGACTTTATCTTCTTCAAAAAATTTTATAGAAATTTTCAATGTTTTATATCTATGACATTTTCAAGAAAGCATAAAAGAATCTCTTTCTAACATCTTCTGTGTGCACATCTCTTTACACACTATTGGTCATTTTTTATGATAATTACTTTAAAATACTTAATGGGTATATAAAATAAATTTAAATTCCTATTTATTTATTTAATTATTTCTATTTAAAATGTTTTCAAAAAAGATAAGGGTTGTTTCTTATTTCTAATGATATTTTTATTAATGGACCTACAAAATATTTTCATCTAAATCAAGATCATTTTGACATACATTAATCTTGACAAGGGATATTATTCTAATGTAACTATCCAAATTATTTAATTGGATGAAATATTTAATTTCCATATATTTTGGAGGAATAATCTATCTCTTCCTTTGTCTTTCCTAGTCTTCTATTATGTATGATCCTAAATTTTCACACATTGTCTTTCTTTTATTAAAACCCTTTGTTTCATTTGTAGGAAAGGTGCTCACCTAGATTCCATACATTGATTTATTTGGGGAAATTATTGAATTATTCATAACTCCTTATCTATATGGTGTAAATACCACATTTTATATTATTTTGATTTAATGGTATTTACTTATAGAGTTACTTGATATCATTGGATACCAATTTTTTTCTATTAATTTATCAGGTTTTGATTATTTATAGAACTATTGATGATTCACTTATGAAAATCCATATGAAACAAATTTTATTTATATGGGTTATTTATAATATACTGAATGAAACCCATTTTATTTCTATGGGGTTTTCAATATTATAAAAGTGAATGATTTTCATTTAAAAGATTTATGGAACCCATTTTATTTCCATGGGTTCTTTATGATGCGATAAGTGATTGATTTCAAGTGGAACTAATAATAATGGATGATGGTAGGTGGGATCTTATATCACCCTCTAAACCACTAGTTTAGAGTTCATATCTAATGATATAATATTTTTGAGTATATAGTTTTTTCACATAAGTGATGCCATTGATGGGTTGGGTCCTGAAAGTAATGTTCCCTATATTAATGTTTATTCCAAAGTTTCAAGATGTTTTATAGTTTTATTCTTATCCTATTGATTTTGAATCTATGATGGATCATGTTTATTGTATCATGTTTTTTTTACTCTTTTAATTAATGCATTATATTATTCCATGTTATATGGCATTATTTATAATCCATACTTTTTTGGGTATGATTTTTTTATAAATATTTTTATAGACTTATGATAATATTTTTCTCACTTATGATTTTTTATTATTACCACTTATGTTTACCCTTAATGAGAATCTTAGATCACAGATTTTTTATGTTCCTATTTCCCCAGGTTATAAAGATAAGTAATAGATATGGTTTGTATAGAAGGGTATCCTATAGAAAGAATTTTTGGGAGATGCTGAATAATTTTTATGGATTCGTAATTGTTATTATAGAAGAAAAAATATACATTAGTTGAAAAAGAAATAAGTTTTTTTAATTATTATTTTGTGTTAATTAGTAAAAACTCTAAACCTAATAGGTCTTAGGAATCTATAGTAAGGAAATATTTTCTTTATGTTAGGTAATTACTGGATGGTTATGTCTGGGCTATCATATTGTGTATTTTTTAAAACACTTAAAACCATTGTACCCCTTTACCTCTTAGAATGGTTAGGATGTTGATTATATTGTTCTCACTTACTTCTATTTTGTAAGTATATGAAAGTATGTTAAGTATAGTATATGATTTATTTACAGGTTTCACTTCTAAATAATAGTATCTAGTTCTTAGCATGTATTATGGTGACCGATACACATATTATCCACCCCACATAGGTGATAATTATAGTGGGTTAGATTGGAATTAATTCTAAACTGATAGAAACTTCCCTACACTTTAGGAGGGGGAACATAAAAAATTATAACCCCTTATACTGGTGAAATCTTAGTCCAAATACATCTCTTGATAGTTCATTATATTTTTACACAATTTATATCTTATTAAAGTTACTTATAACATTGAAGAAGTCCTCCATTAGATGTGAATTCTATTTACTGTCACAAATCTTCATTATTATTCTCCTCCTGCTTTATCTATTTTTGTTTTCAGAGAAGTATGAAAGAACCTTCATCCTTATTTTCTTATTCTATCACACTAACTAAGAGAATTTTACTTCTCTATATAAACTAGAATATATGGATCCTTATCCTTCTTATGAACCTCATGGAAAACTCAGATAATTCTTTGTATCCTTATTCATCATATGAAAACAATAGTTCATAACACTCTCTTCTATTCATCTCTATTCTCTCATATACTCTTCCTTAAAATGGCCTGAATGAATTCTATTTTTATTTATTTTTGATAATCCATTTTTAAGGGTTAAAGGGGAACCATAACATGGAATGTAGGCTTCATGAAATTACATGAATTTATGGTCTTAGAGGAATTCAACCGGACTATAGGTTTATTATTTAAAAGTCAAGTATATATCTTATTGAAACCTAAAAATTTATTTTTTTAATAACTATGTCTAATATCTCTAAAACATACTTATTTTTGTGACTTTCATGAATATATATATATATATATATATCATAATAAATAGTTACACTAGAAGTTACATATTCTCATGTTATTATCTTATATTTTAATTCAAAATACCATTTGAATGTAATATTTTAAGTTACCATTATTATCATTAATTTAATACCCCTGGATCTTAGACTACATTATCTACAACAAGATCCACTATCTTTATCCATATCATCTTCTCCTGATAAATTCTATAAGACTCAACATTAACTACTCCAATGATAATTATTGCATAGTTTGGCTTGTAATAACCACATATAGTAATTGTACGTTAATATAAAATAAATGGAGTGACTTTATCATTCTTCAAAACTACTCCTTCAATCTATAATAATTTTCATGTATTCAAAACACATATTAATACATATGGTTATCAAATAAATGAATCCATGGATACTTCTTAATAATAAGTACCAATTAGTCCCAAAACAATCTTCACTATTCAATCCATGAAATCCTTTTTATGTTTATTCTCCTACATGTAAAAATTAATGAACCAGTTGTGGTCTTGGAACCTTTATCACAGAAAAAAGATCACAGTTATTCTCCTCATTAATGCCTGAGAAAAAAATCACACATTCCTTTGAACTTTATGTATACCATGATCTCAAATTAAACCAAATCATATTGATTATCATTTTAATGAATATCATATTACTTATAATCTTCTAGATTATCCAAGTCCTAAATGCCTATTCATAATTCATACTCTTAGAAAAAGCCTTACACTCATGCATTTACCATTTTTTCATCCCTAGTGAATTCATAATCTTCTGAAGTCATATTATTAAGTCTTACACTAAATATAGAAGTCATATAACTGGATTCTTATAATTAGAGTCATAAAATCAACCTCTGAGGGTTATTCTCCTAACCAACTACAAAAACCACTCGATCTTATTCAAAACATAATCTTTGATTTAATTCTATTCACTAAATATATACAATGAAACAAATATTTCTTAAAAAACGATTACATAATTTTTAATATAAATAACATAACAGTGATACAATAAAGGATATAATGGTTTAGTATATTAGGAAAATTAGGCTCACACATCACTTGTACATAATAAAATATAAACCTTATTTTAATCAATATTCTATATCATCAAAAAATATACCAAATTATCCTTAAAACATGTAATCACATAAGGGTATACATCAAATAAAGGGGTGAACTAAAATCCCTGTATGGCGAGGAATATTGTGGGAGTAATAGGGGGCATGAATTAATAATACAACTATGAGAATAATCAACATCATCATATAATAAGTATAGAATCACCATTATAATCATTAGGGAAACATTTGATGAAGTCATGGGATATATAATATTCATAGTAATGAAACATAATAACATAGTGGAAAAATACCACAAATAGTTTTGAACAAATATTACATCATGTTCATGCGTAATATATGTGTACAAATCATAACATCATAATTGTGAAAAAAGCTAGAATCCGATTTTGGAATAATAAAAACAATCTCATGATATATATCTATTTATCTAAAGAATTTTTGGTAACATCTTTCACAATATAAAACACTCAAAATCATTCATATAACATGGAAAGAGAACATATAACAATCATTGCCCTGAAATAAACCCATCATAAGGAACATGTTTCATAAAGGTTTCATAAATCCTATATTAAGGAGTAAACTTTGGGTATCCAAAATTTTTCATGTCTATTATATTTTGTCTTAAAACATCTTTTTTATTTGAATAAGAAACAACTCAATATGGGTCAAGGAGCTGTTTTAAAAAATAATGACCTTTTTGAAAAATAATTATAACTGGATTAGAATTCCTTTTGACAAGTTAAAAACATGATTATCACTAGAAAAAAGGGAACTGATTTTGAAATGATACTCTAAGGATACTATAATAATATCCATAATGAGAATAATGTGAGGGATAAGATAACCTAAAAATAAGGAATTGGGTTTAAGAATCCATTTACAGTAAACCCCACTCTACTTCTTCACTTTTCTACCTATAGAATAATAAACATAGGTTTAATAAAGAATATAAATAGATGTTAATTATGTTCATTTTTTCACTCTTTATTAATTAAAATAATTAGATTCTATTCGTCAATTCTCTTTTTTAATGGTGTGATATTTTGATATCACATTTTTTTTAAAATATACCTTTTTGTTTTAATTTCTCCATTTTGGTTCAAGGTCATTTATACATTGGTATAATTAAATTTGTATGATTAAAAAAATATTTACTCATTCATGTATCATAAATAATTTATTAGGACCATCCATAAGGGTGTTGATAAGATAAGAATTAGAAATCTCTTTGATGGAAGATAATTGACTGTTAATGGGACATTGTCAAAATAAGATGAAAAATAAGTATGAGATAGAAATACATCATAAATATAAAAATTATAGTACGTTAAAATCCTTAATATAATTTTAACATATTAATCAATTAATATGATAATTTTTTTTTGAAATTAATATAGAAAAAAGGGAAGAGTAGTGGAAATTGAGAAGAGAATTTGATAAAAACTTACTATTTTCTCAGTGTTTCTTATTTTCCATGGCACTAAAATCTTTTGATGCTTGGATTTTTTTACTCAAGAATGTCACTAAGGATGATAAAAGGATTTATATAAGGGATTTATGAATAAAATAGTCTTTGGATTGTGGAAGTGAATTAGTTTTCTAATGGTGGAGTGTTGAGTTATTTATAGTTGAGAAGAGGGGTATTTTTGAGTTATAATATTGAAAAAATATTATATACAAGGTAAAACATTAAATATTAATATTTTTGACATTATAAAATATATTTTAATTAAATATAATTATTTGAATACCTTTAAACACTTTCTAATTAGTATTTATTAGTTTAGTTTAATGGAAAGGTGAAAAAATGGGAATATATTATTTTAATGGAATAATTTTGTCTTTAGACTTTGGAAGATAATATTTATGTTTGGAAAACATGTTTATTGAATCTAAATGACCCATATATCAAATTAATTATGTTTTTGGTCAAATAATTTTTTTTATAGTTTATTAAGTAATTATTAAATCGTGAATGGTATTATGTATTGTATATTATATATTATAGAGGGATGGAGAGTTTATCTCTCAATAATGGAGAGCCTATCTCTTATCGTATCAAAGGATATGAATTTATAAACCCAAATAAGATCTATGATGGCATTGTTATTCATTTTGACATGTTCGCAGCTTGTGTATCTCGCCACAAGGTTGGTTCTTGTTTTGTTTTGGAGGCTACTGTCTTAAAGAAATCTCAAACAGTCACGCCTGTTTTTGTCCGAGATTCAGGATGGGTTCTTGCATCGAAAATGGAGTTTAACTTAGATAAGAAGTGGGATTTGGAGGAATTTGTCAGTGAGAGGAAAACTCTAGCCTATCATCAGGTGTTTTCTGCGGTTGACTGGAGTCTGGTTCATTCTGGAAATGAATTGGCACATCAGGTGGCGGATGGCCTCGATTTTAGGGGGCGATGTGGGGAGAAGTTTTGGGTCTTTGGATTTGTGATGCTCTATCAAGGCTGGATCGTGGAAGGTGTGTGGATCTGGGATCCCGGAGGTGATGGGCGATGGGTTTTCCGCTGCCTGGCGGCAGATATTCTGCCCAAAAGTGTCGATCACTAGTGAGGGTGATGGTTCCGCATGCAGGTCGCGTGGGTCTATGACATTCATTTGGATGGCCTTGAAACACAACAGGGGTTTTTCATACAAGCGAAGCGTGATCAGAGGTTGCTAGGAGTAGGGCGGTCTATCCAGATCTGGGCGGAGGAGATGAACACCTTGGGGGAGGAGTCCTCGAGATGCACGTAGGGAGAAGGAGTTGACCTCGAGTTGCAGGTTTTGAGCATGTGGGATGACCGCGTGAGATGGGACCTAGAATAGGTGGGAGAAGTGGAGGATTGGTGACCGACACATCTGGGAAATCACTATATTGGAAGGTATTTATTGTCGGATGGATAACTTGGGATTTTTTCTGGTTTTTGCTGGTATTTTTGGATGATCTTGTTAAGATCATCTTTTCTTTGTGCATTTTTGGACCGTTTCACTTTGATGATGTTGAGATTTTTCTCTAGTTTTCTTATGGGAAACATTGGTATGTCCCCTTGTTTTTGGTGGTGCTTGTGCCACATTTATGTTTCATTATCGCTGCTTTACTTTTATTAATAAATTTTTGGGATCGGGTACTCTCAGATCCTGAACCTTCCTGGTATTAAATCTTGAATGATGTAATTTATAAAATATAGCTTCAGAAAAATTATTTTTTACTATTCAAAGTAAAATGAAGTATTTCATATTTTTACCATAAAATAACCCATATAAAATTTCAACATGATGACTCTAAAAATGAATATCATTTTATAAAAATAAATTTATAACACATGTCATTTTAAAATTTCATATAAAAATTATATTTTTATGGAATACATTAATATACAGTTTATTAATATTGTGCTTATATTATCTTTGAGTATTTAATATAGAAATTTATTTTATGAAATTATAATATTTATATTTTATTAAATTACACATGATAAATATTATTTATGTTACATTTTATTAATTTTTTTTGAACTTAATATTCCTACAGTCAAGTTACAATTCCAACAGTAATATTACTATTCCAAAGGTCACATTAGTATTATAATATTCACATTACTATTTTAATGGCCATATAACCTCTTATAAACAACTATTCATTACATTATTCATTATTCACTAAAAGTTCTCCCAAGGTTCTATATTTTTCTTGTTTAAGATGTCAATTGGTTTTCTAATATTTTTCTTCTCCTCCATAGTGTCATTTTTTGGAGCTATAATTCTAGATGTTTGGAATAATCCATGTTTTCCCATTCTAATTTTCTTATTTAATATTTAATTTCCCATTGTAATATTTGAAATTTTAATAGGTTTAGCTACTCACTAATGTAACGATATCCACCGATGAAATAATATGTTTTTCATGTTTCTATACATTTTATATGTATAATATAATATAATATAACACAAATTTATTCAAGAAACAAGTATAACTTATAAAACCTAGGACTTTACATTCATAACCCATTCATAAACTTCATACCTAATATTTAAACTAATATTATAAGTTAATAATAGATGAGGGTACTTCTGTTTCATCATTTCCTCCTATTACCACATCACCACTTCATATTTATGGTTCATCCACATCACTTTTACAAGGAATTATAAGATATTCAAAAGATACTACTTGTAAGAGAGGTCATTCTCCCATTGTACAACATCTAGCTTTAGTTAATTTGAGGGACCATGTACATACATACTCAAGAGACATACATATAACACATCATTAATTTGATCAATTCATGGTGGAAGTGCTAACGGATATACCCCTACTTCCATGCAATCAAGGATCTCAAAGTGTTCAATATACTCAGGGATAAGGTTCCTTTCTTTACAAACCACATTAATCTCTTCCACGGTGATATTAAAAGGAAAAAATTATCTCCAAAATTAAACTAAAAACCCATTTGAGGATTGTAAACATAGATCTTGTGCTAACTTTGAGAATATTTTATATGGTGTTAGGTGGACTTAACATTATCAACCACTGGGTCTATGTAGATTTATTTTACTAACTTCACCCCAACAAAAATATTTTCAATAATGCTTCACATATAGAGATTCATATGGATCCATTTGAAAACTCAAGTGGAAGATGTTGTTGTACAATAACTCCATCAATAGGATATATTGATCCCATCCAACTTTAAATTCTATTTAGTAAGATCTCAATATATCATCGAGTGTTTAAATGGTACTTTCAGATTCAATATTATATTTGGTGGTGATAGTTAGTATTTAAATTCAATTTATTATTCAAATAATGTTCATGACTTATCTAGAATTTAGAAGTGAACCTTGGATCAAGATCATAGATGATCAAAAGTGGTTCCCAATGAAGCCTCACTACTTTCATTATATATATCATTTCAAGTTGTTCAAGTGAGAAATATTTTAAGAGAGTGATAAAGTGGGATGTCTTGGTTAGTCGATCCATCACAATCCATATTTTATTTATTCATTTGGATTTTGAGAGGCCAATGACAATGTCTATGGTGATGTTATCTTATTTACATGTGGGTATGGGAAATGGATGTATCATCCCATTGAAATTCTATTACACTAATTTAAGTTTCTGATATACTTAGCACTTTGAGGTTTTCTTATTGATCTCCTTATTTATAATTTTAAACCATAAGTCCTCTAGAAAATCACATTACATCTTCATACTTCCATGATGTATTGGGAAATATAAGAAATGTGCATTATCCAATATAATTTTCTTTATCTTATATGACTTATTCACACAAATAATTGTTTTAAACTGAATTACAATGTCTTCATTGATGTAGAATTCATAATTCTTCCCCTCCTTTAATGCTTCCACCTTCCTTTGAATCTCCAAATCAACCATTTAACATTTTTTATATTCTCATGGATAGTTGATTGAGAATTAATTTTGGAAAGGTATGATTTATTACATTTCATTATTATTTCCATATCCCTGATTTATATATCCATGAAGATAGGGTCTTTATCAAGCTGCATCATGGATAGATTAGTAGATTATTGTTATTTAAGAGCATCATCTACCTTGTTCACCATTCTAGGATGGTAGTTAATAGATAAATAACAGTCGTTGATCAACTCAAACCATCATCATTGGTGCATTTTTAGATCTTTCTATGTGAATGTATACTTTAGAATCTTGAAATTTGTATATATAGAACACTTATCACCAAAGAATTAGTACCACCAATTATGCAAGGTGAAGACCACAACTATTAACTCTAGATCACATATTGGGAAGTTGTGCTCATGGATCTTAAACTGTTATGTGGAATATTCAATCACTATATCATTCTGCATGAGTACACAACTTAAGAATTTTTTAAAGTATCACTATTTATCATAAACCCTTCTCCACTTTATGGTAGTATGATTATATGCACAATGATTTGGTGCTTCTTGATATCCTTAAATATTCACTCATATTATTTCTTCCAAACATATTTTACCCCATTCCCTATTAAATTAGTTAGTATGCTAGTCTATTACAAGGAATTTCTGACAAAAAATCGATAGTACCTGTCTAATCCTATAAAACTACTAATTTTCATGACACTTAAGGGCATGGGATATTCCTTAATTTCTTTTTTTCCTTTGAAAGGTCTAGAAAAAATCTCCCACTTTTGATCATGTGCCCCATGAATTTCACTTTATACATCCAAAAGGCACACTTTCTAAACATAGTATACATTTTCTCATTTCACAGTGTCTCTAGAATAATCCATAGATTCTCTTCACGTTCCTCTATGTTCATTTATTATATTAGATTATTATCATTAAATACTACCCCAAATTTGTCAAGGTAGTCTCTAAAGACTATATTCATCAAATCCATGAAAATTACAGGGGAATTAGTATGTTTTAAGGGAATAACTATGAAATCAGAGAGTCCACACATCATATGGAATTCTAACTTATGAGTATAATCCTTATTTACCTTTAGTTGATGATATCCAAAATGAAGATCCACCTTTGATAAGTACATATATCCTCTTAGTTGATCGAACAAGTCATCAATCCTTAGAAGGTGATACGTATTCTTTATGGTGATTTTTTGAGCTCCCTATAGTTGATATATAGATGCATTGATAAATATTATTTCTAGAAAAATAGAAAAGTCAAACTCCAAGGAAATGCACTAGTTCATATGAACCCTTTAGAAAAATTCTCTTTTGACTACTACTTTAACACTACTAGTTAGGTTTGGGCTATGTTGTAGGGGTATTTAGAGATAAGAGTGGCTATGGGTATGAGTTACATTTAGAAATAGACCTCATGATCTGGGGGAAGGTTATGTATCTATTTTGGTAACACATCAATGTTTTCCCTCAAAATGGGAATTTCCTAAATGTTGATACATTTATTCAACTCAACCATTTCGGTAAGGTATGCTTCTTTATTGGGTATTAACATGTAAGACACCTAGATTTTGTAAAATATTTATTTTTTCAAATAAATTTGATATTTTAGATATTTTTTATTACACAAAAAATAAAAATTTGTTTTTTATAAGAAAAATTGATCTTGTATTTCTTTATACGCAACCATTATTTTAGCTTGCATTACACACAACACTAAGTTTTAACAAAACACAACATACTATTAAAATATTATTATTTAATATGATAGCTATCTCCTAGCTGTTGTAATCATGGGTATGAATTGGATTAAATAAATTATGAAAATTTATGGTGTAAACATGTATATAAAATGAACTATTTGGTGACCAATTAGTCAGAAATAAAAATAAAAACAATTTAAAAATAATGGAAATCTTCTTCTCAAAAACTATTTTTATACACACAAACACATTTTACCCATTTAATTTAAACCAAAAAATTTTGGTGAATTATTTTAATAAAATTTATATTATATTTATTAAATAAATATTTAAATATTCATCTTATGTTATTTCTAGACAAGAGATAAGAATTTCAAAAAAAAAAAGATTTTCCACCTTATGAATGCTTATTTTAAAATTATTTTTTGTGACTTATATAAAATTTATTTTTAAAAATAAACTTCACTATGTAAAAATTGTATTATATTTAAGTTTTGATAATTTTCTAAAATGATAATTTTTTCGATGAATAGTGAAAAATACAGGTTATTATTAAGAACTACAATTTATTTTTAAGAATTTAAAAACATACTAATTATTTTAAGATGGTTTTAAAAGTAATTTGTTTCAAATATATATATATGAATCCAATTTATTTCATTGGAATCAACTTCATACTAAATTTTTGTTTACAAATGTTATAATCTTTTGAAACTTTTCTCATTGGAAAACTGCTTTTTTATTGTGTCTATGGGATTAATTTGAAGTTAAAATTTCCCACTTCTTTAAATGGATTTTAGAAAAATTTATTAAATATTTTTAATTAGAATAATTTATATTTTCTAATTAGGTCAACATAATTTTTGACCCCTATGAATAGTAACATTAGTAAAATTTAATTACCACAGTTAAGGTTAAAATGGGTTTAACATTGGGTTAATCTAGAAATATACGAGATAATATGATCTAGAAACATGTCATAACCCAATTTTATGTGTATATTCAGAAC
Organism: Viscum album; assembly: GCA_963277665.1. Classification (NCBI taxonomy): domain Eukaryota; kingdom Viridiplantae; phylum Streptophyta; class Magnoliopsida; order Santalales; family Viscaceae; genus Viscum; species Viscum album. The sequence goes on along the minus strand of OY728158.1, from coordinate 856,542,780 downwards.
TTATCACTTCTAAGGTTTTATAATTTCTAATTTTTGATCCTTATGGAATTTAAAAAACGTGGGTACACTTTTTCTATTCCTAAATTACAAGTGTTCAACTCACCTCACTTATAAAAGGCCACCCCATATCCTCAACTATTCACACTTAAATAACCCATTAAATTGGAAAATACATACCCTAATCACATAATTAACTCCTTTATATAATCCTAGAAACCATATTTTGTTCATAAATTTATCCTAAGAAGTATTTTTGGGAAAACCTAATAATGTTTTCCGAAGAAGAGGTGACATCCCAAACTGAGCATTTCATTTTATTCATTCCTTCACCTTATTTAATTTTTTTATAACATGATTATATAATACATTCAATATCCTAAATATAAAATGATATTTATATGTTAACATAATTATTTAAAACCATATCCACTTCCATAAAATGGGATAATAAATCATCATTATTAATTTTGGAAGACTACCACCTCACAAACCAATATTATTCATTTTCCATCACCACCATTCACAACTGGATATAATGATGGATTAAATGTTTATATATTATAATTATGTTATTATTATACTTATAAAATTATTATTTCACATACACCTTCTTAATTTCCACTCTAAGGAAATATAATAGTGTCACTCTTGTGTACGGTGAACTACCACCTTGTGAAGTGATGTGATGTGTTCACGCTTCACATGGAAGCTAATAAGGATGGTGTCACAAACCTTCTTGAATACCCTATGACCCTAAAAATTGATCTGATCCTTATATGGCCTAAATGGAATTTCCGATCCCCATGGGTTCACAACTAGAACCTGACATTATATAATATCAAAGTGGTAACAGATTTTGCACAAACACCACATAAGTAAGAGATACAAGTCGATATGCATACAATAAAAACATAATTGGGAGAACTGTAATAGAATTAAAACATGTATGAAAAAACCAAAGTAAAACTACATAGTACTAGAAGATATTATAACCACCAAATTCCCATTTGATACAGATACTCAAGCCCAAAGATCAACAACAACTATCGGCTCCAAGTGGCGATTTACCCTTACTCGAAACTAGAAGGAGGAAATCTACAAATTCCCAAGATAACATATTAGGTGTGAGATAAAATCCTAGTAGAGTCTTAAAAATAATTCCTTAAATATATGAAACAAATAATTAACCAAATAAATCTTTCAATTTTAAATAAATTGGCATGGAATTTCAAAATTATTTTTAAAACTAATCATGATTTACATTTCAATTGATGGAAATAATTTAAACAAATGGATTAATAAACATTTTATATAAATTCATAAGTAATATGTAAAATAGTTTACAAACAATTTCATATCTATCTAAACATTAACAATGAGAAAAATGGTCATCTTCTTTGAGGTACGATAATTCTAGGTTATGAGATTCTCACGTACTCATGTGATAAAAACTAAAAATGTGCACACATATCCCTCTAAGACTATCCAAAGAAGACTAACCAACATCCCACTAGGGATAATATCTACCTATAATTATATGTTAGATTTGTAAAGTGTCAATCCATTGCAGGGGAAATTTGTACCTAGTATTTTTTCCCAAATAACTCACTAACTACCTATGATTTCATGTTCTCAAACAACAATCAACAATTGGAAATTTATTTAAAAACTATTTTACGTACAAGTAAACCCATTTACCATTTCAGTATTCTAATTTCCATTTCAAATCAACAAACAAGTTTTTAATTTAGTCATTCATTTTTCAAGGATAAAATAAATGGGTTTCTATCAAAATAATTTAATAAATTTATATAAAATACAAATTTGAAATCAATTTCATAAAAAAATTTGAAATTAAATTCCATAATTTAAATTTTACAATTTAAATTCCATAATTCAAGTTCATGATTTTCCATTAAATTCCATAAACGCACCCCAATTCAATGAAATTGGTGTTTTTTCTCAAATTTCATTAAAAATCAAATTGAAATATTTAATTCAATTGAATTAGGTTTTTAACAAACCAATTGATAGAAATTAAATTTAAATAAATCAATTTTGTCTAAATCAATAAATTTAGGGTTAATAAAATTGAAAATATTAAACGAAACCACCTACCTCGGGATCATGGGATCACAAATAAAAAACCCCTAAATGGAAAACTCCAACCAAGAACATAAATAATGAAGATATGAGAATCAAACAAATATTAAAGATAAAAAAACTTATATTAGATCATAAAATAACATGGAGATCTAACAAAACCTAAGTAAGAGAGCAGAAGAAGGCGGGAGAGAAGGACCAAGGAGAAGAAACTTACATTAAAATGACCGAATGAATATCTCCTAGCTTCAATCTGCCTTGGAATGGCATGGGAGGAGAAAAAATTGGTCTTTGAGAGCCCTATCAAACTTGGAAGTCATAATAGGGAATTTTATGTTCGATTAATGGTCAAAAATATGGGTTTGAAAAATTTTATATAATTTTTAGATTAATTAAAAATTAAGTGCATGGTTAGATGGATAGGGCTGCACTATTAGATAAACCGTGTGCCCTAGTCATGTTCCCCTACTAGTAGGGTTACATGGTTTCCCATTGGTGGTTGTATAACTTGTTAGACCATGCGATAAATATAAAAACCCTCACTTCTTGCTTTTGTATGGTTTTCATTAGCAGGGAACATGGTTTGGGAAAACTGTTCCCCAACCTTTCATAGCCTAAGAGCACTTCAAAAATTCCCATAATTTCACCTGAATAACCCCAAAATAAGACACATCCAAATAATATAGATAATATGGGTCTAAGAGTACCTGAAAAAAATAACAGAGTGTTATAACCTCCCCACTATAGAGATATTCTATCCACAAAAGTCCTGTTAAGAAGATTCTTTGTGAAAAATAAGAGTCTACGACTCTATAATCCATGAATCCATATCCCACATCTCAAGAGTAATAGAAACACAATTCCATATAACTTGAATCAAATGTATCATCCTCCCATGAAGTACCTTGGTTTTAGAATCAAATATCTTGGCTGGATGCTCATTCATAGATAAATTGGGATCAACATCAAGACCACTCTAGATCAGCACATGAGATTGATCAGAAATATACGTTCATAGATTATATACATGAAACATGTTATTTATTGAAATCATTTGTGGTGGAAGTACTAAATAGTAAGAAACCTTCTACACCTTCTCAACAAGGTCCAAGAGAATGAGGATCAATTTTTCCTCCCAAGTTGTCGATAAACCAAACAAGGTGAAACATTTAAGAATAACTAGTCACTAAATGGATATTATAATAGTCTACAAGAATTATACTATATTTTTCCAATCAAAATTTTCTAACAAATCAAATGAATATTTTCTATTGCCTCTTTAACCAATCTTTCTCCAACCAATGAACTTTCACCAATCTTCGACCAACACAATGTATATTTATAAGTATGTCCATAAAAGGCCTCAAAAGGAACCATTCTGATCATGAAATGATAAATGTTATTGTAATAAAACTCAATAAGACCTATAGGATCATCCAAAGATCCACCAAAGTTAAGAACATATACATGGAGCATATCCTTAAGAATCTATATAGCTTTTTCTATTTTTTCATCCGACTATGGATGGTATGCCATGATCAAATGAACCTATGATCCCCGTTCCTCCTTAAAGACTCTCCAAATATAATAAGTGAAATTTTAATACCTATTAAATACTATAGAAGATGGAATTCAATGAAAATGAATAATATATTACATATAGTGATTTCCTTTATCTTTAAATTTGGTTGTATCATGAATGGGTATAAAGTGAGCTGATTTAGTCATCATATTGATCACAACCCATATCACATTATTATTTGTATGGGTAAGCAGAAACCCAACCACAAAGTCTAGATAGATCACTTCCCACTTCCATGTCGAAACTAAATGTGGATAAAGAAAACATAAAATCCTCTGGTGCTCAATATTTACCTACTGGCATGTTTAAATATGATAGAAACTTTTTTCAATGCCCCATATCATACCTGGACACCAGAATTATCACCGCATGTCATAAAAAATCATTGTGGTTCCTAGGTGCACTACCCGCTAAGAATTATGGTAATCCCCGATATCAAATTTATTTATAGTAAAAGGTACAACATGCTAGTTCTGGAAACATAGAACAACCTCTTTAAAGAATAAACACTCGAAAATGGTCTCCCCACCATAAAAGAGTCTCTAATTATATGGAACTCATCATCAAGGAATTATTCTTAAAGAATCATCTCGAAAGTAGCACAAGTCAGTTAGACACTAGAAAAGAAAATACCAACTCCAAATTCTCGAACTCCTATATGAAATTTCTAAAAAGAGCCATGAAGTTCCACTATTATGATGATTCTTTCATGGATTGGGTTGGGATTTTACTTCTCAAAGAATCTGTGACAACATTCCCTCTCCACAGGGTATATTAAATGTCAAATAAAATGATTTTAGGTATTTCACCCAACACCTCTGGAAGAGACTCAGATATTTTTGAGAGAAGATTTAACTCAAGATCTTTTGTTCAGAGTACATGGTAAAAATTTATCTGAAAAGGTAATTCCTCTAACTCTTAATTTCATTAATCACTGTTTCAACTTTAACTTCATGGGTTTGGTAATTCTTTTCATGTGTCCTATAATGATGAGAGACATAAGAAAAGGCATGAACACATTGTATAAGTACACGTCTAAAACCAGATCCTGATGCATCATAAAGGAATACATTTCCATGTCTAGCATTTGAAAGATTCAACACCATTGTAGTAGTAAAAATATGCTTTAGTTTTACAAAATAATTCTGATATTTATCACCATAAGAAAAATTTAGCCCCTTATGAGTTAGAGAATTCATTTTAGCAGCCTATTTTGAGAAGTCCTTTACAAATTGATGATAATATCCAATTAAACCCATGAAGATCTGAATCTCAAAAACATTTCTTGGTTACTCCCTTGTCCCAACAACTTTAACCTTCCTAGGATCAACTGAAATACTATGTTTTGACACCACGTGCCCCATAAAATTCACTTCCTAAATCCAGAAATAAAATTTTTATATCTTAGAATAAACTTGGTGATTTCTCAATAATTGTTGAACTGTTCTCAAATAACACACATGATCCACATATGGCATAGAGTAAACAAGGATGTTATTTACACCCACCACCATGAAATAATCATGATACTCATGGAAAATACTATTAATTAATGACCTAAATAATAGTGGATAATTAGTTAGAAAAAATGGAATGACAAGGTACTAAAAAAGGCCACACATTCTCTGAAAGTTAGTTTTTTGAATGTCAGATTCTTTAATTGTCAACTGATGTTTACCATATCAAAGTGAAATATTCAAGAACCTATTATTCCCTTTCAATTGATCAAGGAGATAATTGATCTAAGAAAACCGATATTTTTTATTTACCATGAATCTATTGAGTTTTTGGTAATCAACACAAAGGTGAATAAATCCATCATATTTATTAGAAAAGAGAATCGATACCGCCCTAGGTGACACACTCACATGTATAAAGACTTTCTCTAACAGATCATACAACTGTGTCTTAAAATCATTCATTTCATCGAGTTACATGTGGTAAAAAGGAATATATACTATTTAAGTACTAGGAACTAAATCAATAGGAAACTATACCTCCCTTACTGGTGGAAAACAAGGGAATTTATAAGAAAATATGTCAGGAAACTCGATGATAACTATAGGGAGATCACTGCTCAATGATTAGTTATCTAGATAAAAATAAAACATATATATTAATTTCCCTAAAACTGGATAAGATGGTCCAAATCTAATCAACCTCAGGTCCCATTATCCTTTAAATATACGACACACCACATAGGGAATAATAAAGGATACCCATCAAAGATAACAATCAATCCATCATTTATTGTAAATAATCCCATCCATCCCAAAAATGATTTCAATAGGTTTCATGTTGAGAAATAGAAAATAAAAATCATTCTTGATATCTCTAAACCAAACCTCAGCCAGTTGAGTATTATTATATCCTTGGAACACTTGTGGATTTTGGTGAAGGAATTCCGTAGAACGATTCTATAAAATATACCTTTAAGGTTCCACACTTGGATCCTGAATGAGAATGGGGGGTTAGTGTATGTCCTAGAGCTTGGAAATCACACATGATAACCTCACTAAATCTAGTCTATGACAGGATTTTCACACTGAGGTTTATCCAAAACTTCCTCCTAAATATGATTTTCATGTCTTCTCAGAGGCATGATACTGCACAACATCATTAGACAACATTGGAGACACTAGATTAACACTTGAATAAATAAACAAGGGAAATTAATCATTTTAGATAGATAAACATGATTTTGATTTCATTGTATTAAAATAAAAAGTACGGTAATACTATATCTAATACTTAATACATCATTCCCAAACCACTCCAAGTGACTTAAGGCTCATTACGGAGGGAGATGGCTGGGAACTCAGTCGTAACTACCTCATAAGTCCTGACAATATTACTCAAATTCATGTTGAAATCAATTTAAAATTCATAACCTACATTAGATACCATTTTGTTTTGAATCAGACTAGATATCCTAGAACCCTAACACCCGATCCAATCCTAACATGAATTGAAGGGAATTCCCGATCCCCATGGGCCGAAGACTAGCACATGGAATCATAAAATATGATAGTGGGAAAGAATTTTCCCCAAACACAATAGAAAAAATAGATACAAGTTAGTATAAATACAAGAAAAAATATACAGGGATAACTATACTGTAAGTCAAATAGGTATAAACAACCTAAAGTACAATAAAGAAGTACTAGAAAATAGTATAACTACCCATGTCCAAACATAAACAGCAACTCAAGCCCAAAGATTAATAGAATCTATCACCTCCAAGTGGTGTTTTCCCCTTGGTCAAACCGGTAGGAGAAAATATAGTAACTCCCAAGAGCACAGGCAGGGTGTGATCTAAAATCCCAGTAGGGACCCACCATGGATTCCATAATAAGATAAAAAAATTAGTGAACCAAATAAAGATTTCAATTTAAAATAAACTGGCATGGAATTTTAAAAACACATTGAAAAAAAATATTTCTTTACATTTCAAATCATGAAAATAATTTAAACATATGGATTAATAATCATTTTATAAAAATAAATTTATATAAATTTATAAGGAATGTGAAAAATAGTTTAGAAAAAATGACATATATATCAAAAAATTAACAATGAGTAACATGGTCATCTTCCAAGAGGTAAAATATTTATAGGTTATGTGATCCTCACACACTCATGTGATGAAAATGTAAATGTGCACACATATCCTCATGACACTAGAAAAATAATAATAACCAACATCCCATTGGGGATAATATATTTCTATAAGTTTTTTTAGAGTTGTAAAGCATTAATCCATTTCTCTAGTTATTCCAACCTAGCCTATTTGTCCCAAATAACAAACTACCTACCTAGGATTTCATGTTCTCGAAAAATAATCAATAATGGTAAATTTATTTCATAACTTTTTAAAATAAAATTATACCAATTTACAATTTCAATATACCAATTTCCATTTAAAAACTATTTTTTTAAAATAAAATCATTCCTATCTATAGGATAAAACCAAAAGGTTTCTATAAAAATAATTTAATCAATTTCAATCAAATACAAATTTGGAACCAATTTCACAAATCAATTTCATAATTCAATTCCATAATTTAAATTCTAAAATTTAAATTTCACAATTCAATTTCCCGATTTTACATAAAATTCCACTAATTCACTCCCAATTCCATGAAATTGGGTGGTTTTCCCAAATTTCATGTCAAATTTAATTAAAATCCACAATAAAATGGAATTACAGTTTTAATAAACAAATTTAATGTAATTAAATAAAAATAAAGAAATTTTGTTTAAATTAAGAAATTTAAGGTTAATAAAATGAAAAATATTAAATGAAACCACCTACCTCGAGTTCACGGGATCACAAATCACAAAGCCCTAAATGGTAAACTCCAAAGAAGAAAAACTAAAATGAAGATCTAGGAATAAAACCTAGATTCAAGATATAAAACAACTTAGATTATATCCTCCATGAACACTGAGATCTAAAAAACCCTAAGGAGGATAGGCTAAAAGAGAAGGAGAGATGTAACAATGATAGGACACTTACTAGGAAAGGACTGAACAATGATCTCCTAGTTTCGATCCACCTTGGAAGTGGTTTAGAGGAGCCAAAATTGGTCCTTAAGAGCTCTCTCAACTCTGAAAATTGTAATAGAGAAAGTTAGGATCAAGTATGGGTCAAAAAGAGGGTTGGAGAATTTTTAAATAATTTTCATATTAATTAAAAGACACATTCATGGTTAGTTGGGTTGGGTGATGGGGTTAGACAAACTATGACCCTAGCCATGATCACTTGCTGGTGGGGTTACCTAGTTTCTCCTTGGTGGGTGCACATATTTTCAAATAATTTCCCTACTATGAAAAAATTTCACTGCATGGGTTTTCATGGTTTCACTAATAGGGCACACAGTTTGGGAACACCATTCACCAGTCCTCCACACCTCACAGTCTCTTGAAATATTCCCCAAATTTCAACCGAAGCACCCCTAAACGAGACCCAAATAAATCATGTTAAAAAGAGGTATTTAAGAGTACCTAAAAATAGTAACAAGATGATAGTTATGGTATTGATGAATATTTTTATATAAATATCAGAATTGTTATTATATAATGGTAATATTTTATTTACAATTATTCCTTTCATTACATCAAGAGAATATAAACATCTTTCATGCATACATATGATCTACTCTATCCATAAATGATGTATTTAATTTCCTATCTCTATCTATTATGGTTTATGATAGATAGATAAATACTAAATATATATGGTATTTTTATCTTGTTTAAAATATTAGAGATGATCGAACCATGAATAAAGAAAGGGGACTAAAAATAAAAAATTAAAACATACATGATAAACAAATTAGTTATTTCCCGAAAGGTGAATTTAACATATAATTATTAATAGATGGGTAATAAATGGTCAAAGTAAATATTATATGGTATGAAATATATAAGTATGGTTTTGGAATAGATTTATAATAAACCTTAATTTATTATACATGAGGTTCAAATGTGTATTATGGAAGTCGAGACTTAACATAAAAGATTTATGTATCACTTTTTTTTATGAGTCACATTCCATATTCACTGTGTGGTTATATTATGTGGTGAGTATAATTCCCATGAATATATATTATGATTATAATCATTAAATTTATGGAGAAATATATATCGATTTTAGGATCAGTAATTCATGGGGTTTATGGTTCAAAATTTACCAAAGTGGTATGGTATTTGTTTCTCAAAGAGCCTTTTTTGACACATATGTTATGTTATAAACTCATCTTCTTTTATAAGGTGTATGTATAGCCACTTTGACATTAAATATCATGAATTTACATATTCTTATGATATTTTAAGTTTCATTTTATGTTATTATTTCATTTTTCTTATGATTCAATTTTACTAAAGTGGTAATGTTTTTATGATACAATCACATCATTTATCAGGATTGTTTATGTTTATATTGTCAATGATTAAATATCATGATCTATATCCCAAAAAACTCATAAATTTTCATATAATATGGTTATTTCATTAGAATCCATAATATTCCTTCATTATCCTCTCTTTATATACTCAATAGTTTAAAATACTATTTTTAAGAAAATAATCTTTATTTCTCACATCTACTGAAAAATATTTTTCTTCCAAATCCATGTATTTTAAAATATTTTCAAAAATGTTTTAAAATTATAAAAAGGATTTATTAATGAAATTTTTACCATTGTTATACTTAAATAAAACTAAATGTAATATTAATTTCATTTTCACAATAAGGCTTGTTTGTATTTTTTGGAAAATGTGAAAGGAATCATTATTTTATATGTAAGACATGAAAAAAAATCCTTCATGACCACACAATATTTTTGAGATTACATTATAATTTTAACATTTTATTTTAAAATAAAAGGATTTGGAAAATGTTTTATTATTATTTTTAGTCGAAAAAATTTGTTTTCAAAGTTGAAAGGCTATTTTACTCAAGAAATGTTTTAAATGGTTTTTAAATATCATTTATAAGTTTCCAAGTATATTTTCAATGAAAATGATTTTAAAAATGGATTATTTTTTAAAAGGTGATTTTAAATGTTGAAATGATATTTTCCTCAACACATGTTCCAAGATATATTTCAAAATAATTTTCCATCTAAGGTAACATCATTTGATGTTACTTATGATTTACTAGGTATATGATCCATGGATAGTATTCTTATTTATTATATTAATGGTGTATGTTTATGATGAAGATATTTTTATAAAACATGTTTGTCATCCACGGTTTATTCCATGATAAATTATTATGAAACCCCCTTATTTTTTCCATTTTTATGCTATGATGAAATTTTTATTAAACTTATTTCTTTTCATGGGTTCTAATATAATGAATGTTTTATGAATCCCATTTCATTTCATGGGTTCTGATATGATGAATTTTTTAGGATCTTTTGGAAAAAATGTATGGATAAAGTTATGGGTGGGACCTATATGTCCCTACAATGCATTGGGTAATGATTAATGTTATGTGAGATCAAAGGTTACACATGAGGTTATCCATAGAACAAAAGGGGGTATAGATGTGGTTATCCAAAGCCTGAAAGAGGGTAGATATGAGGTTCTCTAAAACCCAAAATAAGGCACACAAGAGGTTATCCCAAGCCTTAAGCTAGTTAATAGAAGGTTATCCCAAGATTAACTTGTTATGAATGTCTTGGTGGGTATCATTGATATAATATTTTCTATGCTTATGTGTATTCCAAAAATCAAGGTCATATTACAATGTTATTCTCTAACGAATCATTTTCTTTGATCCCATTATGATTTATGTCTTATAAATTTCCAAGATTTATGTCTTATAAATTTCAATGATTTATATCATGAAACACATTTATGATCTATGACATGTAAGGTATTATTTTAAAATGTTATTCTCATGTTCTCATACCCATATGGTCATTTCATACTGATATCTCCCTTTTTACCCTTAATGAGAATTTGAGCTCACCCTTTCTTATGTTTCCTTTCCCTAGGTTGTGATGAATGGTTTAAAGCATGTTATGTATTTGAAGAGTACTATGTAGGAAGATATTTGTTGGATTAATTAAAGATATTTCACTATATAAGAATATTATGTAGCTAGTCTTCAAAGACAATAGACCATTATAATCACCAGGTGTATGTTTATGTAATTTATTGAATATTCATCTAAAAGATGCAATATATATATATATGAGAAGTTTGTGTGTTCATAGTTGGTATCAAAGTACAGGTTTATTTAACCTTTTTAAACTAGGACAAAAAAAATTTAGTGATATCCCAATGGATATTTCTATGGATATTTCAATGGATATGTATAAGTATAAGTGTAAGGATAAGTCAAACTATAGAAAGACGACTTGGAATTTTGGAAAATGATAGAGTGATTGGTTTCCAAAAAATTAAATCCATGTATAGATACTACATGTGGATGTGTCTCTAGAATATATGTACCTAGGGGAAATAACTCTGAACTTGGAATATTAAGCTGGACTCAATTGTCACCTAATGTATAAAAAAGAGCCTAACTAAACACCTGTTATTACACTCCTAGGGTATTTTTTTTGTAAATTCAAAAATTATTTATGAACAATCATGAAGGATTTGAATAATAAATTTGAATGACCTTGTTTAAGACTAAGTTTTAATATATTTAAAAGTTTTTTCATGATTTAGACATCTTATATATTGTTTTTCATGATTATTTGGTTTTCCACTATGTTTAGTGTTTCTCACATATGATTTCTAGTTTTAGTCAAAGGATGGAACCCAAATGAACAATGTTAATGATGAATATAATAGAAAATTCAATGATTATAATCATGAGAAACCTAATTTTATGGGGTCTAGAATGAAAAACCTCAAGGATATGCTCACATAAGTTTCCCATGTTATAAATCATGCTGAACATCCAAACTAGAAAAGGGGGAACAATGTTCTACTGAGTCCATCATGAGGCAGCATTTGCCTTATTTTAGTGGGTCCACTGATTCACTAGTCGCTGAGTAATGGATCAGTTCCACTAAAAAGATAATTTATATTATCCAGTGTTTAGAGAATGAAAAAGTCATTTTGGAAGTTTATCATTTATAATTTCAAGATGATCTATACTGGAGATTTATTAACAATACGTGTAAATAAGAGGAAATTGAATCCATGGAGTGGGATGAGTTTAAGAGGGTTTTTAGAAAGTAATTACAACATATTACATGAATAAGGATAGAAAATTTATTTTTAGAGATCAAACAGAAGGATGGTGAATATTTTGGTACCTACAAAGCTATTTTTCCAAGACATTCATAGTACACTTTTGGTTTAATCATCACTACACAAAGAAAAACTGAAAAATTATTTGGATTCTAAAGACCATGTCTTCAGAAGGCATTGTATATAAGAGACATTAATATATATGAATTATTAATTTTATGTTAACTAAATATAGAAGTTTAAATTGGATATTCTTACCATTCTAATTGTTTTGATAAGAAAAGGAAGATCAAGCCTCAAGATAACTCTAATAAATCACATGGAGGAAATATATTTTCATCAATTACATGACATAAATTTAGGAAGAAAGACTTGGTGAATGCCTAAAAGGAATAATAGGGTGTTATAAGTGTGGGAATCCTGGACATTGAGTACAATAATGTATAAGTGATATGAATAGGATAATCAATGAAATAGTAGAGATACAGCTCAACAGAATTCACCACCCACACTCTAATGTTTCAATTTCAAAGAGTTTGGAAATTATGAAATTCAATGCCCCAATAAAAGGGCTAATGTGAATGATAATCCAAAAAAACTCCAAATAAAAATGAAAAAGGGAAATCTTAAGAAATCACAATTGAATAAGTGAATCATGATAATTAGGGAACACAAGTCCTCCCATCCTTAGTTGTGAATTTTATGTTCTGTTTTGTATAAACGATACCTATTAAAATATTATTTTTCACCCTTTAGTGAAATATCATGTGATTATATACCTCTACATGTAATTTGGAATAATGAAATCACATTTAATATTCTATTGGTACATTTTTGAACTCAAGATTCTAATGTTTTTTTGTAAAATATAACAACATATATAGTGAATAAATGGTGTATTAACTTTTGAAAGTGTATATGTATCCATGTAATATTAACATAAGAGTTATAAATACAATCATGGGTTTTTGAGTTTACGGTTGATCATAAGTTTTAAGTAAATGACACCACTTTATAGGTTTTAAGTGAATGTATTTGTTTAATATTAAAGATATTTTAAGAGAAATTTATGGAAATACAACCCTTTGGTTTTGTTTATGATATATTAAAAAATTATTTGAGGAGGAATGCCTTTACACATTGTGGAAATATGAATAAAGGTACTGTTAACCATTAGGGTTCATATTATCTTTTATGTTGAGGTAATTATGGGTTTTAGCAGATCAACTTATGAAGTTAGAACACTTAATTGCTATCAGATATGATTTTTTCTGTATCTTCTTTCCAAAATATACATTATAGAAGTGGTAAGGTTTCATAATATGCCTCATTAAATTGTATCAAATTATAATATGATTTTTACAGTTATGTTTTGGACATGTCTTGATACAAAGTAGAGTTTTCGCATAATGTATCATCCACAAAAAAATGGTTAATATGAGCTAATAATTCAACCTATAAAAGATATTCTATGATCTAGTTATATAGATTTCAAAGGTGGTTGGCATAAACACCTTACTCTAGTTGAATTATTTCATAACCATATCATTCACTCGATAATTCATATGGATCGTTATGAATCCCTTTATGGAAATAAGTGTAGAACTGCAACGTACTAGAATAAATTTTTAAAATGAAAGTTGTTTTATATAGATGATGAAATCACATATAAGTGTAGATCCATTCAGCATCACATAAGGGAAATGTAAAAGTTGGGTGAAATCATATTCTAAAAATCATTTAATTAATCTAAAATTTAAATTTGGTTGGAATTTTTTTTATGAATTTCTCTATGGGAGAATGAAGGGAAAACCAAGTCATAGGTATGTTGTTCCCTTGGAAATTATTGATTATATCAAGATTTAAGATTATAGATTATCAAATCCACCAAAACTCTCTTAGGTTTACAAGGTGTTATTTGTTTCTCTCTTTAGAAATTTCATACTTGATCAAACACATGTACTGAACTCAAAGGTTACACCACTAAAACATGATATTTCTTAGAAGGAATAAATGGTGTAGACTTTGGATCATACATAAAAAGTTTTATGAAACAGGTCCACTCAAACGATCAATGTTTCTTTTGAAAAAACCACCAGATTAAGGAAGTTATGTGGGAACCTTAGGATTTAATGAGGCATAATTATCCACATTTGTTGGTAGAAAAGTGGTTAGAATGTAACACCCCCATATTTTGTGAAATATATTTATTTTTCAAATAAATTTAATATTTTTGTTATTTTTCATTACAAAAAACACCCATTTTATATTTTTTACATTAAAAAACTAATTTTATCTTGCATTACAAGCAACACTTATTTTAGCTTTCATTATCCGAAACAAAATGATTTAATGAAACACAACATTCTATTAAAATATTATTTTTTAATATGATAGTTATCACCTTGACATTTAATTTATGGATATTAATAGGATTAAGTAATTTATGAAAAAAATATGTTTTAAAAACATATATATATTTAATTCTTTGGTGATAAATTAATTAGAAATGAAAATACAAAATATTTTAAAATAAAGGAAATCATTTTCTCAAAAACATTTTTTATGCACAAAAACGTGTTTTACTTGTATAAATTGAAATATTCATTTTTTATGAATAATTTTAAAGAAATAAATATATTATATATTCAATAAAATGCTTAAAATTCATCTTATGTGTTTTTTAGAAAAAAGATAAGAATAAATCAAATTTTAGGCTTAAAAACTGGATTTTTATTAAAATAGTTGTTTAACCTTTTACACACTTATTTTAAAATTAAAATATTCCAATTTTACAAAATTTATTTGGAAAAATAATATTCATTTTTAATATATAAATTTCATAATTATCTTATAGAGAATTTTTAATAATTTTATGAAAGGATAAAATTTTCGATGAATAGAGAAACATATTTATTTTATTAAGATTTTTCAATTATTTTAATGAATTTAGTAACATGAAATTTATTTTAAGTTGAATTTAAAATTAAAATTCTATGAATTATATATATATATATTAATCCAATTTAAATCATTTGAATCAATTTGATATTAAATGTTTAGGTAAAAACATTTTAAACTTTTGAAAAAATTCTCTTTCAATAACCGCTTTTTCGTCGCTCATATATGATTAATATTAAGTTAAATTTTTTCAAATTCAGTGAATGGAATTTGGAAAAATTTATTTTTTATTGGGAATGATAATAATTTATATTATATAATAATTTCAACATAATTTTGACCAATTTTAATAGTATAACGACTAAATATTAATTACCACAGTTAAGGTTAACACAGGTTTATCGGGGGGGTGGGGGTGGGGGTGGGTTTAAACTAAATTGATAAGTTGTAAAATGACCTATAAATTTTTCCAAAAAACATTATTTTGACAAATTTATGCCTTGTAACCTATAAGGTTCAATAATGTCCCAATTTTGAGACTCAAGGCATGTGAAAAACATTGATACAAATTTTTCTTTTAAAAAATTTAAATTATTCCAATCACCTCAATTATGAAAAGACACCCCATATCCTACCATTTTCACACTTCCATAGAACATTGGTTTGAAAAATACTATAAAAAATCTCTTTATTCTCTCCCTCCTATCATCCTATATCCTTATATTGTTTATAAATCCATCATATGAGGGATTTTTGTGTAAACAAAAATGAAGTGGTCTGAAGAAGGGATAACTCCCCTAACCGAGCATTTTATTTTATTTATTTCTCCAAATAATTAAATAATTATTAAAACAATATGTTATTGTATCCTAATTATCTTTCATATACATATATTATATTATTTTAATTTAATGAACAACAACTATCTTCAACTCCATAAAATGAGATACAATATGATTATTCATATGTTAGATAGACTTCTGCCTCATGGACATATGTTATTCCTTTTCTATCACCTCATCTCATGGATGGTTATAATGATGTATTAAATGTTTATATGTATGATATTTATTATATTATTATACTTATTAAATTATTATATCACATATACCTTCTTATTTTCCATTCTGTGAGAATATGATAGGGTCACTCTTGTGTGCAGCGTAATACCTCCTCATGAAGCTATTTAATTCATTCATGATTTACATGGAAGGTAATAAGGATTTTTTAAATGAGAATATGTGACATATATTCCATAAAAATTGTTATTATATTTTAATATATTTATTACCTTTCTTTCTTTCTTTCTACCAAGAAAATGGAAAAAGTTTTCATGTGTATGTACGCCCTACCGTCTACATGAACGATATATATCATTTTCTTTCTCTAAATTTTATGGATTACAATAAATAAATATATAAAAAATATATATGATTTATATATCATGTTTACAATTTTATAAGTTATGGAACCATGATCAAATTAAGAGGAAAAAAATAAAAAATAAAAATATACATGAAAAAACCAGTTATAGCCCAAAACGCGAATTTAACATGGAATTTTTAATAAAAGGGTAAAAAATGTCAAATAAAATATTATATGGTATGAAATATATAATTATGTTTATTTAATATATGTTTAATAAGAATAAATTTATTATATAGGAGGTTTTAATGTGCACAATGGAAGTTGAGACTTAAGGTATTGGATTTATGTCTCAGTTTCATTTTCTGTGAGACACATTCCATATGCACCAAGAGTTTATTTTATTTGGTCTATATAATTCACATGAATTTATTTTATGATAATTATATATAAATTTATAGTTATTCACATATATATTTTATAATATCTCTTTCATAGGGTTTAAGATTAAAATGATACCAAAGTAGTAAGGGATTTGTTTCTCAAATTGCATTATTGGTGACATATGTTATTTCATGCACCTATTTTTTATGAGGTGTGCATAAAAACCATTTGAAATGTAAAACAATGAATTTATTTATTATCATAATATTTTAAGTTTCATTTAATTTTATCCTTTTAGGGGGATTACGATTCAATGTTACCAAATTGGTAATTGTGTTATGATAGAATATCATCATTATCATAAAAGATTATGTTAATGATTATGATAATATTTTATTTAAGGATAACACATATTTTTGCTTCATTTTCTTCTCTTTTTGTACTCAATATTTCAAAACATTTTTTAATAAAAATTATCTTTATTTCGCTCTTTGGTCGAATACCCTTTTTATTCCATAATAATGTTTTCTAAAAATGTTTCAAAAAATGTTTCAACATTATAAAAATAATTTATTAATGAAATTTTTACCCTTGTTTTAATTTTTTTTTTAATTTTTTAAAAGCAATATTCATTTAGTTCTCAAAACAAGTTCCCTTTATCTTTTACCAAAAATTTGATTGGAATCATTGTTTTAAAATGAATGAAATGAAAAACATTTCCCACCATTATGACCAAAAAATGTTTTAAATATTCCTTCATAATTTTTAATTGATATTTTAAAATAAATTTATTTTGAACATGTTTTATGAATTTTATACTTAAAAAAAGTTATTTTCAAAGTTGAATGGATATTTTATTCAAGAAAGGTTTAAATTATCTCTAATGATCCTTTATAATTTTATAAGGTTATTTTAAATGAAATGTATTTTGAATGTGTTATATGTTTTAAAATGTGATTTTCAATTATGAAATTAGATTTTCATCAAGACATGTACATGTGATATTTCAAAATTATTTTCAATCTACGATTACATCATTTGATGTTACTTTTTCTTTAATAGGGATATGATCCAAGGATATCATTATTATTATTTGATTGAATGGTTTATGTTTACAATGAAATGATGTTTAGGAACCCCTTTTCTCTTCTATGGGTTATAAAATGATAAAATTATTATGAAACATACTCCTTCTTCATTGGGTTATGATATGATGAAATGTTTATGAAAAAATTTTATTTTCATGGGATCTATTATGATGAATGTTTTATGAATCCCATTTCATTTCATGGGTTATGATATGTTTAATGTTTTAGGATCTTATGTCATAAAAATTTATGATTAAATGATATTTTTGACTTATATCTCCCTCTAATGGATTGGGTAATGATAAATGTTATATGATCTCCAAGGGAATGTGAGAGGTTATCCTAAGCCTGGAAGAGGCCATGCAGGAGGTTATCTCAAGACCAAAAGAGGGTGAATGGGAGGTTATCCCAAAAAAATGAGGGTATATGAGAGGTTATACCAATCCTAAAGAAGGTACATAAGTGGTTATCCCAATATTATCATGTTTTTAATGTCTTGGTGGACAACCTTGACATAATATTTTCTGTGCTTATTTATATTCAACAAATCCATGTCATATTCCAATGCTATGATTTCATGCCTTATGTCCATTGATCCCATTATGGCTCATGTTTTATGAACAAATAATATTTATTTCATGAATACCATTTAAGATATATGATACAAAGGTTATGGTTTTCAAATGTAATTCTCATGTTCTGATACCCATATTATCATGTTACATTTATATCTTGCTTTTTACCCATATTGATCATATGATCTCACCATTTATTATGATTCCATTCCCAATGTTATGGAGAAAGGTTTTAAGTAGGATATGTCTATTAAGGTTACTAAGTGGTAATATCATTATGGGAGACATTAAATATGTTCCACTAAATATGAATATTGTGTACGTAGTCTCCAAAGGCACAAAATCATTATGATAATTAGGCATTTTTTATGTAATGAATATTCATATAAATTATATTATATATATGTATGAGATGTTTGAGTCTTTAAAAAACACACAAAACATTTATGGATATTCCAAAGGATATACCCAATCTTCCATGAATTTTTATAGGAGCATGGGATGGTTTATAAAATTGAATGTGATTTCCTTTTCTTGAGAGTTTATGTGAGTTCTATATAGTGATATCTAATTCATACCAATTATAGCATCTAATTCTACAAAGGGAATAATTATGAGAATCACTAGAAGAATATTCCTACAAACACCAATATGAGAAGAGTCTATAACTTTGGTAGAATTGATTGAACCACTAGGTGATTTTATAGATATCTCTACTTTAGGGTATGAGGGTTATGATTCAATAGTCATATCAAACTTATAGGATACAAAGGAATGTTTAGAACCACAATAAAAAACATTTCTATTATTGAGAGAATAGGAAGGGTACCTTGTATGAATTCATTTTAATTTTCAACCTCAGTGGTATTGAGATGATATGCTTTACATTCTCCAAAAAATTTTGTGGTTGCTAATTTTGATTACCCTTAATGACTAGTAGTTTAGTCTAATAGATTGGATTCTTCTATTTCTTACAATATTTGAATAATTGTACCATGGGTAGGCTATTGAGATGTTCCTTCCTTTCATCCACCATGTTTGATGTATTCTTCATGTATATTCAACATTAATGAGCTTTTAGGCCTTCTCTCATGTACTTAAAGAATTTTCCTATCCCTTTAGGAAATTTCCTTGATGATTCTTCTGACATTTTTACATGTAGGTGGTTGTATCTTCTTTCATACTTCTCCATTTGATCCTACAACATGAAATTCCTTTCTTATATTGTTATATATATAAAAATGGGACCATTCTCTTAAATCCCTCTCCACACTGAGAGAAAATATAACTACTTCTTCATAACTCCCAAAGTATTAGATGTATAAAAAATTTCAGAGGTGTAGTTTTAAAACATTAATGAATCTATCTATTTTATTATCTTTTTTGATAAAAAATACTAAGGTGTATCCTATAATCCTGGTTAAATTTTACTCATAAGTCATGAAAGTTTCACCCTCCTCTTATTTAATAATTTATAATTATATCTCCATATTTGATAAAATTGTTTTAGGGAAATACCTGTTACAAAATAACTTCTTAAAGTATCCCCAATCAATTTATTACATTTCATAATTTATATTGGTATTCTTTATCATTAAGCACCGTGGATCAGACTCTCTATCTAAATAATAGATATCCAAGGTAACTATTTCATCTAAGAATAGTAGAGCACATAAAAGAGATTAATAATTAATTTAATACACTATTCTAGGAAATCTGGATCAGAAGATATGAAAAAAATTGGTGGTTGTTACCACATAAAGGACTAGATTTCCAGTTTCCCATTCTAGAGTGAAGGAAAGCATTCCACATGGTTCAGATTATTGTCATACCATGAGAAAACTGGGTAAGAATAACTTTAAGGATTTGAATTCCACCTCCCATTTTATTGAAAATTTTGTTGTAAATTTTTTTCATTATCCCTCCTATTTACCACCATTTTCTAAAATAGAAAAGGTTTTAAGAAACATATGTCAACAAATCTTGACTAAAAAATTTATTCTTATGCTAAAATTAATTCTAAAGTTACATCTTATGGGATCTATATTTTTTTAATTTTAATCAAATTATTATTCAAGTATCATTCACCTTAAATCTTTTACAACTTTAAGAAAAGTAATTACTTTATCTATATATCCTTTATATTTGTTTGTATAGAGTTTGTGATGAAATGAATAATGTCCCTTAGGAGTTTCAAACTAGGTGGGACATAAGGCCACATTTTCATGCACTATGTGATGATCATTTTAATACCCAATCATCTATTTTAATGAATAGTAACCCCAGGTATATCTATTATAGAGCCACATCCACTTGTAGTATCGAGACATAAATTTCATTTCTCAGAATCCACCCACTCTTATACATTACCAGAAAAAATAATGTTATAATCCAATATCTAATGGTTTAGTATATTGGGAAAATTAGGCTAAAATTTTACTTGTACATAATAAAATAGAAACATTAGTTAAATAATTCTTCTTTACCATCCAAAAATCTCTGACATTATCCTGAGTATATTTAATCAGATGAGTATATACATCAAATAAAGGGGTGAGTTAAAATCCTAGTAAGGGGTGGAATATCATGGGAGGAACAAGGGACATAAATCAAGAGTACATGGGTGGGCATAATAAACATCATCATATCATAAGAATATGACCATTATCATAATAACGAGGGAAAAATTTAATAAAGGCATAGAATATGGTATATTCATAATCATGAAACATCATAACATATTGGTGAAATACTACACATAGTTTTTAATAATGATCACATCATGTTCAGACATAACATATTTCCAAAAATATTAACATAATAATTGTGAATAGATTTAAAATCATGTTCATTCATAATACACATAATCTCATGAGCTATATCACATTACCCAAGGAATTGGAATGTCATATAATTTTTATCCCACCCATCACATCATTAAATGCTCATAATCATGCATTCTGTGTGGAAGGATAACATATGAAAATCATAGTCATGAAATAAACAAAGGAGAGAGAATGTGTTACATAAGGGTGTCATAAATTATAAATTAAGGAATAACCTTTGGAGTTTATAAATAATAATGTCAGAAAATATTTTTTCACAAAATATAATTTTTGTTTTAAGAAGAAACAACCCAATAAGAATTAAATAAATGTTTTCAAAAAGGAAGTCCTTTTAAAAAAATAATTTTAATTGTATTCGAAGTTCTTTAAAAAAGGTAATAACATGTATATACCTATAAATAAATGGGAAATAATTATTAAAGTAAACTTTAAGGAATTTATATGAATTTCCATTATAAGAATAATGTGAAGGAGAAAATAACCCAAAAATAAAGGAATTGGGTTTAATAATTCCCCTATATAAAATCCCACTTTATTTTATCACTTTTTCGCCATCTAAATAATAAAAATAGGTTTATTAAAAAAATGTTACAAAAAGTTATTTATGTTCATTTTTCACCCTTTACCCATTATCATCATTGGATTAAATTCCTTAATTCCCATTATCAAAGGTGAAACATTTCGATATCATATTTTCTTTAAAAATATCCAGTTTTGTTTCTATTTCACTATTTTTAAAGGTTATTTACACATTAGTATTATTAATTATAGAACATTAAACAAATATATTTATTAATTTATATATCATAGATAATTTATTTTTACTATCTATAAAGGTGGTGATAAGAAAAGAATTGGAAATGTCATTGTTGGCGGTAAACTGACTATTAATGAGATATTGTCAAAAGAATAAGAAACAATGTATAAAATATAAATACATCATAAATATAATCATTATTGTAGTTTAATATAATTAATATAATTTTAATATAATAATAAATTAATATTAGAAGGTTTTGGTTTGAAAGGAATAGAGAAAAAAGGAAGAGAATAGGAAAGTGAGAAGATATATTGATGAAACAATTCTCTTTTATCAGTCTTTATTATTTTATTTGACCCTAAAATACTTTGATTATTTGAATTAGTTTAATATAGAAATATGATAAGGAGATTAATAGATGGTATTTTGTGTGAAAATTTTCATTGGTAAGAGGGTGTGAACAGTTGTCCAAGGGAGGGGAGAGGGGTTATTTATACTTGAGGAGAGGAGTTTTTTGAGTTATAATATTCAATAAAATATTATATCCTAGGTAAATCATTAAATAGTAATATTTTTTTACATTATGAAATATATTTTAATTAATATCATGATTTAAATAATTCCATACATATTTTAATTAAAATTTACTAGTTTAATCAGAAAGAATTATGGAAAAATAAAAAAAATACAATTTTAGAGGAAAACTTTAGAATTTGGAAAATATTTTTTAGGTTTAAAAAACATGTTTATTGAATTTATATAACTGATTTATCAAATTAGATATGTTTTTGGTTGATCAAAATAAATATAATTTATTAGTTCATTATAATATCATGAATGGTGTAGTTTAAAACATACATGTTTTAATGAGTTGTGTTTTTTTCAGATTCGAAATTTAAGCATAAATTTTTATTTTTTCTTTCAAATGATTATAAGAGATAAAATTTCCATTTTATCATAGAATATGACTTTGAAAATTTATCTGACCAATTATTCAGTCCTAATATAGAGTGTTTACCCTACGACTTGAGTTTGGTGGAATTCTGAACATTTTTAATTTTTGTGGAATAATTAACATTTAATATTTATTTATTTCAATATTTATTTATTAAGAGACATTAGTTCGGATATGTATTTTTAAATAATAGTTATATTGATATTGAATCTCTACTATTGATTCCAAAATTGGGTTTTTTCTTAGGTGAGGTATAAACTCATGTTGGGCACTGGGGCAGGGCCCATGCCCCATTTTTTTTTTCTTTTCTTCATTTTATTTTCCTTCTTTATTTTTATTTTCCTTAATAATATTATCATATACACCTCCAATGGTCATCCTATTCCATTTGAACGAGATAAAAATGTTATAAGGAGAGAGATAGAGATAGAGATAGAGGTAAGAAGGGAGGTTTTGTCATTAATCTTGGGAGGATCCAAATTTTTGTGCAGCAGCTGTGGATTGTGGATACAAATGAATCTTTAGCAGATTGCACATAATGGAAGGCCATTATTATTATGTTTTCATAAATACCTATATATATACCATATTATATTTTAAGGCCTTATAATAATTTTTTGGACCCATTGAGGGGTGATCTATTACTTTTTGGCTGAAAAATGGGGGTTCAGGCTCATTTTAGGGGTTTCCCATTTAGTGATCCCGATCACACAACATGTGGTTCATGAAGACATGTCGTGTGTTCCAACTATTTGAGAAAGATGATATTTTAAGTAGTACACATCATGTATAGGTTATACATGCCTTGTAAAGGTACTCAACCATGTATCCAAGTACCTAACTAGATAGCCCGTATAGGGGTACTTGGCCAGGTAAGGTACACCGCCAGACCTCGGGTGGGATACACACCATGTAGAAGGAGAAGGTGAAAAATAATACAAGGATAGGCCATATGTGGTACATGATTAGGAACCCCATATAGGGAATATTTCATCTACATGGAATAAACACTATGTACATGGGTTGTACACACCATGTCTAGATGAAGTACACACCCAAGTGAGGATTTCAGGGTACACACTGTCTACTAATGTATACATGTCATGTACTCCTTCCATACTACAATTTTTATATTTCTTCATGTTTTGATTCCATGTATCTATAATTAGATGCAATATTGGCCTTTTTTGAGTATAATTACATGAATATTGAAACGATGAGACCCTTGAGGTTTTTTGAGGACACCTAACTAAGGTTTTAGGATTTTTACTAAACATATATGTTCTTCCCTAGAAAATAAAATCCAGTTATATCTGAAGATTGAGACCCTTGATCTATAGTGGGGCATGAAAAATATCTCTAGATTGGTATTCAAATAATTTTACTTTTGGGCCAAGATAAAATCTTGTCTTTTGAACTAGAGGATTCCATGTAGGATTCCTCTACCTTATTATTATTACTATGGGCCCGCTTTGGGATTCCATACCTTACATTATGACCCATGGATTCCCTTCTAGGATACCTCTACCTATTTACTATTCTTGAGGATCCCATTTAGGATGCCTTTGCCTATGTATACAGTTCCTAGGATATAAATTAGGATGTCTCAGCTTATATTTCACCCTAGAGGATCCTGTGTAAGATACCTCTGTTTAATTAATTATTCATAGGATTCCATGTAGGATGCCTCTTAGTACTTTACTATTTTCGTGGTTACCTAGTGGTATACCTTTTCTTGTGAATGTAATTAGAGGATCCCAAGTAGGACTCCTCTATAGAGTTTGACCTGGGGGACCTAGTTGGTTCCATGGGGTTTTACTGACCCTGAGCTAGTATGTTGTGTTTGGGGAGAGATAGTAGCTAATGTCACCTTATAACCCATACCGTACATGTAAGTTGTGATGAGTTGGTAGTAGTGGAAGGTTTAGGAATTCAAAAAACTTCACTCTTTTATTTATAAATGGACATGGTTACTCATGATGCATCTATTATTGGAAGAGCTGCTTCCTAGATTTTGATTGAAGATCTTGAATTGATGCGATATTTGATTTGGGGTTTCTAGACCTACTTCATGGGATACATATTGTGTTACTATTCATTCCTTGTCATTTCCAAACATACTTTATAGGGTCCAGATTCAATGCCCTTTTTTATTGTTTATTATATTATTGGGATACTCAAACATACTTGATGGTGTCTATCTTATGAGATATACCCGAGGATGATTATGCCCTCCGGAGCGATGGGGATGTTTATACCCTCCTCGATCGATTACTTGACTATTATGTTGGAAATGTTGATCGATATAATTGATGCACTTAAGGATAATTAGGCTCTCCCAATCAATGCTTATGATTCTCCCTACGGCCAGGTGGATGTACCATTACATTATATAACTCACCAGATTTGAATGGTTGTGTTCTATTGAGCCATTTTATTTTAAATTGATACAATGCATGTATATGGATTTGGAGGGTATTCCTTACAGATCACATAAGGGCCATCCCTCTTAAGGATTATTTGAGTAGTGATGTCATGAACACTTATGGCCCAAGACTTAGGGATTAGAAATTAAACTATATTTATATGTCTTGAGTGGCATACAGTCTATCTTAGAGACCATCTGTAAGAAATATGATTATTACTTGGACTATATCATTATAGTTATTGGTGGAAAGTTAGGGTGAACCTAGGTCTGGGAAATGTATCCCCTATATGGTGACACTGATTTCTTAGATAAATTTATAGTATTTTATGAATAAGTTATTTATCGATCGAGATTACATACCCAAGGATCAACTAATTACACACATCATGAGTGGCACAAAATCTATCGCATTTCACTTTTCATAGGATATCTAGACGACCAGGGTTACATACCCAAGGAGCAACTGCTATTGATTAATTTCATTTTTTATCACACTCATATATATATATGTATATATATATTGGATATATATATACAAATATAATTATATATATTCATGATGAATTTTTTCCAGATAGCCAGGATCACATACCCAAGGATCAGTTGTTGATTCAACTCTTTCATGATATATATTGTCATTATATTTTCCAATTGAATCTTGGCTAGTCTGAGCATATTACATGATTATGAACTTATGATAGTAGATTTATAGGTTCATCATTGGGCTGATTTGATGAGATTATTTCTCACCCTTACACATGAACCTTAGTGTGCATGTAGTTCTAATGTATGCTTTTTTAGGTTGATCACAAATTTTATGATGGATAGGGATGAGTCCTAGGGTTTCATGATCAAACAAAGCTCCCCATATATATGATATTTCTGATGATTGAGTATCTTTTATGTGCCTTGAAGACTAGGTATGTGGTCTGGATCAGAGTAGTATGAGATCCGTATAGTTTTATTTGAGTTTATTTTATATACTAATATGTATGTATGATCAACCTAGTGGGAGATCAGTGTTGTATGTATGAGATTTCCATTCATCCCCTAAGTGAATTCCATTAGATATTATAACATGATCTTATTTATATTTATTTATTTCTTCTTCATAATAATTTTTACAGTTATGGATGACATATTGCTACTTATGATGTTTTTTTACTCTGTTATGAAGTTATAGTCTCCCCACTAGCATGAAATATTCCCTCACTTCTAGTCAAAATTCTTTGGAACACATAGAGGTGTGGATGAGGCCTTGTGGTTAACTGACTATGGGTAGTAGTTTAGTGGCATATAGGCTAGGACGTTAAAATTTTGTATTAAAGTTATTCCTTTCCTATTGTGTTACAATTTGGGATATGGTAGACATGAGTATTTGGAATGTGTCAGGACCTAATATGGATATCATAATAGTTCATCGAGAACAAAAGTTCTATAAAAAGTCATAGTTTCTTGATATGTGATGTTATATTTTTATATGATTTTTACTTTTAGTGACCCAAATGTTCTGTGGAGTGATGAAATAATATGGATTTATGGATCTTGGCCCAATAGGGGGAGACCATTGATGGATTTATGGATATTGGGAATTGTAAAGAGGCCATGGATTGATTTTGAATTTTGGTCAACAAATACAAGATATGTCTAATGAATCATATTTGGAACATAGGATTCACATGTTATAGGCTTTCTATTGTGTGATTATTAATGACAAAAGTGGAAAAATTTTATAGTGTCAAGAACAACCTAAATTGATTTCTCCCATATAGGTTCTTGTTTGAACTCTACCCAATTAGTTTGATATTCATATATTTTCTTTATATGGAAGGCCATGTGGATCCCTAGTGGGATGTTTGAAACTGAGGTTGAGGACTTAGTCATTGTGCACAGAAGGTTTAGTGACCATAATAGGTAGATAAGGCATATGATTCCCATGTGCTGGACCCTTTTTTGGGCATTTTTTCTATGGATTGGTTATTTAATGTGTCAGAAACAACCTATTTTTTATTTTCCCACATATCATTGAATTAAATTTTATATAACCAATCCATGATAGTTATATGAAACAGATCATTGAGGTGATTTTTTATGAGTACTATTGGACCTCTTAGGTCAACCTTGAGGTTGACTACTTTGTTTAGGGTGATCTAGTTGGGACACTGTGTACAATGTCGATGGATACCTAAATGTTTATGGTGATTGGACCTTGAGGGGGTATTATCGTATGCATATTCCTAATGAGTATCTATTCATAATTCTTACTATCTTCATATCTTGACCATTCAGGGATCAGTCCATTATAAATATTTTTAGAGAGGATCATGGACCATGTTAGCTAATGCTTGATAGTTTTGACCCTTATAGGTTGATTATTTCTTTACCACTTTTAGATATGGAGTCAATATATGTGCTAGTTTACATATGTCAAGATAGGTTCATAGATGACACCAAGTGCATTATGATGTTCTTGAGAGGTTTTACTTTTGGACTACGTGGTTAGGAATTATGACCCTCATATGAGACCTAATCGGTGGGTGTAGGTGGGATACCTTGAGGCCCTTTATTTTGGATCAGGCCCATGTATGTCAAAATTCCATTAGTTTGAGGGAAACCAATGAGAGGGGTTAGCCCATTTTTATGGATACCTTCTATGGTAGTGATCTTGATTGCACACTTGGGTAGATACTAATACATTGAGGTGATCAGGTTTTGAAATATATACAATGTGATTCCACTGGTTTTTGATAGGGCACCAAGGGATCTTGCATATCAAGACTAGAAATGGGAAGGAATATTCTGGAGCCTAGCCCTGATAGTTAATAGTTTTTCATTAGTAGTTTAATTTTTGGGAATGAATCATGTGATAGGCAGCCATGGAATAAAATGTGGAACATGTGAGGTGGCCCATTTTGAAGTTGATTTCCAAGGGATATCATGGAATTTTAATACTAATGTGACATGTACCATGGATAACTTAGCATTGTCAATGAATGGATCATAGGAGCATGAGCTGAGTGATGATGATCGGGTGGTACGAGATCGTACACCTACTATATTGGATGTTCTGGTACACATTAGATACACAAGGTTCAATTTAATTCATAAATTAATTAGTGTCTGGGTGTGAGTATAGGACCTATGGTATAAGATAAATTATATGGAGATGATTTCCTGGATGTATTACTGAATTGGGAAATGTCTCTATATAATGGAGGATAAACCAAGAATAAATCAAGTTTCATAAGGTGGTAGACACATTTTCAAAATTGGAAACACATTTTTGGGAGGTTTGGTGTCAATATTTAGTTAGATTCAAGGGAATATTGTTTCATTGGATCGTGGCTCGATGAGGGATATATACATCTATTAATGGAACATTATCATCCTCCTAGTTATAGTAGATCATTCCCTATATCATGAAATCATTCAGATTACATTTATAGAACATTGATTATACACCTAGCTTCTTTTCTTTTTAAATATCATTCCTTTTTTTGATAAAGGAACCAAATGAGGTTCTACTTGAGGACTATTTTAAGTTAAGAAATTTGATGGGGACTGCACCATTGCCTGTTTGAGGGTGATGAACATCATTTTTAGTTGAAATGTGTATATTTCTATGGAAATAATTCTCAGTAAGTAGGAGTGGGTGATGTTCTGAGGTGATGATAAGGTTAATCCAATGGTAAGGAGTACCATATTGGCTAGGGTTAAACATATTATTTAATATAATAATTGTTAATGATGAGAGACTAGATGTTGGAAAATTAAGCTAGATTAGTTATAAAAATGATCAGGCTAGTAGAATGACTGGTATTTTACAACCAAGTATTATTAGTTGTGAGAAGTTTTATAGTTGGGAGGTTTTAATGACCCATGTTTTTCAGGACATGTAATTTAATAAGAAATTTTAATTTTTTTTTATTTCAGAATCTTTTAAATGGTAAAATGGTTATTTTCACCTAGCATATGACCTCATATAATTTTTTTGACCACTCCATTAGTCCCAAAACATGGTGTTTACCCTAGGAAATGAGTTCAGTGAAATTAAAAAATACTTTAATTTATGTGGAATAATTAACATTTAATATATATTTAATTAAATATTAATTTATTCTCACATGTTTGTTCAACTATATCTTTTTAATAGAGTATAAGATTGAGATTATATCTCATTTTTTGAGTCTAGGACCTGGGGTTCTTTCTAGGAGATGGATAAACTAATGTTGGTTGTTGAGGATGGGCCCATGCCTCATTTTCTTTTTCTTTTTTCTTTTTCTTTTTATTTTATTCCTTTTCTTTTCCTTCAATTTTTACTTTTCCTTCCCCATCTTCTTGTGTGCGCCTTACCTTGGAAATCCTATTTCACATGACCAAGAGAGAAAATTAAGATAGGGATAAAGATAAAGAGAGAGTTAAGAAGGGATATTACTTCATAGAGATCAGGAAGATCCAAATTGTCATATGGAAACCATGAATTATAGATATAGGTGAAGCTTTGGCAGATTCCTCCCAATGGTAGGCTGTTTTTATGTTTTTCTATAAATCAACATAAATTAACATATTTAAAGTTTTAATGCACTATTATGAATACTTAGGCCCCTTTAAGGTCTATCTATAGTTTTATGGGAGAAAAACGAGGTTTTGGGTCGATCTGAGGGGTTTTCCATTCAAAAATCTGGATCACACAACGTGTGGTTTAGGAACAAATGATGCTTCTTCTTACTATTTGAGAAATATGATAATTTTAGTAGTTAAAACCATGTATATTGTGTACATTCCATGTACTAGTACTCATACATGTAGCCGAGTACTTGACTAGACAGTTCGTGTTGGGGTACTTGGCCATGTAAGGTACCTGACCATAAGCTGGGGGGGGGGGGCTATATGACACGTAAAAGTACATGTCCAAGAAGAATACATTTCCAAACAACATGAAGTATATGTCCAGGTATCCCATTTCAGGTACACTTAGGGTACATGGTATACACTTGGTGTACATGGGATTTACATTCCATTTATAGATGAATTTCATGCCCAGGTTAGGCTTTGAGGGTACACACTGTGTACTTGGGTATACATGCCATATAATCCATCCTTGCAACCCTTATTAGATTTTTTCAGGTATTGATTCCCTGAAGAAAAAATTGGGCATTGATTAGTCATTTTTGAGTATCATTCTAGGTAGGTCATGAGGGTGATACCCTTGAGTTTAATTAAGGACTAAAAGTTGATTTATCAAGATTTTTATTAAACAGAAAGTTTATTCCTCTGAAAATTTAATCCATTTATCTTCAGAGAGTGATACCCTTGATTTGAGGTGGGCCATAATCTATCTCTCTAGACTGTTTTTATAAGAACTCTACTTTTCATCTAGGAGGTTGTCTTGTATTTTGACCATGAGGATCCCATTTAAGATGCCTCTATCTTATTACTATTACTGAGGGTACCCCGTGGGAGGCCTTCACTTAAATAATGACCTAGGGAATCCCTTATATGAACCCTCAACCTATTTACTATTCCTAAAGATCTCGTTTAGGATTCCTCTTCCTACATATAATATTCTTATGATACTACATAAGAATAATCCACTTATGTTTCAACTTGGTTGATCCCATGTAGGATGCCTCTATTTACTTCTTTTGAAGATCCTATTTAGGATGCCTCTAGTATTATACTCTTTCTAAGGTTCCATAGAGAGATTCCTTTGTTTATGTATGGACATCGAGTATACCAAGTAGGATTACTCTCCAGTGATTGACCCAAGGGGCCTAATGGGCACCCTGGTGGTCAACCAACCTCAAGTTAGTATGTTGGGTTTGGGTAGAGATGGTAGTTGGAGTCACCTTAGACCCCGTACCAGACATGTAATCCATGAGGTTGTAAAAGTAGTGGTGGATAAAGGTATTCGTCCACCATCACACTTTTATTTATACATTCACATGGTTACTCATGATGTAGATATGATTTCTATAGGTTCTTCCTAGTTATCTATTGAATTGGCTAATGCAATGTGATATTTGATTTGGGATTCCTAGACATATATCACAAGATCTGTCTTATAATCCTATTAATTTCTTGGGATTACTATATGTGATTTTTGGGATCTGGCTTCTAAATCCCTTTTATTTTTTCTTATATTATTAGGATACCCATACAAACTTCATGGGATCCATATTATGAGATAAAGTAAAGGATGAATATACTCTCCCAAGTGATGGGGATAAGTACACCCCTCAATTGGTTACATTACTGTAATGTTAAATGTTGTGCTACACATCATTGGTACACACAAGAATGATTATAGTCTCCTGACTAATGCCTAATATGATCCCTATAGATGGGTGGATGCACCATTACATTACTAAAATCAAAATAATTGAATGGCAGGGGGATGTTGATTTGTTTTCTTTTGAATGTATACTGACCATGTACTTGGATTCATAGAGAATTCCTTACCGATCACTTAGGTTTATTACCCTTAGGAATTATGTTATTTGTGATTTCATGACCGCCTATGAAATAGTACATTAGATTCATAAATTGTGTAGGATTTACATGGCTTGAGTGGAATGGAATCTAGCTTACAGACATTTCATAGGATGTTTAGTTATTACATAGAATCCTTCTTTATATTGATTAGAGGTGAGTACAGGTGAATCCAATGTCGGGTGATGTATCCACATATGGCGGTGTATCTTTCTTAGAGACATTTCCAATGATTGATGAAGTAGGTATTTTTCAATATGGATTATAGACCCAAGGATCAAGGAACTACACACAACTTGAGTGGTTCGATGTCCAACATAATTCCCTTTTCACAGGATGTCCAGATGATTAGGGTTATAGACCCAAGGATAATCTTCTATTGATTTCTGTTATTTTTCACCTCCCCCCATATATATATATATACATGATGGAACTTTGTCCAGGTGATCAGGGTCACATACTTAAGGATTGATTTTGGACTCATTTATTTTATGATATCTATTTTTAAAATCATTTCCAATTGTGTCTTGGATAGGCTAAGCATATTGCATGAGGATTCACTTATGACAACAACTTTACAGGTTCATCATTGGGGTATCCTACTGATATTATTTCTAAACCCTATACATGAACCTCGTTGTGCATGAAAACCTTATATATTCTTTTCAGGTTGAGGACATATTTCATAATGGATAGTGTTGAGGCCTAGGGTTGCATGAACAAGGGGATATTGTCATGTGGATTATATTGATTAGGATAGTGAAGATCGATAGTGTCTTGGAGAGAGGGTACATAGTTTGTCTCGGAGTTATTAGGAGATCCCTATTTTTTTTAAATTTATTTTTTGTACTCCTGTATACGTATGGTCAGACCAGTGGGTGATCCATGTTATATCTATGAAATTTTCATTCAGGTATTTATCACATTATATTTATTATCATATCATGATCATATTTTTGTTTATTTATTGCTTCTGAATTGTGATTATTACCATTATGGATGATTTTTTGCAACATCTATTTTTTTATTACTCTGATATAAGGGCATTGTCTCCATACTATCACAATTTAAGCCCTCAATTCTACTTGGAAGCCTCTAGAATATATAGATGTTCACTTGATTACTTGTGGAATATATCTCAAATCACCGATTTAGTGTAATCCAGGTTGGGATGTTACACTGGTTATGAAAATACCATATTTTTACCATTCATCAAAAAATTGAATTATTTCAAAAAATTACCAAAAAATAACCTTTCTACACTTTCAAATTTCTGATCATAAAAATAAAATTGATATTACTAAAATAATTTTTAATCATATTTAATTTTATTTATTAATATAAAAATTATTATTTTTATGAAATAAATTAAAATACAGTTTATAAAAAATGTTATTATATTTTCTTTGAGTTTTTAATCTTGATATATATTTTATAGAAATATAATATTTATATTTTCTTAAATTCATCATGATAAATATTATTTATATTTAATTTTGTTATTTTTAGGTGAAATTACTATTCTAATGGCTAGGTTACTATTCCAATGATCACATTACTATTCCATCCATCATATTACTATTCCAATTGTCATAATACAATTTCAATTTCATATTATCTCTTATAAATACCTCTTCATTAATTCATTCATCTTTCACTACAATTCATCTGAATATTTTATGTTTTCTTTTTCTAAGATGCCGATTACCTTACTAATATTTTGTTTCTATTCATACTATATTTTCTTATTGAAATAATTATATATTTTTAGAATAATCCAAGTTTTCTCATTTTTATTTTTTAATTTAATATTTAATTTACCATTGTAATATTTGGAATTTTAATGGTTTAGTTTATAACTAAAGTAAATATCTCCATTAATGAAAAAAGTCTTTTTCATGTTCTTATTTGGGGAATGTGTATAAAACTATATTTTAAAAAATAAATTTATTCAATAAAAAATATCACTTATAAACTATGGGACATTAAAATATCCATTTGTCTTCTATATATTTAATTGAAACAAAATCTGATTTAGATTTTTAATTGATCATGGTCGGCACAAGTGCATCACCAGAAATCATCAGAATATTCTTTCCTATAAGCATCAATTATTCATCCATTATTCTTATATTGATCTCTAAGAATTAGCTTATATAGTTGATCTGGGAAACACCAAATTGTTGATTCTTTTCAAAGTATCTCCACCCACCACACGATTCACGATCTCTCCTCTACTCATGAAAGATTTGTACTTGATTTATATCTTCACAAAAGGTCCACATTCATACTCATGGGAGATCTATACACCCCATGAAAAAGTTTATCATAACATCCTAGAATATTATTTAACATATTAACATCAATGGAAAGTTATCTCAGAAAATCATAGTCTTTGTAAGTGTAGTCCATGGAATCATATTCCAAATAAGCATAAAATCCATCATGAAGTTGATCACTATTACTCACAGAAGCTCATCACACAAAATATCATTCCATGAAAGCTCACTTCACTAATTCTCATTGCATGGAATCTATATTCATGGATGCTTAATCAATACAATCTTATAGATCTTCATGAAAAAGGACTCGATGAATCTTCCTAAAAAACTCAGATTAGTTTGATGATAATGCTAGAATACCTTCCAACACCTACTATACTTTCCTTGAACAAAAATACATTTTTCATTATAAATATTCATCATAGAGAGAAATTATCTAAAGAACATCATAAAACTTATAATATAACTTCAAATATGTGTCTTCCAATATTAATTATCTTAATTTTATTGGAAACAATTCTTGAAATCACTTCTTCAACAATATTAGATTTATAATTAATAAGCAATTATCGCTGTCCAAGACACTTCTTCATAATTAATATATTAGCATTAATTGAAAATAATTCCATGAAAAAAATAAAAATCACACATAATGGACTCAATAATCTCTCTTTTCATATGTTGGATACAACTTTTAATTTAGGTTATAATATATGATGTATTTATTCCTAGTATCACAATTTCTCATCAATATTTAATTTCAATTTCTCTCCACATATTAAAAATAAATTACATGTACTTGGGAAAAGGGTGTTAATTCATTCTTAGGAAATGTTCCATGATTTTTTTTCACTCTAAGTATATATGATCTATCATCCGTTTAGAA
Organism: Viscum album; assembly: GCA_963277665.1. NCBI lineage: Eukaryota > Viridiplantae > Streptophyta > Magnoliopsida > Santalales > Viscaceae > Viscum > Viscum album. Next base: position 856,507,412 of record OY728158.1, on the reverse strand, counting down.
AACAAGAGGGTTTGATTTAGACAGAAACATTATGCATTTTCAACTGAGCTTGATACCTGATGAAATTAAAACTCTTTAGATTTGTTAAAATTTATCCAACTATATTTCATATTAATACTAGTTCGTGATACAATTATTTTATAGAATATATTAACTTGATATTTAATAACTCTATTAAAATAAGTTAAATTCATTCAATTACAGATAGATGGATCAAAATCCTTGTTGCTTCTTCATACTTATCAAATTTTTCATTGTTTAATTTAGTTTTTCTCAATTAATAAAATGGTTTGATTATTGTTACCATATATGAGAGAGTAAAAAAGAATACCTTGTTAATGAAATTCCTATAAAAACATTCTAGAATATTTATATTTTCATGAAATATTTATTCTATTAGATTCGTAATAACTCTACACTCATATCCCTATCAAGGGAAAACTCATCATAAATATGAATTTCACTAATAGATATATTTTAAGAATACCAATTTGATAAATAAAAAAATGTAATTCTTCATGAAATTGTGTTTATTTTAAAACCTCCATATATTCACCAAGGATAATATTCTTTAACACATATTATTTGAAAAAAATGATACATCAAACCAGGATAGTATCTTAACCACTTTGATATCATGTGTTGTAAGAAAAAACATCATTTTACTTTATAAAATATGATCCAATAATTATATTATCAAGAATAAAAATTTCTAGATCTACTTTAGATGGTGACATATTTGTATGGGCTATCCATAATTTAAAACCATCACTGTTACTTAGGTTCTCTACCTAAGTCCATGCTTATCTATTCAATTACATTCATTTTTAGCACAAATATAACATATAAAGATAAGGGAATATGGTGTATCTTCTTAATTATCAATTTAAACAACAAGGATAAGAGAATTTTATCAAGTAAGTATCTTCACTCTTCATCCATCCATATATGGTCTTCAGATTTGATTTTGTTTTTGGTAGAATAGATATTCTCAAATAATATTCTAATTTGTTTTAAGAACCTTTATTCTCAATATAATTCATGTATAATAAATTATTAATTATTTTTAGAGTTTATTCATGAAATCACAATATTATTAGATAAGATTTAGTATTATGACTTTCTTCTAAACGTCTCTCACACATAAAATCTTCAACATAGGGATTATTATTTTTTGAAAACCTCTCATGAATTTTTAATTTATCTTGTGAATTTTCTTCTCTTAATTTGGAATTTTACTTTTCATTGTTCCTCTACTAACATTATTTTATTTTATACATATTTTTTCCATGATATTAAAATATATTTTGGTGCCATTGGTAGCTTTATTGAAGAATTTAGAAGGATTATTGTCACAAACCAGCCCGAGATGTCATCAGACCTGACACCTAACTTGGTCCACATTATGGCCCAAAGGGAATTCCTGATCCCCATGGGCTATAAAATAGCGCTATACATCAAATATAAACTAGATGGGAATATTTTTAGCCAAAATAAAAACTATGATAAAAAAAATATAACCAAGAAACAAGGACTAACAACTGGTGATAATAAATACACAAGCATATCCTGATAAAAAATACAACTGAATAGAACAAAAATAAAAATTGAAATAAATAAAAAACAAACTGCTACCAAAACGACCTCCATATAACCTCATGGTCAACACCATCCACCAATAAACCTACTCCAACCATGAGAATATGAACCAAAAACCTAAATAGGAATATAAACCTAAAGAACAGATCAGGCCAACCGGCACCAAGTGGTGCAGTTACGGTGTGAGCTTGACAACTCAGTAGGTAATCCCCTAAAATTCCATGTGTTTCCTTTCCCAAAACAATCCATAAACACAAGTTTAAAAAATAGTTATAAAAAATAAAATTTTCACATTTTATTAAACAAGCATAACTTTCCTGTTTTGAAATCCAACGAAGCCACCTTCTATTTCCAAAACAAACTACTATTTTATAAATAAAACCATAACCAAAAGATACTAGGGATGTGCTGAAAATAAGTTGGTAGGGTAAACATAAAAAAAGTGGAAACAATATTAAAAAAAAGATATAGAATGTAACCATGGGATTTCATAAACATCCCTTGAAGACTCTTGGATACACTCGGTTCGGAACCACCAATCAGTATATGGGGAAGCCCCTAAGTCATTAACTAACTAGACTACCTCAACTTGCCAATCTAATAGAAAATCTCCCTGACATAACAATAAATCCAGGTGGGTACTAAACCATATAATCGAGGCTATAAAGCAACATAACTTAGTTCTATAAAAGATGCATAGAAACCCATGGTGGTAATAATAAATTGTATGTAGGAGGCCCACACACGCGTTACTCACCTTAACTACCATCTCTACACTTGCCTACACAAAACATGGACGCCACTATATGAAAACCCATAAAAGGAAATCCATTCTATAGAGGTAAACCACATATATATATATATAACCATACATGTCACATCATTAAGGTGACTACCAAGCTATTATGCTATATAAACATTCAAATCATTTCATAAAACACACTAGGTTTCCCACCGGGCATACACAATTTCCAAATCACATTCTTTTACAAATTTAGCATAAAAAATATCATTTAAATTCACAACTCCATGTGGGATTTTATGTTTTACAAAACCCAAATAAACGTACAAAGAACATTTCCAAATCCCCATTCTCGGAAGAACATGAAACTGGTAAGACATTTTTAATGTACCCTTAAGCCAAACATTCACCAAAACACACACAAAGAGCCAAATGGGAATACCATCTCATATTTAATTTTAAAAAAATTTTAAAAGTCACATAGGGGAACCAAAATCATTTAAATACTAAAAATACATATAAGAAAACAAGTTTTTAAGAAAACACCATTTTGGAAACACCATCTTCATTTGAGGGCACATCCATGTGTGCACCTAGTGCACCCATGGATGTGCCCACATCCAATGAAACACCTAAAATCCCTGAATCCTTTATAATTCACCTTTGAAAACACTACTCAACCTTTAATCCATACCCAACCATTTAACTTAATTACAAAATGAACCAATATTTTATAAACAAAAAGATCGCTTCCAAATAATTTTCAAACCACGCTTAAATAAATCACTATGTTCCATATGAAAAGACCAAGTCATAATTAAATAAATTTACTAACATGTTTGAAAGGTAAAACATCACCCAACCATTTAACTTTTACCCATAAATCCCAAGAATCCATTTACCAAACACATTTGGTATAACAAAATATAGGTATAATAAGAGTTTCAGTTCAAAATCTATTTTTTTTAAATCAAATCATTAATAAAAAAACACAATAATTTAACCAAGGGAGTTAACAAGATAATAATCATATTTTAAAAATAAATTTATAACACACAAACATCATGTGGAATGAATTGGAATGAAAAGTCATGGAAACACCTATCGATTGAGTGCGAATGCAATGAGACTCTCAAAGAAGGAAGATATAAGCCTCAAAGACCCTTCACACACCTTAGAACCCAACAAAAATGAGTTACAAAAAACCCTAACATCTAGGGTTTGGATAAGAGGAGTCCTACTAGGAGGAAACCAATAAATAGGTAAATGGAAGTGAGAAAGGAGGGAAAATGTGATAGAAACCATAAAAACATACCTTGGAATCTTGAAGATTGAGCCATGGAGGGAAGAGAGCCACAGGAGAAGGGGTGTTGGGACCCATTGGTGTGCAAAGAAACGAGAGAGAGGATGGGTGTTTGATTTAGGGTTAAAGAGAGGAGAGATAAAATAATACTTCAAAATTTTAATGACCTAGCATGACCGTACAATTTGGCTGCACAATTTTCCAAACCGTGTAGTAACCATAAAGATTCCTCTGACCACACTGAGAGTAGCCACACACTTACTTGGGATCGACCACACGGCTGTGTGGTGGATGGTTGGTAGGTTATTTCTAAACATTCATACTATTATATGGTTTCCTACTTCTATCACATAGTTTCTACTAACCGTGTGGTAACCATGCCCCACCTACAAAAACTACTTGAAAACTCCAAAAACCAATTTTTTTGATCGGGACTCAAACTCAAACCTCTACCAAAAGAAGAAAGACTTAAAAAAGGATAAAATAAAAGAGTTTTTATGGTCTGGGGGTGAAAATTATCCCTGAAACAAACAATTTATTCCCCCATAAATTCACCAAGATGAAAGCCAATCAGAACTTAAGTTCACCCCTGATCAAAACTGAGGAAGAATATGAACCTTGGGATGAAAGTTTCTCTCCATAGGTCACACCCAACTAATCAAGAGGAATAAATGAACTCAGATTGAGGGGATAACCTGGAGGGGTATCCCCACCACAATAATTACATTAACATGAGGATTTGAAACCCAAACACACCACCTTGAGGAGGGTGGGGGGAGGGAACATGGGAACTCCCAACCCAAATTTATGCAACTTCTTCACAGTATCCAAATAATGGACTTACCACAACTGGAGACTAAGTAACTCTTAACCTGAACTAAAGCGACTCCCTTAGAATGAGAAAAAAAAATTCCCCCACAAATACTTATGAAGAAAACCTATTGTAAAGAAACCCATCATACCAGGACACCAAGATGGGGAAGTATCCTATAAGAACCAACAACCCTCTACATAAGGGAAATCAACATCAATTACAAAATAAAAAATTATCTACACAAACCAAATTACCTAACCCTAGGGATAACCAATGAAATAACCTAGACTAGGAAAGGGACCAGAACTACCATCCACCCATCTCACAAGACCCAAACATCCCCCAAACGAACACCAAAAAACTAGAACCAACACCACTCATCCAAAATAAAAACACCTATTAAGAATAACAAATGACACAGTAAGACATATTCAAATGAAATGAACTATTTATATTACAACAAAAAAAGTCCATCACAACTTTACATTGATATGATGAACCTACCACTAATGAGAAATGAGAGAAAGGAATCTTTAAATGTTTCCATACCAATATGGAAACCAAGAACTAGAATGAGGCCCCAAACACCCTCAGCGACTCTTAATAGTGTGTGAGCTTCACCCTGAGACCTGTGGCTGGGGTTCCAATGGATGAAGCATATACTACCTCACAGTCAGGTACTAGCATCATCTGATAAAAACTCCCTCAAGAAACTCTTCCTATAGAACATATTCAGATGAACCTGATGACCAAAATGATGGTAGGTCTTCATAGGGTTGTGACATGATGACTTTGAATGCTGGGACCGATAACATTAATTGCCTACAGCCAGAAGATCCAGTGAACTGGAAACCTGAACCAACGAAAAAAGCTTCCATTAATAGGTTCCTCTGCACACAATTTTTGAGGAAACAATTCATCAACCTACTTCTCAAAATGAGGGTCCTCAGAATACTAGAAACGTTCCTTAATCTCTGGACAAGACCCCTAAGGAAAATTGGTTTCATCTCTTTAAGGAGGTCAATGTAAACTCTTACTGACCGCTTGCCCTGCCAAACACCCTACAATGCTACTACCTTCCTCAACTTCACCTCCTCTAGTATGAACCTTTGGATGATGGTGGTATTGGAGACTTCCCATTTCACCCCAAATTCTACTATTATTGACAAACAACTTCTACAAGTCCACAACCAGACTCTCGAAAAACTCCAGGATAACACAAACCCTAATATCCTCAGGAGTTTCCCACATCCTAAAGTCACACTCTTCTTCTTAAAGATACCTCGCTACCTCTAACAGACATCGATCACTATGATAGAAAAGAAACACTTGAGAAGAACCAGAAATTGGGCATGGATAAATAGAATATTTGGTGACATTTATGGGAGGAATCATCTGAATATCACAACAAACACAAAACCGACACCAGCATGAAGACAAACACAATTGAAATAAACACCTTGAGTCAAAAAAATTAGCTCGGAAGCCAAAAGAATTTAAACACAACCAAAATCACCTTTATTTAGAAATCCCATTTCCATTTCAACTTTCAAATCCTCCTAATTTTATAACCAATTTTTAAATAAAAAACCCACCTTCCACAAAAAAATCACACATTCTAAAATAAATACCAATTTACAAATCCATTTCCCCTTTTCAAATCACTTCATAAAAACAAGGCCATTCTTCTAATTTAAATCACCCATCCATGGACTCCCATGAACAATCACACATATGTTCATCCGTTTCCATCCATGCGTTCCAACATGCACCCTCCATACATACCCTCACATGTAAAAACTCTCATGAGGATCACACGAGTATTTTTATTAGAATGTTTAAAGAAACAAAACAAAATTTAGGCCAAAACTCTTTCAATTTCAAAACCCACTTTACCAATTTAAGACCTTTTAAAAGGAAAATTTTTATTTATAAAAACAATTCCATTTAAAAAACATACTTACAACCAATGGGACAAACAAGTCACTAATTACACCAAACTATTAGCGAGTTAAACTAGTGGCTTTGCCCAACATGGTGACGTGGTAGTGATCCCTGCCCCAAGTAGGGAATAACACTAAGAGGAGCTTGAGCAAGGAACTTGGTCTATGCAGGGGTTGCTACTCCATGTGAGGCCACAACATGACACCGGTTCACCTCTGTTGTCATCCCTAAATTCCAAAACAAAATCAGAAGTCTCCAATTATAGACCACCCATGGTGACTCGAGGATCAGTGTGAGCAAGAGCTCGCAAACCTCTTCCCGAACCTACCTCCCAGATCCCGAAAATCCTAATATCTATCTACTAGACCACCCAAATATCAAGGGCTTTCTCCAATACCATTTTTTCATGAACCAACATGGGATTTAATCTAACCCGACACCCGAACCGATCTATGGCATGTACCAAAGGGCATTCCGGATCCCCACGGGCTGTCAACTAGTTCCAAGAATTAAATATAGACCAAGCGGGAATGATTTTAGACCAAATAAAAACTAGGATCAAACAAAGCATGAAAAATAAGAAACAAGGACAAAAAAAATGGTCATAATAATTAAACAAGCTAATCTAGATATAAAATCTAATTCAATGGAAACAAAACCGAAACTAAAAAAAGATAAACTGAACTATTACCAACACGAACTCCATGTGGCCCAAGGTAATCACTTTTCACAAACCAACCTACTCCAACCATGAGCAGATGAACCAAAAAACTAAAAACTAATATGAACCTATAAAACTACTCAGGCCTACTGGCACCGAGTGGTATAAGTAGTTTTATGAGATCGAAAAATTAGTAGAAAATATCCATAAAATCCATGTGTTTCCTTTCCCAAAATAATCCATTAACACTAGTTTTAAAAAAAGCTATTAAAATAATCTTTTCACATTTTATTAAACAAGAATAGATTTCTTGTTTTTAAATCCAACACAATCCACCTTTTATTTCAAAACAAAATACTATTTAATAAATAAAACCCCAACCAAAAGATACTAGGGTTGTGCTAAAAAAAATAGGCAGGGTAAATAAAAAACTAAGTATAGAAAAATTCTAATGAGAAAATATAGAAAATAATAATGGGATTTTCTAAACATCCCTATAAGTCTCTTGGATGCACTTGGTTCCAAACCACCAACAAAAATATGGTAAATCCTGTAATTCTATAACCAATTGGATTCCCTCAACTGGCCAATCCAGTGGAAAATCCCTCCTGGAATGATAATAAATCTAGGAGGGTACCAACCCGTCTAATCGGGGATGGAAAGAAACATCACTCAATCCTCTAAATGATGCTCATGAACCCATTTTTTTTTAATAATACAATGTATGTAGGAGGCCCATGCACATATGACTCACCTTCCCTGCTGTCACTGCACTTTCCTACCAAAAAACACAGACACCACTCTATGATAATCCATAAAATAAAATCCCTTATATAGAGGTGAACCATATATATATATATATATATACACACCCATAAATTTAACATCACCAAGGTTCCAATCGGTCCATTATACCATATAAAAATTCAAATTGTTTCATGAAACACTTTAGGTTGCCAACTGGGAACACACATTTTCCCAACCACATTATTTTCCAAATTCAACACAAAAAATATATTTTAAATGAAAAAAACCATATGAGACTTTATTATTTACACACCCCAAATAAATTTTCCAAGAACATTTCCAAATCACCATTTTATAAAGAACATGCAACTGGAAAAACATTCCAAATGACCCCTTAAGCTAAACATTCACCAAAACAAACACCAAGATCTAAACAGTCATACCCTATGAGATTTTATTTTATACCATTTTTAAAAGTCACACAAGGGAAACAACATCATTTAATTACCAAATAGAGATATAAGAAAACACATTTATAAGAAAACACCTTTTTTGAAACACCATCTTTATTTGAGGGTACATTCATGTGTGCTCCTAGTGCACACATGGATGTGCCAACATCCAGTGGAACACCTAACATCCATGAAAAATTTATAAATCACCTTAAAAAATACTACTCTCTTTAATCCATACCTATCCATTTTACTTAATTACAAAATTCAATAAGAGTTCATAAAGAAAAAGTGCCCTTCCAAACAAGTTTCAAACTACGCTTAAAGAAATCACTATATTCCACATGAAAATATGAAGTCATAATTGAATCAAGTTTCTGACATGTTTCAAAGATAAAAAATCTCCCAACCATTTCAATTTACACCTAAAGCTTAAGCATCCTTTATCAAACAAAATTTTCAAAAACAAACAGAGTAATAATAAGAGTTTCACTTCGAAAGTTATTTTTAGAAAATGAAATCATCAAGAACACAACAAAATAATTTAACCAAGGGAGTTAACAAGATGTAGATCATGTTTTAAAAATTAATTAATAACAAAAAATCATCATATGGATTTAATTGTAAAGAAAAGGCCTGAAAACACCAATTGGTTGAGTGCGAATGCGATGCGACTCTCAAAGATGGAAGCTCTAAGCCTCCTAGACCCTTCACACACCTTAAAACCCAAAGAAAAAAAGATACAAATAGGACCTAACATATAGGGTTTGACCAAGAGAAGGCCTACCAGAAGGAAACCAATAAATGGAGAAAGGGAAGAGAGAAAAGAGGGAAAGTGGGATAGAAACCCTAAAGACATACCTTGGAAGCTTGAAGATTGAGCCATAGAGGGAAGAGAGAAAAGGGAGAAGGGGACTTAGGAACCATTGGGGCACCCAAAATAAGGGGGAGGATGGGGGGGGGGGGGGTGATTTAGGGTTAAATAGAAGAGAGAGGGAAAAAATAAGACTTGAAAATTTTAATAACCTGGCATGACCATACAGTTTGGCCACACATTTCTCAAAACCGTGTGTTATTCCAAACTATGCAGTTTCCATGTGGATGCCTCTGCCCATGCTGGAAGAAGCCACATGCTTACTTGGGATCAACCACACAACTGTGTGGTAGGTCCTATCGAAATATTTCTACTACCACATAGTTTCCTGCACCTACTGTATGGTGTTTACTAACCATGCTGTAACCATGCTCCACCTGAAAAAACATCCCCAAAAATCCAAAAACCAAAAATTTGGACCGGGAGTCTAACCCGAACCTCAACCAAAAAACCCAAGACTAATAAAAGGATAAAATAAAGGTGTGTATAAGGTTATGGTGTGACAATTATCCTGATTTCCTTTATAACAATTTATTTCTTATGATATAAAACCCCTCTTGATGATTTTATTATAACTTTTTTGAACTAAATACTTTTTATGTTTGTTTCCTCAGGAAAATTCACTCTTCTTTTGGAAATTATATGTAGGAATATTATTTTCACCTTTTTTTAAAATTTCATCCCAATGATGGATCTTCCATCATTATAAACTCTTTTAAAATTATTTTACCATCTAATTTTGATACAATATTATATTTGTATGAACCTATTTTATTACAACATTTATTAAAAACATCATAGATATTTCCAATTTTTTCAAATATTTTTAATGTAGATAGATTTTTCATAATTTGTGTATATTTCTATTCTCTAGATTTCTTACCCTAGAAGAAATATTACTTTTATCTTCATCATTTATTGAATTATACCATTAATCCAATTTATACCCCACATACCTATTACAGCTCTAAAAAATCATTATAAACCTTGTCCATCATTTCTCTATTGAATACTATTTTGGATATTACAATTTTAGAGCGTGATGTTTTTGGGATTTATCGACCACTAGCTGGGATGTTTTTGTGAGACCAACTTCCACACATCTTATTCTATCAAACAAAGACATGGTTATAGGATTATATATATTTTTATTCACCCATACTTGTTTATATTTTTATTTTAAACCTTCATTATCCATGAAAATAGATTTAGATATTTCATTTTAATCAAGTATGGATGACATCATTTCTTTTAAAACTTATTGAGAAAGACAATAATATTATCTCATGATATTATTTTCACAGTTTATAAGCCTCTTGTCAATATATTACTTAAAGGAACATTTTGTGGTAGCCAAAATTCTTTCAAAAACATATTATAAATACCTAGCTTGAGTATTCTATAAATATTAAATTTTAATCTTATGCTCAACAAATCTAATGTTAAGAATGTATTTTTCATATTTAATCACCTTCCATTTTTCTTCACCTTCCTTCTTAATTATTTAAATATACTCATCATGAAAATTGATTTTTTTCTTACAGTAATGTGTGTAGCACATTTACTCTCTTATCATTGAAATCTATTTGGGAATTTTTGATAGAAAGATATTCTTAAAGTGAATGGGATTTTTACTCAAATTAATTGGTGTCCACATCCTAATCTTGGATGGAATGGAGTAACTCTTCATAAAATATGCAGAACATTTCATCTAGATTGTAACACCCCAAGATTTCATAGTGTGTTATTTCTTCAAAATAATTCAATAAATTGCACTACACGCAACACTGAGTTCAATCACACCATTAAATGAGGTCATGAATATTATTAACTACATTTTGAACTTTATATAATCCTTATAATTTTAGAATCCCTATTATGAGTTTCTTAGTCATAATGCAAGAACAGATTCATTTTCAGTATTTCACTTTTATCAACTTCTAATAGTGAAACCTTTTTAAATACAATATTTTAAACTTTTTGACTAAATGGGGACATCAAAAATTTAAAATGAAACACCCCAAGCTTCCACGGTACGTTTCCCTTTGAATAATGTGATAGCGTGTGTTGTACGCAACACCGAGTTCTAACACACCATAACTAATTAAACTAGCCGTTGTGAATAGTAATACCTACTTTTTGAATTCATATATATTCTATATTTCAAAATGGACTTCATTTTTGGATTCGGAATATCAAAATTAGCCTAGGGTGAAATTTTGGTACATTTCGGATAACTTTCATATTTTGATGAATAGTGAAAATTACTAAATTTTAATTAAAAACAACTTTTTTAATCAAAATAATTAATAGTGATAAATTGTGAATTTGAGTGGTTTAAAAGTATATTTAGAATATATTTTTACCATTTAATATAATTTTGGTCATTGGACATAATTTTACAATTAAATCAAATATAAACAAGTGTCAATCTTTTCATAGTTATTACCTCTTAAAAACACGCTTTTTGTTTTGACAGCGGGAATTAATTTTAAATTAATTTCTGCCACTTCTGTGTTTTGAATCTAGGAAAATGGATTCCATATTTGGAATCAGGATGTCCAAATTATGTAAATAGGTAACTTTTATTTTTACACATTTTGAATAATTACTGCGGTAAATATTTTATTTACCATGGTTAAAGGGTAAATCCGGTAAATAAGGGTTAAAAAATAATATTATAATAATACAAAATTACCCTAAGACGTGTCCTAAACTTATTGGTGGACACATACCCGACCATGAGCATCCTTGGGTCAATTTGGGGACCCCTTGGAGCCACTTGTATGTGGTAGGGACACATTATATTAATAAAGTTAAAATAAAAATAAAAATGGCATAAGCTTACATCTTTTAGAAGAACAATTTTTACATAGGGTTATACATGTTGGATTTTCGATTATAAATATTCATTAGAAAGCTAAAACTATTTCCTACATAATGATATTTTATTTATAATTTTTAGACATTAAATATTTTATTTTATTTATGACACGATGATGATGCAGTAATTACTAAAATAGTAAAAAATTAAAATAATTGATCTTATAAATACCCAAATAATTACAATATGAAACTTTTAATGAATTAAACTAATTTTCTATGATAATATGATATATTAGGATTGATTTAATTGACTTTGTTCGAAGTAATCAATCTGTTAGGAGTTTCACAAAAATCAACTATTGAATAGTGTCAAAATTGACATAAAAGAGTTCTTAAAACAAATATTATATTATTAATTGATATTAAATTCCTAAAAATCTAAGGTTCGGCCAAGAGACTTATATTATTATAGGTTCCTCATTAATGGACCACTTGGGGGTCGCTTGGATGTATATAGTAAGTTTATTAACCATATTATATAAAAATACAAAGAGACATTGTAAAAGTGAAACTAATTAACTTAGAGTTAATACTTAAAGATAAGGTTAATATAAGTACCCAAACCTGTCTAAATTCTATTGGTTGAGTGGTTTTCAACCTATCCCCACCTTAACCTTTGAATAGTCAACTTTGGAGCCATTAGAAACCGAATATGAATTTATTATAAATTAATATTTCTAGCTTTTCCAAAGGTGCCCCTCACCCCTCTTATAAAAGGGCACTCCTACTTCTCATTTATTCACACCTCTCAAGCCACTTGGCTCGTCCAAACTCTGCCCAACTAAGCTCCCCACATCCCTCTCCTACTCCTTGAAGCTTCCCCTTAGGCAGAAAGAATTTCAAGAAGTCCTTTGGTTCCAACCAACGTGAGTTACCTAAATTAAAGGTAACAATTTCTCTTAAAGTATTTTCATTTATTTTGCTTCTCCAACCCCCAAAATCTTTTTATTTAATTTCTTTTGTAACAAAACCAGTATACTAAATATACTAGGATGTTGTTATAAGAAGGATTCAAACTACACATACACACAACTCCATCTAATGGATGATGAACATAATGTTTCTGTGGATGGAAAACTAACGCCTCACGAAACGATGATTGTTCAAATACATCTTACCACCTCTCATGGTGGCCATTATGATGGCACTGTAATTAAATATGATATTAATGATATATATTTTATATATAAGCTTCTGTAATTCCATTTTATTTCATTCCATTATTCGTTTCATGTTGTATATACATACGATAATTTCATTTGAGGAAGTGCGGACTACCGCCCCCTTAAAATGATATGACTCGTTCATACCACACATGGAACGTATAAAGGATGGTGTTAATGAACTTAAGTAACATATATAAAATATTATATTATACTGGAATAGTAATATACCTATGTATCATTTGGATTTGATTCTTTTAAAATGAAAATCAAATGGAAGTAGCGTTCGTGCGTACGTACGGACTACCGTCTCCACGAACGCGATAAGATTCATTCTCCATCATATCCATTCAAGTATTATTCTCATTTTAGGGTTAAAAATAATGTTAATGTCATTCTGATTATGAATAAGATATAATCTATCCATTACAAACATGTCTTACGTAACCAAACATTTAAGAAGAACGAATCGATTATCACCTGAAACGACGATAATACTAAGATATTATTAATAAAGCAATGTTAAAAGATCATATATGATATCATATTAATGTATATGATTCTTGTATAATTTAATAACAATTATTTCACCATTATACAGGAGGTTAACCTACCCCAACAAAGGAAAAGTACAAGGTAAGGGTTATTTCACAATCTCTTCATTATCCGAGGTTGTTTATACGTAATAATCTACTGGGATCTCTTTATCATCCACATCCATGTTTCTTCGAAATGTATTTCAAAACATTTTTACTATTTACAAGAATATGGGTTAATGTCATTTATACCCTTGTTTGACTTTTTTATAAGAGGTTTATAAAGGAATCTTTCCGTCGTTTTCAAAACAAGGTCCTTTTTAACCTTTTCGACAGAATTGAGGTAAGAATGTTTTTTTTAACTTATATGGCGGGCGCGGTTATTTTACGCCGTTATAAAATCTTCAAAGCTTTCCTTACAAGCTTATAAGAATATTTTCAAAGAAAATGTTTTATTTTATATGGATCTTAAATGATTTCAAAATAAAAGGAGATATTTCTTTAAAAAGAATTTTGATTTCATCTATGTCAACATCCTTTGATGGATTTTAAGATTATTTGAAGTTGATTTATTATGTTACAAAACTTCTATATTGTATTGAAGGTTTTGTGATATGTTTGACTGTGGATGTGCTATTTTTATACCATTCATAGTTTATGGTGAAAGTATTGACATTTCGTATGCTAGTTTTAATACGAATGTTTATGTTATGTTTAAACCTTTTCATATGGGAATGCATTGGACTTAATAAGTGACGGGTGGAGCCCGCTATAGCTCCTCGATGCATCGGTAGGTCTCATGAGACAAACTAGTGTCTTGGCACAAGGCCTTGACAAAATCTTATTTGTAGTCTTGGCACGAGGCCTTGGCTATGTGGTTATGATAGTCTGGCATTATGCATTCCATAATTATGAAAGTGGTTATTGATTTTGCATGTGATTATTCGATTAGTAGAATATCCATGTGAGTAAGTAAATGGCATTATTTCATTCTATTTATGCCATACCATGTTTAAAGTTCATGTTTGAAAGGCTTTTGTTTTAGTTATACATTGCCTTAAAAGTTTATTCTTATTTATGAAAGTTTCCGCTATATTGTTATCCTTACTGGGCATTTGAGCTCACCCCTTTTCTATGTTTTATTTTTTCCCAGGAAGTGAAGAAGTAAGTTATGAATGACCTGCAGGGATATTATGTGGGGATATGAGTGTGGATTATGGAGACAATATGTTGTTTTAGTAGTTTTTCGTTTAATGATGTAATGTAAAACTTATGAATATATCTAGTGTTTCCAAGGCTACTAAACCAATCGGTCTTTCGAGATTTGATCTTTCTTGTGATCATGCCAATGTTATGTAATTAATGCACCGACTCTGGGCAACTGGGGTCGGGGCGTTACAGTTGGTATCAGAGGAAGTTTAGTACAAACCTTGGAATCTAGATTTAGATAAACTCTGATTAGAGCACGTAGACCTAAGATGAACTTTGAGGATTAGTATAGAAGAACTTCCTAGAATTTTGGTATTGTAGAGATTTTGTGAGTTTTCCGAGCAATACATCCCTGTCTGGATACGAGCAGGTAGAGGCGGCTCTGGCACAGATGTACCTAGGGGTAAAACCCGAAAACACCGCTTTGAGCTAGACTCGAACGGGAACTGGTGCACGACAACGGGCCTTGCTGCACTCTTGGTTACGACACTCCCGGGGGATATGCTTAGGATAACTCTCATTTTCTTTACAAATCATTTTGAAGGGATTATGAGTATATACTTCCTCAAAGAAAACATTCTTATGATTATGGATTATATCCATAAATAGTTCAATTTATGTTAAGTGTTTTATAAGTATGGGATTATTTATTTTGATTCATAAACTGATCTAGTGTATGCCATTGTTTAGAAATGGCGCCCAGTAGAAGGAATGAGAACTCCAGAAATGCACATGATCCAAAGAGAAGGAAGGATCATATATTTCATGGTCTTAAGCTAGAATTTATAAGAGAAATAGCCTCCCATGTATTATCATCATATGAAGAAATAATATCATGTGTTGATAAGATAAGTAAAGAGTTTACTGAGTCCTATGGCTTTGAAGGGAATCAAGAGAAGAAAAGGATGGAAGAGAGAAAGATGGATAAAGGGAAAAGGGAAAAGAAGAATTTTCCCATATGTGGTAACTGTGGAAAGAAACACCCTGGAACTTGCCTGAAAGGAATGAGAGTTTGTTATAAGTGTGGAGGAAAAGGGCACAAAGTACGTGACTGCAAGGGTAAGAAAATGGTTTTAAATGTACAATGCTTCATTTGCAAGGAGTTTGGACACTACGCGAACCTATGTCCCAGTCATCAGACTATGCCGCAAATGATGTTATTGGATAATAATCAAGTTATGATACTACCACAGATGAAGTGGAATGATTAGAGTTCTTATGTTGATTATGTCAATTGAGTGTTGTATCAACAATGTACTTGTTACAATAATCATGGAGTATATAAGGATTGTACTGCAGTACTATTTCATTAAGGACTTGAGATTGTGTGGAACAAAGAAAAGTGACTCAATAGCAGGATAAATTTTTGGAAAATATATGGTTGAGAGAATGATAAATCATAATATAGTTCTGATACTGAGGTAGTGATTTTGGAATAATACATGATTGTTTTGGATAAATTATATTGGATATTCTGGACTACCTTGGAAATGATTAATGATTTTTATATTCCATCATTGTTGGGGTTTAAAACATTTTTGGATTAATGAAGTATATCCAGCATTCTATATGGAATAAGGGAGCATGAATGCAATCAATAAAGAATATGGTAATTCAGGATGTTTCAGTGTATTAAAAGAATACATGATGAAGGTATTCATATGCTATTACGGGGTAAAAAGGATCTACATTATGCTTACCTTCCTTATAAATGTTGGACTGTGAGTTTGGACAGAAGTATTTTGGATAGTTCTAGTTTGGATTATTTTGGATTGCCATAAAAGGACAACCCGGAGGTTGGGCGGCAACCCGTCGCGTCCGGCAAGGCTGCGAGACTTGAACCCGCAACCGAAGGGCGACAAGGGTGTAACACCTACCACTGGCCCACGGGATGTCCTGGATTAAATAATGTAGTTTTTTTTAAAAGATCTGGTAGATGAATTATAAATTCGTTTATTTTGGAACCCTCTATGAATAGTATAAATAGAATTTTTTTTACGAGTGAATGATGAGTTTTGGTAGAAATTTATTAATGGATAAAACTCTAATTATAAACTAAGTATATCTCCTTATGATCTTAGCCAATCTCATAAATAAATTCCTCATCATTAATAAAAGGAACTTAGAACAAAAATGTTGTCCTAGATGGTACCTTAAATCATCACTAATTTATGGCTTTGGGATTGTTGGCCTTTTCATAGCCATGTTCTCTACCACTCTCCATCAGATAATTGATGGCTAGATTTTTCTTCCATATCCATATTTTCTTACATGGAACCCTAGTATGTGTTATTTTCGGTAATCTTCATACTTTCCACTCTTTATTTTAAATAGAGGCCTCATTAATTCATTTTTCGATGTGGGATTTCAACTAAGATATTTTGAAACGTCAAAAATGTGTTATCCTAATACCCTATGTTTTGTTGAACCGATGGTATTTCAAATCATCATAGATTGATGAATTTAAGGACCTCAATTATACACTTGTTTGTGATTGATGAACTCAATCACTACCTATAAATATTTACGTTTTTCCTCCGATTATATGTCTCTAATTTCCACCAATGTTCTCCTAATCGAGATCATAATTTGGTGGTGACCCTTTGATTTCTCTTTTCCTCATATTAAGACTAAATTTTAGTAACCCAATTTCCGATGTGGTTTTTCCCACAAATATATTTTCTACTTTCAACCTTTTATTTTTGAAGAACAATTTCAAATTGCGAGGACGCAATTTATTGAAGGAGGGGAGAATGTAACACCCCAAGATTTCATAGTGTGTTATTTCTTCAAAATAATTCAATAACTTGCACTACACGCAACACTGAGTTCAATCACACCATTAAATGAGGTCATGAATATTATTAACTACATTTTGAACTTTATATAATCCTTATAATTTTAGAATCCCTATTATGAGTTTCTTAGTCATAATGCAAGAACAGATTCATTTTCAGTATTTCACTTTTATCAACTTCTAATAGTGAAACCTTTTTAAATACAATATTTTAAACTTTTTGACTAAATGGGGACATCAAAAATTTAAAATGAAACACCCCAAGCTTCCACGGTACGTTTCCCTTTGAATAATGTGATAGCGTGTGTTGTACGCAACACCGAGTTCTAACACACCATAACTAATTAAACTAGCCATTGTGAATAGTAATACCTACTTTTTGAATTCATATATATTCTATATTTCAAAATGGACTTCATTTTTGGATTCGGAATATCAAAATTAGCCTAGGGTGAAATTTTGGTACATTTCGGATAACTTTCATATTTTGATGAATAGTGAAAATTACTAAATTTTAATTAAAAACAACTTTTTTAATCAAAATAATTAATAGTGATAAATTGTGAATTTGAGTGGTTTAAAAGTATATTTAGAATATATTTTTACCATTTAATATAATTTTGGTCATTGGACATAATTTTACAATTAAATCAAATATAAACAAGTGTCAATCTTTTCATAGTTATTACCTCTTAAAAACACGCTTTTTGTTTTGACAGCGGGAATTAATTTTAAATTAATTTCTGCCACTTCTGTGTTTTGAATCTAGGAAAATGGATTCCATATTTGGAATCAGGATGTCCAAATTATGTAAATAGGTAACTTTTATTTTTACACATTTTGAATAATTACTGCGGTAAATATTTTATTTACCATGGTTAAAGGGTAAATCCGGTAAATAAGGGTTAAAAAATAATATTATAATAATACAAAATTACCCTAAGACGTGTCCTAAACTTATTGGTGGACACATACCCGACCATGAGCATCCTTGGGTCAATTTGGGGACCCCTTGGAGCCACATGTATGTGGTAGGGACACATTATATTAATAAAGTTAAAATAAAAATAAAAATGGCATAAGCTTACATCTTTTAGAAGAACAATTTTTACATAGGGTTATACATGTTGGATTTTCGATTATAAATATTCATTAGAAAGCTAAAACTATTTCCTACATAATGATATTTTATTTATAATTTTTAGACATTAAATATTTTATTTTATTTATGACACGATGATGATGCAGTAATTACTAAAATAGTAAAAAATTAAAATAATTGATCTTATAAATACCCAAATAATTACAATATGAAACTTTTAATGAATTAAACTAATTTTATATGATAATATGATATATTAGGATTGATTTAATTGACTTTGTTCGAAGTAATCAATCTGTTAGGAGTTTCACAAAAATCAACTATTGAATAGTGTCAAAATTGACATAAAAGAGTTCTTAAAACAAATATTATATTATTAATTGATATTAAATTCCTAAAAATCTAAGGTTCGGCCAAGAGACTTATATTATTATAGGTTCCTCATTAATGGACCACTTGGGGGTCGCTTGGATGTATATAGTAAGTTTATTAACCATATTATATAAAAATACAAAGAGACATTGTAAAAGTGAAACTAATTAACTTAGAGTTAATACTTAAAGATAAGGTTAATATAAGTACCCAAACCTGTCTAAATTCTATTGGTTGAGTGGTTTTCGACCTATCCCCACCTTAACCTTTGAATAGTCAACTTTGGAGCCATTAGAAACCGAATATGAATTTATTATAAATTAATATTTCTAGCTTTTCCAAAGGTGCCCCTCACCCCTCTTATAAAAGGGCACTCCTACTTCTCATTTATTCACACCTCTCAAGCCACTTGGCTCGTCCAAACTCTGCCCAACTAAGCTCCCCACATCCCTCTCCTACTCCTTGAAGCTTCCCCTTAGGCAGAAAGCATTTCAAGAAGTCCTTTGGTTCCAACCAAAGTGAGTTACCTAAATTAAAGGTAACAATTTCTCTTAAAGTATTTTCATTTATTTTGCTTCTCCAACCCCCAAAATCTTTTTATTTCATTTCTTTTGTAACAAAACCAGTATCCTAAATATACTAGGATGTTGTTATAAGAAGGATTCAAACTACACATACACACAACTCCATCTAATGGATGATGAACATAATGTTTCTGTGGATGGAAAACTAACGCCTCACGAAACGATGATTGTTCAAATACATCTTACCACCTCTCATGGTGGCCATTATGATGGCACTGTAATTAAATATGATATTAATGATATATATTTTATATATAAGCTTCTGTAATTCCATTTTATTTCATTCCATTATTCGTTTCATGTTGTATATACATACGATAATTTCATTTGAGGAAGTGCGGACTACCGCCCCCTTAAAATGATATGACTCGTTCATACCACACATGGAACGTATAAAGGATGGTGTTAATGAACTTAAGTAACATATATAAAATATTATATTATACTGGAATAGTAATATACCTATGTATCATTTGGATTTGATTCTTTTAAAATGAAAATCAAATGGAAGTAGCGTTCGTGCGTACGTACGGACTACCGTCTCCACGAACGCGATAATATTCATTCTCCATCATATCCATTCAAGTATTATTCTCATTTTAGGGTTAAAAATAATGTTAATGTCATTCTGATTATGAATAAGATATAATCTATCCATTACAAACATGTCTTACGTAACCAAACATTTAAGAAGAACGAATCGATTATCACCTGAAACGACGATAATACTAAGATATTATTAATAAAGCAATGTTAAAAGATCATATATGATATCATATTAATGTATATGATTCTTGTATAATTTAATAACAATTATTTCACCATTATACAGGAGGTTAACCTACCCCAACAAAGGAAAAGTACAAGGTAAGGATTATTTCACAATCTCTTCATTATCCGAGGTTGTTTATACGTAATAATCTACTGGGATCTCTTTATCATCCACATCCATGTTTCTTCGAAATGTATTTCAAAACATTTTTACTATTTACAAGAATATGGGTTAATGTCATTTATACCCTTGTTTGACTTTTTTATAAGAGGTTTATAAAGGAATCTTTCCGTCGTTTTCAAAACAAGGTCCTTTTTAACCTTTTCGACAGAATTGAGGTAAGAATGTTTTTTTTAACTTATACGGCGGGCGCGGTTATTTTACGCCGTTATAAAATCTTCAAAGCTTTCCTTACAATCTTATAAGAATATTTTCAAAGAAAATGTTTTATTTTATATGGATCTTAAATGATTTCAAAATAAAAGGAGATATTTCTTTAAAAAGAATTTTGATTTCATCTATGTCAACATCCTTTGATGGATTTTAAGATTATTTGAAGTTGATTTATTATGTTACAAAACTTCTATATTGTATTGAAGGTTTTGTGATATGTTTGACTGTGGATGTGCTATTTTTATACCATTCATTGTTTATGGTGAAAGTATTGACATTTCGTATGCTAGTTTTAATACGAATGTTTATGTTATGTTTAAACCTTTTCATATGGGAATGCATTGGACTTAATAAGTGACGGGTGGAGCCCGCTATAGCTCCTCGATGCATCGGTAGGTCTCATGAGACAAACTAGTGTCTTGGCACAATGCCTTGACAAAATCTTATTTGTAGTCTTGGCACGAGGCCTTGGCTATGTGGTTATGATAGTCTGGCATTATGCATTCCATAATTATGAAAGTGGTTATTGATTTTGCATGTGATTATTCGATTAGTAGAATATCCATGTGAGTAAGTAAATGGAATTATTTCATTCTATTTATGCCATACCATGTTGAAAGTTCATGTTTGAAAGGCTTTTGTTTTAGTTATACAATGCCTTAAAAGTTTATTCTTATTTATGAAAGTTTCCGCTATATTGTTATCCTTACTGGGCATTTGAGCTCACCCCTTTTCTATGTTTTATTTTTTCCCAGGAAGTGAAGAAGTAAGTTATGAATGACCTGCAGGGATATTATGTGGGGATATGAGTGTGGATTATGGAGACAATATGTTGTTTTAGTAGTTTTTCGTTTAATGATGTAATGTAAAACTTATGAATATATCTAGTGTTTCCAAGGCGACTAAACCAATCGGTCTTTCGAGATTTGATCTTTCTTGTGATCATGCCAATGTTATGTAATTAATGCACCGACTCTGGGCAACTGGGGTCGGGGCGTTACATAGATCCCCACTATTTTTTCATTTTATTTGAATTAATTTGAGATATTAATACAAGCTAAAACCCTTTCATGAAAATCTCTACAGACATTATAAATTATACCTTCAAGATGGGTGTTTTATTCTTAATGTATTTTAAAATTACATAAACTAAAGAAAACAATTCTATGAGAAAAACACATTAAAAATTTTAAAGCACAAAATGGTATATCTTAAGAACATATGGATATATAACAATAAATGTTTAGTTACTCTTGGGGAACGTTTATGTATGAATTTTTAAACACATAAAGATAAATTTACATCTTTATATTTTTTAGGTAGATGGTTTTTCCAATTAATTAGAGGTAATATGAACCACATTTTCTTCATTCAAGAGTGATATCTACTTCAAATTCCTCTTTCATTCTTTCTCCTATCCACGATGGTCTTGGTAGAGATTTAATTCTAACCCAATACAATAGATTCATTACCAAAACTTCACTTCATTGTTAATATAGAAGAAAATATAAAATCATAAATATAAAAAAACATCAAAGTAGATAATCTGATAGAGGTAAACCTAATCTTTGATCCAAACTTTTTGAAAAACTTTAGGACATGTTCAACATTGATATGCGGTGAATCAATGTTAGGTAATATTCAAAACACTTCAACCATTTTTTTCCCTTTACATTTCACACCTATTAGGATATTGATTTTTTTATTCTCAATTCCTTTTTTGTATACATGTAGATGATATAAAGTAAAGGATAACATAAAATGTTTTTATAAGGTTAACTACTAAATACAAGTATCTAATACTTACTATGTTTGGTGGTGACCAATATATATATATATATATATTATCCACTATAAATAGGTACTAATTATAGTTGATTATATCTAAAAAATTAATGAATCTTGGTATGGTTCTCTATATTTTAGTAGGGGGATATAAAATAATCTAGATTTCTAAGACTGACAAAATCCAAGTCCAAATGTAGCTTCTTATGGTTTTTTATATAGCTTATATTGACAATTTTCAACTTATTAATGTTATTTACATCATTAATAAATTCATCCTTAAGATGATATTTTATTATTATAACTATTCTTCTTTGTTATCCCCCTTTCCTTATTTTATTGTTTAGTATATAGTAGAATAAAATCACTAACTACCTTATTTTTTTATTCTATTACATTGAATTTAAGTCCCTTAATTTCTCTATATGAAATGGGATACACAAATAATTCTTATCCTTTTAACTTTCATGAAAATATTATCTAATTCTATCATGACCCCTTCCCTAAAATGGTATACCTCCTAGACCATCAATGAAGGGACATAAATAATGGTCCTTGATTCCTACCTCCAATAGGCCCCAGGTGGGCGACAAGTACCGAGGGTATAAAAATATAACATATGGGAGTAATTACACTCTTATATAATAAAACCAAGCGATATTATATCAACCATAAAGAATCTTAATGAGTTAATATAAAATAAAGGTAACAAAAACTATCCCATAATTCACATATAAATAAAACAAATAAAAAATATCTCCAAATAAATACCCAAAAGAAAATCCAATGGAAGTGATATAAAAAACCCTAAAGTATGATCTAGGGATGTCCATAATGGTCCAATTAGTACTCATG
Organism: Viscum album; assembly: GCA_963277665.1. NCBI lineage: Eukaryota > Viridiplantae > Streptophyta > Magnoliopsida > Santalales > Viscaceae > Viscum > Viscum album. The sequence goes on along the minus strand of OY728158.1, from coordinate 856,483,822 downwards.
GAAACCTGAAAAATAGTTTTTATATACATATGGTGATCATACATGTATACTCAGTAGGATCACACCCACAATATCTTGTGCACATGTGAAAAGAGAATACTAATACACTAGTGAGAAAACATCATAACCAACAACACCCACAAGATAACTAATCAAACCCATAATCACCAAGGAAATATAATAAGATAAAACATAAAGGTATAATATCATAATAATAACCATATAAAAAGGGCACCACATAACAATTTCTCAATTGTTTGCCACTCTTTCACCCCAATATCATACACCATGACACCCCTATCTCTTATGTATAATCTTTACCTTATAAATTCATTCCATAAAATCACATCTCACTCAAAGAAAACATTGTTCATCACATCACATATTCAAAGAAGACACCTAGGCCCAAACATCACATCCTGCCCATAGACACAAGATATGTCTCATCAAAATCAAAATTATAACTCGGATAGTTGGGTATCGTGACCTTGAAGGAAATCAACCTCATTCTATTCTCATACCATGCATGAACCCTAGTAAAAAAGACCTCATCATGTCATCAAACAAAACAACTAGGGTAATTCTTAATTTTTTCCATCACAAATCATGCATATCTATCTCATATAGAAGAGATAATAGGGAATAAGGGAAACCAAATATCCATCCTCACTATATATATGTTGGAAAAAATAACCACAACACATATAGGTGCTGTTACATGGTTCTTGACATGGGTGGGGTGCATCTACAAATCACAATAGGAATAAAATTTATATATAACATCCTATAGACGAATTCCTAACCTATGGGATCATAATAACAATATCATCCCAACTAAAAAAACATCCCCAAGGCCTAAAAAAGAATACATACTTTCTCTAGCACCTCTAAATTGATAGATTCACACAAGCACACAAAATACACAATATACGTACCACATTTCTCTTAAAATTATACCAATTTTTATATTTTACCATTACTAACAAATCCCATTGATCCATCCTATTTATTTCATATTAAAAAAAACCACATTAACCACACATCCCATTTTAATTCACGTGTTCACTAGCCATTCAAACCCATTCCATTTTAGATTCATTATTAAATTTTGATTATTCACTACCAGAAAACTAGAACAAAAAACAAATAACGCAACAACATCCCAGATTTTTCATGTCAATAAGCCCCATATTACCACAATTTCACATCACAAACATATCTATATCACAACCACCATATATGAAACCCACATCTTATCACATCTACTCCACAAACCACAACCTCATATCACAACCAATTTTACATTTTTAACATATATTGTTTCGTATTTTAAGAGGGGGATTCTCATCACATTTACCTTTCTTTTCAAGGGAATTCTCAAACGATGAATAATTTCAATGGGAAGCCAAATTATTAGATAAATATATGTTCTTATTAAATTTTATTCAAGGTGATATAGGAAAATCACATAACAAGGGGTTAACAAACATATTGAATACAACACAAGAAAATACCCCAAGATCCATGATTTTTAGAAAGGAATCATGCATGTAAAGTCTTAATAATAATAATATAAAAGTAGAAACCATGAATTTTATTCCACTTCCTATTAAATTTTAATTAAATCATTTAGTTATCTTTATTAAGATAGTGAATAATAACTCCCTAAAGGAAAAAAAATCATGATCCCTCCCACATGTACAACTAGAAGGAAGACGAAAGATACCTTACCTCAGAGAAGCTTTCTGAAACATTACCCATGGTGGGAACAAGAGTGATACAACCATCAACCTCATGAATGAGATAAAACTCCTCAATTAAACTAGAATATGATAACCCACATTATTCCCATACCAAATCATCACTAAAATCAATGATTCCCTTAACAAGATCCTTCTACAGATGAAGAACATGGAGAAAATAGGGATAAGGGAAGAAGGAAACACACCTAGAACAACAAAAGATTGATTTACCATGTTGGTGATTGAATTTAATGAAAATGTGTTGAATTTCCTCTTAGGGATGCAATTGGGTCCCCCAAGAATCCAGAAAAATTCCAAAAAATTGATAGGGTTTGAGATGTTTTTGATTTTATTACATGTTAGTAAAATATAATAACACTAAAAAACACCCTTCACAAGGGAAAAAATTGCTAAAAAGGGATAGAACCACTGTTCAAGGGAAGGGAATGTTCAATAATGGTTCTGGTCAAAGCTATATCCAAGAAACATGGTGATCGCGACACCATAGAACCAAAAAATAGGGAAGATACTATAATGCTTGAGGAACCACATAACCATGGATCAATCATTGAGAAAAGGTCTGCACCATAACCTTTCTCCATGGCATAGCTACCCCAAAAACAACAGAACCACAAAACTCACCCCTTATGAACTATATGCTGTAATAAGCCTCTCCATGCCACATCTATGACCAAATGTATGAAGCTCATAAATTCTTCCCTCGGGATCCATGACATAACAGACCACTCCAAGTCATAGCCATACCAAAAAATGAAAGAACCATAAAAAATCATCCTCCAAGCATATATTCCATAGCTGGAATCTCTATTCTATAGTGACCATTTTTATAATGCAATAAAATACTCAACACTATGGGATCCTTCTCAATTGAAATTTCATCTACAAAATTTCCTTTTCTCTTAAAATTTCTTAGAAAAACCCTCAAAAACCTCAATCACAAGAATTTACACAAATTTATATGTTGGAAGGTTTGAACTATTACATATTATTCTTCTCCTCATTAATTATGTAAAAAATAAATACAAACCACTCTCTTCACTTTTCCTCTCTTATTCCATTATCCATCTTCTTATTCTTCTATAATGATTATTTTCTACACTAGTTCTTTTCTTCATGGCTTCAAATCTGAACATGTTTAGAGGATTATTATCAAAAAGTCACATTGACTTACTTGTGACATGAAAAATATTCTTAATTTAATAACTATTCTAAAACAATGTAACACATATTTGTTTTTGTAAACTATAAGAATGTATATCACAATAATTAGTTATAACTTCTGTTACTTCTTCCTCATTTATTATATTTTATTTTCATTCAAAATATTACGTGAGTGAAATATTTTTAATTTCCAAGATTATTTTTAAATTATAAACTTTGGATATCAACTAAAATTATCTTCCACTAGATCCAAATCTTTAGAAATATCTTCGAGTAATGTAAAATGTTAGAAGGCTCAACATCATCTGCTCCCATGATAATTATTATAAAACTTAAATTATAATAAACACACATAATAATTTTATGTTAATATATAGTAATTGATTATAGTTCTTCATTCTTAAAACCTGATCCTTTAATTAGGGATAAATTGCATTTATTTAAAAATAAAATAAATATAAATTCTTCTCTAATAAATATAGTCTTGGATCCTTCTTTATATACATAACCACATTCTTTCTTCAAAATATTCATTATTTAATAACTGAAATCCACTAAAAATTTATTGGCCTATATGCATTAATTCATGAGAATTATATGCTCTTGGAACATTTATTGTGAGATAATTACTATAGTTATTTTCTGGAGAAACACCTAAAACATTACCTAAATCATTATGTCTTTTGGAATCATGGATTAAACTGAATCCTTATAATTATCATTTCAATGAATTTCATTTTACATGGAATATCCTAGATTATCTATGTCTTAAATTCTTATGAACATTTCATACTCATTGCCAAAATATTTCATTCATGCATTTAAATTTTTTATACCTTAGTAAGGTAATATAGTCATGAAGACATATGATCAATGAAATATTCTCAACATCATATTAATATAATCGGAGTCTTATACTCATACCTAGAGGATTACACTCCTACTTAATAATAGAAATGACTTAATCTTCTTGACAACATCATCTTTTATTTAATTTTTTTCACTTGGTATCCATATTTATTAAACATCATTTCTTGAATATTAATCTTATTATGATGTTTTATCGATGAAGATTTTCATAAGAGAATCACCTATAATTTCAAGATCTTTATTTCCCACACACAATGATTATTCTTCCTCTGTTATTCTATCAATATCTAGGCCTTATCCTCTATAATTTATATAGAAAACACTTCACATTTGATATAGTTCAAGGTATCTCCACCTAATGTGCAACTCATGATTGATCATTCTTAAATCAGAGTAGGTCCATGATCAATTCATTAAATCATAAAAGTTTTGTGCTCATTCACATAGAAGATCCATGAACACCATGAGGAAGGTTATCATGACATCATAGAATATTATTTCAGAATTCTCAATCCATATAATCTAACACCACATAGTAATATTCCACAAAAGCAAAGTCCATAGAGTCATAGTCTATAGAAGTATTATAAGGCCCCAGCCTTAAACCTTACTTAATCTTGAGTTACTACAAGATTACACATTGATGATCTTTTTAGGTTTAGAGTTTTAGAGAATTAGATCATAAAACTTTCATTACATTCCACATTTAAACAAAGTTGTTACATAAAAGATAGTATTAATTTTTCCCATCAATGGAAACATATTTAAAATAAAACATGGATTCTTTCTTGACACTTCCTTGACACTATCATCATATCATGTAACCTTCCCTTGACCTGTGAAAAACATTTCAAAAACTTGGGATGAGCATAAAAAGCTCAGTAAGGGATATAAAAATATGGAAAGGAAACATGAGTACATGTATACATAAGAATGAAATCATACTTTACCCACAAAACATAATCACTTTAACATACCTCATAAATCATGAATAAATCATAGAAATCATAAGACATAAAGGTAACTTGAGGCATTCATAGCATTCTTATGTAGGGAGTAACCCTCTTGGTTACGTTTGGAATACCCACCACGGTATATTCCCTAAATCTCTTCGAAAAAACCTTAACGTTTCACTCCTTCGCGTTACCCAATGCATTGGAGAGCTATATCGGGCTCACCTGCCCTTAGTTTATCACGGAACAACCCATCTTCATAACAATGCCCAAGAACCATAACATAATCTTATCACATAAAACATGCATAAAGGAAACATAACATTTCCACCTTTCAATAACAAAATATAAATACAAAACATTGATATAAATACATTATAAAAACCTTTTCCAATACCAAAATAAAATAAAAGTAAAACATGGTATTTATTTTTCTTTTAAAAAGAAGGTATGGCTTGTAGAGGATGCCAAAACTCAAATAATGGTCACAGCGGCGGAGAAGTCGTTGTCGCCGCATACGTATGACAAAAACATTCCCTTTTGTCATTCAGAAAAATGCTTCATATAAAAATATTCCTTTTGGATAAACGTAAAAGTCAAAGGGGTTTATACACCTTATAAAAGAAAGTTGTTTATAAAACAAAATATGCCTCAATGAAAGGAGATTGAGACGATGTCCCATATAAAGACGATATCCTTGGATTAAGGATAAATCAGTTACATAACTATGTGTGACAAACGAATACACGAAATATAAGTGGGTATTAAGTGTAAAACAATCAGAGGACATTCACACATAATCATAGAATGACATATTGAAGGTGTAAAAGTTTATCCCAAAGAATCGAAATTGGGTTAAGAAGTTCCCTTGCAAAAATTAGACAGCCTAACGACGTCACTTCAAAATTCAGAAAAAGAGTTGATGAGAGATAAAAAGGGTATCTCATCACTTGGAAATAAAATTTAAATGAATAAGGATATAGAAGAACATATCCCAAAATAATATTATGTGAATTAAAAGACATAAAAAAATAAGTCTTTTAAAAAGAGGAAGGTGAAAGGTTCCCTTACCGACAAGGGTATCTTTCGAAACATACGCCCCGTGAAATAAGGAAAATACAAAATTGATGTAAATACTCATAAATGAAATAATATTACACAATGAGTAGAATAATGGTCAGTACATACACCACTCAAAGGAAATTGTGGAAAATGTAGCATAAATATCACGGGAATAAAAGTGAGATGAAAAATCCCTTACGAAAACTCGGCAGCCTAACGACGCCACTTAAAACTTATAAAAATGGATTGATGAGATCAAATAGGGTATATCATCACATTACAATAAAATTTACAGCAAGAGGAATATAAAATAACATCCCCCATCATAACAAATAGGAGCTTAAAAGAAGTGACATAAAGGAGAGTACTTAAAGAGAAAGAGATAGGTTATATCTCTTATGAAAATTCGGCAGCCTAACGGCGCCACTCAAAACTTCCAAAATGGATTGATGAGAGAGAATAGGGTCTCTAATCATATGAACATAAAAATTATAGTAAGAGTAATATAAAATAACATCCCAATAACAAGAAAGATGAGCTTATAAGGAATGACATAAAAGAGTGTACTTAAAACGAAAGAGAGGAGTCGGATCCCTTACCTCGGGTCCGACTTGACTCGATCGTTCTTTAACATCATAAATAATAAACTTGAGTTAATTTAAAATTTATTAAGAACCTTTTTCTAGTTCATTATTACTTTTATATCACTTATTTCCATGTTATAAACATTATGTAATCCTTTAAGTTAATAATGTTTGTTTTGTCGATATTTGGTTCTTAAGTCGAAAGTGGACTTCTTACAATTACATGTTGTTCGTGTGGTCAAATGTTCATTATATCCAGAATTATATTCATGATTTTGATATCATATATATAATATATATCCAGAATATACATTTATTTATAATATTACATAATCATTTAGAGGTAATAAATGAAATTCACCGTTCACGGAGACGGTAAGCCGTACGTACGCATGAACGCTACTTTCATTTCCATGTCATATTAATGAAATTAAAACCAAATGAGAGGTATGTATATTTTAATTCCAGAATTATATTAATCATTTATATGTAACATACATCATATATAATAACTTTAAATCCATCCTTTATACATCCCACATATGGCATTAACGAATCAAATCACTTTGAGGGGGCGGTAGTCCACACTTCCTAAAATGAAATTATCGTGTTTACCCACAATGGAAACCATAAAGGTATACCAAAAAAGAAAAATACAGAAACATAAACATATTATATATCATATATAAATATAGTGAAATCTTAATGGCCTCCTTTTAAGGTGTTATATGAGTGTTGAACAATCATCGTTTCGTGAGGCAGAAATTCACCATCCACAGAAACCGTATGTTCTTTAACCATTTGATGTAGGTGTGTGTAAGTGTAGCTCGAATAATTCTTATAACAACATCCTAGTATATTTAAGATACTGGATTTGTTACAAAATAAATGAATAAAAAGAGTTTAGGGGGTTGGAGAAGCAAAATAAAACAAAAGAACACAAGTGAAGACATTACCTTAAAATCGGGTAACTCCCTTTGGTTTGAGCTCAAAGGCTTCCTTGGGAAGACTTATGCCCAAAGTTAGGCTTCAAGGAGTTATAGAGGGATGTGGAGAGACAAAATGGGAAGGGGTTGGCCGAGTCAAAGGCTTTGGAAGTGTGGGTAAGGAGGTAGAGGTGGGGGCCTTTTATAAGAGGATAGGAGGGGCACTCTTGGAAAGGTATAAAATGTAACTTTATTTTCAAATGATTTTCAGATTTTAATGGTCCCACATTGATGTGTTTAGAGAATAAGGTGATAAGGGTTCGAAACCCACACATCCAATAGGTTTTGGACATGTGTAGGTCTTATATTTTACATTATCTTTCTATTTTATTTAAATCATTAAATAATGAGTTCATCGCTGCATCATCATGATGTCATAAATAATTTAATTTATTTAATGTCTAAAAATTATAAAAAAATACTATGGTGTAGGAAATAGTTTTATCTTTCCAATGAATATTTATAGTCCAAAAGATCATTTATGTAGACAAAATTAAAAATATTTTACTTAGGTGATACATTCTTTGTTACATTTAACATTCTTTAAAAATAAAAAGATAAAAAGTCACTTTCTCACAAAAGTGATTCTATGGGGCCCCCAAGTTTGGTAAAAGGCATCCCATGGTCTGCCATGAGACAACCAGTAGCCTTAGGACACATTTTGTGGTAATTTTTTATTATTATGATATTATCTTATTTTCTTTAACTACCCGATTACTCATTAATAAAGATTATTAAAGATAATTACCGTCGTTACTATTCATAATGTCTAAAAACAAAAGAGTCTTAATTAAATAATTTGGACCTTATGATTCAAAATATGTAATTCATTTTACCAAATTCCAAACACATAAATTGCAATAATTAATTTAAAAAAACTTCCCGTTGTCAAAACAAATAGCGGGTTTTTTTGAAACAATATTTATGAAAAGTTTGGTACTTGTTTATACCTAATTCCAAAGTGAAATTAATCGCAATGACCATAATTGAATTAAATGGTAAAAATATATTCTAATTACACTTTAAAACAAATTATAAAGATAATATAACCATATAATTAAATTATATGAAAAAGCAGTTTTGATGTAAAATGCAGTATTTTTCAGTATTCATTGAAAAATGAACATAGTCAGAAAAATACCAAAAATTAACCCAAGGTAAATTTCAATGTCCCAATCATAAATAATATGTTTATTTTGAAAAATAGAGCTTATAAAATTGTCAAAAAGTGGATTTAAAATGGGTTCTCCATCAAAAGGCGGTTAATTGAACTTTTAAAGAATATTAGAATGTTTATGCTTAAAAACTGGATTCATTTGCATTTTTAATCCTCTAACATTTATTGTAAAGAGTAAAAATATTTGAAAAACATATATAATCATTTTTTAGTTAGTTCTGATCATTCCCGCCATTACAACGGCTAGGATTTAACTACCATTTAAAATAATATTATTTTATTATTAGAGTGTAATGTAAGATTCCCAAGAAACTCGTTGTTGCGTATTGGGTAAGCCATCGAGCATAGCATCACCTTTAAAGTAATATTAATATTTTATTCAAAAATATGGATAAATATAAAGATGTCATATTCTTTATTTACCTGGGGTGTTACATCCTTCCCCCTTTTTGGGAATTGCGTTCTCGCAATTTTAAAATTGGGCTTGGAAACATCCTTGAAAGTCCCACATCGGAACAAGAGTCGGTAAAACAATCACTTTAAAATAAAGATAGATAAGTACAATGGTCACCTGAGTTAACCCATACTAGGATTCCAAGTATGAAATTATGGACATGGAGGAAAAAACAAAGGGTAATGTTTTGATGGAGAGTGATAGAAAACATGTTTAGGAGAAAGTTAACCACAAGAAAATCACAAACTTGTGATGGGTTAAACGGTATTCAATTCCCCAGTAGGAAAAGTTAATAGACAACATTTTTGTTTTAAGTTAATTTTTGTTGAGGAATTTATTCATAAGGAAACATAATCACTTATCATGTTGACTTTCAAATTTTATTAGATTCCTTACACAAACTCATATTTTCTCCAAAAGATGAGTATTTAGGAAGACTTATTCACATTAAGAGTACTATAATCAACTTCTAGAGAATCAACTAATCCACAAAAGAGAACTATATACTTCCAATTTCTTTAGACTTTAACCAAAACCAAAACCAAAAAGTTTAGTACAAGATCAGATAATCCAGAAAAGGATAACCCTTTATAAAAAGAAAATCTATTCTTAATCTCCAAAATTTGTCTAACAAAACCCAAAGTTCAACAAGGACCATTCTATAATCAATTTGTCCATAAAATTCTTCAAAGTAAACCAAAATAAGATTGAAACCCAAATATTAAAGGATTTAGTCACATAGTCTTCCAAGTTAAATCGTAACATTTATCTCCAAACAACATCAGTTGCTCTTAATGTCTCGTATTGAAAAGTAATTAACCTAATCACATATCCTCCATGATAGGTTAATAAATATCCATAGATAATCCAAAATAAACTTACTCTTAATTCATAAAATCATCTAACTAAAAAGAATCAGTCAAACTAACCAGGGACTTCACGTAGTCCAGTGGTAGGCGATAAATACCAGTTGCACTTTGGTTGTGGGTTCAATTCCCGCAGCTTTGTCCGACACGATAGGTTGTCACACGGTCTGCGTGTTGTCCTTTTTCCAAAACTATATAATTCTCAAATCATTCCCCAAAAAGAGATAAAATCATCAAAAATAACCATAAAATAATTTAACCTAAATTTTATCTCAAGCCTTTCACTTCCATCATAACATATAGTAACCCATAATTACCTCAAAAGTAAGGATCATATAAACCCAAATGGTTCTTTATAACTATGCCCACAAAAGAACAGATAACTATTCCTTGAATAAAATTTTCATATATTAAACATCAGGGTTACACATAATATAAAAAGTCTTCTAATGTAACCCCATCATCAAAAGAGACTTAATACTCTTAAGAATTTCACCATAACTCTTGAATCCCTTATATGTTGACATCTTACTCATTCAACATTCTTCATGACCCATTAACCATTCCTTTCCAACTTATTCTGAAATACTTCTTTCCTACAAACAAAATCATGAATCATATCCTAAGATTCCAAAATAGGAAAACAATAGTTATGAAATAATCCATACCTTTGATCGGTCATTTTTAGTTTCTTCATCCTCAATCGGAATGGCATTAGGTATTGGTAAACGAACATTTGTACGATCTTGGTGATCCAATTCATGAAACTTCTTCATAGGACATGTGTTTCCATAATGACCATGCAAACCACATTTAAAACATTCAATTGATCTCTCAGAAAGAACTTCTTTCCCTTTCCTTGAGTCAACTGAATTCTTCCTTTTTCCATGGAAGGTTCTTGCTTTATGACCTTCATTTCCACATCTATAGCATATTTTTGTCCATTTTAAACATTTTCCTAGGTGTTTCTTTCCACATTTTTGACACATAGGTTTTTAAACACACTTACCTTTATGATCATTACCTGTAGTTCTGTAGGGATTTGTTTCTCGTATATATGATGCCTTAGAGAAATAACTAAGGTTTAAGTGGTCAATCATGACTCCAGATAGTTGGTTGAGGATAATCACAAGAGTTCTCATTGCAGCTCCCATATCATTCAGTTGCTTGCTCAAAAAACTGTCACAGTTTCCTTCACATCCACTGTTACTTTGGTGCCTGCTAGATCCAGCCATTTACTAAAACCAAAAAGGTCAGTGTGAGTATATCAACAAAACCATCATGTACTAATGAGGAATATAAACCCTAAGATATACTTACTGATTCACTTTATCTAAAACTAGGACTCTTTCTAAAATCTTAACCATTATGGTAATGTCACTTATGCTTAAAGAATACCCTAACCTCTAAAGTTATCTAAACCGACCTTTGATACCAACTATAAGGCCCCAGCCTTAAACCTTACTTAATCTTGAGTTACTACAAGATTACACATTGAGGATCTTTTCAGGTTTAGAGTTTTAGAGAATTAGATCATAAAACTTTCATTACATTCCACATATAAACAAAGTGGTTACATAAAAGATAGTATTCATTTTTCCCATCAATGGAAACATATTTAAAATAAAACATGGATTCTTTCTTGACACTTCCTTGACACTATAATCACATCATGTACCCTTCCCTTGACCTGTGAAAAACATTTCAAAAACTTGGGATGAGCATAAAAAGCTCAGTAAGGGATATAAAAATATGGAAAGGAAACATGAGTACATGTATACATAAGAATGAAATCATACTTTACCCATAAAATATAAGCACATTAACATACCTCATAAAATCATGAATAAATCATAGAAATAATAAGACATAAAGGTAACTTGAGGCATTCATAACATTCTTACGTAGGGAGTAACCCTCTTGGTTACGTTTGGAATACCCACCACAGTATATTCCCTAAATATCTTCGGAGAAACCTTAACATTTCAATCCTTCGTATTACCCAATGCATTGGAGAGATATATCGGGCTCAACCGCCCTTAGTTTATCATGGAACCACCCATCTTCATAACAATTCCCAAGAACCATAACAAAATCTTATCACATAAAACATGCATAAAGGAAACATAACATTTCCACCTTTCAATAACAAGAGATCAATACAACACATTGATATAAATACATTATGAAAACATTTTCCAATACCAAAATAAAATAAAAGTAAAACATGGTATTTATTTTTCTTTTAAAAATAAGGTATGGCTTGTAGAGGAAGCTGAAACTAAAATAATGGTCACGGCGGCAGAGAAGTCGTTATCACCGCATACGTACAACAAAAACATTCCCTTTTGTCATTTAGTAAAATGCTTAGTATAAAAAGATTCCTTTTGGATAAATGTAAAATTCAAAGGGGTTTATACACTGTATAAAATAAAGTTGTGTATAAAACAAAATATGGCTCAATGAAAGGAGATTGAGACGAAGTCCCATACAAAGACGGTATCCTTGGATTAAGGATAAATCAGTTACATAACTATGTGTGACAAATGAATAAACGAAATATAAGTGGGTATTAAGTGTAAAACAATCAGAGGACATTCACACATAATCATAGAACGACATATTCAAGGTGTAAAAGTTTATCCCAAAGAATCTAAATTGGGTTAAGAAGTTCCCTTGCAAAAATTAGACAGCCTAACGGCGTCACTTCAAAATTCAGAAAAAGAGTTGATGAGAGATAAAAAGGGTATCTGATCACTTGGGCATAAAATTTACATCAATAAGGATATAGAATAACATATCCCAAAATAATATTATGTGAATTAAAATACATAACAAAATAAGTCTTTTCAAAAGAGGAGGCTGAAAGGTTCCCTTACCGACATGGGTATCTTTCGAAACATACGCCCCGTGAAAGAAGGATAATACAACATTGATGTAAATAATCATAAATGAAAGAATATTACACAATGAGTAAAATAATGGTCATTACATACACCAATCAAATGAAATTGTGGAAAATGTAGCATAAATCTCACGGGAATAAAAGTGAGATGAAAAATCCCTTACGAAAACTCAGCAGCCTAACGACGCCACTTAAAACTTCCAAAAATGGATTGATGAGATCAAATAGGGTATCTCATCACATTAAAATAAAATGTACAGAAAGAGGAATATAAAAGAACATCCCCCATCATAACAAAGAGGATCTTAAAAGAAGTGACATAAAGGAGAGTACTTAAAGAGAAAGAGAGAGGTTAGATCTCTTACGAAAATTCGGCAGCCTAACGGCGCCACTCAAAAACTTCCAAAATGGATTGATGAGAGAGAATAGGGTCTCTCATCATAAGAACATAAAAATTAAAGTAAGAGTAATATAAAATAACATCCCAATAACAAGAAATATGAGCTTAGAAGTAATGATATAAAAGAGTGTACTTAAAAAGAAAGAGAAGAGTAGGATCCGTTACCTCGGGTCCGACTTGACTCGATCGTTCTTTAACATCCTGAATAATAAACTTGAGTTAATTTCCACTTTATTAAGAACCTTTTTCTAGTTCATTATTCCTTTTATATAACTTATTTCCATGTTATAAACATTATGTAATCCTTTAAGTTAATAATGTTTGTTTTGTCGATATTTGGTTCTTAAGTTGAAAGTGGACTTCTTACAATTACATGTTGTTCGTGTGGTTAAATTTTCATTATATCCAGAATTATATTCATGATTTGGATATCATATATATCATATATATCCAGAATATACATGTATTTATAATATTACATAATCATTTAGAGGTAATAAATGAAATGCACCGTTCATGGAAACGGTAAGTCGTATGTACGCATGAACGCTACTTTCATTTCCATGTCATATTAATGGAATTAAAACCAAATGAGAGGTATGTATATTTTAATACCAGAATTATATTAATCATTTATATGTAACATAAATCATATATAATAACTTTAAATCCATCCTTTATACATCCCACATATGGCATTAACGAATCAAATCACTTTGAGGGGGCAATAGTCCGCACTTCCTAAAATGAAATTATCGTGTTTACCCACAATGGAAACCATAAAGGTATGCCGCAAAAGAAAAATACAGAAACACAAACATATTATATATCATATATAAATATAGTGACATCTTAATGGCCACCTTTTAAGGTGGTATATGAGTGTTGAACAATCATCATTTCGTGAGGCAGAAATTCACCATCCATAGAAACAGTATGTTCTTTAACCATTTGATGTAGGTGTGTGTAAGTGTAGCTCGAATGATTCTTATAACAACATCCTAGTATATTTAAGATACTGGATTTGTTACAAAATAAATGAATAAAAAGAGTTTAGGGGGTTGGAGAAGCAAAATAAAACAAAAGAACACAAGTGAAGACATTACCTTAAAATCGGGTAACTCCCTTTGGGTTGAGCTCAAAGGCTTCCTTGGGAAGACTTCTGCCCAAAGTGAGGCTTCAAGGAGTTAGAGAGGGATTTGGAGAGGCAAAATGGGCAGGGTTTGGCCGATCCAAAGGCTTTGGAAGTGTGGGTAAGGAGGTAGAGGTGGGGGCCTTTTATAAGAGGAGAGGAGGGGCACTCTTGGAAAGGTATAAAATGTAACTTTATTTTCAAATGAGTTTCGGATTTTAATGGTCCCACATTGTTGTGTTTCTAGGATAAGGTGATAAGGGTTCGAAATACACACACCCAATAGGTTTTGGACATGTGTAGGTCTTAGATTTTACATTATCTTTCCATTTTATTTAAATCGTTAAATAATGAGGTCATCGCTGCATCATCATGATGTCATAAATAATTTAATTTATTTAATCTCTAAAAATTATAAAAAAAATACTATGGTGTAGGAAATCTTTTTATATTTCCAATTAATATTTATAGTCCAAAATATAATTTATGTAGAGAAAATTAAAAATATTTTACTTAGGTGATACATTCTTTGTTACATTTAACATTCTTTAAAAATAAAATGATAAAAAGTCACTTTCTCACAAAAGTGATTCCATGGGGCCCCCAAGTTTTTCACAAGGCATCCCATGGTCGGCCATGAGACAACCAGTATCCTTAGGACACATTTTTGGTCATTTTTTATTATTATGATATTATCTTATTTTCCTTAACTACCCGATTACTCATTAATCAAGATTATTAAAGATAATTACCATCGTTACTATTCATAATGTCGAAAAACAAAAGAGTCTTAATTAAATAATTTGGAACTTCTGATTCCAAATATGTAATTCATTTTACCAAATTAAAAATACATAAATTTCAATAATTAATTTAAAAAAACTTCCCGTTGTCAAAACAAATAGCGGGTTTTTTTGAAACAATATTTATGAAAAGTTTGGTACTTTTTTATGCCTAATTACAAAGTGAAATTAATCCCAATTACCATCATTGAATTACATGGTAAAAATATATTCTAATTACACTTTAAAACAAATTAAAAAGATAATATTACCATATAATTAAATTATATGAAAAAGCAGTTTTGATGTAAAATGCAGTATTTTTCACTATTCATTGAAAAATGAAAATTGTCAGAAAAATACCAAAAATTAACCCAAGGTAAATTTAAATCTTCCAATCATAAATAATATGTTTATTTTGAAAAATAGAGCTTATAAAATTGTCAAAAAGTGGATTTAAAATGGGTTCGCCATCAAAAGGCGGTTAATCGACCTTTTAAAGAATATTAGAATGATTACGCTTAAAAACTGGATTCATTTGCATTTTTAATCCTCTAACATTTATTGTAAAGAGTAAACATATTTGACAAACATATATAATCATTTTGTAGTTAGTTCTGTTCATTCCTGCCATTACAACGGCTAGGCATTAACTACCATTTAAAATAATATTATTTTATTATTAGAGTGCAACGTAAGATTCCCAAGAAACTCGTTGTTGCGTATTGGGTAAGACATCGAGCATATCATCCCCTTTAAAGTAATATTAATATTTTTATTCACAAATATGGAGAAATATAAAGATGTCATATTCTTTATTTACCAGGGGTGTTACAAGTATGAAATCTTTCATGTGTTCAATCACCATTACTATAAGATCCTATTATCGATCTGACAGGTATATATTTAACATTGTCCTGATTTTTCCCTACTTGTTAATTGAGTAGGGTTGAGTTTGAGTTGGCAGGATTCCTATAATGGTAAATTTTCACACTTGTTGGATCTTTTGACTTTAAATAGGGTGTTTTTCTAGACTACCTGGATATGACATGCCATTTAACAAGGTTACATGCCGTGTAAATACTACAGGGTGCAATCCATTAAGTGTGGTTTACGACATGATGGGTACATGCCATGAATTAAATTTACATAACATAAAGTATTTTCAGGTTTGTTTTTAATGTGCAATGACTGGGGTTTCATTAATTACGAATCATAGGTATTACACGATGTGAAAAGGTATTAAATTCCATGTAATACCGTAACATTAAAGAGCCTTACAGATTCAACTTTTTTTCACCGTTATGAAAATTAAATCTATCATGGCATGTAACGGGATTGCATGTTGTGTAATCCCTTGAAAACAACCTATAAAAAGAGGTAGTGCACTTGGTTATTTTTCATTATATCATCTCTAATTACTCTTCTTTCAATCCAAATCCTTCCCTATTCATTATTGGTGCCTTACAACCTTTTGAGATCCATTCCTTTGGTGATCAATCATCATTTATTTTGCATTTGTCATCCAGGTAAGTGTTCTTTTCCATTATTCATCTATATATATTTATTATCTCTTGGTTTTCCACAAGATAATCTTGGAATTGATGATTTTATTCCCTCTATTTTTAGATCTCACTACTAGGTTGAGTTTTGAGGTCTTTTACACCTTCATTCTCATTGACAGGTGCCGTTATGAGTGTTGAGATTCCGGAAAGAGGTAGGTGATTCATTCCCTATTAGAAAAATTGATTATCCTTATATTTCTTGATTTATTTCAATTATGGATTTTAATTCAATTTATCACATTTTCTTTCACATAAATTGATAAAACCCGATTTGAGTGAATCAGGAGATTTAAAATTGTTTTGGGAGAGAAATTAGGAAAACCCCTGATTCCATTGAATTGGGGTGTGTTTATGGAAATTGGATGATTTAAATTGTTGAATTTAAATCTTGGATTTTATGGAAATGTAATAAATTAAAATTTTGAATTTAATTATGGAAATGAATTATGAAAAGGATGGAATTAGTTTTTAATGGATTTAAAACTTGTGAAAATGGATTAAAGATGATTTGATAGAAAGCTAGTGGATTCATATTCTAGAATGGGAATGCTTCTTATTATAACCCATTTTGGTTTTAAATGGAATGAAATTGGAATTTTTGAAATGGAATAATGGGATTTATTATACTTTAAGAAGTCTTAAAATAAGTTACCCATCATGTAAGAGAACATGAAAGCCTTAGGTAGTTGGTGAGTTATTTGGATACATTCTACGCTATTACAATGATTTAAAACATACGTACAACGAGTCACATCCCTAATGGGAGGGTGATGAGTTTCCTTTTTCCAGTTTCAGGGGGATGTGAGTATTGTCATTTTATTGTGATCACCTAGAGTGTTTGGAATCCTATATTAGGTTAATACTATCATACCTACTTGGTAGATGATTATTTTTCTCACTTGTTTTTATATTTGAGATTTAAATGTATGCGAATGTTTTAAAATTAATTTACATTTATTTTCTTTATTTACATAAACTTCTTTATGTAACCATTTTTTAAGACATTGTTTTATAAATATTCCATCTCTTGTAAAGTAAGGAATTTGCTTTAAAAGTATTTTACCTCATTTTGAAAATTTATAGCTTGTATTCTTAAAAATTATTTTTGAATTTCCAAAACTATTTATTTTAAAAATTGGAATCTTTTATTTGGAAAATATATATTTATAATTTTCTAAGGAATCTTTGGTGGTTCCTACCAGGATTTGGCTCACAATCCACTTTTTTCTTTAGGTGTTTGTAGACTTTCTTCATCCAGGTTCGAGAAAAGGGAAGGGATCTCTTAGAGGTGGATCCAGCTGTTGAGCTTTGAACTTGGTGAGTTGTGTCCTTAGGAACCTTGGGGTTGTTTTCCCTATTTTTAGTACTTGGGTTTTAGTACATTGGGATTTTATTCCTTATTGTATTCTAGTACCATAATCTAAGTAGAGTCTTTTTATGCATACTGTTCTTTTTTCTTTTGATTCTGCTATGTTTTGTGGAAAATTTGTTCCCACTTGCATGTTGTATGATGCTAGGTGCTTGTCACCAACCTATGGGGATCAGTAATGCCCTTCAGGACATGTCATGGCCAAATTGGTTATCAGGTTACTAGGGAATCCCTGATGGTTCATAACAAATTCATATCCTATAGCAGGTTAATACAATCATACCTACTTGGATGATTACCGTGTTGCTCGCTTGATTGTTTATATTTGAGATATAAATGTATTCAAATGTAGTAAAACTGATTTACATGACTTGGCTGGATTTACATAAAATTATTTATTTAAATATTTTATTTAACCCATTTTTTAGAAATATTCTATCCCTTTTAAGGTATATCCTATGATTTAAAAGTATTTTCCATCAGTTTGAAATTATATATCATGTCTTGTTTAAATAGTATTTTTAAATTTCTAAACATATTTATTTTGAAAATTGGAATCTTTTCTTTAGATAATCTACATTTGGAATCTATTATGAAATCTTTGGGGGGTATCCTACTGGGAATAGACCCACGATCTACTTTTTTTTTCAGGTTTCTGTAGAATTTACTCTTCCAAGTTCGAGCAAAGAGAAATAATATCTTAGAGGTCGATCTAGCTGTTGAGCTCTGAACTTGGTGAGTTGTGCCCTTAGGGACCTTTGAGATTTTCCCCTATTTTTAGTACTTGGGTTTTAGTACTTTGGGATTGTATTCCATTTTGTATTATGGTACCATATTCCTAGTGGAGTCTTCCTTATTATCCACACTTACTTGTTTTCTTTTTATTCTACTATATTTTGTGGAAAATTCATTCCCACTTGCATGTTGTAAGATGCTAGGTGATAGTCTCCAACCCATGGGGATTAGGAAAACTGCTCCAGACATGTTAGGTCTGAATCAATTATTGAGTTACCAAGGTGCCTGGGATGGTTTGTGAAAAGTGGTATCAGAAGAGGCTGTTCAGTTTTTGTCTTGAAGTCAGTATGCATTTTTGAAATCTTGTCAGGACTTGGGAGGTAGTTGTGATTGAGTTACAAGATAGATTTGACCACAATGAACCTTAAGTCACCAGGGTTGGTTAGGGAAAGAAGTATTATTGATTAGTTCTAGTCTTTTACTTATTTTGATTTGGATAAAGTCAAATCCAAATATTGTTTGATATTTCTATTGGGATTAATTTCCATCATTCTTATGTTTGAGAACTACTTAATGTAATCAATGTTATTTGTTGATGTTGTGTGAGAAAATGCCTCTAGGAAGACATGTGAATAAGATATAGGAAGAGACTAATACTAAACCTTGGCAACAAAATACTATTGTGGATCCGAGTTTGGTTGAGGTGATCATCCGTATAGTCTAAGCTCTGGGACATGCACCACCACCAGTTCTCACTCAGGATCTAGCTATGGATCCTCAGGGGGATGTTCTTAAAAATCATTCTCAAGATTTATTTCACCCGAATCCATGGGTTTTCAAAATCCCCACTGATACTCAATATTCCAAGGAATGGTTAAGAAAGATATAACATCTGTTTTAATTCTTGGAAACACTAGACATGGTCAAGGTGAAGTGTGCCACCTTTGTACTAGAAGGAAAAATCAGGAGATTGTGGGAAATGATGGTGATGACATAGAAGCATGAGGGATAATAGTGTAAAGATTTCAAGGTTATATCACCAACCAATTATATCCAAAGTCAATGGTATTAGAAAAGGATGTAGTGTTTTTTAAGCTTGAGCAGGCCGAAAAAACCATGACTGAGTATTCAAATATCTTTACTAAATTGGTGGAGTTTTCACCTAAGATTGTGTCTAACGAAATGACGAAGGCTCGAAACTTTGAGTTAGGAATTCAGTTGGATATCTGTTCTCATGTCTTCTTGATGAAGTTTCCAAATTATGTTGATGTTTTTTATAGGGTGATGAAGGTTGATATGGACCTGGCTATAAATTCCGGGTTATTGAGATTTCCTTTTTATTCCAATGGTAGTGTGAGTTTCTTCATAGGAAAATAGTAGCATGATTATTCTCATGGAATTTCTCAATGAAAAATTCATTCTTTTCCTTCTATAGTTCCATGAAAAAGTTCATTGGTTTGATACCAGTATAGAAAGCCAGGACATTCTAAGAGGGTTTTCACTAAGGTACCCAAGAAATGTAGCTCCTGCGGATGTTCAGGACACTTACAGTGATTCTACCACCATTTCTCTACTCCACGTAGTGGAACAAGATCATCAGATCCTCCTAAAACTATGGGGTAACCATATTATTCATGTATAAAAGGGTTCCATCCATAGGCATCTAAAATGAAGATACATCACACAGTAGAAGAGTCTCTAGAGGTAGAGGACATGGGTGTAGCATCTATGAGAGGTACTATTACTATAGGATTGTCATTAGTGACAACTCTATTTTATATTGGGGCATCTCATTCATTTATTTCAACCTATATTATTAATATGATTAATCTTTCTATAGAGCTTCTATCTTGTGAAATGGATATTACTATAACCCTTGGTCAGAAGAGAGAGAAGGTTCTCCATAGTCCCATTTTATCTTCTCTCTATCAGATATAGAGTTTTCTTGGAGTTTTCTAGTAATCGACATGAAATCTATTAACATAATATTTGGGATGGATTGGATCATTTCCATTAAATCCCAGATTTATTGCTATCTTCAATGAGTCTACCTTACTACTCTTAGTGGTTTTCCTCTTGTATTTCAAGAAGAATGAGACCCATGGTTGAGCAAAGATGAAACTTCTTATCCGAAGTTGGGGAAATTGATATAAGGGTTTTATTTTTTTATCTGGAGTGAGATTTAATGAGTGGTGATCTCCCTCCACTTTTTTCCAAGTTCCTATCATATTTCCTTTTGACTTTTATGGTTTACCATCGGCAAGAGAGGTTGAGTTTTCCTTTGAATTGATACGTGATACTCAACCAATGTCAATTCCCTTTTAACAAACGACACCATCTAAATTGAAAGAGAGGAATTCCTAGTTGGATTATCTTATTAAGAATATGATTCGCACTTGGTTTCCCTAATTGGTGGGGATTGGGATGATCACTTAGGGATTCTTGGGTTTTCTTATAACAACAATTACCAGTCCACAACCAGAATGCCTCTTTTTGAGGCCTTGTATGCTTTTCCTTGTAAATATATATTGTGTTGGTCGGTAGTTGGTGAAAGTTCCTTGGTTGGACCAAGATTGGTGCAGGAGATGACAAATAATATTCAGCTGATTATTTAGATAATTTTGATAGAAAAAAGCTAATATAAGTCTTATGCTGATTGAAACTGTTGACCTTTGGATTATTCTATTTGTGATCAGGTATTCTTGAATGTTTCACCCCTATTGGGTCATCGGAGACTTGGGAGGTAAGGGAAACTTTCTCCTAATTTTGTGGGACCTTTTGAGGTTGTTGATATGTTAGGGAAAGTTTCTTATGATTTATAACTTCCACTATAGTTAATGTCGATACATAACATCTTCCATGTGTCATAACTAAGAAATTATCTATTTGTTCTATCTCACGTTTTGAGATGGAGTGATCTTAAAATTGATCCAGATTTATCTTTGAATGAGCGGCCTATTAGGATAATTGATTTTGAGACCAAGGTACTTCATGGGAGGATGATACCATTGGTTCACGTGTGATGATATCATGGTTATGATAGTCATGAGACATGGGAACACGAGGCGCTGATGAGAGTGCAGTGGTCTCATCTTTTTGGTATGGAAGCATCTTCATAGGATTTTTGGGGATAGAATGTTTTTATAGTGGGGAGGTTGTAACATTGCATTACTGATCTGATAGGTATATCTTAAACCTTGTCACTGTTTTCCCTTTCAATTAATGGAGTAGGGTTGAGCTTGAGTTGGGAGGATGCCTATAATAGTAAATTATGACAATTATTAGATCTTTAGACTTTAATAGGGTGTTTTTCTAAAATTCTAAGAGATTACACTCTGTGTAATAGGGTTACATGCCGTGTAACTACTACTAAGTGCAAGATATGAAGCATGGTTCGTGTCATGATGGGTACACTCCGTGAATGAACTTTACATAACCTGAAGTATTTTCAAGTCAGTTTTTAATGCATAATGATGGGGGTTTATTCAGTTAAGAATCACGAGAATTACATGATGTGAATAGGAATTACACACCATGAAATACCCTGACTTTAAAGGGGAATTATAGAATCAACACATTTTCACGGTTATGAAAATTAAATATATCATGACGTGTAACTAGATTACAGGCCATGTAATCCCCCAAAAAATAGCCTATAAAAGGAGGTAGTTCATTTGGTTATTTTTCATTATATCCTCTCCAATTTCTCTTCCTTCAACCCAAAGGCTTCCCCATTAATTATGGGATCCTTACAACCTTTCCAAATCTATACCTTTGGTGATCAATTATCAATGCTTTGGTGGGAGATATCTGAGTAAGCATTCTTCATGATTCTTCACCTATATCTATTTCCTATCTCTTGATATTTCAATGGATCATATTTGAATTGATGGATATATTACATGTTATGTTGGATATCGCTTCTAGGTTGAGTTTCAAGGTATTATACTCTTTTTTATCATTTAAGAGTGCTATTACGAGTGTTGAGTTTCCAGAAATAGGTTGGTGGTTCCATCCCGATTAGCCAAATTGATTTTCCATTTATTTCATGATTTATTTCAATTATTGATTTAAATTCAATTGATCACTTTTATTTCAATTAAATTGATAAAACCTGATTCTATTGAATCAAGAGATTTGAAATAGTTTTTTTCCACAAAAATTTGTAAAACCCGAGACTCCATTTAAGTGGGGTGTGTTTATAGAAATTGGATGATTTAAATTTTGTATTTTATGGAAATGTTTTCAATTAAAATTTGGAATTGAATTATGGAAATGAATTGTGAAAAAGGATAGAATTAGTTTTGAATTGATTTCAAACTTGAACAAAAGGCTTAAAAATGATTTGATTGAAACCCAATAGTTTTATCCTGTGGAAATGGAATGTTTCTTATTATAACCCATTTTGGTTTTAAATAGAAAGAAATGGGAATTTTTGAAATGGAAGAATAAGATTTACTGTATTTTAATTAGTATTAAAATAATTTTCCCATCATGTAATTGAACATGAAATCCTTATGTAGTTGGTGAGTTATTTGGATACACTCTACGTTGTTACAATATTATAAAACATACATGAAATGGGTCACATCCCCAATGGGATGGTGACCAGTCACATCTGGCTAGTGTCATGGGAATGTGAGTATACTTATATTGTTGTGATCACTTAGAGAGTGAAAAATCCTATACCTGGTTAATACTATCAAATCTACATGGTAGATGAACATGTTTCTCTCCTATTTGTTTATATTTGAGATATAAATGTATTCCAATATTATAAAACTAATTTACATGACTTTGTTGGATTTTCATAAGTTTTTTCATGTAACTATTTTATTTAAGCCATTGTTTTAGAAATATTCCATCTCTTGTAAAGTAAATCCTGCTCTTTAAAAGTATTTTCCATCATTTCGAAACTATATATAATGTTTTATTTAAGTAGGATTTTTGAATTTCAAAAACTATTTATTTTGAAACTTGGAATCTTTTATTTGGATAATATATATTAGGAATCAATTATTGAATCTCTAGTGGTATCATACTGGGAATATTCTCACACCCTACTTTTTTCCTTTGGGTGTTTATAGACATTCTTCATCCATGTTCAAGAAAAGGGAGGGGATCTCTTGGAAGTTGATCTAGCTATTGAGCTTTGAACTTTGTGAGTTGTTTACATTGGGTCCTTGCAGATATTTTATATATTTTTAGTACTTGGGTTTTATTACTTTGGGATTTTATGCCTTGTTGTATCCGGGTACCATACTCCAAGAGGAGTATTTCTTATTGTGCATACTGTCTTGTTTTCTTTTTCTTCTACTTTGTTTTGTGGAAAATTTGTTCCCACTTGCATTCTGTATGATTCTAGGTACTAGTATTTAACCCATGGGTATCGGGAATGCCCCTTAGGCCATGTCAAGGCTGGATCAGTTATCGAGTTACCAGGGTACCTAGGCAGGTTCGTGACAGTTACTCATAGAAGATCATCACACAAAAGATCCTTCCAAAAAAGCTCACTTTACTAATTCTCATTCCACATAAGTTCAATTCAAAGATTCTTAAGTCATGGGATCCAAATGACATTCATGAAGAATTAATTAAATAATATTCCCAAAAAAATTGACTAATGTGGATGATAGTTCTTAAATAACACTAACACTTTTCATACATTTCTTGAATATTAGTACATAAATCACCAGAAATATTCACCATAGAGATAAAGTATCTATGAAAATTTACAAATCATAAAATAAAACATCCAACATGTATGTACAAATATTAATTCACTTAATAAAATTAGTTATAATTATTAAGATCTATTGTTCAATAAGATTAGATTCATAATAAATACTTTATTATAATCATCAGTGATAATTGTTCTTTATCAACATATTAACATGACTTAACAATAATTACTTAAAAACAAATACACCTAACCCTAAATGGGAATTAATCCCTACACACACCTTATGATATATGGAAAAAATGGTTTCTTTTTTATGTTCATTGGATCTGGTTTCCTTAATGTTGGGTTATTTAATATGATGGTTTATTTGGGATGTGGAGGATGGACACATGCCACATGGATATAGTCATTATGGGTTTGTCTTGTTTCATTTTGAGATTCCTTTGTATCATCTTGGATAACTGAAATATCAATTAGCTTATCTATACGATTTTTTATATTTTTTTCTTAGTGTACAATATTTTTCTATTTATTCTTGTTACATACTATATTTAGATATTTTTCTTTTCTTGATTTATTATTGATTCATGGGTGTTCAATTCATGAATCCTACATTCTAGTTATTTCATAAGGGAATCCATGATTTTTTTTTCTTATAGGGTTAAATAATTTCTAATGAATCTATTTTGATTCAATAGAACTTATATATAGTCTTTGGTAATTGGGAATGTGCCTTGGGTATGTTAAAGGATAATATAGGTTCTTGCTTTAGGTGGATCAAACTGGTTTATGAACAAATGGTATCAGAGAACCCTATTTCTATTATGGGTGTGATTTTTTAGAAAGGAGACTAGTAACTTCATTGGGGATGGGGTGGAGGGTGTTGGAATGTTCTCGACAAACTCTTCATCGCTAAAAACCTCATGTTTCCATGGGTGGTGGGTATTTAAGTATTTTCTTGGATTTTTTTAGTATTATTGATAGATTTTGATATGATATGATTATATTGTGGTCCATGATGATTATGTTGGTTATTTCTAGGGTAACCTTGAGTATCAAAGGTAAAGATGATGATTGAACCTGAGTTTCATAGTTAGATCACATCATCTGGTAAACTATGCAGATCCCATGTAGATTGTACTAGATCATAGGCCATGTTACAAGTTTGGTTCATATTTTACTATCCCATGCATCTAAACCTTGTGAAGTGATATTTCACCTCTAAAATTATTATTTTTCTTCCCTTTACTTTCTAGAATGACCCCAATGGTATTTACTAATGATATGAGATAAATGAATGATTTTATATGGATATTGTATATTCGATAATAAAATTTTGAATGATGCTTATGGATTTATATTTATCCATTCTTTTGGAAAATTGTTTTATGTTTTTTCTGATTTTTTTTAAACATAAAAAGGAGACTTTAGATTTTTTTGAAAAGTTTTAACCTTTATGGTATGATTAAAATTTGTTATTAAGAGCGTTTTTAAAGGAAATCGATATCAAAATGAAATTTTTAATGTGTTTGAGATGGATTGTTTTTTGTTCTTAGGGGATTGTTTGGTCTACTTTTTATGCTAATGAAATGATTCTATGGTTTTTTTTATTTTGAATATATTTTTTTGAATTTTTCTAGAATGTGGGAGAAAAAATTATGTAAACTATCATTTTTTTAATGAAATTAATAGTGTGTGGAAGTAGATTTTTTCATAAAAAAACTAGATAAGTGAATTTTTTAAAGATCAAACATTAAAACAAAATAATTGGTTTTCAAAGAATGGTTTGTTTTCCAGGGTTCTGAGTTTTTGGGAAAAGGGAGTTCTATATTTTATTATTAAGTGATATATGTTTTGGAGTTATTTTTATTTATGATGGAATTGCGTGATTTAGTTTATAGATGTGAATAGATTGAGGTTTATATCCTATTTATTTAGAATATGTTTTCTACAGATCCTTCAACGGAAAGTGGGGAGCATATTTTTTGTCTAAAAATTAGGGTGGTTATCCATATCTTTTAATAGTGGTCTGTCAGCCTATAGAATCTATCCTGACTCAAGGATGAGTGGTGGAGGAGAATTATTCTATTCCATTAAACTCCATATAAGACATATTTAAATAGCAGGGTTGTTAACTGGATCTAAGAGATGATGTTATTGAAATTGGTCAATCATCTTGTTAGATTATAGTTAATAGTTACCTATAAATGGAGATTATACAGGGTGTTCCCATGAAATAAAGTGGGGATGTTCCATTTTTTGGGAAGTAGAGTTTAGTTGAGACTGCCTTAAAAGCAATGGTTGGAGAGGGTTAGTCTCCTAAAAGAAGAAGAACCCTCTTATATTATTTATTTGTGTTGACAATGTCCATTCTAATACATTTTTTTAAAAAATATTTGAATTATTATTTTTATTGAAGTTACTTGGGGAATCTTTTAATTTCTTATAAGTCTTTTATTAAAAAAGGGAAGGATTAGTAGTAATATGGGTTTTGTTTACTATTGTATTTCAAGATCTTTATCTGGTGTGTTTTGTATTTTCACCACTTTCTTTTACAGATGGTAGTAAATTTAGTATATTTTGGTGTTTTTTATTGTTTTTTTCTGAGGAGGTATGAGGTTTGTTTTTGATGAGGTTGTTTGGAGTTTTTCTTCTTTGTTGTTTGAACATGGAATATTTTTCTTGGTTATTACTTGGTAAAATAACACTATTGTGGTTTTCTTCCTTAATAATGTGGTTCTCTTTTGGGTTTTGATAATTTGATGAGTTTTTGATCATTTTCATTGGTGAATTATTATTTTATGGGTTTTTGGTAGGATTGTGATTCTTGATGACTTTTTTCTTAAGGCGTGTGTATTTTTTTCCTCTAATTTATATTAATTCTAAATGTTGGGGAGACCTATACTTGGTTTCTATATCCTTATAAGGTCATTCCTAGAGATCATGTGGAATTGTTCATGAAGGGATTGGTTGTGTTTAGTGGTTTGATTCGTTAGGATTTTCTTTCACTATATCTCTTATCTGAACCACCTCATCCTGGTGGGGGTTTTTAGTAATATCTTATAATACTTCTACTTCTACTAGTGAATTTATGGGGTATAAAGTGTCATGTTGAGGAAATTTTACCACCTAGTTTCACTATTCTTATTTATATTTAATTTCATTTATATTATATTATCTATATATTTTTTTGGACCTTATGTATCAAAGATATCTATATTTTCTTCTATTTCAGGGTTTAGGAGATACTAAGTGATGACCCTTATGTAGAGAGGTTTTTAGTGCATTTTTTTCATGCACAATTACTCTAAATGAGTTTTTCATAGTTGTGTCTAAACCATGCAAGCCCCAAAACACAATTATAAATATTGTGGTCTTGGGATGTTGGTGTATGACATGCACAAAATTAGGAGATAACATACAGATGACTACGTACCGGTTTTGTAATAAATTTTATAGTTTTTTCATGGTTGAAACACTATTTTTAAACCATTTGGCCAAACTGTGTGAGTGTGTTGTGGGTATAGAATGGATCTAATAAATTTGGTGAATAATTTACTTAAATGTGTGTCTAAACCATGTGATATGACTAGTTTTAGAAAAAAATGATTGTCATTTTACGGACCTTCAATTTTTTAAGGTCTTCACCCCTCTCCCCCACCCCTCTCTTTCTACCTAGACTATACACTCTTTATAGTGGATCAAGCTTCCTTATCCTTGATTTCCAAGATTTTCACACCTAATTTAAAAGAGACTTATTTAAGGTAAAAACCAAAACTCATCTTTTTTTTTCTATTTCCCCCTTATCTCATCATCCTTGGTTTCCCTTTCTCCAGTGAACCCTAGGGTCTACTATGGATGGATTTAGGGTTTTGTTTCTCTTATACATTAAGGTTTTGGTTTTCAGGGATTTTTCAAGACATCTTATTTATTATTTTATCATCCACCAATGAAGTATAATACTTCAATATTGATTTACATTAGACCAATGAAGGCTATTTTTTCATTTCCATTAGTTTGAATGTAATTTAATGTTTTAGGCTATGAAAATTTTATTTTTTAAGTGATTCATATATGATATTATTAAATGGGGTTTCATAATTTTTTTGTATTGGTTATTCACTTGGTATAAAGGTTATTTTTAGGGGATTTTACTTCTATAATGATGTTCTCATGCCATGTATTGGTAGACAAGTTTTAGTGTTTTTTTAAAAAATGAAATTGATTTATAGAACGGTATTTGAACTCATTTGGGACATGAATTGGTTCATGAGATGGTCTTGGTTTTTAGAATTATTTTCAATGAAATGGGGTATGTGTTTAAACTTAAATTAATGAGGTTTTAAATGGTTATTCTTAAATAATGGTTTTAAAATGTAATTTCAATGACAAATAGTGTATTGGAAACCCAATTATATTTTTTAGTGAGGCCTTTTTGGAACTTTCAAATAGTTATAAAAGGTTTGTATGTGAGACCTTCTTGATCCCTTATTTTGATATGATATAATACCCCTCTAAAGTTAAAGGGTTAAAAGATTAAATATTACTAGGCATATAAAAAAGTGATTTTATTTTCAGGGGAAAACCTAATTATAACTCTACAGTTAAGTGAGGATTATATAAGAGCATTTGTAGGATGGGTGACCTTCTAGGAAGCTTCCATGGGTGTGTGTGAGTGAGAAAAAATCCCACTACAAGATCTTGTGCTAGATTGTGGGGATAATAATTAGTCTGATGATATGTTCCGACATGTATTTGGGCCCCAGTAAGGGGAGAACATGTGTATTTAGGGTAGATGGTGGTGCATATAGGGCTAGTACCAGACGAGAATATTAAGGTGAGGTATATATGATGTTATTAGATCCCAATTATTATAGTATTAGTAAGGGTGGTACCCATCCAGAAGTGTAGTGTCACTGATTGTGTTGAAATTTAGGGTCCATAATGAGGACATTGTTCTCTGGGGGGGGGGTATAATTTAATACCCCATAAAGTTAAATGGTTAAAATAATAAATTTTACTACCTATATCAACAAGGTGAACCATTATTTTCAATATACAACCTTATTAGAACTCTATGGCAAGGCGAGGATTGGCTTGGAGTACCCTCATGATTTTTGACCTCCTGGTAATATTCCAAGGGTGTGTGGGTTTTAGAATAAAGAACACAGTAAAAATATTTTTTGGCCCTTGCGGACGTTCATTAATTAAATAAGTGACCCCATTGGTTAATAGCATGTGGTTCTAGGAAAGAAACCATGTTATTATAAGAGACCCATGGGCTCAGATGATCATGTTCATATACCTCGGAGGTCTGGTCATTAAATAGGAGTTTTGATCCCTAAGGGTGATATTACATATTATTTTAATATGGATAACATGGTTGGGGCTATTTATTATGATAAAATTTTAGATGAGGAGAGATTTATGTTATACTTTTTTATTAGGCCTCTGACTCAATTTTTTCTCACCACTAGTTGTTAATTTAATGGGATCACCCAGAACTAAGTGAGAGACCATGATTAATTATACACTGTATCATTCCACATACTACCTAGTGTCCCCTAGTGTTAGGTTTTCTAGTACAAGTTTATTCCCCCTTAGAAGTTGGTATGATCTGAATCAGATGTCTTGTGAGGGTTTGGATGCAATGTATGTTAGTAGTTGGTCCCATGTATTTAATAAAGTATAAGAACAATCATACCTTAGAAACTAGTTTATTTCCCATGATACTAGATGTATTTCATATGGGAATTCCATTACTTCTGTTCCCTTTTTATATTATCCTTAAAGGAACCATGGCCGGTTGATGATTATTATCTATTTTTATCTCATTTGTGACATCGTCACTTGGCGTTTTAATCTATTTTTGGGATTTTTTTTATAAAATTTATCTGATGTTTTTTGAAAATAAATTTATGAAAGTGGATTTAAAATAGTAATTTTATAAATAAATTAAGGGTTTTAATCTAATTTTTTTAAAGACAATGTGTTCATTTATTGAAGAAAAAATGGGAGTTTAAAAAATTATTCATGTGTAATATTTTTATTTTCATGTTCTCAATTATAAAAATATGTTTCCAAACATTTTTGGTAACTAAAATGAATGAAATATATTTTTAAAGGAGCTTTAAAGAATCCTTGGTGTAATCCTTCTAGTCTTCAATTTCACCCATACGTTGTATACAAGATTTGGTGTACGCAACTCTTATAGTTTATTTTCAAGTTCCCTAGCTCTAGTTTCCTTCTTCATAGGTTGTTCAAGGTGGTTGTCAGTTTTTTTATATGGAGAGTGTCTATAAGTCACATGGAGATGGTCATTCTGGTTTGGTCTTTTTTCATTTTGATATTCCTTTGTATGGGCCTTGATGTATGATTGTTTTGGGTTTATTTATATAGAACTGTTTATTAATATTATTTTTTGGTGTGTGAGATGTTTCTATTTCTTATTTATATATAATATATTTGTGTATTTATTATTACTGGTTTGTTATTGATGAATAGTTATCTAATTCACATATAGATCATACCATATTGTATAGAAGGGAATCAATGCTTTTAAGGTTTTCAAAGATTATCATTCCAAATGATTCTGTTTTGATAGTCTAGTGCTTTTCACTAACTTGAGGTGACCATGAATGAAAATTACGTATGTCATAAGCTAGTTTAGGTGCTTGATTTAGTTAGGGGTGCCCTAGATTGGTTCAATAAAGTGTCAATGGATTCAAGTTAAACTATTTTTATGAAGAAAAATTCATGCCCAAAATCTCGGTTTTATGAAAAACATCATGTTTCTATATATAATATAAATTTTAAATGAATTGTTAACTATAATAAATTTATAAATAATACAAGATTAGTTAAATTCATAAATGGAATTGAAGGCACATACCTAGACATATAGATCCAGATGGATTCAT
This sequence comes from Viscum album, assembly GCA_963277665.1. Classification (NCBI taxonomy): domain Eukaryota; kingdom Viridiplantae; phylum Streptophyta; class Magnoliopsida; order Santalales; family Viscaceae; genus Viscum; species Viscum album. The sequence continues at coordinate 856,452,455 of OY728158.1, read as the reverse complement.
AATTCCTTTATCAACCATAAAAAAAGCGATTAATAGATTAAATCATTATCTAAATGAAAAATAAATCAAAATATATATTTAAATAATCCAATAATACAACATCCCCAATTTCTAATTTATGTTTGAGAATAAGAGAAACCACAAGAGAGAATGTATATATTGACCTTAAATAAGATCTAATATTAATTATTTAATTCAAACTCATGATCTATTGAACTGGTGATAAGAGACCTACAAAACCACCCTTGAAAACCATAAGAATTTCCTTGGTGTTTCTAAAATCATAATTACATTATTTAGATGTGTTTTCTATGTTTAATGGTGAATCCATGTCACATTTACCTGAATATGCATTTTTCATAATCTATATCTAAGACCATATCGGTGACCAAGCATTACAAACCACCTTGTAATAAAAATTATCAAATATTAATGAATTGTCTTTAGGACCATGATAGTTACCATGAAAAACCTACTTCCACTAATCTTATGATGTATGATTCTATTGCATAGTCTTCAATAATGTACACCTAACCATGTAGCCTTGGTAAATACACTCCCAAAATTTCATTGAAATCTAATTTCCCATAATAAAAAAACTATGGTATACTCTACCATTCAAATCCAATAATATAATAAAAATTCACTTTTAAGGTGATATCAACATCTATTTCTAAATATTGAATAAAAATACCAATGGAGATATTCCCTAAATCTATTATGAATATGTTTCATTTTGGGTATATCATATGATATGCTATATGGGATTTCATATTATGTGTTATCCATGAAATAATGACATATTTAATGGATTATGGGTATATCATTTGATACGATATGAATACATCATATGACTACATACAAATCCATTCATATTTTAGGACACATGCTATATCCAAAAGAATGAATCATATTATACCATTCTCATTAGACCATATAAACATGAAATGGTAGTTAAGTATTAATAATTAATATCGAGTTCTCTAAAACATTAACTATAATCAATATTAATGTTTTATATAATAATACTTGGGGATAATTCCTATGAATGATGGTTACAAGAATTGTAATCATTTCCATTTACTCGTACATTTCGTAACATGAGTAAATTCCATGGATGTATTGGAGATGTCCCAAGTCCAATATAAATAGGCCATGTAACTGAGATGGGTGTGTATAAACATATAATCATTTCATAATTTCCCTCTATTCTGATTCTACCAATACTCTTTTCCTCATACTCCCTTGTCCATCGATAGATACAAGCATACAATGAATAATATGTATGATACCACCCAATATTTGGGTGATTTATCCAATTAGTGGATAAACCATAGAGGGAAGAGACCTTTTGTTTTTCCTCATTTATCTTCATCAAGCACTGATTAGAGAACACTATAGATTCCATCATCATTGAAAGGTATATGTTATTTATTTTTTTATACATGATTTTAGTTTATCATAGAATATTTATCTTTGGATTGATATTTCTATTATCATCCACTAATTTATATAAAATTGTTTATCCTTAGATACCCAAAAATGGTATCAGAGCTTCACCATGATTCTTGATTATAAAAATTGTATTTTAAAAATGAATGATGGTATATGTTTTTCATATTTTTTTTAAAAAAATTGAAATTTTAGTCTGTAGTTGGATATATGATATAAGATATCTCAAGACATTATATATTTTTACCTTATGATACATCATATCATAGGCACTCACACATTTCAATTCATTTATTTTTTCACACATCACATCATACAATAGGGGATATCACATGTGGCAATAACAATGATCTGTGTTTTAAAAAATAGAGTATTGTATCATCCTTATGATATAATAGATGAAATAAGATATGAAACCCTGGTTCCAAGGAATGAGATGAGAAACAAAGAATTATCTGTCATAAAATATGGTAGATAATAATTCATCTCATAGATTTCAATATAGTGATGTCATTAAATATTATATCATAGAATTTTTGTATTTATTATATTTCAATTAAGAATTGAACTTTATAATTTATAAATTCATTATAAATCATAGTAAAAATCTATTGTAGGATATTTTTTAAATTTAAAAGTTTTTTATAAATTAGTTAATTTTAGAAATTATATAATTAATTAATTAAAAATTTATGAAACATATATTAAATAAATGTCCATAATATTATAAGTTAATATTCAATAAGTTTAAAACTTATATAGAATATCTTATAATTTGGATATAATATGTTTATAGAGAAATTAAAAGTTTAATTCATAAATTGTTTATAGATTATAAAATAAAGAAAGATATAAAGGTTTTTATACTTAAATTTATGAACTAATTATAATTATTAATTTGATTTGATAAATTTAAATGCATTTTTTGAAAAATTATTTAAACCATATGTAAAGGAATTTTGATAGTTGATATGATCAAAATTTTAAATAATATTAAATTTGTGACATTTAGATTATATATATTATTTATATATTATACTTGGAATAAAGATTTTTCATATTTCATTTTATATAATATATTTATGTTGAATGTTATATAAAAGGATATCATGAAAGAGTTTGTATTGAAAATAATTATAAAGTGTTTATATTTATTTAATTATGAAATTTCCATAATGAATTTTTAAATTATAAAGTTCTTATAATTGAATATTTATTAATTATTAATAATTTTTTATCTCATGTTTTAATATTTGAAACTTTATTTTATTTAATTTATTATCTACTTATTCATAAATATAATTTTTTATTATGAATTGACTTATACTGTTATAAATTTTCACACATGCATTTAAGGAGTCACATGTTATGTATGCAAATTAATTTTTTTTACTTTGACATTTGATTGTATTGGGTTATGATCTTAATTTTAAGAAGTTAACTATATGTTAAACATATTATTTTTCAAAATTATGATTTAATTTAGCTATCTATTGAGTAAAGTAACCCCAGGTTGATGGATTTTGGGTTGTACTAATCACTGGCCTGGAGGCTTATTATTGGTCTAGATAAGTGGGGGTTGACTGTCTATTACTCCAAACTTACTCTTGTGTGGATTTTTGATTTCATTTTACTCTAAGAATTTACATGAAATATTTTTAGGTTATTTATAATAGATATTCATTTGGATTTGTATTAATATAGTTTTCTATTAATTTGTGTTAGTAACAGAAGTTATGGTTTGTGTGAAGAGTAGTAAATCAATAAGGTTTGGAAATTTTGGCTAGTGGAATAAATAAGGGTTCTAATTTAAATTATTAAGATAATTAATTCATGTTAATAGAATAACATGAGTTAATATGGTAAGATTATATCCTCATTAAAATAAAAAGTGCTATATACCTTCTAAATAGAAATTTTTTCAATGCCTTAGTCAACCAACTAGAGAAGTTCTTCCAAAGCTGGGCAATCATGGATTATTTTTTTGTAAGAAATTAATGTAATGATGTAACCCTAAGCATAAAGCTCTTTTTTTGGAATTTTCTTTAGGTTACACATAGCTGGTAAACTATTAGAAAAAATACTATATGAATAGTGTTGAGTTTATCCAAATGATTGATTGGGAGAAGAGTTTTATGATAAACCATATAAGAGACACATATGATATGATTTCATTAAGAAATATGCAAATAACTATGTGGAATGATTTTTTGTAAATAAAATTCATTTATTATTGAAATATGGATCTTTTCACACTTGTTTATATGATGTTACAAAAAGGGGTCATTATTTCAGTGGGATAGTATTTAATAAATGACCTTATTAAATGAATTTAAAACATAATAATCATCTAATAAATGATTATATTATAAATAAATGGTTTTTTAGTAATCAAACTTGACATTGAGATAAATATTTGAGAAATTATTAGATTAGTGTATTAAAATTCTCAAACTGGAAGAAAAAATTAGTATTTTTTATTAATTAAGGGACACAAATCTATGTGCTATAATAACCCATTATAGATCATACTATCATTTAATATCATTAACAAGTGGATCTATATGTTTACAAGAAGTGTAAATAATAAAATCATTAATTTAAATAAATAATTTTTTTTACAATGGAACATATTTTTTCACTAATATACTCAACATGATTGAGTGTTTCAATAACTCGAGAGACTAAAGGTATCCTTATGATTGGTTCCAATTATGGAATTTATTTTTCAATAATAATTAAAAATGTTTTGACAATGTGAATTAATTTAATAAAATATCAATCAGTTTCCTCAGTGTGTTGAGTATAGTTGAAAATCAAAATGTACTTTGAGACAATTTTTGTATTTTTGACATTATATAATGAAAAATTATTAATCTAGAATAAAATATTGTGTAGTATAATAGTTATCCTTGGTCATTCTCACCTAAATTTGGATCCATAAAGGATGGTCAATGGTTATATATGATATGTAATCATCTAGAATACCTAAATATCTATTTGATATGATCTTTAGAATTTCAATTTTTTAATGTTATAGAAATAAATTATTTGATTCTGAAGGTTTTATGATACCATACATATATTTTCAAAATGTTTTAATTATAATGAAGTCCAAAATTGAGGAATGAATTAATGAATATTATATTTTGTATTCAAGTTATGAAGCAAGGGGATAATAGATAATAGAATAGAATGAAAAGGAGGATATAAATATTAAATGGATTCTTGTAAAGGATTTGTATAATGATCTTATTTTTATTTTATTATAAGAGAATTTGTTTGTAAACAAATAATTATATTGAATAAAATGAGATGATTAATTTAATACAAATGGATTATGATTCTTTGGATTATATAACATGCATGAAAAGAGTATAAAGATAAAAGGAATTTTATCTTGGATAAGGATTTTATCCAATACATTTTTCAAAATATGATCCATTTGATCCCACCGCACTTCAAAGGAATATTTTAAGAAATAATATTATTTACAGAATAACTCTCCAAACACATATAATACAATATGAGTTATAGAAAGTAATTTTTAATTTATTAAATATTCCCATTACAAGGAAATGTGTTTTATTTACTAAATGAATATGATTTTTTGTATTCAAGCATGATATTAGGAAGAAAATATATTTCCTAAAAAATTATTGGTAGTATTTTTATATTTGAACAAGTTAAATGTATGCCAAATAAATGGGTTATACTAGTCAAAATAGAAATAAAATTTCACTTAATATCAAAAAAGTTTTTAGTGTATTTCAGTAAAGAGAAATGTAAAGAATACGATTTAGTTTCCTCTGGGATATGGATATCATTTTATATCTTAAATTTACTTAATATTTAATGGTAATGAAAAATAAAAAGAGTTACATATTGTTACCGAAAAATATCTCAAGGAAAAAGATTGATGGTAGGGTTTTCAAGAATGTTGATGATGGGCTTATAAATAGTTATAAGTAAATATTAACATCATAAAATTATGTATTTTTATGTAATGGAGTTTTAATACTATTTTGAAATACTTTATCATTAGTAATATGATTTATAATTCTCCTATTATTCAAAATAGATTTATTTATAGATTTTACCCACTAGAGGTGTTTGTTTGGATTGTATTTTTTGTTAGAAATAAAGATTAAGCTAGCACTTATATATATATTTGTTAATATTTTTAAATGAGTTTAATAATATAATATGTTTCATATTATATAAACGATAGACTCAAGTTTTTCATTCATTCACATTGGATTCATATAGTGTGTGAGGTAAAACGATAATTAAAATCTCTAAAGTATGACTTTGATTTATCCCAAACATATTTTATTAATAGATTATTATAGCTTTAGATTAAATTTTAATGTTCTTGTGAGTATTATTTTTAATTGAGATACATGATATTATCTTGAGGAACAAAAATATTTTTATGTGGTGGATGAACCCTATGTATACAACATGGAGTGTCAAAGAGTGAGAACTTTCATCCATTGATACCTTTATTATATAAGCCTTTAGTCCTTCTAATATAGGGGTGGTTTGGTATGTTTCTAATCATGTTGTTGGTTGAGGATTAAACAAGTTAAAATTTATCCTCTTGTAAGACATGTATGAAATAAAGGACCTTGATTGAGATAAAATGAGTAAGTATATGGACATACATATATATGGAACATTTTATGTTCATTTCCATTAGAAGAGGGGAATGTGATGAACTTATCCAAAAGTGTGCATAAAATGTGATGTATTCATCGACCTTGTCATTCTATAGTTAGAGAATCGATAATGTATGAGTATATATAAAATAATGAAATACTCTATGTATCATGGTTATACAATTTATTATAAAAAAATACCATATTAAAATGAATTATTGTATATGATACAATTAGGGGACACTAGTATAGAAATACATGTGTTTTATGGAGATCAAAACATATTTCTTTATAGTTTGAGTAACACTAATTCTATTCTATATGACACTCTTTTTTTAATTTATAAATTCAATAATTAATAATTATTTTTAATTCTATAAAATAATATGGTGTCACACTTTGTGGATGACTAAATAAAAAATGAGTTTTATGAAACATAGAAAACTACTCTAAAAATGTTTTAGAGTTTATCCAAAATGACTTTTATATTTTTATTCACAATGTAATTCATATGATGTGTGTACATATTGAAATTGATGATATATTTTAAAAAGTGTTTTGGAAGAGGACTAAAAGGAGTTATGGATATGGTCTCAATGGTTATTATATATGATACACCATATGTTGAAGTGAAACAAAGTCTGAAAATCTTTAGTACAGGTGTGGGATTGATAGAAACATGATCTGAAGCCTATATAGATATAATGTATTTGGGATATATCATATTAAATGATACATGGGACATAATATTATATTATGTAAATAAAATAAATTCTTGTATTTTGTATTATGAGAATATAATTTGATACGATATGAAGATATTATATGATTGAAGCCAAATCCATTCATAGTGTGTAGCATGGGCTATATTATATGAAATGGATCATTCGTATAATTCTTAAAATACCCGATGATTAAAAAATTATTGTCAAATATTAATATTTAACATTCATATATCTTATAAATTAACTCTCATCAATATTAACATTTCATATTATGGAACATTTTGGAGAATTCATTAGGATGATGGTCATATATGTTGTAACAACTACCATTTACTCATATATTTAATAGCCTACATGTAAATTCTATGGAAGGATCAGGAATGTCTTTAGGCCTCCATAAATAGGACAAGGAATTGATATGGGTGTATTCATTCATTTGATACTTATCAGATATCTCTCTCTTATGATTCTCCTATTTCTCTCTTCCTCCTACTCCCTTATCCATAGAGAGGTAATAATATACCATGAGAGATATAGGGGATCCAACCCAAGTGTTAGGTGATTCACCAGATCTATGGATAGACCTTATAGGGATGAGTCCTTTAACAATTCCTCAATGATCTTAATCAAGTACTAAGTTAAGAGAACAAAACCAATCATATTTGTTGCAAGGTACACGTTCTTCATTTTAATTAAATATTATTTTAGTTTTTAAAATCATGTTGATCTTGGGAAAAAGGCATATATTCTCATCCAATACATGAAAAATAATTTTTTTATCTATAGAAACATGAAAAATAATACATGTAAATATATTTAAACATAATGATTTCATTCCATATTCATTAAAAATGTAAATCTTTTTCTCATCCTGATATATGTATATTGTAACTCTACCCCATATAGGACATTTCCGGCTTAAAAATTCAATGATTACTCTTATAATCAAATATATCTAGCCCCTTCAATCACATATCTACTTCTCTCTTCTAAATATCTTCTTAAATCACTCTATAATTTGATAATACCTGTACCAAAGGAAAAAATGGTCCTTTGAGGATCTTCACTCCAGGATAGAAAAACTGAAAAGGACTCTCCATATAAGAATAATTATTCTCTAAATCATTAGTATCACATATCAAGATATGATTTCTGGTTAGTTGATACTTAATTAGTTGATAAAAAGGGAAAATAATTATAAATAACTATATAAAGATGTTGAAATTATAAATAAAAATCCACTTCATTAATAAACTTGATAATTTCATAATTCCCCAAATTCATAGAAATAATTTCCCTTGATTTTGAACATATATAAATCCCAACCAAAGGTTCACTATAAAAAACCCACAATATTTAACATCAAATTCCTAATATTGTTATCAATGATCAACATAAGACCTATCCTAACATCAATATAATATCATGAAATTATGAACTAATTTAACATAATTTATAATATCTTTCACTAAAATTAGTCCCATAAAATTCATCCTATAATATTATCCCAACAAAATAAAAATTATCATGATCGACTATATAACACTTAAATATGTGCTATACAGATTTATGGATGGTAACTACTATTATAAACAAATTCATAGAGTAGAATTTATATTCCCAATTTCTCTAAAAATTAAACACATGTTCCCCAAGAGTATTTTAAAAATTCTAAAAAACATGTTTCGTCTATCCATACACCATGAGAGAATAGGTCATGCCCATTTTCAATTGTTTTTCCACAACATTCTAAAGTCCCTTCTAGAATATAGATATAAGCATCATCATTTATTAGATATATTAGAATTCAAAATCAAATGATGTTAATAAATTTACTTTATATAAATCATAACAAGATCAAAAAATGAAAATATTTCTCATATAAGAGTGAAATATATTCATTTCCCTTATTGATATACCATTAAGAAAACACCAACATGATTTCATAGTGATCTCTTTAACCAAATCATGAAATTATTATAAATATTCTATCATTTCCCTATCATGATAAGAAAAGGATTAAAAACCATTCCATTCATCGATGCTCATACTTTATCTGCAGCTAAATTATATATAAAAAAACTAATTCAATAACATCCATACTACCAAATAATAATTTTTTATTTCAAAATAAATTTTAAGGAAAATGTGGGAAACCAAAAAATTAATGAATGCTAATGAATTCAAACCTCATAATAAATGATCATACCACTCCAAAGAAATTAAAGTGGTTAGAAATATTTACCATAAATAGCCACCATTAGATGGAGGTTGCCTCTATTTCCAGATTATCCTTAACGAGAAGCTATAAGTGAAAATCTATGTTTACCAAGTCTACATAAGATTATTTAGGTTCTTTTCCTATCATTGAAACCACTTATCAAAATACTATTATTTTTATCAATCCATGAGGAATGTTGTTCATTCAAGTCAACATTCAATGGTCTCTCAAACATTCTGTGTACATCTTCCTCATATATCTTGATAAGGAAATACTCCTCTAATAATTCTTCATTAGAGTGAAAGAGGATCTTCTGGGTTTTTTCAAATTTAGTGTCCTCTATTTATGAATTCTCTAGATCAGAGACAATTGAATCTTCTATTTGTGTTTCAGTTATACCATTAGCTACTGACTTGACATATATAATGGACCCCTTATACATAATCTTATGATTTTCCACAAAAGCATTCAAACTCTTTGAGGACCTTTTAATAAGAGGACTAGGAAAACATTAGAAGCCATTCTATCTCTACAGATTCTACATATTCTGTGTAAAACCATATGAATCCATAAGGGTGTTATTTCCTTCTTTTTGAATGGGATAAAAAATACTCTTTCACAATTCCACTTCCTTGGGATCTGAGGACCAAGATTGTGATGTAAAATATTGATTCATTTATTTTATATCCAACCCACCCCATAAATAATGAATTTATTTACTCCCTTCCTCCCCATCAAACTCTTCTTCGAATGGGGGTAACCCACTGTCTCCTAACAACAAAAAATGGTTCTGAAATCAAAAACCAAAAGCATCCAATTTACCTTTTCCAGAAATATCAATAGGCTTGATGGCCTCCCCCAAAACCTTTTCAAATTCAGGGCCTATTTTTAGGCATGCTCTGCTCACTATCCTCAACCTCTTTCTCTATCCCACACTAGCCCCCTTCCTAGCCTATTCCTAACTTTTGGCACTCGATGAGCCACTCAAAAACATCTTCATATGTGGGAGATTACCTTGGATAGATTCTCAGATCTGAAAACATCCTATAATGACCTAATCTACCTTGAACATACCATGGCGATGAATAAAAGCCAATATTTCACCTCAATCATGAAAAAATACCTTATTCCAGTCACTTAAAATTCATAAAACTTGGCTAATTCTGGGAGACTTTAAGATTCCCCAACTTCTCAGTACCCTATATAAGAACCTTTGGAGCTTTTAATGAAACACCATCAATCAAGATGTTGGGTCCAACCATCCCGACATCTTACATGTACGGGTCATCTCCCACAGTTGGAGGCACCTCATGAGAATTGATAAACGCTCCACAACAACATCTACTAAAGTCATGACCAATATATATATATATATTGAATAAAAATGAACCCATGGTTTGTAATGTAATTGCTGATACCAACATATCTCACCTTCAATATTGATATAGATAGAGTCTAATTGTTTCTTAGAGATGTCAACATCAATACAAATCCTTAGATAAACTGGGTGAAAAACATCTCATATGTAGAGATCAGAGAATAGAAAATTCCCAACCATATTTCATATCAAACAAAGAATTGATGGATTTTGAAAGGGTAAGGGAATAATAGAAAGGGATATCCAAATCACCATGATAAGATGGTCGTGCTTTAGGTGAAAATCAAACGACCATTGAAATAGATAAAAATGGAACCCTAGAAAAACTCACAGAGTATTTTTTAATGTGAATATAAAATATTGTTCATTCTTGAACCGAATAAAAATATGCATCGAATAAAAGATCCCAAAAAACTCATGTTCTTGTAGCTTCCATGAAGAGGAAACAAACCTATCTAAATCATGAATTGAGGGCTTCACTCGGCGGTGCAGTGAGGGTCCAAGGATCGATTTTCCAGCTATTGCAGTGAGGGTTTCACTATGTGGATAAATCAACAGAGGGTGTTCTGGGCAGATCTGGTCGCCGATGCGGTCTCGAAGGCAACGAAGAGATTTTCTAAGCTGGTGGCGGGTTTTCATCTTCTTCTCTCAGAGGTTCGGCTATGGTGGTCCATACTATAATGGGTTTTGTGATTGATGCTTTTTTGTTCTAAGTTCATGAGTTTTTTGTGCGATGTCTACATCACTGGAGGTTCCCCATTCCACCTTTCTACTTCCCGTGCATGGTTGAGACTCCAGTGAGTCTTCCATTCCTCTGGCATCCGTGACTAGTTGGGGATTGGATTGTGGTGGGAATCTAACCTCATTTTCGAATACTAGTGAAGGTTCTATGTTGTACGGGTTCATGATTCAGGCTGAGGTGAAGATATCTGGGACTGCAATCATGAAGTTAGAGTTACGGGTTAGTGCTGCTAGAAGACGATGATGATGGTGTGCATGCCTTGGTGATCGGAGAAGAGGCCGATGGTGATGAGGTTGATTTCTAAGGTGATGTGATGACGTGATAGTGGTGACCGTGCTGAGATGATAGGATGGGATGGTGATGATGGTGGTGAGGTGTCTCGGTGGTTGGTTTTTGGGCCACTCATTTGCCCAGGCTTTTGGGTTTTCTACCTGTTTGAATTTGAATTTTGAAATTAGAAAGTGGATTTTGGGATGTGGTTTGCTGTGTAATGGTTTACATGGGTGATATTGGGAGCCGATATCTAGTTTTTGTGAGGTTCCCACTCAGCCAAAAGTGGTATTTTGAAAATGAAAAAAGTATTTGGAGGTAAGAAACGTTATATTTAGAATACATTTGAATATTTCAAATAGATATAATTTTATGTTATTAATTAGCTCAGATACCCTGATACCCTAATAACTAGGCCAGTCTTAACATGGACCAAATGGAATTTCCAATCCCCATGGGTTAGTACTAGCACCTGGAATCATACAAGATAAAATTGGGAACATTTTTTCCACCTAAACAGTGGAAGAAATAAATACAAGTTTCTATACTCAAAAGAAAACTCCATAGGGAGAATTTCACTAAAAGACAACATAGTATATAAACTAAATGTACAACCACCAAAGTACCAGCAACTAAAAGGTAACAACCCAAGTCCTAATGGACACAACAACAAAAATCCAAAAGTTCCACAATAACTACCACCTCCAAGTGTTTCTTTCCCCTTGTTCGAACCTAGGAGGAGTGAATCTATATACTTTTGAAGGAATAAGTAGGGCACGAGATAAAACCCCTGTAGGGTATCACCACAGATTCCATAATAGTAAGACACATTAAATTATCAGATAAATAATTCAATTTTAAATAAATAGGCATAATAGTAGAAAATTATATTTTGAAAAACCATTCTTTACATTTCAATTGATGGAAACATTTAAAAATAATGGATTAATTAACATTTTATATAAAATACTTTATACAAATTCCCAAGGCTTGTGTAAATCTGTTTATAAATAGTAGCATATATCAAAATAATAAAAAAATGAGAAACATGGTCACCTTCCAAAAGGCATAACAGTTCCAGGTTATGGGATCCTCAGACACTCGAATAGGTGATCATGAAAATATGTTTACACACATCCCTTAGACACTGCTCAAAGATGACTCATCACAATCCCATTGGCGATGTGACCTATTTCCCTATTTCTATTAGAGTTATAAAGCATTAATAGAGTGGCATCCCAAATAAATGATTAACTACCTTTGAATTCATGTTGTAAAACAATAATAAATAATGGGAATTTATCTTCAACTATTCAAAATACAATTAACCCATTTTACACTTTAGTATTCAATTTCACTTTAAAAACCAATCATGGGATTTAATCAATTTTTGTCTTTTCTAGGATAAAACCAAAATGGTTATTATGAAAAAAATTTAAGACATTTTTCACAAATAAATTTTTTAAATCAATTTCATAATTAAATTTTAAAATTTAATTCAAAAATTTGATTACAAAATTACCATCAAATTCTTAAATCGCACACAAATTCATTATAATTGTGGGTTTTAAACAAATTTCTTGGGAAAAAAATTCATATCTCAATTAAATGAGAATTAGGATTTTTATAATCCAATTAAAAGAAATTTAATTTAAATTAATCATTTTAGGGTAAAATAAATGGGCCAAACATTAAAGGAACCACCTACCAAGGATCACAATATTGTATAACACAACCTCTACAACAAGATTCCCCAATAAAGAATCTAAACAATGGAGATCTTAAAATCAAAGAAAGATTCAAGATCTAAAACATCAGATATTAGATCCTACAATAACATGGGGATTTAACAAACCCTAAGGAGTGGATAAAAAGAGATAAGGGGATAGAAAATGTGCGAATAACATATACCTAGAAGTGATAGTGTGGCCCTGCCTAGCTAACCATGGTCTTATCTTCTTTAGTAGGGGTTTAGAGGATCCAAAATTAACTCTTAGGAACCTCTAAGGATGAATAAATCATGTTTGGATTGATTGTACTCATTGGAAAATTAAACCAGGGGTTTTTGGATTTGAAAATAAATGTTTGGAATTAAAATTTCACAAACACACGATTAGTTGGGAAGGGCCACATGATTAGACAAACTATATGCCCTAAACATGAACCCTTCTAAAGGGGTGAAAAATATCTAAAAGGTGGGTGTATGTTTATTCAAACCATGTTCCAACCCAGTAACCCCACCTCTTTTATTTTGATGGTTTTCCCTAGCTAGTTGCATGGTTTAGGAAAACCATCCACCAACCATACACAACCCAAAAGCATTACAAAATTTTCAAATTTCAAAAAATAACCCCTAAACGAGACCCAACCAAATAATGATCAAAAGAGGGTAAAAGAGTTCTTGAAAATAGTAACATGATGTTATAAGATCCATTCCCTAGAAACTTTCTATCCTTAGAAAGCCTATCAAGAAGATTCCATATGAAAAATATGATTCCATTACTCTCTCATCAGGGCCTCCCTCTCCCATGTATCATGAGTATCAAAACTGCACTGCCATAGCACTGAAACCAAATATATTATCACCCCACTAAGTATATTGGTTTTAGAATAAACTATCCTAACCGATGCTCAGTCATAGATAAATCAACCAAAAATGAAGATCACTCTAGCTCAGAACACGAGATGGATCATAAATGTACTTTCGTTTCTAAGATGCATGGAACATGTTATGTATCAACATCAGATGTTTCTAAAGTAATAAATGGTAAGAAACTTTTCCCACTTTCTAAAAAACTATAAAATTTCCCATGAAAAAGGGAAAACCTCCTTTGCCTCCCAATCCATTGATAACCCAAATTGGGCAAAAATGTCAAGAACACCTACCCACCAACTCAAAATTTCAATGCTATGTGATGAAGATCAGCACAAGACTTATATCATATCTATGTCATCACCATCCTCTAATGAATAAACTTAATATTTAATGTCTTGTCCTGAATAAAGCGTAGTCCAAATAAGGAACTTTCACCAATCTCTGACCAACGGAAAAAATATTTACATGGATGACCATACATGTCCTAAAAAGGAGTTAGTATGATTTTGGACTGGTAACTATTGTTATAGGAAAACTCATTGATCCCCAAATATCAATCCCAAGCCCCAACAATGTTAATAAAATTGGATTGAATAATATCCCCAAGAATTTGTATAGATATTTATATCTGGACATATAACTATGGGTGGTGTGCCATAATCAAATGAACCTGAGATACCAATTCCTCCTAAAGGCCTTTCCAAAATTAAGAAGTAAACTGGGGATCTCTATTAGTGACTATAACAGATCTAACTCCATTTAAACAAACAATCTCATTCATATAGATATTTACCAGATATTCAACTTTAGTTATATCTAGAATGTGTATTAATTTATCCAATTTGGTTAGCCTATCGATCATGAATTATATATATTTTTTCTTTAATTGGGTGTGTGGAAACCTAACAAAAAATTCCACAAACATATCATCCCACTTCTAAGTTGCACTAGAAGTGGATGAAGAAAACCTAAAGGTATCTGGTGCTCATCCTTGACCTATTGGTATGTATAATATTGATATAGACAAAATTAGTAATGCGTCATCTCATAACTGGCCACCAGAATCATCGTCGCATGTCATTGAACATCTTCATGGTTCCTAGGAACACTTATCACTAGGAATTTTGAAATCCCCCATAAGAGATTTGTTGAAAAACAATGGTACAAGAAAGTGATTTCGGTAACATAGAATTCTTTCTGTGGAGAATGACCACCCATGAACCATCTCCCCACATTAAAGAGAGTCTCAAAATGAAATAAAATTCATCATCAAGCTATTATTCTTGAATAATCACCTTGAGAAGTGTGGAGTTAAAATGATCATTGGATAAGGAAACCTCAAACCTTGATTCCTAGATTCCTATATGTAACTATGTGAAAGATCCATCAAGTTCCACTATTTTGATGATTCTTTCATGAACTGAATCAGATATTTCCTAATGAAATCATTAGTGAATACATTCCATTTACCCAAGGTATCAGCAACGTCAAAGTCAAAATATATTGGGAATTCCACCAAATGCCTCAGGTGTGTATTAAAATATTTTTTAGAGAAGATATAAATCATTTTTTTGTGGTCATAATACATGTTAAACCTTTCTATGAAAAGGTAATTCCACTCACTCTTAAGTGCATGCATCATAACTTTTATTTCAAGGTCATGGGTTAGATAATAATTCTAATATGGCATAAGCTTCATAGATACGTAGACAAAAAAATGACAACCATGCCTAATAATACAACCCAAACTAGAACCAAATGCATTACAAAAGACACCAAATCCCTTATCGGCCTCTACAAGACTCAATAGTAGTAAAAAAGTTAAAGGATTTTTCAGATCAACAAAATAACTATAATACTTTTCATCCCAAGATAACATTAATATCTTCCATGTTTTTAAAGCCATCGTAGAAGATGACTTTTATAAGCCCCCAAAATTTTTATATCTTGGAATAAAGTAATTGGTTTCTCTACAATTACATAATTACTCTCATATGACTCACATGATCCTCATAAAAAATATATTAAACAAGGATGTCACCCACAAATACTACTATGAAGGTATCAAGATATTCATGAAAAATACTGATCATTAAATCCATAAATAAAATAGGATAATTGGTTAGAACAATGGCATGATAAAGATACTCATAATGGCTATACCTCTCTAAACGATTATTTTTTGAATGTCATATTATTTTATTCTCAAATAGTGATAATTTTTTTGAAGAAAAATATCTAAAAACCATTTCAACCCTTTTAATTGGTCAAACAAATAACCTATCCATGGAAACATATACCTGTTATTTATCATAACTCAATTTAGTTTTTGGTAATCAACACAAAGTTAAAGAGATCCATTAGATTTCTTAGCAAATAGAACAGGTGCCTCCCATGGTGACACACTTGGGCATATAAAACCTTTCTCTAAAATAACATCCTAATGAGACCATAAATATTTCATTTCAATTGGTATCATGCACTAAGAAGGAAGACTCTGGTTGAGTGCCAGAAACTAAGTTGATAGAAAAAATCTACCACCTATACCGGTAGAAAACCGTAGAAGTCAGAGGGAAAAACATTAGAAAACTCAACAACAAATGAACGAAGATTACTACTGAAGGATTAACATTCTAGATCAACAGAAAAAATTGAAATTACTTTCCAAAACTATAGATAATAAGGTCCTTCTCTACTCAACCTTAGGTCTCATTCTCCATTAATGATATGAGACACTCCATTGGGTGTAGTAAAGGAAACCTACTGAATATAGAAATCAATTCTAGATTTATGAGCAATGATTCTATCCATCCCAAATATGACATCAAGAGGTTTCATGTCAAGAACTAAAAAGTACTAGTCAAGATCAATCTCTAATAAAGAGAACACCCAACCAGGACAATGAAGAATATATACTCTCCCTATTCCAAGGGGTGTATTAATATCCCTCGGACAAGATAAAAGCTCTGTAAGAAGATTTAACATACTCACAAATTAGGTTGAAAGAAGAGAGTGATATGCACCCATATAAAATAAATCAATAACTAATAATAAGGAAATAGTGATGGTACCTCTCATAATCATTGGACCGGTATTTTCTTCATTTGGAGACTCTTACACTGCCTGAAGAAGATTTGTTTCAGTTTCATTTGGATATAACACATTAGTACTTGAAGAATCAAATTTCACCATAGTACTTTTTTGGCACAGATGATCCCAGGACACTATGGGGAGAATAATAGACCTGAAAAAACTTCTTCATGTGAACTGAGCATCTGAAGGAACTACATACCTTGGGTGCCTTAGTGCAGACCCATTTTTGAGTGACCAGGTTTTCCACACTAGTAGAAAATCATTGGGAATCTGCCACATAATGAAATATTTCTATAAGAAATTTACTATCAAGATCCACCATGAGAATCATCACACTTTCTATTTCCCATGAAGGAACTCAATGAATTTACATTAGGAGAAAAATAAACTCCCATCAACCATGACATTATATCTAGGTACATCTCAACCATCAATGATCAATCTAGTACATCAGTATACAAAGGGAGATTTAGTAAGAAAACCTTTGAAAAAATATCAGAAAAAAGTCCCATCTCAATAAATTTAGACCTCCTATTCACATTAGATACTATATCATGTGAAAACTACACAATACTAGTAAAGAGATTTGTATATTCTATCATGATCCTGTCAGTCTTCTTTAGTTTGAAAAACTCTATAGCCTTATCCAAAACCATAGAATATAGATAGAACTATTTAGTGGAAAGAGATTTAAATCCATTCCACTCTAAACCCTTATAATTATTCGTCATCACCATCACATCCCACCATCTCTTGCTAGGTCCCTCCAGCTATATGGTGCCACATTTCATATTTATTTCATCAGGTGTTTCCAAGAACTCAAAGAAAATCTAAACAATCCTTATCCAATCATCTTCATTTTTAAGATTGTCTGAGACATAGAATTATAGAGGCTTTTGGTGAAGGAACATCGGAGTACGAATCCATAATTCATCTATGTGAGTTTCTACAACAGGATCCTGAATGAAAATGGGTACAGGTGCTTGTCCAAGAGTTTGGGTAGCATTCACAACAACTTCAACCAGATTATATTCCATGTGAGGACTTTCCCACTATAGTTAATTTGAATATTTCGCCTAGATCTGATTCACACATATTATTGGATCTATGATGCTACTAAACATAAAAAAACATTAAAGATGTTAGAATATTACATTAAACAACACAATGATAGAAACATGGATAATTGATCTCATCAGATAGATAAGAAATATTTGGATTTCAATATATCCAAATCAAAAATATGGAAAATACTAGAACTAATCGTCAAAATGTCATTCCAAAACCACCAATGGTGAATTAAGGATCATTTTAGAGAGAGATGGACATAAAGTTACTCGCAAAAACCTCCTAAGTCCTGCCAAGATTACACAACTGCATACTAATATCAAGGAAATATACTAAACCTACACCTTTGAAACAACATTTTTGTGAACCAGCCCTGCTACCCTTGTACCATGATAAGTACACTATTATTGACAAGTCCCAAAGCGTGTTCTCGATCCCAACAAGTTTACGACTAGCACATGGAATCATGCAAGATAATATTTGCAATAGTTTTTCACTTAAACAATGGAAGAAACATATTCAAGTCAGTATTCTCAAAAGAAAACTCCTCTGGGAGAATAGTACCAAAAGTCAAATAGGTATATAAACCCAAAGTACAATCACCAAGTTACTAGAAACTAAAAGATAATAACCCATTAACTGATGGAGACAACAACAAAAATATAAAAGATCAACAACAGATACCCCTCAAAGTGGTTCTTTCCCCTTGATCAAACCTGGTAGGAGGAAATCTAAGAAATCCCATAGGAACATGTAGAGAGGGAGATAAAATCCCTATAGGTCCTGAACAAGGATTCCATAATATTATTCTAAATTAATTAACCAAATAACAATTTATATTTTATATAAATAGGAATAAAATTAAAAAAATCATATTTTAAAAAAACAACCATGTTTCATATTTCAATTTATGGAAACATTTAAAAACAAATGATTAATTAAAATTTTATACAAAAATAGATTATATAAATCCACAAGTAATGCATAAAAGTATTTACAAACAATTGAAAATATCAAAATAATAAAAATCGAGAGACATGGTCATCTTATACGAGGTACGATAGTTCCAGGTTATGGGATTCTCACACACCTGAATAGGTGATCATGACAATATGTATACACACATCCCCCACACACTAGTCAAAGAGGACTCTTCCCCATCCCATTAGAGATTTAACCTACTGTGTTATTTTTATTAGAGATATAAAGGGTAAATAGAGTGTTATTCCAAATATCTCACTAAATACCTATGTTTGTATGTTCTCAAACAATAATCAATAATGGTTAATTTAACTTAAATCTATTCAAAATAAAATTAGTGCATTTTACTAAAAGCACTATAGTAAGACCATTCCTTAAGAATCATAAAAAAATAAATCCTCTAATTTTCATATGGAGTTATTCTTGTTCATTTCCAAACCAATTAATAATAATATCCTCTATTTTTCATGGAGTGTAAGGCACTTAATTTCTAAGTCACTATGATTTAAATCACTAACATACTAACTACTACCAAAAAGTAGTCAATCCTAATAAAAAATAGAAAACTAGATACATTGTGTTTATAGAAATTTTAAAACCTGACTCATCTTCTATAACCATTCATCAACCATATAATATTAGATATCATATTTTAATTATATTAGATATTATTTATTAAATATTTATGCACAATAAACCACCATTAACTAATCCATGTTATCTTCTCTTCCAAGATCTTTGATAGCCTATAATTTCTTTCTCACAAGTTGATAATCTATAGAAACATTATTTTATACTCTACACCCTCATCCATCAAGAAATATTAAAGGTGAAATAATTATATACCATGAAAAATATTTCTTATTAAACAATATAATCTTTCAATAATTCATTATGAAAATAATTATCAAATGTTATTACTTCTATCTGGATTTCAATTCCCTAGACTATTATTATTACAAGAATATTTGTTACCATAGTTGAAACATGTTTTCATTACATCCATTTAAAAATAACTTTTCAAAAACAAAAAACCATTTATTCATTAGAAAAATAATTTTTTATAGGGAAAATCCTTTTTATAAAACCTCAGTTATGCAATGAATTTTTTAACATGCCTATCACGATGAATGAAATATTGTTTTATTCCAGCAATAGTGGGTTAACATGGAACTAATAATAATCTGATGAGGTTATTACCAACCTCTCCATGTACCTGAAACCTCTTATAACATGAATTTCACCATTTAGTGTTCAACTACATCTTTTTATGGGTATATTTTTATTTACAAAATATCATTATTTGTGAATACTTGACTTCTCAAATATTAACCCAAAACCACTCTTCAATGATATTTTATAACACTAAGACACAATTGTTTAAATATATAGACATATGTTAGGATAGCACATGGTCAGAATCATACTTCATGATTTCCAGAGGTTTTTAAAATGTAGTGAGTAATAATATAAAATTATTGTGGAATTTTTTCCCTTATGACATAAACTATGAATGTAATTTTAAATAAAAAAAACTTTGAATAAAAAATTTTAATCTTACATTTATAATGGAGAGATGTTATAGCAACCCCGAACTAGCATACATGGATATTACATCATTTTAGATTAATATTTATTACATTACAAAAATACATTCCAGAGGACCGTAATAGATTAGTTTCTTTGGAAACTTGGAAAAAAATATTCTATCATGGTGAAAGATCTTCAACATCTCCCATAAAGATATAAAACATTAGTACTTCTACATAAAACATTCTTTATAACCTAGAGAAAGGGGTGATATCTGATGCTCAGTAAGGGTAAACAAGGGAGACATGTAAGCATAAACCTAAATATAGTAGTGTGATAACAAGACTGTAACATTATGAGATCATAACCTGCATATCAAAGGTTATAAACATGAGTTATGGGATAAATCTTGGTAGTTCATAATACATGAATCAAAAGGGAAGAAACATCGTGATCCTTGAAATCATAACTATGGAATAATACATAGGATTTTCATTATACATATAAAAATAGAAACTTTTATGTTAGGGATACCTACCATGACATTTATATCATGTTAGGCATGGGATACGACTGGTGCACCTACTTCAGGATTAGGAAAGAAACATATGTACCCAATTTCTTTTAGTCTTGGGATAAAACCCATGTACCTTCTTGTTTTCATGATTGGGCTATAACCCATGTACCCTCTTTCTTTAAGGATTGTGCTACAACCCATGTACATTATTGTTTACAGGCTTGGGCAACAACCTGTTTACACTCTCTCTTTTAGGATTGGGCTACAATGCATGTACCTTCACATTTTTGGGTTTGGTCTACAACCTATGTACCCTATTTATTTTAGTCTTGGTCTACAACCCATGTACCTTCTCTTTTTTAGTCTTGGGCTACAACCTGTATACCCTCTTTATTTTAGGCTAGGGTTACTACCCACATAAATTCTTATTTTCGGGCATGGGCTAAAACCTGTACACCCAATTTATTTTCAGGCTGGAGCTACAATCCATGTTCCCTTTGATCTCATAAAAAACATATCATTACCCACTAAATTTTAGGGAGATATAAGTCCCACCCATTTCATAGTAAAATCATTCATGCATGTGCCACAAGATAATAAAACATTCATCATATCATGACCCATAAAAAATACAGGTCTTATAAAAATAAAATCATAAACCATAAAATGAAATGGGTACCATTAAAATTTCATCACATCATAATTTATGTTAAATATATGGGTTTCATAAACATTTCATCAAATCATAACCTATGAAAGAGAAACAAATTTCATAAACATGTAACTTGTGAAAGAGAAAGAGGTTTCATAAAAACCATACCATTAAGGGTAACCCATTCATATGAAGGATGTGAATGGAACATTTAGATAATTTCAAATAATTCATTAGTAACATCAATGGATTTCTTCTTATATGTAAAATAGTTTTGAAATATATTTCGAAAACATTTCTTGAGGAAAATATCCTTTCTTCATTGAATAATTCTTTTTATAATGTAAAACCTTTTAAAAAACTTTTTCTTTAAAAATAAATTTGAAAACATATAAATTAAGCTATGAAAAAAATAAAACATTTTTAAAATACCTTTTCTATGTAAATTATCCTCAAGGATATTTTGAAAACATTTTAAAAAACATGATTTTTTTAATAAAATAGATTACCGACTGAAGAGAGAGAGATGATCATATTTTACTTAAAATAATTATCTTAAGTACCAAAAAGTGAGAAATTGTACTAACACAAGATTATATATTTAAAAAAAAATAGGATAATAAAACTCATCGGTGTTCTCAAGTGATGTATCATAATATTTCATTAAAGGAAGCATAAACATAAAAAATATCAAAAAACGATGAGTTTGTCTCAATAAACTCTTATAACATAGTAAAATGGGATCATACTCTCAAAAAATTAAATTACATGAATCATATAATATAATGAAATGACCTAGATTCATGATATTTAAAATTGATGTATATACACATCAAAGAAACCGTTTAGGTGCATAACAAAACATGGGTCTCAATGAAAAAAATTGAGAAAAAACTATTTTACCAATTTGGTAACTTTTGAAACATAAACACCATGAAAGAAGGATCATAAAATGGGAATGTTAATAACTATATATTTATGTACAATAAAAATATAATACAATAATATAAATTACATACACCACACTAAAGGGAAGAGTGGAAAACATAACATTTATCTCACAAAAATTAAAAGTGAGATGAAATCCCCTTACCTTGTGTCTTGACACTCTCCTTACTCATAAAATATTCCTTTATAATAAATATATGTTTATTATATATATCTTAAAAAATAATATTATTATATCTATTACCATATATGGTTTCATTATAACCATATTATATACACTTGTTAATGATCTTATGTTAAGGTTTCACTTCAGGTAATATTTAATTTGTTCATCGCATGTGTCTTAAGTTGTTACATCTTTGGTCCTTATACTTATATCATGATTCCAAAATGTAAAAAATGATATAAATATGAGGTATATAAATTATATTTTTATTATAATAATATATATAATATAGGTGTATGAAATGGAATACACCATTCATGGAGACAACAATCCCTATGTATGCATGAACAATGTTTCCGTTTTTATTGTCGTATTGAAAGAAAGTATGTAAATGATGTATGTGTATATATTTATGTATGTATATATATCATTATTAAATTAGAATTAATATATAATATATATCATATAATTTCATTAAAACATCCCTAACACATTCCATGTGGTGTTTGAACGAATCACATCGCTTTGAGGGGCGGTAGTCCATACTTCCTCAAACAAGATTATCGTATTAAAACCAAATAGAATGTAAAGATATGTGTGTTGTAAGAGGAATAAATAATATTAAATACATATTATATATAATATATTACATATATAAAAAGTTCTACCAATATAATTTCCACCATGATTGGTGGTAAAGGAGAAATTAACAATCATAGTTTCAGGAGGGAGTAGTTCACCGTACACAGAAACAGTAGGTTCAAAATCCATTAGATGGAGGTGTGTGTAAGTTTAGGTCACCAAATTTGTATAAAAACATCCTAGGATATGTAATATAATGTTTTTTTACAAAATAATGGAACAAATATAGTGGAGGTGGTGGAGAAAGATAATAAGGGAAATGAGATTGAGAGAAGACGTTGCCTCTAAATCGGGTAACTCCTTTTGGTTTGCACCCAAAGTATTAATTGAGAATATTTTAGACCAAATTTAGGCTTTAAGGTAGAAGGTAGTATTTTTGGTAGGATACATGGGTATATATTTGACGAACTTAAATGGTTTTAGAGGTGTCATTAACGGGTAGAGGTGGTGGAATTTTATAGGGAAAGTAAATGACTCACATGGAATTTTTAGAAACAAATTAGGTGTGCACATAATATTACCAAACAGAGTCCTAAAAAACCAAAAACAATTCAAACATATAAGGTTTATGTCCTAAATAAGGACAAAAAATGGGTTTGGTACATTTTTCTAGGTCTTTTGGCCCGTTAATTGTAAGGTTTAGTTCCTACTTAAACTTAATTTGGCCTTAACAACTATGATTAATTTTAATCACTTTTACTAATAATTTTGGTCAAGGATTTACATGGTCTTATTAGAATATAAATATTATACTGAATACAATGGTTAATTTCATATTTTTTAAATTGACTTCATAGAAGCATCAAAATTAATATTACTGCTAATTCCACATATGAGACAAAATAACATGGTTTTAAAGTAGAAAAAAGATCAAAAGTATGTTAAGATTTTACATTCAGTTTCAAAGTGAAATTGATTATAATGAATTAAATTTTATTAATATATATAATATATATCTAATATTACCATTAAAATATTTACAATATCATTTGTAATGAACAATTAATTAGACAAAAAGGTCATTTTTAACAAAAAAGCAGTATTTTTCACTATTCATCAAATGATATTTCTCATAAAAATCCCAAAAAGTCCCTTTTGGATAATTTCAAAGTTATGAATTCTAAAATAATGTTTATTTTATTCAATTTCATTTATAAATGTGTATAAAATTACTATTATTATTAAAATATATTCCTTCTAGAAAACAATATTTTTAATATAAAAGGGCTTTTCCAAAAATCCCATCTTTCATTACAAATATGTTTTATTTATATAAAAAAATTATAAGAAATATTTGTAAATTAGTTATTAATATTAATATAACTATTTATAATGGTTAGGTTATAATTATATCATTTAATTATTTATATATATAAAAGAATTTTTCATCCAAACTCTGTGTTGCGTGCATCATAAGACAAGTTTGTGTTGCATTTTGTGCAAGCGAAGTTGGTATTGCATGTAGTGAAACCCAATTTGGTCTTTCATGTGAAATGAATGTTTGAATTAGTGTTTTAATATATATATATATATATATAACTATTTATAGTGTCATGTGAGATGAAAAATATTTAATAGGTAAATTAATTCAAAAAAAATAATTCTCAAAATCTCAGGGTGTTACATTATCCCACCCTTAAAATGAATTTGACCCCCAAAATTCATCCAGGTTATAAAAGGTTTAAGGATTGAAAGTTTTATTCATAGAATCCCACATCATAAAAATGGATACTAAAAGTTCCCTTAAAAAGGGTAATTTGGAACCATAATGGTTACCCAAAGTAACATTTAAATACGTTTCCTCATGGGAGAACATAGGTGGAATGTGAAAAAAAGTATATGGAAGAAAAATATTACCATCATGCTTTGATGGAGAGTGAAAGAGAACAAGTTTATGAGAAATTTAACAATCATAAATCTATAAATCTATAATGAACTAAGGGACCTTCTGATTCATAAACAATGTAGGGATAAGACAACATTTTTGGTTGGAAGAAATGTTAAAGTGTTTTCATTAAAAGATATACTTTCATGGTTTATATATTACTTCACCCTTTGTTATTTGTTAATAAACATCACCCCTTCTGTAAAAAAGGTTTCTTTTTCATTCATGAAGTACTAACCGATCAAGATCTCAATGATATGCCATCCCATTAGTCATTAGTTACCATCTACACAATGTAGTTTGAACAAGATATCCAATATACACAAATACTTATATGGAAGATAACACTATATTATTATTAACTTAATAATAAGTTTAACTTTAATATTTCTTAAATGGTTAACCTCATAACCACTTTGAAAGATGGAAATTCAAGGCTTTAGAAAGAAGTTTATGAAATCATCTTAACATTGATTACCTTATATATTACAAAGTAGCTCTGGGTTTCCACATTCCAAACATGTGAATAAACTCATAATATATTCTATTGAAACGTGGTAAGAACCTAAATTTCCATTTATAGTTTTGGAAAAAGTGTATGCTTACTTATTCCAATGATTACTGGATACATCCTTTAAATCCAATAAATCGTAAAATTCATACTTGATGACACAAAACATTTTGTCAATAATCAATTATAGAGAAATCTATATCATCCAATTTAATTATTCATATCTAGTATATCTTTATCCAAACATAATTATATTGAAATCAAGAATTAATTAAGGATAACCTTCCTTGATCAAAATATCACCTTTCTAAGAAATCAATTTTATATTCCATCGTTACCATTCCACATATTCTGGTAAATCCATAGGAAAAACATAAACTAAACAATCCATACATAATTAACCATTTGTAATTATGGAATACAAATAAAAAAATACTTCAATCATTTAACTTTTATATTTGGAATGGAAGAGGTACTTACTTGGTTTAGAAGTAAATCCTTATCTTGGGGAATTTTTTTGGTAATTCCCATGTTCTCTATAGATAAGAAATTGAACTCCCTAACAACTCATCACTCTATGAGACTTTTTCTAGCACAAATAACAACTTCCCATCCATTTGAGGTATCCATAAAGGTTCTTCATTCCTTCCTCTTGACATGTAGGAAGATGAATCTTCTTTCCTATATGTTCTTTACCATGAAAGTACATATTTATCTTATTAAACATGTTATAAATATCCCCAAAGATAAAATTATTAATTATATACCATGATAGCTGATTTAACATAATCACAACATCTTTTTATCCACTGATCATCCCATTTGACTTCTCATCAAAAAATATTCCATCACTTTCATCATTAATCTAGTTCCTTCTGGTTCTTTCCATTGACTAAAATGAAACTAATAGTTTGAGAAATGATTATCATAGAACAAAACCACATAGTCATGAAAATAATTACTTATAGGATGTATAAATAATGACCCCGTACATAATCTATGAAACCTTAGGTTTAGGTTATTTGTAGCTAACTTATAGATAAACCATTCATGATGATTCATGAAGAGTTTGTGAATTCCAAAAGCATATACCCAAAGAGTGTCAAACCAAGTGTGCAACAAGGCCTGTTTTCATGTTCCAAATTACCCCGAGTCAAACCCATAACATTTTGTTAGAGTTGTTACCCCTAGGTACATCTATTCCAGATCAACATCCACTTTTAGTATCTCGTCAGGAATGTATTTCATAGAAACCACTCACTCTATCCTTTAGAAAAATTCCAAGACATTTTCCAAAACATTAACTTATCCTTATACTTATGCTTAGAGACATCCCTAGACATATCCTTGGAAATATATCTAGGAATCTAACTAATGTTTTCTCATACTAGTTTCAAAAGGTTGACTAAATCTTTCCTTTGATACCAACTATAGAAACCCTTGTCTAACATACATGGATATTACATCCTTTTAGATGAATATTTTGTACATTACCAAAATACATGGAAGATGACCATGATATTTTAGTGTCTTTGAAAACATGGAAATAAATATTCTATACTAGTGAAAGATCTTCAACATATCCCATAAATATCCCCACCTTTAGCACTTCTACCTAAAACACTCTTTATAACGTAGAGAAACTAAACATAAGAAAGGGGTGAGCTCATATTCTCAGTAAGGGTAAATAAGGGAGACATACAAGAATAAATATGAATATAGTAGTATGATATCACAATTGTAAAATTAAGAGATCATACCCTACATATCAAAGTTCATAAACATGTGTTATGGGATAAATCTTGGGAGTTCATAAGACATGAATCATAAGGAAATAAACATCATGATCCATGAAATCATAACTATTGAATAAGAAAAAGTATTTGTGGAACATATATAAGAATAAAAACTTTTATGTTAGGGATACCTACAAAGGCCTTTATATCATGTTAGATATGGGCTATGACCCATGCACATACTTTGATATTGGGATAGAAACCCATGTACCCACTTTCTTTTAGGCTTGGGTTACGACCCATGTACCCTCTTTCTTTTAGGCTTGGGCTACAATCCATGTACCTTTTAGTTTTCATGCATGGGCTATAACCCATGTATAGTATTTCATTTAGGCTTGGGATAAAATCTGTGTACTTTCTCATTTTCAGGTTTGGGCTACAACCCATACACCCTCTTTCTTTTAGGCTTGGACTACAACCCACGTACCTTCTTGTTTTCCAGCTTTGGCTACAACCCGTGTACCCTCTTTATTTTAATCTTAGGCTACAACTGATGTACCTTCTTGTTTTTGAGATTAGGCTACAACCCATACACCCTCTTTCTTTTCAGTATTGGGCTACAACCTGTATACCCATTTATCACATATAAAACATATCATTACCTAATACATTGGAGGTAGATATAGGTCTCACCCATCTCATAGTAAAATCATTCATGTATGTGCTACAAGATAATAAAATAGTCATCATATCATGACCCATAAAAAAGACATATGTATTATAAACATCAAATAATAACCCATAAAATGAAATGGGTATCATTAAAATTTCATCACATCATAACCTATGTAAAATAGATAGGTTTCATAATGATTTCATCAAAGATTAACCCATGAAAGAGTAATAGATTTCATAAACATATAACCTACAAAAGAGAAACAAGTTTCATAAAGACCATGAAATTAAGAGCAACCCATTCATTGAAAATATATGAATGGAAACTTTAGATCATTTTCCAAAAGGAATGAGTAACATCAATGGTATGCCATATTTTATTTAAAATATTTTGGAAATATATTTCTGACACATTTCTTGAGGAAAATATATTTTGTTCTTTGAAAAATCTTTTTTATAATGTAAAACCTTTAGAAAACCACTTTTTTTTAAAAAGAACGTTAAAAAAATATAAAATAAGCTATGAAAAGAGTAAAATATTTTTATAATCACTTTTCCTTGAAAATTTATTCATGGATATTTTGAAAACATTTTTTAATTTTTTTTAAAACATGTTTTTTTAATACAATAGATTTCCAACTGAAGAGAGAGAGACAATAAATTTTTAAATAAAAAAATTATCTTAAGTAGAAAAGAGTGGAAAATAGTACTAACACATGAGTATATATTTAACAAATACAGGATAAGTAAACTCATGGGTGTTCTCGTGGGTTGGATCATAATATTTCATCAAAAGAATCATAAACCTAAATAATCTTGAAAAGCGATGAGATTCTCTCAATAAACTCTTATAACTTAGTAACATGGGATCATACTCTCAAAAAATGAAATTAAATGAATCATAGAATACCATGAAAGTAATTATATTCATGATATGAAAAATTTATATATATACACTTCAAATAAATAGTTTAGGTGCATAACAAAACATAAGTCTCAAAGAAGGAAAATTGAGACAAAACTATTTTACTGATTTGGTAATATTTGAAACATAAGAAAGAAGTATCATAAAATGGGCATGTGAATACCCATAAATTTAGTTATAATAAACATATAATACAATCATAGTAAGTATATACAACACTCCAAAGGAATGAGTGGAAAACATAACATTTAACTCATCAAAATTAAAGGTGAGATAAAATCACCTTACCTTGTGTCTTGACACTCTTCGTACTCATACAAGATTCATTTATAATAAATATAAGTTATTTATAAATCTCATAAAAAATAATATTCTTATATATTTTACCATATATAGTTTTATTATAACCTTATATTACCCTCTTGTTAAAGATCTTATGTTTAGGTTTCACTTTGGGTAATATTCACTCTGTTCTTCACATGTGTCTTAATTTGTTAAATCTTTGGTCCTTATACTTATATAATGATTCCATAATGTGAACCATGATATAAATATAAGGTATATATGTTATATTTTCCTTATAATAATATATATAATATAGTATTATGAAATGGAATACACCGTTCATGGAGACGGTAATCCGTATATACGCTTGAACGCTGTTTCCTTTTTAATTATCTTATTGAAAGAAAGTATATAAATAACATATTTATATATATTTATGTATGAATATATATAATTATTAAATTATAATTAATGTATCATATATATCATATAAGTTCATTAATCCCATCCTTAATACATTCCATGTGGTGTGTGAACGGATCATATCGCTTTGAGGGGGTGGTGGTCCACATTTCCTCAAACGACATTATCATATTAAAACAAAATTGAAAGTAAAGATATCTGTGTTATAAAAGAAATAAATAATCTGAAATACATAGTAAATATAATATATGACATATATAAATATATATCCCATAATAATGGACACCATTATTGGTGAAAAAAGATAAATGAACAATCATTGTTTTGTGAGGCAGTATTTCATCATATAAAGAAACAATACATTCAACAACCATTAGATGAAGGTGTGCGTATGTGATGGTCAGAAAATTTGAATAAAAAAAACATACTAGTATATGTATGATACATTTTTTTCCAGAAAATAATGGAATAAACTGAGATGAGGGGGTGGATAAAAAAAATAAAGGAAAGGAGCTTAAGAGAAGATGTTACCTCTAAATCGAGTAACTCTTTTTGGTTTATGCCAAAAGGATTCTTTGAGAAAATTTATTCACAAAGGGAGGTTTCAAGGTATAAGGTATGATTTTTGGGAGGCTACTTGGGAAGATAATGGAGGAACTTAAATGGTTTTAGAGGTGTGAGTAATGGGTACGGGTGGTATCCATTTATAGGGAAGGAAAATGAATCACATGGAATTTTTAGAAACAAATTTGGTGTGCACATGATCTTACAAAAAAAAGTCTTACCAAACCAAAAAAACTCATGAATGGAATATTTATTGAGGAAATTTGCACAAAAAATAGGATCTATACATGTTTCTAGGTCATTTGGGGCCTTAATTTTAAGGGTCAGTCTTTAATTAATCTTAATTTGGCCTTAACTACCGTGATTTATTTTAATCCATTTTACTAATCATTTTGGTCAAAAATTAACATCGTATTATTAAAATATAAATATTATACTGAATAAAATGGTGTTTGAAGGATTTTTGAAATTCACTTCACAGAAGCAACAAAATTAATAACAGTGCTAATCCCACAAACATGATGAAATAATGGCGGTTTAAAGTAGGAAAACGTTTAAAAGTTTGTTAAGATTTTACATTCATTTTCAAAGTGAAATTGATTATAATGAATGAAATTTTATTAATAGATGTAATAATTTTCTAATGTGAACTTAACATATATTTATAATATCATTTATCATTAATAATAAAATAGACAAAAGTTATTTTTTAACTAAAAAAAGTATTATTCACTATTCATCAAACAAAGTTGCTCAAACAAAATCTCAAAAATTCACCCTAGAATAATTTCAAAGTGCTGAATTAAAATATGTAGTTTATTTTATAAAATTCAGTTTCTTAATGTGTCTAAAATTAATTTTATTTTCAAAAGTGATTCTTTTAATAAAATAATATTTTTAACATAAAAGAACTTTACAAAAAATCCTATGTTTCTTTATAAATATGTTTTATTCATATAAATCCCCATAAAAAATATTTTGAAATTAGTTAATACTATTACTATAACTATTTTTAATGTTTAGGTTATAATTATCTCATTTAATTAATTATATATATAAAAACTTGTTTCATCAAAAATTAGTGTTGCGTGCATCGTACGCCAAGTCAGTGTTGTTTGTAGCGCAAGACAGGTTGGTATGGCATGTGGTGAAGCTAAGTTGGTATTTCATGTAGCACAATTCAAGTTGGTATTTCATGTGAAAATAATGTTTGACTTAGTGTTTTAATATATATATATATATATGTATATATATATATATATAATGAACTATTTCTAGTGTCATGAGAAATGAAAAATATTAAAAAGATAAATTAATTTGAAAAAAATAATTCTTCAAATCTTAGGGTTTTATAGATTTAGTTTTTAAAAAATGAATGAAATATAGGGAAACATGATTACAAAAATTAATAAATTCTAGAACCAACACCACCACCTCCATTAATCCATCATGGAAATGAGACTCTCCATTGGTGAAGAAATAATTCTTCCCCTTGTACACTTCATGGCTTATCAAGTTTACATGCCTACTGAAGTGCACATGTAGGGTCTAGGAATATAATAATTAGTATTTCATATAATGAATCCAATATATTACATTTATGAGTAATACAAAATATGATATTATAACCCACATATGAATAATAAAAAATAATTTTAATAAAAAACATTGATTTATATTTACATTTTCTAAACTAATCATAACATTCCATTTTACTATCACATATTTTTTTCAAAAAAAATAAATCATTAAAAACATGTTACACATAATATTTTATATATCAAAATATTATTTCTAAAAATCAGGTGAATTTAATAAAATTTACATAAAACATCTCAATTTTAAAAAGGCTAATGTGAACTTTTTATTTTCTAAATATAATATTAATACAAATTTCCTTAAAATAATCTATTCAATGTAATATAAAATAAAAAGTCAAATAAAAAAATAATATCTATATTACTAGCATGTGAGCTAAGTCATCACCCATTCACATGTCAAATCCCACACTTTATTTATGGGTCGCCATTCAACCTATGGTATCCCAAATTTTTCTCACAATAACACAAACACTATTATTAAATACTTTACAAGGGATGAATCCTAGAGGGTTTTTTTTCCTTGAATTAAGCTATCACCCATGAAAAAACTATGAAATAAAAAATACATCTATTAAATCTATTCATCCAAACACTGGCCTCTTTCCATTATATTTTTCATATATATCAACAATTCATCAAAACTCCATTTTCATCAAAATCATCATCAACTAATAACACATATTTCAAAAAAATATAATTTTTAAAATTAAATAATTTCCTCTAAAATTTTACATTTATTATTTTAATAATAAATTAATTTAAAATCCACTATTTTTAGGAAAAACCAATTCATGTCAAAATTAATCATTGGAAAAAAATATAATGATTAAATATAAATCATGAATTTTATATAAATTATCAATAATAATCTATCAATAAATTTTATAACATTATCTAATCTCAAAGAAATAATTTCAACCACTGAACTAGATGTTTTGTTTTGGAGAATTCCCAATTTTACACTCTAATTTCACATGACAAGATGAATCAACTTATTTCCTATAAATATGAATGGTAAATCAAAATATATTACTATATATATTAAAATATTTTAAATTCCCAATTCTAGAATCAAGTGAGAAAATAAGAGGTATCAAGTGACATAAAATTCATTTAGATCATAATTGAGTTTAATTCTAATCTTTAGTAGTCACAATTCAGTGATAAGATGATAAAAAACCTATAAAATCACAATAAAAATCCCAAAATATTTGGACATTAGGAAGATTAATGAAGTGATTTGAAGGATATTCATGTGTTTTAGGGTGAATATGTGTCACTTTTCCTCAAAATCATGGTTATCAAGCATGTGTAGGGGACCACCTTGGTCCCCCCAAAAAACTTACTACCTTAAAACCTAGAATAAATAGTGATCATTTATAGAATTCAAAAAACATTTTAGTTACCATTAAAAACATAATATCTAAAAATCATAGTTTCATGGCCCCATTTTATGGAATCTATGATCATGCAGCTAAATATGGAGTCTTGGTAGAACCAATAAAAACATATATCAAAAATGTAAATGCCCAAAAAACCATAATAACATATTATACACCCTATTCTGGATCAAACAATGGAATCAATATTTAGTTTTGAGATCCTATAACTATATATTTATCAAAATAAAATTACAATAATTCATTCAATTAATTTTAAAAATTATGGTAAAATTAAATATTTATAAAAAATAGAAAGTAATACATATATCAAAAATATAGGTGGTAACATTTATGTCTTATTGGTTTTGTATGAAAATATTATGAAGGTTTAATTTAGTTATGAAAACATTAACATTATATTTGTAAAAAATATTTATTGTAAAAAATCATGTTTTTAAAGTTTATTTTTAATTTTAAAAAACTAATCATTTAAAAGTTAATTTTATAAATATATTATATTGAGAAGTAAAAATAGTATACTAAAAAACATATTATAAAAAATCATAGTGAAATTAATAAAGGTTATAATTTTTACAATTTAATGTAAATATTAATTAGGAAAGGCAAAAGATAAAAATTAAATTTGAAAATAGATAGTATGTGTAGTAGTTTGTTAAAGAGGATAAGGGTATAGAATCCCTAATCCCTTAAAAAATAACATAAGGATTATACTATATAATTTTATATCCTTGAAAGTTATTATCTTTTCAAAAAACTATGTATATTATATTTTTTCCCGAAATATAGTATCTTCCCACCACTGAGTTCTAGAAATATGACGTTTTTATATAATAGATTGAAAATTCCTTTTAATCAAAATGTTATACATTAATGACCATAGAGACTGACTAGGGTTAGTTTCTTTATAAATTGTATTTTATATTTTTTAAGTAAATATAACAATTATAAAAATAAGGCACAATGAAGAAATTTAGAACATGTATACGTGAGATTAAATGAATGAAAATTTTCTTTTTTATAAGATAAATCTAATAATTATAAATATATAGGTTTAAAACTATTTGATATTTTTGTAATTTGTAACTCTATGAATTGGATATGATCCTCTAGATACTTTATATATAAATGATAATTTTATATTTAGATCACCTTAACCACTAGAAATTTAAAATTTTCATTGAAATTTCAGAATAAAAACTATTCATTATTGAATGATAATATCAATAATAATAGTTTAATTTCTAACCATAATATCTACAAAAATATCAAATGGAATATAAAATAATTTTTTAAAATATATGAAAATTTATATAGTGATTTTTTATTTTATCTTTAGTAGATGATCATTGTTATACTCATATTCTAAAGTATAGCCTTCTTGTTTTAAATATATATTTATAGGCAATATAATATATGATGGTCATATGGTTATTGAGTCAACTTCATCAAGTGAACTCAAGAGTTAGTGTGTAACATCACATAAATTTTCAACCCATTAATTTTCATATTTTAGTATTTAGAGGTGATAGGATATGTCTGGAGAAAGTGTAGTATAATTGTAGTTGAATTTTTAGATGGAAGGAGCGTGTTGTGGTGTGAAAGTATGTGACACAACATAAAGGGTTAGCTTGAAGAGAAGTTTATTTTGGTATGGTGTTCCACAACATGAATGTTTAGGAAGTTACGTGGTTTATGTGACGA
Source organism: Viscum album (assembly GCA_963277665.1). NCBI lineage: Eukaryota > Viridiplantae > Streptophyta > Magnoliopsida > Santalales > Viscaceae > Viscum > Viscum album. The sequence continues at coordinate 856,417,104 of OY728158.1, read as the reverse complement.
TTCATGAGGGTAAGACTATGATAATTATGCACCATTATATTTTTTTGTGAGGCTGTCTTGTTGAGTTGTATTGTGGTGTAAAGTAATTAAGGGTGGTTTCCCTAAGTGTATACATTATGTTCCTCTAGAAATAATATTATATATAGATTTATTTATTCTTATTATTTATTTTACAATTTTTTCTATCTCAATATAGTATGTTTAGTCATGAATATAGTGGGTTTTGGGTGTTTGTTTTATTTTTAATGAATTGGATTTCATAATGTGTCCACCTCTGTCATGGTGTGGATACTTGGAGACTAAATTATAGGGTTTTTTTATTTTTGGGTATAATTGAACTATTCTTATCTTATTAAATAATGAAAATTTCTTGCTCATTTCAGAATAAACTATTGATTAAGCTTTAATTTTGGGGAGGTATAAAATATCATTGTGTGGATTTTGGTATATCATTTGACTTATCCCCATCATAACATGACCATTACTTATTGAACCGTGATGCCATACATTTCAAGTTTTTGTATAAATTTGTTAGTCCTTTTTAATTATTTCTAATACCTTCAATTTCTATTAGACCTGAAACAACCAAAGTTTCATCATTATAGTTATTTGAGTTCCTGTTGATTTCCTTTATCACTTATCTTAAGAATAAAAAATGTTGGAGATTTGATACGAGTTCCACTGCTTTTTCTTTTATGATATATCCCTATATTTTAACAAGGAAGGATTTGGAAGTGGTATATTTATGGTTTATCTAGCATAGGTTTATGTTTCTCATGGGTAATTTATATGTTTTTGTTTGTTGATAATTATCCTACATGATTCCTTCCTAGTGATCACCTATTTATAACCTTCTTTTTATGAAGTGGTTGTGAATATTCAATTTATGTAGGGGATTAAATAATATTCTGTAATTTATTTATATAATGGGGAAGAAATATTTTTTTGTCTTTTTATAGGAATTCTATTGCTTTCTCAATTTTCCCCATTAGTGGACACCATGCCTCTTTTTACAGAATTATATTAAATAGGCATGATCTAGAAGTTAACTATGTAGGTCTAAATAACTTGAATAGGTATGGGTAGAAAATAGTTGGTAAAATTGTTGTGCCTATTTCAAAGCCTCTAGTCAAACATGATCATTATAGCTTTTATTATCATTCTGATCCTAGTTTAGATTATCACCAAGTGGCACATAGAGATCATGTTTCTTCCAAATTTCTTTCCTTTGGCGGTGATCATGTTTCTGGAACTAATGTACAAACATGTATTGTTGATGTTGTTAGAATATCAAGAAAGGGAGAATACCCTTTTAAAATGGTTATCATTATGGATCATGATAGATTTTCAGAGGCTACTTTTCACTTTCCAAAAGGAAGCATTGATTCTGGTACATATTCAAGAAATGTGTTAGAGCAATTAATGTAATTATGAGTCTCAATGATATAACAATATGGGACATGCATGTTATATGGGGAATCCTTAGTTCTAAAAGGTGTTTCAAAGTCTAATAATGATGGTGTTCAAAAGATTGACACATGAAAAGGTATCAATTCTCATATGATAGAGTTGAAATTTTATAATGTGTTTGGGAAAAAATTTGACTTTCTCTAGGACATCAAGGATGAATGGAAGACTTATGGATCCACAAGTAAATGGGGTGCCACTTTAAAACTATATGGGGATGATAAGGTATAAAGGATAATAATGGTGTATAATGATAAAGTGATTCAAAAGAAGATAGATGATAAGAGACTTTTAGTCCCTGTGAAAAAAGCAGTCCTAGAAAGGACTATTTAAATCATAGACCCACGATGAGTGAAAGTTCCACTCTAATTTTTTCTAGATTTTATAAGCACTCTAATAGGTTTATATCTTTGACTAAAAAATCTTAGTTGGGTAATAAAGGTGATACTTATAAAAAATTATATGATTTATAATTTTTATATTCTATGCATTCTCTTTTGTTGTCCATTGGATTCTAGTTTAGAGAAATCATGAATTTCCTATCCCCCTCCTCTATTGTGTTTCTCTTTTATTATTTTCTTTTTAATAAAATGTTATTTTACCCCAAACTATTTTAATTTATAAATACAATGAAATGGGGTAATTTAAATTCAAGGGAATGGAGTGATTCACATGTGTTAGTATGATTAGTTTTGTTTCTTATGGTTAGTGGATGTTTATTAATGATATAGGAAATATTTTTATTACTATGATATTTAATATGATTTTACAATGATTTAATAATGGAATCAACATATATAAAAGGTTAATCATTTAAATTTAGTATTAAATTGGTAAAATGTTACTTGAAATTGAGATAACACTATTTAATCAAGAGATATCAAATTAATGTAATGTCATGATTATAAAGGTAATTGTGATAGTGTATTATTTATATAATTGTTTATTGTATGTTGATGGTATGATTTTTTTTGATGTTTTTATGATTTTTTTCATGGTGGTGGAATTTTTGTGGTTGGTTTGGGTGTTGACATGTGTTGGGATGTGGGTGATGAAAATAGTTTTTTTGGTTGTAACAGTAGGAAAGTGGTTGATGGTGTGGCATGCTGGAAGGGATTTTATGTGATATGGATGTGTTTGTTTATCTAATTAGGTGGGAAAGAGAATGTTGTGGTGGATGATGGCATGAGAAATGTGAAGGTTTATGTAGTAGCTATTTGTGTATAATGGGGATGGTATTATTTCTTACTAGTGGCTATGGAAAGTGTTTGATAATGACGCATATGGTGATGGGTGTTGGATGGAATAGAATGATTATGGGAAATAAATGACTTGTTAATGATTTAAATGAATGGGTAATTACGAAGGGGATGGTTTTACAGAAAATATATAAGTTAATGACATAATGAATGTAATATATCTAGTAAATAGTAAATCTAGAAATAGTTAAATTAAGGTACCCCCATACCTATACTTCTAAATGTATAATAAAACATACATAGTTTACATATATCAAATAAATTACAACCAGTTCCAAAGATAAGATGTTATAAATATTTGGGATTTATTCATATAATATATCATCAAACAATAATATACCATAAAATGAAATCAAATACTTTATAATAAACCACATAAAAACTGATCACAATCCCTTTATCACCTACAATCACTTGGTGCAATGGAGAAACATTGCAAAGGAGTGATTATAAATGCTTAGTTTTGGGTAATACATTCACAATGAGACTATATATCATTATCAATTATGAGACATGATCATGTGAGAAATTTCATGATTAAAGAAGTCAAATCATGAGACCATAAGATGTGAAAATGTGGCTTTGGAGCACAATCATATTCATGTAATATAAATTTGGTGATATATTTTTGATATTCCATAATCATACCCTAGAATAAATCATAAATATATGGAATCAAAGATATAATGTCATTAGAGCATGTAAATCATGATAACAATGGAATGTGGAACAATAATAAGTAATTTCATCATAAACATGGTTTAAGGATCATTTCCAAGACATCATTACATTGTGGTCAGATCCCAAACATAAATTTTGAACAAAGACAGAAACATGTTCATACATAACATACATGTAAAAATAACCAATTTATAAAATGTGAACAAAGATATCGTAGTGTGCATACATAACATTATAGATAAGTCTTACTTTATCTAGCCCATACATATTGATCTCATTATATATTAAGAATTACCAAATCAATTTTGATGGGATATATAGTTTTGATCCCACACATAATATCATAATACATCTTGAAAATGTGTGACACATGAATATAAGAAACAATCATAAATACATTAAAAATCACAACCTGACTATCTATAATAATTAAGTTGTATCTAATAAATTAAGGTATCTATCTAGGTTTTGTACCCTTAAATCAAGATAATAAAGTATACATTATTATCATGATAAAAAATAATTTATATACTTTCTATCCAATCATTTACCAAGTTAATTGAATGCATGAGAATCTTAGAAAACAACCTTTAATGAGTTTAAATAATTGAGGGGATTCAAAGTAAAAAGACATTTGAGGGAAGATTATATTATTCCTTTTCAATGATGTATCATTTCTGTTATAAATATTTCATTTCAAACACACTACACATATATTAGAACATGGATAAAGAATTAGAGGATAATTTGACATAATATATGTCTATAGGAGACAAACCATTAAAGTAAATAAAACCTAAGAATTTGATAATGAGTGGAACATGAATGATTATTTTCATAGATGAAAATTAGTTAGAGGAAGTTAATAAAAAAATATTATTTTAATAAAACAATGACTTAGGTTTTTATGAAACATTATACTAAAATGAAAACATAATATTTAATGAATGAAATAAATGTAATAAAATTACATTTCAAATAAAATAAATAGAGACTGAAAAATTTAAAAACAAGAAAATAATTTTAAAAAACAATTTTAATAATAATAATTCCCAATAATGGAATCTTAAAAAAAATTTATTTAAAATTGAAGAAACTTATAGGATATGACATGAAAAATGTAAATATTTTTTTAACCACCATACTGTTTGATTTAATGGATGAGTAAGAATGGAATCATAAAAGGCATGTGTATCCCTAATAATGGTATAGAATGAAAAATAATATAAATTGATTATATTTAAAGGAGTAAATGATTATATGGGATAGATAGAGAATATATCATCAAGAATTAAAAAGATAGGGGAGACCCCATACTAACCATGTATAGTATTAACTTTTAATATTTATAGAAGGAATGGAAAGAAGTAACACCTAAAAATAAATGGAAACTTGTGAGGTATAATTTCAATATTTATTTGATATTTTATATAAGAGAATATATATCATATAGAAACATTATGTGAAAATAAATATGTTTTGTAACAAAAATTCCTTATAAATAACATTGTGTATGGACCGTAAATAGATAATGAAAAAAGGGACCATCCATTCCTAAAAAATCATTTTAACATAGTTAGTTATAATTTTTAAAATAATATATTTGATAAATAGTGGACAAGATAATAGATATGATAAAAATAATTGAAATAAATAGATATTTTGGAAGAAAACCTATACTTCGATTCTTGATTCATCTTAATACATGCGCCCAATATCTTGAATAATAAAATTAAATTTATAAAATACTTTTTAAAATAATGTTATATATATATATATATATTCTATTTATTATTATTATTAATATTTATGTTCATTTATAATATTGTTATTTAGTCTTTGTGATCATGTCCTCCATCCGGGGGATGTTTTTACATGGTTCCAAGGTTGGATTAGTTTATCAGTAATGGTGGAAGTTCTTATCAAATGGGAATATAACTCCGTAAGTATTATTATATAATGTTAATTTAATTATTTAATTTCAAATGGTTCCAAATATATATAATTATTCTTATATATTGATGTTTCATTGACTATAGATGTTATCATTTAATGGTTATTTTATTTGGGCGGTATTACCATGCATTATGAAATTAATTAATTTTATTTAATTTTATGATTATTTACCAATTCAAGAATACAAATCATACTAAAATATCATAATCAAGTTCATATTTAGGCATTAAATATTATAATATAACCATCCCTGGATTTTTAATTGTTTTTTGAAAACAACATCCTAATAGTTGGTTATATCAACATGAGTGGATGTTTCTTATAAAAACAACTATTGTGTTATTATCTGGTTTGAATACTAATATTACATAATATTAATGAGGTTTTAATTTAGTCATTTATTCCATAATAATATAATTATATCATATTAAACCATCCATGGAGGTAGTGATGAAAAATAGAGTACATCGTCCAGGGAGGCAGTGAGCATACCACAATATAGTTGATGCTTTCATTTTAGAATTGAAGAGGGGGAGAAGGATAATGAATATTAAAATTAGATAATAAAATTTAACTATATTTATGATAAGTATTTCATTATATTTGGATGTATGTAATATGTTTTTTGGTTGAGTGTGGTTCCTTGGAATCACACTACAAAGCCGAATTCTAATTTTTTTTTGATTTTTGAAGGGTATGATAACAAAGAAGTCAGCAAATATTAATATAATATAATTAAAACCTAAATTAAAAATAATGATTAATTATATTCCCAAATATCTTATTTTCTCAAGGTATTTATATAATTTATAATTCTATTATTACTCAAGGTCATAGTAATTATAAATATGTACTTTATTTTATTGACTATTTACAAATTCTATAAATTGAACATTAGCATCACTATTGCTAAAAAAGATAAGTAAGAACTAATTACATTATATCTCATACTCATCAATAACAAATTTTATTTTTTTTTAAAACATAGGGAAATAGGAAAATTATTGTAAGGGTTTTTAAAAAAAATGTGAAAACCCCTTTTAAAATATATAAAAAATCATTAAAAGGGTTTTCTTAAGAAAAATACATTGAGATAAATTAATTTTTATATAAAAAATTACCCTTCAAAATGTACTCAGGTTTTCAAAAAAATTCATAATAAGGAATTATTTAAAAACATTTTTATTGGTTATGAAATACTGAAGACTTCGATATTTAGAATACAAAACCTTTTAAACCTTATAAAATCATGAGTCACCTTTTTAAAATACCAACTTTTAATTTTAAAAAATATAGCAATATTATGTTTTAAAATGAAATACATTTATATTCAGAAGTATTTAAAGAACATAATGAGGCTAATTGTAACATTTAAGGTTATATTGGACCCATCCATCACATTGTGGAAAAATTCCCTCATGGTTTGGGTTCAATACCCATCCCTCATCATAATTTACAATACCCTTGTGTCAAATTTATAATAACACATTTTATAAATATTTTTATTATGATAATTTAAATTAATATTTTTTACAAATTATTAACATTATATTACAAATATTTTCAAAAATAAAATAAAAAAATAAAAAAAGTCATTATTACTAAATTAGTATATAATGAAAATAGTGATTTTTCATTAAATATTTTAAAATATAAATCATAACTATGAATGAAGTGAATCCATGAAAAATATTACTTTTAATATAAAACATTGTTTAATAATGATTAACAATAGAGGTTTTTGTAATGAAATGTTTTAAACATAAAATTATAGTTTTAAAACTCCTTAAATACCTAATTTGAATAAAAATATTATAAATCAATGTTTTATTTTCAAAATACCAAATATAAAGTGAATTTTATTTTTTTAGAAAAAAAAATTAAGAAATATAAGATTTTTCTAAATCTTTGAAATAGACTCTTTTTAAAAAGTTCCATTCCAAATATTATTCTTTTCAGAAAATTTTGAACATAAAATTCTTAAACATTTTTACCTTAGAAAGTGGGTTTTGGAAACTTTAAAATAGATTTTTATTTGAAAAAGTTTTACCACCTCATAATGATAACTAAAATTTAATAAAAAACCCATTACATGACTACCTCTCTGAAGGTAATCCCTTATATACAGTCTTCCTCAATGTCCCTCTCTCTAATAATTAAAAAAAGGAAACTTGATTTTAGGGACGGAGTTACTCCCCCTGTTGAACACCAGAAGATCCCCCATTATATAATATAACCTCATATTTTATCTAATATATAATGGAACATTTAATAAATATTTATAATATATTTTGAGATGTGAAACCACCATTATATAGGAATGGGGTTTTTTCTTACATAGCTCGAATACCCCTTTATATAGTATAGTGAATTATTTCCCTTAATCATGGTACCCTCATTCATTATTTAAAATTCAAACTTGCAGGGTGTGGATATTGTGAATGAAACATATATATTTTCATATAACTTACTCATGAATGTGTAATAGTCACATTGTAGTATGAATATGGAGACATCCAACTGTATTAGTTATATTTCATCATTTATTATAACCAAAGGAATGGATATTCCAGTTACATGCCAAATGGAGAGGTTGGAAAATATTCTTTAAATCACATACTGTAGATGAGGTATAAGACAATGAATTCCTACAAGGTTGGTTATAGTATATATTTTATTTCATTTCAAAATTTTACTATATGTTTTCCTTAAATATGTATTATGTTAAAAGATTGTTTTATATGAAACACTAAAATAAAATGAAACTGTGATATGTTGAAAAAACTTGACCTTTATAAAATATCCATTAAATTAGTGACCCTAATAATAGGTAACCATATTATAAAATTTTAAAACAAATAAAATGGAATCAAGTAACAGAAGTCTCTATTATAAATATCATTTATCCATGCTTGAGAAGGAGGTAACTTAAAAAGGGTTTTCTCTTGACCAATCCCATGTCAAAAATGAATAATTATAGTACGAGTTAAATCATAAATGATATAAATTCAATATCTTTAAAATTTTAATGATATCTATGCTTGAGAAATCACCACCCTCGATTTCCACTAAGCACACCTTGTAATACTAGAGATGTTTCTATAGCAGGTAAATACTACACCATGAATCTGTTTCACATTGTACACTCACAAGAGCATTTATTCATGAATTTACATTAAATTTAAATATTATAATTTTAAATTTACTCAATAAATATTTGGTTTTAGATTAATCATATCAAAATGAACATAATATGTTTTTTTGATCTTTTTCAAAAATGTTTTTTAAAAAAATTATGGTTTTTATGAAAATTATTATTTATGTGATTTTATCCTTACATAAGAAAGACTTAGATAACTAAAAAACCATTTAAGTAATAAATTATTCACTTAAATAATAAAAATTCCATTTTCAAATATTATTTGAAATATTAGATCCTATATCAACAATTTAGAAACCAAGTAAAATATCACTTTAATAAAAAAATTATTTTTGTTATTTAATTTGAATACATAATTTTTTAATTTGAGATTCGTATTTTTACTAATTTTAATGCTTCATTATTAGTTTTTATAATAAATTAATTCATTCTATGGAAATTAGTAACCATGATAAATTTATATTATATATAATTTTCAATCTTAATACATGTTTTGTCTAATATATATATATATATGATTATTTTCATTTATTTTATAATTTTATTTTTATAAATTATTAAATTTTATATGATAAAATTATTTTAAAATCTTAAATCAAAAATTTAAAATTCATTAATAATTTTATTTTTTTTTCAACAAAATTTATTACTATAGTCGAGAGTTAGTTACCTTTGAAGAAAATAAAAATAGTAAGAATGTTTTTTTACTAATGGGAAAAGGAAAAACATGTCAATTTTTTTCCAAATTTATCGATGTAGTTTGTATCAACCAAAACTGACCCACTTTATTTTTTTTACTTTTATACTCCCTTTACCCTTTAATAGTTAAATAATATTATGTAAATTCAATGGGTGTTTCCAAACATACCCTTATCTTTACTTATAAAAGAGTAAAATCTCCACCACATCAAGAATAACATTCCATTAAAAGTTATCCTTGAAAATATACCAATTTAATACTCTTATAACCCTCTCCCACATAAAAAATCCTCTCGTTACCATTAGTTGTCATACAACCTTTATTTCCAACAAGAATTCCTTGAAAAAATTCAACTCTTTGACATGAGTATCCACTTCTTCTTAGTGTTTCATTATTAATTTATTTATATCCAAATATTATATAAAAAATATAAGAATAATTAAATAAGTATCATTATTATATTTAAATATTTTCACAAAAATTAATTAATAATTACTCATTCCATTCCATCGACTAATAAAAACCAAACATCAATCGTGCGTACTTGTAGTCTACCGCCTCTATAAAGTGATTTTGTTTATTATTGATCATATCCTAGAATAGATGGTGAAAAATAATGAATTCAATGAATGTCGTTGTTTTGTATTTCAAAATTATAATTCTGAAGTCTTTTTTCATATACCAGCATTTAGTCCATCTGTTGAAAAATGTGATCGTTAGTCACACATATATGCACACAACCCTCTACATAAGAAATGAACTTCATTTTTCCTCACCACCCATAATTTATGGTTAAAATAATGTATTTAATGGAGGTATATTATATTTATGACGTGTTATGATTATATAAAATTTATATTATCCTTTAATAAAGATAATTATTTATAAATTAAATCATTATGACATGGCCCCATTTGGGTTGGTTGTACCACTACACGAACGATCGATGAATGTCAAATAATATTAATATAATAATTATGTATTTATGATGTATTAATGGTTCTATAGGTGTATTATTTATATTTAAAATAATTATCAATATTACACCTTTTGATCAATAAACATGTCAAAAATAGTTCAGCTTTATTTTTCATGATCGATATTTTGTCTTTCACCAAAATAAAATGAGAAGTAAGTAATTATTAAGAAATATTATTATCCTATATTAAATTATCATTGAATTATGAAATTAAAAATCACTTAGTGAGAGTCGATCTTGTCACCATAAACATCATATAAATCATACAATCAAACATTCTACCACCCAATAATGAAATTTGCTATAATTGAGTGATTTATATGTTATAGAAAATTATAAAAGAAGAAAATAAATAATAGAAAAATTAATAATTTTATAAATTAATAAATTAAGTTAGTTATGTTCATCATACAAGAAGTTAGACCAGGCTTGAGTTTATAGGAATTCAAGACAAGTTACTTTTTTCTCAAATTACATTTATTGGGAAATGTATTATATGGTGCATTTAATTTCATCTATATGCTGTATAATATACCTATTTGGTTTTTATATCATAAAATAACTTTTATTCAGCTTATTTGAAGATCAATTACAAGCACTACATTTCAAATGTATTTTTACTAAAATGTTAACTAAGTCAAAATAATGTCCAAGTTCCTAAATTTTGGAAAGTGGAGAGTTTGTCATTTTACAATAAAATACATCTATGTATGGATATTGGAATGTGGATGTGGATATGAAATAAAATAATATTAGAGTTATAACCCTGAAAAGGGTTATTTATTAATCAATTCATTCATTACTCTGATGAATGATGAGTGGGCCTAACATTGAAAACCTGAATAGAAAATCAAAGGGTATATGTGTAGTTATTTCAGATGATATTTACTAACCTTAATGAAGTATTTTTTACCAATTCCTTGGTATCCTACCATTGAAATCAAATTAACTCAATTACTATCTTATTTTGATAACCCAATACTTTTAAAGGACCATCTGCCCCACATTATCTTTATTTATTTGAAAATGGTGATTTATATAACATTGAGAATACACTAAAGTCTCTAAGATGATTCTTGGGATATTCACCAACATAATCACATTATTCCATTGAATGGGGATATATTAGTTTTATATACTTTCGTCATACAGATAACCATTATTCTATTTAGAAATTATATATATAATAGGTTATATAATTTTATGAATTTTCTTGTTAACTAATATTATGAATGAATTGGTCATAATTATTGATGGGTAGGGGCCAAAATAGATATCTCCTAAATGAATCTGTATGAATCCTGAGATAATCTATCTAAGGTATTGGAATATGACTTACCCATCCAGGTATGATGTCTTGGAACATGGAATTAACTGTTTGTTTATGTTTTATAACATTATGCAATCCATTAATATTGGATCAGTAATTATTTTACATGTTTTTATTTATTTTCATGGATATGAAACTCCCTCGATTTCATTTAATTAGGGAATTATATGTATAGTTTATTCTTTATATACTATTTATTTCATGCTTATTTTTTGATATCTTTGATTGTATCTATCTCCTTTCTGATAAATTTTGATCAATATTATATTGTTTTCCTTTCACCAAAAAACCTAGAAAAGATATATGTGTAATTTTCAATGATATATTAGTAGGTATAATGATGTACTTGTAGAGTTTTTATACCATATTTTATTCTTTCATGTGTAATATAAAAATACATATGTATCTAGTATTACAAGACTACAAAACTGGTTGATCTTTCAGAAACTATTGTATTCTATTACAATAATGCAATAATACTATGAGATTTGGGTCATTAGAGTCTGGGTTTTTATAAATGGTATCATATAATATTAAGTAGAAACATTTGGTACAATATTTAGAGGAAAAATGTTAAGTATAAAAAATATTATGCAAAACCTTTAATATTTTTATGATTTCCCAAAAAAAATTATAGGTATTGTATTTTTCAATTAAATATCTTGCATGTTTGCTGAGAAAATTTAATAAACCCTTAATACTCTAAGAATTGAGTTTTGTATTATGGAACCTTATATAATTCTTATTCCAACAATGTTTTATCGATAATTATCTATTAGGGTACATATATATTCCCTATTAGAAAACATGGAAGTTATAACTATGTTGGGGTTTTACTTAATTCTTGATATGGATTGGATATTAATTTATAATGAAAGAATTGTTTGTTGAGATAAGGGTATAACTATTTGTGAAGGGGAGTATATAATCACTTGTTTCAAGGGAGAAAATTCACCTCATGAGTATTTGATATACCCTACTCTAATAGCTATCCTTAATAAAATTATGGGAGAAGATGAATAGTAAAAACAATCTATGGATGGGAAGGAAATCCTTTGGATAAAGGATATACCCATTGTATAAAAATACATTTATGTATTTCTAGAGGAATTACCTAGTTATCCACCTAAGCATGAAGTTGAGTTCTTCTATAAACTCATTCATGATAAAAGAACCATATATAAAAAACCCTATAAATTGACACCAAGGGAGTTTGTAGAGTTGAAGAAACAACGACATGATTTGTGTGACAAAGTATTTACACTCACTCAAAAGTGACTTTTTATTCAATCAAAAGATAACCCCCAGAACCCGAAAATCAAGGTGGTCTAAAATGATGCATCCCTAATGCATTTACACCGATAAAATAATTACAATAGCTGGGTAAGTATCCTAATATATGGAAAATAACCAGGGTATCACAAGGGGTTTATTTACGAGAAAGGATATCATTAGAAACATTTACCTCCTTCCAAGTGTGATACACCTTCGTTCCATTACCAATGAACATATTCAATTCCTAAAAAGATAAAAAAATTCCCTGGGATGTTATTTATATCATTAACAAATCTAACCAATAACATAGGGTCAAATTATACCATCTGAATATTAATTTTATAGAGACTACAAAAATTGGCACCACTAAGAAGAGCTCTACTATCTTCCACAATAGCATTTCTTAGACCATAATAGGAGCTATAACCAATAATAACTAAACTGATGGTGTCCCATACAAGTCCTAATCCTCTCATATATCCCTCAATGTAAGATCTATTTATATTTAATATATTACATGACATAATAGGATTCAAATTGATCTATTTGCCTCAAAGAACCATGTGACCACTTTTGGATCCTTGAAAGATAAGGCCCCTACTAGTAACCAGCCTCTTTCCTCCTTGAAAGTTTACACCATGCTCAGATTCCAATGAAAAAATCCAAATATTCATAGATTTATATGAACTATTGATACCCCATATCCCTTCATTTCTGACATCCCAGATCACCCAAAAAACCGTAACAAACACCATACCTCATATCTAGGTCTTTAGTGAATGAGTATTTTCCCCATAAAACAACATGGTAAGAAAACCACGAATATCCTCATATTGAAAAAATACCTAACCTCTGACCAAATAGCACCTAAGAAAAATCATCCCAACCTCGCTAATAAATTAGATTCCAGAATTATTTGGTGATTGTATTCATGTAGCATATACATAGAGAGACCTAGATTATCCCCTTTTGAGTGTTTTCATCAATTAGAACTTCTTTATTCTGTATTATCTAAATAAGAATATTTATCTTCACCTAGATTTCTTTACACCCAATTTTAAGATCCCAAAAGTATGTTTGTTTTATTGAACTTATAATGTGAATAAAATCACAAGCACTAACGAATTTTGATGACATATTTGTGAACAAACATTTATCTAGTTTGTTGGTGAGAATTATCCTCTCATGTACCATTTTTTATCCTCATAATGTGTGGCCAAAATGAACATCCAATTTTTACTATATTCTTGAAACAATATATCTGGTATTGGTAATCATGTATAGAATATAAATTTTCTATCCTAATTGTTCTTGTAGTACATGACATCACCACAACTGACCACCCATTTTTTATTATCCTCCAAAAGACTAAACTGATATTTCATGCACCACACTAGACATGAGAGATTTAATTAATTATCTTACTAGTGTCTCCAATCTTCCCCATAACCCCCCCTCATAAATATACCCCATATGGAATTTTTAGATATTATATACTATATTTTTTTACTTTGGGGATTCCTTATTTTATTTGAGAAAAAGAAGTATGGGTCTATGATGTTGTATTTCGATTACATTGAAATAAATTCCATTAATATAAAGAACAATTATCATTTACCATATATTGACAATTTATTCATTGAAATTCAAGGAGTTCATTTTTTTTAAAGATTGATATTTTCATTGGTTATTATCTGTTAAGGGGGAAGAATGAAGATATACCAAATACGACATTTTCTATGAGTTGTGAACATTATGAGTTAATGGTAACTCCACTTGGATTAACAAATACACATTCTATTTTTGTGGATAGAATGAATAGAGTATTGAAGGATTATACTGATAAATTCAAGGTGGTATTTACTGATGATATATTTATATACTCCAATAACTATGAAGATCATTAAAACCATCTCTGAATAATTCTTGAGACCCTCAGAAAAAAGGAATTATGTGAAATTTAGTAAGTATGAATTTGGGATCCTTGAAGTTTCTTTTATTGGCCATATTTTATCAAAGTATGGGATATATACTTATCCTTAAAAGATAAGGGTAGTCAAATAATGGTGAATACCAATAAATAAAACAAAAATACATATTTTTATTCATTTATTGGTTTATTATCTGTGGTTTGTTCAAAATTATTCATCATTAGTAAAATCATTAACCATGTTTACATGTAAAGGGGTAAAATATTCTTATTATAAGGAATGTGATGAAGGTCATAATGATCTAAATAGTTTATATATTGATGAATCAATATTGACATTAGCATCCACATAGGAAGGATTTTTAATATATAGTGATGCATCAAAGAATTGAATGAGTTGTGTATTTATAAAGAATGATAGAGTGGTTTCATTCACATCAAAAAATAGAAAGTTCATTAACCAAACTGTCTAAATAATGATCTTAGGTTAGAAGTGATAATATTTTCCTTGAATATATAGAGGTAATATCTCTATAGATAATGATTTGATAAATATTTAGTCCATAAAATATTGAATTATATTTTCTTGCTGAAAGTGATCAACATGCGGAAAAGAAGATAGGGAGAAATACTAAAGGTATATGATTTATCAATACACTACCACCCTAAGATGTCGAATAATCTTGATGATACATTTTTTTGGAGGGACCATGGATCTCTAACCATGATATAAATTAATAAGGATCCTATATTCATGGATCTAGTAAATATATATTCAGTAATTTTTAAGCACGAGTTTCAACCATTACATTTCAAATAAATTTATAAACCATATTTACTAGAAAATATAGAGAAGTACTATTAGGAGGATAAGGATTTAAGATAATTTATTAGAGAATAAAATGATGGGAAAGTGAAAGGATTTATATATAAATAAAGAGGGATGATGTTTGGAAAGAGTTTATGAGTTCTATACATACCTAAAATTAATTAGGAGATACTATATAAATCACATATATTAAATGTCTATATACAACATAGTATCAATAATATGTATAAGTAATAAATAGAACATTTCTGGTGGTATGGTATCAAGTGGGAAATTGGGAACTATGTGTCCAGATACGTAGTGTGCCAAAAGGTAAAGACTGAAAGTAAATATTCTATGTGAGTCATGAAAACCTCTTCCTATACCTATATGGAAGTTGGAGAATATTACAAATGACTTTTTCATTGGAATTAAAAAGAATCCAAGGAAGAATTTTGTTATATGTTTCATCGCAAATCACCTTACCAATTCTACTCATTTTCATAGCAGTAAGAGAAGAAATACCCCTTAATCACCTTGCCCAGGTCTATAATATTTAAATTGCGCAACATCATATGGAACCTATATGAAGTGTATTTGATTGTGACCTTCTGTCCACATTTAAATTCTCAACGAGTCTTTAAAAGGTTCTCGGCACTAAGGTACATTTCAGCACTTACTATACTGTCTAAACAGATGGGAAGTCTAAAAGGACTACTTAGACACAAAAATAAATTCCATGATCATGTTATCTTGAATATCAAGGAGAATGGGATCAATATATACCTTTTATGTATTTTTTTAAATATAGTTTTCATTCAATAACCCAAATGGTACTGTATGTGGGAATTTATGTGAAGAGATTTCATACTCCAACTTAATGAGAAGAATATGGAGAAAAGAATCCAGAAAGGCAAGAATTAATGGTGGATAAAACTAAGAAAGTGTGATAAATTTATAATCATATTGGAATGAAGATTGGAACACCCATCCATCTTGATAAGGAGACGATAGATGTCAGGTATGGGAACTTTTATAGAATGCTAGAGGAAGTCGATCTTAGATCCACTCTCATTGACACGATAACACTTTCTATTCCCTCCGATCAAATTCTTATTGATGTGGAATATGAAAACAAACCTCTTTTCTACACTAAATGAATGGCTATGGGGCATTCTATGGAGTTCTGCCGCAAAAACATTACATGTAAGGAGTGTGGGATGCTAGGACACCCCTCCAATATTTGCTAACGTAAGGTGAATTTGAAAGATTCGAACCTGCCTGAGCTTGACACCAGGGACAGTGACCCTCTTATGGAGTCAGAACCTCGTGATCTGGCAATTCATAGGAATGGAAAAGAGTTGATAATTGATGCTTCTGCCCCTCGAAATTTTGATCCTTTTAGAGATCATGAGCCTGATACTGTTGAAATTCCGAGCCCCGCTATCTCCTTAATGGTGAATGTTATTACACAACATAATGACCAAACAAAACCTTGTTCCTATGCTAAATGGGGGAACATCCCTGATGCATCAAAGGAAAGGGAGGAGGATTTCACTCTTGGATTTAGGGAACCGATCCTCTGCAAGTGGGGAGACACTCAGGATAAGGCCAAGGAAGGAGATATGGACATGAGTATAGTTTCATACAGTGAAATTGTTCGAGGGAAAAATAAAAGGGTCTCTGACAGTGAGGGTGTCAGGACTGACCCAGTTAGAAGGAAACCAAGGAAAGAATACTCTCCAATTATGAGGACAATGACCACTAGGTCATCTGCTAAGAATGATACCGAGAAGTTATCTATAGAGAAAATTGAAAAAAAGGAATGTTTATAAGAAGCTGCTCAAACATTATGAGACTCAATCAGAATGGGAATTGGCTGATGCTGGTGACATGACTAGGTATAGGTGTGATGACTATGACTATTATAACTTCTAAACTCTCTTTTTTTCCCTCGGCTGTCTCTGCACTTTTCTTTTTATTAATAAATTTGTTGGTCCAAGAGTGCTTGGATCTAACCTTTTGGCTATAATCATATCAAAGTATCTTTAATTAGAAAAACATTTATGCTAATAATTGATGTAAATACTTGTAATTTTAAGTCAGGGATCATGTATTCTTATTTTTTCTATATGGAAGGGAGTATTAGGATTTGGTAAAAATGGGAAGTTAAGAACTTGTTACATTGGGCCTTTGACATTCTAGAGAGTATTAGAGCTGTAGTTTATCAACTGAACATACCATAAAACTTTTATAAAGTTAATTACATGTTCCATGTTTCATTATTGAGGAAATACATGCCCGATCCAATGTATATACTCACATTTAGGGAATAGAGTTGGAACCTTACTTGTTTTATAGAGAATATATTATCTAGATTATTGAAACTAGGGAGATATGGATATTAAATTGCACAATAAGGCTGGGGAAAGATCCAATGGGAAATAAATATCTAGAGAAGGTATCATGGTATCCTAATGGAACTTTATAAAAGGAATACTTAAATTTCTTTAATAGGTAACATATCCTAATTTATAGGATTGCATTATTTTACAGGGTGGGGGAGAATGCAATATTCAGGATGTTACTATAGTGGGTAAATAATCTTTCCAAAAGATAGATTATAGTGAAAAATCTAAATATACATAATCTATGGATTTATTTTTGTATGGATTTTTTTGTTTTTCTTTTCATAAATTGTACTTTTTAGTCAAAAAAGAAGATTTTTTTTGAAAAATATGAAAATGTTGAATTATTAATGAGGTAAGAATGAAATAGAATACTAAAAAAATCCTTAAATAAATCCATTATATATTTAAGTAAGACAATTAGGCATTTTAAAAACCTTTTTGAACTTAGAAAACCTATATCCATCATTTTTAGGATTAATGTAAAATGTTACTTAAAAAAATATTTTTTTGGTCTTTTCTTTGAATCAATAATTTTTAAGTGGGATTTTTATTTTTTTATTTCATTGAATTCATAATACCTTTTATTTTTTATAATTAATAAATTTATACCATGTAAATTAGTAACCATGATTATTTTACCTTATATATAATTTTTATGCATAAAAACATATCTTATCTTAAAATTTTATTTATATGATTATGTAAGTTTATTTAAATTTTTTGAAACCCTTATATGTTTTATATAAAATACATATTTTATAATTTGAAATAATAAGTTTAAAATTATTTAATAAGTTTAATTATAATATTGGTAATTATAATTAATTACTATGGTTAAAAATCAGTTACCACTTTATAAAGTAAAAAATGGTAAAATGTATATTACTATGGGGAATAGGTTCCAAATGGATAGTTGAGGTGTGAATTAACCCAAACGCATCATATTTCCTCAATTTCTATTTTTAATCCCACAATCCTTTAGTATTGAAATAATAGTATTGAAATTCAATATGTGTTCCCCAAATTCCCATTCTCTTCTCTAATAAAAGAGTAACATCCCCACCACTTCAAGACTCACTATTCCTAAGAATTTATCCTTTAAAATATACTAATTTTATAATCCTATAATTCTATCTAACATTTGAAATCATTTTATTATAATTAGTTAGTATAAGTCCTTCAATTCTAGGGAGAATTCCAAGATAAAATCTAAACCCCAATATGAGTATCCAACTTTTCAAAATGTATAATTATTATCATAATAACAATATATAAAATTATTTATATAATTAAATTAATATAATTAGTATAAAAAATTACATTATATTACTCAAAAACCATTATTAATTCCATTCCACCCTCTAATAAAAACTAAGACATCGATCTTCAGTTCTTACGAGCTACCACCTCCATAAATCAATGTAGATTTCATTTAATCACCACATATCATGGATAGTAAAAGGATAATGTTTATAAATGATATTTTTTAAATTCAATATTTAAATTCATTAATGGTGATTTTCATATTCCATCAATATGTCAATTAATTGATAAACATTACTATTAATCATGCATACGTGTAGATCACTATCTCTATGAGAAACAAAATTCATTTTTCATAACCACCCATAATGGATAGTTCTAGGAAAGAATTAAATTGAGGTAAATGATATTTATGAATATTTAATATAATTTAAAAGTTTTATTATGATAATATAAATATAATTACTTATACATTAAATCATTGTTACATGTTATTGTTTTGGTTTTTTTGCCCTACGTGAATGATGTTACAATGTTTAGGTCATGAATTATTATGGAATATAACATAATGGTGATATAATGTAATAACTAAATATTTATGTTGTGTTAATAATTTTTTAATTGTTATATTAAAATTTAAAATATTTATTAATATTATACCTTTCTATCATTAAACACATCGAAACTAGTTCACCACAACTCTCTATTTTTCAAAACCCATATTCACATCTTTAAAAAAAATATTATATCTTAAATAATCATGGACTTATGAACGTAAAAATTAATTAGCGAGTATCAATCCTATCATTTTGAAGATTTTACAAAACAAATAATTGAACGTTTTAGCACATGATGATGAAGATATGTATAATGGAGTAATATATTTATAATATATGATCATAAATGAAGTATATAAAGGTTAAAAAAATAAATAAGGTTATGAATTAAGTAATTAAGTTTCTCTCTCATAAAAGATGTTAATGAATAGTATAGTTGTCAATAATTCAAGGAAGTAGATTTTTTTCTTTATAAATTCATTTTCTCGAGACTTGTATTGTATTGTGCACCTAATTTTAATTATATGGTGTATAAAGTACCTATTTTGTTCATTATTTGATGAATCAGATTTTATTAATGGAATTTTGAATTCATTTACAAGATCTATATTTTATATGTGTTTTGATTAAAATGTAATTTAAGTCTTCATGTTACCCCAAAATCCTAAATTTTGGAAAGTACAATGGTTGTGGTGCAGATCCTTGACCCAGGAGTCTCAGAAATAGTGCTCCAAGATGCTTTTCTACATGGCCTAAAACATTCCTCCCTATATGATAGAGAATAATAATTAGTAGTGAGTGTATAATTGTGGTACAATGGTGAGAATATACCCTCATGATCAGAGTAAAGAACAACTGTATGTAAAAGGTAAAAACAATAGAAGAAGGCATAATAATGAAACAGTAGAAGAAGATAATAATAACTAAAAATCAATAATAAACAGATTACCCGAAAATTTACAAGTAAACATCCACGCATTAATATTCTTATTAATTTTAAAAATAGGAAACACATAGAAAAAGATAGAATAAGCAAGGAAAGAATGATAGGTGGAATAAATAATAAAAGACACTTAACATAGATGGTATCCTGATTATATGATCAACCACAACTCTCAAGTTCCCATGTCTAGTCTTATCCTAGCATGAAAAAATATTGAGAATAACATTCTTGATCCTAACTTATTGTCAAGAAATCAATCCGAGTACCCAAAAATGACACGAAAGGGTGTAAGATAAACTCAGTAGGCCACCACAAATGACGTCTAATGCAACCCAATATGTGAATACAAAATGATGTAGAGTGTTGGTATAGTAAATAAATAGTACATAACTAATTGTAATGAAGTTGGGTTAGGTTCTTAAAGGACACCTGAACAACCATACCTTCTTTATTCTAAGCCAAAATATCTCTAATCATGCCAATATATATATATATATATATATATATGTGTGTGTGTGTGTGTGTGTGTGTGTTTGTTTGTGTGTGTATGAATATATATATATATATATATATATCTGTGTGTGTGAACATACATACATACATACCTCCATACATAAAAACATACATACAGACACACACACACACACACACACACACACACACATATATATATAGGCAGAGATATACATGCACTAGAGAGAACCCAATGCATAAGACCAAGGCATCCATATATAATAATAATATTATTATTAGTGTATCATAATATAAATATGGGTACCATCTCAAGCATTTGAAAAGGGGATACATAGACCAATTCCTGAAAAATCCAATCAATGATGTGAAGCATCATGTCCAATATCCTAATCACTGGTGTGGAGCATCATCTTCAACTATACAAAATTATGTGAAGCATAATGTCTAGAAACCTAGACCAATGTGTGTGAATCATCATGTCCAAAAATCCTAACCAATTCCTTTGAATAATATTAATGTATAAGTTGATCATGCTTTCCCTATGATCCCTTAATCACGTTGTTCCATAAAGAGGAACCTGATATCGATCAAGGCATAGTGTATCCCATCTGACATATGATCCCATCCAAGGTATTCCTACTTTATAATCCAAGATTCCCTTGAGGAAAAATAATTCATTTTACCCTTGTAATTTACATCATTTTTATAGGATAACCCATGCAAAATGTAAGGAAAGATAAGGGCCCATGTGAACTGTCCAAAATAGTTGAAACCATACACACTAAAAGGTATGTCTAAGCCATGATAATTATGCATGCTGAAATAGATATGATTTATCATGATAATTATATTTTTCAATTAAATTTATACAATTGGATCATGTCATTTATAACAAGTAATAAGATTTTGGGAAGAATCCATCTCACTACATTCAAATTCACCATTTAGTTTGATCCATCACAATCATCGAGATTATGGAAAAAGGTTCAAAGATTAGTTGGTTTTATCCAAAACTCCTATCAATTCATTTCTATTATTTTTTTTTTCTTACTATTAAAAACTTTCAAGCATCACATTTAATATTCTAATTATAGGACAAGTGTTTAATTGCTTCACTAACCACTAAATTAATTCCTTTAAGGAATTCCACTAGTATGTGGAAAGCAAACCTCACCCAAAGTGTAGGTTTGGAAGAATATAAAAAGATATTTCTTTAAGATAATTTATTCAAACTCACCTTAAGTGGTGGTTTAGGTAGAGGTCATTCACCTATAACCAAATAAGATGGTTCTAGTTCAATATCTAAGACTTTTTTTAATTTCTTTTTTAAGAAGTAATTCATGGAAATTATATCACATGAAATGATAGTTCATAATATAAACGATGAAAATCTTAAGGGATGGAATGTAGAACACCTACCTTATACAAATTAATCCCCACTCAACCATTATCGAGAATTGATCCCAGTTTGAATGAGAGAAGATGGAGGAATAGAACCCCCACCCCCCTAAAAATAGGACATATTAGATCAAATGGAAATAATATACCATATGTAAATATCAACAAACAAATGAATTAAGTGGAATCATATTATTTGAGGGTATCAAAAAAAATAAATTGTGTCTGATTCTGAGTATAGGTAGAGGAGGTATGGAAAATCATAGGAGGATTGAAATGGAGTGATCCTAATGAGGGGGTTGCTGTGTGTGGGTAGGTGGAGGAATGAGAGTTGAATGATTCAAATGAGGAAGTCCAAAATGACCCTTTATATCCCATTAAAGATATAGGTGGTTTAGCCACATAGTTTAGAAAACCATGCAGCAATCGTGTGGTGCTACTATATAAAGGGATATCCCTCACAAGATTTGGTGCATGGTTTGATACACCATGAAAAAGTCATGTGATCCCTAATAGAATGTTTTTCAGACAAATCTTATGGTCGTTGGTCTATGAGTACATGATTTAAAAAACCATGCGACACCCCATATGGGCCACATGGTTTATGTGCATGATTTTCACAAACCATGTGAAAAACATGTGCCCCATTACCTTTAAAAAACACATGTTTTTTGATCTGGAAGCTCCCAAAAATCATTTGGACACTAAGACACCTCTCAAGACTCAAACGCCATCTAAAAACATCACCTTTAAATGATCTAACTTTCACAATTCTAATCCAAAGATCAATTTATATTTGGAAAATCCTCCAAATAAAAAATGAAATTCCTTTAAAAAATCACCATATTATAAATGGATGTTACATCCTCCCTACCTTATAATTTCAAATCCCAGAGAAGCCTTGGATGATATCAAAATGAACTTACTAACCTAATTGGGTTCTAAAATTTCTATGGGAATAGAAACATTGCATTTTAAACACCCAATGCGCCTGCAAGCATCACTTCTATCATACTATACATAAACTGCCAAAACTCTAGCCAACTCTCATATTAAAAACTATAACATAATGATGATGCTTACTAAAGCCTATCTAAATCAATACATGATAATATCATTGTATCTTTCCTCTTCTTTTCTATGGAACACCCCACAATATACTCTACCTTTCGATGTTCGATTCCATTTCACAGAACTCAAACCATCATAATTGCTTATTTAAACAAGGACATAGAATTATAATGATGCTTTTGGTATAATACTCAATTATTTACACCTTGTCACACATGATTCATCTGATATTGGTCCATGTTGTTCTTGAAATGGTTAAATTTCAATTGAATAAGAATAACTGTTCGTGCTCATTTTTACTTGAAAATCCCTGACCGACTCTTACACTATACCCATCTCCCCAGAAAAAATTCCTGATGAAGTTCCTAATTTTTACACATTCATCCAAACAATAGAATAAAAATTGACCCACTTCTAGAAAACTATATTTGTAAAGCATGTATTTAGGAGCCATAAAATTATCACAAAATATATTCTAGTACCTTTAACTAAGGAACACTGAGATAATTTAGACACACTCAATAGAGGTTATATATGATTATATACCTAGAATTAATTGATGAATTCAATCATAATCTGTTATATTTATCCAAAAATACACAAGGTGACCAAAAACAACCATCCAATGACTAATTTCAATATTGACTGTACTCAAACAAGGGTCTACCACTTGAACAAAAAAGTCATTTGATTAACACGATGTATAGTTGGCACTATGCTAAAATACTAAGGATGATGTCATGATAAAGGATATAATTGTATCTGAACCATTATAACACTAAGATGTTATTGAAGATTACCATTGATAATTTTGTATAGCTCTCTCTATCGATGCCCCAACAAAATAGGATATACTGACTATCAAAGAACCTATTTCACCTTGTCTCTCAATGATGTGTGGACATTTCCAAATATGGGTCAACCACCTCATGAAACCCTAAAACTATGATAAAAAATCTTCTAGTATATTTGTAAGAGTTACAAACATAACATGGATTTCATATAGAAAAAACCTCAAATTTTAATCCCTCACACCACAATCAAGATTTCATTACCAAGGAAATGGTCGATTCACTCCATGATGACCTATTATGAAAAATCTACCTTAACAAAAAACAAAGTTGTAAAAGGCTCAATCACATTTCATTAAATAAAAATCTACCCATGATCATTCTAAAAAACTACTGAAATATCATCTCGACTTTTGGTATTCCTTAATGGTTGGTAATGAACCATCTATCTAGACATCATGCATCCATGGAAGTAAAATCAAACCACCAACCCATAATCTCCTATATAACATATTCTTCATAATTTTGAATCCATAATTCAATATAAGGCCCCATCCTTAAAACATTATATAATGTTGAGTTAAATAAAAAATTCATATTGAGGATCTATTCAGGTTTAGAGTTTTAGAGAATTTGGCCATAACTATTACATATCAACTTGTATATTACATGTAGACACTACTACTCATTATCCATTTTTCCATAAAATAAAAACTCTTAAAATAACATGTCTAGTTCTAGGTTTTAGACAACATGACTTTTCCTTGATCCCATCCTTAACCCTATTCCACTTTATTTCCTCTGAAAAACATTTCAAAAACTTGGGATGAGGAAAAAATCTCTGTAAGGGATACACAAAGAAGGGAAACTGTTAGTTATTCAAAATAATAAGTAAACCATGAATAATTTATCATAAGTAATAATTTTAACCTTTATGAAGTAGTAAATACTCTTCACTGAATAAAATATCACTACATACCATTTTGTAACCAAACGATTACCATAAAACCCATAGAAAGTAGACATAACATATAAAGGTAACATGGGACATAAACATACTTAAATGGAAAAACCATATGGTCGACTTCCACACATATCACTAAATGGAATAGACATGTGGATGACTTCTATACCCAATGCATTGTAGGTTATAACATAATAACCCTGCGGGTTTATCACGACACCACCTATCATTTGGTTTATCACGTAACCACCCATCATATTTATAATTACCATTATAAATCATAACACATAAAAGAAGAATGAAATAAATATTACATTTCCACATTGAAATCACAATATATAATTTCAAGATATTGATGTAATAATTTTTTTTTTCAAAACCATTTTCAAAACCATTTAAAACATTTAATAAAGATATTTTTGAATCAAAGTGTCATATACCACTTTGAAACTTTTAAAGCTGTTAAAATTTTAAAACATTAATGTTCATATAAATAAATCCTTAAAACCATTTTAAAAATATGGACATTAATGAGAAATATTTATAAGAATAAATCTTAAAAAAATATTTTAGTTAAGGAGTTCTTAACCAAATAAGAGATGCTTGAATACAAATAATTGAGGAATAAAATTTAATCAAAACATTATAATATCATGAGAATAAAGGGATTAATGATATAATATTTTTAAGGATAGTATATACACCATATAAAAGTGAATTGGTTTACAACCACAATGAAGTCTCATGAAAATTTAAATTGAGAAAAAATACCTTATAAAAATGATATCCTTTGATTAAGGATAAATCAATTACATAATAATGTCTAAAAAATATAAATACACTCAATATGACTGGATATTTAGTGTAAATTAATCAGATTACATTCACATATGTTCTTTTTAAGACAAAACCAACGACGTTAATGTTTAACTCAGTGAATGTAAATTGAGTTAAAATTACTCTTATCAAGTTCATATCGATGAATTGAGAATTTATCAATGGAGTGATTATGTGTATCAAAAGTATATACACCCAAAGGGGAGTGGAAAAAACAACATAAAAAAATAAAAAATGATTCCACACATAATCATAGCATGACATAATTAAGAATTAGAAAATTAACCCAAGGAATGGAAATTGGGTTAAAAAGTTCCCTTAATGATTTGGTAACTTACAAAACATACACCACATGAAAGAAGGATCATAAAATGAAGATATAAATAACCATTAATTAAATTACACTACAAAAATAATACAATCATGGTTAGTACATACACTACACAAAAGGAAATAGTGGAAAATATACCATGAATCTCACGGGAATAAAAAGTGAGATGAAAACACATTACCACATTGTAATCAATCGAGTCATATGAACAAAAGTTAATAACCACCAAATTAATCCCAAAATACCATGTATATAAATATAATAATGAAAATATATATCAAATGGAAGTACAAAATACACCACATGCAATAAATAAGTGGCGTACAATGGAAATTGCACAGAATTAACAGTGAGATAAGAAACCCCTTACCACGTTGTAATCAATCGAGTCATAAGACCAAAAGATAATAACAACAAAATTAATCACATAATACCATGAATATAAATATAATCATGATAGTATATATCAAATGGAAGTACCAAATACACCACATGCAATAAATAAGTTGTGAACAATGGAAATCTCATGGAATTAAAAGCAAGATAAGAAACCCCTTACCTTAAGTCCGACTTGTCTTGTATATTCCTTGTTCTTCCTGAATAATAAACTTAAGTTAATTTATTCTTTCTTAAGAACCCTTTTAAAGTTTTATTATTCCTTTTATATAACTTATTATCTTTCTATACCAATTAGTTAATTATTAGAGTTCATATCAAACATTTTGTCGATGTTCGGAACTTGAGTCAAAAATAAATTTGTTATAATTACCAAATTTTCAGGTGTTCAAAAGTCTATTATCTCCAGAATCAAATTAATTATTATAATATCATATATATCATATATATCCAGTACATATATGTATTTATAATAGTACATAACATTAGGAGATATTAAATGAAATGCACCGTTCATAGAGACAGTAATCCATACGTATGCATGAATGCTACTTTCATTTCTATTTTGTATTTTAATGGATTGGAAAAAATAATGATACATAGGTATATTATAATTAAAGTATAATGTAATATATAATTTCATTAATTCCATCCTTTATATGTCCCACGTATGTCATGAATGAGTCATATCACTTTGAGGGGGCGGTAGTCTGCACTTCCTCAAAAGAAATTATCGCTTTTACCCATTATGGAACCCAAAAAGGTATGCTATAAATGAAAAATACAGAAGTAAAGAGAAAATATAAATATAATATATATCACATATAAATAATGTTCCATCATAATGACCACCATAAAAGGTGGTAGGAGAATATTTAACAATCATTGTTTTGTGAGGCACTTGTTCGTCGTCTATAGAAACAGTATATTATTTACCAATTAGATGGAGGTGCGTGTAAGTGTAGTTTGAATCCTTATCATAAAAAAACTAGTATATTGAGGATATTAGTGTTTTTATAAAATAAAGTAATAAAATGATTTAAGGGTTTGGAGAAGTAAAATAAAAGAAAATAACTTAAGAGAAGATGTTACCTTTAAATTGGGTAACTCCCTTTGGTTTGAACCAAAAGGCTTTCTTGAAGTGCCTTATACCTAAGGTAAGGCTTATAGGTGGAAGATAAGGATCTTGAGATATTATCTGGGCAGATTTTGGATAAGCCAAGGGCCTTGATAGGTGTGAGTATTGGTTTAGAGGTGAGGGATTTTTAGAAGGGGGAGGAGGGTCTCTTTAGGAAAGTTTAAAAATATTATTTTATTAAATAATGATTTTCAGTTTCTAAAGGTCCAAAACTCATTAATGTCAAAGATAAGATTACTCTTGTTCGAAATAAAATCATCTAATAAAAATTGGATAGGTTTTGGATATTGTTTTAGTTTTTATAATCTTATTTATTTAAATCATTCATTAATGAGTTAAAAACTACATAATTATTGTGTCATAAATAATTTTATTTATTTGATGTCTGAAAATTATAAAAAAAATCCATGATGTATGAAATATTTTTATATTTAAAATGAATATTTATAGTCAAATATATAACTTATATAACCCCATGAAAAATTTAATTTACTAAAAGATATATGTTTTATCATTTTTTTCATTACTTTAAATTAATTAATATAAAGTGTCTTTATCAATCTTAAGTGGCTCCATGGGGTCCCAAAAGAGACCCAAAGATGCTCATGGTCAGAAATGTATCAAAAAATAGGATTATGACACATGTTAGAGTAATTTAATATGATTATAATATTATTTTTACCTTAAATTACCCTATTTACCGTTGACAGTGGTAAATAAAAGTCAAAAGTTACTATTCAACAAAATTATTTTTATCTTATTGAACCACATGTTACTTACTAATTACAACTATTTTTGTCAGATTTTTAAAATTCAATTCACATAAGTGGTAAAATTTCATTTAAATTTAAAAGTCGGTTTTTTAACTACTACTCAGTGTTTTCACTATTCATCAAAAATTGAAGTTTTTCAGAAAACCACCAAAAATTCAGCCTAACCTATATTTTATATTTTGAATTCAAAAAAGATGTCTATTTTACCAAATTAAAAACATATAAGTTTTATTAATTAATTTAAAATCAATTCCCACTGTCAAAATAAAAATCGTGTTTTTAAGAAATAATAACTATCAAAAGATTGACACTTATTTATGTTCAAATTCAAAGTGAAAGTACTTCCAATAACCAAAATTGGATTAAATAGTAAAAATATAATCTAATGAATATATAAAACTATTTTAAAAAAAATAATCCCACTATATAAATAAATTAGATTAAAAGACATTTTTCAATTAAAATACAGTATTTTTCACTATTCATTAAAAATAAACTTTATCAGAAAAATACCAAAAATTTACCCAAAGTAAATTTTGATGCTCCAATTCTAAAGAATAATTTTATTTTTTCAAATAGAACATATACAAGTGAAAAGAACTAGATTTAAAAAGGGTTCTCTATTAAAAGGTGGTAAATCGACCTTTTAAAGAATATTAGAGTTTTTATGCATAAAATTAGATTCATTCACATTTTAAGCCTCTAAATTTACTGGATAAATATAAAAACATTTAGAAAACATATATAATCATATTTTTGTTAGTTCTATTTATTCCCATCAATAAAACGACTAAGTGTTAACTACCATTTAAATTAATAAAACTATTATATTATTTTTTAGTATAAGTCAATGTTTTGTGCTATGTAAGTTTTAAAAGGAACCCATTGTTGTGTATTTGGAATTAAATATATCATAGCATCCCACTTAATGTAAAATTAATATTTAATTTAAAAATATCAATAAATTTGAAAAATTTCATATTTTTTATTTACCTTGGATGTTACATCCTTCCCCTATTTTGGAAATTGAGTCCTCGCAATTTTAAAATTGGGATTGGAAACTTCATTGGAAGTATCACATTGGAAAAAGAGTAAATAAAACTATCACTTTAAAAGAAAGAAAGATATGTACAATGGTCTCCTGAGATAACCCATACTAGGATTCCCTGAAAACATGGATGTGGAGGAGAATCTAAGTGTCAAGTTCTGATAGAGAGGGATAGAAAACATGATTTCGAGAAAGTTAACCACCATAAAATCACAAAATTATGATAGGATAAATAGTCTTGATTCCCCATTAGGACTTGTTAACAGAAATTTTTTTTGTTTTAAGTTACTTTTTATAAAGTTGAGGAATTTATTTATGAGCTTAACAAAAAATATAAGGAAACATACTTACTTGTCATGCAGACTTTCATCCTTTACTAAATTCCTATAACAAACTCATCTATTATCTAAATGAGGAGTATTTCAGATGGTTTGGTCAAACCTGAAGTGCTAGAATCAACTTCTAGAGTATCAAAAAATCTACAAAAGATAAACTATATATTTTTCCCAATATTTATACATCAACCAAAACCAAAAAGGTTAGTACAAGATCTGATAATCCCCAAAAAGGATAATCATTTTTTTAAAAAATACCACTCTTAATTTACAAAATTCAATAAACGTTACCCAAAGTTCAACGAAGACCATTAAATAAAAAAATTTCCTTAAAATCCTTCAAAGTAATTCAAACTAAGATTGAAACACAAAATTCATAAGGATTTAATCACAAAGTCTTCCATAGTAATTCTTAAAATTTATCTCCAAATAACATCGACTACTCTTGAAGTCTCATACTAAAGTGTAATTAACCTAGTCAAAAATTCTCAAAGATAGGTTAATCATTTCCTTAAATAATGAAAAACAATTATAAGTCCACAATAAAAACATAGGTTCTTCTAAAATAAAATTCCACTATTACTCCAAAATTGAAATCTTAAAGTATCCTATTTTTCATAGGCATATGGTGTTTCCCCAAAATAGATAACGTATTCCAAAACAACCTTTATCACTTAATAAACAAATCATTTTCCTACATTAAGGATATCTATTTGAAAAAACATAAGTTCCCAAAATCAACTTATTCTTGATCCATAAAATCATTTAACTAAAACGAATAAGTCATACAAACCATGGATTTAATGTAGTCCAGTGGTAGGCGATGTACCCTTGTCACCCTTCAGTTGTGGGTTCGATTCTCATGGCCTTTCTAGATGTGATGGGTTGTCACCCATCCTACGAGTTGTCATTTTTATAAAACTAAAAAAATAGCCTTATCATGTTTTAACCTCAAAGGTTTTCTTATACCATTCATTTTCATCCCAATACATTAAGACCTCAACATCTAAATTCATGAAGCCTTATATATATTGTCCTATTTTTCTTATTTCACCTTCATATGATAAAATAAAATTATTCCTAATAGATCGAACAATATACCTATGTCATGGTGTCTATATGGTTTCATAATCATCTTGTTCACGTAGGTATAAGGTCCATGCATTGCAAAAATGATTTAGATATCCTTCAAAATCATTTTCTTACATCATCCAAATACGCCTTGTACAACTTGGGTCATATGGGTGTTCTTAGAAAAATTGTTTTGGAAAATAATCATGTATGACATATAATTTCAAAACATATGATAAAACATGATTTTTATAAAATAGTCAGATAGAATTTGAGTTGAAAATATCAACTAATGGTTCTTTTAAAATACAATAAGTATGTGCTGAGAGACTATATTGTAAAAGAAAAAATAAATGTGTTGTGTAAGGGTAATATTTACCTTTCTTGAAATTATGAGAATATTGAGAAAACAGGATTTGATTAAATACAACCCATGATCCACGATGATATAGAGTTATAGTGGAGGTGTTTAATATCTCAAACAACTTATTTCAAGTGTGTTGTATGCTAGAAAAACTTTCACAATCATCTGAACATGACTTTGTAATAATTATTGGAAGCATGTCCTTAATAAGGGATAGGAATGTTATTTGAGATCATCCTCTATCCATTTGTAACATAATTTCCTAGATCTAAAAAAGTTATAAAATAAGTATTTAACTTAAATAATAGCCATAAGGAAAAGAAGGTGTGGGACCAAGAAAGATGCCTAGTCCCTCAAATTTATTGATAAAAATCAAAATTCAAGGCATTACAAAGGGGGATTATACATCAGGGTATGAGTGACACCCTTTATGTCTGAGTCCACATAGGACCCACAAAAAGTTGGGGTAATGAAAGACCGCAGTGAGCAGCTCTCTTCAATAGCCTTCTTGAAAAGCACATATGCCACCATATTGACCTCCCTATATGGACGAGTAATCATAAGGATCATGTTTTTGGAAATACTAAGGCATTCAATCCATTAGGTAAGGAACCTCCCTAAAAACTTCCTTGAATTTTAGCTGAAATCCTCCACTGTAAGCGTTGAATCAGATTCTATCTAGAGAAGCCTCCACCCAAACTGATTTACAAACCGCATGACCTTAATAATAGCCCAAAATTCTACCTCATAGGCTCAACCATTCCCAATGAAGTGATAGATAATACATTTAAAAAATACTCTATAAGTATGGAAGAAACCATCACATTCTAAAGGACCCAAGGAACCTGCCACCATACCATCCACATTTACTTTAATCCATGATGGGATTGGTGGAATCCATCGAATGAACTTTATCACCAATGGGTTTTTTCACCTACCAGATACACCAAGAGTGAAGAAAATGATGAGATTATTTGTACAATTATTCATCGTACTTGTTTGAATGAAGGAAACCATCTGAACAACACTATGCATGGAATTAATACCCTTATGAAGGGAGATGGTCTTATTTAGGAAAATAATAGAGTTCCTCGTGGCCCATAGGAAGGCCACATTTGCTACTGAAGCCGCATGGAGGAGAACGTGGAGCTGCTCACTACACTTCATTTTAGTGATAAATCACATCATCACATCAAAAGTTATATCTAAGGAAAGATGGATTCAAAAAACATCCTGTATATATCGCCACATGTCATATGAAATCTTGGAGTCAATGAACAAATGCTGCACATTTTCCATAGCCTGTAGACAGAAGCTGCAGGCTGAGACCAATTGCCAGCCAGCTTTTTTTAATTGACCATGTGTGGGAAGCCAATTCCTCCAAATCCTCCAAAGAAGTAAGAAATGCCTTGGGGGAATAAAATTTCATTTATATTTCAAGAGCCAAGTAGGGGAATCCGAGCCTTGCCGTCATTTATGATTGTAGAATTCATTTTTGGTAAGCTGGACAATGAGATTCGAATTCCAAATGACAGTTTCATAGTCAATGTAACGATAACATTGAATCTGAGAAATGATGTGGGTTGGTAAAATTCCATCCAGCTCAAATATCATGTTATTGTGATCATTGATGGACATGTGTTACAATCCTTGTGGGGGATGCACGGTCTCATACAATGGACACTCAAGCCAAGGAGGGAATCAACAATTCATGTTTAATTGCCTCAAAACAGCCTAAGTAGATTGAGAAATGATGTCCCCATATGAGGGTTTGATTGTTGTCTAGACAGAGGAGAGAATATAACCAGAATATCCATTGCAAAGATTGGAAGTGAATCTTTCTTTGAGAAAGTCCAGATCACCTTACTTGTGGATGAAAAGTTTACAAGTAAATTTGTCCAACAAGGCTTCATTGAAAAATCTAAGATCTTTAATGCCCAGACCACCCATTTCAAGGGGTTTAATGTAACCCTTCCATGCAACATTAACCCGTTTCTTTTCAATAATCCTTCCTGTCCATGCAATGTTCCAGATCTTGGCTTGAAGGCATTTGATCAAGATTAATGGCCATTTATAGATAGAAAAGACATGAACGAAAATTAAGGTAAAAATAAAATTAATAAGACAGACCCTGCCCGCATGTGACATGGACTTTTCCTTCCATTTAACCTTCTGTTGGGTGATTTTAACAGAGATTCTTTCCAAGTGGAAACATTTAACCTTCTCTAAAAGAGGGGGAAACCAAGGATGAAAGGCAATGAGCCTTTTTTGACACCAAGATGCTTGAAAATTTTATTCTCCTCACACAAGAGCTCCCTTTCCCAAAAACAATATAGGATTTTTTCCAGATGATGGCCTGTCCAAAAATATCCTCATAGTAAATGAAGATTTTAACGATAGAAGATATGGTCCACATATTAGCCTTCCTAAGGAGAAGGATGTCATTAACATAAAAAAGGTGTGAAGGCACAAATATATCCTTCCCAACTTTGATGGGACTATAAAAAAAGACAGCATAGCACTAGTAACAAAATAGCTTGGGTAGTCCTCAGAAAGTGAAAAAAGAATTCCCGAGAGAGGATTCCCCTATCTGACCCCCCGTGAGCACTGAAAGAAACATTTTGGTGCCCTATTAATAAGAACAGAGATTCTGGATCTATCCAGGATGGTGGAAATCATGCTAATAAATTTGGCTGAGAACCCATACATATCCAGAACCTTGAACAGAAAGTGCCACATAATGGTATCAAAATATTTGGATATGTATAGCTTTAAAGAAAAAGTACCATGCTTGGATTCCTTCCTCAAAATGTTAACTCCTTCCCAGGCCATGTAAAGGGAATTCTGGATGCTTTTCCAAGAGAAAAATCCAAATTGGTTTGGTGTGATCATATTACCAACAATCTTCCCCAAACCGATGACAATTATTTTTCTAATGATATTTGGGATACTGTTCCCAATGGAGATCGACCAAATGTAACCTATATCAATCGCATATTCCATTTTGGGAAGTAGAGAAATAAAGTTAGAGTTGGTTACATGTGGGAGTGAACTCGAGAGGAAAACTTCCCTGAAAAAATTTGTAATTTCTGTATGAATAATTTCCCAGTAGAAAGTGAAGAATTTGTTGGTAAAGTCATCCAGTACTAGGGAACTATCTGAGTTGAGTCAAAAAAGTCCAGATGTGACTTCATCCTTAAGTTGAGTAGATGTTAGACCATTATTATGCGAGTCATTCACACATTTCTTAATGCACACAGAAAGTGGAGTAGAAGGGAGAATTCCATCATCATTATAAAGCACTTTCAAGTGATCAAAAACATCATCAAATACTTCTCTCTCATTCTCAAAGGTAGTACCATTGATGTAGATACGTTTGGGCCCTTTACAGACTCTTTTGTCTTAGTGTAAGCAATGGAATAATTTTGAATTTCTATCACCATATTTGAGCTAGCGGATATTGAATTGATCCCTTTCCAGATTTTCCTTGAGATCAAGGAGATCATCAAGATTCTTGTGAAGCTCAAACTCCTCGTGAGTAAGAATTTTCCCTTCTGATTATTCTCCTTGAAAAATTCTACCTAAGATTCGGCATCCTTTATCTCATCATCAAGTCTTGAGAAAGAAAGAAAACTCCACACTTTTAAAATACTTTTGATCTTCATAAGCTTGGAAGCCACCACAAAGCGGGGGATTCCATGAAATGTAGTGTTTCATATATCAAGAATTGCTTCCTTGCAACCTGGAATTGAAACCCAAGCATTATTGAATTTTAAGGGAAAAGGGGTTAACCTCCTGCTCTCCTTTCGAATGTTAACAAAGAGGGGATTATGATTGGAGTTGAATTTTGGAAGGGTGAATCCTGAGATCCCAGAGGAAGCACCATTATCATTTATTTGAAAGAAGCACCTGTCGATTTTTCTAGCTTGTCTTCCATTAACAGTGAACCTTCCCCAAGTGAACTTGGCACTTTCAATAGGTACTTTAGTAAGGTTACATTGATCCACATAGCAGTGTAAGTCATTTATAGCGGTCCGAGAAAAATGAGGCCCAATTTTTTCATCTGGACTAAGAATAACATTGAAGTCACCCATGATCACCCAGTTGTGATCCATATTCTCACTCATATAAGAAAGATCAACCTAAAGTTTTCTTCTTATGATGTAAGAGCAATACAGATAAAAAAAGTGTAGGTGAAGGGGGTATCTTGTAGTCAAGTGCAAATAGAAATTAGTTGATGGCCAATTTCACAGGATGAAATTTGAAAATCATTGTGTTCAATAACCCTTAAGGTTTCAAGATTCCTAACACCTATGTTATGAGAAACAAACAAGTATACAAGAGAAAACTAGTTTAAACCCTTCCAGTTTTCAAAATTTATTAGAGGCTCAACAATTGAAACAATTAAAGGCTTGTTGGTGATGAGAAAATTCTGAAGGGTTGTTGTAGTGGGAGAGTTCCCAAGAACCTAACAATTCTTGAACAATAACTTCATTAATTGGGTTTTGTATAGCCTCTCAGGTGAGGAAAACCTTTCATATCCTTGGGGGATATATTGACATCAACTCCTTTTCCCTTTCCTCCCTGCTTAGGAGGTCTTCTAGGAGGTTTCTTGGGATTTTTGTTAACCATGGTCACCCCATGACTGGAGGAGACCATAGGGGCCACATGAAACACATTAGAGTTTAAATCCTCATCATGTCTTTCAGCTACTTGATCATCCTAAAATTTTCCAGAAAGGGCAGAGAATGTATTGGTGACACAAACCCCCTCATTGGGAGGAACCCCAATAGATTTAATCCTGGATGTTTTCCTTGCAGACACCGGGGTGAAGATCTGAGGTTCCACAGGATCCAACATGGTCCTTGGTGCATCTTGCAGCTTGCCCATCATGGCCAGATCACCAAAATAAAGGTCAGGTACTCCTTGAGGCTGAGCAGGTGAAAGCTTCCCAGAATCAGGTGGAGATAAACTGGTATGCACTTTTGGAGAGAATGCAGTGACCTCTGGGGAGGCCTCAGGGGGAACACATATCCCACCCACATTATCCTTAAGCTAATCTACAAGGGCAACCTATCCAGCATCATGGAAAATAGAATTCGATCAACGCAGCAGAGTGGACCTGGTAGTAATAGTGACACTATTGGAACCCAAGGTCGAAGAATTTGGATCACACACCTTCTCAACATTCTCAGCAGATGGATCTGGGACACTGCTTGGCCCAGCGCTATTAGTCTCAATTCCTTTCTTGTCAGGAAGACAAGGGGCATCAGTTCCAGGTTTTCCAGAATCTAAACTCCCTGAAGGAGTTAGGTGATCCTCCTCTTCTAGTGGTAGTGCATCATCACATCCTAAAGTAGGGTTACCGTTCATCTGTATTTTCTCTATCTCTTTATTTTTAGGACCTTAGCATGAGCCATCTTCATGACCTCGTAGCTTGAAATTACTACATATCTTTAATATTCTACACTCGTTAATTGAGTGTCCAATAAAAAGACAATTGTTACAAAAGTTGGGTCTTCTTTCGTACTGGATTTCCAGCATGATGCTATCATCCAACGTATTTAGCACCACTTCTTCAACCAGAATATTGGCCATTTATACTTCAAATAGAACCCTTGAATAATTCATAAATCTTGTATTATCAGTTTCCCTGTCAATAAAAATAGAAAAATCCTAATTATGAGGCAATGTCCCACAAAATCTGGGGGTGCCAGTATAACCAATTTAGTTTGAAAATACGTATCCAAACCTGGGTGAAGGTGTTCTTCACACTTGTTGGATCAAAATTGCGATCCAAATATTATATCCATAGAAGACCAGGCTTAAGAGTGATTGAACCAAAACTCAAAGTTCATCTTTTACACTCATCAGAGGAGAAAACAAAATGATAAAGTCACATCCCATGGCTGTCATTTTCCAGTCAGCAAAACCCCAGATTTTATAAACTCGTTTAACAAGGTCAACAAATTTCCATATACTTTCGCCCATAGGTATAACAACACGAGTGATAATTGAGAATTTACAGAGATTAATTCTCTCCTCAATCACTTCCTGATTGGAAGAAGCATGTGCCCTTTTCCCTTTCTTAATAATGCACACAGGAGAGGGGGTTCCGAAATCAGAGAAAGAAGAAGAAGTTGCAGCCTTAACAACCTCAACAAAATTCTTCTTCGAAGAATCCAAAGGTTTTATCCCTGGGTGATCAGGTTTCAAAAGATGGGGATTACAGAATTGAAAGACCACATTATTCCCAACAGATTCAAAATCCCTAATGTTGTATAAACTAACATCTGATACCAACTATAAGGCCCCGACTATAAAACAATATATAATCTTGAGTTAAATCAATAATTCACATTGATAATATTTTTAGGTTTAGAGTTCTAGAGAATTAGGACATAAATTTTACATATCAAGTTGAATATTATATATAGAAACTACTTCTATGTATCCATTTTTTTAATAAAATGAAAACTCTTAAAAACAATCATGTCTAGTTCGATGTTTTAGACAACATGACTTTTCCTTGATCCCATCCTTGACCCTATTCCACTTTATGTCCTATGAAAAACATTTCAAAAACTTAAGATGAGAAAAAAGCTTAGTAAGGGATACAAAAAGAAGAGAAACTATTATTAATTCAAAATAATAAGTAAACCATGAATACATTATCATAAGTAATACTTTTCACCTTTATGAAGTAGTAAATACTCTTCACTGAATAAAAGATCACTGCTTACCCTTTTGTAACCAAAATATTACAATAAAACCCATAAAAAGAACACATAACATATAAAGGTAACTTGGGACATAAACACACTTAAATGGAATAACCATATGGTTGACTTCCACACATATCACTAAATGGAATAGACATATGACTAACTTCCATACCCAATGAATTGGATGTTATAACATAATCACCCATCCTAGTTTATCACGACACCACCAGTCATTTGGTTTATCATGTAACCACCCATAACATTTCCAAGTACCATTATAAATCATAAATCATAAAAAAAGCATGAAATAAAGATAACATTTCCACATTGCAATCACAATTTATCAATTCAAGATATTTATGTAATAATTTCTTTATCAAAACCATTTTCAAAACCATTTAAAACATTCAATAAAGAGATTTCTGTATCAAAGTGTTCCATACCACTTTGAAAAATTTAAAGGTATTAAAATTTTAAAACATTAATGTCCATATAAATAAATCCTTAAAACAATTTTGAAAAGATGGACATTAATGAGAAATATTTTTAAGAATAAATAATTAAAAACAAAATTTTAGTTAAGGAGTTCTTAACCAAATGAGATATGCTTGAATAAAAAATAATCAAGGAATATAATTTAATCAAAAAATTATAATATCATGAGAATAAAGGTATTCATGAAATAATATTCAAAAGGACAGTATATACACCATATAAGTGAATTGGTGCAGAACAACATTGAAGACTTAATTGAATGTAAATTGAGATGAAATCCCTTATAAAAACTGTATACTTACATTAAGGACAAATCAATTACATAATAATGTGTGAGAAATATAAATACAATCAATATTATTGGATATTAAGTGTAAATCAATCATAGGACATTCAGACATGTTCTTTTTAATACAAACCAATGAATTTGATGTTTAACTCAATGAATTAAAATTGAGTTAAAATTACTCTTATCAAGTTCATGTCAATGATTTGAAAATTTATCAATGGAGTGATTATGTGTATCAAAAGTATATCCTCACAAAGGGGATTGGAAATTAAAACATAAATAAATAAACTATTATTATGAACATAGTCATAACATGACATAATTAATAATTATAAGATTAACCCAAGTTATAGAAATTGGGTTAAAAAGTTTCATTACTGATTTGGAAACTTATTGAACATAAACCAAATGAAATAAGGATCATAAAATGAAGATGTAAATACCCATAAATTAAAGTATATCACACAAATAATACAATAATGTTATGTAAATATACAATACAAAAGGAAATAGTGGCAAATATAGCATGAATCTCACGAGAATAAAAAGTGAGATGAAAACCCCCTACCATGTTGTAATCAATCGAGTTGTATGACCAAAAGTTAATAACCACCAAATTAATCATAGAATACCATGAATATAAAAATAATCATGATAATATATTTCAATTGGAAATACAAAATACACCACATGGAATAAATAAGTGGAGAACATTGGAAATCTCATAGAATTAAAAGTTGGATAAGAAACCCCTTACCACGTTGTAATCAATCGAGTCATAAGAAAAAAAATTAATAACCAAAAAAATCATCACAAAATATAATAAATATAAATATAATCATGATAATATATATAAAATGGACACACACAATACACCACATGCAATAAATAAGTGGTGAACAATGTAAATCTCATGGAATTAAAAGTGAGATAAGAAACCCCTTACCTCAAGTCCGACTTGTCTTGTATGTTCCTCGTTATTCCTGAATAATAAACTTAATTTAATTTTTAATTTCTTAGGAACCTTTTTAAAGTTTTATTATTCCTTTTATATCACTTATTATCTTGCTATAGAAATTAGTTAATTATTAGAGTTCATATCAGACATTTTTCGATGTTTGGAACTTGAGTAAAGAATGAACTTGTTATAATTACAAATTGTCCATGTGGTCAAAATTATTTTATCTATAGAATCATATTAATTATTTAAATATCATATATATAATATATATCCAGTATATATATGTATTTTCAATAATACACAACATTTGGAGATAATAAATGAAATGCATCATTCATGGAGAAGGTAAGTCATACGTACGAATGAACGCTACTTTCATTTCTATTTCGTATTTTAATGGATTGAAAAAAATAATGATAAATAAGTATATTATAATTAAAATATTATATAATATATAATTTCATTAACTCTATCCTTTATACCTCCCACGTATGGAATGAAGGAGTCATATCATTTTGAGGGGGCAATAGTCCGCATTTCCTCAAATGAAATTATCGCTTTTACCCATTATGAAAACCATAAAGGTAGGATATAAATGAAAAATAAAGAAGTAAATAGACAATATAAATATAATATATATCATATATAAATACAGTTCCATCATAATGTTCACCATAAGAGGCGGTAGGAGAAGATTTAACAATCATCGTTTCATGAGGCAGTAGTTCGTCGTCCATAGAAACAGTATGTTCTTTACCCCTTAGATGGAGGTGTGTGTAAGTATAGTTCGAATAATTATCATAAAAACAACCAAGTATATTTAGGATACTAGTGTTTTTATAAAATAAAGGAATAAAAAGAGTTAAGGGGTTGGTTAAGTAAAATAAAAGAAAAGAACTTAAGAGAAGATGTTACCTTTAAATCGGGTAATTCCCTTTGGTTTGAACAAAAAGGCATTCTAAAAGTGCCTTCTACCAACGGTAAGGATTGTAGGTGGAAGATAGGGATCTTTATAGCTTATTAGGGATGATTTTAAATGATCCAAGGGTCTTGAGAGGTTTGAGTAATGATTTATAGTTGAGGGCCTTTTATAAGGGGGCGGAGGGTCTCTTTAGGAATGGTTGAAAATATTATTTTATTATATAATGATTTTCTATTTCTAAAGGTCCAAAACTCATTAAAGTCAAATATATGATGACTATTGTAAGAAATAAAATCATACAAAAATAATTATATTGTTTTTGGATATTTATTTAATTTTTATAATCTTATTTATTTAAATCATTCATTAATGAGGTAAACACTACATCATTATTATGTCATAAATAATTTGATTTATTTGATGTCTAAAAATTATTAAATAAATACCACGATATAAGAAATACTTTTATATTTCAAATTAATATTTATAGTCTAAGATATAACTTATATAACCCCATGTAAAAATTTATTTACTAAAATATATATGTTTATGTTTTTTTTGTCATTACTTTAAATTAATTAATATAAAGTTTCATTATCACTCTTAAGTGGATCCATGGGGTGCCAAAAGAGACCCAAGGATGAACATGGTTGTAAATGTATCAACCAATAATATTAGAAAACATTTTAGGGTAATTTAATTTTATTATAATATTATTAGTACCTTAAATTACCCTATTTCACTTTAACCGTGGTAAATAAAAGTCAAAAGTTACTGTTTACCAAAAATTGTTTTCATATTATTGAACCAAATTTTACTTACTAATAACAAAAATATATTTCAGATTTTTTAATTTCAATTCAATGAAGTGTTAAAATTTCATATAAATGAAAAATTCGGTTTTTTTAACTACTATTGAGTGTTTTCACTATTCATCAAAAATTGATGTTTTTCAGAAAAGCACCAAAAATTCATCCTAAGATATATTTGATATTACAAATTCAAAAATGATGTCTATTTTACCAAATTAAAAAGATAGAAGTTTCATTAATTAATTTAAAATTAATTCCCACTGTCAAAACAAAAAAGTGTTTTTAAGAAATAATAACTATCAAAAGATTGGCACTTGTTTATGTCCAGATTCAAAGTCAAAGTACCTCCAATGACCAAAATTGGATTAAATAGTAATAATAAAATCTAATTGAACTTGAAAACCATTTTAAAAAATAATATATCCATATAAATAAATTTTATTAAAAGGAAGATTTGAATTAAAATACAGTATTTTCACTATTCATTGAAAAATTAACTTTATTAGAAAAATACCAAAAATTACCCAAAGTAAATTTTGATATTCTAATGATAAAGAAGAATTTTATTTTGTCAAATATAACTTATAAAATTGGAAAAAACTTGATTTAAAAAGTGTTTTTTATTAAGAGTCGGTAAATAGAAATTTTAAAGAATATTAGAGTATTTATGCTTAAAATTGGATTCATTCACATTTTAAGCCTCTAAAATTTACTGGAGAAATTTAAAAACATTTAAAAACATATATAAGAATATTTTAGTTAGTTATATTCATTCCCTCCAATATAAAATCTACGCGTTAACTACCATTTAAATTAAGAATATTATTATATTATTTTTTTGTATAACTCAACGTTGTATGAAATGTAAGTTTTCAAGGAAACCCATTGTTTTATATCAGGTATTCCATTGATCATAACATCCCATTTAATGTAAAATTAATATGAAATTTAAAAATATTAATAAATATGAAAAATTTCATATTATTTATTTACCTGGGATGTTACATTCAAAGTCTGTCCCAACCCATAAATGGGTTTTATATCATAAATCATCTCTAATAACATAAATATTAAACTCACTAGCCTGAAAGATTAAAAAAGAATTTTATACCATTTTAAATATTTCATTGACCATCTTGCTCCCTATACATGGAATGACATGATTAAACACATTCGATATGACACTCTCCACCTTTAGGATGTCTTAGTCATCATTTTTTGATAATAGGAAGTCATACCACATCACACACTCTATCAACCATTGAACACGGTTCACAGATATGGCCAACACACTTATAAAATGTTTCAAATGAAGATAAAATAAAAAATGGCCACATATAAGTGTGATAGATCTAACTCAAAATCCCAAACCAACTCTAATAAGTGGTGCTACAATACCTAATCATTTATCCAA
The DNA here is from genome assembly GCA_963277665.1 of Viscum album. Classification (NCBI taxonomy): domain Eukaryota; kingdom Viridiplantae; phylum Streptophyta; class Magnoliopsida; order Santalales; family Viscaceae; genus Viscum; species Viscum album. The sequence continues at coordinate 856,373,776 of OY728158.1, read as the reverse complement.
TGTCATCCCCCAGTAGTGTGATAACTCAAATTTGATAACACCCAGGTCACTTTACTTTATAGATGACCCAAGAATAAAACCTTCACATAATCACAACCCTTTCCATGAAATCTTGAAACTACATGATTTCAAGGATTACATGATCATATCACTCAAACATTATATGATTTAACACATCACTTCTTAATTGGATGAGAACTGTGTGCAACAATATGTGCTATTGTAATATTAAAACATCACAACAAGGAAACTCACATTACTATTTATAGTCCCAAAAACAAAACACATTATAGACATGTGATATCCTATATTAAATATCAAGACAGAGTCATATTATCCCATACGACTATTTATATGGGAGATGAAATACTGAGGCTTTTAACAAAAAAAGGTATTAAATGATTAAAAAAGTGTTTGAACATGCCCTAGGTATATCTAACCCATTTATACTTAACCATTATAAGATGCTCATGGTTCCAATAAATTTCAGCGAGTGCATAACCACTAACCCAATGTGGGTGTCATTTTATGAACTAAGAGTCCAACATGTCTCAAATAGAACCTAAACAATACCTATCATATTTAAATTAAAAGAATGAACTTACCAATGCTAATTTACCTCAAGGGGTTCTACCTTACTTGGGATAGAACCTTATTAAGGAAAAAAGCATTTACATTATTACTAGGTCACACAATGAAGATCACTAGGCTTACCAGCCCAATATAAAATCCTACTGTAGAGGAAGGAGGTCAATTGTGGCCTTTGGGTAATGTCCCCATTCCCATCCATGGTAAAACAATTTAAAGTACCCTTATTTATGGGATGAAACTAATAACACCACATTAAGGATTCAATTTTAGGGAATTTAATCGATTATCATTTATAATAACATTTAAATCACCTTTTGTATATATGTTATCATTTACCATTTATAAAAAAAACTCTACAAAGCTCATTATTCAGCGGATTCCATGCCATATAATAGGAAAATTGCGTCATAATTCCATTTTAAAAATTTTATACTATTTTATTTAACAAAAAAATTCTCAAAACTATCTTAGTTACGTAAAATATAAATTCCAAGTCATATAAGAAAAAATTATTTAGGTTGAAATTGATGTTTAAATTAATTAAAAAATCACATAAACAATGTTTTGAAAAGCATGAAAATAACTCTATCATTTAAAAGCGATTGGTCTAGTAAGATAGCACCATACATTTATACATAACCCAAATATTTGGCTGCTAAAAACTTAAAATACCTTCCCAAATCTATCAAAATAATCCCACCATGATGTTCATTTCCAAGTCAATATAAAGATAATGGATACTTATGAGTGTATCTTCATTCTAAACTGGGTCAATTTCATTGAAACCCAATAGTATTTGATTTATTAAATATTATTTACACCATTAGTGGGTTTATAATATAAAAATAGCATGATAAAACCCACCTACAATGGAAAATCCAACCATATATGGATTTAGTTATATGTGTCTTCATTTATATGTTATAAAAGCACTAGAAATTATAATTTAAAATTGATACACTATTTATATGACATCCAAGTGAAACTATTTGAATTTATTTAAATAGACCAATTTCATTAGAATTTAATTAATTCATTCAGTGTGTGTGTGTGTGTGTTTATAACATTGTTTAATTAGATGAATTTCAATTCCCGTGTAACAAAGTTACTATAATTTATAACTTGTAATTGGAATTCATGTAACTATAACTAGATTTTTATCTTAGGTCTTAAAATACAACATGTTTATATATGATCACATTATTATATGGGTCATAATTCACAAATTTATAATGTCTCACACACTTTATAAATTTTGTATTTGGAGCCTATTTAATCTCTAACAAAAATGTTTTAGCTCATGAAACCAAGGGTCCATAGCTCAATCATGTCATAATTAGTTAATTAAGGTACCAAAATCAGACTATATAAGAACACACCATTTAATATGATGTAACACTTTAATATCTAATTTATTTTCTCATTTTCTACATGCATGAAATGTTATAAAAATTCAATAACAACATTCCATGCACATATCAAATGAAATAATAAATGTAGGTACTAAAATAAACCACACATAGAATAATACTTGTCATTTCCTAAAAAACCTATAATAATGCATGAAAAATACATCCATGACATAATGGGATGAGGGTAGATTTACTTAAACCTTGAAAATAAGTATGAATTTGAAATTACATCCATCACTCAATGGGAAATAATCAACAAATACAATAACAATAGAATGAACAATAATCCCATCCCTAGAAACTAGATCACTCCCTCGTGTGGGTGTTGACTGGACATGGAGACAAGAAATTTACTATTTACAGATACATTCCTAGTACCCTATCTACCATCCAAAAATAGTAATAAAAAATGAAAATAAATCTATAATACCACTTTTAGTTACTTGACTTAGGATCCACTAAAACAGTGACCTGAGTTGATTTTCTACATGGCCTCAAGTGTACCTTCCCGTACTTCAGAGGCTTCCAACTAGTCATGAGGGTATAATGGCCTTACAGTGGAGAGACTATACCCTCATGATTAGATTGTGTCAAAATGTTATATATAAGATAAAACAACATTATAAGTACTAACTATAAAGAAACAACAAAGATAATAATAACTGAAAATCAATAATAAACTTACAACTCGACCAATGTCAAATAAAAATCCATGCATGAACATGTTGAGTCATAAAAAAAATCAACAAATAGAAAAAGATTCAATATGTAAGGATATATTGAAAAAAGTAATAAATAATAAAAGAGTCTATATCTTAAAGGCACCCTGAGTACATGCTCAACTACTACTCTCAAGATCCCATGACCAATCATAGCCCACAATGAAACACATTAGAGATGAAAAATCCAAATCCTACCATGAATTTTAAAAATCTATTCGCGTACCCAACGATAGTAAAAATAGGGTGTGAGATAAACTCAGTAGGCCACCACCACCAATTTCTAATTCAATCCTTTCAATTAATATAAAATTAATTAGTTTTCAAGTATATTGAATAAATATTAAGTAAATGTAATCATATGGGGATTCAGTTACTCAAAGACACTTGGTCAACCATACTCGCTTCAGCCTACGCCAGAACATCTTTAAACAATCCATCATGTATACATAGTTATATGTGAATATATATATATATATGAATAGATATACATGAATTCTAGAGGACCCAAGGTGTTAGACCAAGGAATACATTTATAATAACAATTATAATATGAGAGTCTCATTTATAAAACATGTGTACAATCCCAAGCATCAGAACGAAGGATACAAAGCACCATGCCCGAAAATCCCAATCAATTATATTAAGAATCATGTATAACATCCTAATCATGGGTGTAAAGTATCATTCCCAACAACTCAAAATAATGTGAAGCATCATGTCTGAAATCCTAAACCAATGTGGAGAGAAACTTCATGTCCGAAAACCCTAACAAATGCCTCTTTGTAATAATCATGTATGAGGTAATCCCATTTGACCTATGAACCATTAAATAATGCATTCTATAAAGAGGAACCCAGTACCACTAAATGGATTGTGTATCCCATCTGTCCTATGATCCCATGAAATTTATTTCTACAAGGGAATCAAAGGTTTGTCGAAGGACTAACAATTAATTTTAAACATTCTAGTCACATCATTTTTAAGGATTACCCATGTATAAAGTTGGAAATGATAAGGATCTAGGTAAAATATCTGTAATTGTTTTCTCCATACATAAGAAAAGGTATATCACAGGACATGAGAATTATCTTGACCAAAATAGATATGATTCATCATGACTATTCCATTTATTATTTCAATTAATACTATTGAACCATTTATTTTATAATAAGTAATAAGGTCATGAGATGCATCAATTCCACTAAATTCTAATTCCTAATTTTGGTCAATCGATCACAATCATTAATCATAAGTTAAAAAGATCAAGAACTAAGGGATTTTATCCAAATATTCTATCAATTCATTTCATTTAATTTAAAATTTTCAATTATAATTGAAATGATTAAATAATCACATTTAATATTCTAATTATGGTCAAAGTGCATAACTGTATCACTAACCATTCATCTAATTCATTTAAGTAATTCCCCTGTAAAGTTTAAAGCATAAATCACCCAAATGGGTGGATTAATAGAATAAAAAAACATCATTCATTAATATAATTTATTCAAACTCAACTTAAGTGGTGGTTTGTGTTGAGTTCTTTGACCTCTAACCATGTAAGAGGGTTGTATACCATGATATAAGAATTTCATTTAATTAATTTCATGTTCATTAAATTATGCATGTAAATTCCAATGTTTTAAACAATGTTTTATGTTATAAATGATGAAACTTTTAAGGGAAATAATGTATAAAACCAACCATATATTGATGAATCCTCATTCATCCATTATTATTCTTTGATTTTATTCGAAATGAAAGAAAATGGATGAATAGAAAAACAACCTATGAATAGTGTATTTTATCTTGCATGGAAATAAAATTCAATACAAAGAGATAAATTAATAGAATAAATTAGAGGAGTTATAGTATTAACAAGCGCTAACCAATGCAACCGATGGTAGCCAATTCTGAGCTCATATAGAGGAGGTATGACTTATCCTAGTAGGAGGCCAAGGTAGGGCACCTAATGAGGGGGATGATATACATGGAAAAAAGAAGAAAATAGAGGCATACGATTTAAAGGAATAATGGAAGAACATTAATTTCTATCCCTTAAAGAGTTTCATGGTTTTGATGTGTGGTTTGGAAAAATTTCACCAACTATGTGGTGTGTTGTCTGAGGGCACACCCCCACACATATATAGGCACATGATTTGAAAAAATAGGGATAATATGTGTGAACCCTTCAATGTTTTATAAAAAACTCAAATGATCATGAATCCATGAGTGTATGGTTTAAAAAACCATGTTACAACCCTTAGGTATGACATAATTTAGTTTCTTAGTTTATGGTAACCAAGTGAAAAAAATGTGCCTCCCCATACCTTGGTATTCTCAAAACACATCTGGACTACCAATTCACCACTATGGCCTTAAAAACATTCTAAAAACATTAACTTTATGTGATACAACTCTCATAATTCCTATAAGAATACCATTTGAGATATGAAACTTCCACCAAATTAAAATTCAAATTGCTTTATAATTCTCTGACCAGCTCAAAAAATGGGACATTAGATGTGGTTTTCCTATAAATACACCCCTCTTTGGATGCTATAATTTTGATTCAACTATGAAACTAATTAAAATAGTAGTAATAAACATGAAAATTTTTGGTTAAAAATTCACTAAATTATCACTCTGATGTGTGGAGAGTGAGCCTAGGTTTCCACGTTGGCTAGACACTATTGGGGGATACGCTTGGAAAGTTAAAATGACCTTTAATAACCATTATGAAGAATTTTTTCTAACAATTCACTGGTCTCCTACTATAAAAAACTAAAAAATTAATTACTACCTTCTATTGATAACCCAAAACTATGAATGTACACTCTCTACAATATTATCATTATTTCCATGAGAAAGGTACATTGTATAATAATGATATACCATATAGTTTCTGAGATGATTTTTGGGAAATTCGTCTAAAAAGTCACATTTTTGGCATCGAATACAGAAATAATTGTTTTCTTTATTTCAATCATATGTATATCCATTGTTATATTTAGCCATGGTTATGTAATTGGGTTATTAGGGAATGTTATGAATTGTCATCTTAACTCATACGATGAATGTATTAGTCTTAATTACCAATGAGTGGGGCCTAGTATAGATAACCCCTTGATGCAATTTTAGTTATCCTGAGACACTATATCATTGTATTTAAATTTTCTATACCTATACATATCTTAGGTATTCAAACAAGGTCTTGATGGTATGTTTATGATGTCTGACATTATTCATTCTATTAGTATGAGATTAGTAATTATTATCCTTATTTTTATTTTGTATCATGGATATTTTATTCTTTAAATTTTAGTAGATTATAAAAGTATTAATATATTTTATTTTTCTATACTATTTATTCTATTCTCATGTTATAATAGATTCACTATACAATACTCTTTACTGAGTATATGAGCTTACCCTTATTTTGTTTTCATTTCCTTAGAAACCCTAGAAGAGATCTATTTATAATTTTCAAGGATATGAAAGAGGGGATAATAATTTTATCATGAAGTTTTTATAGATTATTTTATAATTTAATGTTTAATATAACAATATATATGTCTCTAGTGTTTCTTGACTACTAAGCTATTGAATCCAATGATAACTCTTTTATTTTGTAACAATAACGTAATAATACAACTAGCTCCGGGTTATTAGAGTCCAGCTTGTTATGTAGCAAATTTTTATATGTTACATAATTATATTGAGGTGATATATAAATAAAAATTATGATGACATAAACCTATAATTATTAAATAAATATGTTATTTATCACATGTGTTTTACATTTTGACTTATAGAGAAAAGTAAAGTTGGATTTTTTATAAAAATATTTTTTCGTTATATTTCATTTTTAAAAGATGTATTTATAAATTTATAAATTTTAATTTTATTAAAGTATATCTATTTTTGAATTTCAAATATCAATATTATACTAAGGTTACTTTTTGAGATGTTTATGACAAAATTTATTTTTAGGGGAATAGTAGAAAATACTTTTTTTACTAAAATCCCAGAATTTAGGACTATATTAAGAAGTATATATAAAATAAAATCTAATAAATTATTTTTCATGACAAAATATTTTGAAAATGAGTAAAAATATTCACTTTAAAAAATATTTATGAATTTATAAAACCTATTTTTAACAACTTACATATTAATTTAAAATTTAAAATAATTTTAGTCTTTTTATTGTAATTATATTTCATTTCTATAAAATATGTTCATTATCTAAATTTGAAAACCAAATAAAATTTATTTTTTAAAATAATATAAGGATTATTATGAAAATAAAATTAATTGATAATATTATTTTACACTTATATTATAATCTTAAAATACATTTTTTTTCTTCTGAAAACGGTTTTTTAGCGTTACATGATCTAATATTAAAAATTATTTTTCTTACCAATTGAAATTTTATTTGAAAAAAATGAGATCAATACTTTAAATCATTAGGTAAAAATTATGTAATTATTTTTATTTTAGTTTTAGTAAAAAATGATAATTTAATTAGATTAAAACTATTTATCGCGGTAAAATAAAAAATTGTAAAAGTAATAAATATAGGGGAAAAGGGATTGGAACATATTAAAAATACATAAATAATTGAGTGGTTGAGGGATGATAAAACTTATATCATATTATAATCCATTATTTATTTTTTTAGCCTTTATCTTTGATTAATTTAATGACATTATTGTAACGTAAAAGGATATTTATAAAAAAGAATTCTCACCACTTATAAAAGGGGGCTTCCACTACCCCATAAAGGAACTATTTTTTTATTTCTCTCATCAAACCTATAAACTATCACTTATATTATTACCATAATTCAATTCAATAATCATATGGTCATATGGAATTATCATAATCTATCAATTTTAGTGAAATTCGGAAAGGAAAATTAAAAATTCTATAATTGAGTAATTTTTAAAACATTTCCTCCATTTTATCGAAAATTTTCAATTATAATTTCCTCATTAATATATAATTAAAAAATTAGTATTTTTAATATTAATTTTATAATTTTAAGGTAATAACTATTAATCATCATTCCCATTTATGTTAGTAAAAATGAAATAGTCATTCATGCATTGTGCAGACTACCTTATTTACAAAGCGATGAATTCCATTTTTCCTTACCACATATCTTTCCTAATTATAATGGTGAAACTAGAGTAAAAATATTAAATTTTAATTTAATAATTATTATTAAGAGAGAAATTATAATCTACTTTATGACTCTCTCATTCATTGAGAAATGAAAATGTTAACTACATGTTATGAAAACAATTTCCTCTATGAAGTAACCTATCTATTTCTTCATAAAATTTCATTATTATTTGATAAAATAATTTAAAATATGACTTAAAGAGTTAATATTATATAAATAATAAAATTATTCTTATGTAATAATGATATTATTCCAAAAGATACCACTTTTATTCTCATAATCATCGACTAAAGAGGGTGTGTTCATGTCTGGGCCTGTCTAACCACCTACATAGCCAATGTTACGAAATAATCTCATAAAGGAATAATAGATTTAATTACTGATAATATTTGAAATAAATAATATATATATATTGGTTTTGAAATAGTATGAAACAAATTAAACTCATTTAATAAGGTACCAACAATTATTTTTTAAAAATCACTGAAACATACTCCCCATCGAGTTTATGTTCAAGGATCGTAACCAAAACTCCCATGGTATAAAACAATATCTTTATAAATAATTATATATAATCAATTTTAGTACCTTGAATAGTCTAATTTTTTTTACTTTGATATAATAATGAATATCAAGGAGGTTATCATGAAATTTGTTTAAATCAACCATGATTACTTACACTTGATATTGAAATATGATAATTACTAATTAATATACACACAAGGAATGATTAGAGATGAAGTGTATAAATGGTAATAGATATAAATAAGGTTATTAAATAAGAATCTAAGATATTTTTTTCATTATACATGAGGTTATAACTTGATCAAGGAAATCAAGATAAATTGTAAGTGTTTTTAATCTCAAGTTACATTCCACTGAGATATCATTGGTATTCACCACTCAATTATTATTTATGGAATATTTATTATAAATTGAGTTTTTTTAAATATTTCATGAAATATAGTGTATTTAAAAATCAATCTCAGGTTATAACTTTATGGGTTTTCAATTCCAAAGATAACGACTATATAAGGGGTATTTTAAACTCTACTCCCTTTATTGTGTTAAATTCATTACATTTGAAATTATTTATTGAAAAATTGTTTTACTTCCAAACTAAGATTTTATTTGTTGTTATTTTACATTATAATATAGGGATAATTAATTTTATATTTAATTATTTCACTATATTGAATTTATTTCTCAAAAATTATATTATTTATGAGCATAATTCTTATCCTCATTAAAAATTGTTTACCATCCTTTTCCTTAATATTGATTTCTAAAAACGTTCTAACTTTTAATTTCTAGTATAATTATTTTTTATATAATTTGGGATTTATATTTCCCTTCTCCCATTCTCAAAATAATGTTTTATTATCCTTTTTATGATCTGTTATTTCAATAAATGCCAATTTAAAACATAAAAAGTGATACTATGAAACCAATCGTGTTACATTTAGTTTACTCATTCTCTTTTTTATAATTTTTTATTATCATAATTATCTTGTATTTATTCTATATTTTGTATATATATTCATTAAATATATACCTATTTTACTATACCATTCATTTTTAGGGTTAATACCATTTTATGTTCCCCTTTAAAATTCCCTATTATACACAAACTTGACTTATGAGAACCTTACATTTTTTTTGTTTCATAAAAGTGTCACTTCCATAAATTTTGACCTATGAATTTATTAAAATAATTCAATTCTTTTTTAGAAAATTAACATAGTTCAATTATTTTCTAAATGGAATTATGAAGATATTTCATTCATTTCAAGATACTATTCTCATTTCAAAAAGTGTAACTTTTATGGTCCATTTTATTATTGTACTTCATACTTATGATGAATTTTACCATTTTCAAAATTATTGTTCAAATAACCATGATTATTTCTTAAAATATGAATATCCAAAATGATTTATTTCATTTTTATATTATTAATCCTTATAATATAGCCTTCCTTTATGGTTCAAGAAAATATTATGAATCCCCCTTATTTATTTTTGGGTTTTATCATGTTTATGATTAATGTAAGGTTTATTTTCCTCATGTTGCACATTTATTCACGTATTTATAATTATTTTAATTTTTTGATGGGTGGGACCAAAATTATATATCCTTATAATTAATTGGCAGATGTTTTTATCTCAGGATATATCATGCATGGTGCACGACCAGTTGGACTAAGTGGAAATATATTATGTGACTGGTTGGATTGAAATTATGTATCACTCCAATGAAATAAGTAAAATTTTCATTTAATGAGATTCTATGTACAGTGAAAATGTAGTTTTATGAAGTACAAATTGTTTTTTGATGGGTTGGAATATAAATATATATCCCAAAAATGTATTGGGTCCGGATTTATATCCAATGAGAATTTATGCATGAGATTAATGAGTAAACCTAGTCTATTGTGAGACCTTATCCATTATGTTTTTAGGAATGGTATGTAAACCCAATCCACCACGGGACTATGTCTAATAAGTTTATATGAATGAAGATTGAATAAAATAAACTATGATAATTTTTCTACTATATGATGATGGTCTTGGGAGTAAACCATGACCTATGCTTATGATGTCATGTTTTAGGCTATTACCATGCATTTATGATTGCATAATCATATGATATCACTTCCCAAAGCAATCATTCCATGATCATCTCATACTCTCATATAATCGTATATGTGTCTTCTTTTCTGATACATATCCTCCCGTCATGGTTTTTTGAAAACTGTTATTACTCTATGTTATTTTTAATAATAATTTTATCTCTTATCCTGTTTTATTATATTCTTATGAACTAACCCTTGATGATATGTTGATAAGTTTTCCCCTTATAATAAATTTTAGGTCAACATTTTCTTATGTTTCCATTCCCCAAATTATTAAGATAAGTACTATTTATGATAAGTCTATAATGGGGATTAAAATTTTTTGATTATGGAGTAATATTTACTAGTTTTTTAAAATATGAGTCCTATGTAACTAGTCCTTATAGATAATAAATCATCTTTTATTGGGATTGTGAGATTATTTTTTGAGATGCAATTTTTAAATTAAATAAATGATGTAAAATAAAGATATGTTAATCTTGGGTTTATAAATATACATTCTTAACATATAAATATTCTTACTTCAGGTGTGTGAGGTGGACATAAGCAGTAGATGAAGCTATTGTGAGCTTCATCCTACCATTGAACAATCCACCATATATCATGAGAAGCTTCTATTTGTTTCCTATTAGCGATGATATATATATATATATATATATATATTGTTGATAACAATGTCATGTGAAAGAAGAGTATGACAGTTGTGTAATTTTATATTAATCCATCATTACATAATTATATCAATATATACATATATATCTCATTGATATTATGAAACAATGATGAAAAAGGTAAATTTTTATGGGGGGGTTATGGTTTTTGTTTTTAATAAAACATAATGAAATGGGAGATAATGAAAATTACATGAGAATTAAACTTGGTATATAGCTTTACGTGAGCTAATAAATCTCTCAATGACCATTACATAGCTTCAAAATTCATATCATTACCCTTAAATAAGATAAAGTTAACTTTAAGTGTGATTATTTCCACTTTCAAACCGTTAAACTTCTACCAATTTACCCTTCCACAATATCACATGATCATTACTTAATGTGAACAGCAAATATGAATCACCTTTACTTATAGATGAAAATTGAGAGCACCTTCACATGAAATGGGAAAGATTATAAAGGCCTTTATGTAGAAAATTATCCTTATAATTACAAAGCGACTTTACCCTTATGTGAGTTTGATTGTTACCCTTACACAAAAAATAATTCTAACTTATATATTATAATTTTAATCCAACAAAATATTATAAAACATATAATTCATGAATTTCTTAACATATTAATATATTACATTTCTTAAATATCATATTTTTTTTAATTTATCAATATATTAATTAATTCAAAAATAATTATTATATAACTTTTTCAAAATTATAAATATAATTTTTTTTCAAATCAATATAATCCTTATATAATTACATTATACATTATATATATTTTCAAATTAATTTGAATATTATAATACAGTCAAATATATCAACTTGAAATTAATATAATTCACATATAATATTATTTAATTCCATAGAATATTTCTTATAGAATAATAAAAATTATTTCACTGATAAAATCTACACTTACCATTAAATATATTCACTTAAATTTAATACAATTTACATATAATTATAATTATCATCTATATGTTCATTTGAAATTAATGAACACTGATAAATATTAAATTTAATTATAGTAAATATAATCTTCTTGTAATCATATTAATTTAAATTTAATATTATATTTATCATAATGTCTATATTTCTCAATAAATTTTATATTACAATTAAAATATATATTTATAATTAACTATTATTTGTCAAAAAAATAATCCAATTCCATAAATGATTAATTTTATTAACAACATTCCCCTAATTTTATAAACAAAATTGTATTTTCATTACAAAATAAATATAATATTTGAAATAATAACATATTAATAATAGTTTTATGTTTAATATACTTTCATACATATTATTTTTTAGAATAATAAATGAATATATAGTTAGAGTTTTATTTTAATAGAATGAATTAATTTATTACATAAATTATATTGTTTATAGAGAAATTATTTAATTTTATAAAATTTAATTTGACATAAAATATAGGGATCCTTTATAATAAACATTTTTTAATAGATAAATTTACATTAAATTTTCAGGGTGTTACATTCTATCCCCTAAAATAAACTACATCCTTGTAATTTTAATTTTTCTTACTTCAGAAAACATATAAAACTGTTCTTAATATCACAATGATATCATTTTTAATGAGTTTTAAATATTACTATCATTGAAAAGACTCAAATTTTTAACCTCATAATATAGTTATATTTTCATTTTAACATTCATTTATTATAAATAAAATTCATCAGTTTTATAACAAAAGGGTTTATAGAAAGATACCAGTCGCCGCCTCATTTTTACTATCATGTTCTAAAAAAATACTATAATAATATTGTTTCTATAATAACTGGTAAATACACTAATATGAAAAATCAATCATAATTTTCTTATCCCTTAAGTCCGTTATTTCATCCCCAAATACCAAGTCTTAACATAAAATCTAAAAAAACACATAATTATTCTTTAGATGAGAAGGTCCACCTAAAATAACTCTTTCACAAAATACCTTTAATAAATTAAAATTTAATCTAAAAATTGTTGAATAAAATTTTATAATATTAAATTATCCTAGACCATTAACATACCAATATCTAAATTTATCTAAACCTTTTATTTCACACCAACTGTGGCACCCTAGACCTTCACTCTTGGGCTAATAGCTAAAAATATTTCTATTAATTTATAAATGTTTTGAAAACAAATAAGTGACTCAAATTTTATATTATATAATTAATACCTCAATTCGAGTTAAAAATTCAAAACATTATAGAGAATATTTTTATATCTTTTTCTTTATGGAATTAGGAATTCTATTACAATGCATGCTTATACAAATTATAAATGGCTACTTTATTTTATTGGCTTTTACAAACTCTTTAAATAGTACCCACGATTTCCTCTTAATAAAAAAGCTAGTTATGACATGAATCTATAATAGATCTTACTCAGTAGTAATATATATGAATTTTTTTCAAAAAACATGGTAAACACAAAATACTTGGAAGGGGTTTTTAAAACAAATTATGAACCCCTTTTTTAACAAAATGGAAAACCCACTAAAAGTTTTTTCTTTAAAAAAATTTATTTGATATTAATAAAAAATTCAAATAATACCCTAAAAAATAAAACGTGGATTAAAAATGATTTTACTAATAAGGAAATATTTCCAAAATTTCTCTAAAAATAAAAAAAATGTTGAGGACTTCTTTCATCAAAATAAAAAAACTTGAAATCTATATAAAATAAAAAGAATCATTTAAAAAAGTAACAACCTTTATTTTTGAAATATATATAATTATATCATTTAAAAATTAAACCCAATGATGTTTATAATTTTTAAAAGTAACCAGTGAGGCCACCAATAACGTTGAGGACTATATAGGGCCCATTAGACACTTTTTGGACATTGTCTCTTGAGGTTTGAGTTCAATCCCTATCCCTCATCATCATTTATAATATCTACGTACCTCATTTTAATATATATATATTTTTATATTTTCTTTCTCATAAATTCTATTAAGACATTTCATTTCAAAATCTAAACATTAGTGTAAAAATATTCTTTTAAAAAGCAAGATAATATATAAATAAATGCATAGTTAGTCATTAAATATGTAGATAAAATATTTATTATGCATGACATATTTTAAAATATGAATGATAACTATGAATGAAGTGAATCTATGGAAATAAATTTTTTCAAAAAAAAAGGTTTAATTACAATACAAAAAAATTATTTTCTAAATAAAACATTTTAAAGAATAAATGATTGTTTACAAACTACTTAAATACCATAATTTAAAAAAATTAAAAAAAATATTATTTTCAAATTACAATATATAAAGAACACTTTTTTCATGAAATTATAACAACTAAATAAAATAACATTTTTAATATTTGAAATATTAGTTTTTATAAAAAATATCCCCTCTAATGAGATTTCTGTTTGGAAAAAATAAAAAAATAAAAAACAACACCCTCACAAAGAGTGTTCGAGAAACATTATAATTGAATTTTATTTTAAAATTTTACCTTATCTCAAAATAATAAATGAAACTTACTAAAATTCCATTAAAGGAAATCCACTCCAAATGTTATCTCATATGTATTATCTTCTTTAATGTATCAATCTATAATTCTACAAACCTTAGAAATGTAATTCTGGTGAAGAGTTTTTGTTCCTCTAGAACACCTAGAGAGCCCCCCATTATATTTTCCTACCACCTAATATATTTTATATATAATATAATTTAAATTAATTATTTATAGTGTGTTCAGTGATGTGTAATGAACTTTATATGGGAATGGTTCTGTATGTTACATAGTTCTCTTACACCATTAAATAAGAAATTTAATTATTTTACCCACTCATACTACCATATTCCATTATTTATGAATCAAAATAGTTGGGTGTTTATCCTATAAATGAAAATTTTATATTTTCATAAAATATACAAAAAAAGTGTAACCACCACAAACAAGGAGGAAGATGGTGGAATCCTACAACATTAGTTATTATTAAGGATTTCTTTTTATTTAAGGAATTAGGATTCCAATTTCATGCTGATTGGAGAGGGTGAACAACGTTATGAAAATCACGTAATGTAGTTGAGGTTGAAAATAGTGGAGTTCTACTAGGTTGGTTATATTAAGAATTTTATTTCACATGTTACACAATTTATTAAGTATCCTACTACTTTAATACACACACTCACACACACATATTTATAGCCTACATATATTCATACTATAAAAACATAAAGAGGACGGAGAAAATGGACAAAGTTGTTGTGAGATTCAACCCACCATTTATTAATCCTCTATACATCTTGTAAAACATCTACATAGTTCATTGATGCGATGCGATATATATATATATGTGGTCAACAACAATGTCATGCAATCGAAGAAGATGGAAAATTTGGAATTATTGTTTAATCACTCAATGAGGAATTATATCTTTATATTCATGTATACCAAGTTGAAATTTAGTTATAGTAATGAGGATAAGGTTAATGATAATAGGGTTGGGTGGGTTTTAATTTTTTATGGTACAAAATGAGGGAGGATATGATGATGTTTATATAAGAATAAAACTTGGTGTCTACCCTTAAATGTGTAAATAAATCCCTTAGTGGCTCTTATATAACATTGAAATCCACAAAATTTACTTTACATGAGATATACATTACCATTACACATTTCTCTTTTCACATCCTAACTAAAACACAATTTCTAATTAACCCTTCCATAGTATCACATGGTCATTACACACTGTTAAAAACTCTATTGAATCACCTTTACATGTAGAAAAAATAGATATTACCTTCATGTGAATAGGAAAATCGTGGAAATACCATTTCACAACAAATTATCCTTATGTATTCTCTGCTACTTTACCCTTACACAAGAATTCATATTACCCATACACAGAAAATACATATAACTTATATATTACACTTTTATTTTTATAAAATATTATGAAACTTATGATTCATTAACTCAATAACATGTAAATATATTCCATTTCATGTATATCTTAAACATACTTTATATATATATCAATATATTCACTAATACCACAAAAATTATTATATTACTTTTAAAATTTTATAATTATTAAATAAATTATTTTAAAATGAATCTAATATTCACAAAATTACCTCATACATTTTATTTATTTCAAAATAATGTTATGAAATATATCTACCTTAAATTAATATAATTAAATTATATTTTTATTTACTTCTAATTAATATTTCATATTTCATAATAAATATTATTTTACTTTGAAAATATACACTCAATGTTAAATATATTCACTTTAATTTAATAAAACTCACCCATAATTATCATTTTATTATATATGTTCATTGAAAAATAATGTTCTATGAAAAATATTTAATTAACATTTTATTAATATAACCCATTTCTAGTAAAATTAATTTCAAATTAATATATTTTTTACAATAATGTCAATATTTTTCAGTATATTTTATAAATATTTTAAACATATATATTTATAATTAATATTATTTTAAAAAATAATTCTAAATTACCAATGATTAATTTTATTGACATACTACACATAGTTTTATAAAAATAATATTACATTTTATTCTAAAATAAATATATCTTTTCAAATGAGAAACTAGTATGAACTATTTTATGGTTAATATACCTTAATTTAAATTATTTATATGAAAATTAATAGAAAATAAAGTTAGATTAATATTTTTATAAAGTGAATTATTAATAAAATAATTTATACTGTCTATAAAGAAATAATTTAATTTTTTAAAGGATACCTTAAGCTAAAATATAGAAACCATTCTTAATGAAAATATATTTAAAATAATCATTTATTCTAAAATATTTAGGCATTATATAGAGGAATATTATTGAAAGTAAAAAGAGTTATTTGGAGTTTTTCATTACCCCCTAGAATGAAACCTTTGTGAATTGGATTATACCTTAGAAGGGTGGTCTTTTGATGAGACTAGATCCTCTTGGAAATGGATAAGAGTGTTAGGGAGGTACTTGGGTAGAGTTTGTTTGAGATTTGAAGGTTGACATGTGTGTAAAATTTTAGAGGTAAGTGGTAGTATTTATAATTGGAGGAGAAGGGTTTTTTAGAATATAATATTAAACTATTAATTACATTTTCTCAAGATTGTCAATAATGATTTGTTTTACTGTAAACAATAATTTTCACATGTGCATCTGAAATAATCGTTGTTTAAATTATCATATATTCAATTAATCACATATAAAAAATATAATGCAATATACCACATTTATCAAATTTCACTATCCACCAATAATTCATTTTTTTTGAAAATTATTAAAAAATGAATATAATATAATTTTGATAGGTTCATTAGAAAAATTAAATGGATTTAATAAAAATATATTCCCAAATATAGAGGATTTAATTTTTAAATGAGGTCATAATTTAAAAAAAATATCAATTTTTATGATACATCTAAATTTATGACAATTTAGAAAAATGAAATATGTTTGAATATAATTATATTATTTTTTATATACATATAAATAATGTTTTAGATACTTTAAATATACAAATCTTATTAAAAAAATGCATCATAAAAATGTTTTTTTAATGAAAGTAAAACATTAATTTTTTCTAAAAATATGGTTATAGTTACAATGATATGTCAATGTAAATATTAATCTTAAAATGATTTTTTTTTAAATATAATTTAAGTAAGGTTATAATAAAACACTTTAAAATGGGAAATTATTTTTTAAAATCAATATAATAAATAATTCATAACATTATCTTTATATAAAACATATTACTTATTATTTTAAAAGGAAATCTCCACATTAAGACAAGAACTATTTAAACTATAATTCAATTATCATAACATATTACTGTGGTGTAAAAATATTATTTATCCTTTTATTTTTTCATATTATATAAATAAAATCTTATAAGACTTTAAAATTTATTAATTTTTTTTAAATGTCATATATTTCTATAAAATAACCACAAAACATGTATAATGCTATTTTGAAAATTATATTTCAGTAAATAAATTACTATTTAAAAAATTGTGAAAAAACTATTAATAAGAGAATTATTATTATGAAAAAAAACATTATGTATAAAAATAAACATTAGTATATTAATGGTTGTTTTATAAAACCATAATAATAAATAATTATAATTCATATAATTATTTTATAATTTAATTAATAATAAAATTAAAACATGTATTCATTAAAATAATCTTCTTACTTGATAAATATTTATATAAATGTTTTTTATATCATTGAATTCAAAAAAGTAAATGAATCTATTATTTAAATATTTAGTTTAAGAAAAAGTTCAAAAAAACTTTTTGAAGATAGTCTATGATATTATATTCCACCACCATTAAATAAATTTCATCCTCAAAAATTGAATCATCAATAAGCATATATTAATGTTTTCTATAATTTACAAGAACTATAATAATATAACCTAATTTTATCTTCAATTTTTAGTATATAAAGGTTGTAATATGGAATAATATAAATTTATATTTAATTATAAACATCTATGGTTAGACTAGTTATACATAACCTAGTACCCTAGCTCTAATGGTTATCAATATAAGGTTTCAAACCCAAATTTAACTAAATCCAAATTCCAAAAATAACTAAACTATAAGTTGATACCAAATGATATAAAACATCCAATACCTTTTACACATATTATTAAATGATTTCTAAACTTAAATATCCATTAATAAAAAATAAGTACAGTAAAATCCTAGTGTCTTTAGAAGACTATGTTCATAATACATCAAAGTGAGACTAAAAATATTTTTTTTTTAATCCCTATAATGAGCTTCTAAATCATTTTGAGATCATAAACTATAGGGGATAACATAGAGAATACATATACAAAAGGGTTGAGCTAAAATACCTTGTAACGAAATAAACAAGATAAGGAAACATAACGTGTGAGTCAAATGTATATCATTATATTATAAAGAGAATGCTTGAGAGTAGTCGCATGGAAGCATAACATAAAGAACATGGTATCATAAGATCATGGTAGAATATGAAATCTAGGAAAAATAAAATGAAAAACAGGTTAAGGATGAAAAAAAAACTCATGGAAGACAAAGCCCTGTAATGGTATAGGTTTACTCCCTAATCACATACATGAATTCTCAAGAGACTAATGATTTACCCAATTTATTGGAGCACTATCTAGGTTCACCCTTAATAACATGTTCCTGATCTACGTATGAAAAAATAGGATTCAATCATAAGTTATAACAAAATAAATACCCATCAAATTAGAATGGGTTTGATAATCATTCTGCAAATCATAATGAAATGAAATTTCATAATGATTCCAGTAGATAAATCATCATAAAGAATGTATTACCCTCTCAAATAATGGGATAATTAACTATGTATATTTTTGAGTGACATATTTACATAATTTTGGAGAAATATTTAATATTAATGGTTGTTTTCATTGATTAAAATACATCATAAAAGATTAAAATCATTATTATGTAAAATAATATTTTGATATATATTAACATCAAAGTATTCCATGTTAGAAGAAATATGATTTTGAAAGATCTCTCTGAACATTTACTGAAGAAAATATCATTTCCTTTTTGAAAAAAATCAATTAAAATCCAAAAATTTCCCATAAAATAATGATTTTTTGACAATAACCTTTTAACCATAAAAAAGTAATCTTTATAAAATTGTGTGATTATGATGGATGAAGAGTTATTGTCATTCTGAATATAATTAAAAAACAAAATTACATTAAAATTTTTATAAGAAACATGAAAAATAGATTGTTAAGAAAATAACAAGAATATTACTTTTTTAACATATTTTAAAAGGCTAATTAAGTTCAAAAATAACATTAAACAACCATATTAATTTTTTTTAATTTCTTAGATAGCATTTATTTGGAAGAAAATAGATTTTCAACTGAAGAGATAAATGAAGTAATATTTTCTTAAGAAACTTTTATCAATAATTTTAAGTACCAAAAAGATAAAAATATTATTATTAATTGAATGCTTCATAAATAAATATAGGATAATAATATTAAATGGGTTTATTAGACAATTATTAAATACTTTTCTTCAATGGAAATAAAAACATAAGAAATCCTGAATAAAATGAGATTAAAATGTAAACCATTACCACTTTCGTTACTTTTGAATCATAAATTGACATGAACAAAGTAGATAAATTATAACATAAAATATCATGATGTTGGAATGAATCATGATATATATTATAAATGGGAAGTATATACACCATTAGAAAGAAGGAAGTTTGAGACGAAACCCTTACAAAGTTCCTATCACTGAGGTGAGAGTTAATCTATAAAGTGATTATGCATAAAAAATGTAGATAAAAAAATAAAAGTTTAAATATAACATAAATTAATAAAAAATTATTTCAGATATAAATTTTTCCTAATATAATCAATGATATAGTCATAAAACACAATTAATGGAAATTGACTAAAGAAACACCATGCCTCATGCTTCCCATTAGTTTAACACTCTTTAACATCCTGTATAATGGTTTTTAAAAATATTATTATCCTATAAGATAACCATATTAATATTTATAATATAATATATGATCCTTTAATTACATCTTATGACCCTTTTGTCAATAATTGTTCATTATTACAATGGTTTTGGGTGTTAATTGCCTTGTTTTCTCATGAATGTTTAATCATGAATGTTCCATATTCCAAACATAGGATATAATTAAATCATATTTAGAATTATATTAATTTTGTAAATATAATTTATGTTCATTATATAAATCTTTATAATAATTATTGAATTTTGATCACGGATAATGAATCACTTTGCTTTGTAGAGACGATATGTCGTACGTACACACGTGTGACATTATCATTTACCAAACTGATGAAGGGGTAAGTAATTAGATTTAATATTAATTTTATAAAATTAATACCATGTAATATATATCAAAAATATAAATCAAATTTACCCTTTATTACCTTCTATGTAATTTGTTAGTGAAAAATGAATCACATTTAAATAAAACGCTCAGTTAAGGATGCCACCACTTTTTTAAAAAAATGTTTATTCATTGCACAAAAACTCTTATATAGGTTGGATTTATAACAATAAAAATTATTATATGATGATTTTATGGAATAATGGAATTTATCTGGGTAGTTATTTTATGATTTAAAGTGTTTTTTATGTGTATAAAGGAGAGGAGAGTGGGTGACCTTTTAATTTTAGGGCAGATGAAATAGTTAGTATTTTGGAAAAGTGAAAATTACGTCCTCATTTTCTCTATTCTGAAAGGTTTCAAAATGGTCCATCTTGAAATATTAAAAGATATAAGGTCAAAATATTACCTAAAAATTGGAATTATACATGTTTTGGGTCAAACATAACTATTATATATTATGTTTAAATCCTAGGAAAACATGTTTTTACCTTAACCATGATTTGTTTTTACTTTTTTCACTATTAATTATAGTGAAACATTAATTTGACCACATTATATATTATAAATGATCTTGATTCAAAATATTGAATTAATTTTTTCAAATTAAACTCATATAAGTGGTATAAATTAATTAAAATTAATCCTTATATTATGTCGATAATACAACTTTCTAAAAGAAAATAATTCAAATGACTAAAAAGAATTTCTATCTATATTTCATATGAAGTTGATTATAATGAACTAATTTGTATTAATAAATATATAATTGAACTTAATTTACCTTGAAAACAATATTAAATTTAAATGGGGATTGTAAATTAATTCAATGAAAATGTAGTTTTTAATAAAAATAAGTATATTTTCTTTTAAATGAAAAATGAAAATTTCTAGTAAAATTCCATAAATCCACCCTAAGTTAATTTTCATTGGTTTATTTTAAAAATAAAATAAAATTTTTAAATTAAAATTTCTAAAATTAGTAAAAATCAATTTTAAATTATATGCAGAAAGTGCGACTAAACCTCCTTTTAAAATAATACATCTTTTTTGAAAACATTTATTTTCCTTATAAATAATTATTATTATATTTTGAATAAATAGTTAATAATTGAATTTGGTTTATACATGTGTAAACTATATAATTTTCATAATTTAGTTGGTCAAATTAATACCCTCCAATTTAATAACGATGTTATTAAGGTTCATTTAGATTCATAGTTCCATAAGTAATCGAAGAGATTAAATGTATTTTAAAACAAATATATCATAATGTCTTGGGTGGTTAATTTATATTATAAGATTTTTGTTTTAGGTCATATATACAATCAAACATCATTTTCCTCTTAAAAGATCAGGCTGCAACATTATTCGGCCTGTAAATAAATTTCATCATCATAATATAATCTTGATCTTAGAAATCAATGGTTTGAAAATTTATTTCTTGAAAATTGAAATTGTAAAAGGGTTAATGAAACATTATCATAAAAATAGTAAATGGGAAATATGAAATTCATCACATAAATATTTTTCCACTCAATATACTATTGGTTTGAGGTGAAGATATTGACATGGAAGAAAAGATTAAATAACTATAAAGTGATTGAGATCATTGATAATAAGAAGAATTATCAATATAAAGATAATAGCCTCAAAATAATGAATATATGATTATTTGGAAGAAAATTCTATTCATCAGATATGAATATATCATAATAATTTTTTTGAAGATAATTTTCCTAAAGGTGAGGAGTTCTTTTACAATCAATGAAAATAAGGAAATATACTTGATATATTTCAATTTCAGAAGCAAAATTTCATCCTTTGTTTTACTTTTATCAATTTATACTTAATCTCTTACTTTCTAAAATTAATATAAAAAATGATTTTTTCATACCGGAAGAAATCAAATTAAATATTAACGGATAATAAGATCTGTAAAAGAGTAAAAATATATTATTATCAACCTGATAAAATTTAAAACTATTATAACAATGTTAGATAATATCCAAAATGAAAATTAATTTATTAATATCTAAAATTTGAAAATGAAGCAAAAGGATTAACATAGATCCTTACTTAAATTAATGAATTTATATCCTAAACATCCTCAATTATGTTAAAATGTAAAAAGGTTTTATCCTCAATGGTAAAATTATACCATTTAGATATACATATAAAAATCATAATATATTTCTTCCCAAATATTAATTTTTGTTAATCAAAAAGGATATATATAATTAAACCCAATAAATTGTTTTTTGAAATATCATTAATAATCTATAAATAAAATTAATTGATACCCGAATATGTTTCCTAAAATCAACATAATATTTAACCACAAAACTATCTAAGTAAAAAATAATTATATTATAAATAGTATGTCACACAGTCCAGTGGTAGGTGTTGCACACTTATCAACCTTCCATTACGGGCTCTAGCCTCATGGTCTTTCCAAATGCATTGGTTTGTCATCCGACTTATGGGTTTATCTTTTTATAAAAATATAGAAAAAATTATTTAATGAACATATTCATAATTCTCCATGATCTAATAAAATTGTCATGAATATTATGATCATCTTCAAAAATCACATCAGTAAAAAATTACTTTTTTTAACCACTATGGTCTTCTATATAGCTCATTATTTCCCGTAAAATCTACTAATTACCTCAACATTATGATCATAACCATGATTATATTTTCATTAATAATTTTTTGTTATACAATAACACTTTATCATTAAATCACATTTATAGGACATTATCATCATTCAACATATTATTGAAAATTCATAAAATAAAAATTATATCAAAAAATCCACATATATAAATTTCATGATTCATATAATTCTTGAATTATAATATATAAATATTTTATTAATTCCACTTCATTAATATAACATTAAATATTATTCATCATATTATTCCTTATTACCTTCTTAATTTTATATATCCTTTATATCCTCTTCACCATCAACAAAAAAACCATTACTTGTATAACTTTGTTGGTCATATTCTATAGATTTCCCCATAGGACATCAATTTGTATAATGCACATTCTTTCCCAATATAAGACATTAATCCTTTGATGATGCCTTATTTAAACCATTATTATCATCCATTGAATTAACTAAACTTTTCATTTATACATGGATATTACTTACATTATTCCCTTATTCTCTACATGTAAAACAACTTCTCTCCCCTTTGAGACATTCCCTTGAGTTATTATTCCTGATTTCTTGACATATAAGAAACCAAATGTTCTTTTTTTATATGATATCCACCAATCAAACTCTCAGAGAACTCTATCATTAACTTATTTGGATATTATTAGAGTTTTCTATAGTGAATGTATTTAATCATATATCATGATAGCTGATTAGGAATAATCACAATATCCTTTACTCGAGTCATCAACCAATTTTTTTTCTCATCAACACATTCTATTTCACATTCAATGTTAACCTAGTTCCTTATGTGTTCTTCCATTGACTAAATCCAAAAATCATAGTATTATATATAATTATCATAGTGGTAAACCACATAATAATGAAAAATAATTAATATTATGTCCAAATAATGACACTTTTTTGTCAATATATGACATGTTAAGTTATACCAGGACATTCATGGTTATCATCAATTCAAATCCTTATGGATTGTTTGAATAGAGTTTGTGAATTTACAAAGAATATCCCATGAGAGTGTCAAACTAGATTCATAGTAATCCCCATTATCATGTTCTAGGTAATGCTCAAGTGAAGATTGACATTCATTTTTAAGAGACATTACTCATAGGTATATCTTTTTTAGAACAACATCCACTTGTACTATCCAGACATGGATGCCATTTTTGGAAAACACACTCTCTAAAAGTAATGGAAATTACAAGATAATTTCTTAACACATAAATATATCCTTAAACTTATCCACATAATCAGCCTTAGAATCATACTTATGGTTCTCACTAAGGTATTATCTTCCTAGTATCAAAAGGTTAACTAAGCCTATCCCTTGATACCGACTATGATGACCCATATCTTTTACATATGTTAATACAGTATTTTTAAAGATAAAAATCCATTAATAAAACAAAACAATCATAAATTAACATTTAATTTTGAATAAAAGGTTCATAATACATCAAAATTATACAAAAAAATAAAACATTTTATATTATTCTTGTCACATCTGGATTTTTGAATTCCCTTTTTGTCTAGTTCGGGTTTGGTCCTAGGGTAGACTCTCGGGAACCGTGTGTTATGGGTTTGGTTTTTTGGAGTACTCTTATATTTTATATTTTTTTTTCTTGATTTTTCCCTTTAGTTTCATTTTATTTTTTTGGAGAAAAATGTGAGTTTTTGGGTTAGACATACTAAGCCCACAGTTGGCACATAGTTAGCAGTAACCATGCATCCAACTTAAGAAGCCATGTGATATGAGATAGAACCTACCGCATGACCTCCTCATGTCCATGTGACTTGGCCTAGGTAAGCCTATGGCTAGGTCTAATTAGGAAGAGGTGGTCTCAAGATCTCCACATGGTTTGGAAAACCATGGGAACTAACCGTACAACCGTGACAACTCATTAAAAATGCTTTCCCTATTTTTCTCTCTCCCCAATTTGACCCCATCATCCCCCTTTCTCGGCCCCCACAGACTACCCAACCTTAAGAGAACCACCCTAAAACTACTCTTCTCCTTGGGATTCTATTATTTGGAGTTTTTGGTGCAGATATTTCAATATCTCTTATATAAGTCATATTCTCTCTTGTTTTCCTGTTCTTTTAGGGTTTTCCCTCTTCTCTTTTTGGGGTTTCAATTATCGAGTCAGTATGGGGTTCAACTTGGGGTTTTAATTTTGTGTTTTGGGGTTGATTCTCTTGATTAGGGTTTATTCTTTCCTACTTGTGGTGCGAATGAGGTGTAAATGTGATTTCACACTTTTTCTAGAATATTCTTCATGAGAGGTAGGTGGTTCCATTAGCTAACTTTGTTAGATTAATTTAATATGATGATGTGAATTTATAAATATGTTACATGGTTTAATTTAGTGGTGATAATGGTATTTAAAAGTGGTTTGATAAGATTATGTAGTGGGAATGAGTTTTTTAAAGGGATATGTACAGGTTTTACTTGGGTTCTATTTATAAAATCCCATTCTCATTTTATCTGGAGTGTTTGGAATGGTTTTTCTTCAAAGTGATCCTTTTTAAATGTTTACCTAAATTATTTTTTCCCTTAGAAGAGTTTTTTAAACAATTAATTTAGGTGAGAATGTTATATTATCTTTTAATTTTATACCATGGAACCTCTTTCTTGGGTGGCACAATACTGCACTTTAGGTCACACCCTATATACTCCCTAGGGTGTATGTAGATCATGTTTTATGTTTATTCTAGGTAAATCCAAGATGTTGAACAATCATGGTGTTGGTTGTTAGTGGTCTTCTCTTGTGGGTTTGTTGGCAACATCTTTAGGATATGGTTCCTTATGTGATATGAAGGTTTTGGTTGGAGTTTAACTTTCTTTATTGAAATCATTTTAGGGTTCTTTTCTAAAGTATAAACTTCAATTATGAAAATTTTTAAGGGCTTGTTTGGATATTTAAATTCATTTTAATAATATTTAATACTTTTCATTGTTTTTATGTCTAAAATTGGGTAAAATCATTCCTAAATCATGTTATTGATACCCATAAACAAGTTACTAGACCTTGGGGATTGGGAACGCCCCTCAGTTTTTTCCACGGTCTAGGTCAGGTGCCAGGTTTGATGATGACCCTAGTTGGTTAGTGAAAAAATGGTGTCAGAGTACGTCAACTCATTTGGGTCATGTTTCTTGGGAAAAAGTCTAGGTGGATGGGAGATACTATTTTCAAGAATTTACATTCTTATTATGAGTAGGGTGCCTAGGCATCACACTTTTTGATGGGTTTCAAGTCACTAGGGGATATTGGGTTTTATCTAAGTCATTTGGTTTTTGTTGTTTTTTAATGTTTAGGGGAATGAAAAGATAGTTGGGTAAATGGTCTTAGTGATATAGTTGGTCCTAGCAAGCCATGTGGAGTCAAGTAAATTACCTTATAACACATTCCATGATGGTCGAGTGATTGGACTATGGCCAACAATTATATTTATAATCTACGCACCAACACTAATTTCCTCTCCTATGGTCTTGTGTCTCCTTGGGTTTTGGAAAACCATTTTGAAAACCTCTATTTTAAAATCGTAAAAAAATAGATTTTTAAAATTACAATGGTTCTGAGTGGATGTGGTTTTGTTTATATGGATTGGGTTTTATAACTTAAACGCATGGTTTATTGCAATCAATTGTTTAGAAAGCCTAAATTATGTTAAAATAGGTTTGGGAGGATCTATTTTAAATGGTACTTTATAAAATATGTAGATGTTTTTTGAAAGGGATTAAATGTTTTTGAATTCATGTGTGATGTTTTGAAATCGCCTTTGGTTGGGTAATTAGTGGTATTTTGAAAATTATCATGAATTTCATGAAGTTTATTTTAAAAGAGGATAAATGAGTTTAAAATGAGTGAGTATTGATGGAATAATGTTTTTTTGTGAAATTTACAGTGTTCTAAAGTGAAATGAATTTTATTTAGGTTGATGTGTAAGGGTTGAAAATGGGTTTTTGTTCGAATGGTTGGTGTTTTTATGAAAGTGTTTTGTGAAACTCAGAATTTGTTTTGATTTTTGAGGCTAGTAGGTTATAAAAAGAAGCTTTAGATACTTTTCTAAATGGAAAAGTGAGTTGATTATTTGTTTTGTAAAGTGGAAGAGTTTTTATTTAACGTTTGGTATCACTGTGAGTGGTCACATGCATAGGATATGTTTGGGATGTGAATGGGTTCCTGATTTAGCATGAGAAAAATGCATGTGAAAGGAACCATGGGATACCATTGGTGAATGTGAAACTCACCAATCTAGTTTTATCCTCAAATGTGTTTTCGAAGAAAAAGGTGTGGCATGTGTTTTCGTATTTTGGAAAAGTTTCTGTGGGGTGTTTTTTGTTTTGAAAATACCCTTTGTTTGATCAATTTTTTGGGTTTTTATTTCATTTGTAAGTTGAGTTGAAGCATTGCATAATGGTATATTTTGTGAAGGGTTTAGGGAAGCCTTTGGGGTGGTTCCCCACATGTGTTTGGTTCTATTTTTCGGAACATTCAGGCCAATGGACTAGTTTGATTGGTTCTTTAGTTTTTATTCTTGGCCAGTGTATAACCCCATAAAAAGTTAACACACAATCAAAGTGCGGCCATGGGTGATTCGCCATTAGAAAATCCTCCAACTGATCAATGTAAGGATTTTCCTCTTGAGCTTTGGAAATTGAGTCTACCTATCCTCTATTTTAGTTAAGAATATCCTCTCGTAGTGGGATAGAGGATGTGAGATGGGTTGAGCGAGGTTTTAGATTCCTTAAGTCATGTGATGAATAAAGGAGAAGTTCGATATTGTTATGCATGAAGGTCCTATCTGGTAGCAGTGAAATAAATTCATGTGAGAGAGGTGGAAGTAGTCTGGAGTTGTTAGTGCAGGCCTCTATTTTATAGGGACATTGGGTATTTGATTGGTTTTGTTTAACAAGGGGTTTGTGCTTGGCCACTAGTTTGTAAAATCTTGCCGTAAGAATTTGTTATCGACACTAGTAGAAATATTTTGCTATTAGGACTCAGTTTAAGGTCCATCACCTTATAATTTTTCCATCAGTTTCAAGGGTCATGCTCGATGGAATATTTTAGTGTGTGTTCTCTTTTAAATACAAGGGTTCATTTCATGGAATCTTTCAAGGGTTCCTATTCAAATAGGAGCATGTCTTTTTCTTTGGGAGTGTTCTTTATGAGTTGTGTTTCATTAGGGTAGTTTGGAATGTACGGTAGTTTCTTGAGGAACTGATAGAGCTAATATTTCCACTATTTTTAATATCTATTTAAATGATCTAAACCTCACTGATTTACCAATTTGATATTATTTGTATCAATTTTGGTTTTATAAAGTGTTTTGGGATAAAAATATTAAATTGTATAATTTTGGATTTTTAACAGATTTTTATTGCAGGGGTTTTTTGGTATTTACTCATAACTATATTCCAAAATTTTTTATTATAATTTTATTGGAATAATTATTTTATATACTTCAATTTTTTTTGCTGGACCATGGGATTATTGGAGCATCTAAGGGCCTAAAACTATCAATGAAGATGAAGATTTTTTTAGGAGGACTGCGTAGACCCCACCTTGGTAACAAAAATACAATTTGGCCTACACACCTCCAAATGAGGTGATTCAACTTAGACATGTCAAAGGACTACAAGAAGAGTTCAAAAATTTAATTTCTTGGCGTTTGGAATCCATTATGGTGGCCATTAAATGACATAGTTCTAAAGGAAGCTTCCTGGAACCTACATCCAGAAAAAGAAACCACCAATGAAAAATTCATAACTCCATCATACAATGCCCCATTACTGTAAAATTTGGAGGCAGAACAGAAAAAAAAAATTATGAACAACATTAATTAAGGGGTTCATGTGTGAATCATCCAATTAATGGATAAAAAAACATGACAACCTTTGGAAGATGAAATCAGCCTATAAAAGGAGAGGAGCTCCTACCTATCAAATCAATCCATTCATCACAACACCATCCATCACAAAGGGAGTTGGCTTGAGAGAGAATAGGGGAAGGTCAACATTGAAATCCTAAAGAATATGAAATTATTTTAAAGATTCAATAAAGACAATGAAGGATTCCCAAGTGATGTAAGGCTAAGTGGAAAGTGGCTGCGGATGATGACACCCGACACACACTCTCTTCCGAGTTTTGATTTTAATGTGTAATATCCTTTTGAATTTCTCTTGAACATATATTTTTGAATGAATATTATTATTTTATTTCATAAATATATTTTCAACAATTTTTTTTGATCTTTGTTCCATCTATAAAGTAGATCAACAAATTTTTATATTTAAAATTATTTGGTGAGGTCTTGCTATTGAGCATAGAAAAATCAATTATTTTCAATTATTAGGAGGTCTTTAAGTAATTGAGTCACTTATATTGGTGGTACCAAAATCATATTGATGTCTTAATATGAAGTCGATTTGAATTTGAGTGTACACTTGGGGTCCTTGGGGGTACATTAAAAATTTAAATTAAGGGATATTTCTATATACAAGGAAGAGGGGATTATCTGAGAGGTTGAAACTCATCCGTGGCTACTATTTTAATCCTAATTTCAAACCCTCTTTATCTTTCCTTTAAAATTATTTCACTATAGTATTTAATTAAAATTATTTTTTCAAACTATTAATAAAATATCCATTTTCATTCTATAAAAATAACAAAAGGGACAATTTTGCAACTCAATCTACAACCTCATCAAGAGACAACCTTATGGTCACCACTATGCTACATTATAAGGAAAAAAATATTGATTAAGGTTTTCACGACACCAAAATTCTCACACCAACTGGAGCCATTATCGGGGTGGTTTCTAGAGTTGATTTTTTTCTTGCATCACCCGAACTTGTTACCTTTGGATCCTATAATAGATATAACTTTTCACACTATGGTTAGAGATACTAATCCCCAAATTTCAGGTTGTGAATCTTCCACCAACACACCTAGGAGGGACTTAGTTGAAACTGAAATACAAATGTCTAAGAAAAGAACTTTGAAAGAAGAGGCTTTATCCAATGAAGAAAATCAAGAGAATCCTATAGAGTACCTCGATGCCCCTGTTGGATTTGAAATCAAGTCTTGTTTCATCCACCAGCTTCTCAAATTCAATGGGTGTCCTTGTGAAGAGCCACACAAACACCTCCAAGAATTTAGATACCTCTCTGTCAACATGAAACCTCATGGAGTTGATGCCAATCAAAGGAAGCTGAGGTCCTTTCCTTTTTCTCTGGAAGGAGTTTCCAAGGAATGGGTTTTATATTATCACTCAACCTTGATTAGAAATTAGAAGTAATTAAAAATGATTGTCCTTGAATTTGTTTCCCTGTATCTAGAACAACCTCCATTCAAAAGAAGATTTGTGGAATTATGTAGACTCAAGGAGAAACACTGTACAAATACTGGGAATGGTTCAAAAATCTCTGTTTTAGCTGCCCCCATCATCAAATTAGTGACCTACTTTTCATTCAATACTTTTCTGATGGATTGTGTCTCACTGATATAAGTATGATCGATGCTGCTGCGAGAGGAGATTTTGTTGATAAGACACCAGCAACCGCTAGGATTATAATCACAAACATGGACCAAAATGCCCAAAAATTAGGAACAAGAGGCCTTCTTCATGTCAATGATTCACAAGAATTCCCTACTACTAGTCTTAAAAACAATACAATTACAAGTCAACTATCTGATCTTACCACCATGGTAAGGTCAATGATGTTGTCTAACACCCCACTAACACAACCCAAACCTGAAGCAGAATTCCAACTACAAGTCCACTGTGGGATTTGTTCTTTTAATGAACATTTTAGTGACCAATTACTGCAAATGAAATATCTTATTTAGAACTGCAATACAGGTTTTCGTGGAAGACCATTTCAATCAAACAAACAAAGTCCATTTCAAAACAACCAAAATTTCAATTAGGGATGGAAGAATAACTCAAATGAAAGATTTTGTCACCCTGAACAACCAAGAGGTTTCTTCAAAGGACAATCAATTAATTATCAACTAAGATATTTCAATGAGAAAGATAATTGTCATTCTAGAAGCAACATTCATCCTACCCCTCCCACTCCAAAATCTAATAGGAACCTTGAAGAAGCAATGAGGAAACAACAATAGGAAATGATGGTACTAATTTTTTTTTTCAAAACAACAAGAGAAAAAACTGAATACCTTGATGATTCAAGTGGGTCAACTTTCCTCTGGTATTAGTTGCATAAAAAATCAAATAAGTAGTGGTTTACCCTCATAGCCACAAGTAAATCCAATGAATAATTTTAAGGAAAATGTGAGTGAAATTAAACTTAGGAGTGGAAAAATATTGAGCACTCAAATTGAGAACATCAAGCCTGCTTCCGAATCTATTGAATAAAATCTTACCCTTGATAAAAATGTTGAAAATATAATATTGATAGAAACACAATTTCAAGAGGGGAAATCATGTTTGAAAGAATAAATAATGAATGGAAGAGGATGTATGGTTCTTATGTTTCTCCAAACCATACTCACAATTCCGCAGAAAAATTCAAACCTCCACTACCTTATCCTAGGTGTGAACCACCACCGAAGTCGAGTGATGAAAAAAATTGGATAAGGAGGTTTTGGAATATTTCAAGAATTTTCATGTTAATACTCTTTTTCTTGATGTCTTGAAAAAAATTCCAAGGTATGTTAAGTTTCTAAAATACATGTGTACCAACAAGAGGAATTTCAAAGGAGATGAAAAGGTAAAATTTGGAAGGAATGTTTCATCTATTATTCAACATGCCCTTCCTGTCAAGTGTAAAGACCCTGGAACATTTTCCATTCCCTATTCTATTAGGAAATGGGAATTCAAAGAAGTGATACTTGATCTAGGGGACTCCATCAATGTCATAACACTTTCTATTTACTCATCTCTTCAAGTTGGGGTGTTAAAACCCTCTGGAATTGTCATTCAACATGCCAACTGAAGCACCACCAAACCCACTATAGTTATAGAGGATGTTATTGTTCAAGTGAAAGACACGATTTTTCCTATTGAGTTATAGGTTTTGAATATGTAAGATGATTGGTTCAGTACACATGCTCCATTCTTCTTGGGGAGACCATTTCTAAAAATGGCGAAAGAGATCATCAATTTTCACAAGGGAACACTTTCACTAGAACTTGGAGGAGATGTTGTTCATTTCAAAACATTTCATTTATTGAAACACATTGTTGAGGACCATTCAACTAGCCATGTAAACATGATTGATCGATTTTCCTCTGGCATGTTACCCGATTTTTTCTATGATGAAATACCAACTGATGTTGAAAAAGATGGAAATTTGTCTGATAATGAATCAGATCAACAGGAGGTTGAAATTAGAGACTGTGAAGAAACTTGGGATGTTGAGACTGAATATCTAAGCAATGATGAAGATGAATTTCTAGAAACCACTAAACCTATTAGTGGTATCCCTAGAGAGGTTTCTAATTTTTCACATGAAACAAGTATTGAGATCATGGAAGGTGATCACCATGATGAACATGGACCTTCACTAAACAATCTAACTTCTAATAATTTCCCCATGATCAATGTAACAACCCCACCTGAGATATAATTTAAACCCCTTCTGGAGAACCTCAAGTATGCCTTTTAGGTCATAATGAAAAATTCCCTATAATCATCTCATAAGATTTGTCAAAAGTCTAGGAAAACCAATTGTTGGAAGTTCCCAAGTACCACATGGAAGATATAGGATGGACTGTCTCTGATCTAATAAGAATCAGTCCCTCAGTTTGCATGCACAAAATTTTACCGGAGGAGAATTCTATACTGATGAGACAATTTCAAAGAAGACTAAAACCAAGACTTTTGGAGGTTGTGAAGAAATAATTCACCATCCTTATGAAAGTTGGAAATATTTTTCCCATATCTGATAGTCAATGGGTAAGTCTAGTCTGTGTTGTTCCTAATAAAAGTGGCTTTAAAATCTGAAGGAATGAATTTGGTGATCTTGTCCCTGTAAGGCTTCCTAATAAATGGAGAATGTGCATTGATTACAAGAAAATATATTTGGTTACAAGGAAATACCACTTCCCATTACCATTAATTGATCAAGTCCTTGAAATTATATATGGGAAAACCCACTATTGTTTTCTTGATGGATTCTCTAGATATATTCAAATTCATATTTTACCAGAGGATTAAGAGAGAACCACCTTCACATGCCCCTTTGAAAATTTTGAATATAGAAGGATGCCCTTCTGTTTATGTAATGCTCCTAGAACTTTTCAAAGGTGTATGATAAGATTCTTCGCTAAATTCATGGAAAATAGCATGGAAGTTTCTATAGACGACTTTACTATGTATGGACCATCTTTTAAAAGTTGTTTGAAAATCTTGGCACGTGTCCTTGTAACATGAATCGAAAAGAACCTTGTTATAAATTATGAAAAAGGCAATTTTATGGTTGGTAAAGGGATTATTCTTGGACATGTTGTGTCCTATGAAGGAATTAAAGTTGATCAATCCAAAGTTACATTCATTTCATCCTTACCATCCCCAAAAACTGTGAGAGATGTGAGATCCTTCCTTGGGCATGCAGGATTTTTATTGTAGATTCATTAAATATTTCATTAAGATTTCACTTCCATTATCCAAATTGCTCAAAAAAGATGCCCCATTTGTCTTTTATGAGAATTGAAGAAATATATTTCAGGATTTGAAACAAAGACTGATAACCCCTACCATTGTTCAACTGCCAAAATGAGGCATTCCCTTCAAAATCACGATTGATGCATCTGACTTTTCTCTTGGGGTATTATTGAGTCAAATTACAGAAAAGAAATCTCATGTGATTTCCTATGCCAACTAAACTATAGATTAATCCAAATAAAACTACACAAAAACTAAGAAGGACTATTATATGATGTCTTTTCTCTAAACAAATATATAATTTATCTTCTGGATCTAAGGTGATTATTTTCACCGATCATTCTACAATCAGATTCTTGATGAAGAAACATGATGCAAAACCAAGACTTATGAGATGGATTTTTCTGTTACAAGAGTTTGATGTTGAAATAAAAGATAAGAAAGGATGTGAGAACCTTATTGTTGATCATTTGAGAAG
Organism: Viscum album; assembly: GCA_963277665.1. NCBI lineage: Eukaryota > Viridiplantae > Streptophyta > Magnoliopsida > Santalales > Viscaceae > Viscum > Viscum album. The sequence continues at coordinate 856,338,792 of OY728158.1, read as the reverse complement.
GTTATCATCTATTGAGAACAGAAAATTTTATATGTGTCCACCAATTAAAGAAACCGTTACAGATGGGTATTTATTTGCTGGTCAAAGTGAAAGACCACGGTTTGATAATCTTGTGAACTATTTGGCTTATGATGAACATCCCCAATCGTTTTATAAAGAAAAAATTGATAATCTTGTGAGTGATTAAAAGAAATAAATTTGGGATGATCATTAATTACGACACATTGGTAGTGATCAAATGATACAAAGATGCATTCTGAGATATAAATTTCAATCCATCCTACATTTTTGCCACATATTAAAATATAGAGGGCACTTTGGATCATAAAGAACAAAAATAAAAGATCTTGATTCTGTATTGTATTGGTCCACCATTTTTAGAGATTCTTTTGAATTTTTCAAAACCTGTAAAAACTTTCAATTCCAAGGAAATATTTTTGAGAGGAATGAGATTCTGGAAAAACCACCTTTGTTTTTTGATGTATTTGATGTATGCGGATTGGATTCTAGGGGGGAGTTTTCCCAATTTGTTTGGATTTATCTACATCTTGGTGGATATTGATTATGTGTCCAAGTGGGTAGAGGCTATCCCCACCCGAAATGAGGATGCAACAATTGTTTCCAAATTTTTGAAAGGAAATTTGTTTTCAAGGTTTGGATTTCCAAAGATTCTGAATACATATAAAGGAACCCATTTTTTTAATATAAATTTGGAATCTATTTTGAAGAAAAATGGTGTTAATAATAGGATCTCTATGTCCTATAATCATCAAATAAACGGCATGCATAAGTTTTCAAATAGGAAGATCAAACCAATTCTAGAAAAAATAGTGAACCCAAATAGAAAGGATTGGAGTTTAAGACTTGATGATTCTCTCTAAGCCTACAAAACTACTTTCAAAACCCCAATTGGAATGCCACCTTTTAGATTAGTCTACAGAAAATCTTGTTATCTACTAGTTGGGTTAGAACACAAATCATTTTGGGATGTAAAAACATGTTACAAGAACCTATTTTTTTCTGGGAAAGAATGAAAATATTTTTTTCAAGATTTGGATGAGATCAAAAATAATGAATAAGAAATCTCCAAGTTATAAAAAGAGAGAAGATAATCCTTTCATGATGGGAGGATTCTGTACAAAAACTTCAAGGAGGGAGACATAGTTTTATTGTTCGATGCTAGATTGAAACTCTTCCCATGTAAATTTCGTTCCAAATGGTTTGGCCCATTCATTGTTACTCATGTTTTTAATTTTGGTGAAATACAGATTAATGATCTAGAAAAAAAGGATATTGGTATGTTTCAATGAGGATAGGCTGAATCTGTTTAGAGAGAATTTCCATGATCCCCCAGTGGAAGAGATTCCACTTCATGATGTAGAATAAAATTAATTCTAAGTTGTGTCTTTATTTATCATTTTTTTGTTATGTATTTAATTTCCTCAATTTAATGCTCAAATAAATTTTCTACATAATGAGGACATTTCATAGAATAAGTGCGTTTGGGGTGGGGGGGGGGGTGGCACAATGCTGGGTAGATTAGGTTTTTACGATATTTCATTTGTTTTTTTTTCAAATTTGATTTCCATTTTTGGGGTGTTTCTTTTTCAAATTTTATGAGTTTTTTTCAAAATATTATTCTTTAAAAAAGAGAGTTTTGGAATTTCATGATTTCTTGAAACTCATTGCAAGGAGGGAACAAATTGAACCTTTGAAACTGAACCAAAATGAATGTTGAAGATGGAATTATTTCGAGTTCAAAAATTTGGAAAATTATTGAAAGGACTACTGTTTTTTAAATCCGAAGGCACATATCACTAAATTTGTAATGGAAATTCTCATTCATGTGATGCCTCTGGACCTGTTTTTACATATTCTACACATTCACCACTTTCTTGAGAGAACCAATTTGTGCTTATTTAAACCAGAACTTGAATTATTTCTATCAAAACATGAGGGATGAGATACTTGTGATTAAATTTATTGAGGAATTTGTTTGGATAATGGAGCCCCATTTTCATGATAATCCTTTTTATTTCATCCTTATTTGAACATTTAATATTTCTTGACCCCTTAGTAGCCATGTATAGCCTGTTAGGTTAGCCACATTACAAGCCAAATTTCCCTTTCCAACCTGCTCTGGAATTATAAATGAATGATCTAATAGAACTTATGTGTGTGGGGGAAGATGACTCATGATGTGATACCTCATTTTGTGTTTATTTGGTAGGACATTAAAACATGGAAGACTTATTTCTGATGTTGTAACATATTTTTCTAAGAGCTGTGCTGATCTAGAGCTCTCAAATGAAATGGATATGTGCCTGTTTGGAGCTCGCAATGGAAATATGATGTTCCCTATCTAGAGCTTTCAAAAAAATGTCATATTTTATATTAAAATATTGATGAGATGGGATGAAAAATATATGATCAGAGTTGATTTTTTTTTCTGATGAGAATATAGAGGAGACCATACATGAGTGAAAATTAGAATCATGCATTTCTGCTTCAAAAAGAGACAAACCCTCCTTGTTTAGCCATATAAATTTCCACATTTGAATTATTCAAACCCCAAGCCATAGAAAAACCTTGTAAAGTAATCCTGATAATAACATATTCTTGGGTCACATCAGGTTTAGATGTATAAATTTATCAAGCCTATGGTAATTCTTTCATGAGTTGGATGATAAAACCCTTGTTAAAAATATATATTGCGTGTTGAGAGAAAATAAATATGGGGTAAGTGTGTTGTGTGCATGGGAAGAGAAAAAAAGTGGAAATGGATTGAATTATTTTAATTGAGAACTTTAAATATTTGTTTTTAATTAGTCATGATATCTTTTTTATTATTTGTGGAAATTTGGTAAAATCCTTTGGTTTGTGTTTTATTTTCCTTGAATCTGTGCTCACCTGTCCCCGAGTACAAGTTCCAAGTGTGGGGAAATTGATAGAGATAATATTTCCACTATTTTTCATGTCTATTTAAATTATTTAAACCTCCACAATTTTCCTATTTGATCTTATTTTAAACAATTTTGGATTTAGGGTGTGTTTTGGGATAAAAATATTAAATTGTTAACTCGAGATTTTTAATAGATTTTTATCAAAAGGGTATTTTAGTCATTACTCATAAAATATAGTTACTAATTTTTATATTATAATTTTTTTGGAATAAGTATTGTATTTCCTTCATCTTTGTCTTCTGTACCAGGGGTGATTAGAGCATCTAGTGGCCTAAAAAGATAAATGAAGATGAAGATTTTCCTGGGTGGACTTCATGGACCCCACCTTTGTAATTGAAACACAATTCATCATAAACACCTCCAAATGAGGTTATTCTACTTGGAGATGTCATAGGACTCATATGAGTGTTCACACATTTAATTTAATGGTGTTTAGAATCCATTATGGTGGCCATTAAATAACACAGTTTTGGAAGAAGCTTCCTGGAACCTGCATCATAAAAAGAAACCACCAATGAAAAATTCATAACGCTATCATACAGTGAAAAATTAATCTGAAAATTGGATTGTGAACATAAAAACATTTTATGAACATCATTAATTAAGGGGTTCACATGTGAATCAGAAAATTAATGGGTAAAAAATGCGACAAAGTTTGGACGATAAAATATATATATAAAAGGAGAGGATATCCTACCTCTCAAATCATTCCATTCATCACCACACCATCCATAACAGAGGGAGTTGGATTGAGAGAGAAAAGGGGAATTTATAGATCGAAATTATAAAGAAGATTAAATTCTTTGAGGATTCAATAGAGATGATGAAGGATTCTCAAGTGATGCAAGGCTAAGTAGCACGTGATTGCGGACGACGAAACCCGACATACACTCTCTTTTAAGTTTTAATTTTAATGTGTAATCTATTTTTGAGTTTCTATAAAACCTATATTTTAGAATGAATATGGTTTTTTTATTTATTATATATATTTTCAACAACTTTTTATGATATTTTTTCTATCTATAATGTAAATAAATTGATTTCTATATTTAAAATTCATTGGTGAGGTCTTGTCATTGAGAATAGAGAATTTAATTTAGTTCAATTACTTGGAGATATTTAAGTAATTGAGTCACTTATATAGGTGGGACTAGAATCATATTGAAGACTTAATATAATGTCTATTAGAATTTGAGTGTACACCTAGGGGTCCTTGGGGGTTCATTTAGGAATTTATATAAAGGGATATTTTTATATACAAGGAAGCGGGGAGTGTCTGAGTGAGTGAAGTTGTTCTGCGACACAGTTTTAATTCTGATTTCAAACCCACATTATATTTCCTCTAAAATTATTTCACATTAGTATTTAATTAGAATTCTATTTTCAAACTGTTAATCAAATCCCTATTTTCATTTCTTCCAAAATACAAAAGTGACAGTTTTGCAACTCGATCTACAACCTCCTCGAGAGACAACACTGTGGTCACCACTATGATACATTATAAGGAAAAACATTGATTAAGGTTTTCATGACACCAAAACATTCACATCAAGCAACAAAATAAGTTTTGATCAGGGTTTTAATGCCTGACTGTGAGGCAGGAGATGCTTCAATCTCCAGAGCTCCAGCCATAGGTTCCAAAGTTAAGTTGGTACATAGTCAAGAGCCCTAATAGTGTATGGTATCCCTCTCTAATCTCTTTCATCAATGTTCAAAATAAAGTCAGACAAAATTTTCTTCTATATTTTTCTTATCACAAGTTGTTCTGTATGGTGAAAAGGTAATTGGGGACTCTATTCCTCAATTTTTTATCCTTACAAGGGGGAGAGTCCCTCCTTGGTTGTAAATAGGTGGGGATTTTTTTCTTTATAAACCTTATTGCTCATTCCCTTGTGGGTGTGGGCCTCTATGTGGTTGTTCATATTGGGCTAGACTTGGGAGTCGATCTTAGTTTTGGTTCGAGTTCATCTAAGAATGGTAATGCCCCGTAGGAGTAGTAGAGTGTGTAATGTTTCCCATTTTCATTATATTTTCTTTTATCGGTCCCCTTACAATGGGAGTTGGGTTAATGTCGGGTTTCTAACATCAATGTGTGGAGGTCAATTAAGATATGTAGTTCTTATGGTGGGGATACCTACTATGGGTATTATCAGGTTACTTCTAAAGTAATTTGGTGTTATCCTATTACTTATGGTGGGGAGAGAGTTCAAGCCTCCCCATGTTGGTGTCCCAGTTCCGTCTTGAGTGTTACGTTATTTCTTATGGTGGGGAACCCATTCAGGCCTCCCCATGATGATATTTTTGTTCCATTACTGGTGATGGTTTGGAAGTAGGGGGTCTCATTAAAAACGATCAATCCCTAATATCCTTCCTTGAGTAAGAATTAAGAATTGATCATTCCCAATGGGTTCATTGAATTAAGGTTATGGGAGTGTTCCCCTGGTGTGGTTTAGTTTTATTTGTTCATTTTAGACAAGTGGTGTGGGTTCTTCTTAGTAGAGAATGAGGGGTTTCAATTTGAGAGGTTGGATCATGTGTATGTGAATGTTTCTTTCCTTGATAGTTCAATAGTAGGTGTTGTGTCTTTTAGGGGTAGGTGACACTTAATGGAAATCCTATTTTGGTCTCTTTGGTTTGACTCATAGACCTATTTTTATAGTTGGTCGTGTTTTTTTCATCATATCATTTATCATTTGTTGGGAATATCCTTGGGATTCAATGGAGTAATGGTCATCTCTTTAGAATCTACTTTGGGATTGAATTCCATGAGTGAGAAGTGTTATGGTGGGGAGTATTGTCAGACCCAAGTTTTTGAATTCCCTTTTTGTCCAGTTCAGGTTTTGAACTAGGGTAGTCTCTCAAGAACTGGGTGTGACAGGTTTGTTTTTTTGGAGTATTCTTCTCTTGTATACTTCTTCGAGCTTTCCCCCTTCAGTTTCCATTGAGTTTAAGGAGAAAAATTTGGGTTTTTGGTTCAGAAAAACTAAGCACACAGTTGGTGCATGGTTAGTAGAAACCATGCATCCAACCCAAGAAATTGTGCATCTAACCCAGGAAACCATGAAGTAAGAGATATAACATACCTAACATCCTATTCACAACCATGTGCTTCATCACATGTAAGAATGAGTCTCGGTATCTTTTGGTAGATGCAGTTTTATGGGTGCCACATGGTTTGGAAAACCATGTGTACTTACCCTACGGCCGTGCCAACTCATTAAAAATGCTTTCCCTATTTTTCTATATCCTTTATTTTAACCCCTTTGGCCCCTTTCATGACCCCCAAAGACTCCCAAGACCTATGTGTGCCTCCCTCCATCTAATCCTCTCATTGACTTCGATTCATGGATGTTTTTGGTGTGGATCCTTCAAGATCTATCATGAAAGTCATATTCCCTCTTGTTTTCCTATTCTTTTAGGGTTTCCCTATTCTCTTTTGGGGGATTCAGCTTTCTAGTGGGTATGGGGTTCAATTTAGGGTTTTAATCTTGGGTTTTGGGATTGATTTTCTTAATTAGGGTTTCTTCTTGCCTCCTCATACTGATAATGAGGCGTATATGTGATTTCTCACCTTTTTCTGGAAGATTATTCATGAGAGGCAGGTGGTTCCAAGTCCTAACATTATTAGATGAAGTTAATATGATTGTTTGAATTTATTAATATGTTTTATAGTTTAATTATGTGGTGTGAAAGTTATTTTTAAGTGGTTTGACTTGATTATGTGGTGAGAATGAATTTTATAAAGGTAAATGGCTAGGTTTTAAGTGGGTTCTATTTTTAAAATCCATTTTTCATTAAATCTAGTGTATTTGAAATGGTTTTCCATCAAAGTGTACTTTTTTAAATGTTTACCTAATAATTTTTTTTCCATAGAAGTGTTTTTTAAATCTTGAATTTAGATGATCATGTTAGATTATCTTTTAATGTTATATCATTGAACCTCTTTCTTCGGTGGCATCCTATTGGGATTTGAATTACACCCAACATACACCATTGCGTGTGTGTAGATCTTGCCTTATATTTATTCCGAGCAAAGCTAAGATGTTTGGTGATCATGGTGTAGGCTGTTAGTGGTATTATACTATGGGTTTGTTGGAAAAAACATGACAATATGGTTCCTCATGTGGCATGATGATTTGGGTTGGAGATTTAACTTTCTTTTTTGTACTACTTTTTGGGGTTCTTATTTAATGTGTAAACATTAATTATGAAAATTTATAAGGGATTGTTTGGTTGTGTAAATTTAATATTTTCATATTTTTTTGTGTATGCAATTCGGTAAAATCATTTCGAAAGCATATTATTGATACACATGCACTAGTTTACATCCAATAGGGATCAATAATGCTGTTAGGGTCGTGCCACAGATCAAATTAGATACCAGTTTATATGGAGACCCAACCTGGTTCATGACAATTCTCTTTAACGTGCTCCTCAATCCTTTCTAGCCCCTAAACTGTGTGAGGTAATCTAGTTAACACATATAAAAAAAGGGGATCTAAAAGGTGTAACACCCAAAAATTATAAAAGAATAAAATTTTATTTGAAAGTAAATTTTATATGGTACACCGAGCTTAAAAAACCCATGAAATATATTTCATTAAATTTAATCTATTTGGTTTCTTACTAAAAATAAATCCCTAAGTCTATATGTATTATAATATAATATATCATTATAACATAGTCATTATATTATCAGTTATGAATATTACTATGTAAATCATTAAAATTATATGGTATACACATGTAATTTTTTTTGGGTTTTCTATTGATTGAGAATAAAATAATAATAATTAGAAACAAATATAAAGGTTTTATGTGAAAATGTATTTTTTCTAAAAGATGGTTCAATTTATTCTTGTGTACATAATTTAAAATAAAATTTTAAAATGTTAGAAAATTTAATTAAAAAAATAAACTTCAACTTTGAAATCATCCTATAAACATTATCTTAGGGTGAATTTATGGGATTTTTTTATAAAGTTTTATTTTTTAAGAATTGTGAAATAGTGAATTTATATTGAAAACTGCCTTTTTGTTTAAATAATTTTAATGTTAAATTATATTTTGAATTATATTTAAAGTTAAATTAGTAAATTTTCATAGAAAGTATTCTAATTTAGTTGATTTTAGTCATTTTAATACTGAATTTAGAAATAAAATATTTATAAACTTTTGATCATTTTCTCTTTAAAACCCTTCATTATCATCACGTTTGTGGGAATAATTTTAAATTAAAATTTTCCAATGATGTGAAGTTAATTTATAAAAATGGATTAAATATTTGGAAGTAGAATAATTTAAAATTTTTAATAAGTTAAACATAATTTTTTCTAAAAATTAATAGTAAAAAAAGTAAAAATGAATTACCATGGTTAAGATAAAACTAGGTTTACATGTGGTTAATCTAAAAATATAGGGGTTAAAATTACCTAAAAACATTTATAAAATCAATTATATGGAAATATTTCTACCCTATCATGTGTTTGGATCAATAATACTCAATTGTGAACTCTTATTACATGTCAAACATGTGGGTAAACCTTTTTGTGTTAACAATTACAGGCATTCCCCTCACCTCACCTATAAAAGGACACACACTCTCCTCTATTATTCACACCTTAAAATAATTTTGGTTAATCCACTACCTTTCGAATTAACTTAAAAAATTCCTTAATATCATACAAGAAGCTTTATTTTTTTCAAAAATTCTACTGAATATGGAATTTGGATCAAACCTATGGAATTTACTAAAAAGAGGAAATGTTCTTAAATGAGAGTTTTTATTTTATTTTTTTGCTACACAACCATAAATATTTATTAAAAAATGATGATATAATTACCAAAATATATTAAATATACTTAGATTTTATTATTAAATGGTTGTTACTTACAACCATCTTAGTTTAATTAAATGGTTTACAAAATCGTCATTCATTTGTACCACAGACAAAGACCTCACGAACCGATGACATTCACCTTTCCATTATCTTCTCTCTAACTTGGCTATAACAATCGATTTAAAGTGTATATATGATATTTTTTACATTTTTATACCCTTTTATTCATTATATCATATATTACCTTTTAAATTTCCATTTCATATAGGACATAATAAAGTCACTAGTGTGTATGATAGACTACAGCCTCATGAAGTGATGTGATTTGTTTTTACTAATGATTTATATAAAAGACAGTAAGGATAATGTTAATAAATATATGAGCTAAAAATGAAATATTTATTATATTCATGACATGTTTATCATTATTAAAAGATGATATATCATTTTCTTTCTTATATGTTTTCTCACTTTAATATGCGAATATAATTCGTGCAAATGTGGACTGCAACCAACATGAAGTGATGCGACTCTCTTTTCATCACCACACCACAAAGATAATATATATAGATATATTTAATACAATATAAAATTTAGATAAATTTTTAATGGTAAAATATTACTTACCCTCTTTCAATAATTATGATTGAAATATTTTAAGTATTTCTATGCGTACATATTTCCTACCATCTCTATGATCATAACATACTTCATTTCTCAAAACCATCCTTCAATATATTCATTAAAAGAATAATTTATTGTAATAATATGATAATAATTTCATTATTATTATTCTTTAGATTATATATCATTATAATATTCTCAAGAACATGATCATTTATGATGAAACATGGAATAGACAACAAGGAAATTAAAACCTGAAACAATGTAAATAATGAAATATTATTTATGGAAGGGGGATAAGATTTTATTAAAGGATAATATGTGATATTATAAATATTAAAATGGTTCTATTATAAGTTAATAACATGTATAAAACCACTATATGTGTGGTTAAATACTTTTCAACCTAATGTAAGCATAAGGTAAGGGATTTCATCTCAAATTTATTTCATTGAGGCACATTTTAATGTTATACCCCTAATTTATTTTATATGGTGAATATATTATCCTTTTGACATGAAATATAATTAATAAATTATTCTTCATGGTATTTTATGTTTTAATTTAAATTAATTAATCGAATTGGATTTGAATTAAAACTTACCAAGTGGAAAATACTTTCATAACTCAAATCCTTTTCATTGGGTTATATTACTCCTATGTTGCGTTTGATATCCTAAGATTATATAGATAACCAGGATTTAAATATATGTATATTACATCATTTTATATTAATGTTCTGAAAATTATTGAAATACATGTTCGAGGACTATAATAGTTTGGTATCTTTGTAAATTTGGAACAAAATATTCTAACTAGGAGAAATATCTTCAATGTTTCCCACAAAGATATTCCCATTTAGTACTTGTACTTAAAACATTTCTTTCTAACATGGAGAAAATAAAAATAAAAATGGGTGATATTATTGGCTCAGTAAGGGTAAAAAAAGAGGTATATAGAAATAACATGAGCATAAGTTTATGAGAACATGATAAAAACATTTAATGATCATACCCTACAAATCAAAGATCATATACATGATTCCTGGAATGAATATTGGTTTTTCATAAGACTAATCATAAGGGAAACAATATAATAATCCATGAAAACATAAAAAAAGATTAATACATGGAAATTGTGGAATACACATAATCATATTAAATCATAAGTCAAGGATACCTACGGAGACCTTCATAACCTATTAGGCTTGGGATAATAACCTTTTTAACTGCTTCGAGTTTGGGATGCCCTCTCGTGTACCCTCTTATCTCAAGCATGGGATTCCATCCCTTGTATCCTCTTATTTCAATAATAGGATTTCATTTTATATACCTTCTTCTTTTTGTCTTGGGATAACCTCATGTTTACCCTATTGTTTTAATCTTGGGATGCCCTCCTGTGTTCCCACTTGTTTTAGGATTAAGAAATCCTATTGTTTCGGGATTAGGATTCCCTCCCATGTACCCTCTTGATATCATAAAACATTTATCATTACCCAATGAATTAGAGGGAGATATAGGCCCCACCCATCACATAATTAAATCATATATTCATGTTCCATTGGATTATAGAAAATTAATCATAGCATGACCCATGAAATTAAATTGGTATCATTAACATTTAATCACATAATAACCTATAAGGAATATATATGTATCATAATCATTTCATCAAAAATAACCCATGAAAAAAGTGGGTTTCAAAATCATATAACTCATTGAAAAAAGAGGTATCATAAACTTTATTCTATAAAAATATAAAACATTCAAGAAAGAATATGAATGGTATTATTAAACTACAACAAATTATTTCATCTTACTTAGAGTAGGATTTTGGGAGATAACATAGAATATTTATTATGGAAAATATAATTTGTTCAAAAATCCTTTTCATAAAACTATTTCTAAAATAAATTTCTTATAAAAAATGATTTAAAATTTTATATAAAACACTTATTGAGGAAAATATATTTTGAGGTAAAATAACTATTTATAAAACATAAAGAATCTTAAAAACCTTTTTATTTTAAAAATACTTGAAAATATAAAAAGAAGGATTGAAATAATTTTGGGAATCCTTTGGTCAAAAATGGTTTTAAAAAAATATAAATAAAACTTGAAATCATTGAAATCCTATTCTTTGTAAATAGAAATTTTGAAAAATTATAAAGGGAGACTTGAAAATAATTTAATACACTTTTTAAATGTAAAACATTTTTGAAAAATTTTTTCATTGAAAATTATTTTAAAATAATAAAATTTACAGAATGTTAGGAAAATATTTTATTTAAAAATAAACATGAAATATTACAAATTAATATTCAGGGAAATGATGGTCATAATGGTGGGTAAGTCTGTACTTGTCGAACATTCCTTTTTCTCCTTAAAAAGTTTTTAGAAGTTCTTTGATAGAGAAAAATAGGAAGATTAATTTTAAAACCAATTTTTAAAAATTTAAAACATGGGTAGAAATGTATATTAAAAATCATAGTATAATAGTAAAACATTTATGAAACCATTTTTAGAAAACATGATTTTCAAAGAACACAGATTTGTGACCGAAAAGAGAAATAAATTCATATTTTCATAAAAATATTTTCGTAAGTATATTAAGTTATAAACAATGGGAAAATTTTTATAATAACAGAATATATCATTTATAACTAGATTAAAATAAATTTAATGGGTTTTCTTGATATATGAATCATAATATTTCATTAAGGGAAGCATAATCATAAACAATCTTAATAAATAATGAGATTGTAAAAATTAAACTGTTACCATTGTGGTAACATTGATTAATAATAAAATGGAATTAATATAATTACATGAATCTAAATATGTTATGAAAATAATTATATTCATGATATAACATGTCAAAAAATATTATATACACCTCATAGAAAAATATAAGTCCATAACAAGACATGTGTCTAAAAGAAGGAAAATTGATTCCAAATCACTTTACCTATTTTGTAACTTTTGAATGATTAACCCAATGAAATAAATAATACCATAAAATTTATATGTAAATACCTGTAAATTTAATTATAAGAGTCATATAATACTTCCATGGGTAGTATATACACCACACAAATGAAATGAGAGAAGAACACGTCATGTATCTCACAGAAATAAAAAGTGAGAATAAATCCTCTTACCTTAAGTCTTGACATTCATTGTACACATTAAAACCTCTTGAATAGTATATATGAGTTTATAATAAATCTAAAAAAGAACCATATTATTATATATAATACCATATATTATTTTTTATGTCCTTATATTACCCTTTTATTAACAACTCCATGTTAATGTTACATTTTGGGTAATATCCGCTTTATTTTTCATTTATGTTTTGACTTTTTATTCTTGATCCTCTTACTTATATCATGATTTAATTATTTAAATATTATAAAACATGATATAAATATAATATATATTCAATATATATGTATTTTTAATAATCTAAAATAAATAAATTTATGAAATGAAATACACTATTCATGGAGACGGTAGGCCGTACATACGTGTGAAGGCTCCTTCTATTTTATTATCATATTGAATTGAAGAAATTAAGTGAAATATATATATATATATATATATATATTACAATTCAACTATATTTTTATATATATATCATTAAATTTTACTAAATTTTTAACGTCCCAGATCTGGGTGCCGCCCCGTACCAGGTTGGCAACATGACCTCAAGCGCATTTCCCCAAACACTAAAGGCTACCGACTAGCAGTGAGGGACAAGGTTTGAGAGTGGAGAAAATATTCCCTCATTGTTAGAGTATACATAGTATAATAAAAAATAATAATCCATGGGAGAAGCAATAATACCATACAACAAAGTAAACAACAGAATACTAATAATATAAACAACTATAACATACATATATATAATGATGCATGTCACAATTATCTAGGAAAGAATCCAAAAAAGTCACAATTATGGAAATAAAATACTAAAACCTGGTAAAGGAAATAGTGAACTCCAATAGCATCCCAAGCATCGGCTTGGTCCCATGCTCTCCAGCTCCAATAGCACTCAAGTATATGATGAATAAGGGTGCTTGAACTTATCTATACCTACAACCATATAATTTGGTTAGATCAAAAATCATGACCCAAAAAAGGTTTGATACAAATCGCAATAGAAAATCCCCAAAATAGTTGTGCCTAAAAGTTAGTGAATATATATACCTGAAAATATACAGAAATGAAGCAATAAACTAGGAGGTAATCAAAAGTAAAAAATCCTACGGTTTTCAATTACATCCAATTTCATTTATAAATTATTCAAACCATTGAATAATGTAACCTTGGGATCTAGCCTAAGATATTTATCCCCCTGTATAATAGTAATAATAGAAATCTTAGAAGACCATCTAAACAACCAAGTTAGACCAAGTCCAAGCTTGTTCTTTGGATTGGATGACTTATCACAATTTATTTATTTATTCATAATCAACCCTCGGGGAAAGCTCTCACGGTCTAACCCCTTTGATTTAACCAATCATCAAAATAATAAATAATGAACCTTTGGGAAAGCTCACATAGTTTAACCCCTTTGGTCCCACGTGGCACTAATCATTTACAAATGACCACCTAGGTAGATCTCATGGTCAATACCCATTGGTCTACATAATAATAATAAGATATAATGACCCCTAACATCTCTCATAGTCAATGCCCTATAGCCAAACATTCATTTTAAAACGACCCTCTAGGAAGCTCTCATGGTCTAACCCCTCTAGTAAATGACCTACCAACAGCTCTCATAGTCAATTCCCTATTGTTCAACATTCATATAATAACAACCCTCTATGTAGCTCTCATGGTCTAACCCCTATTGTTAATGACAACCCGACATCTCTCACAATCAATTCATCTAGGTCAACATAATGATAATTATACACAAATGACACAACCTTGAGATGCTCTCACAGCCAATTCCCATTGTCCATACTTTCATAAAGCAAATCACTTGAATCTCAAATAAACAATAACTCCATTATAACAACACTATTCATGAAAAGAAGTAATCCTAACATTCTTTCTAGACCCAAAAACCATTTTCGATCAAACATGGGAAATGCACCCATAATCAAGTCAATAAACCTTATGCCTAATTGATAACCCTTTCTCAATCAAACACACTATAACATGTCTTAAACATAGTTAAATTCCAAAACACACAACACCCTAAACATGGGTATTCAGAACTATTATAATATATAATCGAAAGACAATAAAATAAAGGCATAAACCACCTACCTTGATGTTGTATGAAGAGCACTCTTGAACATCGACCCTTGAATCGGCCTAGAACAACGTAGATCTATGAAAAAAGAAAAAAAATCCCTGAATAACTCATTAGAGATGATAAATCAGGAAGAGAGGCTCTAGGGAAAGAGATAACTCACCAGTTGGAGTACAATGCACCTGTAGGCATCTCAATCGGAGTTCAGACGGAGGAATGAGAGGATCCTGAATTTCTTCAGCCATATGTCAGTCTCTTATAAAAAACAATAGGAAAAGAAGTTCATTCTAGATATGAGACGTGTCCCCGCTCTTATTAATCAATTAAAAAGAAAACTACACAACATGTTCATTTAATGTACAGACCATGTAATAGCCTCAACTGGCCCCAACTTTAGGCGGTCTTCCAGGTCACCTACATGGCCATGTAGTCATCTGTCACACTTATAGTACACTACTTCCCATGAAAACCAGGTACAAGGAGTGTACTCAAAAGTACATGGTGTGTACCTAGAAAATTTCCCAATTCAACCTTTTTCCTCAAAAAGACTAGAAATAATGATCCATACTAGAAATGGAGATCTGGGTTCTTACAAACATCTCTCTTAATGTAATTACCCCTTAATTTCCCTTTCAAGGGTGGTCAAGAAGAAACATAAAATAATTCTAGCCATTGTTATCATACGTCGACCTCCCTTTCCCCAGTCTCACCCTATACTCACCTGTGATCCTATAGCACCTGTACCAGAAGAACAAACTGTCCATAGAGAACCTTCGTGCTGTGATCCACAATTCGAATAGGGTTCTCCTCAAAGGATTCATCCACCTCCATCTAAGTCTCTTAGAATTGAAAAACAAGAGATGGGTCTGAAAAGTAACATCATAGCTGAGAAACAAAGAATATTTCATGCATATCCTGGTAACTCTAAGGTAACTGTAACCAATAGGAAACTGGCCCAAATCTATCTAAAACCTCAAACATCCAAACATATCTCGGTGAAAGCTTCCCTTGTCTCCTAATCCTCCTGTGACCTAACCTCAATGTGACACGTATGAAAATATGATCACTAATATCAAACTCTAGAGGTTGTCTCCATTAGTCAACATAAGATTTCTGGGGAGATTGTGCAGTATCCATGCTCTTCCGAATCAACTCCACCTACTCTATGGTCTCTAGGGAAAGATGAGTTCCCAGCATAGCTACCTCTCCTATCGCCATCCTACATAGGGGTGATCGACATGGACTACCGTACAAAGGCTCATAAGGTTCCATCTGAATCATCACATGAAAGATTTTATTGTACGCAAACTCTACCAGGGGTATGTCTCTCTCCCAAAAACCCCCAAAATCACAGACATATGCTCGAGCATATCCTCTAAAACTTGAATTGTGAGCTCAGAATGACCTTATATCTGAGGATGGTAAGCTGTACTCATAAGTACCTATGTACCCAAATCCCTCTGTAGTCCATTCTAGACAGAGAAGTAAATCTGGCATCCCTGTCTAAAATAATAGAATATGGAACCCCATGAAAACCTATAATCACTTAGATGTACAACATTCCAAGCTCTTCAACACTAAAGGAGTGAAGACCCCAACCCAGAATACCAGGAGTCGGTGCCTTCAAAGAATGATTTTTAATTCTTCACCAAAACATGCACTGATAAATCACCATCATGACCATACAGAGGATCAAATTCGTTTCAGGTTCTGGGAAACCAGCCACTTCTATCATACTTCTTTAACTCAAACTGATACCTGGAATTTTTTAATAAAAAACGTAGGGTGAGAATACGAATGACCAATAAGGGGTTTTAAAAATAGACCAAAATAACTTTTGAAAATTTTCTTATAACCATTCCATAAAACAATTTTCTTAAATAAAAGCTATAAGACAAGTAACATATCATAAAAGTGCTTAATTAAAAACATGATAACATAATTACAAGGGTACTTGATTCATTTATAGGCATGCTCATTTGGAGTAATAAATAAAAGACATTCTAACATGTATGACATATGAATATGTAAGCACAAATTAAATAGCTAAGAGTAATGAATAATCAGAGTGGCGCATAATGGTAATAACTTCAATTTCATCCACCGAATACTAAATTACTGAGTGCTAAACATATGTCAGGCCATAACCATTTACTTTTCTGATACTCATAAGTACTGTCTCTTAACTATAGATATTATAGTAGTTGAATATCTATTTGGTTAATTAATTATCATACACATAATGAATAAATGTATATTAACAGACTTTAATTTCGGTGTCAAGGCCTCATGCCAAGACCTATGGGCTAACTGTAACGAGACCCCAACCTGGAGAGCCTCTATAACCGGACTCCATCCAAGATAGAAGCTGTAACCGGACTCTAACCAGGAGGGATTACTTTTACCGGTCCCTAACTCAGAACATACTTGTCCAATACATTACTCATATGCCAAATCAGGTTGTAATTAAAAATGTCATATTCCACTTGAATAATTACTTTCACATTTCATATTATTCAAGGTGTCCCATACTACCTTGAATAATTAAATTTCACTTCATATTACTCAAGGTGTCCCATACCACTTTGAGTAGTATAAATTCTTATCTCACATGCATGCATCATTGAGTGAAACTATAAAAAAATGGAAAACGAAACCATTTATTCTAAAAAAGACATAGTATGACAGATAAATTTGAAAATACGGCAGTAAAGATTTATCGATGAAATATATGATTTAATAAACCTTCTTTTCACATGAGATAATTAATAAAGCACATTAAGTAATGAATGAGAAGGGGTTTTCCATATGAGATGTTAAAATTATATCTCTTTAATTTGAAGTCCTTATTCCCTAAATAAAAATACATGTTATTTAATATGCTGATAAATTTGTCAATGATCAAGAAACAAGATTACATCATGACTTAACTAACAACAATCACCGCAGTTGATAAAACATTAAGTGAGCATAACATGACCACATGGTCTAACCCACCCTTTTATCATTTAATATATTTTGGTCAACCCAAAAGTATATGGTATTTTTAATCATAAAACACAACAAGATAAATCATGAAATACCTTTGAAACATGAAGTTAGAAAAATTCTAATATCATTATATGTTCTTTAACTAAAACAAGTTTGACATTCTTTATGGATCAGGACATAAATATTTTCATAAATACTCATTGGTTGGATTATACAGAGGCTAAGATTCATTAAAGTCTCACCAGTGTTATTTACATCAATAAATTAACTAACTTATAATAATACATACATGAAATTAGGGTTTTAGAAACAATACACAATGTGTATGCATGAGTTTTCATAATTAAACCAGGTTTAATAACTTCTTATAAGTATTAAACACTTTTAAAACATACCTAATACACCATTATCAATTGATTAAAAACCATACCGTGTTTGGTTTGTAACATGTGTAACTGTATATATATACACACATATATATAAGAACATACATAATTGGGAAAAAGTGTTATAAAAAAATATAGTTCTTTTAATTTTGTGGTTTTTAATTTAACTTCGAACCTCAATCTTAAAAACCTTAAATCTGGTCATAATGAGTTTAAGTAAATTTGAGGGATATAAATTTACATTTATATTCATATATAAATATACCTAACCGATTATTATATATTAAGTAGGAAAATAAGTTTGCATGAGGTATTTATGCTTTGGGTTTACTAATAACCTATAACTCAAAATCCTGAAGCTCTAACTCAGGTAAAGAAGGGTTCAAACTCAAACCGCAAGATCCATGTATATTTATATAACAAGTGTACATAAATATAAAACATAAACTTAAGAAGCTTGACAAATACAAATCCCCTACACGAACCAAAAAACAAGGAGTATAAATAAATATATAATGTGTCCTTACATAACATAAGATTATAAAATAAATAAATGTTCGAGACAAATATTTAACCCTTACAAGAAAATAGCCCCTTACAAAAATGAGTTTCAAAAATATATATAAGTTTTAAAACACTAATTTTGAGGATCATAAGTGTATAACAGAAAATAATTATAAATTAAAATAACCCTTACAATAAGAAAACTATAGCTGGAGTGACAGAGTGTTGGGCACACACTCTCCTGAACTGACAAATCGATGCATATTCAATTTGCACAAAGGCATAAGGATTTTATTGCCACAATGACAAAGTGATTGCAGTTCAATCTGGAAAACAATACCTGCTAGAAAAGAAATTTATAGAAATTAAATAAAATTGACATAAATAATATAGAATCATATTCTAATAGACATTTGTGGACCAGAATAAAAGCATGGGCATAGTATATTCATAGATTCAAATAAAATACAAATATTTCAATAAGCTTGAATCGAAAAAAATATACGAGACTTGCGTTGCGGCCCAAAAAAGAAAAATGAGTTTCTATTTACGGTCTAAAAGTAATTCAAACATGGTTAAAGATAAATAGACAATGAATACTGAAACATCAATCAGGACCGTAACCCTAACCCGGTCAGACTCGTCTTCTTCCCCCGGATGAAACCTGATCATGACACGACCCCTAGTCTTTGACCACAAAAAATTCAAGCTCCTCCTACACTGCTCGACCCAAAGCCGCAACCACAAAATTGACAGTAGCCGATGTGAGAACATCCATGAACCTAGGATTTTTGAACGAAGCGTCAAGGAAGCTCGCGGACCTCGCACGGCCTCTATGTTCTCACCAAGTGACTCCCGACACCAAACCCTACTGAAACCCTATTCAGCACGTCACCAGAAATCGAGACCCCCTATGCGGATCTCAAATCCCTTACGAGATTCCTCCTCCATATTTTATTGTTTTAATAATCCATTATTATAATATCACAATTATTATCTTAACTTTTAAAGAAGTCAAAAGTTATATATATATGAAACCAATAATCCACTAAATTATATAATAATCTATCATCTTATCAATACTTCTTCTATTTTGTCAATCACGATTCCTTTTTGTCAATCACATTTTCCACTTTTATGCCATAATTTCCACTTTATATTAGAATTTTTTTCTTCTTTGTTTAATTATTATTAATACATCATTATCACTATTTAATTAATTTAATTAATGTAATTTATATAATTTTTATCATAACTCATTTATTTTAAGTTTAAATTTTAACATTAAAATAGTTATACCATTATAAAAAATCATAATATTAATTATTTATTTTAAAAATGAATCTAATCAGAATTTTAAATTTAAAACTAACAATTATTACTTTATATATATGTACACTATAAACATTAAATTAAAATTATCACATATATTAATAATAATATATTTCAAATAGTTTTAAGAAATAGTTTATTAAAAATTTATAATTCAAAACATTTCATATACATATAGATATAAATCATGTTTAAAAGATATATGTATATTTTCATCAAACATTTAAAATAGTAATAATTATGTAAATCTAATCTTAATTTATAATTTTAAAACAAACAATTGTAACTATATATATTTATAAATTATTTGAAAATAAAAATTTGTAATTCCAAATATATTCAATGTGTAGTATTTATTATTTAATTTTAAATAAATTTTATCAGTGTAATTTCAATAGTTAATATACTTATTTTTTTAAGAAAATTATTTATTTAAAATATTTTATCAAACACTCAATTCGATAAATTTTATTATTCAAATTAATCAATAACTATATATTCATGATAAAATATAACACTATAAAATTAGTTTAAAAACTATAAAAGTATCAATAAAAATTATTGTATAATTATTATAATCAATTTAATTAAAATTATTATTTTAAATTATTTTTTTTTAAAGGAAATAAACTAAATAAAAGAAATTTTTAATGAAATTAAATTTAGAATATTCCGGGGTGTTACATTATTCCCTCCTACAAAGAATTTCATCCTTGCAATTCTAAAATACCCTTGAGAACTACAATAACCCCAGCCACATGTCACTCTCAAGGTCCCTTTACTGGGAACACCACTGATGGTAGGCTGCTAACGACCTCAGGTGGATTCCTAAGGTAGTATTCAGATGCTCGATTTTCTTGGCCCAGACACACTATGAATAGCTAGGGTTGAATCTGTTTGTAAATCCCCCAACCATCCAAAAAGAGGCACGAGAAGTGTGGAGGTTGAAAATTTCAACGTGGACTAAATCTCTATAAGTCCCACACACCACATTATTCTTGAAAAATTGATGTCATCGAGTTCCCTGTACATACCAAAACTCAGGACCTAGAATTGGTAGACCTCTCAATGGTCACCATCCAAAGAAACTTCTAGAAATTTACTGACAGCTCTGTAGTTATCAGCTAAAGTGAAACATAGAAAAAGGGCTTCATGAAACTTTCCACTTTTCTTATATACTGCAAATTGTGAAAATGCGATACAGTAATAGACCAGATTGATTCCTTAGTAAAGATGGAGGATTTTTGGGTGGTTCGACACCTGATGTAGTTGTTAATAGGAAAACCTAATATTTTCTAAAGTCTCGTAGTCCCTTGAACATGACATTGCCACTATAGTTTCTACTATCTCCGTTGGGGGAGACAGAAGGTGTGATGAATCAGCCATCTGAAAAGTTAAGGAAACAACTACTCAGTAATATATAACCAACATTTCTATATTGTTCTAATTTTATCGGTTTTATTCGAAGAGTCATAAAACTAGTATTTTCATTAAAAAACATCTTTCTTAGTAATGCTTAAATAAATTTTTCTTTGTTCAGTAATGGTTTTCCAGAGTTTACTAAACTAAATCCTATGATACTAACTGTGAGGACCCAACCCCAGAATACCCGGAGTCGGTGCCTTCAAAGCATGATGTGTAATTCCTCATAAAACCATGCCATGATATGTTACACATCATGCTCATACATAGGATCGAATTCGGTTAATGTTCTAGGAAACCAGCCACTTCTGTCATACTTATATAACTCAAACTAATACCTGAATTTTTTTAATAAAAACGTAGGGTGAGGATACAAATTCCCAGTAAAGAGTTTTAAAGAAAGGCCAATATAACTTTTTAAAACTATCTTTAAACCATTTGATAAAACATTTTTCTTAAATAAGAGTTATAACACATGTAACATATCATAAAAGTTCTTAATTAAAAACATGCTAACATAATTACAAGGGTACTTGATTCATTTATAGGCATGCTCATTTCAAGTAATAAATAAAAGAAATTCTAACACGTATGACATATGAATATGTAAGAACAAATTAAATAGCTAAGAGTAATGTATAATCAGAGTTGTGTGTAAAGGTAATAACTTCAATTTCATACACCGAATACCAAATTACTGAGGGATAAACATATGTCATGCTATAATCATATACTTTTCTAATACTCATAAGCGCTGGTTCTTAAACATGGATATTATACTAGTCAAATATCCATTTGGTGAATTAATTATCATACACCTAATGAGGAAATGCATAATACCAGACTTTAATTTCTGTGTCAAGGCCTCGTGCCAAGACTTAGGGGCTAACTGTAACCGGACCCCAACCCAAAGAGCCTTTGTAACTGGAATCCATCCTACTTTTACCGATCCCCAACCCAGAACATACTAGTCCAATACATTCCTCATATGAAAAATCTGGTCATATATATTCAAAATGTCATATACCACTTGAATAATTACTTTCACATATCATATTATTCACAGTGTCCCATACTAGCTTGAATAATTAAATTCTACTTCATATTACTCAAGGTGTCCCATACCACTTTGAGTAATATAAATTCATATCTCACATGCATGCATCATTTAGTGAAACTATAAATAAAATGGAAAATGATACCATTTAATCCAAAAAAATAGTATGACAGATAACATTGAAAATAGGATAGTAACAATTTATCGATGGCATATATGATTTTATACACCTTTTTTTTACATGAGATAATTATTAAGCACATTAAATAATGAATGAGAAAGGGTTTTCCATATGAGATGTTAAAATGATAACGATTTAATTTTAATTCCTTACTCCCAAAATAAAAAACATGTTATTTAATATGCTAATAAAAGTGTCAATGATCTAGAATTTAGATTACATCACAACTTAACTAACCATAATCACCGTAGTTGATAAAACATTAAGTGAGCATAACATGGTCACAAGCTCTAACCCACCCTTGTATCATTTAATATATTTTGGTCAACCTAAAAGTATATGTTCTTTTTAATCATAATACACAACAATATCAATCATGTAATACCTTTGAAACATAAAATTAAAACAGGTCTAATATCATTTAAAGTTCTAAAAAAACAAGTTTGACATACTTTATGGATTATGACATACATATTTTCATAAATACACATTGGTTGGCATATACAAAGGCTGATATTCATTAAAATCTCACCAATGTTTTTTACATCAATACATTAATTAACTTCATATAATCCATACTTCAAATTAGGGTTTCAGAAAATACACACAAAGTGTATGTATGAGTATTCATAATTAAACTAGGTTTAATAACTTCTCATAAGTATTAAATACTTTTAAAACATACTTAATAAACCATTATCACTTGATTAATAACCAAAACATGTTAGGTTTGTAACACGTGTATCTGTATATACACACATATATATATAAACATACATAATTGGGTAAAAGTGTTATACACAAATATAGTTCTTCGCATTTTGAGGTTCTTAATTTAACTTCAAACCTCAAGCTTAAAAACCTTAAATCTGGTCATAAAGATTTTAAGTAAAAATTAGAGCTATATATTTATATTTATATTCATATATAAATATACATAACCAATTATTATATATAATGTTGGAAAATAAGTTTTCATGAGGTATTTATGCGTTGGGTCTACTAATACCGTATAACTCAAAATCCCGAAGCTCTAACTCAGATAAAGAATGATTCAAACTCAAACCGAAATATGCATGTATATTTATATAAGAAGTGTACATAAATATTAAACTTAACCTCAACAGCCAAGACAAATACAAATCCCATAAATGAACCAAAAAATAGAGAGTATAAAGAAATAAATAATTTTCCTTACAAGACATTATATCGTAAAATAAATAAATGTTTGAGACAAATATTTAACCCTTACAAGAAAATAATCCCTTACGCAAAAGGATTTTAAAAATATATATAAGTTTTAAAACACTAATTTTGAGGATCATAAGTGTATAATAGAAAATAATTATTAATTAAAATAACACTTACAATAAGAAAACTGCAGCTGGTGTGACAGAGTGTTGGGAACACACTCTCCTGGACTGACAAACCAATGCATTTTCAAATTGCACAAAGGTGTAAGGATTTTATAGCCACAACGACAAAGTGATTGCAGTGAAATCTGGAAAATAGTGTTAGCCAACAAAAAAATGGATAGAAATAAAATTAATTTTACATAAATAATATAGAATCATAGTAAAATAGACATTTGTGGACTATAATAGAATCATGGGAACAATATAGTCACAGATTCAAATAAAATACAAAGATTTCAATTAGCTCGAATCAAAATAGAATATATGAGACTTGCATTGCGGGCCAAAAAAAGAAAAATGAGTTTCTATTTATAGTCTAAAAGTAATTTGGACAAAGACAAAGAGAAAAAGAAATCCTGTCAACTATGAATAGAGAGTAACAATGATCGAAAAATTAAATAAGAGAAGACAAAAAACAAGGTAGATCCCGAAAAAAACCAAAACCCTACCTCACACTGGATCAAGGAATACCGAAACATCAATCAAGAACAAAACCCTAACTCAGTCAGACTCGTATTCTTCCCCCAAATGAAAGTTGGTCACGAAACGACTCCTAGTCCTCGACAACAATAAATTCAAGCTCCCCTGGCACTACTCAACCAGAAGCCGCAACCACAAACTTGACACAGGCCGATGTGCAAACATTCAAGAACCACGACTTCTCGAATGAAGCCTCAAGGAAGCTCATGGACCTCGGACGACCTCCCTGTGCTCATCGCGCAACTCCTAACATCATACCCTACTGAAACCCTATTTAGCACGTCAATAGAAATCAGGACCCCCTATGCGGATCTCAAATCCCTTATGGGATTCCTCCTCCCTATTTTGTTGTTTTAACAATCCATTATTATTATATCTCAACTATTATCTTAACTTTTAAAGAATTACAAAGTTATATATATATTAAACTAATAATCCACTAAATTATCTAATAATCTATTATCTTATCAATACTTCTTCAATTTTGTCAATCACGTTTCCTTTTTTTCAATCACGTTGTCCACTTTTATTCCATCATTACCACTTTATTTTAGAATTTTTTTTTCTCTATTTAATTATTATTAATACATCATTATCACTATTTAATTAATTCCATTAATGTAATTTATATAAATTTTATAATAACTCATGTATTTTAAGTTTAAATTTTAACACTAAAATTGTTTTACCATTATAAAAAAACACAATATTAATTATTTATTTTAAAAATTAATCTAATCAAAATTTTAAATTTAAAACTAACAATTATTACATTCTATATATGTAAACAATATATAAAAAATTAAAATTACTGAATTATATTAATAATAATATATTTCAAATATTTTTAAGAAATGTTTTGGTCTATGCACACTAAAAAATTATATTTCAGCCACTACAATGCCTTTCTCATGCATGTAGGCAAGCTCAAAGTCAAAAAATGAAGGTACTCAACCTACCATTGTTGTCTATAATTCAAATCATGTTGAGTAATGATATAATTGAGAATTTTATGGTCTGTGTACCACAAAAAATTGTCTCCGAAAAGATAATGTTTTCAATGAAGTAAAGCATGCACAACTATGGATAACTAAAGATCACGCTTCGGTTAATTTGTCTCATGTGTCCTCAGCTGCCTAGACCTGTATGCAATGACTTCTTCCCCTTGCATAAGCATGAATCCCATCCCGATACTCGATGCATCATAGTAAACAGTGTAACTCCTTCTTGGCTCTGAAAAAATCTGTATCAGTGCTAAAGTCAATCTCCCTTTCAGCTCTTGAAAGTATGAATCATAGAAATTTATCCACAAGTACTTAACACCCTTCTTAGTCAGGCCCTTGAGTGACACTCCTAATCGTGAAATGCCCTGAATAAAATGTCTGTAGTAACCATACAACCCAAGAAAAATCCATACCTCAAAGACATTCTTCGGATACTCATAGAAAACTACTGCTTTCACCATCTTTGGTTCTACTAAAATTCCTGTCTCTAAGATAACAAGACCCAATAAGTGAATCTGGTCCATCCAAAAGTGGAATTTTGAGAGCTTAACATATAACTGATGCTCTCTTAGTGTACTCAAGATGACCTGAAGATTGGTGGCATGGTCACATCGGGTGTGAGGGTACACCAATATATCATCCATGAAGACTACCACAAAAGAATCTAATTAAGGGTGGAACATTTAGTTCATTACTTGCATGAAAAATGCTAGTGCATTTGTGAGACCAAATGGAATAACCACATACTTGTATAGACCATACCTGCTCCGAAAGGTTGTAAGAGGTATATCTGATGGTATAACATGTAACTGGTGATACCTAGATCTAAAGTCAATATTTGAGAACACTCGGGATCCTTTAAGATAATCAAATAGATCATCAATCCTTGGCAGAGGATATCACTTATTGACTATCAACTGGTTCAACATCCAATAATCCACACAAAGTTTGAGGGTACCATCTACCGTTTTCACAAAAAGGATAGGAGAACCCCACAGAAATGTACTGGGTTGGATGAAAATATATTTCTGTAACTCCACTAATTATTTCTTGAGCTCTTGTAACTAAAGTGTATCCATCCCATACGAAGGAATGGACACTGGTGCCACTCCTAGCACAAGATCAATTGAGAAATATACCTCTCTCTTCAGAGGTAAAGCTGAAAAGTCTTCTAGAAATACATCAATGAAGCGATACACCCCTGGTGGAAAGTCATTCTGGGATGTCCCATGGTCATGAAAATATAAACTAGTACTATGGGCTGTAATTCATCCCAACCTATTATGCTCAAGTCTAGATCTTCTCACATGGACATCCCATTCGCCTTTATGTATAAAAGACCCTCCCTCTGCTGACGTGAAACTCACTATATGATGATAGCAGTAAACAAAGGCCTGGAAGGATACCATCATGTCAATTCCTAGAGTTACATCAAAGCATATCATCTCTAAGGCCTAGAGGTCCCACAAGAAGTGACTCCCACCAAAATCAAGAGGGCGCTCGTTGCACTACTGTACACTATCCGTTCTAATCCCCAACAGAGTTCTTGAATAATAACTTCATTAGTTGTAAAGATACTGAGCCTAAGTCTATACATAATGGAAATAGATATAAAACCATGGGAAGCCTCTATATCAAAAATAGAAGAAGCTAAAACAGGGGAAACTATAATCGCACCTCTAAATGTAGTGGGTTCGGGATCCTTCTCTTCCTAGGTCTGCTCCACTACAAAAGTATTACCAGTACTGTAGAACTGTGACCTTCCTGACTACCCTGACCAGATCCACCCTACTATTGCTGAAAACCAACCATCTGGAAAACATGACCACAACAACCTCCTCTGCTTGAATAGACTGATGAACTCTAGTTCCCTAAATGATGAGAAACCAATGGTCCTACTTCTAAATGTGGATTCTTAAAAAAACCCATGTAACTCACAATTGGTGATAACACCCCGCAAAATTCTGAAGGTGACCCATATTTCCACTAACTTGACACTCAACTAGGTCTCTCGAGCACTGAGGTCTCGTGTACCCACTATTCCCACACCTATAGCACCTCACCTTACTACCTATAGATACATCCCCGATACTGGAATCACCATGCGAATGCTCCTTGAGATGCTTTATTCTATCAAAAAAGGAGTATTCGCCATGGATGCTGAACCACCCTAGCTCGCAGATCCCAACTCCCATAGATTGAAATCAGTAATTAGCATATGGTTCACTATAGCAGTCACCGAAGTCAGCCTGAAGACATTTACCTGTGATCATATGTCATACCTGAGGCCATCCTCAAACCACCTAGCCAAAGATAACTCATCACCTCCTGAAATAGGTGTGAAGAACTAAATCTCTTTAAAATGAGAAGAGTAATCAATCACTGAAAGATATCCCTTCTGAAAATGCATAAGATCTCGGGCTCGATCAGCCCTCAACGTCTCAGGGTAGAAGTATTCATAGAAGGTACTCTAAAACTCTTCCTAAACCATATCCTAATGACGTCCATGCTGTGAGATAACATCCCACCATCTCTTGGAGGAATCACGTAGTATATACATCGCGAGCTTCACCCTCCTCTCCGGAGTCATATCCAGATGCTCAAAGATAGAAAACATGGCCTCCTACCATGAATTTATAGCCTATGGTCCTCCATCCCTTGAAAAAGTACAAATATGATGCTGCTAGAACACCCTCATCCACTCTGAAAGATATGGGGAAGGATGCAGTACTCCTTGAAAAGTTTGTAACATCCTTAAAAATCCTTCACAAAACTATGCATCAGCACCTGCATCTGGTATAACAGCTGGTACTAGAATAGGCATGATGGGAGGATTTGTTGGTAGTCTCTGGCATACAAACAGAGGACATCTTGATGGAATGACTATGCATGGTCAAGCACACACCTCAGTATAAGAATATCAAGTACAACAACATATAAGTGTAACAATGGAATAAGAGAAGAAAAAAATTCATGTTTTTTAAAACAGGGTTACACCATATGTATAAACTCTACACAATGTTTTCCCTTATATTTTTAACATGGTGTGTTCCTCTTCCTATCTTGGCTGTGTAACAACCATAAAAACGGTGTGTTCCTCCTGAGACATGGTGTTTACATGAATATTTCCTCCTACCCAAGTACTTCCACACTGCTAGAACTACAGGGTTCTCCCCTAGGTAACATTACATTGCGTGTTATTCCTAAACACGATGTGTACCTTTTATGTTATAACCGCCACTGTCATTAGTCACACTATTAGATACACGGTTGATAACTACACAAAATGCACAAGAGAGACATGACATGTACAACCTAAGTTTCATTTACCAGTTTCATCAGTCACATGGCCGAATACATGGTTCTTTACAACACGACATGTACAATATTGACATGACATGTTCTTCCAAAAGTTTCCTAACCCCATGTATCTACTCACACAGTCAGTCACATAGTCAAGAACTATATTGTGTTTACCCCTAGTATAAAGATTTTACTTAAGAGAAGTTATTTCTTCTAGAATAGAAGAACACATGACATGTTTTCATGACACCACATGTCGTGTTGTCTGGGTTTCCATACTGTAAGCCTCTGAAACTTATATGAAACCCTTAAAAACATAAAACATTGACCAAGAAATGACAAATTCTGACCCGTGAGAGCCCATACTCCCACGAATCATTGTTTCACATCCTTATTCATATTATAACTTAACAAAATTCAATTAATGTTCAAACATGATCAACCAAATTCTGATCTAAGAGGGCCCACAACACCTCAGGGACCAAAGTTTGACGTCCATCCAAATGAAACTTTACATATACCAATGCCTAGTCAAAATAGCAGGTATTATATCATGTAATATATCACAATGGTATATATATCTAGCACAACATTTATCCCAACAATATGAAATCAGTAATGCACCCTAAATGGATGACAAGATTGCATAACATGTGATCTCTATCAAGTGCCTATATGATGCATGAGATGGAATACCCTCATCTAATAAGGTCTCAATATAAATATAACCACAATGATATAATTCATAATAGCACAAAATATGCATATCAACCAATGGTGAAATTAATTCAACTGTAATAATTTCAAAACCGAAAATTGCAATATTCAGGGTAACATGGATTTTCCCTGTACACGGGTTAGCTACTCCCGGATATATCTTATTGTCAACTAAATATTCCTTCTAATCCTTGTCTATAGGCTCCAAATAGTAAGACAAAGTGGAAAAGAAACTCCTCTAATACCACTTTGTGACGTCCAGGATCCGGGTACCGCCCCGTACCAGGTTGGTCACATGACCTCAAGTGCATTTCCCCAAATGCTAGAGGCTTCCAACTAGTAGCGAGGGACAAGGTCTGATAGTGTAGAAACTATGCCCTCATTTCCAGAGTATATACAATGGGATAATGAATAATAAATAATGGAAGAAGTAGTGATACCATAAAAAAAAGTAAACAGTGGAAGACTGATAGTATAAACAATTTCAGCATGCATATATATAATTATGCATGTCAAAAGTATATAGTAAATTATCCAAACAAGTCACAATGTTGGTAATGTAATACTAAAACCTAGTAATGAAAATAGTAAACTCCAATAGCATCGAAAGACTCAGCATGATCCCATGCTCTCCAGCTCCAATAACACTCAAGTACCTGATGAAAAAGGGTGCTTGAACTTATCTATACTCTAAACCATATAATCTATTTGGGTCTAAAAGCATGAAGAAAATAGTGTGTGATTTGAATCCGGGTAGGAAACCGCCAAAAGATATGTTCCTAATAGTCATTGAATATATATATCAGGAAATATGCAGAAATAAAGCAATAAATTAGGAAGTACTCAAAAGTAAAAAATCCTATAGTTTTCAATTACATATATTTTCATTTATAAATTATTCAAACCATTGAATAATGTAACCTAGGGATCTTTCCTATGATCTATGTCCCCCTGTACGATTGTAACATCACAAATCTCAAAAGGCCATCTAAATAACCAATTATGACTGAGTCCAAGCTTGTGCTTTGGCATAACAAACCTGTCACAATTATTTATTTATTCACAATCAACCCTCTGGGAAATTTCTCAAATCTAAACCCTCTGGTTTAACCTATCATCAAAAAACTATATAATGAAACTATAGGAAATATCAAAAAGTCTAACCCCTTTGGTCCCACATGGCACTAATCATTTATAAATGACCACCTGGGTGTAGCTCTCACAGTCAATACCCCCTTTGTCTGCATAGAAATAATAAATTATAATGACCCCTAGCAGCTCTTATAGTCAATTTCCTATGGTCCAACATTCATTTAATAATGGCCCTCTAGGTAGATCTCATGGTCTAACCCCTCTGGTCAATGACCACCCGAAATCTCTCATAGTCAATGCCCTATAGTCCAACATTAATTTAATAATGACCCTATGGGTAGCTCTCACGGTCTAACCCCTCTGGTTAATGACCACCCAAAATATCTCACAGTCAATACCTTTGGGTCAACATAACAACAATTACACATAAATGACCCTACCTCAGGAAGCTCTCACAATCAATTCCCCCTAGCCATATTTTCACAATGCGAATCACATGCATTTAAAATAAACAATAACTCCATCCAAACCACACTAGGAATAAAAAAAAGCAAGCCTAACATTCTTTCTAGACATAATGTGCATAATCAATAAAACATAGTAAACCCACCCATAATCAAGGTAATAAACCTTATGCAAAATCAATAACCCTTTCTCAATCAAACACACCACAATAGGTATTAAACAAGGTTAAATTCATAACCACATGATACCCTAAAAATTGGTATTAATGAACTTTTATCATATACAATCTAAAGAAAATAAAAGAATGGAATAGACCACCTACCTTAATGTTGTATGAAGAATAGTCTTGAAAATAGACCCTCAAATCAAATTAAAATGATATAGATCTACTAAAAGGGTAAAAATGAACATACTTGAATAGCTCATAGGAGAGGAAAAATTAGGAATAGAGGCTCTAGGGAAAGAGAGAACTCTCCGGTGGGAATCCAAATCCCTTGGAGGCATCTCAATCAGACCATAGAAAAAGGAACAAGAGGATCTTGATGATTTTCAATCGTACATCACTCTCCTATACGAAACATAGGGATAATAAGTTCGTTTTATAGATGAAACATGAACCCACTCCGATTAATCAATTAAAAAGAATAGTACATGGCGTATTCTTTTAATGTACAATACGTGTACTAGCCTCAATTGGACCCATATTTAGGTGGTCTTCGAGGTCACCTACATGACTATGTACATGACTGTTACACAACTAGTACACTGCTACACGAGGCAACCAGGTAAATGATATGTACACCAATGTACATGACATATACTTAGAAAATCTACAAAATATCCCTTTTTCTTAAAAAAACCCAAAATAAATATCCATATCTAAATTTAAGATCAATTTTCTTAAAGAAATATCCTTAATACATTCAATTTAATGTGTGAATGAATTACATCACTTTGAGGAGGTGATAGTCCACACTTCCCCAAACAAAATTATCCTACTTACAAAAAATGGAAAGAATGAAGGTATGTGTTATATAATAATAAATTAAAGAAAAATAAATCATAAATATCATATATATAATATAAAAATATATTTTCCATTATAATTCACAACCATGGGACATGGAAAAGGAAAAACAAACAACACTGTTTCTTGAGGCGGTAGTTCACCATACACAAGAATGGAATGTTCGTTAACCATTAAATGGATGTGTGTGTAAGTGAAGGATGAAAACTTAGAATATTTTTTAGTATATTTAGGATAATATAATTTTTATATAATCATTGAATAATAATAATTAAGATGGTTGAGGAATAAAATAAAGGAAAGGCGCTTGAGGAAGGATGTTACCTCTTATTTGAGAAAATACTCTTAGTTTTTACCACATGTATTTATTGGTTGGATTGATTTAAAATGTTATTATTCTAGGTATGAGGTAGGGATGTTAGGATGATATTTGGGCAAGGTTTTTCGATGTAAAAGTATCTCTAGTGGTGTATGTAATGGAAAGTGTGAATACCTTTTCTTAGTGGAGGAGGACTGAAATTCTTGTAAAAATAAAAATATAATCACTAATGGGAGTTATCCCTTACCTAATGTTATTAAAAAATAGAAAAATAATGGAGTGAAGTGAATTTATGGTCTAAAAGAACCTCCAACACACAAAAATAAGTGATTTTTTATAATTTTTATCCTTAGTCTTTAGGTTTCCTTATATTTTTCATTTTGGATTTTCATTTTGGCAACTAGTTTTCTGACCAATGTAATTTAACCATTAAGTATAAATTAACTTTTAATTACACAAAAAATATAGGAACACTGAATTAAAATATTATATCTAATTTTAAAAATAAAAATCTCATGTTTTTTGGAAAGTAATTCTAAATAATGCACAAATAACGCATAAAAGAACTCCTTTAACCTGAACTGTGTTAACAATGTTTTCCATATTTAGGGGTATACATGTTCATTATAGAAGATAATTTTCTCCATTAATAGACCAAGTTTTATATTAATTAACACCTAAAAAACAAACAGAATATGGTAATAATTTTTTGAAATTTATATCTTTTAAAAAAATATAATTTGTAGAAAAAGAAAATAAATTTTAATTTTGGAATTATTTATTAAATTTTAATGTAAAAATATTAAAACATCACTGGAATTAAAATATATTATGTTCACATATTGTTAAGATGATATATTTATCTAGGAAAATAATTCAATTTATAACTCATTAAATTTACTTTACTTTTAATGTTTTTATAGTCATTTATTTTATTTAATTATTTACTAAATAATCTATGTGTTAGTGTTTTCTAAGCATTTAATGTTACTAAATCATGTATAAAAACTAATGCTAAATAATTATGATAAAAAGTTTAATTTATATTTTAAAATCATATTTATAACCTCAAAATTGTTTTTTCCATATCTCATTGTTTTATAAATGTTAAAGTTAAATAATGTTCATATTTTCTCATTTTCTCTTTACATAACTTATGAAATTGGGAATTTTTTTTGGATAGTATCCCAAAAACTTAGATAATTCGAAATACGAATGTTTATAATTGAAATATAGTCATAAAATGGATTTTAGGAAAGTGTATAGGTCATTTTATCTTTTAAGATTATGGTTTAGTCCCTTTTAAAGCTTAATTTTACCATAATCATTGTAATTAATTTTAATCACTTCTACTAACATTTTTGGTGAAAAATAATTTTATCTTATTTGAATATATATATATCATAATTATTACCGCTATGTATGTTTGTTTTTATATTCAACTTATATAAGTGGATAAATTAAATTTAATGTTAATCCTATAGATGTGGCGATAAAGTTGGTTTTTAATGTAAAAATGTTTCAGAGTTCAACAAGTTTTTAAATCTAAATTCAATATAAAAATGATTCCAATAAACTAAATTATATTAATATATATATATATAATTAATTTTGAATTTTTAATTTAAAATAAATTTAATTTATAATTTAACATTAATAATTATTTAGATGAAAACACATTGTTCAACTAAAATACAACATTTTCACTTTTCATAAAAAATTAGTACTTCTCAGAAAAATATCAAAACATCACCGTAATATTAGTTTGACATTCTGAATTAAAAGATTATTTTTTTTAATATAAAATTTATATATTATTTAATATTTATTTTTAAAATTGGTGTTCCATCAAAAGGTGGTAAAACTCAGTCTTTCATGTAATGCAAGTTGAATCAATGTTGTGTGTTCTGTAAGCTTAATATGGTGTTGTGTATAATGCATGAAAAACACAATTTTTATATAATTAAAATGATATATTAAATATCAAATTAAATTAATCAATCAAGAATATAAAATTAATTTGAAAAAAATATTTCACAAAATCTGAGGGTGTTACATTCCACCCCCCTTGAAATGAATTTCTCCCTCAAAATTCACCTGGGTTATAAAATGATAAATAATTGAATGATCCATTCATAGATACCCAAATTGTAAAAATTAATACTAAAACATTTTTTAAAAATAGAATGTTGGTAACATAACATTTACCCAAAGTATCACATAACTAAGTTTCGACATATGAGAAAATTGGTTGGAATAGAAGATTGGACATAGAAGAAATGTGTAAATAATTATAAAGATTGATAAAGATCATTGATCACCTGTAAATGAACTTTCAATGGAATGTTAAGGGCCTCATAACCATAAAACTATGATAATTTATAATACTATTTGTTCAATAGAAATAAATGTTTTAGGATAAATATTTTTCAATATACTTTTCCTCAAGTTCAGGAATTATTTTACTATCCAAGAACATAAGGAAATATTCATACATGATTTTATTTCTTTTTCATATTCATAATCTCACCATTTTTTTGTTCCATATTCGATTTACACTTTATCTCTTACTCTACGAAATCAAGGTGAATTTTCCATTCCTAGAGTATTAATAGATTATGATATAGAGTTACTAGTCATTCCATTTTTCTTTAGTTTCCATAAAAAAGTGGTTAAAACTGGTTATCCAATATGTATAAATACACACGTGGTGAGATAATAAATTAATCTCAAAAACCTCATCTGAAGTTGAATATAAAATTTTTATAAATGGTAAACATATAACTTTTCTGAAAGAAGAAAATCCAAATCATTAGAATGAAGGCCAAGAAATAACCTTAACATTGATCCTCGATATATCAAAAAGTAGTTATTTTTTTCACATTCCAAAACATGCGAATATCCTCATCATATATTTTTATGAAACAAGTTAATAACCTAAATACCAAAAAATTATTTTGGAAACATGCATGCTTCTTTATTTTGAATATTAATAGATATATTCCATAAAACCAATATGTTTTATACTTCATCCATGATAAAATAAACCACTTTGTAAAAAAATCCTTTATCAGTAATATGATCACAAATACAATCCAATTTACTTTATCCAAATTAATCATCTCTTTATGTAAGAAAAACACAATTGTATCAACATCTTGACCACATTAATGGTTACCTTACCTTATTTAAAAATATCACATTACCATTAAATCAATTTTCTTTGTCTTCATCACCATTCAAAATATCCTTTTCAAACCATAAGAAAAACATTATACTGAAAATTCTTATATATTTCATGATTCATATAACCTAATCATTGAATGATAAAACTTATACAATTCAACCATCCATCATTATTCTTAAACCACTACATTGGATTTATCATCTTATTATAGAATTCCTATTTCCTAAAATATGAAATATGCATAATTTATTAAGGTTCTTGAACCTCAATCCAATCACTATTATTACATTTCATGTAAGTAAAACTAGAATAATATCCAATAACTTTCACATATCATTTGCAATCTCTTTATATTCAATATTATATCTAATAATCTTACCATCATTTAGATTCTATTCATCATATTTCCATTTAGTAAATCTATTTTCATAATTCCCATATTTTTCATATTTGAAACATTCAATGTTAAAAAAGAAACTTCTATTCCCCACCATTGAATAAAACTAAAAATCATAGTGTGAGAATAATTTATCATAATGGAAATCTTATAATCATAAAATGTCACATACAAGATGTCTAAATCATGACACACATTTATTTAATCTAAGATATATTAGGATTATACTACGTCATTCATAGAAAAAATATATTTAAATCATTAATTATGGTTAAAAAACTTTTATGAATTCACAATGCATATTAGCCAAGAGTGCCAAACCAGGTGTGTAGTAAGTCTCGTTGTCATGTAAAAGGTTAGGCTCAAGTCAGGGCCAATGCCCCTTTTCAGAGTTGTTACTTCTAGGTACATTTGTGCCATATCCATGTCCTCTTGTTTTATCTAGACATGGATGAATTTCATGGAAACCACTCACTAGTTCCTTTAACAAAATTGTAGGTAAATTTTTCTATAATTTTCCTTATCCATAGACTTATCCTTAGAGACATCCCCAGATATATCCTTAGAAATATCCTTATTAATAGAAATACAGTTTTCTCATTCTAGATTCCAATGGTTGATTAAACCTTTCCTTTTATTGTAACTATAGCAACCCAGGCATAACATACATAGATATTACATCATTTTAGATGAATTTTCAGCACATTATAGAAATATATTCAAGGGGACAATAATAATTTAGTGTCATTGAAAACGTGGAACAAAATCCTCTAACTTGGTGAAAGATTTTAAATTTTTCCCAAACTGATATTCCCATTTAGTAATTATACTTAAAACATTTCTTCATAACTCGGGGAAAAGAAAACTAAGGAAGGGGTAAGCATATATACTCATTAAGGATAAATAGGGGAGATATATAAAAAATAACATGAGCATAAGGATATGAGAACATGATAATAACCTTTTAATAACATACCCTTCATATCAAAGATCATATACATGAGCCATGGCATAAATATTGGTAGTTAATATGACATGAATAATAAGGGAATAAAGATCATAATCCATGAGAACATAACATAGGAATAATTCATGGAATTTGTGTCATACACATAAGCATAAAAAATACTCTGTCATGGAAACCTACCAAGAACATGATAACATATTAGGCTTGGTAAAATAACCCGTGTACATTCATTGGGCTTGGGATACACTCCAATGTACCCTCTTGTTTCAGTATTAGGATTCCCTCTTATGTACCCTCTTGTTTTAGGCTTAAGATTCCCTCATGTGTATTCTATTCTTTTGGGCTTCGGATTCCCTCACGCTTACCCTATTGTTTTGGGCTTGGGACAACCTCTAGTCTTCCCACTTATTTTGGCCTTAATATTCCCTCTTGTTCTGGGATTGGGATTCCATCCCATATAACCTCATGATCTCAAAAAATATATATCATTACCTAATTAATTGGATGGAAATATAGGTATCACCCCTCAAAAAATGAAATCATAGATGCCTATTCCATATGATAACAAACAATTCAATATATCATGACCCATTAAATGAAATGGGTGTCATTAATGTTTCATAATATCATAACCTATAGATAAGGGATAGGTTTCACAATCATTTAATCAAAGAATAACCTATGAAAATGAATTGGGTTTCCAAAGAATATAATCCATTGAAGAGAAATAAGTATCATAATAATCATTCCATAGTAACATAAACCATTCATGAAATAATATGAATGTTATTCATAATCTATAACAAAGTATATCTTCTTATATA
This sequence comes from Viscum album, assembly GCA_963277665.1. Lineage (NCBI taxonomy): Eukaryota > Viridiplantae > Streptophyta > Magnoliopsida > Santalales > Viscaceae > Viscum > Viscum album. The sequence goes on along the minus strand of OY728158.1, from coordinate 856,301,024 downwards.
GAGAAGTATTATGAAAGATAACATGGAACATTTGTTAAAGAAAATAATATTTCTTATAAAATATTTTTTCATAAAAACATTTCAAAAATCCATTTCTTATAAATGAGGCTTTACAAATTCATTTAAAACATATCTTGTAGAAAATATCTTTTCAAATAAAAAACACTATTTAAAACATAAATAATTTTGAAAACCATTTTATTTAGAAACACCTTGAAAACATAAAAAAAGCCTCAAAATAATTTGGAAAATAATTTTCTATAAAATAGGTTTGATTTAACACCCCAAGATTTCATAGTACGTTATTTCTTTAATTTAATTCAATAACTTGCACTCCACACAAAACCAAGTTCAACTACACCACGACTTACCGAACTAGCCATTCAAAAGCATTTATGAATAGTATTAACTGGATTTTGAACTTTATATAATCCTTATAATTTTAGAATCCATATTATGAGTTTCTTAGACATAATTTAAGAACAAATTCATTTTTTTCAGATAAAAGAAGTAATCTTCAAAAAATTCAATTTTACCACCTTTTAATGGAAAACCTTTTTAAATACCATATTTTAATATTTTATTCAATTTCAAATAACAAAAACCTTCTTTGTAATCGGTACATAAGAATTTAGTTTCAATAAAATTATGGTGTTTTTCTGATAACATTCATATTTGAGTGAATAGTGAAAAATACTATATTTTTACTGAAAACAACTTTTTTAATCAAAATAATTTTTAGTGTTAAATTATAAATTTTAATGGTTTTGAAGTATAATTAGATTATATTTTTACCATTTAATCCAATTATGGTCATTGTAAGTAATTTCACATTGAAAATGGACATAAACAAGAGTTAATCTTTTGATAGTTATTATTTCTTAAAAATACACTTTTTGGTTTTGACAACAGAAATTAATTTTAAATTAATAAATGAAAATTCTATGTTTTTAATTTGTTAAAATAGACTTCATTTTTCAATTCATAATATCAAAATTATCTTAGGGTGAAATTTTGGTATTTTTCTGAAAACTTTCAATTTTTGACAAATAGTGAAAAACACTGCATTATTGGTTAAAACCGAATTTTTATTTAAATAATTATTTATTATATTTAAATTTATTTTAGGTAAAAATAGATACATAATACCTATATAAGTTCAATATAAATAATTGGAGTCATTTTATAATAAGTTTAGATACATAGAAATTTTATTGAACTTTTTACCCTCTTTTACACACCTCCTAGGAGAATTTGCAAATTTACATAAATCTTAATTTTATAGCTTCTGGGAGTTGAATATAAAAAATATGAGAGAAATGGTTTATATCAGTAAGTAAAATGTGGTGCAATAAGCTGAAAACAATTTTTGGGGAATAGTAACGGTTTACTTTTATTTACCATAGTTAAAAGTAAATAGCGTAATTAAGGGTAAGAGTGACATTATCATTACCCTAACAAATGTCCTAATTCTATTGGATAAGTATAATTAGACCAATAAAACCGTAGGAATAAAATATGAACCTCTTTGGTCCACTTGGATTAGAGTATGACATTTATTATTATTTAATTCAAAGAAGAGTTAAAAGTGTTAAAATTCAAGTTTTCATAAATGAAACATTTTTAATATAGGGTTATACATAAGATAAATTAGACTAAAAATATTAATTAGAAAGATAAAAATATTTCATAAATAATGGTATTTTTTTTATAATTTTTATACATAAAATAATTTAATTTATTTATGACACAATGATGATGAAGTAATTACCTTATTAATAAAAGATTAAAATAATTGATATTATAAATACCCAAATAAATGTAATTTCAATCTTTTGATGAATTAAACTAATTTTATAGGTTAATATGAAATGTAAGGGTTGATTCAATCAATTTTTTTCGATGTAATCATGCTCTTAAGATTTTAACAAAAAAACAAGTACCAAATAATGTCAAAATTGACATAAAATAGTTTTTAAAACAAATTCTCTATTATTGGTTGATATAAAATTCTTAAAAATCTAAGGTTCCACCAAAGGGATTAAAAAATATTATATATGTCATAAATAAATCACTTGATGATCTCTTGGAAGTTTAGAGTATGTTTATTAACCATATAGTGTAAGAATATAGAAGACAGAGTAAAAGTTAAACTATTTAACTAAGAGTTAAATCTAAAGGATATGGTTAAAATGGTATCATAGACTATTATAAAACATATTGGTTGAGAGTTTTTCGACCCATACCCACCTTATACTTTAAATAATTCATTTTTGAGCCATTATAAACCGAAAATGATTTTATTATAAAATAATATTTCAAACTTTTCCTAAAGTGAACCACACCTCTCTTATAAAAAGGAACTTCCCATTAACTTAATTTCACACCTCCAAATCCATTTGGATCTGCCAAAACATGCCCCCATATCCTCCCAACATTCCTACCTTCATCCTAGAGGCATTACTTTGGTCATAAAGCCTACCAATGAAGCCCTTTTGATCAAATCAAAAGAAAGAACCTGAAAAAGAGGTAAATATTTCATCACATCTTTCAAGTTCTTTTCTTCTTCCACTTCCTCTTTATTTATTGTTTCCATTATAAAATAATAAATCCAGTATATTCTATATTATGTGATGTTATTATAGAAATGGTACAACAACATTCATTATTCTATCCATCCTATAAATGACTAAGTCACCATACGTGCGTACGTACAGATCACCGTCTCCACATCGTGGTGTAGTTTATTATTCAAAAACTTCATTATTTGGATGGGTATAATAATGAATATAACTAATGTAAATAATAATAAAACATGTTAATGATTCTGTATATATGATATAACATCCTATTACATATGATTTCTCCATCAATATAATGATATTGTCGCTCGTGCATAGGTACAGATTACCGTCTCCACGACGTGATGAGATTCATTTCCACCTTCACCATTCAACAATGACTATAAAATATATATCCTTAATAAGTATGTAATATATGACATAATAATGATAATGTAGATATATATATATATATGTATGTACATATATGTTATTCACTTAGTTCCGTTCAATATGATATAAAAACAGAAACAACGTTTATGCGTACGTACGGACTACCGTCTTCATAAATGTTGTTTTACATTTCATATATATGTCTTTTATAAATATTTATATTCTAAATATATATGATATATGAATAATTTTTTATATTCTGGTAGTATTTAAATCATGATCTATGTGATACAATCAAGAGTAAAAAGTTAAAACACGTACGGTAAAGAAAGCGATTATTACTCGAAATGTTAATTTAACATGGAAATTATTATTAAATGGGTAGTATAAAGTCGTAAATGAATCATGTATGATATCATAAATATTAATATGGTTCTGGTATAATTTAATAACATACTACGGTCTTCATATAGGAGGTTAAACGTACCCTCTACTAAAGGAATTTGCAAGGTAAGGTTTAATTTCACAATCTCTTTATTATCCGAGGTTGTTTTTACATAAGTATCTACTGGGAAATATTTATTATCCATATACATGTTTCATAAAATAGTTTTCAAAGGGATTATTTTAAGGTACTTTTTACTAAAACATCATTTTAAATGTTTTAAAGATTTATTCTTCTAAATCATTCTCATTAATGTCCATGTTTTCAAAATGGTTTTAAGGATTTATTTAAATGGACATGAATGTTTTAAAATGTTAATTACTTTTAAAATTTTCAAAGTGGTATGATACAATTTGATTCAAAAATGCCGTTAAATGTCTTCCTTTCTAAATTGTGTGACTTTTAAATTTTTTCATGAAAAATGGATATTTCTCTCAAAGTGTTTTACAAATCATTTTCATCTATTTCAAGATTCTTTAATGCATTTTAAACTTGTTTGAATTTGAGTTATTATAATACAAATCTTCCATATTGTATTGAAGGTTTTGTGATATGTTTGACTGTGGATGTGTTATTTTTATACCATTCTTGGTTTATGGGTTAAGTATTGACATTTCCTATTCCAGTTTTAATACGAATGTTTATGTTATGTTTAAAACTTTTCATATAAGGAATGCATTGGACTTAGTAAGTGATGGGTGGAGCCTGCTATAGCTCCTCAATGCATCAGTAAGTCTCATGAGGTAAACTAGTTTCTTGGCACAAGGCCTTGACAAAATCTTATTTGTAGTCTTAGAACAAGTCCTTGACTATGTGGTTATGATGTTCAGAATTTTTCATTCCATCATTATAAAAGTGGCTATTGATATTTCATGTGATTATTCGACTAGTAGAATATCCATGTATATAAGTAAATGGAATTATTTTATTGTATATTTTCATATTATTCTGAATTTTAAGTTTAAAAGGCTTTTGTTTTAGTCTTATACATTGCCTTAAATGTTTATGCTTATTTATGAAATTTTCTGCTATATTTTTATCCTTACTGAGCATCTGAGCTCACCCCTTTCTATGTTTTAATTTTCTCAGGATTCTAAGAAGTGTATTATGATTGATAAGTAGGTTTAAGCTAGGGGATTAATAGCATTCTCAAAGGATCATTTTTGTGTGTTTTATTTTATAATGTGCAATGTAACGTTCATGTATGTAATATATTTTCTAAGACTACTAAACCGATTGGTCTTTCGGGACTTGATTCCTTATAATCATGCTAATATATTAAAATAATTCACTAACTCTGGGTAACTAGGGTTGGGGCGATATAGTTGGCATCATAGGAAGTTTAGAAACAACCTTGGAAATAGATTTAGTTAAACTCTGATTATAGAACATTACCCTAAGATAGACTTTGAGGATTGGTATAGAAGATCTTCCTAGAATTTTGGTACTGTAGAGATTCTGTGAGTTTTCCAAGCAATATATCCCTATCTGAATACGAGCAGGTAGAGGCAGATCTGACACAGATGTTCCTAGGGGTAAAACCTGAAAACATCACTTTGAGCTAGACTCGAATGGGAAGTGGCACATGGCAATGGGCCTTGCTGCACTCTTGGTTATGACACTCTCTAGGGATATGCTTAGGATAATTCACATTTCCATTACATGTCATTATGAAGGATTTAGGAGTAAATAATTTCTCAAAGAATATATTTTATGATTATAGATTATATGCATACTCTTTTCAATCTATGTTAGGTATTGTATAAGTTTGGAATTAATCATTGTGATTCATAAACTGACATAGTGTATGACATTATTTAGAAATGGTGGCTAGTAGAAGGAATGAGACCTCCAACAATACACATGATCCAAAGAGTAAGAAGGATCAAATCATTCATTGTATTAATCCAACATTTAGGAAGGAAATAGTCTCCCATGTATTATCATCATATAAATAAATAATATCATTTATTAATAAGATAAGTAAATCATTCTCTGAGTTCTATGGCTTTGAAGGGAATCTAGAGAAGAAAAGGATGGTAGAAATAAATATAAATAAAGAAAAGAGGGGAAAGAAGGATTTTCCCATATGTGATAAATGTGGAAAGAATCACCTTTGTTAATACTAGATGGGAATGGGAGTTTGTTATATGTGTGGAGCAGAAGGACACTAAGTACATGATTGAAAGGGTAAGTAAAATGTTTCAAATGTAAAATGATTCATCTACAAGGCATTGGGACACTACACAAATCAATTCCCCAGTCATCAAAGTATACCACAAATGATACTATCAGATAATAATAAAGTTATGATACTACCTCAGATGAATAGGAATGACTAGTGTTCTTATGTTTTTATTATTAAATTATTTCATTTGAGTGTTGTATCAACAATATACTGGTTATATGAATTATGGAGATAAATAAGGATTGTACTGCAGTACTATTTTATTAAGGATTTGAGATTATATGGTTCTAAGAAAAGTGACTTAATAGTAAGTTACACTTTTTGGAAAAATACACGGTTGAAGGAAAATTAATCCTTAATATTGTTTTAATAATGAGGTAGTGATTTTGGAATAAGAGATGGTTGATTTGGATAAATTATATTGAATATTCTTGACTTCCTTGGAACAAATTAATAGTTTGTTTATTTCATCACTATGGGAATATTTGATATTTTTGGATATAAGGATTTTATCCAATATTATATAAAGAATAAGAGAGCATGAATGTAATCAATAAGGTTTTATGGTAATTCATGGTATTATCATGTTTTAAAAGAATACATGATGAAGGTGTTCACATGTTATTACGTGGAAAAAGGATCTTCCTTGTGTTTAAATTTCTTATAAATTTTATACTGTGAGTTTGGATAGAAGTATTTTGGATAATTATAAATTTTGGAATGGATTAAGTTTGAAATTGATTACTATTGTTGAAATTATTTTTGTATTGTCATAAAAAGGACAAACTAGAGGTCAGGCAATAACCAATCACGTCTGGCATGGTTGCGAGACTTAAACCCGCAACCAAATGGCGATAAGGGTGCATCACCTACCACTGGCCCAGGTGATGTCCTAGATTGAATAATGTAGTTTTACGGTTTGGTAGATGAATTATGAATTAATTTTTTTGGAACCCTCTAAAAATAGGATAAATAGAATATTTTTTATATTCTATTATCTTTTAGAGTGAAAGATGAGTTTGTGGTAGAAATTAGTTGAAGGATGGAACTCTACTTGTCATGTATACATATTTTTTCTCTTATTCTATGATGAAATTAATTCTTAAACTTTAGTTAAGGGACATCGTCTCAATATAATTTCATTGAGGCATATTTTAATACATGACTTTCTTTTTTATGCTGTATAAACACCATTTACTTTTCATTTCATTCAAAGGAAATCTTTTTCTACGAAGCGTTTTACTAAATGACAAAAACCAATGTTTCTTTTTAACGTAAGCGATGACAACGACCTTTTCGTCGCAATAAGTATTATTTTATATTTGGCTTCCTTAATAATCCGTAATGTTTTTAAAAGGAAAAATAAATACCATATACTCTTTTTACGTATTTTGGTATTGAAAATGGTTTTGATAATGGATTTGTTTTGTCAATATATTTAAATGATATATTGTGATTGATGACCTCAATCACTCCCTATATATATTTATGTTTTCCCTCCAATTATGTGTCTCTAATTTCCAGAAATTTTCTCTTAATAGAGATCATAATTTGGAGATGACCTTTCATCTCCATTTCCCTCTTATTAAGACTAAATTTTATTAACCCAATTTCTGATGTGGGTTTTCCACAAAGGTATTTTTCTATTTTTATCATTTTATATTCAAAGAACAATTTCAAATTGTGTGGATGCAATTTATTGAAGGAGGCAAGAATGTAATACCCCATGATTTCATAGTACATTATTTCTTTAATGTAATTCAATAACTTTCACTACATGCAACACTAAGTTCAAGCACACCACGACTTACCAAACTAGCCGTTCAAAAGCGGTTATGAATAGAATTAACTGAATTTTGAACTTTATATAATCCTTATAATTTTATAATCCATATTATTAGTTTCATAGACATAATGTAATAACAAATTCATTTTTTAGATAAAATAAGTAATCTTCAAAAAATGCAATTTTACAACCCTTTAATGGCGAACATTTTTAAATACAATATTTGAAACTTTTATATATTTAATTTGAAAAAATAAACTTCTTATTTATAATAATGACATAAGAATTTATTTTCAATAAATTATTGGTGTGTTTCTGATAACTTTCATATTTGAGTGAATAGTGAAAAATATTATATTTTTACTGAAAACAACTTTTTTAATCAAAATAATTTATAGTGTTAAATTATAAATTTTAATGGTTTCGAAGTATAATTAGATTATATTTTTACCATTTAATTAAATTATGGTCATTATAAGTAATTACACTTTGAAATTGGACATAAACAACTGTCAATCTTTTGATAGTTTTTATTTCTTAAAAATATGCTTTTTGGTTTTGGCAATGGGAATTAATTTTAAATTAATAAATGAAACTTTTATGTTTTGAATTTGGTAAAATATAATTCATTTTTGAATTCAGAATATCAAAATTATCTTAGGGTGAAAATTTGGTATTTTTCTGAAAACTTTCAATTTTTGACGTATAGTGAAAAACACTACATTATTGGTTATAACCAAATTTTTATTTAAATAATTATTTATTTTATTTGAATTTATTTCAGGTCAAAATAGATATATAATACATATACAAGTTAAATATAATTCATTAGAGTCAATTTTTAATAATTTTTTATATACACAAATTTTATTGAACTTTTTACAGTCTTTTGCCCACCTCTCAGGAGAATTTGAAAATTTACATAAAACATTATTTTACCGCTTATGTGAGTTGAATTTCCAAAATCAAAGAGACACGGTTGGTATCAGTAAGTAAAATTTTGTTCAATAAGATGAAAATAGTTTTTGGTGAATAGTAACTTTTTAATATTATTTACCATGGTTAAAAGTAAATAGGGTAATTAAGGGTAAAAATGATATTATTATTACCCTAAAACATGTCCTAATTATATTGTATAAGAATAATTAGACCAAAAAAACCTTTGGAATAAAATATGAACCTTTTTGGTCCACTTGTATTAGATTAGGACATTTATTATTATTTAATTTAAAGAAGAGTTAAAAGTGTTAAAAATCAAGTTTTCATAACTAAAACATTTTTAATATTCGGTTATACATAAGGTAAATTAGAATATAAATGTTAATTAGAAAGATAAAAAGATTTCCTACATAATTGTATTTTATTTATAATTTTTAGACATTAAATAATTAAATTTATTTATGACACAATGATGATGCAGTAATTACCTTATTAATAAAAGATTAAAATAATTGATATTATAAAAATCCAAATAAATGTAATTTGAGACTTTTGATGAATTCCACTAATTTTATAGGTTAATTAGACATGTTAGTGTTGATTCAATCAATATTTTTCTATGTAATCATTCTGTTATGATTTTAACAAAAAAACAAATACCAAATAATGTCAAAATTGACATAAAATAGTCTTTTAAATAAATACTATATTATTGGTTGATATTATATTCCTAAAAGTATAAGGTTAGGAAAAAGGGATTAAATAATATTATATATGTCATTAATTAACCCCTTGAGGTTCTCTTAGATGTTTAGAGTAAGTTTATTAACCATATAGTATAAGAATACAAGCAGACACTGTAAAAGATAAACTATTTAACTAATAGTTAAATCTAACAGATATGGTTAAAATGATTACCTAAACCTGTCTAAAACCTATTGGTTGAGAAGTTTTAGACCAATACCCACCTTATACTTTAAATAATTTATTTTGGAGTCATTATGAATTGAAAATGATTTTATTATAAAATAATATTTTAAACTTTTCCTAAAGTGATCCTCACCTCACTTATAAAAAGTCACTTTCCATTCTCTTGATTTCTCACCTCCAAAGCCATTTGGCTCGGCCAACCCCTCCCCAAAATATCCTACCAACATTAATACCTTCACCATAGGGGCATTAATTTATTCATAAATCTAACCTAAGGATCCCTTTTGATCAAATCAAAAGGAAGAACCTGAAAAAGTGGTAAATATTTCATCACATGTTACAAGTTCTTTTCTTCTTCCACTTCCTCTTTATTTGTTGTTTCCATGATAAAATAATAACTCCAGTATATTCTATATAAATTTATGTTATTATTTAAGAGGTAAGACCATATTTATTATTCTATCCATCCTATAAATGATAAAGTCACCATACGTGCGTACGTACGGATTACTGTCTCCACATCGTGGTGTATTTTGTTATTCAAACACTTAATTATTTGGATGGCTATAATTATGAGTATAACTAATGTAAATAATAAATATAAAATTTTAATTATTATTTATATATGATATAAAATCCAATTACATATGATTTCTCAATAAATATAATGATATTGTTGCTCGTGCTTACGTACAGATTACCGTCTCCATGACGCGATGAGATTCATTTCCACGTTCACCATTAAAAGATGATTATAAAATATATATCATTAATAATTATGTAATACATGACATAATAATTATAATATATATATATATATTTGTGTGTGTGTGTGTGTAATTACATATATGTTATTCACTTAGTTCTCATCAATACGATATGAAAACGGAAACAACGTTTATGCTTATGTACGGACTACCGTCTCTATAAATGGTGTTTTCCTTTTCATATATATGTCTATTAAACAAATTTATATTCTGAATATATATGATATATAAATCATGTTTAATATTTTGGAAGTATTTAAATAATGATCTAAGTGATACGATCAAGATTAACAAGTTAAAACACGTACGATAAGGAAAGCGATTATTACCCGAAATGTTAATTTAACATGAAAATTATTGTTAAATTGGTAGTATAAAGTCATAAATGAATCAGGTATGATATCATAAATATTAATATGGTTCTGGTATAGTTTAATAACATACTACATTCTCCATATAAGAGGATAAACATACCCTCGACTAAAATAAAGTGCATGGTAAGGGTTAATTTCACAATCTCTTTATTATCTGAGGTTTTTTACGTAAGTATCTATGGGAACTATTTATTATCCATGTCCATGTTTCATAAAATAGTTTTCAAAGGGATTATTTAAGGTATTGTTTACTAAGACATCATTTTAAATGTGTTAAAGATTTATTCTTCTAAACCATTCTCATTAAAGTCCATGTTTTAAAAATTATTTTAAGGATTTATTCAAATGGACATGAATTTTTTAGAATGTTAATTACTTTTAAAAGTTTTAAAGTGGTATGAGACAGTTTGATTTAAAAAATTATTTACATGTCTTCCTTTATAAATTGTGTGAATTTTAAATGTTTTCATGAAAAAGAGATATTTCTCTCAAAGAGTATTACAAATCATTTTCATCTATGTCAAAATCCTTTAATAGATTTTTAAGCTTGTTTGAAGTTAATTTATTATTTTATAAATCTTCCATATTTTATTAAAGGTTTTGTGATATGTTTGACTGTGGATGTGTTATTTTTATACGATTCATTGTTTATGGGTAAAGTATTGACATTTCTTATTCCTGTTTTAATACGAATGTTTATGTTAGGTTTAAACCTTTTTATATGAGGAATGCATTGGACTTAGTATTTAATGGGTGGAGCACGATATAGCTTCTCGATGCATCGGTAGGTCTAATGATGAAAAATAATTTCTTGGAAAAGGCCTTGACAAAATCTTATTTGTTGTCTTTGCACAGGGCCTTGACTATGTAGTTATGAATTCTGGCATTATGCATTCCATCGTTATGAAATTGGCTATTGATATTACATGTGATTATTCAACTCGTAGAATATCCATGTAAATAAGTAAATGGAATTATTTTATTGTATCTTTTCCATATTATGCAGAATTTTATATTAAAAAGGATTTTTTAGTCTTATACATTGCCTTAAAAGTTTATACTTATTTATGAAGGTTTATGCTATATTGTTATCCTTACTGAGCATCTAAGATCACCCCTTTCTATGATTTAATTTTCTCAAGATTCCAAGAAGTGTATTATTATTGATTAGTAGGTTTAAGCTAGGGGATTATTGGAATTATCATAGGATCATTTATGTTGTGTTTTATTTTCTAATTTGTAATGTAACATTCATGTATGTAATCTATTTTCCAAGACTCCTAAACAGATCAGTCTTTCAAGACTTGATTCCTTGAAATCATGCCAATGTATTAAAATAATGCACCTACTCTGGGTAACTAGGGTTGGGGTGTTACATTTGAAAACTTATAAATAAAACATGGAATCATTAATATACTTTTCATTGAAAATATCCATTTTGAAAAATTATAAAGGGAGATTTGAATACCATTTAATTTTTTTAAATATAAAACATTTTTCAAAATATTTTTCTCTAAAAACAACATTAAAATAATTTTTTTAATAATATTAGTAAAAAAATTCTTTAAAAATAAACTTTTGATCTTACAATGGAAGATTTAGGGAAATTAAAGTCATGTGGGTAGGTAAGTCCGTATATACAGAATATTCATTGTTCAACATAAAATGTTTAGAAAAGTTCCTTGATCATGAAATGACAAGGGGATTCATTTTAAAATTATTTTTTGAAAAGGTAAAACATGTGTAAAAATTCCCTTTTAAATAGAATAGGATAATATTAACACATTTTTTGAAGTTATTTTTAGAAAAAAAGGTTTTAGAAGAAGATATATTTCTTACCAAAAGGAGAAATAAAGCTGAATTTTAATAAAAACTTTTTATTAATGATCTATTTACCAAAGAGTGAAAAAATGGAACTAATAGATGAATATATCATGTATACCTATAGGATAAGAAAATTATTGTTTTTTATTGAGAAGTGGATCATAATATTTCATCAATGGAAGTATAGTCATAAAAATCTTTATAAATGATGAGTTTGTAACAATAAAATGTTACCACTATGGTAACATTTAATAATAATACTATGCAAATAATAACATTAAATGAAGCTCAAAATATCATAAAAATAAGTATATTCATGATATAACATGTCAAAGGGTAGTATATACACCTCATATAAAAATAAAATTGCATAACATGGTATGTATCTCAAAGAAGGAAAATTGAGACAAAACTAATTTACCTATATATGATTTGGTTATGAATTTATATTACCGATTTATTAACAACTCCATGTTAATGTTACGTTTTAGGTAATATATGCTATATTTTTCTTACAAGTTTTGACTTTTTATTCTTGATTATCTTACATAGATCATGATTTACTCAATTTGAGAATGTCAAACATTGTATTAATGTCATATATATTCATCATAAATTAATTTTTAATAATATATACAATATATAAGTATGAAATGGGATACACTATTCATATAGATGATAGGATGTATGTACGCATGAACCTTGTTTCTATTTTATTATCATGTTGAAATAAAGTAATTAAATTATATATATATATATATATTCTAATTAAAGTAGAAATTTTATTGCATATATATCATATACATTTACTAAATTCATCTTTAATACAATCCATGTAATGTGTGAATGAATCACATCTCTTTGAGGATGCGGTAGTCTACACTTTGCCAGATGAAATTATCATACTTACACAAAATGGAAAGCATGAATATGTGTTATATAATAATTATAGAATCATAAATACATAATAAATATAATATATAAAATATATAAATTCTTTGTCCATCATAATTATCATCCATGAGAGATTATAAAGGAAAAAAGAACAACATCTTTCATGAGGCAGTAGTTCGCCATACATAAGAATAGTTAGTTCATTACAAATTAAATGGATGTGTGTGTTAGTGAATGTTGAAAAATTATAATAACAACATATTAGTATATTTATTATATTTTTTATTATATAAGAATGTAATAATTTTAATTAAGGTGGTGGAAAAAGAATATTAAATAAAGGAGCTTGAGGAAAGATGTTACCTCTTCTTTGGGTAACTCCACTTGGTTTTCACAAAAGGGTTTCTTATTTTAGCTTTAATTACAAAATGAGGATACTAGGTAGGATTTATATATGTTGGGATGAGATTTGGGTAGGGTATGGTTGATCCAAAGTGTCCTGAGAGGTGTAAGGAAAGAGAAGAGTGAATGCCTTTTCATAGTGGAGGATGAGTGGCATTCTTGTAAATACCAAAATGTAAGAACTAATGGGAGTTATCCCTTACATCATGTGCATATAAAAAAATAAAAATATTGTATTAAATTTAATTTATAGTCAAACCAAATATCCACCAAATAAAAATACACGAAATTATCTATTTTTTTCATTAGTCTATAAGTTAACTTATATTTTTCATTTTCATTCTTTATTTAGTTAACTTGTTTTCCAACCTATGTAGTTGAACCATTAAGAAATAAATAATTTTACCTTTTTTAGAAAATATTGTAAAACTGAATTATAAATATTATATCAAATTTTAAAAAATAACAATATCTTTTCTGTAAAATTAATTATAAAATAAGTGTATATAACACGCAAAAACCCTACCTTAACCCGAACTGTGCTAACAATTTTTTATTATTTAGGGGTATATATGTTCATTATAAAAGACCATTTGGCCCATTAATAGTCTAAAATGTTTATTTATTAAAACTAAAAATGACTTGTAAAAATTTATAATTTTTATTAAATTTAAATATTTTAATAAAATATAATTTGTTTTAAAATAACATTAATTTCAATTTTGACATTAATTATTTAATTTTAATTTCAAATTCTCAAAACATTATTAGATTTAAAATATATTAATTTCACACCTTTTTAACATGATATATTCATCTAAAAAATATTTGACTATAATAATTTTTTAGATTTTCTTTACTTAAAATTTTTTAGCGTCATTTCTTTTATTTAATTATTAACTAAAGAATATGTGCATTGGTGTTTGTTAACTGTTTAATGTATCTAATTCATCTCTAAAAATCCGGATAATTAATTATGATAAACATTTATCTTTGGAAATGATATGTTTAACAAAAAATATGTTATTTTTTCCATATCTAAAATTTTTATAAATGTTAAAGCTAAGGAAAGTTCTTTTTTGTCCTTTTTCACTACATAACTTATGAAATTGGGAAATTTAATTGAATAGTGTCCCAAAAACTCAGAAAATTATAACCATGAAATGGTATAGTATAATTAGGTTAATAAAATGGATTTTTGACAATTGTATAGTCATTTTGGTCTTTAAGGTTAAGGTTCACTCTCTTATTTAGCATAATTTTACCTTAGTCACATTTATTAATTTTAATCACATTCCCTAATATTTTTAGTCAAAAATTTAGTTTACATTTTTAGAATATAAATATAAGTATTTTTAACACTATTTGTTTATTTTTTTCCAAATTTAATTCATAGATGTAGAGAAATTAAATTTAATAAAAATCCCGCAGATGTGGAGAGAAATTGAGTTTTTAATGTAAAAATGTTTCAATGTTCAATAAGTTTTTATAATTAAATTCAATATAATAATGATTCCAATGAACTAAATTGGATTAAAATATATATATATATATATATATTTGATATATTTTTACTTTAAAACAAAATTAAATTATAATTTAATATTAAATTTTTTTTTGAGGAAATGCAGTTTTCAACTAAAATATGATATTTTTCACCATTCATAAAAAAATGAAACTTTAAAAAAATACCAAAAATTAACCCTAAGATAATATTTACATTATGACTTCAAAAAAGATGTTTTTTTTGAAAAATAATATTTATAAAATTGTCAATAGTAATTTTTAATATAGGTGTGTCATAAAAAAGAAGTGAAACTTAGTTTTCCATATAACATAAGCTAACTTAGTGTTGTGTGTTCCATAATATTATCAAAATTTTATGTATAATTAAAGAAAACATAATAATTAAATATATAAAAATTCATATTCAGCATTTTTTGAATTTAAAAATATCAAAACATTAAATTAATTTTTTTCACAAAATATTAGGGTGCTACAAATTATGTGTGTTATAAAATTAAATCATATTATTTTTTATTGCCATATATTTTATTTTGGATTTAAAGTTTATAAAAATAATAAATTCTTTTATTAATAATAAATTCTCTTTTATGATCCTTTTAAGGGTTTATTTTACAATATCATTGTAATTGAGATTATTTATTATTTAATTTCAATAGAAGGAAATTATTTGATTGTTGTCTAATAAAACTATTTAATTTTCTTATAATTAATTATATTTTCAAGTAATATGACCATTTTACACACTATGGAGTTTAAAATAATTGATAAAATGTGTTTTCCTTTTTGTTCAGAAATTCAGTTTCGTCTAAGACCACGTTTTCAAAAAAACATATTTTAAAATTTTCCAAATGATTTATTAATATAATTTTTCATACTTTTACCTTTTAATTTTTTTTGAAATAATATGATTATTTTTTCTAAATAAGTCAATTTTTTAGGCCTTTTACAATGAAGAGATAATGTTCTTTTTTAACTTGTATAGAATTTATAGATTAACCCTCATAATGATTATCATTTGATTAAAAGTTCATTTGAATGTTTATAAGGATATTTTTTTAATAAATTTTCTTACCCAAAATTCATGAAATTCATAGTTTTTTGAAATTAATTTCAAATAAAATTATTTTCAAAATGATTCATCTTTTGAAAATTGATTTTAAAAATGAAAATGATATTTTTCTAAAAAACATTCAACATCTTTTTAATGTATTTCTATTCATCAGTGACAAAACCCTTTATTTTAAAAATACTCCACTTGGGATATGTTGTATGGATACCATCCTTAATCATAATCTAGTTTGTTTATGATTATTTTACCCAAAGATAATATTTCAATTCACTTCTTTGATTTATTTATTTCATTCAGTAACATTCCCTTGAAATGTTTACCTTATTATAATCTTTTGAAATTAAATCCCTCCTAAATATAAATATTGTTTACCATGGATATGATTATTTCTTACAAAATATATAATTTCTACATAAGGTGTTCTACATTGAAAGTCATTTTTTATCTATGAAAATATTGATAAATCTATATTCTTTACTCAATATAGATATTTGATGATAAGTTATAGTGATTATGAACTCAATCAATGACTAAATGTATAAATAATTATTTGGACAAGAAATACATGGTTGGAGCCTAGTTATAGATATACCCTCAATGCATCGATAATCTCATTGGATGAATCAGTTGGCTATCCATGGTGAAATGGGATTATATCCATCTATTTTAAACTATCTTCAGGATAGATCTTTATGGTAGATGTGTCATGTGACTCGGAAACATGACATATAATAATTACTCATTTATTTTATTAAGAATTTATTTATTATTATCCATGATATTTTTTCTATGATATTATCTCTGGATGCATTACATTCACAATTTTTTGATGAAATGATATGTATTTTTAGTTATTTACATTTCCATATTGACTATCCCTTATCTAGTTATAATTGTTAGGTCTTTTATTAAAATACATGTGCTTTTATTTATTTAAATTTTCATATTGATTATTCTTGTTAAATTATTTATGTTTCTTGTGTGTTCAGTTATTTACCTTTCCATGTTGATTTTTCTCATTTATTCATGATAAATTCTAATACACATAACCCTTAATGATCATTTTAACTCACCCTTATTTTTTTTCCTTTCCCAAGAATTCATGAAGTGTATAAAAAAGATATAAAATAATAATCTATAGTGAATAATGATATTTTCAAAAAAAAAAATATGTTATAATTTTTGTATTCATATGTAATATAGGAATCATTTAAGTTTCTTGTATACAAGGACTACTAAACAATTTGGTCCGTCTAGATTTGATTCCTTATATCTTATGTCAATGTATTAAATCAGGAACCAATCCCAAGATACTAGGGTTGTATTCACTAAACAAATCCTAGCAATGGAATAAACATGTTAAGAAAACCTTACATGTGAGTCAAATCTGTACCATAATATCATAAATATATGGTCATAAGTAATCACATGGTGGAATTATATAAATAATATGGTATAATAAGATCATCATGGAATAATAAATATTACAGAAACACCAAACATGACATAAAAATGAGTCAAGTATAACTTCCGATCCAAAATCACACTGTAGAAAATGTCCCATAATGGGATTGGTTTACTCCCTAATCCCATACATGAATACTCACGAGACTAATGTTGTACCAAATGAATTGAAGTGTCATTTAGGAACACCCTTCACAACATGTTAAAGATATATTTATTCCACACAAAGGAAATGAATCATAAGGCATAACATAATAATTTGCAAAGGAAATTAAATCTATTTCATAACCTTGCTTCATATTATAATCAAAGGTAATTTCATAATGAAGGTATTCGAGAAATGATCATAAGGAATGTATTACCTTGTCAATGGAAGGGAGAATAAAATAGGTATATATATGAGAGACATATATAAATAATTTAGTAGAAATCTATAAAATAAATGTTTTCTTTTCATTGATTAAAATAATTTTAATAAGATTAAAATCATTCTTTAGTAAAATAAACTTTTCACCTTGAGTATGATCAAATGATATCAACTTATATGGAAACTAATTTTGAAATATCACAATGAAAATTTTGTGAGGAAAATACGATTTCTATTTAGAAAACAATTATTTATAATCTAATACATTCCCAAACATTGGAGAACAAATTTTTTTTGAAAATAATCCTTTAAACATAAAAAGGAATGTTTTAAAAATTCTATGGTCATGAAAGAGAAAGAGTTATGTTGATGCCAAATATATTAAAAAACAAATATTCTTTTCTCATTTTTGTAAGAAAATTCAAAAAGTAATTTTTTTGAAAGTGGAATGAAGATTAATTTTTATTTTTTAATAGTCCCATTAAGGATAAAATGTAATTTTAGAAAATAATTTTCAAACATTTTTGAAAACATTTTTATAAAATATAGATTTAGATAAAAAGGGATGTTAGATCAAAGAGAGAAATAAAGTCAAATTTTCTTCATAAATTACTTAAATAATTTAAAGTACCCTTTATATAAAAATGGTACTATTTTTTGAAAAAATCCAGAATATATAATGTAGAATAAAATGAAGCAATTTTATTATAAATTGATAAAACAAGATCCTTTAATTGAAATTCAAGCATAAAAAATCCTGATTAAAATGAGATTAAAGCATAAAACCTTACATCTTTGGTATTATTGAACCATAAATTACCATGAATGATGTAGATAAATTATTAAAAAATTATTCTAATTTATTAAGTATTCATGATATAGATTGTAAGGGGAAATTATATACACCGTTGAAAATAAATTATTCTCATAAAAAACACGATTATATACAAGGAATTTTGAGATGAAACCCTTGAAAAGTTCATATCATTGAGGTTGGAGTAAATAAAAATGGTGATTATATTTAGAAAATGATTATACACACAAATAAAACTTTAAATAAAGCATAAATTAATAAAAATTCATTTTTCATATAATTTTTCTATAATATAATCACCAAGGTAGTCATATAAACCAACGAATGGAAATTGATTCATGAAACCCCTTGCCTCAATTTCCCCTCTAGTTAAGAGATCCTTAACCTAATGTATAGTGGATTTAATAATTGACTTAAAAAATATCCATATTAATATTTAACATTCCATATATGATAATTTTATAACATCTTAGTACCCATTCATTAATAATCTTTCATTATCACTATTGTTTTTCTTGTTAATTACCTTATTTTCTCCGGAATTTTATATCATGAATGTTATGGATCCCAAACAAAGGATATAGTTACATAATATTAGGAATTATATTAATTGTATAAATATATATATATATATATATTTAATATATATTTCATTAGAATATTTATTGAATTTTGAAGAGGGAGAATGATTCACATCACTTTTTGAGATGATAGTTTATACGTATGCACAAGCGAAGTTATCATTTCATTAATGGTTGAAAGGGTAATGATCTATAATTTATATTATTTATCAATAATAAATATCTTTTAATATATATCACATATATTCATTAAAGTTATCATTTATTGTCTTCCACATAAATCATTTAGAAAAAATGAATCCCATCTCTTTGTGAGGTGGTACTTCACCGTATAAATGAACAACATTATCATTTATGAAATGGATGATAATTTAATAAATTATATGATTTATCTATTTTAAATAATATTTATTATTACATTAATATTTACTTGGATTTATTATAAAATGGCTTATAAAATTATTTTAGGCAATTATTGAAGTTTTTTGGGTAAGAATTTACTAAAATTGTGTTTTGAAGTGCTTTAAGAAGACGTGAGGGGGCATACTTTTATAAGTGGTTGAGAGATCACATATGGTTTTTTGAAAAGAAAGAATTACCCCCATCTTTTTATAATTACAAAAGGAACCTAAATAAAATAATTTTAAATATTATAAGATATATATTTAAAATATGATAAAAAAATAATAATTAGAATAGTTTTGAGTCATTTTAAACATTTATATTTTAAGATTAACCCCTTATAAATACATTTTTACCTAAAACACAGTAAATAATTTTTACTATTTTTACTATTCATCATGGAAAAAAATTAAGTTTACATAATTATATAATAAAATATATAAATAATAAATATATGGAATGAAATTTTCAAAATTAAACTTATAAATTTTAGAGAATTTATTTTTAAATTAAACCCTTAGTCAAGTAAAGAAATTAGTTATTGAAAAGAAAAACTTTCAAAACATTAAAAATATTTTATATCAAAATTAAATATGAATTAGATTTTAATTAAATAATTCAAACTATAAATTATATAATAGACCTAATTTTACTTTTAAAACAATAATAATATAAAATGGGGCTTGTAAATTCTTTACATGAAATGGAAGTTTTTAATAGAAATCAGTATTTTCCACTATTATTTTTAAAACTAAACTTTGATAAAAACGAAAACAAATAATCCTATGTTAATTTTGATATGATAACTTCAAGATAAGGTTAATTTTTTATAATAAATTCTCTAAAATTGGATAAAATTAATTTTAAATTATGTTTCCAAATCTTAACTAAATCGCCATTTTAAAAACTAGAGTTTCTTGTGAAAATATTTCTTTTTCATTTAAATGATTATTATTCTATTTCCAATCAATATATATTAATTTAATTTATTGTATAAATTTTTGAACCATATAATATTCAAAATTTGATTATCCATATCCATATCCACCCATTTAATATCTAGGTGATTATGGTTCATTTAGATTATATGTTTTGTGTTTCACAATATGTCAATGATATTGAATTTATTTAAAAATAAATTTATCCTAATGTTTTGGGGTGTCAAATTCTATTTTGAAAATGGTTTTCTGTTTTTTATATCCAATAAAACATGATTTTATTATTTTAAAATCGTGGGGTTTTACATGAGAACCCCCTAGACCCTCTGTTTTTGACAAAATAGAATGTGGTGAACCTTTATGGGATGTTTAATTGTGGGGGGTTTGAATATTTCAAAATAACTAATATCGTTTTCACCATTATTATGTCACACTAGCCTGTGAGGGGTTGGTTTCCAATGAAGTTTATTTATGGAATCAGAATCACCCAATGGTTCTTTTATATGTGATGACTCATGGGAAGACATTCTAAATGGAGGTGCTCATTGGGAAACTTGGACAATGATACTTAAAAAATCATATTGGTCAAAAGGATGGGGATTTGAGCTCATCGAAATCTTTTTGGGAAACATTTTCTTTTTCAGAGACTTTCTCATAGATTTATGATATGTTCACGAATCCTTTGTTCATTCCCATGTTTGATTCGGATAATCCATAATTAATGATTAATTATAAGAACACATTCATAATTATATGTATGTATTTGACATTATTCATTAATGTGGATATCTATATGTATTTTTGGTTCTCCATAAATGGAACCCTTTTACTAATAGACTATAGATTCTTATGTTGTTCATTTAAATGGTGCCTATTTTAAGCCATGTAGTGAGGCGTTTTGGAGTTTCCTGTCATCTAGGGAGACATAAGTTATTTTGATGTCGGGATAAGACCCATTAGATAGGCTTCATACATGTCCTCATGGAAGAAATCATAACCCATGTAATTTGGTTCAACATAATAGGACCCGTCACCTTTTAAGGTATTATGATGAGTACACAACAATGAAATTTAACATCATGGGTCAAGGATGTCCAGGAAAATTTTTCTTAATAAATGATGGTATGGGACATATACTGATGCATCCTAAGGGAATCACAATATATGTGGTCTCCCAAGAGAGAGAATGGCCTTATTAGTGATGTGACCTATTAATTATGATGATGAAAGTGACCTAAAAGGAATGTTCCCTCTAGTATGGATATGAATCTACTGGGAATATATCCCAAAGAACATCATGGTTAATTTGGGTGTTGTGTTTGGACCTAAGGGAGGCTTCCTAGGTATTCTAGTCAGTTGGGAATAAAAAACACACTTAGTTCAAAAGGATTGGGACATAAACCTATGGAGGAGACCCACATGAATCTAAGTTGAGGATTTCATCTATAGAGAAGGCCCATTTGACTAGATATGATTGGGGATTATACCATAAAGGAGTCCCATAAAGTTCTGGGATCATTCATATGTCATGATCACCACTAACCTTTATGCCCACATGAGTCATACTTAGTGTGAAGAACATTAGGAATAAGTAGGTCTGAAGATCAAATGATATAGTTTTTCCACTGGTGGATGGATAGTGGAGCACAAAGTGAGAGTGGGAGTGTTTTTAGTATTCCTATCTCCTATATTTTTTTTAAAAAAATTGGATAGCCACATATGATAATATATCTGGCTATGACCTAGGCCAAAGAAGAGAAGAAAAAATGTGGCATCCTACAAGAAATACTAGGGGATTACTTAAGGAGGGATTCATTTTTGGTTCCTAGGAAAAATAGCGGATTTCACATTACTCCTCAAAAGTAATTTAATGTGTGATCCCCTATCTCCCTGCCTGGAATGGGGAGGTCCATTTTAGAACCTCTAAGGTTGGGACCCTCATTACCACCTGAATATAGAATTGAAAACATTATGAGGGAACACCTTATCAAGGAGGTTACCATTGAGACTCATCTTACCATGGGTATGTCGACTTGAGAGGATAGACTGATGTATCTATTGATCTGATCATACTTTTCATGTGGAATTGGAATTGTCCTTAGAATGATGCCATTATATTGGTTTGTGGAGGGGTAATGTGGAGCCTTATGGTATGATAGAAGGAACTAATAGGATTTGGATAGAAGAACACCCAAGGATTACCCATTGCATATATCATGGTCTCATTCATGATGGGGTTATCTCCATGTATCATGTTGCAATGTGGTTTAGGGTACTGTCTACATAACATTGTGCTATGAAAACATGGGTTCCACTCACATATAATTTTACTATATGGGGCTCGGTTCTGCTAGTAGAATATTTTTCTACATGGACTTGAGTTCCTGCCACATAGTAGTTTTTAATACCAGGAAAGGATACCTCCACATAGCTTTTGGATACATGGGGAAGTGGTCTGTAAAAGAGACTTCCTATTATGCTTCGTGGTGTGGTGTCCGGGAAGGAGTCTTGGGTTTATAGATGGATATGTGAATTTAGTTTCTTCCTTAATGATATTCGATGGGTTTACCTGCTAGGATACCTCTCTAATAATTCTCCTCCATGGATTGAATCTTTTCGGCGTGTCCTTTTCTCTCTTGTTTTTATCGATTCCCCTTAGGGTATTTCAAAGAAGAATAGTGGAACCAGATATTAGGAAGGTTGTTCATCCATGGGGGTTCATAAGAATTAGTTTGTGGGAGACCAAAAAGTATGCCCTAGTTTGTGAATGATATCATTTATGGTGATGGAAAAAACCTTCAACACATACAAAAAAATTTCATTCAAGGGGTTGGTCATTTTTGGAGGATAGAAATCATTGTCAGTTCCCATGAACATTTCCCATTTGTGGGTTCAGTCATTCTCATATGATGGAAATATCATTATGGACCCACAAACAACATGGTTTCATTCACGGGGGTAAGAGATACCATCTCATTTTGTAATAAAATCCATTCTTGAGGTGATTCATGTAGTCGAGGAATTCCATGAGAAGTAGCAGTCCATGTTGCGATTTTTACTACATAGGACCACACCTTCCTTCACGGATTCACCCCCTTTGAATACTTCTTCCAAACTCTTATTTGGTATTTTTATTCCCTTTACCAAATTCTTGGAATCTTATTGTCCTACCATGAAGATATTTCCAGACATAAATAATGCCCTCAATCAGAATGGGCTCTAATCGGGATGAAGTGGAGGGAGTTAAAATGAAGAAACCTTTCTTGTTTGAACCACTTTGAAAACCATGTCATTCTCTAATTTTTCCTGATCTATGGGATCCAACTAACATAAATTTCCACTGTTTCTAGGGTTACATGGAGAACCCTATAAACTTTTTAACTCCTTTATTGTGACCCTAATTGTTTCTTAAGTCAAATGTGGCAGAGGCTTAGCGGGTGTAACTTGAATTTTTCTTAGGCCACCCTTTTTGGGTTTTCAAGAAAACAAGTTTTTTGATTTTTTATTTTGATTTCATAATTTTTTCTTAAACCATGCAATTCCTTAGTTTAGAAATATAGAAATCAACTTTTATCCTGGGTTCCCTTTTTGAATTTTTAAACTATTGGGAACTGTGTCTCTTTTTTTGGATAGTTTAAATTCTTTCCAATTCACTTAATGCAATTGGTGTTTTATGTTGAATATTTTTGACCATGAATAATGGGTTAATGATCCCAATAAAATTTTCTTGTTGGGAATAAGAAAATATCTTTTGGAAACATGAAGGGTGGAATTTTAGACCCTGATTTTGTGATTTATAAATCCAAGGAATGGTGTGGGACAATTATGCCATGTGTGACTATAAAAACAGTTTCCATTATATTGTTTTAAATGAGTACATATATAGGAAAATTATATCATCAGATGTATTTTGATTTGGTCTCTTGGCCATTTGTGTGGTATAATTATGTATATCCAACTTGGGAATATTGTTTATAGTAAAAAAAGGTGTCCCTAAGAAACTAACCCTCCATATCCAAGGGCTAGGTAGTATGTGAAAATTTTGAATCCTAAAGGCCATGAAGGGTTTCCTTTCAAGGGTATGATGTTTGAAAATGATGAGGGAATATTTACCATTTCTATCCATGGTGAGAAACTAATTATACAATAATTTACCTTGTGGGATAGCTATTTGGAGAATGGTGTAGTTTAATATTGTGATACTAGGACATGGACCATACATGTTAAAATCTTCTGAAAATGAAGTTCAGTTTTTATCATTTATGGTCACTTATATTTGACCAAAGGATAAATGATTCACCATTTTCATGGTAGTTTATCCAATAATATTCCATCTTCATTAGGCATGATGGGGAAAATTTTGTAAGCTTAATCTAGGGGTTTCTGAATCTAAGAAGAGGTATGGGACAAAAAAGAAATAGGGGTGTAGAGAGATAGAAGAGGTATCTCTTGATAAAGAATTTCTATTTGGATTACAAAACTTTTTTATAGGTAACTTATGAAAAGAAAACTGAGGAATAATATGTATAGCCAAACAATGGCATCATTAAGACACGAACCCTACATTTATGATGGCCTGGGGTTCATAGAGAATCAGACATAGTCAAACACAAAGTTTTGTATTCAAATGGAAATTTCCTAAATATGAAATAATAATTTCTTCTCAAAATTTCCCAATAAAGGGTAGAAATGTTTCCCCTATGCTGGTATGACCCATACATAAGAGGGAATGATTTTTTAATCGATGGGGTGGAGATATAAGGTATGGGTGTCACTATGTCTCTCATCAAAATGAGAATTAATACATATGTAGTTCTAGGATGGTTCCCCATGTAGGTCTAACACATTCTTTGGGAGGGGAAATTTTTATCTTTTATTTTTGATGGACCTAGGAGGAGACGTGGGAATCACTTCAAATCCTTTGATGGATGGAATGAAGACATTCCTAGCTGAAGGATGGTTTTCCCCCACATCGATCGAACTGTTGTGTGGGGAAAGGGGCATCATACTTTGAATTTGGGCTCACAAGTGGGATGAGATGTGTATTGGATGCTCCTATGAAGATCTAGATCGTGTATAGGAATTTGGGGGGGGTTCTTTTGTCCAGATAAGGATATAAGATTCATAGGTCAATACATATCCCATAAAAATAAGAATCAGGCTATACATAGTTCTTGTGATAGAATCCCCATGTGAAAGCCTTACCCATAAACAAGAAAATAAGGAGAATTTTTATCCTACGTCAGGACCCAAAATTTAATATTTGGGTGTCACTATGTATCTTTTGACAAATTATTGTAGTTCGTAGAAATCAAACCATTTAGTGTGATGCAATTAGGACATCAACCACACATTTTGTCATCATGTGGTAAGGATCACATGAGATCCTTCATTTTCAAGTCATAAAACTAGGAACATATGTCCTAAAAATTATGATTAATAAAGGACTCATCAGACTTGATTTTTTTGAAATTCCTCAGAAAAGAGGGGAATGAATATGTAAACCATGATCCCGAGGTTTCTTAGATCAAGATAAATGATATGGGTAAAATTCTATTTAGAATCCAAATATAGGGGAGGTCTCTACTGAGGAATAATTTTTCTTCGGTTGATAGGTTATTTTTGTGGGATAATTATGAAGAAATAACTAGGGAATATTGTGTATATTAAAGAAAATGTATCCTTAGAACACCGACCATCCATCCTTGATAGCCAAAGAAAGATAATGGAGGTATACAATTATATAGGAAACCAAGTATGATAAATGGATGAAATGTGCCATGATATGTAAGAAGCTTTTATAACATTATTGGCCATATATCATGAAGTTCCTTATATATATATGATTCATATTTAGGGGTACATTTTTTTTATCCTTGATAAATCCCCAAATGATGAACTTCAATTTGAGATCTACTATATAGATGATTTTTTATATACAGAAAATGAGGGACATTTTTTTGTTTACCCCATGGACAGGACTAGGAAATTAAGTATATGTGTCCCTACATATCTCATCAAAAATGATAATCAAGCCACACATAGTTCATGACGAATTTTGAGTTTAATATAATGGGGTGAGGACGACATCCATGCAGTTTAACATTATGAAGTAAGGACACATGTTCACTAACATAAAGTGGAAATATTATGGTTCAGCACAAGATTAGTGGTCTAGGATTCACTATAGATCATGAAATGGAAGGAATAAAGCCACATGTAGTTCTAAAAATGGATTCTACCATGTAATTTATTATTGTGCTGTAATGACATATTGTGTTCCTTTTGTGGTCTTATGTCCAATACTAGTGTAACCCTAGTGTGAATTGATTTTCCTTTATTATACATGGAATCCCTTATTGAAACTTTTATTTCCAAGTGATCTATACATAGTTTGAGAAACAATTAGTGATGAGGGTTTATCCCACCACACATAAGTGGTAAAAAAATCAAAGATAAAGAAATTTTAATTTTGAGGTTTCTAGATTGGGATGTTCGATTCAGGAATCAGTACACATTTCATTAGAATGAGAATTAACACATATAAAATTTTAAACTGGCTCCCCATGCAGGTCTATCCTATATATATAGAAAGGGGTGAATTTTCCCATTGATTGCTTTAATTGTTGCGGCTGGACCTGGTATTGGAGATCCGACATCACTATGTATCATGTGTAGATAGGAATCAAGCCACACATAATTCTAGAATCCCACGATGTTTTTTCTTCTTGTACTGAGGATATAAGTTACTTGACATGAAATAGGGGAAATATTGTGTCTCGAACTAGAATTGGATATCCGTGCCTCACTACGTATCATGTGTGAATTGAAATCAGGCCACTCATAGTTCTTGAGGGACCATGAAATGTAATTTCATGATGAAAGGATGTTCTCTATCCAGTTCAATGTCATGTGGTAAAACATATGTTACCCGAAAAATATATAAATTAGTATTTCATCTAGGACCATGATTAATGATATGGGTGTCACTACGTATCCTGCGATGATAGGAATCAAGGAAGACATCATTCTTGAGGAAGAGACTCCCTATGTGGATATGACTCACATGTAATGAAAGGGAATTTCATCTAACTTATTCACAGATCTAGCTCGTGTGTGATGAATATATTGTGAGACGATGCCTACTGTGTAGTTTATTGTAATGTTGTATGGATGACGGGGTCTTGAAATTATGGGGAAAATGGTTTTTGAGACCATTAAGGAACAAAATTCTGATTTGAAAAGAGGCCATAAGGCCAAAGGATGGTAAAAATCATCATATTGATGATGGTAAAATTATGTCTATGACTAATTCAAGAGGTCTCAATGTCACCACATATCCTGAGATGATAGGAATCAAGCCACACATAGTTTTTGAATATGGAATAATAGATGAATGATGTTTGGGGCAATGTCTTTTATGGAGAGGATAATATGATTCCATGAAATTTTAAAATTGTATAGTTAGGATATGATGTCATGTATTTTATTGTGTTATGAAATGAAAAAATATTTCCTTTTTTTAATGTTATACAAAAAATATCAACCATGTAGTTTAACCTCTTACAACTTAGAATATTCACCCTACAATTTAATTTCATGTGATTAGGATGGTTTACCATACTATTTAATTTCATGTTATTAGGAAGTTTATCATGTGATTGCATGAAATAATTCATTAGGAACCTCATGTTGGTGGGAGACATGTTTAGTTTTAAATACATCGAAAATAGATAATAGGTTCCATTGGAGTAGACCATGTGTATGGAATAAGATCCCTCTCATTTTGGTTGCATCATCAGAGGATTTTTTGGATATCAACAAATTCCTAAGTACCAACACCATCTCTCCTTTAAGGAAAGATCATAGGTGGACCATTTTGTGGAAGTGTCACATGATCTAGTTTTTTTGGACATCCAAATGATGCATGGAATGTAAGGTCTTCTCATTCAGTCAACCCAATTCATATCGTTGTTTTTGGGATTGATCATCTATGGATAAATGATCAAAAATTGAAATTCAGAGTGATGGAAATTTAACTTCAATTGGAAGGACTACATCTATCCATTATACTAATGAGTGCAGGGTTTCATTGGTGTGAATGTGTGTCATATTATAGTAAGCCCAAAAGTCATGCATGATCTTTTCCAACCCAATCTATTTATCCATATCTACCATCTTATAAAGTATATTCGATTAGGTCTTATGGAAGGCCTCTATCTATCTGTTATCCACTGCATTATAGTGGGATGAATAGTTGGAATTGATGTCATACTCCTGGTATAGACTCTCCAATTTAGAAAAATATATATTGGTTCTATTTTCTATCATTATTTTGTGAGGAACAAAATTGGTAATGATGTAGGATTTTATGAAGCTAATGATGTTCATTTCCCCAAATTCTTTGAGGGGTATGGATTCAGACCACATGGAGAAGAAGTAAATTATAGTGTAAATGTACTTGAACTACATGGCCGTAGCAAGAGAATATGGTCCTATGACATCCATTCCCCATAAAAAATGGAATGTAGTATATGGATGTGTGTAGAGACTCCAAGGGTTGCTAAATAAAGTTGGAATAAACCTGGTAGTGCTGATAATTCTTGGTAAATTTTGTATAATCCTGCATGATAGTTGACCAAAAGGTTCCATACCTTCAAATTTAATGGGAAAAATGAATCCTGACTAGTGGTTTTCACAGGCTCCAGTGTGAACATCATTCAGGTTAGTATTGGTATCTTCTCTATTAATGAACCTGAGAAGGACCCTGTCAAGGATTCTCTTATTGAGGAAATTTTGGTGATATGTGATGTCATATAAAAAGATATAATTTCTCATTATCAGATTTTCTATTTCCCATCTCTGTCTAGTGGTAGTTCTTTATTTTGATGGTAGTTCACAATGGGAATCATCTAGCTAGTTGTAGGACTGTATGGTTCGAGGATGATAATAACTTCATTGATATCTTTAAATTAGTCTTAGAAAAATTGTGACCATCTAGTGGTGTTCAAGGATAATAACTTTTTCATCTCAGTTTGGATATTCTAGACTTATTCTTACATTTCTAGGGTGTCTTCTTGGGAATTTTTTGATTGTGGGACATGATTCAATGTAATATCCAAATGGAATTACACCATTAATCGTCAATCATGGTTTAAAATGAGGATTAACTCTTCCATTTGATGGAATATGCACCGTTGACTTTCTTGATGAAAAATTATGATTCACCTTTTATATTCAAGTGATTAATTTGTACTTGATGTTCTACATACATCCTTATAATGTGAGCAGAATATTCTTCTTCATTTTTTGTGAACCCATATGATAGTAGGAAGGTGTAAGTTAGGACTACCTTTGTTGAAAAAAATGAGCATGACTCCTAGCACCACTTTGTTGAGATTTGGGGTATTCCATAATCATTCTAGTTGGGCTTATGGATTCACCGTTGAAATAAATAACCCATATCTTGTTTTCCTCTTGAATAGACAATACTTCTCCATCAGGTAATTCTATATCCAATTAATTCATTACTAATGAGTGGTTCTCTTCCAAAATGTATGCTATTGCATAGACTGGCACTGCTTTATGAGGAAAACACATAATTTCAAACTACAATAGGATGAACATACACCATAAAAGATAGCCAGTAAATATTGGACAGTGGATAATTAATTTTAGTGATTTTTTATAAGAGACCATATGAACCTCATGATGTAGTAGGTAGTTACTCAATTTCTAGAATGAAATGATTAGCACGTAACAACTCTTCTTGATATCTAATTAACAAGTCTCATAATCGATCATGGTTTAGATGAGGTAAAATAGGTTGTTTTAACTATAGTTTTCATTGTTTTTTATGAAGATGGTTCCATGTGACCACTCTAAGGATATCACAAACATAATAATATGACTTACTTTGAATGGAAGCTTTAACACTGGTCTGTTCAAGAGATATTTATTGAGACTGTCAAATGATTTATCATAATCATCTGCAAACTAAGGGGCCCAAAAGAGGTGTCTTATTCATATTATCTAACTTTTTAGATTTTATTTTATCCTGAACATCCATACATGAAGGTGAGGTCTGGATATTTGGTCATTTCATCATTTAGTAACTTTGTGATTAGGACTGGAAATAATCCTTTCAGACAGTGCTGGTTGATATATCTAAAATCAATGAAGTGTATGATTTTATCATTCTTATTTTTCATAGGGACAATATTATCTAACCATTTAATATATTTGACCTCTATAATGATGTTGGATCTAATTATATTTTCAAATTTAGATTAAATTTTTACAGCATGTGTTGAGTACGTCATTATGGATTCCTGTTTAAAGCCTAAGCATCCCAATAGTTATACTGGAAGATGAGTGGTCACCCTGAGACTGAGGACCCATATTTCTATGTAGTTTATAGTGAACACACCCTGATGATGCTTCAAGAATTAGGTATATACCTATTTCTCTTCATAATTTATGGTTGCACATATCAAATTGTGTCAAATGCCTTCTTATATAACCAGATTTATTTCTTCGAGTTCATCAATGGTGGTAGAAAATCCCTCCTAAAATGATGGAGGGGAATCCCTAAGGTCTACCTCCTCCTCCTATTCATCTACTTCATCTTCATTTTATTCCATAGGGGGATAAATTAGTGTGGTAAACTCTTCTGAGTTATGAGAGGATTCAATATATTAATATTGAAAAGAATAAGCGGCTTCCTCTGATCCAACTAATAGTGAGAGATTTCCCTGAATCTCTTGAAAGGATGGGGGATGAGTTTAATAATCTTATTTGGTAGATGAGATGATATGTTATTCCTCATATGATGAGGAAAATAATTTTGGGAGAACCGGTGATGGAATGAAGGTGTTTTCATCTGAGATTTCACCATTTTTTCGGGAGTTAGAAAACTTCTCAACACTACTAGACTCTTTCGTCGTGACTGAAACCAAAATGATTTCTGAATATGCATCTAAATTTGGACTTATATACTCAAAATGATTGATTATTAACACATATTCCTTTCGGATCTATTTGAATGGGTTGACTAGGATCATTTCCAAACCATTTCGGGAGGTGTCCCAAGAAACACCATCAATTTGAGGCTATTTCCCTTCCCTGTGATAGAGTCCTACATCGATTTAATGTGACTCATAGGATTACAACTTGGATTTATCAGCGTTAAACGTCCCAGTGTTTCTATTAATGTATAATTTTATTCATTAATGGTATAATGAGATAATTGATGCATGTTGATGCAACTAGGGACTTCCTTACAATACATTGAAGGTCGTATCCTTCCGAACAACTAGAAATTATGTTTCGAATACAATGTCTAAAAACTGAGACAAGAGATTGATTTGGTGCAATGAACATTGCTCTATTTTTTCATTTCCAAGAAGTGTCAAATAAGAAAGGTTTAGGTTATTTTTATTGTATCTTATCTAGAAAAGTGTATGCGGTGGAATAAAATGAACTCTACAACCATTGTTAATGAAATATTTTCAGACCTTGACACCATCTATCCTACTAGACACATACAATGGTATGATGTGTCCCTATATAACATAATATTCATCATGATTTGTGAAGGATATGAAAATGCAAGACTCCATAGGAGTAGTCTCCATCTGATAGACCTCAGCAGCATAAGCTTCATCTTCAAACTCCTAGGGTCTTATAGAAGCCAATATGAGTGCTTTTCTAAGGTATTTTGAAATGATTAGGGAATCAGGGATCAATTGTTGGGCCTGTAACAAGTCTAATTGATTTAGGATGTTATACTTTTGTTTTAAATGCTTTCACATCCCAGTGTGTGTATTCTCTTTCATAAGTCCTTTTGGGTACAAAGTATTTTATATATATGGATCAGCTCTCGAAATAGGAGTTTAAGGTGCTCCTGTCCTTGGTGGGTTAGGCTAAGCAGGTCTCCATGCATGCTAAGGGTGATTGGAAACTTCTACCCACATCCGATTTATATTCCATATTGATTGGGTCAAGGTGTATTTTTTACATATTTAAGGGGTATTTTCCTTCTCCTATTGGACTCACTAAATAAATGTTCTATGATTTTCTGCAACATTCAAAGTTTGACTTGGGACATGGCCTAAATTTGGGTCTCGGTTGCAACTGCCCTTTCCCTGGTATCCTTAACTCCTACAATATCATCCTCTAGTTACCCGATCATGTAAAGGAAGACTAGGTTCATATAAAGATGTATCATTGAATAAGGGATCCATTAAATTAATGACATTAATGAAACCAAATATTAATTCTTCATCTGATGATGAATTTTTCTAGATGATCATTTCTGGTGGTTCCATTTAGAGGGTTGGTGCCCTTTATTTCAAATGTGAGGGAATGTAGTCTAAGATAGTCAAAGAAATAATTGTATTTTATATAGATTATTTATTTTTCATTTTCTTCAAGAATTTCTAGCGAATCTTCTTTTTGAAACGCTGATTTTTGGTGGTTTGTGGGGCCGGTGACATTTGTTGTATGCAGTAGAAGCATCTAAGTGTATATTTTTTTGTTTATATATTCCAAGATAATGACATGTGTTTTTTTATTATATTTGAATTCATCAACCATGTAAATTTTATTCCCTCTTTCTAATAACTTATTTCCACTCATATACTTTGAGGAAGTAGCAAAAATAGACACTACACGTGTTGGAGGTTTTCCTTACAGTACTTTTCCATTGTCCACTATTTTTAGGCTGTATTTGAAGAATATAAATTCTTGGATGGTGTGCCCTAGTTTTCTTTGATGGAGAAATAATTTGGATGGTGGTCACGAACTACCTAGTCAGGCCACTTGGGCTCTATTAGGTGGAGTACATCATTATCCATATTGGCTATAAAGTATCCAGAAACATGATCAACTCTAAATGAGTAAATTTTTTCCATAACTTCCCAAATTGATTCTTTTTGGGTCCCATATCCTTATCTTGGTGTTTTGAGGGTTTTTGTTGTTTCCTAGTGGGTGATCCACAATATGGTGCTGGTTTTAGATTTAGGGCCAACATGAAGGTTGGATTAACTTTGAGGGATGTCACCTCTTCCTTTCCTTCACTTTTTCCCGGGACTAGTGTTGCTATTAGGGACTTGATCTTAGTTTTCATTATAGAATATCCCATTGTTTGTGAAATTGAGGAGAAATACAAAAATACACCTATTTATTTCATTGGAATAATTAGTGTATATAGTTTTTCATAAAGGTTCTCTATCAAAAGACATAGAAGACCCTCTTAATGAAGTGATATGTTCAGAGAGTAGGATGTCCATTTCCATCTAGAAATGAAATCAGAGACTCTCTTAGTTTCTCTTTGTTTTTAATTTAAGAGATTAATTATTCCTATCTTTTTCTACATTGAGTTGAAAAAAATGAGGAAAAGTGGATGAAGGTCCTCTTATCCTATGATTGACCGAGCTGAAAATATTGTGTTCAATATGAAGGCCAGAACTTTCAAGGTTCACACAAAGCATCTGATTTTCACTGCTTCTTTTTTCTCTATAGTTCCCATCATGGGATCACAATGGGATGAAAATTTCATCTGATGTTGTTTCATATCACATTAACCATTAAATATAAAAAACACATGGCTCCTAAAATCTGGCGGGGGTAGGGTGTCCTTCACCAATTTAGGGACATGTTTATGTTCTAGATTTATTAGTGCATGACACTCCTCCATGACCTCTAGTCATTCTAATAATTTCTTGATGATGTTGATAATAAATTTATGGATATTTGGTAGAATATGAGATTTAAAGGAGCATCAATGGGAAGGAACTGATATACCAGTTTTACCATTATTTATGGCTGATATCTGGACCGGGTCATCTTTTGTTGATTTCCTTGAATCCATTCTAGTTGTGTCCCTAATGGAGTGAAATATTAATTTCTTTCCATGATAGGTTCTTGGTAAAATAATGGTCTAGAAGCCAAGTTGGGTGGATTTATTGGCCCTAATTCAGTAATCAGGATGGACCCTGGATGGTGAGGTACTCATGTTGGGAGTATACGTTGAGGTTCTTCACACTGATCATATTCGGTATAAATGCTACCTTGAATAAAAACAACATTGAGACTTCTAAACTTTTTCATTTCTTCATACTGATGAGTGTATTTCTATTTTAGTATAATTAGATCACTCAAAATGAGAGGATAAGGTGGTTTGTATACGGCCTTGACTTTATTATTTTATTTAGTAGAGATTATCTGATGAGTTAATGAGGGATTTGTCAAGGGAGATCCCAAATTTAGTGTGATTATCTAACTTTGGGTATATACAACTTCATTTTTCTCTTTATGGTCCATGTTACCGATCATACCATGATATCCTTTATCCTCTATATTCTTATTATTTGGAGTTTCATATTCATGATTGAACTCCATGACTTTCACTGATGCGTAATGTGTTGGGGGACTCACATATATTATTGAATGATAGAAGGGTGGTCTATACCTTTTTTTGGACTTCTCCCTTCCTTTTAAATATTCCCTTAAATATTTTTAGAAAAGAGTGACTCGGAGGGACCCTCCATGTATCCTGGTCATAAACCTCCCTCCTAGGGGAAATGGGTCACGATATAGGATGAACAAGGAGACCTTACACATTATTTTCTTTTTATAGTCATAAAAATACATATTTCCACCAAAGGGTAGGTTAAGGAAAAAATTTCTCCATACCTATAAGATAGGTTTACTCCCATTCTTTTGCTGTTGTGCCTTAACCTGAGTTTGTCAGCCATGAAGGGGAATTTTATGTAAAAAATATCTCAACCCTATAGGAATGAGATGGTATTTTACTGTGGTGACTGCTACTACTATTTCATATCTCTTGATTCAATGAATTCTAAATCAATAGGTATCCAGGTACAATTCTAGGTCTATATAAGAACTTATTTATTCTTAGTAAATTCATTTTCCCTAATGATTTGATTCCATTTAGTAAGAATCCTGCTTAATGTTCTCATTTTCCTAGTTCAGGAGTTTTTTGATGGATTGATCTCATTGGGATTGAGTCTTTTGAGAATTATGCAAGGATAATTATTGTTGAGTTTCCCATCTTTCATGATCATGGGTCTTTCTTAATAGATTCCATGGAATGATTACATTACTAGATTTCATTTATAACATGTTCATCTAAATGGAGAATCGGGTGAAATGTAAGTATCTGTGTTCCCCCAATCCCTGGATATGAACACCTGGTTGGGAATCCATAACTTGAAAACTCAAATCATGTAGTGCACTAAGGTATGTCTATTGATGATCTTTTAGAAGCTTCTATTATCATGGTCACAATGCATATGGGAGGGATTCCACATCAAATTGATGATGAATATCTCCCAATGTATTGATATGGTAGGCATACTCATTGTAATACAAAAAAAATATCTTTTAAGTGGAAGAGAGTAGTCTAGAAATTAAAATGGATGTTTTCTATGAATTCTTATAAAAAATCCTTTGGAATGTTGAACTAAGAAATGGTTGATGGCCCAAAAAGAATGGGTATATAATCACTTTCAAATTGTCTTACAATGAGAAGAATATCCTTTTGTTATTATATTAGGGAATCATATACATGGTCATCCCAACATGAGAAATTCTTGAATGTTTTTTCAAAAGAAGTAAGGCTAATGGGGGCTTCACTGGAATAGGAATGGCATAGAGGTGGCTTGGAGGATGAGAATTTCCTCAGTCCATCTTTTAGTTGAGAAAGAATGTCACTTTTCATTTATAGGGTATATTTCACAACTGGCCCCATCATTCCAATCACCATAGAATATGAGGGATTTATTATATTTTACCTTTCAAGGGGGAAATTATTAAGAAAATGAAAATTCATTGTTGGGAGGAAATTCATAGTGGAATATATCATGGAGAGGACTATCATAATAACTTGAAGTCTAAATACATGGATAATTTCTACAGCTTATACCCTGGGGAGAACCTTCAACAGAGACATTAATAATGGTATGACCATATAAATGAAATGAAACATCACTGTAGGGAGGAACATTGCAGTGAATTCCATAATTATGAGTACTACAATCATATATCAACGTCTGAATGTAAGGAGAATTTATGATGAATATACCCTAGGGAGGAACTTTAGGGAAGATAGTAACAACGAGAGGACCTTCTTACTAAAATGAAAAGTCACTAGAGGGAGAACCTTCATAGTGGATGCTACAATATTGAGGAATACCATCATAGCTCGACATCCGAATATAGGGAGAATTTATCTAGTGTATACCTTGGGGAGGACCTTCCAGGTGGTAAATAGAACTAGAAGGAGATTCTTACTAAATGAAATGTCACTACATAGAGGACCTTTGCAGTGAATGTCATCAGGGTGAGGACTACCATCATAGCTTAACATCAGACAGAAGGGAGGATTTTTATAGTGTATACCTAAGAAAGGAATTTCTGGAAGGACATTATTAATGGGAGGACGTTCTTGCAGAAAAAACGTCAATGAGAATGGACCTCTGCAGTGAATTCAATCATGGTGAGGACTACCATCATAGCTAAATGTCTGACTGTAGGGAGGATTTTTTCAACATATATCCTAGGGAGGAACTTTGGGGTGAGAAACATTAAGGAGATGAAAATATTATCATTTGAACTTATGGACCCAAGGTGGGATACCCTGAGGCTCATCAGAAGATAGGATCTCATGACAGATCAGTTTATGCCTACAAAAAAAGCCTTTTTGGAAGCTCTGGGGAGGACCTCCAAAGTTGTTGGTAACAATTTTGTAAGGAGAAAATTCACAACAGCTACTGCCACTTCTGTGTTTTTTTATGATTTTTGAAGGATCCTAAACCACCACTTATAGATGTTTTATGGTCTCAAGAACTCCAGATTTCAGTAGATAAGGGTTATGAGGATTCTCCTCATTTTCTAATTTCCTTTCGCATGATTTTTTAGGTTCTCTCTAATGGGTGACTGAGTCTATTCAATATAGGTAAAATCCATCATATACCTATTTATATTCAAGTGGCTCCCATCGTTCTACTGGGATACGCTGATAAGTTTCTATAATTATAGGAGATATATATGCCTATCCTAGAGCGGCCACCAATGTGGATCAGTGTATACCAGTTTGAATGTGTATTTATACCCAATCCAGCTATGTATTTATAACATAATATTTATAGTGATCCTCATAGATGGGAGTGGGGATTCATGTCTACACCTGAGTTACAAACTTCTTACATAGATGAGTCACCTCATTTGAGGAGTAAGGGTTTTTTGCATGAATACATTATATTTATGCTGACATGATCATGTCATGGAATGTTTATAAGATATGGTAAGTAATTGATGTCTATCCCTCCATCATTTATAAGATATCTTATGAGGATTCCTTGGTGGGAAT
Organism: Viscum album; assembly: GCA_963277665.1. Taxonomy (NCBI): domain Eukaryota; kingdom Viridiplantae; phylum Streptophyta; class Magnoliopsida; order Santalales; family Viscaceae; genus Viscum; species Viscum album. The sequence continues at coordinate 856,262,964 of OY728158.1, read as the reverse complement.
AATAATATATTCCCATTCTAGTGTTGGATTAGGGTTATGTTCATGCTCTTGATTTTTTTTCCAAGATGTGTCAAATAGATTATGCAATTTCAACTGTATTTTCATGGTAGGATTGATGTTACATAGAATTAATTTTAATATACTTATTGATCACCTTCATATTGTATTAACAAGTTTTTTTATGAATCTATATAAATTTTCATGTACTTTTAGTTTTCCTCCATGTTTTCCAAGTGTGATTGATGTGAATGAATAGGAATTTTCATCAATTTGTTGATGTATTTCACTGGAAGGATTATTTAGTTGGGACAAGGATAACAGCCACTTCTAGATTTTTTGAACATCAACCTCCACAAGCCACTTTGGGGACTGATATTTCATGACATCAACTCGGTCTTATGGGCTGATGTCATTTTTAGGGTGAGAATGTTGGGATGAATGATGTTGATGGTGATTACTTCCTACAAGGGACCATGGGTGGGACATCTATATTAATGAGATAAAGTAGCTGTTGAAAACTGCATTAGCCTCCCTAGGGTAAGGGAGGAACTCATCATCATGTTTTGGGGATATTATCTTGAAAAAGTTGGAGATATCAACTTGGATTGTCTGGTTCTGGATCATCAACCATCACAATGCAGATGGATGGTGGGTCTTCACCAGTGGGAGGGTCTATCTATCTACTTACACGGTTTGGAGTGTACCTTTATGGTAGAACTCCCTATCTAAGGTATTTGAAACCCAATATTGAAGAAGTTGGGTGGGAGATGAAATCCATTGTTTGGTCGAGGACCCATCCTAAATAGTGGATAATTTATGTGCCCAAAAGAACCAGTGAGATGCCATTGGATTGAAGATATTTCTAGTAAAAATTTCTTAAAATATATGGAACAAACACAAACAAGAATTACCCATCAAAATATCATTTCCAAAAATGAACGTATGCACTATAAATCGTTTTGTTTTTCCCTCTTTAAATTTCATATCGAAAGGGTCCTGATGGGTGGGTGACACCATAATATTGGTTAATGACTTAAATATGGTTCACCATTTTTGTTTCTAATGAAAAGAATCACGGTGAAACTTTATTTTATGATTTATTGTTGGGGATTTTAATGTTTTATAATCATTTATATCGGGTTCTCCATTCTTATCTTGTACCAGTTTTTGAAAGGTTAGTTTCCTATAAAGTTTGATCATGGAACTAGAAACACCCATCATTTCTCATAACCATGATGAATTATTGAAAAACATTCCAAAGGTAGGTTTTCATTGGGTAACTTTTCCAATGATACTTATCAAATTACATTGGTCAAGAGTATTAAAAATAGGTATCATCACAAGTTTTTCTGGGGAACTATTTCATATTCTGGGACTCTCTTATAGATTAAAGATATGTTTGTAAATCATTTGTTAATTTCATAGTATGACATAGATTAACCCGAATTAATGATTAATCATAACAATGCATTCAAAATCATCTTTATGTATCCTAATTTCTTCATTGACAGGGATATTAGTATATTTAAGAGATTATTCATCAATAGTTCTATTTTACATACAAACTAGAGATTATTTGCTCATTCTTTTGGATGATACTAGTTTAAAGATATGTGGTTAGGTTATATGAAGTTTACTATCATCCCTGGATATGGAATTTGTTTTGATGTTCGGATCTGTTCCATAAGATGGTCTTCCTAAGTATACTCATGAAAGGAATTATGACCCTCGTACTCATGGGACACTTAATAGGAAATATAATCATTTAATGTCATGTGACGAGGAATATATCAAGAATTTTAATTCCATGAAGCAATAACAACCTAGAAAAAGATGCTTGTACAAAGATAGTGTAGGGATTATGTCGAGGAGGCCCAAGAGACCTGTAAGAGATGTGTTATCATAGGAGAGAAAATGATCTTACTATGGATGTAACGTGATGAGGATGGTTATGAAAGGGACCCAAAAGGAACGTGGACCTCTCAGTTGGATATGTCCCTACATAGAATGTGGCATGGGGAACATTAAGGCGAATCTAGGTGTTGGGTTGGTACCTTAGAGAGGCTTCCCATGTTTCCTAGTTATTTAGGAATCAAAATACCACATAGTTAAAAAGGGTTGGCACTTAAACCTACAGAGGAGGCCCACTTGAATTGATTTTGAGGCTTATATCTATGGAGAATTCCCATTTAAGTAGATATGATAGGGTATTATACCACACCCAAGGCCCATGAAGGTTTGAGATCTTCTGGATGTCATGATCACCACTAACCTTTAAGACCATGTGAATCATTCTTGGCATGAGAAATGTGAGTAAGTAAAAGATATCAATATCACATGATCCACTTTTTCCACTGGTGGACAAATGATGGAGTGCAACGGGAGAGGGAGAGATCTATGAGTGTTCCTATCTCCTCTATTATTTGTGTAACTGGGATAGTCTCATTTGGTGATCTATCAGGACAAGATTTGTGATGGAAAAGAGGATAAAAAGTGTTACCCCCCACAAGAATGACTATCAAATTATTCAAAGATGGATTCTATTTTTGTTCCTAGGGATGAAATGAGGATAATCCATTACACCTCAAAAGGAATGGTAAGCATGATACCCTCTCTCTCCTCATAGAACAGGGAGGTCCACAGTAACACCTCCTAGGTCAAACCCTAGCTACAATGACAATGTAAACTTGAAAACATTACGAGGGACAACCTATTGATAAGGCTACCACAGAGACTCTATTTACCATGAGTATGAAGACTTGATAGGACAAACTGATGTGTCTGATGATCTGATTATATATTTTAGGTGTATTTAGAAGAGGAAATTCCCTGATACTGTTAGACTTGTTCATGGAGGCTCCAATGTGGGTTCTGATGGTAAAACAGGAGGAAGTGATGGGTTTCAGAGAGAAGAACACCCAAGAATTCCCCATTCAATATAGAATGTTCTCATGTGGGATGGGGTTCCCTCCGTGTACAATGTAGCTATGTAGGTGAGGGTATTATCTGCATAACATTATTCCACATAGACCTTGGTTCCTCTCACATAGAATTTTTCGTTATGGGATTAGGTTCCACCCACATTTCTTTTTTCTATATGGGAACGAATTCCTCCAACATAACATTTTTAAACAAAAGGAAAGGATCCCTTCACATTTCTTTTCACTACGTTGGGTGGTGGTCTACAAAGGGTCTTTCTACTTGTTCTCTACAATGTGGTGTCTACAAAAAAAAAATTTGGGTTTGTGGTTGAACACATGAATTTAGTTTATTATTTAATTTTAGGTGGTGTGTTTACATGCCAGGATCACTCCCTACAAATTCCCCTATGTGTCTCGGCTCTTGCCCATGTGTCCTCATCTCACTCTCTTTTCTCAGTTCCGCTCATGAACATTTATATAAGAAAGGAAGAATTTGATGCTAGGATGCTCGATTGTCTGTGTTGTGCCATAGGTATTCATTAGCAGGATCCCAAAAAGGAAGTCCCAATACAGGAATGAATTTTTTTGATGAGATGAAGAATAATTTCAATTCCCATGAAAAATATTTGTTTTTGGCATCAGTCATTTGTGGTGGATGGAAATCATTGTTAGTTCTCAAAAAATATTCTTGTTTTATGGGATGATCATTCATGATAAGAATAAATCACTATTCGACACCACAAATGACTTGGTTTCATTCATGGGGGTCGGCGGTACAATCTCATCCCATCAATGACACCATTTGTGGGGTGATTCATGGAGTAGTGTAATTCCATGCAAAGTGGTTGTTCACCCAGCATTCCTTCACGACTCCTCTCCCTCTGACTATTTCTTCTAAAACTCTTATTGGGATTTGTTTATTCCCTTTATCGGATTCGTGGAATCCTTTTCTCCTTCCATGTGGATTTTTCTGCACTCAACATCCACACTTTTGGATTTGGAATAAATCATGCTTAGTTTTTATTCATCACATGAAATATAAATAACTACAATGATAAAATTTTAGGTTATTGGGAAACTAGTAACATAATACCTCATTAACCTATACTATACTATAAACTTTTAATGAATAATTCATTATTGGACACATATAAAATGATCAAACCTTCTTTATCACAGATAATCACATAGTGAAGTAGGGAAACATGGGAAAGGAGTGAGCAAAAATTCATATTAAGGGGTAAAAAATTCCTAACAAGTCTACATATCATAAACAACTAGGATTCATGATAATCTGAAAAAATATATGATTAAAGGAGAATGAGCATGAAACCATTATGTATGAAAATAATTAATGATATAATTATCATAAATCATGGTATATAAATGGGGGGGGGTGATGTTATAAGAGTAAATAATCATAAATTGGAATAAATGATAGAGACATGACATAAGGTATAAGATTCCATAGAAACATGTAAATCATGAAAACGTCATAATGTGGAATTAAAATAAGAAATTTCATCCTAAGCATGGGTCAAGGATCACAACTAAGAAATTCTAACATTGATTTCCTAGAACACACATAAAATGTGAAAAAAACTATCATCATATTAATGCATAAAAAATGTAAGAAATCATTAATAATAAATTGTGAATAAAGCTAGCATCATGTTCACGTATAACATTATGAGTGAGGCCTACATCACATTGCCTGAACAAAGTGATATCATGTGATATTAAGCATTAACCAAATAATTGGGTGGGAGGGGGGGCTATATAATTATACTTCCACAAAGTACATCATAATACATCATGTATATGTGTGACACTTGAATATGGGAAATAATCACAAATCCAGTAAAAATCATAATAGGATTATCTATGAATATAAAATGGGTATCAAATAAAATAAGGTAACTCTCTTATTATATTACCTTTAAATAAAGATAATGATGTATAAGGTATTAACACCATATAGAATAAAGGTTATATGGTCTTGATAATAATGTTCCCAGTTAAATGAATATATGGAAATCTAGGTAAAAACTATTCCATAAGAAGACTAAAGCAAGGGAATTAAAAATGGGAAGGCAAAGAAAATGAGGTAATGTTAATGCATAGTTTATAATAATGAATGATTTAGTCAATGAATTATATTCATTTTATTTATATTTCATTACCACCACACCACCCATATATATGAACTTTGATAAAGAATTAGAGGATAATTTGAAATAATGTCCATATTTGAGAAGTAAATCATTCAAAAAAATACAAAATAATAAATTGATAATGAGGTGACTATAAAATATAATTTATATAGATGAAAATCATTTATTGAAATATTATAAATTTTATATATTTTAGTAAAAATATTAAAATATTTTTTTATAAAATAATGAAATTAAAGGAAAAATTTAATCATTAAGGATGAATTTAAATGTAATAAAATGTTATTTTTAATAAAATTACAGGTTATTAAAACATTTAATATAAATTAAGATATTTAAAAAAATCTTGATAATGATAGTGAGGAAAATAGAAGGAAAATCTTGAAATAGGTTTTTGTAAATTCTATTTATTCTTTCATGCAAAAAAAGAAATGTGTTACTTTACAAATACTTTTAAAAGCTCTATAAAAATATTTTCAATAAATTTATTATTAAAAATTCCCAAAAATGGAATCATTAGAATAAATACACTTAGAATTGGAGAAATTAAGAGGAGATGACCTGAAGAATGTATGTGTTTCTTTTAACACCTAGAGATTTTAAAAGTAGAACATCATATTTGATAGTGTATCTGACACACACCACAAATATTATAAGAGAATGTAACACCTTGATAATTGAAAACATATTTCATTAGATTAAATCTATTTAATAGATTTTAATTCATGCAACACTGGGTTTAAATGAAATACCATACTCCATTTAAATATTATTATTTAAAAATGTCTATTATAACCTAGTCGTTAAGACGGAAAGTACATATAATAATAACTAAAATATGGAACTCATATGTTTTAACCATATATAAAATAAAATATGTGGTTATCTATTTATTATAAGAACCATTTGTATGAAAAAGAATTGTTTTCTGAAGTTTTAGATTTTTCTGAATGGTGGATTAGCCACGCTTTGTAAACATATTTTAAAATTAATTAATAACAATATTAGAAAATTTAATGTGAAAAATAAACTTCATTTTTTAAATATATATTTAAAATTATCTTTAGGGTAATATTTGATAATTTTTTTAAAATTTGAATTTTTTGATGAATAATGAAAAATACTAATTTTTTATTTAAAACTATATTTTCATTTATATTATTTAAAAAGTTAGATTAAATTTAAAATTAGGTTTAAAATAGAATTAGTTCTATTATATTTCAATGTAAATAAAATATTACAATTTAATAAACATCATTATTAATTTTTAAATTAAAACATTATATATTTATGAAAATTTTCACATTGGAAAACTTATCATTCTTCACGTCTATAGTTTAATTTTAAATTTAATTCAGACAATATTATAAATTTAATATAAAAAATGGATATAATATTTTTAATCATAATAATTTATATTTTATAATAATACTAACATAATGTTTTACCACAATTGGTAATGAAAATAGTAAAAATTAATTACCTTGGTTTTGGTAAAAATGGGATTACCGGGCGTTAAACTAAGAAGATAAGGATTGATAATGTCAATTTATTTTAAAAAACCATTTTCAAGAAAACGATATAACTTATATCCTATAGTCTCTGATAATAACATATTTTTGAGTATTGTTTCATGAGAAAAACATGTGTATCACTTTATCTTTTCCAAATTTCCATTTGTGTCCTCTCCCCCACATATAAAAGGCCTCCCCCTCTCCTCCTATATTCCCAACTACAAAAACATTTTTTTCATATAATAAATTCAAAAATACCACCCTTAATTGTCTCCATACTTATTAGAGGCTTTAGTTTTATTATAAATCCCTGCTTTTAAGTATTCAGGTGTAAATCTAAAGAGTCTCTCTGAAGAAGATGTAAAATTTATAAACATGTGTATTTGTTTTATTTATTCTACAACCTCCATAAAATATGTTCAATGATGATTATATAATGACACTAGTATATTATTAATACTTATATTTTATTTTTTAAAATTTATATCCCATATCCATCTCTACATCCATAAAATTGAAAATGAAACCGTCAATCGTGTGTACAGAGGACTACTGCATCACGTACCAATGTAAATCATTTTCCATCACTAGATATAAAGGCTAGATATAATGATGGATTAAAAATATTTATATAATATTTATGACATAAATATATTTATATAACAATTATATCACATATAAATCCATAAATTTCATTTTATGGGGGATATGATAACGTCGCTCGTGTGTGTGGTGGAATACCTCCTCATGAATAAATGTGATTCATTTTTCTATTACACATTACATGAAATTTAGTAAGGGTAAAGATAATTAATATTTTTTATATTTTTTATCTAACCATATTTCTATAAAAACACTATCCCATATGACTTCTTTCCATTCAATGCATTTGAAAATACTAACTTCGCTCGTGCGTACGTGTGGACTACCACCTCCACATGGTGATATTAAATATTTTTCAACATATTTAGACATGGATGGTAATAATGATGTATTTTATGAATATAAATTATATATATATTAAATAATAATTATTCTGGATATATTAATTTATATTTCTTTTGATTTCATTCTATCCGTCGAGAAAAATGATAATAGTGTTCTTGCGTATTATGACCTACCGTCTCCATAATCGGTGTAATCTATTTTCTACATCTAACTTTAATAGATTATTATAAATACTTATATAATGAATCTATATGATATTTATATTAGTTTCAAAAATAGTTATATGATCTAACCATAAATGAATAATAAATATTGAAATTACCAAACTAAAACAAACATGTAAAACGAAACAATTATCATACGAAATAGTAATTTTAGAAAATAATTGTAAATAAATTGGTGATAAAATACTATAAGTAAATATAATATGGTATGATACATATGATTATGGTTTTATATTATATTTATAATAAACTTATTTTTATTATAATAGAGTTTCAAACACATTCCATGGAATTAGAACTTGAGGTAAGGATTTCTCGTCTCACTATTACTTTAATGAGACATATTCCATATTCACCATTTATTTATTTTTATAGTTTATATAATGACACCTTTTATATGTTGTATAATGAATATATTTCTATTTATTGTTTTTAATATTTCAATTGAAGTTATCTATTTCATGTCAATTATGATTCAAAAGTTACCAAAGTGGTAAGGGTATATTTCACAATTTCATCATTACTTAGGATTGTTTTCTAAGTCTACCTTTAAGTAATTATTTGATATTTATATATTTATATCAATATATTATATTATCATATAGTTATTAATGAAAATATTCATGTAATAGTACCATTTTATCATTTTTTATTAAAATTATAGAAAAAATGTTTTAATGAAAATTCGACTTTATTTTGCACTTCGGTCAAAAATACTTTTTTATCAATATAATTGTTTCAAAATATGTTTTAAAATATATTTTTAAATTTTTTAAAATTATTCATTAAATAAACATTTACCCATTTTTTCTTTAAAATTTGTTTAAATCAATATTCACATAGTTTTAAAAAAATTATCGTTTTGAATTTACTAAAATGTCAAAGGAATTTTTTATTAACGTTTATAAAATTAATATAATTTCATTCCATGATGACCACTAAATGTTTTATATATTACTTTATATGTTTCAAAGGTTCTTTTAAAATAAAATTATTTGCAATTTTTTTTGGAACTTTTATTTTTTAAAGGTGATTTTAAATATGTGGGTATTACTTTTCTAAAAAAATCTAAGAAATCCTTCATATAATTTCTATTCATAAATAGAAATAACCATTATTCTACTTATGATTCAATGGGTATATGTTGTAATTATATGATCTATATTATTTCCCCGGATACATTATGATAAATTTGAATAGGGATGTACAATTTTATTACCATTCATAATGTTACTCTATATGGTTTATTATTATTTCTATTTGATTTGGGTATGTATTAATATTTCATAAGATTTTTTTTCAAAATGAATTTTTATTTTTATTATGTTTCACCCCCACATATTAGGGATTCATTATACTTCTATATTTCTGGTGGGGGAAAATTATAGATAGCCACTATATTTATATGCACCTCTTATTATTGAAATATATTGGACAAATTAAATAGGAATCTACCCTCATATTTAAACTATCTTATGAATAGTCTTGATAGTATGATTCTAATTTCATTCAATATGGATTCCATCATTATGATAACCAAAATTTATGGCCATGTGATTATTTCATTAGTTAGAATATCTACGGATAAGTTTCAAGATTATGTGATAATTTATATGGGTTTATTTGATGATTATTAATTACTACCATATTATGCTCAATATTAATTAAATGACACATGTTTTAATTATTTACCTTCCCATAGTAATTATGATTATTTAATCATGATTTCTTATATTGGATTATTTACATTACCTATCAATAGATATCACCCCTTTCTTTTGTTTTATTTTCCCCAGGATACCAAGAAGTATTTTGTGATTGATATTTTGGGATATGCTAAGGGAATAAGGGTGTTATCAATGAAAATAGATTTTGTTTTTTATGTTTAAAATGTAATTTTAATTTCAAGTATGTATCTATTTTACCATGATAAAATAAAAATTCACCCCTTTAGAGTACGATTCCTTATATCGTTCTCCAAAGTAATAATACAACTACTGACAGTAGGCTACTAGGTTTAAAGGATTTATTTTTTGTATCTGACGAAGTTTAGTAGAATTCATGGGAACCAATTTTAGGAAAACATAGATTTTCAAACATAATCCTTTTATATGAATTGATTATTAGTATATAAAAACATCCAAATATATTGGTAAATTATTGATTTTGTGGGTTTCTTTGTAACACATCCCTCTCTTGATACTATAAGTAGACGTTGTTCTATATCAATTGTACCTAGGGGAAATAACTCCAAAAAGGGCATATTGGGCTTTAACTGATCATCCCATGGTACATGAAAATGTTCCTTAATATGAACTTGTTTTTACACTAATAATGGACATGATTTAGATGATTATAATTTTATTTACAAAACAATATTATGGGTTGGTAAATATTTTATTTCATTAAAAATATTCCAAAATAATCCATCTTTGTAATTATGATATAATCCAAGAATAAATTTTTTAATTTTTGTTCATTGTTTCACTAGTTTTTGGGATTATATATTCGGTTTCATAATATTATGATATGATCTTGTGTATTACATTATTTATAAATTCTTATTAGTTTAAGGAATGTGAACCATATTAATGAACATAATTTATATAGTGTGAATGGTCATTTAATTGTTATAATTAAGCTAGTATATTGAAGGGAAATAGTATCACAAACATACCTTATAATAAAACAAGGACACAATATCATGTTCTGTAAATATTGAGAAATAATTATATATGTGTCAAGGCTTCAAGGGGAAGTAAGAAAATAAGAGGACAATAGAGGGAAAAATAGATAAGGGAAATAAGGGAAAGACTAATTTTCCCACATTTAATAATTGAGTAATGAAACATCCTGGTACATGATTGGAGGGAATGAGAGTTTTATATAAGTACGATGAGAAATAACACTACAATCATGATTTCAATGGTAAGAAGGAAAATATTTATGATATTTTTTTAAACTATAAGGAGATGGTGCACTATGAAAATGAAATCCATAAGTGTTAAAAGAGTATACATTATGAGAATCTAAGGGATCAAAGTCAACCATATACTACCACTATTGGGGAAATAGAATGATTAAAGTGATTTTCTATTTGGATTCATGAATTATGTTATATTAGTATTTTATCTATGATATTATGGTTATAAGTATTTAAAAATGTATAATTATTGTTCCACATGTATTTTTTATTATGTATTTGAGAGCTTATAATGAATGGAATAAATTACCAAGAAAAGCGAGTCATTATAAAGGTTAACTTCTTAGAAAGCACGTTATTGGGGGAAGATAACCATTATTATGTGCTCTTTGTTGATATAATAATGATAAAGATATGTTTATAGGATAGTATTAGATACAATGAAATTAATTAGTGATTTTATGGTTTATTTTATCTTTACTGGAGTTTATTACATGTTATGATTTATGGAATATATTTAAAAATAAGATATTTTTTAGATGAATTTATATTTTCATTTTGGTTTTGTGATGTTCAAGTTATTCACACATTTTGAATGTAACATTAAGAGACACTTTAGATTGTATGAGGAATATAATGTTAATTTAGTGACCTTACTTCTTATTTTTTGGAATTTTAATTTGGTATGACTTATTTTCAATGAGAATTGAGGTTAAACAATTATGAAATTGATTAAGATAAACTCTGGGTGATATTGGATAAATTTTACTAACCATATAATTTTTTTAAAATATTTGGAGATTGGATGAATGAATTTTTATTCTTTTATAAATTTAATGATATATTAATTGTTAATTTTACTACATAAGTAATAAATAATTCCTTTGGGATATTAATTTCATAAAATAATAAATGAAGTAGTAATTTATCGAAGCACAACAAAAGGATTAAATTGTATGTAAATTTTCTAGTGTTCCCTATCATAATGGTAATATAATTCCTTAATACTATAAAAGGAATCTTGAAACTAAATTTTTATCCAAGTGCTTTTATTTCAATATATTGAATAGCCTTTTGACTCATAAAATATTTATTATTTGTTGGTTGTTGAATTTATTTTGACCATTCACTTTCTTATGTCTAATGGCCTCTATCACCCACAATCATTATTTTGTAATTACACTTTTCTTTGATTTCTATATATTCGCTTCCCACCAATGTTCACCTACATAAAAACCTATTAACGTTGTTTTTTTAGATGACCATAATACTTCCCTATCTCTTTTATCAAGATAATATTTTAATAAACCTTCAAAGAATTATGGATTTTTAGAAAGGTATTTTCATATTTCATAAACTTTATTATCGAGATCAGTATTAAATTTTGAGGGAATAATTTATTTAAAGGAGGTAAAATGCAACAACTTGATATTTTAAAAGAGTAACAACATATTTAATAGAATATATTACAGAAAACACAACAAATATAATACAATTCAACAACTTAAAACTTTATTATATATTTGTTTATGTTCAGTCTCTTTGATATCTTATGGTGCTCACAATGTCGTGTTTAAAAGAACCACAATACTCTATTAAAATATTATTACATACAAAGACAATTATAACAATTACATCATGAAAGAAGGTATGAATAATAATAACTAAATTATGAATATTATATGGTTTACCTACATAAAATATAAATTAAATGGTTATATAATTAATTGAAATAACATAATAACCATTAGAAAGAGAAAAAAATGTTTTGAGAGAGACTATAGTTTTTTGAAAGGCTAATAAGTCACACATTACACGCATAAATTAAATTTTTTTATACCAATATTATAAAATTTATTTTAAAAAATAAAATTCATTTTTTTGATCTAGATTTTAAAATTATCATTGGATGAATTTTTTACAATTTTTTTGAAAATTTTAATTTATTGATGAATATTTAAAATACTAATTTTTATTGGAAACTCACATTTAGTATAAATTATTTAAAATTTGAAATTACATTTTTAATTAGATTTAAAGTCAAATTAGTTTAATGAAGTTAAAATATTACTAATATAGTTCATTTTAATCATTTTATTATGAATTTATTATTTTAAAACCTTATATACGTATCAAAATTTTATCTTTGGAAACTGCTATTCCATCACATCTATGGTTTAATTTTAAATTTAATTCTACCACTTCCTTGAATTTAATTTTAAAAAATGGATTAAATATTTAAAATAAAAATAATTAATATTATCTAATATTGTTAACTTTATTTTTTACCATAATGAATAGTGAAAATAATAAAAACTTAATCACTACTATGAAGATCAAAATGGGTTTTCTGGTTAGGTTAAAATAAGAAGATAAGGGTTAAAAACTAACTAAAAATGTCCAAAACCAATTTTGTGTCCATATTTAAAGATTATAACCTTTAAGGTTTCATAATAATTATTTTTAGTCTTTTATAATGACAAAAAAGTTGGGTATCACTTTATCTTTTAAAAAAATCCTTGTGTGTCCTCTCCATCACTTATAAAAGGAAAACCCATCTCCTTCCCTATTAACACATAATAATATTTTATATCATACAATATATTCCCTGATTCCTTTATTAATTATGAAAAAACTTCCTATATACCATATTATTATTATTATTATGATATCTTAAGAATGCTTTAGGTATAAACCTAAAGAGGATCTCCAAAGAAGAGGTAAAATTCAAAAATGTGTGTATTTGATTTATTTTATCTTCCACCTCATTAAAAAGTTCATAAAATATGATAATATAATAAAAAATTATCTCCCATATAATTATATGTTATTATTTTAATTTCAAATCTAATATACATTTCCACTTCCATCAAATGGGATGCAAAGTTGTCGATCGTGTTTACGACGGATTACTGTGTCACATGCGGATGAAATTTCTTTTCCATAAACCCCTTAAAGGATATATAAAATTATTTCTTATACATATATATATATATTATATTTATGATATAATTATAATTATAGAACTATTATACCTCAAATACCTTCTTACATTCCATTCTAGGGGGTTATGATTTTGTTGCTCGTGTATACGGTGAGCTACAACCTCACGAAGCGATGTGATTAATTTTTAGATTGAAATTTATATCAGAGGTAATAAGGTTATATTTAATTAAAATAAGTGATATTTATTATCTAGAATTAATTTAAATATAATATCATATATTACTTCATACCTACTAATCTTTTTGAAAATAATAACATCGCTAGTGTGTGATTGTGGACTACCGCCTCTACGTATTGATGTGAAATGTTTTTAATTTTTTTACATGGATGGTAATAAAGAATTATATAATTATTATACATCATATATATGGAATAATAATTATTCTATAAATATTAATTAATGTTTATTTTCCTTTCATTCCATTTTTTGACATAAATGAAAAAAACATTCATTCGTACATAAAACCTACCATCTCCATGAATGGTGTAATCCATTTTCTATCTATAGATATAATAGTTTAATATAATTACATATTTAATGAATATTTATTATTTTATATCATGGGTAAAATTATGTGGGTTATGTAATTATGATAAAATTAAAAGTTCCAAAATTATCAAACTAAAACTACATGAAAAAAAATGAAAAAATCACTCAAAACTGAGATTTTAACAAAATATTTTTAATAAATGGGTGATAAAAGACTATAAGTAAATAAAATATGGTACAATATATATTATTTTGGTTATATATTACATATATAATAGTCCAATATTTATTTTATAGGAGGTTTGGACACATACAAAGGAAGTAAAACCTCAGGCAAGAATTTCTCTTCTCACATTTACTTCCTTGAGGCATATGCCAAATTCACCACTTTTTAATTTGTATAGTGTATATACTTACCATTTTGATATTTTATATAATGAATCTATTTATATTCATTGTTTTTAAATTTTCTTTTTATTTTATTTATTTTACAACGCATATAATTCAACTATTACCAAAGTGCTAAGTGTTAATTTCAAAATTTCATCATTATTCAGTATTATTTTTGTTTATGTGTCCCTTATACAAAATTATTATATATTTATATCTTAAAATCAATCTATTTTATACTCACAAGGTTATTCAAGAATATTTTCATGTAATAGTACCCATTTTACACTCTTTGGTACATCAAATGTCTGAGAAATTATTTTTATAATAACATGACATTATTTCTCTCTTTAGTTGAAAATAATTTTTCATCAAAAAAATGTTCTAAAAATAAATTCAAAAATATTTTTAATCATATCCAAATGATTTATTATAAAAAATTTTACAAATTTTTAATTTTTTATTTTTTTTGAAAGGAATCTTCAAGTCTTTTTCAAAATGAGGCTCGTTTAGATTTTACTGAAAATGTTGTTTTAACATGTATGATATGAAAAGAATATCCCATAATCATTACCGTTACATGTTCTAAAAATTATTTTTTAAGTTTCAAAGGTTATTTTAAGATAAATTTGTTTTCTAAATGGGTTTTTAACTTTAAGTTTAAAATTGTGATTTTCATAGTGAAAAGGTTATTTTCCTCAAAAATAATTTGAAGGATATTTTCATAAAAATTTTATTAATCATCAACAACAATGCTTATTTCAAATATGATTCAATGAGGTTTTGTTTAAATAATACTATAATTTTTATTTATCTAGATGTTTTATGATAAGTTTTACTAAGGATGTATAATTTTGTTACAAATCTCCATTTTAATCTAGACGGGTTAGGATTAAATTTATTAGATTGGGGAAATTGTTGACATTTAATATGATAATTTTTCAAAATAAATTATTATAATAATTATGATTAAACTATTTCATAAGAGGAATGTGTTGAACTAATTTAGTTATGGTTGGGAACTAGTTATTTATATCCCGTCGATGCATTAAAATATATCACGAGAAAAATTAGATAACAAAATTATATAGGTTTCTACACATATATTTAAATTTTATTTAGAATGGTCTTGAAAATGTGTTTTAGGTAGTTGTAGTTTTGAATTCCACTATCATGAGATAAATTATTTATGTCCATATGATTACTCAATTAGTTATAATATCTATGGATAATATTCAATCTTATGTGAATATTTATATGGAATTATTTTACCATCATTTATTACTTCGATATTATGCATAATTTATTTATTAAATATAATGTGTCTTAGTTATTTATCTTTCGATATCAATCGTTTTTAATAAATCATGGAAGTTTCTTCTGTATTCACACTCATACTAAAAATATGAGATCACCTCTTTCTTATGTTTTATATTCCTAAGGATATTGTTAAGGGTTTTTTTATTAGAAGGTATATTGAAATGGGAATAATAGTGTTATCAAAGAAAATAGTTTCTGTATTTTAGGTTTAAAATGTATTGTGAATTTTCAGTATATATCAAGTTTAACAATATTACTAAATTATTCAGTCATTTTTGATATGATTCCTGGTATCTTATAATAATATAATAATATAACAAATAGATCTAGGATACTAGGGGATATTTCTTTACATTTATTTTGTAAACATCATATGGTTTGAATTAAGGGATGAGTATGAATAGAATTATATAGCCCCAAATCCTAGTATCCATTTTCTTTCAGAGTTTTGGGTGGTTAAGGTGTTTAGAGGAGGTTCCAATGTGTTTTGGGAGGGGAGGGGAGTTAAACTCAAAAATCATCTGCATATTGGATTCTACATCATGGAACCTTGGGTGAACCATAGTGCAAGCCGTAGTGGTGTAGTGTAGCTGGTTATATAATAGTAGTAAATGGTGAATGATTTTATATTTATTTCACATTTGGGAATGAATATGCCATAGAGAATATATTGGTGTTTAAGCATTAATAAGCCCATCTGAGGCATTGTGGTTTAAGGATATTATTACAAATTTGGGACAATTTCCTTATAGGTGGTGGGATACAGTGTAATCCCCTCCTTGAAAAAGTGGTTCTACTGTGTGGTTATTTTGGGTTTCCCATAGTACCTCCCTTTGTTTATATATTCTTATACCTATAGGATTTTTTGGTTTTTAGATTCAGTTTCACTAGGAAGGATGTGGTGGGGTCCCTTATTTTGTTCCATAGTTTGAAATATTTCAGTTGGTTCAATGGCATGGTCAACAGTGTAACAGGATGTTGTTATGTTTCTCATAATGCCTTTATATACCAAAACCCCCTCAAAACTAACTTTTCTCCCATGTTTTTATCTTCACCCATGGAATCCAAAATATCTTCTTAAGTATTTTATTCCTCTTTCAATTAAATTTGATCTCGAGCTACTTGTATTTGATCAGTGATGATCTGATAAGAGTTCTCCCTCCATTTCTTTTGGTTTCTTCATACAATAGACTCTTTTCCTACTACTTCTTGTTTCCATGTTATGGAGGTTGATCTCCATCAATCCAATAGTGTTTCTCTTATTTTTAATATGTATTTTCATGGAACTATTTTCTTTTTTAGTCTATGGTTTCCATATTAGAGAGGTGATTAGAGTTTAATGTTGATGTTTGATTTCTGTTTAAAGAATAATGACTGCTTTGAGGAAGGAGATTCATTACATGTCATTTATTTATGTGAAGTTTTAAATTTACCATTCTTTAAATTCATTTTTATGGTGCAATTATCCATAATAAAGGTTATAATAGAATAAATAATAATGTTCATATGGTTATTGATAACATATTATTCCACCATGATAAAAGTTTTGCTCTTAATTTTTTAGATAGTGTGTTATCTATATTATGATTTTATAGAATGAATGTCATTATGGTGTTATCATGTGTTTTTGATAAAAATGGTTGAAACACATAATATCATCAATTTTTGGTTAATTGGATAAATAATTAAACTGAAATGTTAAATGAATCTATAGATTCTTATAATTTTATGGTAATAAAATTTATTTTTGATGCATGTTTAATTAAATTTTTTATTACTTGTGTAAATGGAATTAACTAATCACATAATGCTATAATTATTTTCATAGATAATAAAAAACATTTACCTGATATTTTTTTCTATTTGTTTTTTAGAACTAAATTTGATGCTACAGATCTTGTTTAATAAATGATATCTTGTTTTAGATTATTTTATAGGAAACCCATAGTTGTAACCTATGTTAAATGAATGTGTTTATTCAATATAGAATTAAATTTATTATTTGATAAATATAAATAGATGGGGATAATAGAACCTATTTTTTATGAAGGATAAATGACTTGGGTTTGGGTCTGTGATAAACTGTTTTTATGTGATGTCTAATTACCATATTCTAGTTCCTAGTTTCCCTATTTACATTAATGTTTGTGTGATGTGTTATTTCATTCTCTGTATTTGAGCCTTTCTATGTTACGTTGTGTTAACCTGGGATGGATGATGAGATATGGGTGGGGAGGATTGAGTTTGTGGCAGCAATCAATGCCTTGGATAGTGAGATACTTGGTGATATGCATAAGGGTATCAGGGATATAACATGAGTTGATATAATGGGATAAAACAAGGACTATATTTTTTTATTGAAGTTGGGATGCATTATCTTTAATATTCTACTAAATTGAAAGATGTTATGGTTTCTTGTTTCTCATAATTTCATTCCCCACTACATGGATTATTTGGGTGTTCTTACTTATAAATAACTTTATTGTAGGTTTGGTTGTTTCCAAGAGTGCATATAATTCAAGAACATTAAAATAATAAAAACCATTTTAACTCATTGGTTTGTTTCTTCATATAATTATAAAAATATGTTAATCATGAGAAAATAGGGAATTGGTTGCATTATTCATGGAGGGAATGGAATTTTCCTTGTTTACAAATGAAATTTAAATGGAATAATGTCAATTAATGTTTAATGAATTAATTAACATGGTGAAAAATGTTAAAATAAAATAATGAAATCAATGTATGTGTTCTTAAATGATTTCATGATTATAGGATATCTGGATCATATCAGTGGTTGTCGGTTGTTCGAGTTTTGATAGTTGAAGTTGATCCTACGACTGGGTTATTACCTTATCATTACCATGAACTATATTGTATTAAGTTTTTTTGTGATTTTATATGATACCCCAAAAATGTTTGTTGGATTTCTGAAACCTAATAAACTTTGTGAGGGTGTTTTCCCCAACATTTAGGTTGGGGAGGGATTGATGGCTAACTACCAATTTTGTCCATGCACTCTTATTCTGGTAGTATTATGTGTGGATTACAAAGTGGTTATATTTTTCTATATATGTGTATAGAGGGATATAAAGTATTGTGGTTATTTCACACACATGTATCTTCAGATATAGTATCCTTTGGATTATTATACGTATGATGTGTTTCAGCTCTGATGGATGAAGTTACATACTAGCTGTAAGGGCTATGATGGATTGAGTTATCATACCCATTTTATGATACAACGAAAACATGTTATGGGGGATCGCAAAAACTACTCAATTACAATATGAATATGTGGATAGGATAATGATATTATGTTATGCATGAAGTGAATGTTGTTATACTTAGACCAAGTGTCTTTAGGCTGACTTCTTTTAGAGAGGGATAACTATGGATGTACGAAGTTGGGGTTAAGTTGAAAACCAGTAGGGATGCTATTGTGGGGTACCCATATTTTATTAATATATTATAAGATATCTTTTATACGATACTTGGTGAGATGTAGAGATAGAAAGGACAGGAACTAAGTATACATGTTTAGCTTATGAGTTAGTTTCCCATATTATTCAATGGGATTTAGAATACATTCACTTTCTTTTGAATGAGTGGATCAGGGATGATGTTACTAAGTAAATATGTTATTATAAACCTATGTATATATAATATTTATTTTAGATGAGAATTAAAATGTTGGAAATCATGTTGGATATTACTAGATCATGGTTTTATAGGATATGTTTGGGTTTTGTGGCTGCTACTAAACATAAATTTTTGTACTTGTTGTTTTCCATTAAAGTTTTATTAGTCTCTATGAAATTGTATATAGGTTGTTGGGATTTATTTTATCATTATGAGTATGAGTTTTTGTGGAATATATGTATTATCACACTCATTTACATGTTATCCTATAGGGTAATGCCTCCCACTTGTATGTATGATAAACCCTCTATGCTTGTTACCAACCCTTGGCCTATTGAAGGTAGGATTCGCTTTCTCATCATCTCTATTCACTCATTAATATCCCAATAGGGGTACCTTTGTGGGAGGGGTCGTGAAATAGTGGTATCAAAGATTAAATTTGAGATATAAGATGAAATTTGGAGTTAGGAATGACTGAGGACTATATGTCTTTGTATGGAAATGACATCAGTTAAGTAAAGTAAGCAATGTAAATAAGGGAGACTAGATGACAAAGAAGTATTTATAGCACCATGTGATTTCATTCATTAATATTTATGTTTACCAAGAGTACTAAGGGAATTGTTACTTGTTGCAGGGTAGAGACCGAGGAATGGATCATGCATCATTCTTCTCTACACATTTATTTCAAATGTTAGACTTTTAGATTATGTTAAACCTTAAATGAATGAATGAATGAATTAATTAATTAATATTAAATATTCTATATTCCTAGATTAGTAGTCACTATACATTTTTTATTTTACATATATGGATAAAGGGAAACATCATCATCCAGTTTGTGTTGAATATTTTCATTAGTATGCACCAAAAGATCATCGTAGAGTATTGGTTGATGATGACGATACATATATATGGACACTCCATAAGCTCAAACACCAGAGTCTAAATAATTATGGGCAACCTATTTTATGCTCAGTGATAGAATATTAGTTGGGGGAGGTTGAGATATGTTTTAGTTCAACAAATTCTTGAAAGGAGTACTGGGTTTTATTGGCTATGAGGATGTGGCATAGATCCATGAGGTAGTAGTGGATCTTGACCATGGGGATTATGTGTAGCCAAAGGCCATTTGGGAGATTTTCAGAGACTGATTGTAAGATGAGTTTGATTATTCGACCACGATGGTGTTCATATGCCAAGATTTTATAACCCTTTGATTATGGATTTAAAATGTGTGGGTGTTCATGATAAATTTTAGGACCCTTCCCCATTATGATTTAGAACTATTTTTAGATTATGAGGCTAGGGAGTGGAATTTTTAGGGGGATTTTCATCCAATGATCTAGTGGTAGTCTTCACTGTTTATGTTGTAGATGTATCTTAAGGTATTGGAGAAATAATTGGTATTTGAGAGGGAATTGAATATAATTAGTTCATCATAATAGGAGGATCCATAGAGATTTATCGTGAAATTTATATGTGATCAAGGGTTCCCAATTATATATATATAAGAGCTTTTAGATAGCTGATGGTAGGTCACAACATTCACCATCTTTTTTCTTAGGTGGTGGATTCTTTTAGACCATTACCATATGATCAGGATTTTTTTTCATATGGAGGTCAGGTTATCAGTAGTGAGAGTGACCAACCGTTATATATAGGAAGTGTGATATCAGTTCTTCAGTTCATGTTCTTCTATTGAGGTACTTTCATCTGAGGTAGTAGCAACAGGATGTTCCATCTTGGGATCAGTAGTGAGATGATGAGGTGGGTAGAGGAAAAATTTTAGATATTCATTATCCTCATAGGGCTGAGTGAGACTATGGAATTTTTCATCATTAGGGTTACAAAGGATGTATAGTAGAATATGGTCAGATTCATGATCCTATGTTATAGGAAATGGATGATCCAAATTTCATTCGAGGTACCCATTGCTTGATTTTTAATTAAGTGCATTACTTGTGTAATTTAGGAGCTGTAAACTCATTTATATCACCTACCCTAGTCCATGATTTAGGAAATGAGGTAGATATGATTCCATTGACCTTGTCATGGACTGCTCTATTTGGATTTTGAGCTTATTTTTATGAAGTATGTAGAGATTGTGAGCTAGTGATGGGGTAGCACATCTCTTTGGGAGATGTCCTAGGTTTAAAGATAGAATCCTACAAAATAATCCTTGGTATAGATTGAATGTATTTATTGAATGGTATTTTGGATAAAGTCATGAGATATATTGTGTTCTATGTTGATGGAATATATTTTTCCATGTTCAATGGTGAGAGAGACCCTCAAATGGGTCATAGGTTGTTTCCATAATGATCTTACTTGATGAAAGAGTTAATCCTGAGTTCGCCAAAGGTTAATCTAATGATGTTTCATAGGGATTTAGAAGTCTACCCTAATGTTTTTATAGAGGAGGCTTCAACATTACCCCACCAATGGAACATAGATTTTGGTATTGAGCTACAACTATGAGTTCCTCCAATCTAAATGTCTCTATAAAGAATGATTACTTCTCAGTTGTGAGATTTGTAGGTAAAACTTGATGATCTATTATAGTGGGGATTTTTTCAATAGGGTGTGTATCCTTGGGGTAAAATAGTTTTTTATGATGTAGTATAATGGGAGTTTTACTATAGGAATTGATAATCATATCTTGAATTAGGTTGAAATGAATAATTACCATCCTCTTCCATGAATTAATGATTTATTAGGTCAGATTAAATGATCTAGTTTGTTCATAAAGATCATCATATGGACAAGATATCATCATATGTGAGTAAAGGATGAAGATATTACAAAGACCACATTCCATTTTTATTATAGGAACTACAAGTTTATTATTATTCAATTTTGTGTGATGAAAATGATGGTGATGTTCACAGGATTGGTGGACACAATTGCTGTGTTTATGGATCAGTTCATGCTAGTTTTCATTGATAACATCCTTGTGTACCCCAGTCTATGGAATTGTACATAGATTATTATTGTTACATTTTAAGAGATAATCATCATCATCATCATCATCATCATCATCATGGTTTTTTATTCAGGAAGTTTTAGAAGTGAGAGTCTTGGGATCATGAATTTAATTTCATAAGACATGTCATTTACCAATAAGAAGTATATGTGAACCCTTTAAAGATTAAAGTAGTCATGGAAAAGGAATACTAAGGACAATTAAAGATTGGTCAAGTTTCATTTTACTTTTAGGCTAGTAAAGGAGGTTCGTATTAGAATACTTTAACATTCCAAATCCAATGAAAATCTTGAATAGAAAGGACCAGGAATTCTTTTGGAACTAACTAGTGTCACATACCATGTAATTACCTAAAGAAGATTTTTGTTAGCACTTTAATCCTTTTTTTCCAAATGGGGTATTTTTTTGGTTTATGTGATGTTTCATATCTTGTTTTTGGTGAGGTTTTAATGTAGTGGGGATCATTTATTTCTTATGTGTCTTGATAGTTATATCCTCATGATAATAACTATGCCACCCATGATATTGGGTTAGAAGTAGTTTTGGTTAATTTTATGTTTTGGAAAAAATACCTCATTGGGGATAATTAATTTGATGTTTACCGATCATAAGATCCTAAGGTATGTCTTTTACCTGCATGACATGAACTTGATAATTGATGGTTGGTGGAATTGTTACTAGATTTTGAATTCAAGAATTTTTATACACCAGGAAAAGGAATTGTTTTGGCTGATGTGCCGATTATAATGTCATGTGGTGATGTTGTACATGAGTCTAAATATTCTTGAAAATTGATGGAAGTGATCTCAAGGATTCATCTTGATATGTGGTAGTATATTGGAAGATGATTAATTCTTTAGATTAAATTGTAGACATAATTATAATAGTAGGTGGTGGGGTCCTAGTAGGGAGATTTTGAGGTGGATGTCTAGAGAGACTGAGTTTCCATTGGTGATGCCCACGATGGGTAGTCTAAGGATGAGTAAAACTGGGTATTGTCTAAGGGAAATCACTTCATTCCTTAGGTGATGCATGCGATGATTCTTTTTGACTTACATAGATCTTCCTTGGAAGTACATCATTATGTAAAAAATATGTTTCATGCTATGAGAGGTCCATTAATCTGTCCTAGGTTAAAGTGTGCAGTTTATGAGTTTCTATCATGATGTTTAGTAAACATGAAGGTGATGGATAAGGATTTTGTTCTTGACGATTTACTCTAATATAGTAGAAATTACCCATTAAAAGTGGTAGGAAGTATCAATTGTATTTGTTACCAGTTTACCATGAGAATAGGGAGTCTCTAAGGATATATGGCCAAGGGTGGACCATTTGATGAAATCATGACACTTTCTAGAAATTATGGAGTTAAGGTTAAGAGAGGATTTTTTGAGGTAGTATATAGAGGAGGTGGTGAGAATCCATAACGTTCTAAGGATTATTATCTCTGATCATGATCTTCATTTTATCTTTAGGGTGTGGAGTGGACTTTATCATGCTTTCGGCTATCGTTTATTCGATATCACTTATTTTAATCCATAGATGGAATTCCAAACATCGTAGAGTATCCATAAACTTGAGGATATATTATATTTTTATGTCCTGGATATTGTATGTTTGTTTTTGACAAACCTACCTTTGGTCGAGGTCACTTACAATAATAATTATTTCTCCACCATTTTCATGACACAATTTCAATATTTGTATTTAAAATCTTTCTGTCATCCATTTCACTATACTGGGGTTGGAGATTCAGTAATTCTGAAGAGATAACTTGTGTAGAATATGATAGATTTGTTTTGGTTAATTCATGAGAATAAGAAAGAATCTCATAATCATTATATGTCCTTTGATGATAATAGGTGAAGATAACTATAGCTTTATACCATAGATCATGTGTTCATGAAGGTGACTCATCATCATGGGAATTGAAGGTTTGGTTGTGGAATTTTGCTTTCTACCACGTTTTTTAGAACCTTGAAGGTGTTGGTCCACGTTGGATCCATGGATTATTAGATATCACTTTACCCATAAGTTACCATAAAACATGATTTCATCAATTTTTAATGGATTCATTGTTACCTTCATGAACATTCTGATGACATTCAGTGGGGTGAGGTAAATATTGATGATGATGTGAAAATTGAGGAGCAGCATATGGAGATCTAAGACCATCAAGATAATGTTTTTACTGATCATGATATTCCTTTAGTTCATGTAATGTGGTGGCATAGTTATTTAAAAGACAGTACATTGGAAAAAGATTCACAATTATGCACTCAGTACCTCAAGCTATTTTTGGTTTAGCTATTCTCATGTAATGTTTCTCATTTTGTGGCATTGCTCTCATTTGAGAGGTATCTCCCACAATAAAGTGTTAGGGAATAATTTTTGTGTGGTATAGTTTTGATATCGTTCTCTCTATGTGAGGTGGATGTGATACTATGATGGTGATATTATTAGGAGGAATCTCATGGGATAGTTGTTCAAACAACCCCCTTTCAAATTTTCTCTCTACGTTAGGTTTGGAATTATTGAGCGTGAGAATAGTTTGATATGTATATGATGTAAGTTACCAAACCCTATTAGCCATTTCCATTTAACATTTTGGGTGTTTTAATTGTCTTAATAAGGTTCCAATATATGTGGGGGGGGGGCGTTAATTTGAAATCTCATGTTAATAGAGTATTCTATATCATTATGGATCACATTATTCCATAGTGTTGTCCACTACGAAATACTGTGGTTGGATTCAGTGTAGTCCACTTCATGAAAAAAGGTTCACTGGTTTTGTAGTTTTAGTTATGTTGTAGTACCTCTCTATTTCTATAATAACTACAATATATAGGGAATCATGTTTCTCAAACAAGGTATTATAATGAAGGTTGTGGAATTTCCCTTGCACTACACCATAGTTTTTTTGTTTTATCCCATTTTTCAGCATAGTCCAAGGGTTACACTATAGTGTTATATTTCTCAAAATACCAATAACTAATTGATCCAAATCCGATCTAAAATTTCACCCAAGTTATCCTCTGAAACCCTAGACTCTTTTAAGGTATTTTTGAAGTCCATGAAGCTCCTTTTGATTCTATCTGATCTTCGAATTCCTGTGATCAATCCTTATTGATCTGAGGTAAGTTATTTAATCATTTCTTATTGTTTATTCATGGAAAAGTCTCTTGTTTATTCATTCAATGTTTTGGATGGTGATATCTATATTCCTAAATAAGTTTCTATTGTTGTTTTTTGATGCATTCATGAAATTATAAACTTTAAAGATCATAAATTGCATGAGGGGTAGTTGATCAACGATCTCATTGATGTTCTATTTCCATTTAATGAACGTGAAAAGATTTATAGTTAGATATTCATTTCTTCTCCTTTATTTTATGTTTAATTGTAAATCAACCACACATTGCCTTATTTGGGTGGTTGTTGAATTAACCTTATTAAAGCATAAACCATATTAAATAAGGATTGTTTTATAGTTACTGATTACATGTTCATACAACATGATAATGGTATTCCACTTGATTTTCTAGATATTGTTCTATCAACATTAAGATTTTGTATCTTGTATGTTATTCGTAGGTTAGAATGTTGTTTTTATGAAAAAGTTTATAGAATTTAATATCGTTAAATTTAGTTTTTTTGGATAATGAATTAAATAGACATGTTTACTGAATACTTAGATTATTATAATATTTTGGTAATAAAATTTATACATGATTAATGTTTAAATAATTTTTTTCTTCTATGTGTAAATGGAATTTTATAATAACCTGATGTTTCAATGATTGTTGTGGAGAATAAAAAAAGTCATGTTAAATGGGAATTTTTCATTTCACTGTTTAATAAAACATAATTTGATGCTTGATAGAATGTTTAATAAATTATATCTTGTTATAGATGATTACTTTGGTTATAAGTAATTCTAACAAGCAATAAATGGATTTGGTAATTAATGAAGAAAAAACTAGTTTTTTCATTAAGAGTTTTGGGTTGAGTGATTGTGTTACCACATAAAGGCTAAATTCTTTATGGGTGGTGTTGTGAGTGACCATTTGTATGTGAAGACTATATGAATTGATTTAGGCCCTAGTTTCCATGTTGACCTCAATTGTTATTTCTTCATTATTTTCTTCTCTAGATATGAACCATGCAATATTATGTGATGTGAGCCTAGGATGGAAGATGTGATATGGGTGGGGAGGCCCTAGTTTGTGATAGTAGTTGAAACTTATGATTGTGGGATGCATGGGGATATAAATGATGGTATTAGGTATATAAATAAAGTTGATGGAATTGGTTGAAGATGTGGTTACCAATTGTAATGCTTATAGTTAATATGATGCCCTGTTAATTTTCTATTAAAGGGACGAATGGTCAGATTGCTATTTATCTTCATTTAATTCCTCACTACTTAATGTATCTATATGTGCTTGGTTGTTAATTTATTTTTATTATCATAGGATGTTTTCAAGAGTATATAAAATTTTGAAATGGTAAAATAATAAAAAACTCTTTACCCCTTGGGGCTAGTCCTTGTTAGAATTCTAAAAACATGTTAATCCCGACAAATATGTTGGATTATTCCAAGAGGGAAGAGAATTTTCCTTATTGAATAACGAAATGTGAATAGACTAATGTTAATTAATGATTAATGGATTAATTAAAATTAATTTAAATGTTAAAATAAATGAATGAACATAAAATAATACTTATTAAATTATAATGTTCTTATAGGATATCAATCCCCTAGAAGTGGAATCATGGTGTTTGAGTGATGATAGTCGCAGTTAAGCCTATGAATAGGTTATACCATTGGTGTGGTTGTGTGTTATATTACATCGTGTATGTTTTTTGATTTCATAAAATAAACCACCTATATCAGTAGTGTGACTGACACCAAGTGGATAGTGGGATGGTGTTTTCCAAACATCTTGGTTGGAAAGGGATAGATAGATAACTACCCATGGAGTATCTCTCTTCTTTAGGTAGTATTATGTATTATTACTCATGGTGGTCATATCTCCCCATATATGGGAATAGAGGGATGTAATGGATTGTGGTTATTTAGAACATATTTTTCTCTCTATATAGTATATTAATAATTATTATAGGTATATGTTGTATGGGTAATAATTGATCACTATATATACTCGATGTATGGGCTATGATTACTTG
The DNA here is from genome assembly GCA_963277665.1 of Viscum album. Classification (NCBI taxonomy): domain Eukaryota; kingdom Viridiplantae; phylum Streptophyta; class Magnoliopsida; order Santalales; family Viscaceae; genus Viscum; species Viscum album. The sequence continues at coordinate 856,235,236 of OY728158.1, read as the reverse complement.
GGTTATAATACAAGTTTTATGATACAAAACATATGAAATGAAGTGTAATACCCCAGGTAAATAAAGAATATGACATTTTCACATTTATCCATATTTGTGAATAAAATATTAATATTACTTTAAAGTGGATGCTATGCTCGATGGCGTACCCAATACGCAACAACAAGTTTCTTGGGAATCTTACGTTTCACTCTAATAATAAAATAATATTATTTTAAATGGTAGTTAACACCTAGCTGTTGTAATGGAAGGAATGAACAGAACTAACTACAAAATGATTATACATGTTTGTAAAATATTTTTACTTTTTACAATAAATGTTATATGATTAAAAATGCGAATGAATCCAATTTTAAGTGTATACATTCTAATATTCTTTAAAAGGTCGATTAACCGCCTTTTGATGACGAACCTATTTTAAATCCACTTTTTGAAAATTTTATGTGTTATATTTGACAAAATAAAATTCTTCTTTATAATCGGGACATCAAAATTTACTTTGTGTAAATTGTTGGTATTTTTCCGATAAAGTTCATTTTTTAATGAATAGTGAAAAATGTTGTATTTTAATTCAAAACCACTTTTTAATCTAATTTATTTATATTATTAGATTACCTTTTGAATTGGTTTTAAAGTGAAATTAGAATATATTTTTACCATTTAATCCAATAGTGGTCGTTGGAATTAATTTCATCTTGAAATTGTACTTAAACTAGTGTTAATCTTTTGATACTTATTGTTTCATAAAAACACACTATTTGCTCTGACTGTGGGAATTAATTATTAAATTAATTAATTTAACTTATATGTTTTTAATTTTATAAAATAGACATCATTTTTGAATTTGGAATATCAAATATAGCTTAGGGTTAATTTTTGGTATTTTTCTAGAAAACTTCAATTTTTGATGAATAGTGAAACCACTAAGTGGTACTTAAAAAACTGATTTTTCGTTTAAATGAAATTTTACCACCTCTGTGTTTTGAATTTCAAAAATTTGACATACATGGTTGTCATTAAGAATTAAAATTTGGTTCAATGGGATTAAAATAATTTTTTGGTGAATAGTAACTTTTAAGTTTTAATCGCGATTAGAGGTAATTAGTGTAGTTTAAGGTAAAAATAATGTTTTAATAATATGAAATGACCTAGAAACATGTCCTACCCTCATTGGATGAGTCATGGCCGACCAATAAAATCCATGGGTCAACTTGGGGACCCCATGGTGCCACTTTGGTTGGAAAATGACATAAATACCATTTTATTTAAAGTTAAAATTAAAATGTCACAAACATGTGTTGTTTTACTAAAATAATTTTTACATGGGGTAATATAAGTAATATCTTTTACTATAAATATTAATTAGAAATCTAAAAAGATTTCCTACATCATGATATTTTTTTATAATTTTTAGACATTAAATAAATTAATTTATTTATGACACCGTGATGATGTAGTGATTACCTCATAAATGAACAATTTAAATAAAATGAGAAGATAGGGTAAAATATAACTCTTACACTTGTCACAAACCTATTGGATGGGTGGATTTCGAAACCTTATCACCTTATCCTAGACATATATCCTTTTATGACCTTTTAAATCCGAAAATCATTATATAATAAAGTAATATTTTATAACTTTCCAAGAGTACCCCTTCTCTCCTCTTATAAAAGGCCCCCACCTCTACCACCTTACACACACCTCTCAAGCCTTTGGCTCGGCCAACCCCTGCCCATTTCACCCTTAAAAATCCCTATATTCATCATTGAATCCTCACTTCGGGCAGAATCCTTTCCAAGGAAGCCTTTGAGCTCAAATCAAAGAGAGTTACCCGATTTAAAGATAATGTTTTTCCTTGTGTTCTTTTGTTTTATTTTTCTTCTCCAAACCACTAAACAATTTTTATTAATTTTTTGTAACAACACCAGTATATTAAATATACTAGGATTTTGTTATAAGAAGGATTCAAGCTACACTTTCACACATCTCCGTCTAATGGTCAAAGAACATACTGTTTCTGTGGATGGCGAATTACTGCCTCACGAAACGATGATTGTTCAATATTATTTTAACACGTTCAAAGGTGACCATTAAGATGTCACTATATTTATATATGATATATAATATGTTTATGTTTTCCTTAAGATTATTTATTTTTCATTTATGGCATACCTTTATGGTTTCCATTATGGGTAAATTCGATATCTTCATTTTAGGAAGTGCGGACTACCGCCCCCTTAAAGTGATTTGATTCGTTAATGAAATATGTGGGACATATAAAGGATGGAATTAATAGTATTACATATGATATCCTACTGTAATTATAATATATCTTTATATCTTTATTATTTAATTCCATTGAATACAAAAAAAAAAAGAAATGAACGTAGCGTTCATGCGTACGTACAACTTACCGTCTCCATGAACGGTACATTTCATTTCTTATCTCCAACTGTTATGTACTATTATAAGTACATATATATAATGGATATATATGTAATATATTACATCTAAATTATGGATATCATTCTGGAATTATAATACATATATATCTCTCATTTTGTTTTAATTCCATTAATATGACAAAAAATGAAAGTAGTGTTCATGCGTATGTACGGCCTACCGTCTCCATGAACGATGATTTTAATTTTTTATCTCCAAATGCTATGGAATAGTATAAAATGAATATATACTGGATATATATGATATTTAAAACATAAATACTATTCTGGATATGAAGTACCTAAAACTACAAGGAAAATTCTTTTCCAACAAGTTCGATTTTTACTCATGTACCGAACATCGACAAAAACTTCTGATATGAACTCACTTTATCAACCAATTATTATAACCTTATAATATGTGATATTAAATGAATAATAATCTTTAAACTAGGTCCTTAATAAATTATAAATTGACCAAATTTTATTATTCAGGAGATTAAAGAACGATCGAGTCATGTCGAACACAAGGTAAGGGATCCTACCCCTATCCTTCTTTTTAAGTACACTCTTTTATTTCATTCCTTTTAAGATGATATTTCTAATGATTGGGATGTTATTTTATATTCATCTTGCGGTAAATTTTATGTTAATATGATGAGAGACCCTATTTAATCTCATAAATCCATTTTTGGATGTTTTATGTGGTGCTGTTAGGCTGCCGAGTTTTCGTAAGGGAATTTTCATCTCACTTTTATTCCCCTGAGATTTATGCTACATTTTCCGCCATTTACTTTGAGTGGTATATGTACTAAACATTATTCTACTCTTTTTGTAACATAATTTTTTTATGATTATTTACATCAATGTTGTATTGTCCATATTTAATGGGGTGTATGTTTTGAAAGATACCCAAGTAGGTAAGGGAACCTTTCACCCTCCTCTTTTTAAAAGACTTGTTTTGTTTTATCTTTTAATTCACATACTATTAAGTTGGGATTTGTTCTTCTATATCCTTATTGATGTAAATTTTATGTCCAAGTGATGAGATACCCTTTTTTCTCTCATAAACTCTTTTTCTGAATTTTTAAGTGACGTCGTTAGGATGTCGAATTTTTTCAAGGAAACTTCTTAACCCAATTTTGATTCTTTGGGATAAACTTATACTCCTTGAATATTTCGTTCTATGAATATGTGTGAATAACCTGTGATTTTTTTACACTTAATATCCACTTATATTTGGTGTATTCATTTGTCACACATAATTATGTAATTGATCTATCCTTAATCTAAGGATACCATCTTTGTATGGGGCTTCGTCTCAATCTCCATTCATTGAGGCATATTTTGTTTTATACACAACTTTATTTTATACGGTGTATAAACCCATTTGACTTTTACGTTTATCCGAAAGGAATCTTTTTTATACAAAGCGGTTTACTGAATGACAAAAGGGAATTTTTTGTCATACGTATGCAGCGACTACTTCTCCACCGCCGTGACCATTATTTGAGTTTCGGCTTCCTCTACAAGCCATACCTTTTTTTAAATGAAAAATAAATACCATGTTTTACTTTTCTTTTATTTTGGTGTTGAAAATGGTTTTCATAATGTTTTTATATCAATGTGTTGTATTGATATCTTGTAATTGAAAAGTGGAAATGTTATGTTTCCTTTATGCATGTTTTATGTGATACGATTATGTTATGGTTCTTGGGAATTGTTATGAAGATGGGTGGTTTCATGATAAACTAAGGGCGGGTGAGCTTGATATATCTCTCCAATGCATTGGGTAACGGGAAGGAGTTAAAAGTTAAGGTTTCTCCGAAGAGATTTATGGAATATACTGTGATTGGTATTCTAAACATAACCAAGAGGGTTACTCCCTACGTAAGAATGTTATGAATGCCTCAAGTTTCCTTTATGCCTTATGATTTCTATGATTTATTCATGATTTGATGAGGTATGTTAGAATGCTTATGTTTTATGAGTAATGTATGATTTCATACATGGACTAATGTTTTCTTTTCCTACTTTTATATCCCTTACTGAGATTTTTATGCTCATCCCATGTTTTTGAAATGTTTTTCACAGGTCAAGGGAAAGGTGAATGATATGATGATAGTGTCAAGGAAGTTTCAAGAAAGAATCCATATTTTATTTTAAATATGTTTCTGTTGATAGGAAAAAACGAATTCTATCTTTTATGTAACCACTTTGTTTAAATATGGAATGTAATTCATGATTTATGATCTAATTATCTAAAACTATAAACCTGAAAATATCCTCAATGTGAATTATTCATTTAAATCAATATTAAGTAAGGTTTAAGGCCAGGGCCTTATATTTGGTATCATAGGTCGGTTTAGATAACTTTAGAGGTTAGGGTATTCTCTAGACATAAGTGACATTACCATAATGGTTAGGATTTTAGAAAGAGTCCTTATTTTAGATAAAGTGGATGAGTAAGTATATCTTAGTGTTTATCATCCTCATTAGAACATGATAATTTTTTTGATATACTCACACTGACATTTCTGTTTTTAGTGAATGGATGGATCTAGCATGCACCAAAGAGACAATAGGTTTGAAGGAAACTGTAGTGGTTCTCTGATTAAGAGACTGAATGAAATGGGGGATTCAATGAGGAAACTCGTGGTTGTTCTAAACCAACTATCAAAGAGTCATGATCAACCACTTGTACCTCGGTATGTTCTGTAATGCATCATGTAAGAGATGACCAATCGATGTGGAAGTTCAGGTAATAATTATAAAGGGAACCATTAGGGTTTATATGATCCTTACTTTTGAGGTAATTATGGGTTATTATATATTATGATGGAAAATGAAAGGCATGAGATAAACTTGATGTTAAAATATGTAATGTTTATTTTTGAATATTTTATCTTGTTTTGGGGAATTTTTTAAGAATTATATAGTTTTAGAAAAAGGACAACATGCAGACCATGTGACAACCCGTCGCGTCGGACAAAGCTGCGGGAATCGAACCCACAACCAAAGTGCGACTGGTATTTATCGCCTACCACTGGACTACGTGAAGTCTCTAGTTAGTTTGACTAATTATTTTTAGTTATATGATTTTAAGGATCAAGAGTAAGTTTATTTTTGTTTATCTATGGAAATGATTAACCTATCATCGAGGATATGTGATTAGGTTAATTACTTTTCAATATGAGAATTTAAGAGAAACTGATGTTATTTGGAGATAAAAGTTAATTTGTACCTTTTAAGACTATTTGATTAAATCCTTCAAATATTTGGGTTTCAATCTTTGTTTGGTTTACTTTGAATAATTTTATGGACAATTGTTTATCGAATGGTCTTCATTGAACTTTGGGTTTTTTTGGACAAATTTTGGAGATTAAGAATAGATTTTCTTTTTATAAAGGATTATACTTTTGTGGATTATCTGATCTCATACTAAAAATTTTAGTTTTGGATTTTGTCTAAAGACAAGGGAAATATATATTTCTCTTTTGTGGATTAGGTGATTCTCAAGAAGTTGATTATACTACTCTTAATGCGAACAAGTATTTCTAAATACTCGTCTTTTGGAGAAAATATGAGTTTGATTAAGGAATATAGTAAAAGTTGAAAGTCTATGAGACAAGAAAGTATGTTTCATTATGATTTAGTTAATCTAAAAAATAAATTCCTCAATGAAGAGTAACTTAAAATAAAAATGTTTTCTGGTAACTTTTCCTACTGGGGAATCAAATACCGTTTAACCCATCACAAGTTTGTGATTTTCTTATGGTTAACTTTCTCCTAGACATGTTTACTATTACTCTCCATCAGAACATGAACCTTTGTTTTTTTCCCTCCGTGTATATATTTTCATACTTGGAATCCTATTATGGGTTAACTCAGGTGACCTTTGTACTTCTCTTTCTTTATTTTAAAGTGATTGTTTTATTGACTCTTGTTCCGATGTGGGATTTTCAATGAAGTTTCCAAGCCCAATTTTAAAATTGCGAGGACGCAATTCCCAAAAGGGGGGAAGGATGTAACACCCCAGGTAAATAAAGAATATGACATTTTCACATTTATCCATATTTTTGAATAAAATATTAATATTACTTTAAATGGGACGCTATGCTTGATGGCATACCCAATATGCAACAACGAGTTTCTTGGGAATCTTACGTTGCACTCTAACAATAAAATAATATTATTTTAAATGGTAGTTAACGCCTAGCTATTGTAATGGAGGGAATGAACAGAACTAACTACAAAATTATTATATATGTTTGTCAAATTTTTTTACTTTTTACAATAAATGTTAGAGGATTAAAAATGTGAATGAATCCAATTTTAAGCGTAAACATTCTAATATTCTTTAAAAGGTCGATTAACCGCATTTTGATGGAGAACCTATTTTAAATCCACTTTTTTAACAATTTTATGTGTCATATTTGAAAAAATAAAATTCTTCTTTAGAATTGGGACATAAAAATTTACTTTGTGTAAATTTTTGGTATTTTTCCGATAAAGTTCATTTTTTAATGAATAGTGAAAAATATTGTATTTTAATTCAAAACCACTTTTTAATCTAATTTATTTATATTATTAGATTATCTTTTGAATTGGTTTTAAATTAAAATTATAATATATTTTTACCATTTAATCCAATAGTTGTCGTTGGAATTAATTTTATCTTGAAATTGGACTTAAACTAGTGTCAATCTTTTGATATTTATTGTTTCATAAAAACACGCTATTTGCTCTGACAATGGGAATTAATTATTAAATTAATTAATGTAACTTATGTGTTTTGAATTTTTTAAAATATAAATCATTTTAGAATTCAGAATATCAAATATAGCTTAGGGTGAATTTTTGGTATTTTTCGGGAAAACATAAATTTTTGATGAATAGTGAAACCACTAAGTGGTAATTAAAAAACTGATTTTTCGTTTAAATGAAATTTTACCACATCTGTATTTTTAATTTCAAAAATCTGACATACATGGTTTTCATTAAGAAGTAGAATTTGGTTCAATGGGATTAAAATATTTTTTTTGGTGAATAGTAACTTTTAAGTTTTAATCACATTTAGAGGTAATTAGTGTAGTTTAAGGTAAAAATAATATTTTATTAATATTAAATGACATAGACACATGTACTACCCTCATTGGATGAGTCATGGCCGACCACGACAATCCATGGGTCAACTTGGGGACCCCATGGAGCCACTTGGGTTGGAAAATGACATAAATACCTTTTTATTTAAAGTTAAAATTAAAATGTCACAAACTTGTGTTGTTTTACTAAATTTTTTTTACATGGGGTTATATAAGTCATATATTTGACTATAAATATTCATTATAAAGATAAAAAGATTTACTACATCATGATAGTTTTTTTATAATTTTTAGACATTAAATAAATTAATTTATTTTTGACATAGTGATGATGCAGTGATTACCTCATAAATGAACGATTTAAATAAAATGAGAAGATAGGGAGAAATATAAGTCTTACACTTACCAAAAACCTATTGTATGGGTGTATTTATAAACCTTATCACCTTATCCTCGAAATATATACTTTTGGGACCTTTTAAATCCGAAAATAAATTTACAATAAAGTAATATTTTATAGATTTCCAAGAGTGCCCCTCCTCTCCTCTTATAAAAGGCCCCCACCTCTACCACCTTACACACACCTATCAAGCCTTTGGATCGGCCAAAACCTACCCATTTCATCCTTACACATCCCTCTATTCATCATTGAAGCCTCACTTTGGGCATAATCCTTTCCAATGAAGCCTTTGAGCTCAAATAAAAGAGAGTTACCCGATTTAAAGGTAATGTCTTCCCTTGTGTTCTTTTGTTTTATTTTTCTTCTCCAAACCCCTAAACCATTTTTATTACTTTTTTTGTAAAAACACCAGTATCTTAATTATACTAGGATTTCGTTATAAGAAGGATTCGATCTACACTTTCACACACCTCCGTCTAATGGTTAAAGAACATACTGTTTCTATAGATGGTGAATTACTGCCTCACAAACCGATGATTGTTCAATATTATTTTAACAACTTAAAATGTGGCCATTAAGATGTCACTATATTTATATATGATATATAATATGTTTATGTTTTTCTTAAGCTTATGTATTTTTCATTTATGCCATACCTTTATGGTTTCCATTATGGGTAAACACGATATCTTTATTTTAGGAAGTGCGGACTACCGCCCCCTCAGAGTGATTTGATTCGTTAATGAAATATGTGGGATGTATAAAGGATGTAATTAATGGTATTACATATGATATCCTACTGGAATTATAATATATCTTTATATCATTATTAATTAATTCCATTTACTAAAAAAAATTAAAGTAGCATTCATGCGTACGTACGGCTTACCGTCTCCATGAACGGTACATTTCATTTCTTATCTCCAATTGTTATGTACTATTATAAGTACATATATATAATGGATATATATGTAATATATTACATCTAAATGATGGATATCATTCTGGAATTATAATATATATATATATCTCATTTTGTTTTAATTCCATTAATAGGACAAAAAATTAAAGCAGCGTTCATGCGTACGTACGGCCTACCATCTCCATGAACGGTGCTTTTAATTTTTTATCTCCAAATGCTATGGAATATTATAAAATGAATATATAATGGATATATATTATATTTAAAACATAAATACTATTCTGGATATGATGTACCTATAACTACATGGAAAATTCTTTTCCAACAAGTTTGATTTTTACTCATGTACCGAACATCGACAAAAACGTCTGATATGAACTCACATTATTAAAAAATTATTATAACCTTATAATATGTGATATTAACTGAATAATAATATTTAAATTAGGTCCTTAAGAAATTATAAATTGACCAAATTTTATTATTCAGGAGATTAATGAACGATGGAGTCATGTCGAACACGAGGTAAGGGATCCTACCCTCTCCTTCTTTTTAAGTACACTCTTTTATGTAATTCCTTTTATGCTCATCTTTCTTATGATTGGGATGTTATTTTATATTCATATTTCTGTAAATTTTATGATAATATGATGATAGACCCTATTTGATCTCATCAATCCATTTTTGGACGTTTTAAGTGGCGTTGTTAGGCTGCCGAGTTTTCGTAAGGGATTTTTCATCTCACTTTTATTCCCGTGAGATTTATGCTACATTTTCCACCATTTCATTTGAGTGGTATATGTACTGGCCATTATTCTACTATTTGTGTAATATAATTTCGTTTATGAGTATTTACATCAATGTTGTATTGTCCTTCTTTCATGGGGTGTATGTTTTGAAAGATACCCAAGTAGGTAAGGGAACCTTTCACCCTCCTCTTTTTAAAAGACTTATTTTGTTATGTCTTTTAATTCACATACTATTAAGTTGGGATATGTTATTCTATATCCTTATTGATGTAAATTTTATGTCCAAGTGATGAGATACCCTTTTTATCTCTCATCAACTCTTTTTCTAAATTTCGAAGTGACGTCGTTAGACTGTCGAATTTTTGCATGGAAACTTCTTAACCTAATTTTGATTCTTTGGGATAAACTTGTACTCCTTGAATATGTCGTTCTATGAATATGTGTGAATAACCTGTGATTGTTTTACACTTAATATCCACTTATATTTGGTGCATTCGTTTGTCACACATAATTATGTAATTGATTTATCCTTAATCCAAGGATACCCTCTTTGTTTGGGACTTCGTCTCAATCTCCATTCATTGAGGCATATTTTGTTTTATACACAACTTTCTTTTATATGGTGTATAAACCCATTTTAATTTTACATTTATCTGAAAGGAATATTTTTTATATGAAGAATTTTACTAAATGACAAAAGTGAATTTTTTTGTCGTACGTATGTGGCGACACCGACTTCTCCGCCGCCGTAACCATTATTTGAGTTTCGGCTTCCTCTACAAGACATACCTTTTTTTAAATGAAAAATAAATACCATGTTTTACTTTTCTTTTATTTTGGTATTGAAAATGATTTTCATAATGTTTTTATATCAATGTGTTGTATTGATATCTTGTTATTGAAAAGTGGAAATGTTATGTTTCCTTTATGCATGTTTTATGTGATACGATTATGTTATGGTTCTTGGGAATTGTTATGAAGATGGGTGGTTTTGTGATAAACTAAGGGCAGGTGAGCCCAATATAGCTCTCCAATGCATTGGGTAACAGGAAGGAGTTAAAAGTTAAGGTTTCTCCGAAGAGATTTAGGTAATATACTGTGATGGGTATTCCAAACGTAACCAAGACGGTTACTCCCTATGTAAGAATGTTATGAATGCCTCAAGTTTCCTTTATGCCTTGTGATTTCTATGATTTATTCATGATTTGATGAGGTATGTTAAAATTATTATGTTTTATGAGTAAAGTATGATTTCATACATGGACTAATGTTTTCTTTTCATACTTTTATATCCCTTACTGAGCTTTTTATTCTCATCCCAAGTTTTTGAAATGTTTTTCACAGGTCAAGGGAAAGGTGCATGATATGATGATAGTGTCAAGGAAGTGTCAAGAAAGAATCCATATTTTATTTTAAATATGTTTCCGTTGATCAGAAAAAACAAATTCTATCTTTTATGTAACCACTTTGTTTAAATGTGGAATGTAATTCATGATTTATGATCTAATTATCGAAAACTCTAAACCTGAAAAGATCCTCAATGTGAATTATTAATTTAATTCAATATTAAGTAAGGCTTAAGGCCCGGGCCTTATATGAAGTGCCTCTAAGAGGATACAATATTACTATATAAAAATGTGGATGGGAAGATGTGTTGATGTGATGTAGGTGGAGAATAATTATATAGTAATCCTTGTGTCCTCATGCTATCTTATTTTTGAGAGATATGAATTTTGAAGTACAATGTTGGGGAAGATAAGAAAACCTTTTGGGAAGTGATAACAGGGTACCATTGTTTTATTTCGATAATATATGATCTATTGTATGTGATACTTGGTGAGGTATAACCATTATAGGGATGGGAACATAGTATACTTGTTAGGTTTATGAGCTAGTTTCACTTGATGTTCAATGTTCTTAAGTATGCATTCTTTGTCATTTTTATGATAGGATCTAAGTTGGATCCTACTTAGTATACATAGTATTGTCACCAAAGATATATATAAATAAGTTTTTAGTTCCTTAGGTACCAGTTTGATATTGGGATGGATATTACCAGTAGTGGTTTTATAGGAGTTGTTTGGCTTGATGGAAATTTTAATGTTTTCATATAATTACTTGTATTTTTCCTTACAAGTTGTTTATTATATATTCCATTAAATTTACGCACATGGGATTTATTGTATCTTTATCAGTATGAGTTTTTTTGGTTTATATATTTTATCCCTCTCTTCTACATATTCTCTTAGAGGAAATATACTCCAATTTGTATTTATGATACACCCTAGCTTCTTATCTCCATACCACGACCCATTGGAGGTGGGTTTCGATCAGCCACCATCTCCCTTCTCTCATTTACAGCCCATGAGGGGTAACTTTGGGGGATAGTCTCGTGATAGGATTCATATAGAAATGAGTATCCCCTAAAAATGAATACATAAAATCCTAGTAAATATAATGTAACAATTTTATAAATATGAAAATAGTAAGTGAGAAAATGAGACTGAGTTGCGATACCTCATACAAACAATATAAGGTATGAACATTGAATATTTCTGGTAGGCTAGGAAATAAGTAATACCAATAAATTAAATCTAAACAAATAAGGATTTTTTATAGTATTTTCATGATTTTCAATATTACATAATATAGACTGTAGATAAACATTTTGTGAAGATAACGAAGTCTCATAATAGAAATTCCCTTACAAAAACAAAAGGTATACACTATATATGAATAAGATAGAAAAAATAGACCAAAAATTCATTTTAACTTACTATAATATAGTGTGTTATATGTTTCATTATCATCAATTTGAGGTATATGGGAGATTTTAAGATATAAGAGAACAATATATGAAAGGAATGGATATTTGGGAAGAAAAACCTTACCTAGAGTCTTGAATCGACTTAGTAGGCCTGCCTAAACATCTAAATAATCAAATTAAAATGATTAAATAATTTATTAATAACCATATTATAATTTATATTTAATTTATTTTTGATCTTTTATTTTCATTTATTATAATTTTATTTAATAATTATGTTCATTTCTTCCGTCTGGTTGATGATTTTTCATGGTTTCATGGTGACAATGGTTTATCATTAATGATTAAAGTTCTCATAAAGTGGATCCACAACTCCATAAGTGTAATTATTTGATGTTAATTTAATTATAAGATTTTAAATATATCCATATATCTCTATGTATTCTAATAGAGTAATTATTAATTGACCAATAATGTTATCATTTAAATTTTTTTATTTCTTTATTTTACTGAACATTATAAAACTAATATGTTTAAAATTATTTAATTATTATATAACCATTTAAAAATTTAAATCATTCTATAATATCACTATTGAGTCTATAATTACACAAAAAATGGTTTATTATAACAATCCTTGAAGGTGGTAGAAATCATTTAAAAGAACATCCTAATAGGAAGTGAAACCGACCATAAGTGGATGTTTGTTTAAAAAATAGTTATTATTTAAATATATGGATTTAATATTAATATCAAAGCATAAAAATATTGTTTTAATTTATTCATTTATACCATAATAATATAACCATACCATATTAAGATAATCCATGGAGGAAGTGCTGGAAAATGTAATATGTCATCCATGGAGGTCATAAGCTGACCATAATATGTGTGATAGTGTAATTTTAGAATTAAAGAGAGGGAGAATAATAATGAATATTTATTTAAAATAATAACATTATATTATATTATGATAATTCTATCATTATAATAGTATAAATTGAATAGATATTGAGGTATGAGATTACTATTTATATGAGAATGTGTGATTTGGAAACCATGCCTTACTCCTCAGAATGACTCCCATTTTAATTAGATTATACCTTTGAAGGGTGGTATTGTGATGGTACTAGAACCTATAGGACATGGATAAGAGTGTTTTAGAGGATTTTATGCTTATTCTGGATGCATTTTCAATATTTTAGTGTGTGGATATGAGGAGTGGTGATGGGTGCTATTTGTAAGGGGTTGAGATGGGTGTTTTTGAATAAGATATTCCTTTGATATTATTTCCCAATAACATTAAAATGTATTATTCCTATGATAATAAATAGTAATTGGTTAAATTGTGTAAGATATGGAACATATTATAGGTGTTTTCTATTCTAATTACTTATACAAATCATGTGAGGCCCGTGGGTGGGTTTTATTGTATGGTTAGGTGTAAACTCATGGGTGTTTCAGGGGTTTAGGGTTTGTGTTTAATGGGAGGACAAAAACTGTATATAGAAAAGATACATTAGGTCCATTAGATTGTTAGTGAGGAGAGAATTACTATCCAGTGTGATGAAAAGTGTCTTTTAAGGCTACTTTGAGCCACTAACCAGCCAGTGGAGGGCCAACGAGACACTAGTGGGATCGTGTGATTTTGTTTTCAAGGGAAGCCTACTAATTTTACTGTGATACCCTTTTATGTTACCCTCAAACTTTTCCTCCCATATATCTTGTAGCATTACCCTATGCCCCCTTTCCCTCTCCTCCTCCTATGGAGGATCTCCCTAATTCCATTTCTATTTTATCTCCCCTTGTAGGTGTTGTATATAATATGAAAATTCTATGAATATGCCACATCCACTTTATATTTTATTTCACCAATATGAAACATCTATAAGTCTATGTAATGTATAACCAATTTTAAGGATTTTATCTACCCCATTTTCATCCATTTTATCTAGAATAAAAGGTTGATATTGGATGAGTGGATGTCTATGAGGATAAGGTAGGCACTGCCTATGTCTTTCCAATAGTCTTTCTTACATTTCATGTGCATGTGTTGTGTGGTAATGTCGTTGTATAGTGCATTGAAACTAAATTTAAAATTTAAAATTTTAATATAAACAATTCATGATTTAATTCATTAAAATTTGATATTAATTAAATTCACAGAAAATGATTCTAATGATATTAATTTCTTAAAAAATGGGCCCTATGAATGGCAATGTGAAGTAGGAAAAAAGAATATTTTGTGATAAAAGGGAAACTTGATGATTATAAATGGTAAAATAGTTTGTGGAATTGGTATATATTTATATTTTTAAATGGAAAATTATTAGAGGTAAAATAAATTTTTTTTCTATCCTATGAAATAATAACTTGATGAAATAACCCTTGATATTTACATTCCTTATCTGTTTTCACAAAGTACTTATGTGAAGGTTGATTCTAGAGAGATTTCCTAGTATAGAATCAGAACCTCAAAGAGGATAAATCGTATGTCCAAATATAATATATTATCATGATACAAAAGGCGAGAACGTGAATTTATATTGATATGGAGAATTTTTTAAACATGGATTATGATCTAGGTAATGGATGTTATGATGTAAATTATGACTTGTGAAATGATGTAAAATATTAAAATTGAATTGGTAAATATTAAAATGTGAAACAGTATCAATATAGTAAATGGTAAATAATAATGGGTCTGTAAATGAATGCTTAAATAGTAAATTGGAATGGTTTGTTATGAAATTTTATTGAAATAAAATTGGTAAACACCCCCAGGGTGGTCTTGATGCTTGATATGGAGAACTCCAATGGAGTATTCTTGATACATTAGTTGTGTAGATTCTATTATTGCAGTATTTATACTATGAAATGAAAAATATCATACATAGGTCATATAAAATCCATTATGAAGATCATGGGACTATCAAATGAAAAATCTTGTGGAAAAGTAATATAAACTCCCTTATGGAATTATTAATACTATGAAATGTCTGTGTAGTTTTCATTTCAATGCTCAGGGAGTGGTATTGATTCAATGAAATTGTAGAAAATTTTTAAGTGGATGGGATAAAACTGAGTAGGTCCTTCATTCAGATACATCTGGCAATGGATAATGTTGGTATGAAATCATGTATTGAATCTAGGGTAGGAATTAGCCCCTATACTATTACTTATAGTTGTAAAAATCCCTATATGTGCTCAAAGAAAACAAAAAACTGGGCAAACTAGGTATTACTGACCTCATATGTCACCAATGATCCCATGAATCAATGTTTATTTATTTATTTTCAATTTACTGCATTAATTATAACACTTAAACATACTATTTTATTTTAGACTTGATATTTATGTATTATTTTGGGGATGGCCTCTTGAGTTACACTCTCACCCTTCTTGGGTTTTTGGTTGGTAATCAAGAAGAATTCATGGTTATGGGTTTGGAAAATTTTATAGGACCGATTCTTGGTGATTTTTTTGATATCTTGGATGTGGTAAGGATGATGGGACTAGGTGAGACTTGAGATTAGTTTTTGAGGCATGATTTTGGTCCTGGATGTTTTTTTATCTTTTTGTTTCTTTTGTTCATGATCTTCCCATGGGGGTTCCTATGGACATGTAAGATTGGTTATCATGTAATAAATACTCCATTTTGTTTTGGAATGAGACATTATGATTATTAATCAGTACACTACTTTTATTATATGTGGTGTTTATCTATATTTGATATATGTGGTTGGTTTTATTTTGGTAATTATTACTACTCTAATGAGAGGGTAAAATCTCCCCATGATATCCTCAAAGACCCTCACCTCTAGTCGGATGCCTCGAGAATACATATAGGTACTCTTGGTGCCATGTTTCCATCAGGTATGGATAGAATCTAAGTGAAAAAATGTCAGATATGTGACAAAGGGTTTCAAATTTATATATTTTGACTATTTCAATAATAGAGACAT
The DNA here is from genome assembly GCA_963277665.1 of Viscum album. NCBI lineage: Eukaryota > Viridiplantae > Streptophyta > Magnoliopsida > Santalales > Viscaceae > Viscum > Viscum album. The sequence continues at coordinate 856,218,884 of OY728158.1, read as the reverse complement.
GATGTATGGTATTTCCATAACATGGTATGAAACATTTTCTTAGTATTTTCCACCCCATATATAATGGAAGTCCATGTTTCAAGGGGTGGTATTTTTGATGATATGAATTTTTATATTAATGTTTACTTATTTTACCTTGAGTGATATACATGATTTAAAAGTAATGGTTTCTAGATGTTTTACTTTTTTATGATACTAAAAGAGTATTTGTGTACATGAATCATACCTGGAATGTTGGATTTACATGCCATTTCCATGATTTCCTATGACTAATTTCCCATATTATTACATGGTTCGATTATTTAAAGTGTCCAAAACACTTTATACAATTTCTTCCTATAAAAGTAAATAATGGGATTGTACTTAACAAATATCTTATTTGGATAAATATATGATGTGTGGTTACTTTAATTTATTATTAGGTGGCTTTAGTTTAATAAAATTACAATTAAAATTTATTAAATGTTTTCCTCCATAACATGTAATTGTTATTTTGAGTCATGTTAATGAAAAATATATTGAATAAAAAATTGAAATGTGTGAAATTTTGAATCTTTTATATATGATTTGGACCTAATGGGTATTTTCTGATGAACCAAGTTATGGGAAGTTGGGGCTATTTATTTCTCCTTAGTTATAATATCCTAATGATATAAGATGTAGGTAATAGTGGGGTGTGTACATTTTATCTCTTTACTTTATATATAATTATAATAATTCAAATGTAAATTTGACTTTATGTGTGTCATAGTATGCATAAAGTGATCTTGTGAATGGTTAAAGGGGGTTAGAGAGAGATCCCATGTTTTAAGACCATTATGATTTGGGGTGTATATGATAGTGGGATGATATGATGATTCAAATTTACTTTTCAAATATTGTATTATGTGACTGTTTATGGCCCTTTTGGGTTTAGGCCTGACCCAAGATTAAGTATTATAGGCTTTATTTGAACTCGAATGTGAGACCCTTATATTGTAGATCTTGGATTGGATGGTGAGACTTATTATATTTTGTTTCCTTTCCTCTGACATACTGGGATGAGTGTTGAGGATGCCCTTAGACTATGACTTGAGTAGGATTAAAATTATATATGTATGGATACAACCATAGAGTGTATATATTTGGTTGTGAATGACTTTTTAATGTTTATATGTGGTTTAATATTTTGTCAATCCACGATTTGTGGATCAGTAGTAGGGTTTTTCCCTGTTGTTGTTGGGGATAGATTTGATGCATGAGGGTAACCCAAGAGGAGTTTTATCACTATATTTTAGATTCCATAAAGATGAAAATAACAATAAATAATTTATTATGAGGTTTAGGCATGGGATGTTCTAGAATGTTCTTGGAATTATCATATAGATGTCATGTTTGTTATGAATGTGGTTACCCAACTTTGATATGGAGGGTTAGATCTGGGATTTGGTTGGAATGATTTGTTATATGACTAGAACAATTTTTTGGGTGACACTATATGGTTGTATCTAGAATGGGTTGAGTGTGGGTATTTGATTTTCATTTCATAGTGATAATCGTGTTGGTGGTTGATAACATTATTGGCCTTTAAATGAGTGTAGGGACCTAGGATTTTTAAAATGAAATAATCTATTTAAATTCGTAAGTCTATATGATTTGATATAAAGTTACCATGGTTAGTTGGAAAATTTTATGTGAGCCTAGGATATATGCGTTGGGACTCATGATGATTAAGTCATATAGTGTAACAGAGTGAAACTTGGATGTTTTCTTGCTAGGTATGCCTCGATGGAAGATTGAGTGGTTGAATGCCAATATAGAAGGTTAAACAATATACTAATTTACTTTATACTGAGTGAGTGGGTTTTGTTTGAAATACATGGTAGATGGTTTGGTTTAACATGATCTTGTCCTTATGGAGGTAAGATTGGTTTCTGACTTGAGGTGTCTGGTATTGAATGGAATGTGAGACATGTCAATTATTAGTTTTTGGGAAATCCTTGGGACATGGAGTTCGAGTTTGGTATGTTATTGTAATTCTGATCCAAGGTCATAACTATTTATTAAAATCCATAGTGGTTTCATTCGATAAACCTAGTGTATGGATTAACCATATTGATATGTATATATTTTTTTCCCTATAAATACATTGGGTTAGTACCTTTAGAGGTTTCAATGTATTTTGGTGGATTTTAAGACTCCTTAGTTTTTCTTTGAGAGTGTAAAGAAAGTTCATGCATTGAAAATAGTTTTAGTGGATGATTATATATAAAATTATTGTGAAATGTATGTTATTCCGATTTGAGCATGATATATCAAGAAGTTGTGGACCCTTAAGGTGGTGGTGCATACTATTCAGAGAAAGAGTTGATATGGGGTATGGAAAGGTGTAGTTTTTTCTGAGTAGTTGCATCAAGTGTAGATTATGTGTGAGATGATGCCTCTATAATAAGTTATTTATTGACTATGCGTTCATGATGACCTTCTGATTTTAATATGGTCAAATCATGAGAAATATTTTTTTTGACCTTTAAAGAATAATAGAATCTAGTGTGTCGATAGTAGGATCTTTTGAAATGTCCAAAGGCTCGATGTGATGATGAAAGAATCAAAGTGTGCTTCATCTATACAAAGTTGTGTGTCAACATGAATTTTAACCATTAACTATTTTAGGAATGGACCATATAGGGATAGAACGTGAGAGTAACATGATGATGGGAAAATTTGTCAACCATAAATTAGAACCATTAAGATTGGGTGTACCTTAACTGTTGTGGAATAATTTGGAATGTGGTTGCAAGGGGAAAAATATTATTAATGATGTCTCAGGCATGGTTGTAGTTGAGGACTAATTTACGTAATATGAGAAGGGCTCCAAAATGACTGGGTTTAACTGGTGGTGGATATAAAACCACATCATTTTCATTGATTTGTAATAAGGAAGAACTATGATGGGGAAAATTTCAGCGATATTTTGAGCATGTGATGTTCTTTTTAAGAAGTTTTCAATAAAAATTAAAAGTGACATATTTATAAACCTAAAATGGATTGGTTTTTTCCCTTTTAAATCACTTAATTATAAGAAACCATGTTATATATGAAAATTTGAAGGCACCCAAGTATGGGTTTTAGTTAAGGAAATCCTAATAAAGTTGGTATTATTTGTTTTTTATTGATTCTGGATATGGGATAAGAGTCTGGTGGTATAACTGGGTGTCATTATCAAAAAATTTGTTGGTGACCTAAGGATGTTTTTTGTAATTTTTTTTCTAGAAAAACATGATTATGTAGAAATTTAGAAAAGTATTTTCATCATAAGAGGTATCATGACTCACACTATGGGTTTATAGGTAGTTACCCAAGTGTGAATTATACCTGGTTTGATCAGTGGAATCAACCAACAAGGTGTTACATTGTTGGTTTTTGGAAATCATGAATGATTCTTAGAGAGGGGAATCCTAATGGATTTAGTTAAAAATACTGATGTCGTGATGCATGGGTTAATGAGGTCTTTAAGCTATGAGGATAGTTTAGTGTGGTTTTGACATAGACATAACCAATGAGATGCTGATGATTTTGAGATTAGGGTTAATGAATCCTTTGAGGAGAATTTGACTCTTGTTGTGGGTTATAGAAAAAATAATCCTAATGGTAATATAGTCTCTATGACATGAGTTAAGTGGAATCAAAAGTGTATAAAGGAAGAGACATCAGAGTTAGATTCAGAAACATGAGCACAGTGACATGAGTTATTCATCAAAGGGGCTATGTGATTATTGGGTGCTGAAATAAAGGATGACCCACTATATAGTGGGGATTTTGTAAGAAACTTCCCATAATTAAAGTGAATTATATATTATTTGTTTTCTTTAAAGCATGTGAGGCCCTTGTTCTATTGTGTTTTTTGATATAGGAGTGCCATCAAGGGTGTTTTGGAGGTCTAGTTCTTGGTGTTTCATGGGTGAATGAACCTGGAGATAACTACGAAACAATAATTCCACTAACATGCTAGTGAGAGGACGCTAGAAAGTCTGTGGGATGGCTAGTGGACCTATAGTATACATGGGACCACCAACTAGCTAGTGGATGGCCAGAAACTTATTGGTGAGATCCAATGTTATTTTTAGCAAGGGCATACCAATAATTTTTAGGTATCTTCCTTTTATGTTCCCCTTTGACTTTCCCCTCTTATTATTCCCATAACAATTCCATATGCCCAACCACCCCTCATTTCTTTACAAGATGGATCTCCCTTATCTCGTGGCTGTTTTGACTTTTGTATGAGGTGTTAGAGGGCCTGAGGTAAGGCAATGAATTTATTACCTCCTCCGTATCATCTATTTTTCATTAAAGTGACCTCTCACTATTTATGACTTATATCTTGTATTTTGAGGCATTTTCGTTATTACTTGATTCCTTACATATTATCTTGAATTTAAGGTTGATATTAGATAAGTGAATATTAGTGTGGCTAAGGTATGTGGTCACTATGTCTTTCCCATATTCATTCTTACTTTTCAAGTGAATGTGTTATTTGGTTACATCAATTTTTGGTGTGTAGACCCTAAATTTTAAATTGATGCTTTTAATACAAAATTCTCAAGCCTTATTCCCTAAATATTAGTGTTAATTTCCTTTCTTGAAGGAGATTATAATGGGATTCAATTCTTGAGATATAAACCCTATGAATTGCTATGTAAACTATAAAACTATAATTTCTAAATATTAAATGAAAATAGAAGAATTATAAATAGTAAAATAGGTTATGGAATTGGTATATATTTGTATTGAGAGATGATAAATATTGAAAAGTGAATTTAATTTTATTTATGACTTGTCAAATGGTAAATTATTGACATATGACTTGATATTAACATTCCTCATCCCTTTTGAAAAATAAGTTAAGTTAAGGGAGACTCCAAGGGGATTCCCTAGAATATAATTGGAACCAAAAATTCGCTAAATGTTAAGGTAATCTAGATTGGATTCTCATTTAATTAATGTTGAGATCATGAATTGACATTGATATGGTAAATTAGTAATCCAGGGTTTATAAAATTGGTAAATGACATTATGATGTAGATTATGACTCATAGATTATAGTGTAATTTATAATATGAATTGGTAAATGATAAAATGTAAAATTGGATCAATGTTATAAATCATAAATGGATATTTATTTGGAAAATTGGAATATCTTATTATGAAATTTTATTGACACTAAATTGGTAAATTCACTCATGGTGGTATTGATTCATGATATGATAAGTGATCGTGTGGGTAATCTTGTATATTGGAAGTAAACTCCCTTATGGTAGTCTTGATACTATGAAATGAAAATACTTGTGAGGTGGTCATGTAAACACAATTGTAGAGGTATTTATTCTATAAAATGAAATTGATAATGTTGTGGAGGTTTAAATTCCCTTGTGAAATCCTTGATAATTTGAAATTTAGACTTTCCTATTTATATTATGTAGATGGTCTTGGAGGGGTATCGAGATGATTAAATTGTTAACACTATATAAATAATTGTGATAAAATTTAGTTGGTCCTTTTTTAAAGACATACATTATTGGACAACATAGTTATACGACTAGGTATTGGTTCTAATGTAGTACTTGTTCCCCATTTGTTCTAACATATTGTTGCAATGATCTTACTATGTGCTCAAATACATCTATCACTGATAAAATATGGTATGATGGACCTTAAGTAACACTGCAGAGCCTGGGCATCAATGTTTATTTATTGTGAATTTAATAATTTTATTATTGTATTTATGCATGCAATTAAATTTATTATTAGATAAGTGGGGATTTTTTTGGTGGTCATCTACTACATAGTACTCACCCTATGATTGGGAAACCAGTTTGAACTTGAGAAAACTTTATGGTTACAAGTTAGGACAATAGATGATACCCAATTATTAGTGATTATTCTGGATATAAAAGATAGAGTTTTGATTATGGGACTATGTTAGTCTCAGAAGAAATTATGAGGTATGTTTGTGGTATTCATTTTCAATTTCCCTTTTTATATCTTTTTTTATGATTTAACCATGAGTGGTCCTATTGACTCATAGGACTCATTTTTATATATAGAATTTTTCATATTTTTATAAGATGTGATGTTATTATTATTTCTCTTGAAGTTCCATTTCTTGTTTTTGGTGTTTATCTGGGTTGGATACAAGTTTTTAGATTTATTTTTGCTGGTATTCTTTCTCAGATAAGAGAGTGTAGTCTCCCCATAGTATCTTCATAGACACTCATCTCTAGTCGATACCATTTGGAATATGTGGAGGAATGCTTGAGGTCATGTCACTCTCTCATCCTTGTACAAACTAAGTATCGAAGGGACCAATACATTAGAATTTAAAGATGAGATAACAGTTTCTTACATCATTCTATAAGAAATTAATAATTTATTCATCTTATAATGAAAAATATCATATTTTATCGTAATTCATTATTCACACAAAGTTCAACTTTTTAGAAAACTTTCAAACATTCTCGCTAAAATAATTTGTATTCTTTTATTCAAAAAATTAAATTCATTTTATCAAAGTAATTTCTGAAAAATGAAAATATTAATTTTAAAATAACATCTTTATATACTGAAAAATATCAATTTTATCATATAAAAAAATTTCTGACCCATAGAAAAAATTTACTATTGTTGTCAAAAATAATTTTATCATTTATATAAAAATAAGTATTTTTTTTGAACCATTTTATTAAAATAAATTATTATTTTAAAAAATGTATCACAAAAATAAATTTTTATAAAAATAAAACTTATATATTTTCTAAAAATACAATTATTTTTATAATGATAGGTCAATGAATGTATAATTTTATAATGAATACATTATATATGTATGTTATCTATAATGTTATAATAAGGTATTATAAAAATGTAAAATTTTGTTTTGAAATTAATATAATAAATAATTCATAACAGTATTTCAGTATAAGAAATGTTATTTTTTAAAGGAAATATCAAAATCTTAATAAGAATCATTTAAAAAATAAATGAATTACAATAAAATATTATTATAAGGTAAGCATATTATTTAACCTTTTATTTTATCAAATGATGTAAATATAATTAAATATAGAATTAAAACTAATTAAATTACCTTTAATAGTCAGATATTACAATTAGATTGTTACTAAAAATGCAAAAATAATAATTTGAAAAGTATATTTCAATAAATAAATTACAATTAAATGGTAATATGAAAATAAAATAACAAAAAGTGTAATACTGTTATTATAGATTTTTTTTGTTAAAATAATCATGGAAGCATAAAAAGATATTTTATAAACATGTTTTAAGGAATAACTATTATCCATAAAATTCTATTATAATAGAATTAATAATTTATAGAAGAATATGTATTCAATAAAGGAATATTATTTTTACAACTTCTATATATTTATTTTTCAGACAATCCCTCCATTTAACTGGTTTGATGGGAAACCCTTACATGAACTAGAGTACTAAAATACATGACCTAAAGGCCCGAAAGAATAATGGAATTTAAAATTTTGACCCAACAGAAATAAAAATACCCCATCATAACATCTTCTTAAATGTTTTCACCTATCTCACTAACAAATGATATATTCGACTTATCTTTTACCTATACAGAGATATATAGAGTATATACCCAGTGGTGTTTCTACATTTTCTCTCCACATTCTTATATTTGGATAGTTTTACTTGGAGATTGATGTGATACCACTTATGTAAGAACCCAGTTCTTATTATTGAGGTAAAAGTTTATTATTTTCTTTTTTCCTTTAAGGTTTTTGATAAAATAAGAAAAATTAGGGAAAAATACAAAAATTTGTCGGTACACGCCATGTTCTTTTCCACACGCCTTGTACTTTGGATGTATGGGATGAGTATACAGGGCGTATAGGCCTGTCGGTGATGAAGGGTGTAAAAACTGACTACACTCCGTGTACTTAGTATATACATGCCATGTAATCTGTCAAAAGGCGAACAGTAAGGTGGTGGGAGTAGTCGCACATGCTATGTACATAAACATACACACCATGTAAGCAAGTCAGCTAATGAACAATGAGGTAGTAGAAGGTTTCCGCCAAAGGAAAAATTAAAAAATGGAAAGTACACGCCATGTACTTGAGAGTACATGCCATGTAGTTATGATTTCTTCATTAAAAACAGGCAGTAGCCTCCTCTTTCAGAAGACAAAGCTTATTAATCGATGAGATCTATGGGAGAGAAGTCTGGAACTTGGAAGAGCTCCCAACTGCACACCGGGACTCCGATTCCCTCTTCGTCTATCTCATTTGAACCGTGAGGGTGATTTATTCTCACTTCTTGAAACTCTCCTTCCAATTCGTTCCCCAAGGGAAGTTAGTTGAGTTTTAATGGGTTAGAATCTATCCCATATATACGTTGTTCTCGGATGATTTAGGAGTATTCATTCATGTATATCGATCATAGGAGATCGGGGTAGGTGGTCTGGTGTTTATTTCTAACTATTGAGTAGATTTTTGTGTACCATTGTGCTACGCGCCCATGTTTGGGGTGTTGTATGGCTGAGGCCTTAGCTGTTAAGATATCTAAAATTGCATAGATAATATAATGAACATGTATGAAATGCGGTTTGGGATTGTTTCCTTGATCCAAGGCCACCCCGAGGGTACATTCCCCTTGTTTAGCTGTTTGGCCATGATAACCATGGGTATGCCACAATGATGGCATGTTTTGTGTTTTCTTGAGGGGAAAAATATTTATTACTTTCTTATGCATTCGAATCAACCTGGTTACTTTCCTAGCCTGAGGACAGTGTTTTGATTAGCCTGAGGTTAGTGTTTTGTTTTGCCTGAGGGCAAGGTACTGATTCGCCTGAGGGAAAGGTATTGATTTTCCTGAGGGTAAGACACTGATTCGCCCAAGGGAAAGGTATTGATTAGCCTGAGGGCAATGTTTATTATGCCTGAGGGCAGTAGATTCTGTGCCTAAGGGAAATATATGGTATGCTAGAGGGAAATGTTCTGATTATCCTGAGGGAAAGGTACTTTTTAGCCTGAGGGAAATGTTCACTTGAATATTAACTATGGTGTTTTCTTATGTTATATCTTCCAAGCTAAAGAACATGCTTGGTATTGTTATTACCTTCTATTTTTTAGATAACATGTTGTAGTTTTTTCTGTGGCATTGTATATGAGATTTATCAGCTGAGGCAGGGTCTTGGGAACTTATAATTCAATTATATTGAATTTTTAAATTATAATTAAATAGTAATGGAACTTGTAGAAGTATCTTCTTTTGAGTACTTCCTAGCTTACTGTATTTTCTTTATTGCACGTAGTTGTTGCACATTTTCACTGTCTGTTGGGCACGGGCCTTTTGTGGTTGCCTAATGGGATTTAATTCTCACACCCTATTTGGGTCATTTCTTGGGCCCAAAAAGATTATATTGCTACATGTGTTGATAAGGGAAATAATTCCTATACAGGTACTTGATTATTTTAGAAGAGTGGGAGAGCATGGGACTGAGCTTAGGCTTGAAATGCTACTGAGTTTTTGTTGTACTGTTTTGTTTTGTTTTACTCTACTTTGTACCGTGTTGTGTTTGATTGCACTATATCTTGTTTTTACTGATTTCTTAGAAATATGACATATTGCATCACCATATATGTATGACTATTGGTTATCTTTTTATTGAGTACCATTTTCCTTTTAGATTTGTATTGTTTATTGCTTCCGTTTTTGGGTATGTTTATATTTTTCCACTGCACTACACTTTGAAAAATGAGGGAATAATTTTCCCACTATCAGTCCTATGCCCTCACTACTAGTCGGCAACCTCTAGAATTTGTGAAAATGCGCTTGAGGTCATGTGACCAACCGGGTTCAAGGAACCCGTTGAGTTTCACCCGGATCTGGGATGCTACAAAGTGGTATCATAGGTACTATTCTAGTTGCTTATATTTTATCTTCTGTACTTTTTGATAATGGTGCTACACATATCTTTATATTTGTGGTCATTGTGGAGAACCTTTGGCTCTGTGTTTCTTCTTCATCAGATATCTTGACACTAGACACTCCGTTAGGAATTAGAATGACAGGTGTGCATCAGTTCAAGGAGTACCCCCTAGAGGTTAGTGGGTGTCACTTTTTATGGGACCTCTATGTCTTATAGATGATGAGATATGATGTCATTCTCAGGACGGACTGGTTGGTACCCTTTTGAGCCTTTGTGGTTTGATATCATCACAGGGTGAGTTTCACATCACCAGAGGGTGGAGAGTTTATATACAAGGGAGAATGGGATGTTTAGGTGAGCCGAGATAGACTCGAGCATCGTGGGCGAGGTGGAGTGACAGCCCAGACTGTGAGTTTATATCTTGATGACCAGAGAACTTGTCAGAAGGATTTCCGTCTATTTGTTAATCATTTTAGGGATGTCTTCCCAGATGTCTTTACAGGTCTACCTCTATATCAAGAGGTGGATTTCTCTATTGATCTTGTGCCTCGAGCGGCACTGGTGTCCATTCCTCTTTATAGGATGGATACTCTAGAATTGAAGGAGCTCAAGAGGCAGTTAGAGGAGTTACAAGCAAAGGGTTTCATCTGACCCAATACTTCTCCTTGGGGTTCACCTGTACTATTTGCGAAGAAGGTAGATGTTACCCTCAAACATTGTGTGGATTATCGGAATCTGAACCAGTTGACGGTTGCGAACCGATGTCCCTTGCCGAGTATTGATGATCTTTTTGATCAACATAGAAGAGACTGAGTGTTCTTGAAGATTTACTTGATATCCAGATATCATCAATTGCATGTTAGACCATTGGACATACTGCTTATATCCTATCAGAGTAGATATGGTCTATATGAGTACTTGGTCATGCCATTCGTACTAATGAACATGCCAACAATTTCCATGGCTCTGATGAATCGTGTGTTCCACCCATATCTGGATTATTTTGTGGTAGTCTTCATGGAAGATATCTTGGTGTACTCTCACACTCGACATGACTATGCCACCCATATTGATATTGTACTGAGTACACTAAGAGAGAATCAGTTATATGCTATGTTCTCAAAGTTCCACTTTTGGATTGACTAGATTCACTTATTGGGTCATATTATCTCAGAGGAGGGAGTTATGGTAGACCCAGATAAAGTGATAGCAGTAGTTTCCTAGGAGCAGCCGAAGAATGTGTTTGAAATATAGAGTTTCTTGGGGATGGATGGTTACTACATGCACATTATACAAGACTTATCCTGCTTAGCAGCACCGTTGACAGGTTTGACTAAGAAGGGTATGAAGTTGTTTTGGTCAGAAACTTACGAGACCGCGTTTCAGAAGCTGAAGGGATGGTAGACATCAGCACCAATCCTGATAATTCTATGGAAAGGGAAGAGCTATACAGTTTACTGTGATGCTTTAGGTATTGGGATGGGAGTAGTATTGATGCAGTGTGATTGAGTAGTTGTGTATGGGTCTCGGTAGTTGAGGCCACATGAGAGGAATTTCCCGACGCATGATCTCGAGTTGGCTGCAGTTGTTCATGCATTACGCTGCTGGATACATTATCTCTTGGGAGATTATTTTGTGGTGTTCACGGACAACAAAAGTCTGAAATACATCTTTACCTAATGTGACTTGAATTTGAGACAGTGAAGGTGGGTTGAATACCTTTAGTTCTTCAACATTGAGCTTGCCTATACACCTGGTAAAGGTAATGTAGTAGCTGATGCACTGAGTAGAAGGACTCAGATACAGGCAGTGCAGGAGGCCAGTGGTGAGTGGCAGATCATGGCTTTGTTCTCTGAGATGCATTTGGAGGTGCACGACAGTCAGGGTAAACCCTATCTTTCATCCTTAGCTGTGACTTATACCCTCCTAGATAGAGTGAGGATAGGATAGCTATCAGATTTAGATGGCCTAGTTATATGGGAGTCAATGGCAAGTGAGAACCCTCCTCCTAGTTGGATGATAGGCGATGATGAGGTACTGTGTATCCATGGATGAGTGTGGGTTCCAGGGGATATACACGAGGAGTTGATGTGGGAGTTTCATGCTTCATCTTGGGTAGTACATTCCGGAGTTACCAAAATGTACCGTGACTTGAGACATCAGTATTGGTGGCTGATTGTGAAAAGAGATTTATCTAGTTTTCTTACGAGATATTCGACTTGTTAGCAGGTGAAAGTAGAGAATGAGAGGCCAGACGGACTGTTACAGCAGTTACCCATTTCAGAGTGGAAATGGGATGATGTCACGATGGACTTCATGACCAGGTTGTCGAGGTCACCTCGAGGCAATGATGTCGTGTGGGTTGTGTTGGATATACTTACGAAGGTATCCCACGTTTTTCCGATCAAGGATATATTTAGTGTTGACGAGCTCAGGAAGTTTTATATCCAAGAGGTGGTACGTCTCCATGGGGTCCCTTGTTCTATCATTTCAGATATATACACTCATTTTATGTCTCGTTTCTAGAAGAGTTTCTAGAGGGAACTTGGTGCACAAGTGCTTCTAAGAACAACTTACCACCCTCATACCGATGGCCAGTCAGAGCGTACGATACAGGTGCTAGAGGACATGTTGTGTGCATGCATCCTGGACTTTGGGGGCTCTTTGGATAATCACATACCCCTATTCTAGTTTTCTTACAACAATAGTTTTCAGGAAACTATTGATATGAAACCTTATGAGGCTTTATATGGTAGGCCATGCTAATCACCTTTGTGCTGGTTGGAGGCAGGTGAGGTAGCTTTACTGGGACCACATCTCATGCAGGATACTTTAGAGTAGGTCCAGTTGATTAATAAGTGGATGACTTCTGCACAGTCTTGTCATAAATCTTATGCTGATCTTCATAGATTACACTTGGAGTTTGTGGTTGGGGATTAGGTTTTATTGTGTGTTTCACTGAGGTTGGGACACAAACAGATCAGATGACAGTGTAAACTTTCACCGGGGTATGTGGGGTAGTTTGAGATTCTAGAGAGAGTCAGGCTAGTTTCCTATCAGTTGCAGTTACCCCATAGGTATCGGGCCATTCATGGAATCTTCCATGTATCTTAGCTTTGCCATTATCACTCAGACCCATCTCATATTTTTCATCTTGAGGAGGTTGGACTACAGGTCGCTGCATCCTTTGAAGGAGCATCTGATTCATATTGTTGATAGGAGCATGAAGGTTCTCCAAGGCCAGTCAGTTCCTCTCGTACGGGTGCTATGGGAGAATGGCCGAGTGTAGGATGAAACCTGGGAGTGGGAGACTGACTTACGTGCTCAGTGGCCTGATTTGTTCTTAGAATTATCTTTACCACCCATGGAAGGGAAATTCGGGGACAAATTTCTTTAAGGGGGAAGTTTGTAATAACCTAGTTCTTATTCTTGAGGTACAAGTTTATTCATTTTATTTTCCTTTATGGTTTTTGAGAAAATATGGAAAATGGGGGAAAAATCCCAAAATTTGTGGGTACACGCCGTTTACTTTTCTATATGCCATGTACTTTGGCCGTGTGTGATGAGTATACAGGGCGTGTAGGCCTATCAATGATGAAGGGTGTAAAAATTGACTACACGCCATGTACTTAGTATATACACGCCGTTTAATCAGTTGGAAAGTGAACAATATGGTGGTGGGAGTATCCGCACACACCGTGTACTTAGACATACACACCATGTAACCATGTCGGCTGATGAATAGTGAGGTGGTGGAAGGTGGCCGCCAGAGGAACAGTTAAAAAAATGGAAATTACACACTGTGTACTTGAGAATACTTGTTGTGTAGTTGTTTGTTTTCATTAAAAATAGGCAGTAGACTATTATTTCGGCAGAGGAATATTAGGACTCGATGAGAGTCATTGGAGAGAAGGTCGGAACTTGGAAGAGCTCCTGATGTTACACCGGGACTCTGATTCCCTCATCGTCTATCTCATTTGAACCGCGCTTGTCACGGCCCGTCCTCGGGGCCCATGTCGTGACTACCCTAAGCCCACCTTCCATAGGCCAGGGGTTGGCGACTAGCACCAAGGCGTAAATCCCGGTAAAGGGAAGGCATTACCTTTGTAAAGTAAATAAGCACCACAGAGTAAGCAAGGAAAAAAAGTAAACACTAAGTAAAAACTGGTACAATAGTAAGTGCAGAATGTAAGTGGGCCAGAATACAAACCCAAACTAAAAGTAAAGTACAACTCCAAAGGTAAAATAGTAACTGAAAAGTAAAGTCGCAACGTCGAGCCGTCCACTGGAAGTCCCACATGAAGGGTGGGTATAGATAGCCTCCACTGCTCCTCGGGTCCAGCCGACCGCTTCGAGTACATCCCACGTAGTGGTCCACCTCCAGGTACCGTCCTGCTCCGCAAGCCTCAACCACAATCAGTGCTGTCCGTCGTCTGCAACCAACACAATGTAGTGCGGGCATAGCCCGTGCAAGGGTGAGTATAAGCTACTAAGTTGGGACCCCGAGACCCTCGAAGGTCTCCCAAAATCCACAAAGGATTAACCACAAAGGAAAGATACAATCACGAAGTAACAACCGACAGTGCTTAGGTATATTCCCATACATATACCTATGTCATCAATTCCAATACACTCCAACCTCCGATCCCAAGTACAACTCATTCCACACAGGAAAGCATACGTATTCGACAGAGGAATGCAAAATGTAATCCACACAGGATAGCACAACACAATCCACATAGGAAGGCAAACATGGTTCTGCTCACCCAGGTATACTTCTTCGAAAGAAGATAGAGATGATCACTGATCCATCTAAGTCGTCGGACCCACAAAGGATCGATAGGTACTAACCCCCGCAATGACCCACACAGGATCATACCCACACAAGATCTGTAGGCGCTGGCTCACACAAAACCGTTTAGCATTGACCCACACAGGATCGGACCCACACAAGATCAGTAGCACTGATCCACACAGGATCGCTGAGTGCTGTAGTCGTCGTCGTCGAATCCACTGAGGATCTCTGCACAGTCGTCGTCGCAGTCACAGTAGCAGTCGCAGCCAGCACTAGGGTTCCCGCACACAGCAAGCTCATTCGGGAGGGTCCGCTCCACGAGCCGAGAGGATGATACATCAACTGACACAATGTCCAGAGTTGATGTATCCAAAAGTTCCGTATCGTCAACAGGAACTCAACGTCGCAGACGGAACGTAAATCGGACGCCCGGTCTGAGAGTTATTGGCTTTTTCGTCCCAGGGGCCCAGTTGGTTTTTAAGGAAAAACCAACCTGACCGTACTCCAATTGCATCCAAACCATGGGAGGAGTATGCCAAAAGATCCGACTCACTAAGAGGAAACCAACAAAGTTGACGGAACGTCAATCGGACGTCCGTAGCTCAAGATATGAGTGTTTCCGCTCCTAGGGCCCGGTTGGTTTCGTGTACGAACCAACCCGGTCGAACTCAAAGTAATCAGAAACCTTGAGTGCAATATACTAAAACGACCATATCGATTCAAGTATCGCATCTCAACTGACGGTGCGTCAATCGGAGGTCTGTAGCCCAAGTTATGGGCAAAAGACCGAAGATGGTCCGAAAACAGGGGTTTCGGGCCCGGACCGACCCAGCCCGAGACCCCCCAGTCGGCCCGGCTAGGCACGGCCCGGCCCAGCCGGCGCGGCCTGGGCATAGCACGCCCAGCGCGCTGGCCAACTCGACCAGTGGCCGAGCCGTTTCGGCAAGGGGGACACCTGCCCCCCTGGTGAGAACCGTAGCCCCCCCAATTATGGGGGCCGGTTTGCTGGCCGGCCGGCGGAATTAATTCCCCCGGCTCCCCTTTGTCCGGCCGGCCCGCACTGGCTGGCCGGTTCTTCCGACAAGGACAGGCGACGACCGTTCCTTTCCTCCATCGCCGACACCAGCAGCCCGGAACCGGCCGCCGGTCACCCTGCTCCGCCGTGGCCCGGAACCGGCCGCGACTTGATTTGTCTGGCGTAGTGCGACGGCACCGTGCCCCCTCCGCCGCGGCATCTTCGGTTTTCTTCGACGCGGCGCGATGGCGTCGCGTCCTTGATCAACTTCATGGCGTGGTGCGACGACATCGCGTATTACTTACCGTGTGATTCCTGCGTGGTGCGACGGCACCACGCCATTCCGTTCCATCTGCAAGGAATCAAACAAGGATAAAGGACGAGGGTCGGCCGTGTTTTTGCGGTCCGACCCTCTCTCGTTAATCGTTATCATTTAGTCGTTTATCCACGAAGAACGACAATCTAGAAATCACGGACAAAAATAATTAAATAAAATAAACCCCTACCTTGATAAAAGAGATGATGAATGTTGGCATCATGAAGCGAGGATTCGAAGACGTTGACAGAGATTTCATCGCGGAAAACCGTCGCGAGAAGAGACATCGCGGAAGAAAAACACCATGGAAGAAGATGTCATGTCGCGGGTCGGTGTCGCGGAAGACGGTCTCTGAGGGCTCGGTGCTCCACGTCGGAGATCGTTCATTCTTCGCGTTCTTCGTCAAAGAAGAAGATGTTCTTCCCAAAACCTCTCAACGACAAAACTCTAACAACAAAATAAAATAAGCTCCTTTCTTATTTTATTAAGACAACAAGACTTTTGAAATTCAAGGGTTTGAATTTCTAAAACTCACATTAATCTCACTACATTAATTCCATAAGTTTAATAAACTTAAGTTATCAACATTAAAGGTGAGTTGAGGGGGTTAGAGGATATGAAGGGGTGGGGTTTGTGTGGGCCCCACCACCATCATAACCTCCCAAGTGAGGTTGGGTGGTTACCCAACTTCCATAAAAAATTTAAACACTTAGAGTAAAATAAAAATTGCAGAATAATTATAAATTAAACTTCCACAATTTTTATCATCAACTCTCGTGAAAACGCAACTCCGGAATAGGTGTTCCTAAGCAATTACCGGCACTACGGTTCCATCGGTTACCTTAGAATTCGATTCCGAGCACCGGTTCAAAAGTTAGAAAAACCCGCTCGTTCGTTCACTGAATGTACCCGAGCTAAACTTCAGAAAGAAATTCCGGCACACCGGGCCTCAGAATCAAGTGTCGTCTGAAACTGAGTTCTTGTAAAATCCCAAAGAAAATTAAGAAAAAAAATTTCTTTGAATTTTACGGGTCTTTACATTACTCCCACCTCAGGGATTTACGTCCCTGTAAAAATACATCGAAAACTAGGGAAACAAAAGTGGGTACTGAGCACACATCTGAGCCTCCCGCTCCCAAGTGCTCTCCTGGAGGTTCCCATGTTGCCATCTGATGCGCACTAGAGGAATCGATCGTCCACATAGGACCCGCTCCTGTCGATCCTTGATCTCCACTGGGACCTCCACAAAATTCGCCCCATCATCAACGTCAATCTCCCCATGGTCAATGATGTGCGTCGGGTCATGCACATATCTCCTCAGCTGAGATACGTGGAAGACGTCGTGCACTCGGTGTAACTGAGGTGGTAGAGCCAGACGATAAGCCACCTCACCAATCCTGCTGAGGACCCGGAAGGGTCTGATGAAGCGTGGAGACAACTTGCCGCCTCGGCCAAATCTCCGTAAACCACGTCGAGGTGAGACATGCAAGACGACGTGGTCGCCATCCTCGAACACTAGTGGCCTCCGCCTCCTGTCAGCATAAGACTTCTGTTGGCTCTGAGATGTCCTCATCCGCTCCTGGATGACCTGGACCTTCTCTGCCGTGGCCTGGACCATCTCCGGTCCCACAAGTGCTGACTCCCCAGGGTATGTCCAGCACAAAGGAGATCTACAAGGTCGGACGTACAATTCCTCGTATGGTGCCATCCCGATGGTGGAGTGGTAGCTGTTGTTGTACGCAAACTCCACCAAGGGTAGTTGGTCCTCCCAGATGCGACCAAAGTCAAGGACACATGCGCGGAGCATGTCCTTGAGAGTCTGAATGGTCCTCTCCTTCTGACCATTCGTCTGAGGGTGAAAGGCTATGCTCAGACGTAGCTGCGTCCCGAACGCCTCCTGCAACCCCTTCCAAATCCGGAAAGTAAAGCGAGCATCTCGATCGGAGACGATTGATGATGGCACACCGTGAAGCCGTATAATCTCCTGAACATAAAGTC
The DNA here is from genome assembly GCA_963277665.1 of Viscum album. Lineage (NCBI taxonomy): Eukaryota > Viridiplantae > Streptophyta > Magnoliopsida > Santalales > Viscaceae > Viscum > Viscum album. Next base: position 856,200,808 of record OY728158.1, on the reverse strand, counting down.
GTCCCAAGCTCTCCACTAAGCCCTTCTCTCTGATGGGTAGAAAGTGCGCCGACTCGGTGAGTCGGTCGATAATCACCCAAATGGAGTCGTGACCTCTGGAAGTGCGTGGAACTCCAGTCACGAGTCTATAGATATCCCGCCCCACTTCCACTCCAGGACCTCCAAGGGCTGTACCAAGCCTGCTGGTAGCTAATGCTCTGCCTTCACCTGCTGGCAGGTGAGGCATCGAGAAACGAACTCTTCCACAACCTTCTTCATGCTCGGCCACCAGTGTTGTCATCTGAGATCCTGGTACATCTTCGCCACTCCAGGATGTACCACCAAGGGAGAGGTGTGAAACTCTCTCATCACCTCCTCTCGTAAAGCGACTGGTACCAAGGTATGTCCTCTGAAAAGGACGTCGTGCTCTACTACAAAGGAGAAACCATCAGGTGCATGTCCTGAGGATATCTGTACACGCCGCTTCGTACAGTCTGCGTCCCCACGCTGTGCCTCTCTGACCCGCTACAGTAGTGGAGGGGTGACTATGAGAGACTGAAGGAAGGTCTCTCCATCTCTATCCACGAAGGATATCTACAAAGAGACTAGCTACTCTGTTGCCTCCTCAAGTAGTTGAATGCCCATCCTCCTGCTGAGGGCATCGGCTACCACGTTCCCCTTCCCAGGAGTATAGACTATCTCAAATTCATAGTCCTGGAGGAACTCAAGCCATCACCGCTGTCTCAGATTCAGTTCCTTCTAAGAGAAGATGTATATGAGACTCTGATGCTCAAAAAAGACTGTAAAGCGCTCGCCCATCAGATAGTGTCACCATGTCTTCAGAGCGAAGACCACTACTGCTAACTCCAGGTCATGGGTAGCATAGTTCTGCTCATGCGGCCTCAACTGATGTGATCCATAGGTGATCATAGCCCGCTCTTTCATCAGGACACATCGAAGTCCGGTCCCTGATGCATCGCAGTAGACTACGTACCCAACTCCTTCCTCAGGCAACCTCAAGATAGGTGTGCTGGTCAATCTCTATCTCAGCTCCTAGAAGCTCTGCTAACATCTGTCTGACCATACAAAGGGTTTCCCCTTCTTCATCAAAACTGAGAGTGGTGTCACAACTCTAGAGAAGTCTGGCACAAATCTCCGGTAGTATCCAGCTAGTCCCAAGAAACTCCGCACCTCCGTCACGCTCCTGGGTGGCTCCCAAGCTAGCACTGCCTCGATCTTAGCAGGATCCACAGCAACTCCCACCTCAGAGATGATGTGTCCCAAGAGGTGGAACTCATGTATCCATAACTGACACTTCAAGAGCTTACCATAAAGATGGTGCTCTCGGAGTGTGTCTAGTACAACCCGCAAGTGGTAGGCATGCTCCTCCTCAGTCGTCGAGTAAATCAAAATGTTGTCGATGAAGACCATGACAAATCGATCGAGGTATGGCTGTAAGATCCTGTTCATGAGGGCCATGAACACTTCTGGAGCATTGGTTACGCCGAATGGCCTAACCAAGAACTCATAGTGTCCATACCAACATCTGAAGGCCGTCTTCTGCATGTCCTCATCTCGAACTCTGAGCTGGTGATAGCCTGACCTGAGGTCTATCTTTGAGAACCACCATGCTCCCTTGAGCTAATCAAAGAGGTCATAAATCCTCGGTAGCGTATACTTGTTCCCCACTGTCACCTGGTTCAGGCGACGATAGTCGACACAAAGTCACAATCTCCCATCCGCCTTCTTGGCGAACAATATCGGGGAAGCCCAGGGTGAAACACTAGGTCGGATGAACCCCTTTCCCTGCAAGTCCTCCAACTGTACCTGCAGCTCTTGAAGCTCGGAGGGGCCCATCCGATATGCTGGAGTCGATATCGGGGCTGTCCCGGGGTACAGGTCAATATAAAAGTCTACCTATCTATGAGGAGGTAGCCCCGTAACGTCTTCGGGAAAGACGTCTGCATACTGATCCACCACTGCAGGAAAACCAAGACTCTGCACGTCAACTGCTCCTAGGATGAGGCTAGCCAACTGATGAGTGATGGGTTTTCCTCTCCTCTGCGGAAGTCAATCCTGTGCTGCGAAGGCTCCCTTCTCACCGGTGAAGGTGAACCTGCTCCTGTCGGTGCGTACACATCGCACCTTGCGCCTAATACAGTCAATATATGCATGGATCGTAGACAACCAATCCATGCCCAAGATGACGTTATAAGGCCTCGACGCTGCTACAAGAAGATCCCTGCCGAATCTCTCGCCTCCTAGAGTAATCTCACGATGCCGGCACCAGTGCGTAATCATCGAGTCTGCTCCCGTAAGAGTCTCTAGCCATAAGGATCGAGCCAACGGCTCTGTCGGAATCTCCGTGCTCCGAACAAGGGCAACGACTATGAAAGAGTGAATCGCTCCTGTGTCTATAAGAACTATAGCAAGGGTGGAATATACACAGATCGTTCCTCGAATCATCTTGGGCGTGCCGTGGTCGTAGGCCTCTGCTGCCTAGAGCTATGCCTGTCTCTGCCCGCCAGCTCCCTGTGGTCGGGGTGGACCTCCTGGTGGTGGTGGTGGTAGGGTCTCAAAGCGTCGCCCACCACCTGCTACTCAACCAGCTCCTCTTCCTCATCTGCCTGCTCCCTACGGACCACCACAATCGACCCTCTTACTCTACCTCGATGGTCCCTCAATCGTCTGCTGCTCCTCGGCACGGCGGGTCAAGCAGTCACGAGCCATGTGGCCCTACCCTCCGCACGAGTAGCACTGCCTGCCTCTCGAAAGACTGGCTCCGTGTTGTGTGTCCCGCACTGCTGAGCTAGTGTCCTGAGGTCGTCTGCCTGAGGGTCTAGTCTTCCTGGACCCATGTGTCATCCATCGACTGCCTGCTGCATAAGAATCTACTACGTGCCGCCCTACGGTGGGTCTCGACGCTGGTGTAGACTCAGCAAGAAAGCTCTCGATCAAAAGGGATCTCTCCAGTCCTCCTGTCAGAGTCGGAATGCTGAGGGAGATCAGCGATTCCCTGATCTCGTGTCTCAATCCCTTCTCAAAGGTCCAGGTCCAGAAGAATGAGTCTCGTACCATGTCTGTCAAGTAGCATGAGAGATTGGTAAATCTCAACGAGTACTAGGCGACCGTCATGCTGCCCTCCCACAGCTGAAGAAGCTCTTGAATGCGCACCGCATGGAGGGTGGCTGGGACGAACTCCGAGCGGAAGAGGCTCTCAAAGTCCGTCCAGAGAAGAGATGTCTCATCATGCACCTAGAGCATCAAGCTCCACCATCTGCCTACTGCTGCGTGCAATAGACTCGCTGCGAGGATCACCATGAGGTCTGCTGGTGTCCTCACTAACTGAAAAACTCTAACCACTACCTCTAGCGAGTCCTCGGCTGCCTGGGGGTCCATATCCCCACGGAACCTGGGTGGTCGCTGGTATTGGAACTCATGGAGTGCACTGAGGCAACGTGCATTGTCAGCAGCTGGTGCTAGAAGCATCGGTGGCTCGACGGGTAGAGCTACCGCCGGTGCCACTACTGACAAAGGGCCCTGCACCGAGGCCTCGTCGCTCAGTGGGCTGTCGTCACGCTCGACTCTCGGAACCCTAGCTGTCTGCCATCGTGGGGCCATCCTGAAAAGGAAAGAGGTGCCCCACGGTCAGAATAGTATACCTGGTGAGCTGGTATAAAGTAATCACAAAGAAAACTTCAAACACACATGCAATCAATGTTTTCATGCATTTAGTCAGAAATCAGATGTTAGGGTCCTAGTGTACGGATACGTCGGCCGCCACACCGACACTGGACTCCCTGGACTGATAAACACACTCAATATGCTTAATACTATTGATTCACATAGAAGAAAGATCAGAGTCTGCGGTAAAACCGAACTGCCTTTGATACCAATTTGTCACGACCCGTCTTCGGGGCCCGTGGCGTGACTACCCCAAGCCCGCCTTCCTTAGGCCAGGGGCTGGAAACTAGCACCAAGGCGTAAATACCGATAAAGGGAAGGCATTTCCTTTGTAAAGTAAACAAGAACCACAGAGTAAGCAAGCAGAAAAATTAAAAACTGGTACAACAGTAAGTATGGAAAGTAAGTGGGCCAGAATACAAACCCAAACTGAAAGTAAAGTACAACTCGAAAGGGAAAACAGTAACTGAAAAGTAAAGCCGCAACGTCGAGCCATCCACTGGAAGTCCCACCTGAAGGGTGGGTACAAATATCCTCCACTGCTCCTCGGGTCCAGCTGACCGCTCCGAGTACGTCCCACCTAGTGGTCCACCTCCAGGTACCATCCTGCTCCGTAAGCCTCAACCACGATCAGCGTTGTCCGTCGTCTGCAACCAACACAACGTAGTGCGGGCATAGCCCATGCAGGGGTGAGTATAAGCTACTCAGTAGGGACCCTGAGACCCCAGAAAGTCTCCCAAAATCCACAAAGGATTAACCACAAAGGAAAGATACAATCACGAAGTAACAACCGAAAATGCTTAGGTATTTTCCCATACATATACCTAAGTCATCAATTCCAATACGCTCCAACCTCCTAGCCCAAGTACAACTCAGTCCACACAGGAATGCATACGTATTCCACACAGGAAAGAAAAACGTAATCCACACAGGAATAACACAAGACAATCCACACAGGAAAGTACATAGGATTCAGCTCACATAGGTATACTTCTTCGAAAGACGATAGAGATGATCACTGATCCATCTAAGTCGTCGGACCCACAAAGGATCGATAGGTAATAACCCCCGCAATGACCCACACAGGATCGGACCCACACAGGATCTGTAGGCGCTGGCTCACACAGAACCGCTGAGTGCTGAACCACACAGCATCGGACCCACACAAGATCGGTAGAACTGATCCACACAGGATCGCTGAGTGCTGTAGTCTTCATCGTCGAATACACTGAGGATCTCTGCACAATCGTCGTCGCAGTCACAGTAGCAGTCGCAGCCAGCACTAGGGTTCCCGCACACAGCAAGCTCGTTCGGGAGGGTCCGCTCCACGAGCCGAGAGGCTGATACATCAACTAACACAAAGTCCAGAGTTGATGTATCCAAGATTTCCGTATCGTCAATAGGAACTCAACGTCGCAGAGGACGTGTAAATCGGACACCCGGTCTGAGAGTTATTGGCTTTTTCATCACAGGGGCCCGATTGGTTTTTAAGGAAAAACCAACCCGACCGTAATCCACCTGCATCCAAACCTTGTGCGGAGTAATCCAAAAGATCCGACTCACTAAGAGGAAACTAACAAAGTTGACGGCACGTCAATCGGACGTCCGTAGCTCAAGATATGAGCGTTTCCACTCCGAGGGCCCGATTGGTTTCGTGTACGAACCAACCCAGCCGAACACAAAGTAATCCGAAACCTTGAGTGTGATATACCGAAACGACCATCTCGATTCAAGTATCGTATCGCAACTAACAGTTCATCGATCGGAGGTTCGTAGCCCATGTTATGGGAAAAAGACCGAAGATGGACCGAAAACGGGGGTTTCGGGCCCGGACCGACCCGGCCCGAGACCCCCCGGTCGGCCCGAACCGGGTCGACCCGGCCCAGGTCCGGGTCGGCCAGGCCCTGCGCAACTCGGCCCGGCGGGGCGCGGCCCAGCCCGGCCTGGGCACAGCGCGCCCAGCGCGCTGGCCAGCTCGGCCAATGGCCGAGCCGTTTTGGCAAGGGGGGGCGCCTTCCCCCTGGTGAAACCGCGACCACCCCCCCCCCAATTATGGGGGTCGGTTTGCTGGCCGGCTGGGGGAATTAATTCCCCCGGCTCCCCTTTGTCCGGCCGGCCCGCACCGGTCGGCCGGTTCTGCCGACAAGGACCAGCGACGGCCGGTCCTTTCCTCCATCACCGACACCGGTGGCCCGGAACCGGCCGCCGGTCACCCTGATCCGCCGCGGCTTGATTCGTCCAGCGCGGTGCGACGGCACCGCGCCCCCTCCACCGCGGTCCTGGTCCGGTAGCGGCGTCTTCGGTTTTCTTCGATGCGGCGCGACAGCGTCGCGTCCTTGATCAACTTCATGGCACGGCGCGACAACGTCTCGTATTACTTGCTGTGCGATTCCCACGTTGTGCGACGATACCACGCCATTCCATTCCATCCGCAAGGAATCAAACAAGGATAAAGGAGGAGGGTCGGCCATGTTTGTTCGGTCCGACCCTCTCTCGTTAATCGTTATCATTTAGGCGTTTATCCATGAATAAAGACAAGATAGAAATCACGGACGAAAATAATTAAATAAAATAAACCCCAACCTTGATAAAAGAGATGACGGACGTCGGTGTCGCAAAGCGAGGATTCGAAGATGTTGACAGAGATTTCGTCGCGGAAAACCGTCGCGAGAGGAGACGTTGCAGAAGAAAAACATCGTGGAAGAAGACGTCGCGTCGCGGGTCGGTGTCGCGAAAGACGGTCTCTGAGGGCTCGATGCTCCACGTCAGAGATTGTTCGTTCTTCGCGTTCTTCGTCAAAGAAGAAGATGTTCTTCCCAAAACCTCTCAACGACAAAACTCTAACAAAAAAATAAAATAAGCTCCTTTCTTATTTTATTAAAACAACAAGCCTTTTGAAATTCAAGGGTTTGAATTTCAAAAACTCACATTAAACTCACTACATTAATTCCATATGTTTAATAAACTTAAGTTATAAACATTAAAGGTGAGTTGAGGGGGTTAGAGGATATGAAGGGGTGGGGTTCGTGTGGGCCCACCACCCTCATAACCTCCCATGGGAGGTTGGGTGGTTACCCAACATTCATCAAGAATTTAAACACTTAGAGTAAAATAAAAATTGTAGAATAATTATAAATTAAACTTCCACAATTTTTATCATCAACTCTCATGAAAACGCAACTCCGGGACAGGTGTTCCTAAGAAATTACCAGCACTATGGTTCCATCGGTGCCCTCAGAATTCAATTCCGAGCAATGGTTCAAATGTTAGAAAAACCCGCTCGTTCATTCACTGAACGTACCTGAGCTAAACTTCGGAAAGAAATTCCGGGCACACCGGGCCTCAGAATCAAGTGTCATATGAAACTGAGTTCTTGTAAAATCCCAAAGAAAATTAAGAAAAAAATTTTCCTTGAATTGTATGGGTCTTTACAGCGCAAGTGAGTTCTTCTCTCTTCATGAACCTCTCCTTACAATTATTTCCCTAAGGGATGTTATTTGAGTTTGAATAGGTGAGGGTTTATCCCATATCTACGTTGTTCTCGGTTGATTTGGGAGGCGTCCTTCACGTATATCGATCAGAGGAGATCAAGGTAGGTGGTTGGGTGTTTATTTAAAACTGTCAATTTGATTTTGTGTGCCGTTGTGCTACACACCATTGTTTGGGGTGTCATATGGATGAGGCCTTAGCTATTAAGATATCTATAATTTCATAGATAATCTAATGAACATGTATAAAATGGTATTTGGGATCGTTGCCTTAATTCAGGGCCACCCCAAGTATGAATTAAACTTGTTTAGCCGTTTGTCCAGGATACCAGTGGGTATGCTGCAATGATAGAATGTTTTGAGTTTTCTAGAGAGGAAACATATTTATTACTTGGTTATGCATTGTGCTCGTCCCTGTTAATTTCTTATCCTGAGAGTAGGGTTTTTCTTAGCCTGAGGGAAGTGTTTTGTTTTGCCTGAGGGAAAGGTACTGATTCGCCTAAAGGCAAGGTATTGATTCACTTGAGGGAAAGGTATTGATTGACTGAGGGAAATGTATTGATCTGCCTGAGGGCAATGTTTCTTATACCTGAGGGGAGTAGCTTTTGTGCCTGAGGAAAATATCTGGTACGCCTGAGGGCAAGGTTCAGATTAGCCTGAGGGCAAGGTACTGTTTAGCATGAGGGCAATGTTCATTTGAATATTCACTGGGGTGTTTTCTTATGTTATACCTATGAAGCTAAAGCAAAAGCGTGGAATTGTTATTACCTTATATTTGTTAGATAGCCTGTTGTAGTTTTTTTATGGCACTGTACATGAGATTTGTCGGACGAGGCTGAGTCTCAGGATCTAATAATTCAATTATATTGAATTGTTAAATAATAATTAAATGGTAATGGAATAGGTAGGAGTAGATGATTTTGAGTACTTCATAGCTTACTGAATTTTCTTTTTTGCACACTATTGTTGCACATTTTCACTGTCATTTGGGCGTGGGCCTTTGGTGGTTTCCTACTAGGATTTATTTCTCACACCATGTTTGGGTCATGTCTTGGGCCAAAACTGATTATATTGCAGTAGGTGTTGATATGGTAAAGATTCCCTATACAAGTACATGATTATTGTAGAGGATTTGGAGAGCATGGTACCGAGCTTATGCTTGCGATTCTTCTGAGTTCATGTTGCACTATTTTTTTTGTTTTGTTCTACTTTTTACTATGTTTTATTTGATTGTTGTGTATCTTGTTTTGACTGTTTCTTAGAAATAAGACATATTGCATCATCATATATGTATGGCTTTTGGTTATATTTTTCTTCAGTACCATTGTCCTTTCCGCTTTGTATTGTTTACTACTTTTGTTTTTGGGTATGTTTATATTTTTACACAGTGCTACACTTTGACAAATTAGGGCATAGTTTCCCCACTACCAGACTTCGGCCCGCGCTGCTAGTCGGCAGACTCTGGCATTTGGAGAAATGTGCTTGAGGTCATTTGACCAACCGGGTTCTGGTCACCCATTGAGTGGCACCCAGATTCGGTACATTACAACTCCATCATCCTAAGGATGTTCTAGTATTGTCTAACAACCAGATTGTGATGGAATGGATGCCTGATACATTGTCTAAAAACCCAATTCGAGTGAATAGTACTTCTTCAATATTACCCTACTACAATACCTATTGAAATAACCACATATCTATAGTACTAAAATAATATAATAATACCTCATAAATTCACATCTGCCTTGTTTTGAACCCAATATTCATGTAAGATTACAATGGGTCATTACCACTTAAGTAAGCCCCCCAACTACAAAAAAGAAACTTATTTGGTGATAAATATGTATATTAATATTGGGTATATATCATTAAATAAACCAATGAAATTAATATAACATAGAAATATGTAATTTAATAATGAAAAATTCATATAAAAATAATCATTGGAAATATGGGATGATACATGAATGGCATGATTAAAACCGAATTTATGGATGTTTTGTGGGATTTCTTGTATGGGAAAGTGGGATTGGTTAATGATGTAGAATAGGTAGGATATGTTTTAAGGGATTATAGAGATGTGGTGATGGTTATGAGTTGTAGTAGTATTAATAGGTAAAACCCATGTGGGTTTGGCTTGTGTGAGACTTTATTATATGATATATTCTCTTCTAATTTTATACACACCCCACCCGAGCAAAAAAACCTCACTAATTAATTTAATAGTTTATAATTTATTTTAATGATTAATGTGTTGAGTTTTAAGAAGTGAAAAAGTTCTTCCATAAGTATAGGATATAAATATAATGGAAAGAGAATATTAGATATTGTGCCGAAATAAGTCTATATTTTATAAAGCATTCATAACGATTTGAAATATATATTTTCTAGAATTGGTAATTACTAATGTTAGGAAATTTAGTATGATATTAAAATCCATTTATTTTTAGTTGCTTCTTTACACTATCCTTATTCTTCCTCAACCTTCCTTCATAATAATCTAGGTACTCTCTAAATTTTATATTATTCCTTTTATTGTTAATAGAGTTTATTATTGTTTAATTATTACTTATATTAAAGGTAATGATATAATATACATTTTCCTTTCCTCTTAAAACTCATCTATCATAATTTAATAATTTGACCTTATCAAATTTAGCAGTGTTTTAATTCAGGGGTTTCATCATATCATCAGGAATCCCTATTGAAAAATATTTATTTTTCTTAAGATATCTCAGGGTGATCGATGTGATTTGAAACCAACTTAATGTGTGTTTTATTATCACTTTATCATTGTAAGGGGTTTATTTCAATGATTTAATCTAATTTTGGTATTATTTAATTTATGATTAAAAAAATTTGGTTATATATATAAAAATATTTCAATATAATGAATATATATTCATTGAATATAGAGAATGATTTTATAAAATATAACTAATATAGAATCATCTAATATTCAAAAGGTTTCTGATAAACAGTAATTAAAATAATTTAATGATTGTTTCTTTAGCTAATTAATATTGATAAATAAATATATTTATTATTTTTTGATTCCATTAATTAAAAGGGTTTAAAAATCATTGAAATTTAGTTGAGAGACTATGTAACATCTTATTGAATGATTAATCATATGGTTTGGTAATTAGTTGGGATGATGATTGGTAATTTTATTTTTTAGAGTATTTTTTGTTTCCATTTTTTTAAATATTTTTTATTGTTGTTCATGTCTTTTCTCATTGTTATTGTGGGTGGTGATGTTATTATTATGGTTGTTGATGTTTATATTAATGTGTTTGATATTTTTTTATTATAATTCTTTAGTTAATAATATGATGATTATAATTTAAATTATTATATTTTCAAGAGTGATTATTTTCTGAAATGATCTTGGTTTACATGATTATGAAAATTTGAAATAATGGATTTAATAAATTTGTTTTTATAAATTATGTAAATAAATTACAAATTTTTTAAAAGAAGATATAAAAATTGATTTTTAAAATAATATTTCTAACTATTTATTTGAATGGGTTAAGAAATTTTATTATAAATTGGTTTTATAATTTTTTTTTATAAATTGAATTAAAAGTGGGTAAATAATTTGATTCTATAATTTTTTTAACTAAAATTTGCGAGAAAATAATTATTTTTAAATAAATAGTAAATGGGGACTAATGTAACTTATAATTTTTTGGGGAAGCATAGAGAAGGGGTGAATTATTATTTTTTATATTATATAATTCATTTTATTAACCTATTTTAAATATTAGAGTGAAAATATTCAATTACATCTTTAAAAAATTTCTTATCCATATGAAAACAAATTACAAAAGTAACACATCCACAAAAAATTAATAATGTTTTCCCATAATTAATATTGAAAAAATTGTAAATGTGATTATTATTTTTTAGATCTTGTAATAGTCACCCAATATCATAACTTGTTTAAAATAATTTACGAGGAGGTATCATTTTTACCCACTATAATGGTATCCCACCAGTACGACAGTACTCTAAATTTATTAAAATTTGGTGATCATTAGATGAAGATGACTATTAATAAATTTTGGTCATTCTTGGAATAATTTAGAACATATTATTTTTATTCTTATGTTATTCAATTTTTAATCCTCAACGTGTTTAGAAATATCCATAAACGAATCACACTCCATTATAAAATAAAATCTCTAAATACTTCTGTATAAATTAATAAATGTACTTGTTCTTTTACTCTGGCATATTTTTGGAAACCATTTTCATTATATATTTATATCACCAAAAAATTATAAAAAAATTCAAATATAAATATATTTTAATAAACAAATATTTTACATAGATAAATATAATTAATCATTAACATATTTAGACTAAACATTTATATTTCCAACCAAATTCTCATGCAAACAAAATTCAGAGTAATTTAAGAATATATGAATATTCCTAAAAATCTATCAACACATTATCTAATTTTTACTATTCATTTTAAATATAACAAAAATCAATTTTAAAGATATTAATGGAATTTATTTTTGATTTTTTTTATTTCAAATATCAATTTTATTAATTATTGTATGGTATAATGTTCATATTAGATGCATTGGGTAGAAAGCATTAACACCTTAATATTTATCAATTTATAGAGTAATATTAATCTTGAATATGATATATATTTGAATGGATTATATATGAAACATTGAATAACTTATTCATTTGGATTCCATGAATATCAATACTTTTCCATTGAAATTTATTTATATTCTTTGAACAATTGTTTCTATTCAATATAACTTTATTTATAATATAATAATCACACTATGTTGAGTATAATTATCAACAATTCATTATAAAATTAATTTTTGTCTAGTATAACTATTTATTCTACTTTATTAATCAACATATTTTTTAATTTAACACTTATTTATCTACTATATTATTTTTTTATATGTGGTAGAAAATTTCTATAATTCATGCAAGTGTCAGCTGCCAAAAATTTGACTACTATAAACTATAAATCCTTGAAAAAATAGATATTACATATATAAAAATATAATATCTTGAAAAATATATCCCAAATAAATTCCTTTTTAATAATTTAAGTTTGATAAATATGTTATCCATTTAGTTTTTTGGATTTTAGGACATGTTTTAATGTATTTTGTGGTGAATTGAACCATTCAGAGTTAGAGTAACTAATATTATAGAACATGAATCATAAATATTCATGTAACCTAGTGAGGAATAAGTTAGTTTCGGGATAGTGAACAATCCTGAGTGATTTGGTTGGATGAATTGCGAGTTTGGGTTTGTTAATAGATGAGCTTGAACCATCCGTTCAATGTTTAAGATAATCGTCCAACCAAAATATAGTGTCAAATTATCATTAAATAATTTCTCATATAAAAACTATATTAGCATCCAAAAAGACTCATTAAAGTTACCTAATTCAAATTTTGGAGGCTCTATGGTTTTTTGAGACCACAAATTTTGATTCTATGTCATCAAAAAATGCACCTTTCTCACAGACTGATCAAATTGACACATGCTCATATATTTTATCTTAATTATCTCACATGTTAGCCATCCTATATCCTTCCTCTATTTTAATTTCATTTTTAATTGATATATTTATATAATTTTATTATATAATGGTCTTTTTTTTTAATCTTGATTTGAATAATCACGATCTCATGTTTTTATTCATAGCATTTGGAAAATTAGATCTCAATTTTTTTCATTGGATGTAGGATTTTAGGATTACTATATAATTATTATCTATAGTAGGTGTATATTATTAAATAATTATAAGGATAATATTTATTTATTATTTGATTGATTCACTTTTAGTTTATTTTATTTCTTTATTAATTATAAAAAAATATTATGAATTATTTGTTAATTAGTTTTTTCTAGATTGAGAAATTATTGATAATTTTTTAAATTTTTAGATTAACCATATAATTTAGTTTATAATGATTTTTTAATTTATTTAATGGAGATTTTGTTTTGTGTTATTTTATAAATTTATTTTTAGGTATCTTAAATTTAATAAATTTATAATTTTTTTGTTACAAATGGGATGAGATATGAATATTTGGACTGACTATATTCGGTGAAAATTCAATGTTGGTTTATTCTATGATCATAATTAGGAATATATGTTATTTTCATATTTAATTTATCATGTATAATTGCATTACAATAGTTTTTTATTGGCCACATATTTTTATAATACTAATAAAGGATACTTAGTTTGAAAAAATCATTAGTTATAATATTTTCATCCACTGGTTTAGTTTTACATAAAATTATGCTAAAGTGATTTCATTTTAAATGTGATAAACGATTTTCATTGGAATTTATTACATGATTTGGAATACAACATTATATAGCTTCCTGAATTAAACTCTAGGAAATCCTAGGGGGTATTCGTAATCATCCCTCCCCTGAAATCTCAGTTTGTTTAATGATGTCTAATGTATTGATACGTAGAAGTGAAAGTATATGATGTTTTTAAGTGTGGAATATTTGGACATGTGTTCATGCAAGTAGTGGAATGTTTTAGTAATAATTAATTAGAGGAGTTGTATAAATTATATCATATTTGTTTCACTCAATAAGAAATCATGTCTTATCAGGACATGATTATATTTTATATTTTTTCTAAACACATGTGATTTGGTTAATTTAATTTAAATTATATTATTAATATTGGTTTTTCATTTCAAATAAAATAAACATTCAATAATTATATATTTGGTTTTTTACTAAAGGTTAAATAATTCCCCATTTTTTATTTTTATTTTATGAGAATAGTTTCTGGACTCTACTATTATAGGAACACTCATTGGGCCTTATGAGTATCCTATATTAGAATTAGGATTCATTATCTATAGTTCGGGTCATCAAACAATTATATTAGAGACAAGTTTTAAATGACATGACTTGGTAATTTGGTTGGAATATAGATAAGTTTTTTAAAAACTAATGATATCACTTTAAAAATGATTAGCTAACCTCTTTATGGCGATGGTTTAGTTTCCAGATATTTTGTGTTAGAGAAGTGGCTGTAAGGATCTCATATAAGATATTGAATCATTATTCCCAATTTGTGTTTGAAACCATAATAGTTTGGGATTTGAAATAAATTAAAATATTATTATAGTTATTTTTTGGGAATACATACATGTGTCTGATATTTTGAGAACTAATTTACTTAACAAAAATTGTTTTTAATGAAAATTTCAATGGAATTTGAATGTTTTTTTTATTAAATAGAATTTTATAAAAATATTTATGGCTTATATAATGAAATTTTTCGTTCAATTTATCAAAATGGGGTGAATATAAACACAAAGACATGAAATTCAGATTTTATGTTAAGGGTATTATTGTCTCAGTTATGTAAATTTTTCCATGGTTCCTCATGTGATTTTTCATTTTATATATTTCTGAAGTGATATTGATAATTATGTGTAAAGATACTTTTTATTGGGGAGATGATAAGAATGTAGGAGTAAATAAGATATTTTAAAAAGGATATATGAATGTATATATTATTCTATAACTTCTAAACATATTTTTTCAATTGAAATAGATGCTTAAGAAATGGTAAAATGGTAGAAACACTTTTCTCAAAAAAATTACAATCTACAGTAGGAATTAACATTATCACAATTCTTCTTAAACTTTATTCAAATTTTTCTTGTTGTAAATCATTCTTCTTCCTCACTAATTTTCTATAAAATAGGGTGTGTGAACTTATTTGTCTAGTAACTATTATCAAGTAAAATCTGTTTGGTATACTCAGTCTGGTATCCCTCTATCTGTTACTCTTCATCTAATCCCATTTGTCAAGTATCCTCCATCTAATACATTTATATTGAACGCAAATACATTTGACGCTACTACTATTGATGTAATGAAAAAACGATCTCTCTGGATATTCACTCAGCACATAACTTGTTTAAAAATCTGGCTAGAAAATCCAACTCTATCAACCTTTTCTTTGTGAACCTACTCCTCTTTATATAAAAATCATTTTTATAAATAATAGGGGAAGGTCATGAAATAATAATTCAAAATAAATGCTCAATCGTTAAATACCCATATTAATTTATTTCCTTCAATACTCTAGAAATACCTATTCAATGATATTTATAATTTATTTCCTTAATAAATTGTGTCAATATTCTTTATCAAACATGCCATTGTCTGAACAATAATACTAATCCTTCATGATTATTAAATCATTTAATTATAATCTTTCCATCATCACATTTACTAAATTTATAAAAACATTATAAATATTCTCAAAACATTGATTGATAATAAATTATATGAAATTACATTTTATCTGATTTTCTATATGGTATGACTTTAAAATTTCCACTTTTTGGAGCTCTTTGAGTTAATTAATCCTAATAAATTACTTAAAAACATATGTCTGATGAATTTTGTTGGAGTGCCTCCAATTGGATTTATTGGATTGATGGACTCACAATGTTTTTATATTAGACCTGATACTTCTCTTAAATTAATACTTCTTTTTTATAATCATTCATGTTTATTAACCCAAAAAATCATTAAACATTCCTTTTCCTTAAAAATATTCTTAATCTTATGGTCATATTAACTTTTTATTAAATAGTAGGCTTGTTTAGGAAAGAAATATCATGATACAATTATCCAAAACGAGGTTCCATCATCTTCTTTCATTGAAAAAAATTAGTTAGAAACAATAATTCCGTGGATTTTTTTATAAAGGTTGATCTATTGGAAATATTAAAATCATCACTTAATTTACATTGTTGGAAAAATTTAGTCTTATATAACCCAGAATATAGTAAAAAAACTATGTGTTCCATCCTAAAATCAATCACCTTAGTTTCTTGGTCCCATAATTATCTATATGTCCACATTAGTTCATTCACCATATCATTATTCATATGATAAACATCATAAAGAAACATAACATTGTGGAAAACCAATGTAGTTCTCCCAACATCAGGGCACATGTTATATACATTAAGATCAACTCATTATGTAACATCACATATAATTATAGAATAAATATTTTTATATTTTTTAATATTTATTAATTGAATAGTAATTTTAACTTAATAAGATGCTATGTCTGACATCATACCCGACATATAAAAATGGGTTTCTCTAATATCTTATGTTTCACACAAGACTGAGTTATAACAAAAAATAATATATTATTATTACTTTTATTTTAAGTAGTAGTAATCAGCCAACCATAGTATTGGTATGAATGAAAATAAGAAACTATATTATGTTTACACATGCTTTTTAAATATTTATACTTTCTCCAAATAAATTTTATAGGCTTAAAATGAGAATAAATAAACTTTTAAGCATAAAAAACTTTAATATATTTAAAAGGTAGTTTTACCACCTTTAGGGGGTGAATCCTTTTCAAATCCATTCTTTACAAATTAATATTTTCTATTTAAAAAAATAAACTTCTTCTTTTTAAGTGGGACATCAAAATTTAGTTTGGATAAATTTTTGGCATTTTTCTAATAAAATTCATATTTTAATGAATAGTAAAAAATAATGCATTTCAATTCAAAACTTCTTTTTTGTATAATATATTTATATTGTTAGATTATAATTTTAATTGGTTTTAAAGTATAATTATATTATGTTTTTATAATTTAATCAAATTTTGGTCAATAGAAGTAATTTCACATTAAAATTTGATATAAACACAAGTTAATCTTTTGTTGGTTTTTACATTTAAAAAACCAGTTTTTCTTATTTTTTAAAATGGGATTAATTTAAAATTAATTAATGTTACTGATGTTTTTTAAATTGTTAAAAATGGATTCCATATTTGAAAAAATTGGGTCGAAATTTTTTTAATAAGTTACTTTTTTGGGATATTAGGAATACTAACTACAATCATTTTTATTTAATGTGGTTAAAGGTAATTCCCATAATTTAGGTAGCAAAATAATTTGACTAGGACAATAAAATTACCCTAAAACCTGAAAAATCTTATTAGATGGTTGAAAGTAGAACCATAACACCTAATAATCAAAATTGACTCATTTAATGGGTTTTTCCATTAAATTGATACAAATATTATTAACACAGTAGAAAGTGATGACATATCACCATCTTATTTCTTATAAGTATAATAATTTTAATATTGGGATATGAATTATAAAATATAGATATTGAATGTTATTTATAAATATAATGAAATTATATACATCATGGGAATTTATTTAAAAATTTTATAGATCGTATAATTATAATAAATACTTACACAATAGTGATACAATAATTATTTTATTAAATGAAATATCAAATAAATGATATGAAAAATATAAAAATAAAAATAATTATATTTAATTAGCATACTAAAATATTTTTCATGGTGAATATGACATATTATAAGTCTATTAAATGGTTTGGTTTAATGTTTTCTCTCTGTATGGATTTTATTTATATTCCATCAAATGAATAGTGTCAAAATTGACAGTATTAAAATTTTATGAAAATAATATATTATTAAATTATTTACAAATTAGAATTAAATTAAAATTTAAAAGTGTCTATTATATGGCCTAAATGTTCTTAAAGACTACAATAATGGGTAACTTACTCCATATAAGTATAATTTATAGCCTCTTAATATTTAAAATGTCGCCACAACAATTAAAATTAAAATATATTAATTATGTGTAAACCGAAATGATAAGTATTAAAATAAAATAAATATATGAATAAAAATTACTGGATGAGAGTGTTTTGAACCATATGTATATTATTTTTGATATAACTCATGTTCTAGTTTATTGTATTTAAAAACTAATTTATATTAATTTAATATTTTAAGAGTTTCCAAGGGTTCCCCTCTCCTCTCCTATAAAAGGTACCCTCTCTTCTCTAATATTAACACTTTAAAACCCATTTGGATCAACCAATATCTAATGAAACAACTTCATAGAATCTATACCCACATTCTTGAGTCCTTAATTTACACAAAATAGCCTTCTTATAGGTGTTAAGGTATTCTTCAATGGTGATCAACTGAAGGAGAGGTATAATTTTATTTAAATATTTCAACTTTATTTCTTTTTCAACTTGCTTAAAATCTCCACCAAACATGAGGAAAAAATAAATCTAGTATACTCAATACACAATGATGTTATTATGTTAATATCATCACATAAATTCATCTCCAATTCAATGAAATGGGAGATGAACTTTTCATTCATGTACATGGAGAACTACCACCTCATAAACCCATATAGTTCATTTTTAATCATCGTCTTTAGTGATAGGTTATAATGATATAATTAATATGTGATATTAATGAATTATTAATTAGTATAAGATAAAAATATACCAATTACATTACTATTTTCTATGAAAATAAAAATGATTACGTCGTTCATGCGTATGTGTGAACTATCACCTCCAGGAAGAGATATGATTCACTTTTTCACTACATCACTTATTATATATATATATATATAAGTATATTTAAATGATTGATATGATATTAATGATGTTATTATCATTATTTAAAGATAAAAAAGTACTTACCTTCTTTCCATGATGATCAATGAAAAAATGGAAACGTTACTCATGCGTACGTATGGCCTAACTCTCCCTAATTATAACATTGTTAATTTTTCATTACCATAATTAATGTTTTGATATAAAATTATGATGGTTGTTTAAGAGTGATAACTATTTCATGAATATTATTCTCGAGATGATAGACTTATGAACACATGTACTATTGACATCGTACCAAGTTCATTTTTATCTCAATATTCATTCATTGAGGAATTTCTTGATAATACACACCTTTATTACTTTATAAGGTGTATATACATCTAATATGATATTTTGTATCCATATTTTATCTATAATAATTTTATTAAATATTTTTTTAAATGTATTAATTCATGAATATTAAGATTTAAATGTTAAGTGGTATGGGACACCTTGACCTTTAACAATTTAATTAAAAAATATTTTTCTTCTTGATATTAATTTACTTATTTATTTATATAGATATAAATGGATTATATATGAAATTTTATGTATGTATTGAACTAAATTAAATATTTTTTAAAGGAATATTTTTATACAAAGTGCTTTACTTTCATTACAAGATGACAAAAGGAATGGTTTTCTTGTATATAGTGACAATGAATTCTCTACTACCATAACTTTTATTTTATATTTGGATTCCTCTATAATCCTTAATGTATTTTAGAAGGAGAACAATGCCTTATTCCTTTTTTGGGTATCATGGTATTGAAAATAGGTCATTAAATGAAAATGGTATTTTTATACGAATGTGTTTTTCATATAGGATTAGAATATTTTTTTAAAGTGTTTTGTGATGAACACGATTTATTCAGGAAAGGGTACCTGAGAATTATATGAATCAGGTGATCCTAATGCATCTTATATGAATGGTTAAGCCCCATTATAGCTCATTGGTGATCCCGACAAAACTTATATGAAGGGATAAGCTCGATTATTGCGCACAGGTGAGCCCATTATAGTTTATATGAAGGGATGAGCCCCATTATAGCTCATGGGTGGGCCCAATATAGGTTATATGAAGGGTGATACCCATTATAGATCTCAAATTAATTGGGAAATGATAATACTAGAGGTCGAGCATATGGTTATTCCAATTTAATGGGTTTTGATTCTCTAAGTCACCTAAAAGAGTTTTAATTGATTTTATGAGTTTTAATGTTTTTCTTTGAGAAAAAAGTATGAGTGTTATTCATCTGAAATTATTTTTCTCATTCACTTAAATAACATTAAATGGGTTACAATGTTTTTACAAGACTAATGGTTTTATCTATTTTATGCCTCTTACTAATCTTTTTTGGGCTCATATAATTTTTTTAAATGTTTTTCACAAGATTTACGGTAGAATAAAGTCAAGGATGGAATCATGGAAAAGTTAATATGATTAAACATGAAATGAAACCATGTTTATTTTTCCAAAAAAATTGTGTTATAAAAGAAATGAACAGTCTTGGAAGTGTCCACTTTGTATTTTCATTTTCTATGAAATAGTTATAGACTAATTCTCCAATGCTATATATTTGAAAAGATCCTCATTGTGGAATAAATTAAAATTGCTGATATAACTAAACATTATGTAATGTTTAAGGCTATGTCCTTATATATGGTTTTGGATGGAGGTTTAGAAAAATTTATTTGTTAGGATGATGTTCACTTCTTTCCCTTAAATGATTTTACTTTATTATTAAGTGGAAATGGTGTAGTATTTTAATATTACCCTATTTATCCATATAAACCATGTATATTTTGAGTCGTTTCCTGTAGAGGAAAAAAGAAAGATGTAATGGGAAGGCATCGAGAGGAAACCAACATTTCAAATCATTATCACAAGATTTTCAGAATCAGAACTGAACAGTTTTTCGTTGCAATGGATCAGTTGACATAATCTATAAATGGGGGTGGCATATATGCCCAAGATCATCCAGATCAACCACATAGGGATATATCTATAGTGGAACATTTTTTGAGGCAACATACCCCATAATTCAAGGGATAATTTTACCTAGTAGTAGAAAAAGAATGGATCAATACTCTAGAGAAGATATTTGAAGTCATGGGATTTTCTGAATTTCAGAAGGATACTCTTTCCATCCATCATTATGAAGTTGAAATTTATTTACGGTGGTCATAAGCTAATTATACCTGATATAAAAATGATATTTATTCCATAAAATGGGAATCATTTAAGCATATTTTATTGGAGAAATATTTCCCTTAGGTTTTTCTTCATAGGATGGAGAAACAATTCTAGGAAATAAAGAAAAATGATAATGATTTAGATGGAACATGTGGATCAAACTTCACAATATAGGTCAGGAATATTTTGGATTTTATTGTAGAAATTGATAGTAAAATTAATATATTTTACTCAGGACTGAAACTAGGGCTATGAAGAGATTTTACCTCTCAAGAATTTAAAAGTTAGGAAAAATTGGTTTGTTGTGATGATAAAGTTAAAATTGAGTTTGCATAATCTTATGTGGCATGAGATGATAAAAGTGTGAAACAGTCTAGGTGCTATGAAATGGGAAAAAAACAACTAATAATTTATTCGGTAATCCTAAAAAATATTCCAAGTGTGGTAAAATACATTTTGGGTAATGTATGTCAGGATCTTGAAAATGTTACTATTGTGATAAGTTTGGTCACATGGTTTTTGGATACTAGGAAAAAAGGGTCATAAATAGTCTAATAATGAGATAACAGATAGACATGATACATTAACATTATTTAGCTTCAATTAGTTGTGATATTATGAAAATAAGTGTCTGATGTTAATTAAACAGGGAGAAAATCATTATGATCATGTAGAAAAAGGTTTTTGAAAATATTTTTCTACTATTACAGTAGATGTTGAGAAAAATGGTGAAGTGATGGAAGCTCCTCAGAGCCTATTTTTTTCAAATGAGAACCATATGTTCAATTTTTTAGAAACACCTTCTAATGTTTTAAGACATGTGATAATAAATTATTAAGGACCACTCTGAAAGATGTTTTATGGGTTTATGTTTAGGTAAGGATTTTTTTAAAATAGAGTATGCCTTTAATTTTGGGCCATAGTTTTAAGATATTTATAAACCTTATGGTTTGTGTGATATTTGATGATTTAGGTAATTCTAAGGGATGTACATTATAATTCGGGGAATATTATGAGGATGAAATTATTCTTTTAAAAAATAAATATATCAAGTATGTTTGTTTACTTATGTTCTTAGTCATTTATGTAAATGTACTCTACAAATCAAAGGAAATGATATTATAACAAAAAATGTTACCATAGTACCTTCATTTATGATTAATCAAATGATCCCCTAGATCATCGCAGATTTATATCTTTGTGATTATTAACTTTTTTTCTGACAATGTTTTCTATCACTCTCCATCCAAACATGATGGATAATTTTCTATTCCATATCCATGTTTTCTTACATAGAATCCTAGTACCTGGTGAATTTTATACTTCACTTTATTTCTTTTATAGTTGATGTTTTATTGACACTTTTTATGATGTGGGGTTTCAATGAAGTAATTTTGAAAAGTGAAACCTCAGTTACCGATCCCAAATTTAAAATTGTGAGGACGTAATTTCTAAATGGGGTAAGGATGTAACATCTCAGGTAATTATATAATAAGATATTTTCATATTTTTTAATATTTATGAATTAGGTATTATTTTTTTATTAAAGGAAAACTATTTCCAATAGCATACCCAACATGAAATAATGGGTTTCTCTAGAATCTTAAGTTTCACACATGACTAAGTTATACCGAAAAATAATATATTATTAGTATTTTTATTTAAAATGGTTTTTATCAGATAGACTTTGTATTAGAAGGAATGAAAATAACTAACTATATTATGAGTAAACATGTTTATTTAATATTTTTACTTTCTCCCAATAAATTTTAGACGCATAAAATGAGAATAAATCCAATTTTACGTAAAAAATAATCTAATATTTTTAAAAGTTATATTTACCAGCTTTTGATGTAGAACCATTTTCAAAATTAGTTTTTGAAATATTTATAAGTAATATTTGGAAAAATAAAGTTCTTCTTTTGAATTGGGACATCAAAATTTATTTTGGATAATTTTTTGGTATATTTATTGTAAAATTAATATTTTAATGAATAGTGAAAAAATACTACATTTAATTCAAAACTGATTTTCTGTCTAATTTATTTATATTGATATATTATCATCTTAATTGGTTTTAAAGAATAAATATATTAGGATTTTATCATTTAATAAAATTTTCATCATTTTAAGTAATTTTATATTTAAATTTGATATAAACACATGTCAATATTTTGATGGGTTTTAGTTCTAAAAAAATATTTTCTTGTTTTCTCAATGAATATTAATATTAAATTAATTAATGAAAATTATATGTTTTACATTTTGAAAATTTGGATTCATTATATGGAATCAATGGGTACAAATTATGATAATAGGTTACTTTTTTTGTATATTATGATGAGTAACTATGATAATTTTTTTTGACGTGGTTAAAGGTAAATCAGATAATTTATGTAACAAAATAATATAATATTGAAAATAAAATTACTCTTACACCTTCCAAAATCCTATTGGATTAATAATATTAGACACTTAACACCCAATGATCAGAATAGACTCATTTAATGGATTTTTGTCTATTAAAGTGATATAATTGTTATTAAAACAAAAGAAAGAGGAAACATGTCACCCTCTTATTTCATATAAGTATAATAATTTTAATACAAGGATAAAAATTATAAGACTTAGATAATAAATAGTATCCAAAAATAAAATGAAATTATATACATTATGTAAATTTATTTATTATTTTTAGATAAAAAATAATTACCATAAATACTGAAACAAGAGTTATACAATAATTATTTTATTAATATAAATATCAAATAAATGATATGAAAATTATGAAAATAAATATATTTACAATTAATTAGGGTATTCCACAAATTTTATAGGTTTCTATGACATATTATATGTCTAATTAATAGTTTTTTAAAGTTATCTATGTTTTTGAATTTTCATTTAATTCTATTAATTGAATATTGTAAAAATTGACACTATTGATATTTTATAGAAATATTGAATTATTAAATCAGATAAAAATCCTAAAAATGACTTAAAATTACACGTGGATATGATAAGGTCGAAATATTCATAAAGTTTCCGTTTATGGGAAATTGAACCCGTATAAGTAAAATTTATAGCCTCTTAATATTTTAAATGTTGTTACCACAATTAAAATTATAAAAGATTTATTGAGGGTAAACCAAAAAGGTAAGATCTAAAATAAAATAAGTAAATTTTATAAATTATTGGATGATATTATTTCTATTAATCCACTTATATTCAACATAACTCAAATTGGAGTCATTCAGATGTAAAATTTAATTAATATTAATTTAATATTTTAAGAGTTTCCAAGGGTGCCCCTCCCATCTCCTATAAAAGCTAACCAATATTCTATAATACTAACTCTTAAAAATCAATTTGGTTAAAAAAATATATTTCCAAAATCCTTCCTAGAATCCATCTCAACATTCTTCAGTACTTATATTAGGTAGAACACCCATATTAGAGGTGTTAAGGTGTTCTTCAATGGTGATCAACCGAAGGAGTGGTATCATTTTCTTTAAGTATTTATATTTTATTTATTATTCCACTTCCTTAAAATATAATCTAACCATGATGAAATAGTAAATATAGTATCCTCAATATACTAAGATGTTATAATGTTAATATCATCACCAAAATCCTTCTCCAATTTCATCAAAATGGAAGTTAACTTTTTCATTCATGTGTATGGCAGACTACCACCTCATGAAAAAATATAGTTCATTATTCTTCCCCATATTTAGTGAAAGGTTATAATAATGTAATTTATATGATATATTCATAACATATTAATCATTATAATACAATAATATATAAATTAATTCATTATTTTCCATGAATATAAGAATTGTAGCATCATTCGTGCAAACATGTAAACTGTCACCTACACGAAGTGATGGGAATCGTTTTAATTAACTACATCACTTGTATGATATATATAAGTATATTTAAATTATTAATATGATATTAATTATTTAATGATACTTATGGTAATATAAAATAGTAATTTCCTTATTTCAATAACGATCAATGAAAAAATGGAAATGTTGCTCCTGAGTACGTACAACATACTGTCTCAATGGTTATAACATTTTTCATTTTTCATTACCATAATTACTAGTTCGATTTAAAATTATGATGGATGTATAAAATTTATCCTTATATCATGAATATTATGTTTTATATGATGTAATGATGACCGCATTAACTATTGATGTCATACAAAGTTTATTTTTGGACTCATGTACCAAATATCGACAAAACGTATGATATGATCTCAAATAATATTGCAATTGTAATTTCATGGTCATAAGTGATAAAAATGAATAATAAAATTTAAAAGGTTTTATAATCAAGTATAAATTAACCTATGTTTATTATTCAGGAATATAAATAATGTAAGAGACAAGTCAGATTCAAGGTAAGAGATTTCGTCTCATTCTCCTTTCATTAAGGAATTTCTTGATAATACACTGCTTTATTCTTTTATAAGGTATTTATAAATATTCTATGAAATTTAATATCCATATTTTTTCAATAATAATGTTATTTTTTTTGTAAATTTATTAAATCATGGTGATTATGATTTTAACATTTAAAGTGGTACGTGACACCTTGAACATTTAAAGATTTAATTATCAAATGTTTTTCTTCATGATATTAACTTAAATATTTATTTATATAGATATAAATAGATTATACATGAAATTTTTTTATATTCTGAATTTAATTTAATTTTATTAAAGTTAATATTTTTATATGAATCAATTTACTTTCATTACAATATGACTAATGAAATATTTTTCTTGTATAAGACAATAATTACTTCTTCACCACCGTAACCATTATTTTATATTTAGCTTACTCTATAATCCTTAATGACTTTTAAAAGGATAAGAAACCACTATTCTCTTTCTTGGGTATCGTGGATTTGAAAATGGGTTCTAAAATGGAAATGGTATTTTTATACAAATATGTTTTTTATATGGTATTAGGAGTTTTTTTCAGAAGGGTTTTGTGATGAACGTGTTTTATTCCTGAAATGGTACATGAGAATTATATGAAATGGGTGAGCCTGATATATATTATAAGAAATTATGGGCCTTATTATAGTTTATGGGTGATCCCAAAAGAACTTATATTAGGGGATGAGCCCCATTATAGCTCAAGGTTGGGCCCATTAAAGCTTATATGAAGGGATAAGCCAAATTATAGCTCACAGGAGAGAACTATATAGCTAATACAAATGGTGATCCCCATTATTGATCTCCAATTCATTGGGTAATAATAATATTGGAAGTTATACATATGGTTATTCCAATTGAAAGGGGTTTTAAAGGGTTATATATATATGATTCTCTAATTCCCCTAAAAGAGTTTTAATTTCTTGCTATTGGTTTTAATGTTTTTCTTCGAGAAAAAAGTATGAGTGTTGTTCTCCTAAAATTGATTGTTTCATTCACTCAAATAACATTAAATGGGTTACCATGTTTTTACTAGACTAATGGATTTCTTTATTGTATGCCCCTTTCTAAGAATTTTATGCTCATCCCATGTTTTTAAATATTTTTCATAGGATTTAAGGGTGAATATAGTTAAGGATGGAATCATGTAAATGTTATAATGATTAGACATGAAAAGAAAACATGTTTCTTTTTAAATATATTAGTGTTATGAAAGAAATGGATATTGTTGGACGTGTCCACTTCATATTTCGATGGTTTTGTTATATAATAGTTATATCCTAATTCCTTAATGCTCTAAACTTGAAAGGATCCTCAATGTAAAATAATGTAAAATTATTTTCTTAACTCAATACTATGTAATGTTTACTGCCTGGTCATTATAAATTAAACCAAATAATTAAGAATTATTTATTGTTACAACATTCTAATTTTATTGTTAACAACAAAATATAACATCCAAAAAAATATGTTTTTATAAATGATAATTCATTCTCATAAATAAAAAAACACCTCATGGACTCATCAATATTCCCCCTTTTGATTTTTTTGTAAACCAAAGAATATAAATCACCAAATCATTGAAAATTAAGAAATGGATCACTATCCCACAATTCTAAGCCAACATGAGTGAAATATATGTAGAAAAAAAAATAATTGAACAGAAATACCATGTTGTAAATAAATTATTGATTAAAAATCATTATGAACATATTTATTAACTCAAAAGCTCATCCTCACTATCAAACATGAACTTTTAAATGACAAGGTCTGGAACCCACTGAAAAAAACTGTTAAAAAATTTACTTTTATTTACATCATTACTTTCCCCATTAATTTATTATCCTAAATATATACACTACTTATAAAGATAAAGAAAATATTAATGTAGAGATTTATGTTACATATTTTATCCAAAATTTGAAACACAATCCAAAAATAAGATCAGAGAGTGGATTGGTTTACATATCTTATCCTTGAAGAGAATGAGTTTATACACCCATAATCAACCTCAATGTCTAAAATGTCTCCATTATAAGCTGTTTAGTGAAGATATCAAAAACATGATTCATTTGAAGAACATACTCCATATTTAGTTCATTTCTCTCCACATTCTATTTGATGAATAAATATTTATTATCTATGTTATTATATCTATAATATTGCACCAAATTCATAATAATATTGAAGGAACATTGATTATCACAACACAATAGATGATGAACCACTACACCAAATAAAAAATCTTTTAGAAATGTTTTAATCCATAATAACTAGCATTCAGCTTGAGTGGAAGCTGAATACTTTTTTATAGATGTTGTGAGAGTTAATAAACTTAAATCATTTCTAATCCTTATAAAACATCCTTTTCCCAAAAAATACTATATTATATGGGGATCTTTTTTCATCGACACAACCATCCCAATATGTGTTTGTGTAACAAAATTGACCAATATTTTTTGTAATGTTATATTTCAATATTTCTTGTATTGTTATATATTAATATGAAATTAATTATTCCTTTAATATATATATGGATTGTTTTTTCACCCACAAGATGTGACTACATTGGTGAACCATGATTCCTGGCATAATGTGTAGTGACAAACAGTAGACACAACAATGAAGCTTCTAAATATAAATTTCATCCAATAAAATTCCAAATTTCATTAAGATAAACATCGTTTCCATGTCCACATTTTTACATCTTTATTATCACTATTATTGGTGTTGAAACATACTTTGAATCTTCCATGAAAAATTTCATTACATGTTTCATAAAAAACATCCCGTGAGAATGATAAATAAATTTTTTATCTTGTGATATATATATATGGTAAGAAAATATTTCATTTATCAAATCATAGATAGTTCAAATAAAATTTTCACATCCAAAACATATGTTTACACATTTCTTCACTACTCCCTTTGAGTATGATATCATCAACATAAGTAGCTACAATGAGTGAACTGTAGGATCAAAATAGTATATTGAGATTGTCAATTACAAGAAAGTGAGGTGGTTAATTGTATGTTTAAAAAACATTCATTTTTACCCTTAATAGAAAAACATAGTTTAACAAAGTTAAAAAGGTAAATTACCAAACTCTATTTAGTTCGTAACTATGAAACAAAATTGCATTGGGTCCTGAAACATGAATCAAGAAAAGAAACTTACGTTCAGTTTACTTAAAGAAAGATTCTTACTTAATGTGTATAGAATATTATTTATTAGAGTAAGTAAAAGTACAATAAATTATTAGAAAGTTATACTTTATTTCTTTAGAAAAAATACTGTGGAAATAAAACTTGAAACAAAAATAAAGTAAACAAGTATAAAATCTTTTAACCCAAAGAGAAGGGTATTCAACAGGCTTAGATAAAGGTCCCTTGATTTATACTTTGAAGAAAGTACGTCTTACCCACACTAGGGTAATCCTTTGTTTATTATATCGGAGTCCATCTTTCTATCCCCGCAAGCCTTTAAACATTATGTTAGTTGGTACCTCTATCATCATATCCCCAGAAGCCCTTGATTGTACTCAGCAACAATTAGAGTCACACGAAGGAAGATGAACAAGATGTTCATAGTTGAATAAGATGTTAATAAAATGCATGAGGCATGATAGTCTTTCTCTCTCTATAAATCACTTAACTACATGAAATATCAAGGATCATCAATCGATATATGGATAATAATATATTTCGAACAAGCTCTTATTTATAGTAAAAACTTCAATGGTTGGCTCCCTCCTCTAATGGTCATATTTTTTCTTCTGTCTTAGAGGGACCTATACACATGTCACACAACCAACGGTTAGTTAAAAACAAATTTTACGACATTATTTTATTTTAATAAAAACATGTGTATAGAAATTGAAGTATCTTAACAAATATGAATAATAAAATCCTAAATATAATTAGAAATCAGAGTCTAAACATATAAACAGTCTAATTATAGAAACATAAATATTCAGATTCTATTTTTCAAATAATTCGGAGTCCAAATTCTGAGGAATTAGCAGTTTAATTTCAGATAATTCGGAGTCTGAATTTCAGTGAATTCAGACTCTGAATTTCAAAGAATTCGGAGTCTGAATTTCTGCGAATTCAGAGTATGGATTTCAGATAATTAAGAGTCTGAATTTCAGAGAATTTTGTGTTTTAATTTTAGTTAATTTGAAGTCTGAATTTCATAGAATTCAGAGTCTTAATATCAAATAATTCAGACTCTAAAAACAGAAATACTCGATATCCTATAAACATTAAATTCCAAGGATTTTGATAAAAATATGAATTTTTGACTTAGTAAAAAAATTTGTAGACTTGGTTTGGGGAAGACATTGAATAAGGAATTGAAAAACAAGGTAAGGATAAAACTTTTCTTAGAGAAAGAAAATTTTCTTTAAGATAATAATTGTTAAAGAAAAATAATTTACTTTATGAAAATATGTTTTTGATTATTAAAACATACTGGAATGAAAATTTTATAAAGAAACTAAATTGACTCAGCATGGACCCACTTGATTTTCCTTTGAGTAGAGGTGGATATCAACACTTCCTTTAATAGAATTAAAATTATTCAATAAAGTATATAGTATTCAATAATAAGATATTGAGTCTACTTTTAACCCATGATTATTCGACTAGAAACCATAGCTTTCATCTGGACTACGAAAGAAACCACATGGTTTATCAACATATACTCTTTCATGCATATCTTCATTGATAAATAATAATAATAAATGTTATGATGTTTACAAGTCTTGCTATAGGGGAAAATATATCATATATATCAATTTATTTAATATATATGTTGAATTTAGAAAAAATTCATGCCCTCTTTCTTGTCATTTACCATTTTTTATTCAAATTGTTTTTGAAAATAAATTTTGTTCAAATCAGATTCTTATCATCCATTTTAGGTAAAATTTCCCATGTCTCATTCTTATCGATCCATTTTAATTATTTATTAATATAATCAATTCAATCTTGATGATCCAAAGATTCTTCGAGACCCCTTAGCTCAACCAATGAATTCAATGAGGTATATGAAACAATCCTCATTATTATTATTGTTTTAACTGATTTTCCTTGATCACTAAGGATGTTTTTTACCCCAAATTATTTTCTCAATTTTGAATGTGTTGAATTAAATAATGCCCATCACTTATAATAGTTGAAATAATGTATTCATCATGTACACATTCCATATCATTTCATTATTCATAAACTTTTTCAGGTGGTTTAATATGAATAACATCATTTTTACTTCTTATAATATATAAAACTAATTTTAAATCTGTTATAAAAGAATACTTCAACACATTCACATCTATAGAGTCAATAATAATTCTAGTTCCATTGTGGTATAATATATAGCCTCTACCATTAAGATGGTAGCATAAAAGGATACCTTCAACAACTGTTTTATCAAACATCACAACATTATCAACATCAACATTGATAATAAAGGGATTAAAAACACCATTTTGTATTGAAAACACATGGTTTATTAATAATACTTGTCGTATGGAGTCATATCATAATTCGGCATGTAGAAAAAATGGGTTTTAATATGAATAGATAATCTTATAGCTTGTACCCAAAATAATCAAGAAGTATCACGCTCAATCAATATAGTTTAAGACATTTTAACCAAACATGCAATCTCTCTTTTTTGTAACACTATTCTACTTTGATGTTTATGATTCTCTATGAGAATGAATAATGGAATGTTTTTAACGATAATCTTGGAACATTCCATATATGTACTCAATATCATTATCAGTTTTACTTTTCTTCATATAATATCCACATTCCATTTCATTATATATTCTGACACTCTTAGACATTTTCAGAGCCTCTAATTTATGATTACAAAATAAATACATCTTATAAATGTAAAATAATCATCAATGAAAATAAATTACTTATCTCTTATTTTGGATTATTTTTTCATAGACCCATAAATGTTAGGATTGATAAGCTCTAGGGGCTGAGTTATATATATCTCAACCTTTATAGGTAGTAAATTTAAGAAATTTGATTTCTAGTATATTGAATAAAACCAATATCTTATACTTGTCATGCTAGGAACATCAGGTATATTTTCTGTTATTATAGAAATGATAATATTTCTTTTACACATAAGTCCATACCTTTTATTTCATAACTCATTTTCTTCCAATATACTCATAGATAATGAACCCTGTGTATCTCCCACAAGAAAATAGAGATCCCATGGTTCGTTTTCATCATACTAAAAAATTTCTCTCTTTAATATATTTAATAACAAAACTAACTCTTCTAAAAAAACATAATTTCCTTTATCACAAAGCTATTAAACAATCAATTTGTTTTTTTAGTCCATCAATACATAAGGCACTTCTCGATATCATGATTATGTATTCCTTGAGAACATTTATACTAGTAAAGGGCATCTAAATGATATTTTATTCCTTTAAATGTGATTTTTTTCATGTAAACTCATTGTGATAATAAAAATACGCCATATTATTTATAGATAAGTCTAGGATAATCACATCATTTTCATGTAGTTTCTACAGTTTGAAAAATATTTTTTATTCTAGAATTGATTTTTCCTATTGTCTTAAATGTGTGGATTGACTCCCTCACAATATTTTCTTCAAACACAACCTAGATTCATTATATTTGTGAGGATTTAAGTAGAAAATTTTTATTCTATTACAAAGGCTCTAATGTATTAGAAATATCTATTCTATGCATATTTTCAATTGTAACTTTCATGTTTTCAAGAACAATGTACCAATTTTCATTAATATTTCGTTTTCATTATATAATTATTATCATATATAACATATTATCAACTTAAAGTATTTTTTATTCAGAATTTTATTTATTAAAAAAGTTTTATTTTTTGAGTTTTCTTGTTTTAGCTACACACATTGATCATTTGTCTTTTTAAACTTATAATCTTTTCAATATTATTTTTAACCTCTATGCATGATATTTGTTGATATTTATGAGGTTTGTACTTCTTATATAGTTTATTAACATTTCTAAACTAGGTTTTTGATGGTTTTTATTCCATTATCAGCTTCAAAAAGTTTCAAATTAACAAGATCAAATTCTTCCTCCTTCAATTTTATCATTTCTTCAATCTTGATGTTTTAGTTTTTCTCTTCATCATGTATCTTATCTAGATCATTAATCAATTTTAAAATCATATATTTTTATTCAAGAAAAAATCCATATTGTTTGATGATAGATCATATTTCTTAAAAATTTTATTATCATTTCCATGTTTAATAATCTTTTAATAACATTATCTCAATTCTATTTCAAGATTAATCTCCATATAAGTTTCCTATTATTATTATTTAGTGTTTTTTAATTCATTATAATTAAATCCCACATCATTTAACTTTCTAATTAAAATCTTATCTTCATCATTACCATTGGAATTTTCATAGTCCACTATCATCATCATATGTACATTTGGATAGAATGTTTCAATTTTTTTAAAATAATCCCCATCCTTTATATTTTAAGAATTCATTTATTTGAATATATTATTATTCATAAATATTATTGAATTTATGTCTTCTTCATCAACATCCTTATCTTTCTTTATCATTGTAAAACTTTCTAGGAAATTTTGTATGACTCTACAATTAATACACATCAATGGTATCATCCCTTGATACTTTCCTATGCCACCTTTTTCCTTTCTAGAAAAAAAAAGGCGTGAATTAATAGAACTTCTTACTACCATCATCTTCAATATCAGATTCACTAACATAATCCTAGTGATTATTCTGAGAAATGCCTTTCTTAGTAGTCCAGAAATTGATTTTGTGATCATCCATTTCTTTTATCTGGAATTATTTTCTCTTCTTATTTAAAAGTTGAGGAGAATACTATCAAAATCATTCAAATAAAGAGTGATTTTTTAAGATATCAATATTATAAAGGTTATACCTCAGAATAATATTTTTTGGAATAATTATTATGATCTTTTCAATAATAGTGTAATCCTATAACTTTTCACAAAAAAAACATATAGTACTTATAATTTAATTATCCATTTTAGAGAAGTCACCAATAGATTCATCATCTATAATTTGTAAATATTTATAATTAAATATATAGATCTGAAAACTTCCTTTCATTAATTCTTTATTTCTTTCATAATTTTTTTCATCTAGTCTAAAATACCCTTTGATATTCCTATTCATTTATCCCTCATAAATTCACTTTTACAGAGTTATAAATGTATATAACTTATGGATGTCTCATTATTCTCTATAATGTTCTTATTATAATCTAGTAATATAACACCTTCAATAAAAAGAGTGAAACCATTTCTTTTACATTTATGAAATTATTTTCCATTGTATTATAGATAGGGTAGAATTCTCTCTTTATATATATGATAGTTCTTCCATGATAAGAGTGAAATCCTATTACTATTAATTGAGTTGTGAGAATCCATGATAGAATTCCTTCTCTTAAAAATTCACAAAAAAATGTTATAATAATTTACCTAGTATTTGATAACACATGAAAGGATTAATCAAGATCTATGTGATCACTAAGAGGGGGGATCAACGATCTTCCATTTTATGGTTTCATTATTTAAACAAATCTTCACATCCAGTTAATTGGAATTGAATCAATATAAAAATATAAAACATGCAATCTCATAGTAATATAATTATTTAAAAGGATATATATAAAATAAGTTTAAATAGTTCATGTCTATGTTTAGAAATAATCCAAGACCACACGACCAATAGAAAATAATACTTTGGTGGTTTATAAAAACCATGGAATATTGATCACTTATATAATACTCTCATCCCTTGATAGTGAATGTTCTCCTCACAAGAATAATATTATAGGATTTTTTTAAAAAAGTAAATAACTTTAACGAGCATTATTCAATGTTTTCACTATACAGAATGAAATTTATCAACTCTTTCCATGTATTAATTCTTCCTTCTTCCTCTTAAATTTCATACACAAAAAAAAACATCTCCATCCAGTAGCAACCAGTGATGTAAAATTTGATTAGTATACACAATCTAGTAAACCTCTATTTGTTTCCCTTCATTTGGTCCCCTCTATATAAAGTTTTGTATTCAATTATTTTATATCTAACGATATTGTATCTGATGTTTTCCTGTATTATTATATAGTTAAATGATCTATCGAGCTTTTCTGATGGCACCTCACCTCTTTAATAATTTTCTCATCAGCAATATATCCACCAACCATTTATTATCTCACTGAATATCCTTTATATTGGAACCATTTATATGAAAAACATTCTACGAGTGTGAAATTAAAATTCATAAATCCCAATCGAAGTTTTATTATCCTTCCTTCATTTTACCACCTACACACTTCTAGAATTATTGAGTAAATAATCATTTTAATGAACTCTTGTAAAAAATAGCATCAATAAATTCTTCAAAATTCATATTATTTTTTCTTTAATCATGATAATTTCTTGTTATTAAAGATCCTAATGATAATATTAACATCATCATATTTAATGACTTTATTGAAAAATTGTAAATATTTTCAATACATAATCCATATAAATTTTTAGGAGCTTCTATGTTTGGTGGTTCTCTATATGGTGTGACTTAAACATTTCCTATGTTTGGAGATCATCAAGTAATTCTATATAATTTCATTAATAAAAAACGTTTATCCAATTAAATTTACCAAAATTTCTGATTAACATCCATTTGAAGTATCTATGTCATTAATTTCATTGAATTTACTTCAAATAAAATTCTCTCTTTGATGGACTCACAAAGTTCATTCATCGTACATCACTCTTATCTCTATCTAAAACACCTTTTCTCAAAATTTATGTTTTTATTTATCAATAATATCTTAATTAATTTCCCTATCTTGTAGATATTATTCATAAATTTTTCATATTAGCTTTTCAAAATCTTGTATGATTGGTCTGGAATGATCTTTCTAGAAAATAATGTATCGATTCATTTATCCCAAAACCAATTTCCACCATACTCTTCTGTTGTCCATCTTTTCCTAGAACCCTAAATTCATTAGAATATTTATGTTGTTCGGTAAAATTTTATCATATAATAATCAATTTATTTTCATTGTTCAAACCTTACTACCTAATGGTACCAATAATATACTCTAGAAAATAGTTTGTTTCTTCCTCTGAAAGATCATATTTTCCCCTTGGACCCATATTTACATAGATGATCACTTCAGTCTGTTCACTTCATATTTCTTCTACTGGTAAACATAATAAGGATACATCATATTCGTTCAAACAAATGTACTTATCAATCATGGAACATATTGTGGAATGTAAGATAAGTTCTTCAATCTTCATAAGTATGAAACTTATTTTGCAACTTGTTGATTTATGTGTAAACAAAAAAATTGAATATCATAAATAAACTCTATTTATATCAACCATACTTATTTCTCTTCAAGAAAAACCGACACCTATTGATAAAAAAATAGAGGATCTCCTCATATGAGGGTTTTTCTTGGATGTTTCTTATGTGGTATCATGAAACACATAATGGGGAACTATCCAAACTGGAATAAGATATATCTTCAATGATGGATTCCTTGGATTCTAATGAAGTTTGACAATTTACTCCATCGTGGTTGTTAGTGTTTGATGTTCCAACAAGACACATGGGCTATAGATATCAATATAGAAGCTAAATAATTTTATATCCTATTCATATATGGGGAGGTTGTAATTCTAATTAGATTTATGCTGAAAATGATTAGGGTTAAATGTTTTACATGGATCATGTTCCATAAGAGTTTGATATAAGACTTTTAATAGTGGGTTTTACTCTTTATATCACTTATACTATGATATATCCTATGAATGATACAAATGAATTTCATTCATTCATATATTAAAGTTTGGTAGTAGTTTTATATTTTTTACAGAATAAGTTTCATAGACCCTGAAAATTGAGAGGCCGCATGGAGAAAGGGACGATTATGGGTTTTAGTTACCATATCATTCCATTATTATTATTGATGATGAAATATTATGTGGATACATGGTTTTATAGATAGATATGTCTAATTTCCATATTTCTAAGGATTATATGGTGAAGCACAAGGCCTATATTGACTACCTCAAGAAAAATATTTCTTTTACATCACTTAATGAATATGTTCACTTTTTTCAAGAGATTAAGAAATTTATTATAGTAACCTTTGAATAGTGTTAAAAAAATTAATTTAACATGTCATTTAGTTGGGATGGCTCTTTGATCAATTGAATCAAATGATACTTTTTAGTTCCCTATAATATTGAAGGATTTATTTGATTAATTTTTAGATTATTTATTTAAAATTACTCTAGAGAAATTCATTGAATTATCCAAAAAAAATTAATTAATGAGTCTAATAACATTTCTATAATATCTCATGAATATTTGAGACATATAATAAATAAAGATTAAATTTTATAATTTAGAGTGAAATTAATTAATTTGATTAATAATTTCACAGTGGAAAATTATATCTCTATTTTCCATAAAGGTTTACAGTATTTTTCTAAGGTGCATTGAATACTAAATTTTAAATATGGTAAAGGTGAAGAAAAAATATATTGTACCACAAATCACCGATATTTTTTGTCTAATTAAGGGATCAATGTTGTTATCGATGGTTGATTTATGATTGAGATTTCACTAAATATGGTAGTTTAAGGGAGCTCAGTGGTCTTCAAAGATAAATTTGTGATCTATATATCACTAACTAAGGGAGAACACAGATTAAATTAGGAATACCTAATCTAAAAGTTGGTATGGGAACTATGAGTTTTTAGTAATTCCATTTGGAGTAAATAGTATTTCTATAGATCTTAGGTCCTAGATGAATCATTTTTAACAAATATACCTTGTCACTTTCAACACGGATAGATGGAATATTGATTTATTTTAGATAGAAATAAGACCATGAGAATAATTTAAATACTATACTAGAGATTATATTAGAGAAAGGGTAACATGAAAATCTATAAACAAGTTTTTTTGGAGGTCATAATTGATGGTATTTTGATAAATGATTTTTGAGAAGGTTATTTCAATATATCATCATAAATTCATGGAAATTGTATCATGGGAGTGGTCCCAAATGGTCACTGAGATTCATAGATTCTTTAGATTGCTATGAAACTATCAATGATTCAATCAATAATTTTCAGTGTTGACATCTCATACAAAGGCATTGAATCAGATGTGCATGATGTTTGAATGGGATAAGAATTTATAATGAGATTTGTATAATATTAAGAAGAAGAAAAAATTGGTTCCGGTATTGATATTTCCCAAGTCTATGAAATGGTTATCCATGCATTATAATCATATATATATATATTGGGATGTATACTAACGAAAGGGTGTAACCTGGTAGTGAATATGTTAAGGTAGTTATGAACAAAAAAGAGGGATATTCCACCCATGTTATAGAGTTGGGGGTGATTTTCTAGGACTCAAAGAGTAATAGGTGTTACCTTTTTAGTGAGAGGTGCATAGTTTATATGTATCATAAGATTATAAGATATATATGTTCTCAAAAATATTTTTAAATTGGTAAATGATGACAAGTGGAGTATATTCAGATGTTTAATTTGGAGATATCTTGCACACTAAGGAATAATAATTTTGTGGTGGGTGGATGGTTCTAGAAAGGTAAATAAGTTATGGAATAAAAGGAGTATAGGGAGCCTATAAACTTGATGTAGACTTTTAATCAGGAAGCTCATAACAAGATATGTGGAATGATGTAACTTCATAATTACATCACCTTTATACTTGTAGATGACTAAAAGGATGGAAAAATATTAATTCTAAGTGTAAGAACACTATTAATTCCTTAAATGTTGGGGGAGACCATGAAAGAGTGGTCACTAAAGGTAGACATGAAACCATATTTTTGAGATAGAGTGGTGGTTCCTATTACAATGATAAAATTTTTTATGGGTATATTCCATAACTCCAGTTTGGTAACACATCCTATGGTGGAAGAGATATGTTATAAAATTAGGTGATGGTTATTTTTTGAAGGGATTAAAATGGATGTGGTTGAATATATATCTAAATGATTGAATTATTATTGAATAATTTCATAGTATCATTGACATAAATATATTACAGATCAATTTTATTTTTCACCATTAAAATATAAAGATAAAAATATGGATTTTATGTTCATTTTCTAGAAATCACCATGAAAAAAATGACCAGTTTAGGTTAATTGCAGATTTATTAATGAATTCAGCCCACATTTTTTCTATTTGATATTTTTTGTCAAACAAGGAAATATGTATGATTTATTTTGATGATATTGTTATGAATCGTAGAGTTATTAATCTCTCATGTTAGATAAGGTTACTTTATTTATATCCTATTTTTTGAGAGGTTTGTAGAAGGTAATGGGTACTCAGTTGAAAATGAGTACATTATATCACCCATAGCTAGTTTTTCAAAAAAAGTTCCTCAAGAACATTGAAGAACATGATTCAAGAATGTGTGTTGGATTTCAATAGATCATGGTATGATCATATGGTTTTATTATTTTTTGTTCAGTACAACAACTCTCTTGAATTGATTCAAATGATATGGTCAAAATTGCTAAATGGAAGGCTTTGTTGATCGCACTCCTATTGGATGGATTTGGGAGAGAGATTTTATTTTGATTGGTGTATGATATGAGGTATTATGTTATCTAATTTTTTTAAAAAAATATTGATTTCTAAGACCAAATAGAAGTATTATATTGATATTCTATTACAATTATTAGTGTATATAGTTAGTGATCAGGTATCTTAATTAGTGTCATTTCTATTGTGATATAGATGAATCAGGAAGCACGATATTTGGACTCTAGGAGTTTTGGTTCCATATGTGTTCATAAAATGATTCAAAGAAATGAATTATTTCTTATAGTTCTATAAAAAGTAATTAGTGGTTCACATCATGTTAATTTCATTTTCACGAAGGAAGATCCAATTGGATCGATATTATATTGTTTCAACCAATGTGGTGGATTTATCGACAGACATGAACATTAAAGAAAGGTTTGTTTGGATTTATGAAAACCC
Organism: Viscum album; assembly: GCA_963277665.1. Taxonomy (NCBI): domain Eukaryota; kingdom Viridiplantae; phylum Streptophyta; class Magnoliopsida; order Santalales; family Viscaceae; genus Viscum; species Viscum album. The sequence goes on along the minus strand of OY728158.1, from coordinate 856,161,340 downwards.
AAATAATATCTATAGATAGTGTATTATTATTCTATGGAGGGGTTTTAAATGTATTCTTTAATTCAAGAAGAGGTTTGGGAGAGAAAATATTATAAATATAAAGAATGGTGGACATTGTACGGGGAGAATAAAACATGAAGAAATTTTGATGAAACAATTCCTGTCATTTGGATAATTGTAATGTCCTAGGTTTAGTAGGTAACCCCATTTAATTTTTGGTGATTTTTTATGACTTTATGTTTTTTAGGGTGTAGTGAACCATAAAAGGTTTTGGTGAATTGTCTTAGGGACTAACCTTCATCATTTCTCAGGTCACCAGGGGTCGAATAGGTGAGTGAATAGACTATTCATAGTCCTAGATGTCCATGTAGGGTAAATTTATTGCTTTGGTATTATCAAAAGAAGCACCTACATGGTCGATCCATGATCCCATAAAATCATTCATCATGACCAAACTGTAACCTGTTTATTAAGTTATTTCTCCTCAAAAAGCTAGATTAGCTTCCAATAATACTAATTAAATCCCATTACTCAACTTGGTTGGATTTGGGGTTCCTTTAGAGTGAAATTATGTATTCTTCATCATCAAATAATAATTATTTTTCTTTTAGTGATGGAATCCATATCGTAATATGCATTGATATTAATGATCCCATGTGTTATTTGATAAATCTCTTATATCCTTGTATATTTAATCTTTGTTTGATAGATCTATCTCTTGGGAGTATATTTAAGAAATTAGATTTTCTATTATAATTATTAATGGAAGAATCATAATCATGTGAACCTATTTCCAGGGTTTAAAGGATTGGATCATGATTTATGAAATTAGATATAGGGTTACAAGATTCTTGTGAGATCCTTGTATAATGTATGTGGCTCTTATTCACTCATTGTGAGATTATGATTCATTATTGTGTGATGGATTTTATTTTAGGATATATTAGAACATTTTTGTTTGGAAAATAAATTCTTGGATTGATTCTATAAATATTTATTTATAGATTGAAAAATATTTTAGTTTTTTTGATTTTTTTGATGAAAAAATACTAATTAGTTTGAAATGGAATTTGAATATTAAATGTGGGAATTTTATTTTATGCTTTTTTTAAATGGATTTTGTATTATCTAAAATTATTTAAATTTAATAATAGGTTTTATTGGATTGATGTAGTTAATTTGTTTCTTGTTATAAAATGGTTTAATAAAATTTAATGTGTTCATTATGATAAATGACCAAAAAGTGTCTAATATAGTAATAATTAGACAACCTGAGCTTAATAAGAAAATAATTTACATAATTTTTATAATTATACATTACATATGAAAAATAAAACATTCCATAATAGAATACAATAGAATTTTTTCATTGGAGATTAACCAGGTAAATTTCTTATTGCTCATTATTTCTATAATAGCTATCACAAAGTTCACCACACACAACATCCACCTATCATTATCCCTTTATGTAATTCCCTAGAGAAATGGAAAAAATTAAAGTAGGAGTAGGATAAAATAATGTGTAAGGGAAAACTATTTCAATTATTCATAATGGTAAGATCATGAGCATGTGAGAAGTAATAAACAATAGAGGATTACATGACTGAAATCATCTTGAGATCATAAGAGTTAATCAACAGACAATATATAACAACATAGATCATGTAATGGGAACATAAGAACCACAAAGTGTCATCATAGAAGCATGAAACATATACAATTTCATGAGATCATTTTACAACAATCACAAATCATGTAAATGTAACATAGGAATGCAGAATAAATATAATAACAAAAAAATATAACCTATTTGAAAGTTAACAACCAAAATGATCATAACATATTGGTTCATGTACAACTACCAATGTACCCTAAAAAGGTGGATCATGTGTCAATAATAATGTCCCTTAGTGTATCAACAATCATTACATACATACCACAATAATCTTAGGATATATAAAACATTACCTAATTCATTGTAGGAATATATTGGACCTAATTGTCTCATAATTAAAAAATATGTATGGATACTATATAACATAAATCATATATAACATCATGAAAACTCATGTAAAGAAGATTAGAAACATGAAAATTTAAATGATATCACATAAGATGAAATCTGAAACTGTTTTAATTGATACTACATATTGAATCATTGAAAATATGTATATCATCAGTGTATTAATAGAGATATTAAGAAACATTACCCCATAAGATATTTATATTTTAATTATAGATTGTAAATTTTTATAATAATCATAAAAGGTATTTTCTTAATTTTTCTCCAATGTTATCACAAAAATAATGTCATAATACACTTCCCTAATTTTTTTAAACAGTGAAAAAAAGATTTGGAAAAACATATTTTAAATTTTTTTCCAATAATATTTCATTGACCAAAATGAATTTAAATAATAAGAAATTTGGGATTTAGGATACAAAAAATGGATATAAATACCTTTTTAATCACTTCTGATAGATTTAATAAAATCCCACTTTTATCGAATTAATTATAAAACTCAAATATGAAATGAGATTAAAATATATAATAATGTTACAAAAGATAATACATATTTAACATAAAAAAATAAAATAAATAATTTAGGAAACATATAATATGTACATTTAATAGAAATCTCCAATATAGTGGGTGTGAATTATTTTTAACAACATCATATTTTTATTAAGTAAGAGATTGATCTAATACCGATATTTTGAAATGAAAACATAATTTACCGAATAAAAATTTAAATAATATATGAAATATAAAAATGGACCAGTATAAAAAACTGAGAATAAAATAGGCAAGGAAGAAAGATTATGTCTTGATGAAATGGAAATTAAGTTAACAAAACCTTTATGACATTGGTAATAAATAAAAAAATTGATCAATAAAGACATAAATTGAAATAAAACATTATAAAAAATTAATAAAAAAGAATTAGTATAAATTATATCAATGAGAGAGTGTATACACCATATAAATGAAAATTAGGTTCACAATATAAATCATGGCTTAAATAAAGAAATTTAGATGGAGAACCTATATATTGGATTTTCTCTTGGATGAACATGCTCTAGAATTTTGTATAATCAATTTAGTATTATCACTCATATATATAAAAACCATATTTATATTTATTTTACTTTATAACCTTAATTTATAATATCACATTACCCATTTTTTAATTATTCTATAATAAAATTTTTATTTGGGTATTAAATTCCATTTTTTTTCTTAGGTAGCATCGATATAGAGCATCTAGTCCATGATCATTGAAAATGGACTCATCACCTTAAAAATTAAAACAAAGGTTATATATGTTTTCCTATATATTTATAAAGTTAAATGATTATTTTATGGAATTTATGGTGATAGTTCATAAATAACGGTTCAAATCTCACTTTTTTTGGTGAATTTAATTCGAAAAAAAGAATGTATTTTATTAATGAATAAAATTATATATATTACCATTATATAATTATAAAAAATTATTATATTCACATTTTTTACATCATATTTAGTTATTTAAGTTATGTTAATAATTTACGATGGTAAGTTTATAACATCATTTATGTAGGTGGTAATACCAACCCAAACAGAAACCTATAATAAATAATGAGTGACTAAGAACATAGAGTTATTGTGGTAACTCACATTGTAAATTAGTACGGGTTTTCATTGATTATTTAAAAAATTTAATTTCTTTCTCTATGTTTTGATTTTGGGATGTTCAATGTTATATAATAATAGGGAAGTATAATTGGGAACACAATAAGGGATAATCGTGCACCCAAGATGTGTAATGACGGAGGAAATTCTCTAGTGAAGTTTGCATGGTCATCCAACATATATATAAAACATGTGTCTAACTATGTTATATTACCTAAAATAAGGGGTTTTTTAAATAGTGTAGTGAATATTTATTGTTTATACATTTCTCGGAACATGTATAATCATGTAGGACTGCCCTTATGCAAGGTATTTCTTTCATAGTGGGATTCATGTATCAGTTAAATCATACGGACAAGCTATGAGTAATTCCTTTTTTTTGATTGAAAATTGACATTTTTATTTCAAATTCATATTTTAATGGTAATGTGGGAACCCTAAAAAAAATCACGGAAACATAGAACTTTTAACTACATAATATATCAGTAAACCATTCCAAAATAATTTTAGAGTATTGGAATCATTCAACTTATATATGTTTCATTAAATTGAGGTTTCATTCAAGTACAGATCATTCCTGATAATATCCTTGAAGTACTTGGACTTAAAATCCCATGTTTCAATATACTCTTCTTGACTTATTTCCCCCTCATTTAAGTTGGATGTCAGAGTCCAATCTTTTTTATTTGTCTAATATGATATCTCATCATTTGTGTTAACTCAAGTAACTCTCTTAATAATTTTGTTTTCATCCAATTTTGAATCATTAAAACAGAAATATCCTCCAAAATATATTTATTACATTATAGAAGTATCCCATAGGAATTAACTTTATCATCATCCTCCTTTCCTTTTTCAAACAACACACCATCATAAGGCTCCAGTTTTTAAACCCTGAAGCCATGCTACAAGTTGAATTAGGGAAGATCAGATTTGGTAATTCTATCAATATCACCCATATCCATGGTTCCTTACTTACAAATTCATTTCCTTTATATTTACAACTACCTGGTTTGGATAATGTTTCTTAAATCATGCATCCAAACTAGGCATCCATACCATATTTGTAAAAATTGTAAATTCCCCTTTTTCACATACTCAATTTAATATTCCATCTCCTTTATTCATCCCATTTTCTCAACCTAATAATCTTAGAGCCATGGGTTTTACCTCTCCCAATATCTCTTGGCCTCCTCACATTGATCATATTGAAAATATTCAGGTGTCTGTGAGTATCTAATTCTTGAAAATCTCTTCATATTTAAAAAAGGTTATGGGGTTGAGATGAATTTTAGGTTGATGTATTTATAAAATGGATACATCCCTTATAAGAATTCTATATATTGATTATTATATGTACCCATTACTATATTATAGTAGAAATGAGTTGTTTATGATTGATTTAAATTTTTACCGCGTATATCCAGTCGTTATTCTATTTAAAGTGAGGGTTTTCAATGTATTCATGTAATATTTATTTTTAGAAGAAGTTTTATTACAATACTTTTTTGATAAAATTATTTAAGGAGTTTCCAAATTCCAAATTTATTTTCAACATAAGTTTTGTAATGGAATAGATTTATAAAATTTTATTCCTTCATTTAGAAGCCTCAGTTTCATCTTAAGGTTTTTTGGACATGTGATTATTTGATGTTGATGTTTCATATATTGTTCATAACTATTTTTGTTAGGTTTGGAATATTATATAACATGAATACATAATAGTGAATTTGTTGTGGAAAATTAATATTTTTTTTAATTTCATATGGGAACCTTGGGTACCTCTTTAGTAATTATTTATGAGGGCCACACTAGTAATATTATTAACCTATATTGAGACCATATATGATACTATTGGATTAGCTTGGGTAGTTGTCACATGGGGTGGAAAATAGGTATATGGGTAAGGGTTTCTGTTTGATTCACATAGGATACACTACTATTTTGTGAGTGAGGTCCCCGATTTCCCGTTTCTTCAAAGTATAGAGCCCATTTGAAATATATTTGAGATATGTATATTCTCATGATAACATAGGATGTTTAGGTTTCATGATCTTACTTCATGATATAATCCTTACCTTGTTAATCTAATGGGGTTTATAATGTATTTATCTCAGATATATTGAAATATTTCCATGTTCTTGTTTATTTATGAAACATTTTTTTTGTTTTTATAAAACCAAAGGGATAGGAAATGGAGGGTCAAATTAGTTTTTTGGAAAAAAACTATATTCCTAAATGGTATGTTTCCAAAATTCAATTTTCAAATCAGTGAGAATGGTTTTTTTAGTGAAATATATTTTAAATATGTATGGTTGTACTATATTGAGAGTTTTTCTCACATCATACATATATATAATTAGTGTATGAAAACAAGAATTTGTTTTACATGGGTGAAGAAAATGGAGAAACATTTTGTTATTCTTTTTGGTGAATCTCAATCCTATGTAATATGGTGATTACTGGTAACCATTGGTCATAGGGAGTTTGACTAGGTGGTTTATTTTTCTAAATCCACTAGTGATAATTTGGGTTTTTATGAATCAATCACTTTAGTTTTATATTCTTATGGATTCATTTATATATGATGTAATATGACACTTTACTTTTGGTTCATAATGTGTTGTATGACTATTTTTTATTTTCATCGTTTTATGACATATTTGGTTTAATCTTATTATGAGAACTATTTATTGATGTTCAAGGGTGTCCATGTTTTTGATACATCGTTCTATGATGTGGTTTTTGGGACATTTTATGGTTAAATTATCTATGAAATTTTTATTTGAAACCCTTAGTGCATTCCAATATCCTGTGTTGATTAAGACCATGATTCTAACCTTGTTCTATTCTAGTTTGTTGGATGTGGATGGTGGACCTAACAGATTAGATACAAAATTTTATCATTTAACTATTCATATGTGCTAGTATTTTTGAATTATGGATATAGGACCATAAAATCTTTAGAGGTTAGTGTGGGGGAGCATCTCACTAAATTGTTTTTATATAGAGTATCGAGTTACAATAGGTGGTTGAGAATTATGAATTTAATTTTATTATATATATATATATATATTTCTCTTTATTGTAGTGATTTACTATCTTTTGTGGAATAAATTATCTATTTCATTAAATTTCATATTTTTATGTGGAAGGGAGAAAGAAATAAGAGTCACATAATTTAACCACATGGTCTATAAAATTGTGTTACTTAATTAAGAAAAATTCTATAGGGAACTCACACTATCAACACATGGTTTATTAAAAAAATCCATTCAAACAATTTACTATGATATGTTGTTGATAATTCTTGTATTTTCACGTCTCTTTATTTTGAATCATTTTTTTCATGAATCAGCTCAGATACCCTATTATACTGACACCCAAGCTGACTCTAACACTTCTTGAAGGGTATTTCCAATCCCCAAGGGTTGATAACTAGCACCTAGAATCATACAAGAATAATGAGAGACCAACATTTCCACAAAACATTATATAAAAAATTATTCAATTTAATATGTAATTACCATTAAATGAGAAATTAATAGAAACATGCAGGTAGTAAAATACCAAAAATAGTACATTAGTAAAATATATATAAAATATCAAGGTAGAAATCTCCCATGTAATAGGTAGATCAAATCTCCACTAGTCCCCAATAGGTCATTATGTCCCAAGGATCAAGAACATTCACCACCTCCATGTGGTTCTTTCCCTTTTCATGGACACGACATAGATAATATACAAATTTTATAAGGAAAAGGTTGGTTGTAAGGTAAATAAACCTGTAGTCTCTCACCAAGTCATCCATAATCAATTCCATAAAAATTTAAAAAAAATTCTTAAAATTTAAATTAAACAAGGTATGGCATGGAATTTACATATTTTAAAGAAAATATGATTTCAATTAAAAAAGATGTCCGATATATAAAATTCATCTTAAATGAAAATTTTATATAAAATATTTATATAAAAAATTAGTATGAATAAAACAATTAAATATTCAATGACATGTAATCATCAAATCTAACATTTCTTACCAACATGTAATAAAACCTATAGTACTCTAGTTTCTAGTAATAGGGTCCTCATAATACTCAATATGTGCTCTCACCAAAATGTGTGCATGGTTCCCATGACTAAGGCTATTGGAATTTAACTCCCCATCAAGGATATCATATCCTATTCTGTTTATATCAATGTGTTCATTTTTCAAACCATTTGGTGGGGGGGGGTTCAGATCCAATCATTCCTTTCCTGATTTCATACTAACTACCCACGTTAAAATTTTCTTTCGTCAGTCAATCAATCATGGGAATACAATAATTTCAAATAAATTAAAAATAAAATTTCCTAATTTGAGTTTACATCAAGCCATTGTCATTTGAAAACCAAATAATTTATTTTCGTCAATTCATTAATTTTTTAATCATATTTCTTGTTAATCTATTTATTTTTGGGTTTCAATATAAAATTATTTCAATAAATTGATTTCCAAATCAAGCCAATAATTTTTTTTTTCAAATCCACCCAAAAATTTCAATTACATTGAACTTGGGATGCTTTCATAATGTCTATTCAATTTTTAGAATTAAGAATCAATCATCTAAAATTAGGGTTTTAACTCATTAAAAAGTAATTTTAAATCAATTAAAAAAATCAGGGCTTCAATTATAGGGGAAATCATATGGAACCACCTACCTATAATCTTCTAACAACTCAACACCTGTAATGGGAAATTCCAATGAAGAATGAAGGTGAAGAAGATACAAAAGGAATTCCTAGATTAATTACTATCAAGATGAAAATATAATTTAATCGTCTATGTTGTGATCATGCCATTATTAAAGGAGTGTGGGGATAAGATGAATCCAATCCATTTAAACTCATCGGGGATAAAAATCCAATATTAGACATGTATAAGGGATAAAGTTGTTATCTGTGTATGTTAGGAAGCTTAGGGTTCTAAAGAGAAGTTATTTCACAATTCAAAGTGAAATCAGGTCATAAAGAAGAAAAAATATATCTATTCATGAGTAATTTTCCTCATAAATATAGGGTTTATAGCTTAAAATCATCATGTTTCATATACTTTGAAAAAGGCATCACCACATCCTAAAAATACCATGGGTGAGGAATTTATGGTGTAATTATATTTTTACAGCATTGAAAACTATTATGGAACATGTTCATTTTTATGGTGTATATCAATTTGTTCAATAATACATCCTCATTGATTGTGGAAATTGATTGATTTATATAATAAAAAACGTTTCTACGGTGTATCTTCCTTTTTAATCCTATGCCCATTAACATCCCCTTGAGAAATCACTAATAAAGATTATAATTCAACCCAGAACCAATATGAACCCTCTAGAGCCTTTGAAATATTTATACTCAATCACGAATAATTTAAACAAATATACATCTCTAACCCATAGGTTATTTCCCCCAACAAATACTATCCATAATTGAATGTCCCAAAAAGAACCCAAACAAAAAGGGAATCAAAACAAAAGTTTAGATATACCTAAAATAAGATGACATGATGTTACAAACTCCCCACAATAAACTTGTTTTTTACCAAAAACCTATCATGATGATTCCATAACAAAGAGATAAAGAAAATTCTTATCTCATCAATTCCTCACTCTCCCACATTTGTAACAACCAAATATTTTTTAAAGGAAATTAATTTCTTATAAATATGTCATAATCACATTAACTACTAATTGCTATGGGACTCTTAAAACATAATTTTGTCACTTCTGTGATGTGAATTTCAAAAATCCGACATACATAGTCGTGATCGGTAAGTTATTTAGAGTCCAATAAGAAAAACATAATTTTTGGTGAATAGTAATCTACCCTTATCAATAGTAATATACCCTTATGAATAGTGATATACCCTAATAAATAGTAACTTTACCTATGATAATATATAAATAATAATCAAGTTGAAAGTACGATACACCTATATTTTAGAATAAGTTAATGAATGTTTAAAAACTGGTTTTTGATAATAAATTATGATTTTAATTAAATATTAAATTAATAATATTTAGAAAATTATTTTTGAAAAATGGAATTCATTTTTGGATTCTACACATTGAAAAATGGTTAGGGTGAATTTTTGGGATTTTTATGAAATACATGATTTTTTTGATGAATAGTTAAATATGGTAATTTACCGTATATAAACATTATAAGCTAAATAGACTATTCCTAGCATCATGGATGATGTCACCACCCTTAATCAGAATTCACATGATAAAATTACTATTCTTGGTCATGGAATAATTAACATTACTTTTCTTGGGAGGAAATAATAAATTAATGAGTTTTATATTAAGAAATACCCTCTATCCTCCACTATAAAATCCCCTCTCACCCCTCTTCAAATCACTCCTCTCAAGACTTGTGCCTCCCCCAAATTCTGGCTAAATACCCTCCAAACCTTCTCTCCAACTTCCAACAATCTTTGGTCTCATTAAAAGACCAAAATCTATCCCTTAAAGAGGTTCTCAAGGAAGTTTGGTTCAAGAGGTAAATTCCTCTTTTCAATTCTTTGTCTTTCCTTTCAAGTTCATTTGTTTTCTTTTTCTATTACGTCTCTTTATCCAAATTTTGTGATGACTCTAGTAACTTATATGTACTATAATTTTTTCACGATAGTGGAATAAGTTATCATCATATCCCCATTTTTAACTTCTTTTATAATAGTAGTAAGAACACCATCCAAGATGTGTCAATTTTACACATTCAATGATGATGGACTTTCAATTTCTTTTATCATTCTAAATTCTGGTCATGAAACCATTCTTATTATGATTGAACCATATTATTATATATAATATAAGCTATTTAAAATTCTGTAATTCCTTTGTTCAAATTGTGTTAGGTTATAAAGAAAAATGAGTTCGTTGTAATCAAAACCCACAAATTAACATAAACAATTATCATTAAAGTTCTACATGATAATTCATCCTAGTTCAATGTAACCAAGTTATATAAATGAACAATAAAACCTATTTATGTCCATAAATAATATATAATTTCAATTCTGGAGATTTACATCCATTCCACTTCATTACTTAAAAATATCTGAACCGAATATGAAAATAAGAGAAACGAACACTCCAGAACGACGAAATTCAATACAATAACTTGTCCATAAAGACATAAATGAACTAACCAGAATTATGGTATACGAAATACATGTCTAATAGGTTATTAATTAAGTTAATAAAAAGTATAATTTTATATTCCAGGAGCTTAAGTACAAGATCGGAACATGTTTGAAGTTAAGGTAAGGGTTTCTTCATCTCACTTCCATTTTCGTGAGATTTTCCATATTCACTTCTAATACTATTGTATGGTGTATGTATACTGACCATTTATTTCACATATCAATAATATATTTATCCTCATGTTATTAAATATATAATTTTTATATTATTAATTTTGGGGGCATACGAATCATTTGATTACAAAGTGGTAAGGGTTTTTTCACCCGAACTTCCATTTTCATTCGGGATACTTTCATTGTCTAATTACCTCAATGAACTTATTATTTACTATTATTTACTCACTATATATTCTGTGTGAGTATCATATATATGTGTACAAACCATAACCCTTCTTTATTTTATGGATATTTACACATTTTAAAAGGAACTTTCAATGTTGTTTCCAAAATACAAGCCTGATCCAAGGGAATTTCACAAATTCTTTCCTATTTTCAAGGGTACTATATGATCTATTTTTGGAAACCTTTATCTATATAAAATCAATCATTTTATTATGAAAATACTATCATAATTCAATTCTGGTTTTATACAGAGATTTTTCCAAAATAACTCTTCTTTTCAAAATCAAATATTATTTATCTCAAGAATTGCTTATTGATTTTATATGTGTGATTTCGTCTAATTCAACACTCTTGTTGATTCCATGGTATTATTGGGTTTAATAATTTATGAATTCATCTACCAAATTTTATTTAATGGTTTATGACTAACTCTATTATGGATGATTTATCCTAAAACCATTCACCATATTATTCTGAATGGTTAGTGTTTATGTTCAATAATTGGGGAAAGTTTGTTACATTTCATATGATAGTTTTAATATGAATGTATATGTTGTTTATGTTTATCCCCACTCATATAAGGAATGAATTGGAATTATTTTGTGATGGGTGGGGCCCACTATATCCCCTCTATGCATCGGTAGGTCTCATGAGACAAATAGACATGGAATTGGCCGAGACCTTTCCCAATGTGATATAGATTTTGGCTAAGGCCTTAATCATTAGACGTCTTGGCCGAGGCCTTGAAAAAATGTTTCAGAATTTCCGGAATTATGAATTCCTTCATTATGAGTTCAGCTATTGATATCTCATATGGTTATTCGACTATTAGAATACCCATGATTATGTTTATTATGGCATTATTTACTTAGATCATATTCCTACCATAATGTGTTCATGTTTATTATTAAAGGAATATGTTTTCAATTATTAACCATGTCTAATGTTTATATTATCTTCCGCTGTATTGGTTACTCTTACTGAGCATTTGAGCTCACCCCTTTCTTATGTTTCATTTTCTCAGTACATGAAGAAGTATTTTATGAATGACTTGCAAGCATAATCTAGGTGATATGATGACTCTAGTGGAATAAATTAGTGTCGTTTTTCTTTTCCTTATGTAAAGTTGAACTTATGTATGTACCTTGTTTCCAATAATACTAAACTACTTGGTCCTTCGGGATTCGTATTCCTTGTATGTATGCCAACATAATCAAATATGGCACCAACTCCGGGAAACTGGGGTCGAGTCCTTACTGTGGGTATCAGAGGAAGTTTAGTAGAATACTTGGAAACTAGATTTAGAAAACGAAGAATTAGGGAAGAGTCCGTATGTTAGTTTTTGAGGATATACATACAATAAGATACTGGTATTTTGGTAAGGAATAGATTATGTGAATCATTCAAGAAATACATCTCTGTCTGGATACGAGCAGGTAGAGGCGGCTCTGACACAGATGTATCTAGGGGTAAAACCCAAAAACATCACTTTGAGCTAGACTCGAACGGGAACTGGTGAATGATAACGGGCCTTCCTGCACTCTTGATTACAAAACTCTTGGGGTATATTATTAGGATAATTCACATTTTCTTTATAATCCATTATGAAGGAGTTTAATGTAAATATTCCTCAAAGAATCCAATTTTGTGAATATGGGATTATCCATGCGTAGGATATCAATTTTCAGAGTATTTTTATGTTAAGATTATACATTATGATTCATAACCTAATATAATGCATGCCATTATATAGATATGGCACCTAGTGGACGGAATGGAAATCTCACGAATGCACGTGTCCCCTGTAGGGATTTTCCTCTGATGCAAGACAATGATGTTGGATCTGGTATTGTGACTGGTGCTGAGAAACTCATAACTATACTGGGACAAATTACTCAGGTTATGATTAATAACCTTACCCATATGGAGCCTCCAGATCCACCATGTGGAGGAGACATGCCAAGTCACTTTATGAGACAACAACCTCCATCATTCAACGGGACTTCAAACCCGTTTGTAGCAAAGTAGAGGATATGTTCCCTTGAGAAGATATTTCTCACTTTGGGATGTAAAGAAAGAGAGAAGGTTATTATGGCAGTATATCATCTATCAGGAGATGCAGATCTGTGGTGGTCATTAATCCAAAACAAAAAGGAGGAGGAAGAAATAGAAGAGATGGAATGGAGGGATTTTAGGGAAATATTCTTAGAAAGATGTTTCCCTCGAAAACAAATATCAGATATGGAGAGGCAATTCTTGAATCTAAGGAAAAAGGTGGATGAAAATGTTGCCAAGTATGAATCCAACTTTACAATGCTAGCAAGACATCTTGTGGACTAAATACGAAATCCAAGGAGAGAAATCGATCGATTCTTTAATGGCCTAAATCAATTCCTCTGGTGGGAACTAGTCTCCCAAAATTTTTCAACATATGAGGACATAGCTTCATGTGCTATCAAGACCGAAAAAGAATTATCTAAGTCTTATGACTTTAAGGGAAAGTAATAAAAGAATAGGGCTACGGAAAACCATGGGAAAGGAAATAAGGAAATAGGGAATAAGGGAAGATTTTAATTTCCACCATGTGACAATTGTGGAAGGAAACACCCTGGTGTGTGCTTAAAAGGAGAAGGAGTGTGCTACAAATGTGGTCAGAAAGTCCATCTTGCTGGTGATTGAAAAGGAAAGAAGGAATCCAATGATGTTCGATGCTATAATTGTCAGGAGATGGGGTACTATTCTAATAATTGTCCAAAACGTCAAAGAAATATGAAACTAAAGAGGCCAAGGGAGCAAGGACAAGAATATGCGATCACAACTATAGAGGTTGATGTTCTCCGTAATGTGGTGTCAGGTACATTGATCATTTCCTCAAGTTTAGGAAATGCTTTATTTGATTCTAGACCATTGAATTGTTTCATATCTTCCCAGTTTGCTAATAAAATTAGATATTTCCAATTTGATTTAATAAGAAAGTTGTCAGTCAAAACTCCTAAGAGAAGTATCATTGCTAAAAAGTTCTGTCAATCTGTTCCCATTAGGGCATACGCATTTTCTTTATCTGTTGATCTCATCGTCATACCCATGGTTGAATTCGATATAATCCTCGGTATGGATTGGATTTAGGATCATGATGCAAAAATTTATAATAAGAAGAAGGAGGTTACTATTTTTGATGACGAAGATAAAGAACACCTTATCTTTAGAGCAGAATCATCACCACCTGATTTTTATCTAGATCCACCCCCAGTACCTCAACTAAATTCAATTATTGGGGGAAACGAGAATGAAATAACTTTGGGTGAGTAAAGGAATGTTCAAATAGAGGATGTACCTATTGTGATAGAATATGTTGATGTGTTTCCATAATATTTACCTGGACATCCACTAGAATGAGAAATTGAGTTTTCCATTGATTTAATTCCTGGTTCAAGGCCCATATCGAAGACCCCTTATAGAATGGCCATTGTGGAACTAGTGGAACTAATGAAACAACTAGAGGAATTGAGTAATAAGGGATTTTTTCACCATATTCTTTTTCCTTGGGGATCCCCTGTCCTTTTTGTTAAGAAGAAAGATGGATCTATGAGGTTATTTATCGACTACATGGAGATCAATGCTATAACAATAAATAACAAGTATCCCCTACCTCGCATTGATGATTTATTTTACCAACTTCATGGAGCTAAATACTTTTCAAAGATTTACATTCGATCTAGATATCATCAGTTGAGTGTGAAGAAGTAAGACATTCTAAAAACAGCGTTTCGAACTAGGTACGAGCCTTACGAGTTTACGGTAATGCCTTTTGGATTGACTAATACACCCTATATCTTCATGGATTTAATCAACAGAGTTTTCAAGGAACATCTTGATGATTTTTAGTGGTATTTATTGATGATATCTTGGTATAATCCAAAATCTATGAAGATCATGAAAATCAAATGCGCGTTATCTTGAAGACTCTTAGAATACATGAATTATATGGGAAGTTTAGCAAGTGTGAATTTTGGCTTCAAGAGAATTCATTTCTTAGCCATATTGTCTCTAATGATGGAATCCTAGTTGATACTACAAAGACAAAGACAATCCAAGATTGGCCCACGCCAACAAACATAACTAAGGTACGTAGTTTCATTGGCTTAGTAGGTTATTATCGGTGTTTCGTATAGAATTTTTCCTGATTGGCTAACCTGCTAACGAAGCTCACACGTAAAGGGGTTAAATTTGTTTGGACAAAATATTGTGAATAATGTTTCGAAGAACTGAAGAGAATATTAGTCAATACTCCTATATTGACTCTACCATCGGGGAATGAAGGGTTTGTTATTTATAGTGATGCTTCAAATAAAGGACTTGGTTGTGTCCTTATGCAAAATGATAGGGTTATTGCTTATGAATCAAGACGGCTAAAAATTCATGAGAAAAACAATCCTACTCATGATCTTGAGTTAGCTGCTTTAATATTTTCATTGAAGATATGGGATATTATCTCTATGGTGAAAAATGTGAGATTTGTACTGATCACAAGAGTTTGAAGTATATTTTCTCACCGAAATAACTCAACATGAGGCAAATGAGATGGATTGAACTACTCAAGGATTATGATTACATGATACACTAATACCTAGGGAAGGAAAATAAACTGGAAGATGCTTTGAGCAGAAAGGATCATGGAATTTTGAGGATGATGATTGTTGAAAGGGATCCTATTTTCAGGGATCTAGTAAAGATGGATATGGGAATAACCATGGATGGTGAAACATCAATTCTTTTTCAAATTTTTTCCAAAAAATATTTACTAGAAAGGGAAAAAAGTTATTAGGCTGATGATGAGGGGTTTCAAAAGAAGATTAAATCTCTGAATTATGGGAGATTGGGTGACTTCATATATGAAGATGAAATTTTGAAATTTTGGAAGAGTTTTGTGTTCCTGATATACTTGATCTAAAGAGGTAATTGTTGGATGATTCTCATAGTTCCAATTTCTATATGCACCATTGTAGCACTAAGATGTATAGATATTTGAAGGAACATTTTTGGTGGGACAACATGAAGAGGGAGATTTCTTATTTTGTGTCAAGATGTATGGTTTGTCAACAAGTGAAAGATGGAAGGAAACATCCTGGAGGATTATTGCAACCTCTTCCCATACCTGAGTGGAAATGGGATAATATCACAATGTAATTTTTCATGGGACTACCAGAGACTCCTAGAAGGAACTATGCAATATGAGACATTTTTTACTGTCTTACCAAGTCAGTGCATTTTCTTTCCATAAGAGAAGATCTACCACTTAAACGAATAGCAAGACTATATATTAATGATGTTTTGAGACTTCATGGAGTACCCCCGTCAATTTGTTCTGATCATGATCCATGTTTTACGTCAAGATTTTGGAAAAGTCTTCAGAAGTCCCTAGATACTGATCTTCGTTTGAGCACTGCCTACCACCCACAAACTGATGGACAATCAGAATGGACTATTAAAACATTGGAAGACATGTTGAGGTCTTGTTCACTTGATTTTAAAGGCATGTGGGATCAGTATTTAACTCTCGTAGAAGTTTCCTACAACAATAGATTCCATTCAAGTATACAGATGGCACCCTATGAAGCATTATATGGGAGGCGATGTTGTACACCAACTTGCTGGGATGATGTTGGTGAAAGAAAGCTCGTGGGTCCATAACTTGTTGAAGAAATAATGGAAAAGGTGAAGATTATCCAAAACCATATTGTAAAGACCTGTAAAATTAAAGGTAAATTTTTTCTTAATTTTATTTGGAATTTTACAAGAACGCGGTTTCTGACGGCGCCTGATTCCGAGGCCCGGTGTGCCCGGAATTAACTTCCGAAGTTTGGCTTGGGTACGTTCAGTGAATGAGCGAGCGGGAATTTCTATCTTTTTAACCGGTGCTCGGAATTAAAATCCGATTGCACCGATGAACTCACAATGCCAGTAATCGCTTAGGAACACCTGTTCGGATGTTGCGTTTTCACGAGAGTTGATAATAAAAATTGTGGAAGTTTATTTATAATTAATCTACAATTTTTATTATTTTTACTCTAAGTGATTAGTTCTTAATGGAAGTTGGGTAACCACCCAACCTCCTTTGGGAGGTTATGAGGGTGGTGGGGCCCACACAAACCACACCCCTTCATATCCTCTAAACCCCCCCCCCCCACAACTCCCACTTTAATGTGGAAAACTTGTTTAATTAATGAGGTTAGTTAAGTGTGGTTTAATTGAATTTCAATCTTTTGAAATTCTTGCCAACACTTTGCATTTAATTAATTAAACCAACTTAATTAATTATTTTGAGTGTTTGATTTCTTTTGAAATCATTTTTCCAACATTAAAATGAGAGATTCTATTCTTCTCTTTGGTTTGGCATAAACTTTGTGGGGAGAACTAAGGAGAGGAGAAGAACTTTTGGAAGACCTTCAACCTCTCGAAGAAGAATGTTCCACGTCTCCGAAGAACGTGAAGAAACACCTTCTACCTTCTTCAACCGGAGAAAGGAAGGGAAGCACTGCCGCCCACAAAGTATTCTGAGAGTGTCGACTCGACTCGACTCGACTTCACTGAGCGCTTCTTCCACCAACGTTGACAGAACGACATCGTTTCCGCGACGCCCGACGTGCGACATCTTTTATCACGTAGGGGTCTATTTTATTATTCTTTTGTTCATGATTTATACCCGTGATTTTATTTCTTCGTGAAATTTGTCCAATTGTTAGAAAATAACGCGAGGGGGCCGGACCGCACAAACATGGCCGACCCTCCTCCTTTTTCATGTTGATTCTATTGTGGATTGAAACGGGTGTGGCGCGATACCGTCGCACCGTGTAGGATCATAGGGCAAGAAACGTGTGGCGCCGTCGCGCCGCTTCGTGAAATAATGCAAGGACGCGACGCCGTCGCACCGTGTCGAAGAAAGTCGAAGACACCGCGGCCGGAGCGGGGCCACGGCGGAAGGGCGCGACGCCGTCGCGCCGCGCCGAACGACAAGGGCCGCGGCCGGTTCCGGGCCGCGGCGGAGCAAGATGACCAGCGGCCGGCACCGGGCCGCCGGTGTCGGCGAAGGAAGGACCAGCCATCGCTGGTCCTTGCTGGCGGAACGGGCCGGCCAGTGCGGGCCGGCCGGGCAGTGGAGACCGGGGGAAATAATTCCCCCGGCCGGGTCTTCAAGAGGCCCCAATTAAGGGGCCGCGGTTATGGAAGTCGGGAGGGGGAGCGCCCCCCCCCCCCCTGCGAGCCACAACGGCTCGGCCAAACGGTCGAGCCAGCTGGCGTCGGGCGCCGGCGCACCGGACCGCCAGCGCGCGGGTCGCCGGGCCGCCGCGCCGCCACGCCCGGGCCGGGCCGGTCCGCGCTGGGCCGGGTCGACCCGGACCCGGGTCGGGTCGACCGGGTTCGGGCTGACCCAGGGGGTCTCGGGTCGGGTCGGTCCGGGCCCGAAACCCCCGTTTTCGAACCACTTTCGGTCAAATGCCCATATCTTGAGCTGTAGACTTCCGAACGACGCGCCGTCAGCGGAAACACGATCCTTGGATCGATACGGTCGTTTCGGTATATCACACTCAAGGTTTCGGATTACTTTGAGTTCGGATGGGTTGGTTCGTACACGAAACCAACCGGGCCCCCGGAGCGGAAACGCTCATATCTTGAGCTACGGACGTCTGATTGACATTCCGTCAGCTTTGTTGAATTACTATAAGTGAGACAGATCTTTTGGCTTACTCCGCTCGAGGTTTGGATATCGTGGGACTGTGGTCGGGTTGGTTTTAACTTAAAAACCAACCGGGCCCCCGGAACGAGAAAGCCAATAACTTCCAGACTGGGCGTCCGATTGATGCGCCGTCTGTTGCATTGCGTTCCTATTGACGATACAGAACTTTTGGCATCCTTCGCCCGAGTTTTGGATGTAGTTGAGATATGGTCGGGTTGGATTGTACCCGAAATCCAATCGGGCCCCTGGAACGGAAAAGCTGATATCTTTCGGACCGGACGTCCGTTTGACGAACCGTCAGCGACGTTGTTGATCACGATGAGAAACAGTCCCTATGAGTATACCCTATGAGATTTCGGGGTACCGTTGAGATACAGCCGGGTTGGTTCGCTCACAAAACCAACCAGGCCCCTGAGACGAAAGGGCTAGTAACTCACAGACCGGGCGTCCGATTAACGCGTCGTCTATTGTGTTGAGACCCCTATGACGAGGCGGTCCTTGAGATACTTCTTCATGGGGCTTTGAGATACTTGGAGTATCAACCAGTAGCTCGTGGAGTGGACCCTCCCAGAGACGAGTGTACGGAGTACAGAGACCGTGTAGCTGGCTGAGACCTGACGACTGCTTGACCGACTCGACTTGGAGTGAGTC
The DNA here is from genome assembly GCA_963277665.1 of Viscum album. Taxonomy (NCBI): domain Eukaryota; kingdom Viridiplantae; phylum Streptophyta; class Magnoliopsida; order Santalales; family Viscaceae; genus Viscum; species Viscum album. The sequence continues at coordinate 856,141,687 of OY728158.1, read as the reverse complement.
GACTAGCCCAGTGGACAGAGCACTACTTTGTGAGGTGCAGACCCATGGCGGACGGAGCACTACCTGTGTGACAGTGTAGACCCGCGGTACTCGTCCGGAGAGTACCTCAGCAGGCTACTATGGGGTGTGCACTACTGTGTTTGGGTGACATACCTCGGCGGGAAGCACTACTGTGTCTGGGTGACTGACCCGCGGTACTCGACAGGAGGAGTACCTCAGCAGTCTTAGGTTAGTGAGCATTACCTCGGAGTCGTGACAGGACCACTGTACACTCTAGAGACGGAGCTCTTCAGCAGTTACAGTTTCGATAATGAAAATCCTAGTCTGAGATGAGACTTTTGACCTTTGTGTTTACCTCATGATTTAGATGGGTCACTTGATAACTTAGGTATATGTATGGGCATATACCTGGGTAGTGGTTATTCGTTGATTTCATGATCCTTGTGTTTCCTCATGATTGAGATGGGTTACTTGATAACTTAGGTATATGTATGGGCATATACCTAAGTAGAGGTTATCTGTTGAGATCTTCTTTGTGGTTATCCTTGTTGGTTTTAGAGAGACCTTGAGGGTCTCAGGGTCCCTACTGAGTATCATTATACTCACCCCTGCACAGGCTATGCCCGCACCTCGTTGTGTTGGTTGTAGACGACGGGCAGTGCTGACAGAGGCCGAGTGTTCGAGGAATGGATGATACCCGGAGGTGGACCACACGACGAGTCAGTATCTGGAGGAGGACTTCACGGAGAGATGACACACGGAGGTGGTTGACGGGCGAGAGCATTGAGGAGGCTATCTGTACCTACCCTTCAGGTAGGATCTGAGGAGGGCGACCTAGGAGCTGCTTCCTTCTTCCAGCTGTTGCCTTTTTCTATTGTAAATTCGTTCAGTTGTAGTTGTACTTTCTTTTGGGTTTGTATTCTGGAACATTTACTTTTCAGCACTTCTCTTGTACTTAGTGTTTACTTTTTCCACTTGCTTACTCTATGGTGCTTGTTTTCTTTTATAAAGGCAATTCCTTCCCAATTATCGGGATTTACGCCTTTGGTGCTAGTCGCCAGCCCCTGGCCTATGGAAGGCGGGCTTGGGGTAGTCACAGCACGGGCCCCAAGGACGGGTCGTGACAAATTGGTATCAAAGGAGTCGGTTCTACCTCAGAACTTATAACTTTGATATTTTCTTTCTGTGAAGCAATAGTGTTAAGGGTACCGAGTGTGGTCTTCAGTTCAGGGAGTCTAGTGTCGGTGCGGGCAGCCGATGTATCCATACACCAGGACCCTGACAACTGATTTCCGACTTTGTGCTTGAAAACACTGATTGCGTGTGTGTTTTCAAAGGTTTTCCATTAAAACAGCTCAAACCAGGTCAGCTCACCAGGTATAATCGTTTGACCATGTTACGTTGTTTCTTTCAGGATGCCTTTTCTAGGACGACCAGCTAGAGCCCCGAGAGTAGTTCGTAGTAACAGCCCGCCAAGCGACGTGGCCTCAGTACAGGGCCCTTTTCTAGTTGAGGCACCAGCGGAGGCACCAGCGGTACTAATACCCGTTGGGCCACCGATGCCACCAGCCCCAGCAGCAGAGGGTGCACGTCGCTTGAGTGCACTGCATGAGTTCCAACACCAGAGGCCACCCAGGTTCCAGGGAGGGACGGACCTGCAGGCGGCTGAGGATTGGCTGGAGGCTGTGGTGAGAGTCTTCAGGCTAGTGGGGATGCCTGCAGACTTCATGGTGATCTTTTCTACCAGCCTCCTTTAGGCAGCAGCAGGCAGGTGGTGGAGCCACTTGTTTCAGTTTTGCGACGGGATGGCCTTCGCATGTGAAGACTTAGAGACCTTCTTCAGGGTGGAGTTTGTTCTAGTAGCTCTACACCCCGAGCGTGTACAAGAGCTTCTGCCTTTTCCGCGTGTTTTTTGATCAGTAGCTGAGTCATCTGTGGGAAGTAGACAGATGATGCAGAGGTCCAGGAGGACCAGACTAGCAGTTGGACGATCTCAGGTTTTAGGACTGGTGGTGCAGGGCACCAGGGGTGGGAACAGAGCTAGGCGTGCCAGAAGCAGGTTGTGTTACTCATGCGGCGGAAAGGGTCACCTGGCACGTGACTGTCCGAATCCTCGTACGATTGATCAGCGGGTGTTGGAGGAGCCACCGAGACAGAAGCAGCTGCTGGTTCTTGAGCAACAGCCGAGCAGTGGACAAGGCAGTAGAGCTCCGAGATCAGGTGGGCAGGAGAGGAACTAGTGGATACATCCTTTTTACTTCTAGTTCAATGTTTCTTTTTCGTGTCTTCGTACTATGAGCTGAAATGATAAAAAGACACTTATCTTGTGATGTTTGCCTTCCTGTTCTTTTTGTTTGGTTGATACTGAGTGGTCCTAGTTAAACTATTTACTTGACCCTCACTTTCGAGATTTCCACTGGAGGGGACCCAGTGACCTCACACTGATGCCGACAGTGTGACTCGACCCTTGGAGGTGAGAGTGACAGTTGGATCTCTTAGTAGTTACGTCGAGGCCTTACGACATCATCCATGGCATGAATGCATCATTCATGTCAGGATTGACTGTATTAGGCAACGAATGTGGTTCATCCAGGGGATGAGATCGGGTTTCTCTTATCGGCAAAGAAGAAATCATAGCAGCTCTTGTGAGACTAAAGAAGGTCCAGGTTATCCAAAAGCGGATGAAGACTGCACAGTGCAGTAAGAAACAGGAAACCGGTGCCGGTCTTAGAGACTCGGGCGTGTTAAATGTTAAAGAAGAAGAAGCTTAATGGAAAGATGAGTCTACGAAGCAGTAAATGTGGAGGCAGAGCTAGGAGAGCAGCATGTGGTGGTGTACATCCTAACATGGTATAACCACCCGCCTTAGTTATTCCTGCCAGGCTCAGGGAGCTGGAGGGTGGAGGAAGAGTGCGGCTGCACGCGGTCAAGGAGTGTGACCCAATGGCTCTAGAAATGAATCAAGGGACAGTCTATGTCCACTACTAGCTGCTGTAGTAACGGACGTCGATGTGAATCATTCCTTGCTTTCACAAATCTTGTTCCAGACCTAGATTTTCCGGTAAGCCATGGACTTGACCCTCACGTTTGGAGATACCTTGGGAGGAGACTTGATAATCACACTTACGCCGATGGTGTGGTCAGACCCTCGAGGTGAGAGTTTCAGTTGGAATCTCTTGGTGACAGCGTCGATGCCTTACGACGTTAGTTTGAGTATGGAATGGGCAATAACTGTTCATACTCAAAATTGACGGTTTTAGGAAAACGTCGGGATGGGTTTTCCTTGGTCGGCGAAAAGGAAACCCCAGGCAGCACGGGATAAACTCTTTCACAGGAGGGTGCGAACAACCACTCTTGAGTCAGTCAACCATACCCTCGTGGCAGCAGCCTTTCAAGTTCTAGTTCTAACAGAAAATGGAGACCTCTGGAGTTCGAGGATGACGATCACGTCCTTATACGGGTCTCACCTCGATGAGATTTATGGAGAAGTGGCCAAGGCAGAAAGTTATCTCCAAGGTTCAGCGGACCTTCTTAGGTCCTTAGCTGGGTAGGCGGGGTGGTTTACCGCTTGACCCATTCACCGCAGTTGCACCAGGTGCACGATGACTTCCATGTATCTCAACTGAGGAGATACGTGCTCGACCCTTCGCATATCATCGACCATGAGGAGCTGGACGATGGCGATGGGGTGTCTTTCACATAAGTTCCAGTGAGGATCAAGGATCGATAGGAGCATATCCTACGAGGATGATCGATTCCTCGGGTGCACTTTCTTTGGCAGTACGGAACCTCCAGGTAAGCACATGGGAGCAGAAGGCTCAGATGCGTGCTCTGTACCGCTTTTGTGACCCCAGTTTGTGTTGAAGCTTTACGGGGACGTAAAGCCCTGAGGTGGGAGTAATGTAAAGACCTGTAAAATTCAAGGGAAATTTTTTCTTAATTTTCTTTGGAATTTTACAAGAACGCGGTTTCTGACGGCGCCTAATTCCGAGGCCCAGTGTGCCCGAAATTAATTTCCGAAGTTTGGCTCGGGTAAGTTCAGTGAACGAGCGAGCGGGAATTTCTATCTTTTGAATCAGTGCTCGGAATTGAAATCTGATTGCACCGATGAACTCGCAGCGCCGATAATCGCTTAGGAACACCTGTTCTGGTGTTGAGTTTTCACGAGAGTTGATGATAAAAATTGTGGAAGTTTATTTATAATTAATCTACAATTTTTATTATTTTTACTCTAAGTGTTTAGTTCTTAATGGAAGTTGGGTAACCACCCAACCTCCTTTGGGAGGTTATGATGGTGGTGGGGCCCACACGAACCACACCCCTTCATATCCTCTAAACCCCCCACAACTCCCACTTTAATGTTGACAACTTGTTTAATTAATGAGGTGAGTTAAGTGTGGTTTAATTGAATTTCAATCTTTTGAAATTCTTGCCAACACTTTGCATTTAATTAATTAAACCAACTTAATTAATTATTTTGAGTGTTTGATTTCTTTTGAAATCATTTTTCCAACATTAAAATGAGAGATTCTATTCTTCTCTTTGGGTTGGCATAAACTTTGTTGGGAGAACTAAGGAGAGGAGAAGAACTTTTGGAAGACCTTCAACCTCTCGAAGAAGAACGTTCCACGTCTCCGAAGAAAGTGAAGCAACACCTTCTACCTTCTTCAACCGGAGCAAGGAAGGGAAGCACCGCCGCCCACAAAGTATTCTGAGAGTGTCGACTCGACTCGACTCGACTTCACCGAGCGCTTCTTCCACCAACATTGACGGAACAATGCCATTTCCGCGATGCCCGACGTGGGACATCTTTTATCATGTAGGGGTTTATTTAATTATTCTTTTGTTCATGATTTATACTCATGATTTTATTTCTTCGTGAAATTTGTCCAATTGTTAGTGAATAACGCGAGGGGGCCGGACCGCACGAACATGGCCGACCCTCCTACATTTTCATATTGATTCTGTTGTGGATTGAAACGGGTGTGGCACGGTGCCGTTGCACCGCGCATGATCATACGGCAAGAAACGCGTGGCGCCGTCGCGCCGTGTCGTGAAATAATGCAAGGACGCGACGCCGTCACGCCGCGTCGAAGAAAGTCGAAGACACCGCGGCCGGAGCGGGGCCGCGGAGGAAGGGCGCGACGCCGTCGCGCCGTGCCGGATGACAAGGGCCGTGGCAGGTTCCGGGCCACGGCGGAGCAAGTTGACCAGCGGCCGGCACTGGGCCGCCGGTGTCGGCGAAGGAAGGACCGGCCATCGCCAGTCCTTGCTGGCGGAACCGGTCGGCCAGTGTGGGCCGGCCGGGCAGTGGAGACCGGGGGAAATAATTCCCTCGGCAGGGTCTTCAAGCGGCCCCAATTAAGGGGCCGCGGTTACGGGATTCGGGAGGGGCAGCGCCCCCCATGCGAGCCACAACGGCTCGGCAAAACGGCCGAGCAAGCTGGCGCCGGGCGCCGGCGCACCGGACCGCCAGCGCGCGGGTCGTCGGGCCGCCGCACCGCCGCGCCACCGCGCCTCCGCGCCGCCGGGCCGCGCCCGGGCCGGGTCGGGCCGCGCCGGGCCGGTCCGCGCTGGGCCGAGTCGACCCGGACCCGGTTCGGGTCGACCGGGTTCGGGCCGACCCAGGGGGTCTCGGGCCGGGTCGGTCCGGGCCCGAAACCCCAGTTTTCGGACCACATTCGGTCAAATGCCCATATCTTAAGCTATAGACCTCCGAACGATGCTCCGTAAGCAGCAACACGATCCTTGGATCGAGACGGTCGTTTCGGTATATCGCACTCAAGGTTTCGGATTACTTTGAGTTCGGCCGGGTTGGTTCGTACACGAAACCAACCGGGCCCTCGGAGCAGAAATGCTCATATCTTGAGCTACGGACGTTCGATTGACGTGCCCTCAGCTTTGTTGAATTCTTATAAGTGAGACGGATCTTTTGGCTTACTCCGCTCGATGTTTGGATACCGTCGGAGTGTGGTCGGGTTGGTTTTAACTTAAAAACCAACCGGGCCCCCGGAACGAGAAAGCCAATAACTTCCAGACCGGGCGTCCGATTGACGCGTCGTCTATTGCGTTGCGTTCCTGTTGACGGTACAAAACTTTTGGCATCCTTCGCCCGAGTTTTGTATGCAGTTGAGATACAGCCGGGTTGGATTGAACCTGAAATCCAATCGGGCCCCTAGAACGGAAAAGCTGATATCTTTCTGACCGGACGTCCGTTTGACGAACTGTCAGCGGCGTTGTTGATCACGATGAGAAACGGTCCCTATGAGTATACCCTATGAGAGTTTGGGGTACAGTTGAGATACGGCCGGGTTGGTTCACTCACGAAACCAACCGGGCCCCTGAGACGAAAGGGCTAGTAACTCACAGACCGGGCGTCCGATTGACGCGCCGTCTGTTGCGTTGAGACCCCTATGACGAGGCGGTCCTTGAGATACTTCTTCGTGGGACTTTGAGATACTTGGAGTATCGACCAGTAGCTCGTTGAGCGGACCATCCCAGAGACGAGCGTACGGAGTACGGAGACCGTGTAGCTGGCTAAGACCTGAAAACTGCTTGACCGACTCGACTTGGAGTGAGTCGACTAGCCTAGTGGACGAAGCACTACTTTGAGAGGTGTAGACCCATGGCGGATGGAGCACTACCTGTGTGACAGTGCAGACCCGTGGTACTCGTCCGGAGAGTACCTCAGCAGGCTACTAGGGGGTGTGCACTACTGTGTTTGGGTGACATACCTCCACGGCAAGGACTACTGTGTTTGGGTGGCTAACCCGCGGTACTCGACAGGAAGAGTACCTCAGCAGTCTTAGGTTAGTGAGCAGTACCTCGGAGTCGTAACAGGACCACTGTACACTCCAGAGACGGAGCTCTTCAGTAGTTACGGTTTCGATAATGAAAATCCTGGTTTGAGCTGAGACTTTTGACCTTTGTGTTTACCTCATGATTGATATGGGTCACTTGATAACTTAGGTATATGTATGGGCATATACCTGGGTAGTGGTTATCCTTTGATTTCATGATCCTTTTGTTTCCTCATGATTGAGATGAGTTACTTGATAACTTAGGTATATGTATGGGCATATACCTAAGTAGAGGTTATCTGTTGAGATCTTCTTTGTGGTTATCCTTGTTGGTTTTAGAGAGACCTTGAGGGTCTCGGGGTCCCTACTGAGTATTGTTATACTCACCCCTCCACGGACTATGCCCGCACCTCGTAGTGTTGGTTGCAGACGACGGGCAGTACTGACAGAGGCCGAGTGTTCGAGGACTGGACGGTACCCGGAGGTGGACCACACGACGAGTCAGTATCTGGAGGAGGACTTCACGACGAGATGACACACGGAGGTGGTTGACGGGCGAGAGCATTGAGGAAGCTATATGTACCTACCCTTCAGGAAGGATCCGAGGAGGACGACCCAGGAGCTGCTTCCTTCTTCCAGCTGTTGCCTTTTTCTGTTGTACATTCGTTCAGTTGTAGTTGTACTTTCTTTTGGGTTTGTATTCTGGCCCATTTACTTTTCAGCAATTCTCTTGTACTTAGTTTTTACTTTTTCCGCTTGCTTACTCTGTGGTGCTTGTTTTCTTTTATAAAGGCAATGCCTTCCCAGTTATCGGGATTTATGCCTTTGGTGCTAGTCGCCAGCCCCTGGCCTATGGAAGGCGGGCTTGGGGTAGTCACGGCACGGGCCCCAAGGAAGGGTCGTGACATATATCAAGATAGCTCAAAGTAGGAAAAATATCTATGTAGATAACTGAAGGAAGGATTTGGAGTTTCAAGAAGGTGATAAAGTTTTCTTAAAGGTATCTCTATGTAAGGGTATTATACGATTCGGTAAGAAGGGAATGTTAAGTCCCAGGTACATCAGACCTTTTGAAATTCTTGATCGAATTGGAGCTGTAGCTTACCATTTGGAAATGCCTCCAAGTCTCTCCAAGGTTCACAATGTGTTACACATGTCAATGTTATAAAAGTACATGCCAGACCCAACACATGTACTCACTTATGAAGAAGTGGAACTTGAGCCCGATCTATCTTATTGTGAAGAGCCTATCAAGATTGTTGATACTAGAGAACAAGTATTAAGAAATCGTATGAATCATATGGTAAAGGATCTATGGAGGAACCATGAGATGGAGGAAGCAACATGGGATCCTGAGGAGCTAATGTTAAAGACATATCCAAATCTTTTTGGGTAATATTTTGTGAATTTTGAGGACGAAATTTTTGTTAGGAGGGGAGAATGTAACGACCCAATATTCTTTAAAGGAAATTACTTTATTATAAATATTTCATAATCAAATTAACTACTAAGTGCTATGGGACCCTTAAAACATAAGTTTGTCACTTCTGTGATGTGAATTTCAAAAATCTGACATACACAGATGCGATCAGTAAGTAATTTAGAGTCCAATAAGAAAAACATAATTTTTGGTGAATAGTAACCTACCCTTATGAATAGTAACACACCCTTATGAATAGTGATATAACCTAATGAATATTATCCTTACCTATGATAATATATAAATAATATTCACGTTGAAATTACGATATACATTTATTTTAGAATAAATTAATGAATGTTTTAAAACTGGTTTTTGATAATAAATTTTGATTTTAAATAAATATTAAATTAAGAATATTTAGGAAATTATTTTTGAAAAATAGACTGCATTTTTAGATTCTAAATGTCGAAAAATGGTTAGGGTGAATTTTTGGGATTTTTTTGAAATACTTTCTTTTTTGATGAATAGTAAAATACGGTAATTTACCTTATATATACATTATAAGCTAAATAGACTATACCTAGAATCATGGCTGATGTAACCACCCTTAATCCGAATTCAAATGATAAAATTACTATTCTTGGTCATGGAATACTTACTATTACTTGTCTTGTGAGGAAATAATAAATTAATGAGTTTTATATTAAGAAATCCCCTCTCTCCTCCACTATAAAAACCCCCTCTCACCCCCTCATCCAATCACTCCCCTCAAGCCTTGTGCCTTCTCCAAATTCTGGAAAAATAGCCTCCCAACCTCCTCTACGACATCTAGCAAGCTTTGGTCTCATTAAAATACCAAAATCTCTCCCTTAAGGAGGTTCTCAAGGAAGTTTGGTTCAAGAGGAAAATTCCTCTTTTCAATTCTTTGTCTTTCCTTTCAAGTTCATTTGTTTTCTTTTTATATTACCTCTTTTTATCCAAATTTTTTGATGACTCCAGTACCTTATATGTACTGGAATGTTTTAATGATAGTGGAATAAGTTATCATCATCTCACCCTATTTAACTTCTTTTATACTAGTAGCAAGAACACCATCCGAGATGTGTCAATTTTACACATTCAAGGACGATGGACTTTCGATTTCTTTTATCATTATAAATTATGGTAATGAAACCATTATTGTTATGGTCGAACCAGATTATTATATACAATATAACCTATTTAATATTCTGTAATCCCATTGTCCAAATGGTGTTAGGTTATAAAGAAAAATGAGTTCGTTGTAATCAAAACCCACAAATTAACCGAAACAATTATCATTAAAGTTCTATATGATAATTCCTCCTCGTTCCATGTAACCAAGTTATATAAATAAAAAATAACACCTATTTATGTTCTTAAATAATATATAATTTCAATTCTGTATATTTACATCCATTCCACTTCATTACATAAAAACAAGTGAACTGAATATGAAAATGAGAGAAACGAACACTCCAGAACGACGAAATTCAATACAATAACTTGTCAATAAAGACATAAATGAACTAACCAGAATTATGGTAAACTAAATACTTGTCTAATAGGTTCTGAAATAAGTTATTAACAAGTATAATTTCATATTACATGATCTTAATTACAAGATTGGAACACATTTGGCGTTAAGGTAAGGGTTTCTTCATCTCACTTCCATTTTTGTGGGATTTTCCATATTCACTACTAATAATTTTGTATGGTGTATGTATACTGACAATTGATTTCACATATCATTAATATCTTTATTCTCCTGGTATAAAATCTATAATTTTTAAATTATTAATTTTTGGGGCATACGAATCATTTGATTACAAAGTGGTAAGGGTTTTCCACCCAAACTTGCATTTTCATTCGAGATACTTTCATTGTCTAATTACCTCAATGAAATTATTATTTATTATTATATACTCATAAAATATTCTGTGTGAGTATCATATATATGTGTACAAACCATAACCCTTCCTTATTTTATGGATAGTTACATATTTTAAAAGGAACTTTCAAAGTTGTTTCCAAAATACAAGCCCGATCCAAGGGAATTTCTCAAATTCTTTCCTATTTTCAAGGGCACTCTCTTATATGTTTTTGGAAACCTTTATCTTTATAAAATCACTCATTTTATTATGAAAATACTATCATAATTAACTTTTAGTTTTATACAAATATTTTTCCAAAATAACTCTTCTTTTTAAAATAAATGAGTATTTATCTCAAGAATTGCTTAATGATTTTATATGAGTGTTTTCGTCTAATTCAACACTCTTGTTGATTCCATTATATTATTGGGATTAATAATTTATGAAGTCATCTACCATATTTTATTTAATGGTTTATTACTAACTCTATTGTGGATGATTTGTCCAAAAACCATTAACCATATTATTCTGAATGGTTAGTGTTTATGTTCAATAATTGGGGAAAGTTTGTTACATTTCATATGATAGTTTCAATATGAATGTATATGTTGTTTATGTTTATCCCCACTCATATAAAGAATTAATTGGACTTCTTATGTGATGGGTGGGGCTCGCTATAGCCCCTCGATGCATCGGTTGATCTCATGAGACAAATAGATGTGGAATTGGCCGAGGCCTTTCCCAATGTGATGTAGATTTTGGCCGAGGCCTTAATCATTATACGTCTTGGCCGAGGCCTTGACAAAATGTTTCAAAATGTCTGGAATTATGAATTCCATCATTATGAGTTCATCTATTGATATTTCATGTGGTTATTCGACTAATATAATACCCATGATTATGTTTATTATGGCATTATTTACTCAGCTCATATTCTTGCCATAATGTGTTCATTTTATTATTAAAGCATTTGTTTTCAATTATTCACCGTGTCTAATGTTTATATTATCTTCCGCTCTATTGCTTACTCTTTCTGAGCATTTGATCTCACCCCTTTCTTATGTTTCATTTTCTCAGGACATGAAGAAGTATTTTATGAATGACAAACAAGCATAATCTAGGAGATGTGATGACTCCAATGGAATAAATTAGTGTTGTTTTTCCTTTCCTTATGTAATGTTGAACTTATGTATGTACCTTGTTTCCAATAATACTAAGCTACTTGGTCCTTCAGGATTCGTATTCCTTGTATGTATTCCAACATAATCAAATAAGGCACCAACTCCGGGCAACTGGGGTCGGGTCCTTACAACAACTCATTTTAATCGGAACCATTCTATTATTTCAAATAGACCAAAGGTATCCTCTTCCTATAAATAAAATTTTTATCATTATCAACAATCCATACTAGTTTCTCAATCATAGATAAATCCAGTGCATCGTTACAATCTTCCCAAATCAGGACACGATAAGGGCTAGAAATTGTATTTTTGAAGTTGAGAAACATGAAATAAAATTTTCATCAATGTTAATTGTGCAGGAATTTCAAAATAGTAGGCCACTATCTGCCCTCTCCCAACAATATCAAAAGGACCCACAAACTTCAGCATAAGATTTCCCAATTCTCAAAGATATCAATGAACCAATTGAGGTGATTCTTTCAAAAACCCTCAGTACAAATAGAAAACTCAAAGGGAAAAAGAAATGATCAGCATGGGATTTATACCATCTCTGTGGCATCACCATTCTCTAATGAATCGACTAAATCCATTTCATATACTATTTGACTAAACTCATTCCAACCATGTACCATTCCTGAATCTCTAACAATGAAATCGATTTCTAAAATTTCAGACATATGAGGCATAAAAAAGAGACATTATGATAGTTGACTAGTGACTTTTGTTATAGTAAAGATCAAGTAGTCCTGGATGGACAGCCCAAGCCCCAACCATTTTAGAATGCAAGTATGTAGCAAGTCTTCCAAGATCTATATCTCTTGTTCTCTCTTACTATCACTATATGGATGATATTCCATAATTATCCTAAAATGGGATTCTAGTTCCTCATAGTGGCTTCTCCAAAACTTAGAAGTAAAATGAGGACCCCTATAAGATACTATAGCAGATTTAAATCCACAAAACAAGACAATATCATTTATATAGAGACTTCTCAAATCCTCAATTTTCGATTTATCTTAAATGGGTATTAAGTGAACTAATTTGGTCACCTATCAAATACAACCCATATAAAAGTTTTCCCTATAAGGCTATACATAAACCGAATCATAATGTCCATAGAAGTATCATCCCACTTCCAAATCAGCATTAGAAGTTGTTGAGGAAAAACCAAGGTATCTAGTGCATGGCATTGACTTATTGGTAGGTATAAAAAAAATAATTTTTGTTATGTGTAATATCATACCTAGCCACCAGAATCATCACATTACATAAAAATCATCGTTTTGGTTCAAGGGTGCACTACCCACTAGGAATTATGGAAATACTAGATCATAACCTTTCTTAGAAGAAAAGGTATAATAAACTAGTTTTAGAAACATAGGATACCCTATATAGAGAAGACCAATAAAAAATTTTCTCACCAGTATAAACTCTGTCCCCAATTTCAACAAACTTAATAATCAACCTACTACTCTAGAATAATCACCTTGAGATGAGAGGAGGTCAACTATACTCTTGGGAAAACCACTAGAGACTCATTATTATGGATTCCAAAAATGAAAATAAGGAAAGGGATCCATTAGATTCCAATTTTATAATTATTATTTTCATGGGCTAGTTATGAAGGTTCCTAGTCAAGGAATCAAAATTGACATTATCTTTTCTAGGGGAATAGGAATAATTGATATCAAAATACTATAGGTACTCCAACCAACCACATTTTATTAAATTAAAATATTTTTAGGAGAAGTTATAACTAAATCTATTATTGGATGAATAAATAATAAACATTTATCTAAAAAGGTAATGTCAACAACTCTTATGATCATGAATCATAGTTGTGAACATTAGACCATGAGTTGGATAATTCTTATCATGTGGCCTAATCTACATGGAAAAATTGGATACCACATGATCACTCTACATATGGATGCAACAAAACCTGAACTTGATGTATCGGAAAAGAACACATAGCACTACCCAACCAATGGAAGAGTCAACACTAGTGAAAAGTTCAAAATATATTTACACTAAAAAAATATCTCTAGTGTTTCTCATCCAAAATGGACTTCACTCCTTTCTTATTGAGATTAATCATCATAGAAGAAAAAATCAATTAATCTCTAAAAAATATAATGTAATATCCTAAAAAGCATAAAGAGATCCAATTCGTGAACAAATTTTGTGGCTTCTTCCATTTCATAAATAAGTTCATCTTCTCATGAACAACTAAAATATCATGTTCTATAACCACATGTCCCATGAAATATACATTCCAAATATAGAAATTAAATTTTAAAAGCATCACATGATGTTGACAATTTCTCCTGATTTAAAAAACTTATCTCAGATGAAGCACATGTCCCTCATTAGTCTAAGAGTAAACCAGGATTTTGTCCACAAATACCACCACATAAAATTCATGGTACTCAAGAAATATCCTATCAATAATATCTATAAAAACTATAGGATAATTTATTGGAACAAACAGTATAATATGCTAATCATAACAGGAATAACTACACCTTGAATTGGTCTTCTGAATGTAAGATTCATTAATAATCAACTGGTGATAACTAAGTCGCAGGTCATCCTTTGAGAACCACATTACCCCTTTCATCTAGTCACACAAATAATAAATTTTTAGAAGTAGATATTTTTTTCTTTTCCATGACATTATTTTTTTTCAGTAATCAAAACATAGGATAAGTGCTCTATGATTTTTATTTTCTAAAAGAATAGGTTCCAACTATGGTGACACACCAAGGAATATGCAACCTTTCTCTATAAAATCATCCAATAAATTATTAAACTCATTAAATTACATTGGTTTTATATAGTAAGATGAGAAAGACGCTAGTTGAGTACTAATTACTAAATCAATAGAATACTCCACCGATCTTACTAGGGGAAAGATAGGGAATTATAATGAGAAATTGTTGGGAAAATTGATGAGATTCAGAGGTAGATAATTACTCAATGATTCTAAATCCAAGTAAAAAATAAACATCAACATTACCACACCAATCTCTATAAAGGTTTGTCTGAATCTAATCATCCTTCTGTTTGATTCTCCCTAAAAGACATGACACAAACCACCAGGTAAAAAATAGATATTCTCTAATGATAAAAGTAAATTCGGGCCTTTTGAGAAATCATTCATTCCATACCAAACATTATCATTAAGTGGTTTAATACAGGCAACATGAAAATATCATTTAATCAATATCTATGATATTGAGAAAACACAAGTAGGACACTAGATACCCCACTCTCTCTTCGTCTTAAGGGGCGTAGTAACATCAATCCCTTATGATATAATATATTTAATAAGATTCAAAAAATTCAAAACAATTGTAGATATAAATTTTTGAGATTCCCCAGTATCAAATAAATTAGTCACTACAGATGAATATATAGTGATGGTACCTCTCATAGTTATTGGATCCACATCCGCTTCCTCTAGGAACACTTACACTATGTGAAGAAGCTTTATTTAGGATTCATGTAGCCGGAACCCTTCGGTCATTGAGGAATCTATTTTCATCATAGTAATTGTTTGTATTGATGATCATGTTCCACTACATAGAGAAGAAAATACATGGCATAACTTTTGTAGTTATCCTGACAAAACCACATGAACTACAAATATTTGGTGCCTTAGTAAAAACTTATTTTTAATGTCAAATGTCCCCACATTGAAAGCATGACAAATAGCCTTTTATTGGGACTATTTGAGGTCCAAATGGTTCCTACTATCTATAACCAACAAGAGACTCATCATAATTTCACTTTCATTTAAAGGAATCACAGATATACCCCTAGGATATAAAGAAATCCCCATCGTCTTTGGAATATTAGCCAGGAAAAGCTCATTTGTCAATGCTCTATCTAGTACATCAACATAAAAAAGTGATATTTATAAAAAAAAATACATATTATTGGATATTAGTTTGTAGAACCATATTGAACCATTGAAAAATCATATTCTCATTAGACAAAACATGAGGTGAAAACTGAAAAAGCTCCAAAAAATGGTTCACATATTGTGTGACTGTCTTGTCACCCTGATGTATATTAAGAATCTCCATTGACATTTAGAAGACTGTCAAATCTAGATATAAATAGTAAGTGAAAATAAATCTTAATTTATTCCACTCTAAGACCTCCAACTTCTCCTCCATCACCATTGAATCCCAATTTTTCCTAGTAGTGCCCTCAATCTTAATGGAATCACATTTCAATTTAATCGAATCAAGAATTTCTTAGAACTAAAAAAGAATCTATATTTTTTCAACCAGTCATTATCCTCATAAGGATCATTAGATCCTTAGAATTATATTGTTTTGTAATGAAGAAACTATAGAGTATGATCTCTCTATTCATCCTTTTGAGGTTATAGTAATGGATCCTTAATAAGAAAGAGTGTAGGTACTACTCCCAGAGCTTTAACATCACACACTAGTATCTCAACAAGATTAGAGTACCCTAGAGGATTCACTTTCTATGGCTCACCACCATATTCCTTTTGAATCATATTAAAATGATTTCATTAATTCATGATACTATAGAACATCAATAGACAATATCGAAATCATCATGAAGGATACATTGATCATCAATGCAAAAAAGATTCACTAGAATATCAATTCCAAAAAGAAAAATTAAAGAATGGGATTTCAACATACTAAGATCAAAATTAGGTAAAATACTATAATCAAATAAAAATTATTCTATAAAGACAATTTTCAAAACCACCCACAGTGGCGTAAGGCTTGTTATGATGAGAGTTGGACATACACTCACTCATAACTACCTCTTATGACCCACTAATATTATCTCTTATTAGCCAAGATAAACCAAATTCATTCTTATATCAAGGAAAGATACTCATACTCATTTGATTCTACTTTTTTAGGAACCATCCCAGAAACCCTTGTAGGTTGATACTAGATCGAGCTTTGTCAAAGCTTGAGGGGAATTATAGATCCCCATGGGTTGGAAACTTGTACCTAGAATCATACAAGAATAAAGTAGGAATAATACTATCACAAAAAATGGAAGTTATATGATAAAAGTACTTATGTAAAAAATTATCAACGAGAAAATACTAGAATCCCATAGGCATAAAATTTACAAAAATAGTACATCATCAAAAGACACAACATATATCAAGGTAAAATCTCCAACATCATCTTTGAAAGAGGTGGATCACATCTCCACTTATCAAATCCAACACTCTTAGTCCCATGGATCATAAACATCCACAAACTTCATGTATCTCTTCCACTTTTTAAGTACATGAAATAAGTTATAATACAAACACCCAAAGGTAACGGTAGGGTGTTAGTTGAATAACCCAGTAGGGTCTCACTACGTTTTCCATAATCAATTACAAAACAATTATAAAAAATTACGTTTCCAATTTAAATAAAATAATTCCTGGAATGGAATTTAAATATTTTCAACAAAACATGATTTAAATTTAAAAGGATGTTAGATATATCAAAATAGGAATAATTGAACATTTTATATGAAACATTTATAAAAATAAGATGGCATGAATAAGACATATCAATAATAAATTGAATGAAATCATCAAATAAAACACATAGTAGAAGCTTGTAATGAGGTCCATTGTATGATAGTTTATGGTAATAGGATCCTCACACTACACAATCTGTGATCTTGGTTCAATATGTGCACATGTCCTATGACATAGGCTTCTGGAACTAAACTCAACATTGGGGAAATCATGTTGCACTAATTTTATATTAGTGTTTTAATTGTAAAACTATTATTTGGGGGTAATATCCAAGAGTTATTTTCCTAATTACCTACCAAAAACTCAAGTTAACATGTTATTTAGTCAATAAATCAATTAATCATGGTAAAATCTATCATTTTACATCAATTCAAAATAAAATTTACCAATTTTTTCCCAACATGCCATTATAATTTCCAAACCAAATCACAGGTTTTCATAAATTAATACCTTTTCAAATCATGTTTCAATTTAATCAATTTTTTTAATGGTTTATAAACAAAATATTTTAACAAATTAATTTCCAAATGAAGCCATAATTGTTTCTCAAATCCACCATAAAATTTCAATTCCCTTGAAATTGGGGTTCTGTTTAAAATATCCATGTAATTTTTAAAATAAAAAAATAATCACCCCAAATTTGGAATTTTAAATCGTATAAAAACTAATTTGTAATAAAAAAATATAATAAAAGTTTCAATTATAGGGAAAAATCATACAGAAACACCTATATTTAATCTAAGAACAAATAAACTCCCACAAAGGGAAACACCAATGAAGAATAAAGGATAAAGAGATCGATATGGAAATATTATATCACAAAACATTAAGAACAAAATTTGATTCAATCAAATAGCATGATTTAATATAAATATCCAAGATGGATAGCGGGTAGAAGGAGAAAACTAAATAAAGGAAGCTCACTAGGTATCAAACACTGAACTATAAATCCAAATGGGATAGAGTCACCCACTACTACACTTTGGAGGAAACCTAGGGTTCTCGAGAGGAGTATATATAGAATACGAAGTGATATTATGTGAGAAACACAAATAAAATCTCTACTCACGATACATTTACATATTAAATATAAGGTTTAAAATGTAATATTTTCACATTACACATATAATTAACATGGAATTTCCTCTAGTTAATAACTTATTGAGTGATGAATTTACAAAGTATGTCCTATTTTTACAGCATTCACCACCATTATAGAAAAATTTATCTTTTACGCCATAAATAAATTGACACTAAAATCCATTCTCATGGATTGGGTCTAGAAAACATTTTATATCATAAACTAAGGATTTATGGTGTGAATTCCTTTTGCATCCAGTACCCAGTAGTATCCCCCTAGAGAAAGTCTAATAAAGATTCCAATTTAACCTACACCCAATATAAACCCTCTAAAGACAATGTTGGGTATATTATAAGACTATATTAATTTTAAAAAACATATATCCCTAAAAATTATGTATTTTTCCATGAAAAATAATTTCTATCACCCAAAGGACAAAAAATCACCCAAATAAAAATAGAATCCAAACCAGAGTCATGACGTTCCTAAAATAATGCAATAAGATATTACAATTTTTGTGGTTTTTACCTTATTTTTAGATTTTGGAGGAAATTTTATGATTTATCCATGATATTTGGTTCTTAGATATGGATTTATTGAGTCATATTACTTATTTATTATAAATATTTAATCCCAAAAAATCCATTATGAATCATATAGGTAGAGGTGGAGAATACATTATAGGAAAACCCTCTAATGGGCCTTATTATTATCAATTTTTTCAACAAAAATATTAAATATATATATTTAGAAGGTGAGAGAGATCATTATGAAGTGGAAAATAATTGTTATGAGTTTACTAAGTAGAACCCAATAGTTTTTCATGTTTACAAAGTGTATAAAGAACCGAATGAATATATTTAGAGAATTTTAAACACCTTCAATTTTATTCATACCCCTAAGATATTGGAGTATATTTTACCAAATGCATGCTAGAGACAACGAGTCTTATATAATGATAATCCAACATGTATACAAATATTCATGAGGATTTCACTTGGGATAAATTCAAGGAGATGTTCAACTAGTAGATTTACGTAAATACTTTGAATGTGGATAAGTCCTAAGAGTTTATGACATTAGATAATGTATCAAGTCAAGGTTTTTTCTGATATATATTATTCAATATGGAATTAATAAATAGAATAATTAAAATGTTCCTTAGGATCTAAATTGGGAACATGTCAAATTATTCATAAATCATGGATATCTACATGGTTTTTTAAATTGGTCTTCTGTATTTGGTTTTTATATTTTATGTTCTGATAGTGTGGCTTAATTTTGGTCTTGGATATAGACTCCCCATATAACCAAATAAAATTGTTATTTATGTTTTAATAAAAAGGAAATTCAATGATTTAATGGTATTAGTGAAATAGAATCAATCAATGATGGAATATGGAACTTGGTTTTCTGAGTTAGTATATTATGCCCCTGATCTTCTCAAATAATGATTATTCCATGGCTTGATAGTATGACATGGGATTGATAGAATATGTTAGATTGAGGAATTTTATTTTTTTAATTCCAACCTATGATAATGTGGTCAAAAAATTAGTGATGAATAATTTGGATATGGTATGGAGTCCCCTTTTTAGTGGTTCCTCTACTATTGTGGAGGAAGACAGATTTCCTAATTTAGTCATAAGAGGAGATATATTAAATCTTTTTTCAGATAGTGGTATTTTTCAATTAACTTTTAATTACACTACCACGAAACTTTTAATTAAAAATCACATATTGTGCTTTCCAAATTGGATGTTTTCTTACACTATAAAATATTATGTGGAAGATTCCCAATGTTCCATAAGTGTGGATAGTTGGGTCATCTGATACACTTTTGTTGGTGAACATTTAAATGAAGTAAGTGTGGCTATTATTGTACTAGAAGCAATCATTTGTATTTATATGAATTTATTGGAGCAGGCTCTAAACCATATGGCTGGGAAAAGAATAGTTTAATTAAGGGACATTAATATCAAACTAGGAATTCTTTGAATCGGCCCAAATTTGGGTGATTATTTTCCACGATCATTTACATGAGGAATTTGATGCTAATATCAAAACTGTTAGGGTTATAATGTTTATAAAATATTCACTAAGAATGGATTTATTAAAAATAGTTCAATCTTATTCATTTGTATTATATAAATTGATTAATTCATTGGGAAAACATTCTCATTAGATTCCAAATGTATTGGATATTTCAACTCTATTTAGAAAGAGTAAGGATAAGGGCTTTAATAACTCCAAGATCCATATGATGGTTCCAGATGTTGAGATCATGTGATTTATTTTAGTTTTTTATAAAGATATATTATATATTATCTTTGGTGTAGTTGATGTTTATTTTAAAAGATCCAAATGATTTCTATAATCAAAGAGTTATCTTATGTTATACTGATGTAGACAATCATGTTTTCAAAGGTGAGTGGGACCCATGATTGGGAATGGAATGACCTATTATTATACATATTGAATCAATTTCATATCAGATATACATTTCTATTTTAGATTCCAATGAATATATTTTATATTGATTACCTTATTTAGTGGTGGATAGGTATCCCAATGTTTTTTCAGATGATTTATCTTAATTTACAGTAGAGTGAGAGGTTGAATAATCTATTGATCTATTCCCTAGGACGATCCTCATGTCAATGTTTTCATATGAAATGTTTCATATCCAAACTAATGGATTTAATATTATAGTTTAAGGATCTTAAGAGAATGGTTTTTATACATCATAGTGTGTCACCATGGGGATTATCATTCTCTTTGAAAATAAGGAATATAGATGCTTCCAAATTTGTAATTATTATGGGAAGCTCAATTCATGGAACATTAATAATTATTACCAATTTATAAGGATTGATGATATTTTGGACCAAATATAGAGAGAAATAGGTTAATGATCAACCACATATTTGAAAACCGCCACCTTAGAGAGAAGTACAAAGATATTCACAAGACCAATTTCAAGAGTATGTGTAGACATTACAAATATCCTATAATTCCATTTTCATCCCAATTATATTCTATTTTTCATGATTTTTAAATCCAATTTTCGATATATATATATATATATATATATATATCTTGTAACCTTCACTATGGTGTTCATGGATGATATATTTGTTTATTCCAAATTTTTTGAATATAATGAAGACTATTTATGAGTTGTTTTAGGAGATTTTAAGGAAGATATTATATATGATAAGATTTCTAAATATTAGTTTTAGATTAAATTACTGATGATTTTGGGTCATGTGGAATATCCTAAAAATATATATGTAGTGATATGATGGGAGAGACCCATTAATGTATCAGTGATCATAATGTTTCTTAGTATGACTAGATATTATAGGTCATTTTTCAGGACTTCTCTAAGTGGGTGTCTCCCTTGATATCCTTGACCCTAAACCGAGAGATGTTTGATTAGGATTATAAGTGCTAGTGAAATTATGAATATTTTAAATCTCCATTTATATCATGTATAATTATGATTCTCCTAGATATATTTCTTGTATATTCAGTGTATTGTAATTATTTCGGTATGAGTATTATGTGTATTTTGGTGTATAGTGGGTGTTATATGGTATTTGGAACATTCAAGTTGGTCTCCAATGTGAAAAACTACGCCACTTAAGACCTAGTGTAGGGGGAGGTAACATATTTACTAAAGGCAAGGAATCACAATCACTTTGGGCCTTTTTTACTATGTATACTGATTATAAATATTGATAAATATATTCTCACTGAGGAATAAGAATCTAGAATATTGTAACTGGATTGAATATCTCTAGGACTTTTCTTTTGATCTATAATATAGTCATGGTAATGTAAGTATGGGGATGCATCTTGGTGAATGATGTTTTTAGCCTGGATGATGAAATAATTGTTTGATGAGTGGATTTTATAATCCTTTTAATTTAAATGAATTTATATGTGAGAGTGTTGGATGATCATAAATTCTTGACTAGTGTAAAAGTCAGACTGTCTTCATAAGATTAGATTTATCTAGAACAAGTAGTGAATCTTGATTTGTTAGCATGTAAGTGGAATTAATGTTTGGATCAATTTGTATGTGGTCACCACTAAGGATGGTGGATGAATTGGTGTTGAGTGAATTATTATGAATTCAAAACTTTTACCTTATATTACATATACATTAATTTAGTGAACGAACCTCACCATACTTTTCTAAACTCACCCATAGTTTGTATTCATGAAATGATGAATTTTATAGAAAAACAAGAAGGAAAACCCAAATTTATTATTGTGCTTCACCTCCATTGTGGAAGAATTTTTATTCATCATATGATGGTTGTTATCTAACTCATACAAGACTTCAGTTTTATTATCATGATAATTTCAAGAAAGGTTGTATCCTTAGATCAATTATAATGTCACCAAATAGGTACATGGAAGAAACAATATTTAGTTTATCAAGATATACAACCAACTAGTAACTCATATAAAATTACATGTTTAGGCTTGATCCTCATTGAATGACGATTAAAAGAAAAGCAGAAGTCACTAATTGACTCTATATTATTTTAATTTCTTCCTCAATGTAGATTAACCTCTAGGTATACCTCACAATTATAAAAACCTTACAATATAAGGATATTGTAGGATATCTTACTAAATTAAATCTTATGATTTATATAATTTTAATCTGACCTTCTCATTATTCCTATTCTATGAATTGAATGGTAATCAACAAAAACAAGCATTTCTCTTTTTTACTACTCTTCAATGCATAGGGATGATCTTTTTACACGTAATGTTATATATCATCTTCAATAATATATTGTTTACCCCCTTATCCTTTTTTATATTCTCTACATCTCTCCTATATATTGTTTTCATACATTGAATGCGAAAAATATTCAATATCATCATATAAAATCTACAATAATATTATTATTCAAGTATCATTTAAAATTATTTAATATCAAAGTGATATATTGAATTTTTTAGGGTTCCTTTCTAATTTAATTGTATAAAAAATATATACACATTAAACTCCTTTTATACATTATGACATATAATTTCACAATCAACGTTTGAACATATACCTCTTAACATGGTTACTTTTTTATCTTTTTTAGATTTTATCATTGCATGTCCTATAATGACATGACATACTCAATTATCCTATTCTAGTTAGTGTATTGATAATTATGTCATTATACCCTACCATTATGATTTTAAAAAAATATTTTTTTCATTAGACCACATAGGGTGGCCTTCTCTTCTAGGGTGTGAACACATCACAAATTCATGAACCAACTTCAAATGGTTAAAAATATATAGATAGACCTATGATTTGATCTTCTTATTTACAATGTGTTCCTAAATAATCATCTTAAATGTTCATCAATGAATATATTTTATCATGATTATATTTTTAATCATGATATTTAAATCACAAAACAATATATCAAGTATTTATTGATTTAACATCAAGAATTATCTTTCAAAATATATTCATTTTCTATAATTATTAAAACCAAAATAACATTATATATCATCTTATTAATATTTATATAAGAAATATTTACTCCTATATATTGTAGTTTACATCTGAACACTTTTATATATTTCTAATCAGAAATCCTCAAGTAATAATAGTGACTCTTGCATAAGTTAATTTTGACTAGACAAATTATGTTAGGTTTTTTCTTTATTTTAATTTTAATTTTTCCCTTGAAAGAAAAACTTACACATCATCCAAAATCATATGATTCACCACAAAAAATGTACACATTACTTAAATAACATATGTACCATATGTGGTTATTTTACATTTTAGATTTTTTATTTTGATAAATATCTTATGTATTAATGTAATGTTTTTTGCATCACCAAATTCATCAGTATACATATTCTTTTAGATATAGTTATCATAATTACTCAATATCTTATCTAATAAGATATTAAAAAAATTCTCATGTCTTATATTACTGATCTTTATTTTGAACTCTATATTTTACAGACATCAATATTCTACATGTCTCTTCAGGATGGATCTTACTTCAGCCTAACTTCTTCAACATCATCTATGTATTTTACCATTTTTAAAAATAAATTTTTATTATTCAAATAGAAGGGAAGATTATCACAATTCATCAATAACATACAAAAGTCAGTGATATCGTCAACCATAACACTTATCCTTTGTTCATATGAAGTCTATCGAAACAATCATCTAATGTTATATATGTCACCTACATATATATTATTTATTTTATACATGATATTCAAAAGAATAAAAAAAATTTAGAATTCAAAAAACAATTAGTGAACCCAATTTTAGGAATTTTATTCAAAGAGATAAAATATCCACCAATATAAAAACTCCTTGGAACTCTTATAAGTTTTATATATTCACAATCATAGACAATTAATCATCCTTACATGCTATATATTTATTCTGAGAATATATAATATCAAAATTATTATAGTAGAAAATTCTAAATAAATTTCAACTGACATTCCCAAATGATTATTCACCATGCAATAATAAAATTGGAAAAAAACTGATCATGCTGATTACATCAACATCTATATTTTTTTGAGTTTGTAATACGATTAAGAATCCAGTTTTCACTTTTCAATATTTTTTACAACTTCTACACAAAATATCATGAGCTCTTGGGTTATGAGGTTTTGAAAACCTCTCATGAAATTGAACATCTTCCATTTTTATTCATTCTTGGGGGATATGCTCAACTTTTTTTTATTCTTCCACTTGATTTATCATGAATATTTTTGTTACCAACATTTAGAACCTTTTTATTAGACTATAATTATTTTTCATGGATGTATTACACCAAACTAATACTATTATTTCTTTAATGGATTGATTCCATTATATGCCACTTCTTTTAGAATCCATAAACGCTTATCTTCATATCATATTTTCAAAGGTCCATTGTTATCCCTCTTGTACAAAATTGAATAATAATTTTTTCACTGGGTTTTCACCCTTATCATACTTATCGTATATACTTATCTTAACAAATAAAATTTTCCCATGAACCAAGGAAGATACACCTTTCCGTCTCATCATCTTCTTTTTTTTGGTTTTATTTCATCAAGTGATTTTTGAAATAGATTTTGTGTTTTTAGTAGTACACATCTACATTATGTCTACCATGAATGAAAATAGAATAATTATTCTCCAAACATCCAAATATATTATAGATGAATAGAATTTTACGTTTCACTTATGATATTTACATTAAATATACCTTGGTCCTCCTAGATATATGATTCTTTTATCTTATATGGCTTGGCATGTTTTGAAAAAGAATCACATTTTGGATAAATATTTCATAGCACTAATAGTAATAAATATCAATTTTTACCTTTGAGAATAATCTTGTTCAATTATAATATATTATTACATTTGTAAACAAACACGCATTTCTTGATTAACTTTTGGAGAACTAGATTTGTTTCACCTTTTCACAACCACCGATTAGATAATGGTGGGTTTATAAATATTTTTCTAAATTTTTATTTGATTTTAATTTAAAACATTAAATATGCATGAAAATAATTAGCCAATATACTATTTTCTTAAACAATTGGTACTGTTTTTTGAATATTTTATTAGATTTTACATCAGGTGTCCTCGGGGTCTTCTTTATATTGGATAGAAATGTTTTTGAGTAAATAATTTCATCAGAATAGATCATGGTATAAATTCCTCTTTTATCTTTTTTGGAAAACTTGTGATGTGTCACATACATATTTCTAGTTTGGGTTCATGCTCTAGAAAATTCATGTTTTGAATATTTTTCCCAACCTCCATAATCATCATTATAAATTCACATTATCTTTTTATTCTCTAAACATTATATTCATGATATTTATTATTCTCTTATAAAATATTTTAAAAATAAATTACCAGATTGATATTAATTTCAAGTTGATCATTGTAATCATCAATAGAAGCCATTTTTCCCTTTTAAGGTATGAAACATCTATTCAATACCTCTCAATAATTTTTCTTACTATGATGTATTTGAACAAATATTTCTCATTTTTGGATTATTTTATTTTTTCTCTATATACCTTTAAAAGTTGGACACTAATGTTTTTATGATTTTTTCCACACGAATTATTTTTTAATGATTAATGCATTATTTTATTTAATTGTAATGACCCAGTAATTCCCAAATTTGAATCAACTTTCTTTAAGAACCACATTTAGAGAATAAATATCTCATAAATGTTTTGGGAGACTTACACACATAAACACTATTTGACCTAATGTATTCTCCACCCACTCACTCTCATCTATATGTTTTATGACCACCTCTTATATAATTACAAATGATTAAAAATTGGCTATTTTTAGGATAATTTTGAATGATTTCATTTATATTAGAAATTGATTTATCTTGTGAATATTTAGATATGTTATCTTACCCATTAGTTATTGGTTCTTTTATTGGTCAATTTTTATAGTAAATATTATTTAATTCTTATTCATACAATTATTGTGAAATACATGAGGTAAATATATTTTTCATCATATCAATAGTGTATTTTATAACTAGGTTATCCCTATTCTTGCAGGATATGTCTTCATTAAGAATAAAATGTGGAGGAACTTTTTTTCTTCCTATATGAATATAAGGTATTTTATAATTGTAAGATTTTATTCAAGATAAAATTTACAAAAATATATGACACAATCAAATATAGTTAGACTAAAATAAAATAATAGAGAGTTTTTGTTCATTTATTTATTTGTTGAGGCCTCCCTCAATTTATTTTTATCTCTTTTATTACATCCTATAAATTTCATGGAATATATCAATTTTTTAATTTCAATGATACAAAAAGAATATAAATATTGAAATTTTCACATCAGTAAATTATTTTAGAGGGAAACTCAAAAATAAAATGAAATATTTAGATTGTTCAGAATCTAATAAAGGGTTGTGCTACATTCTAATTAAAATTTATAGGATCAATTTAAATGCACATAAAACTAGTGAATTGAATTTAGGTTGAGTAACTTATTCTCAATTAAAACCTTTCCCCCTATATTACCTTTAAACTATTTTGGTGAATAAATATTAGTATCCATTTCTCTACTCATCATCGATTTGTATATATGAAATGATAAATATGAGAGAAAGAAAACGTACACCATGATTTGTTATTGGGGTTCACCAAAAATGTGGATGACTATATCCCTATTCTATAATTTTTATTATCTAACTCACACAAAACTTATATTATATTATCCATAGGATTCTGGGGAAATGTATTATTCTTAGAACTATACGCTTTTCACCAATTAGGTAAACTATAAGAAAAAAACTTTAGTTTATTTAGCTCTGTAACTAACTTTTAATTCCATTAAAATTAAAATTTTAGGCTTTTTCCTCCTTTAATAGTGATCAATAGAAAATAACAAGTCACTTATTGACTTAAACATATCTTCTCTTCTTCATCAATTTGTATAATTATTCTAGCATTAATAAAAATTATATAGACCATATGACATAAATATATTATAGGAATTATTTTTCAAATGGATATTATGATGTATGTTACGTTATAAAAACCATCTCATCAATCTAATATTTCTTCGACAAGAATGGTAATTAATAGAAACAAAAAGAAATATTCTTCAACTTCTCCTTGTCCAACAAACATGGATGATATTATCACACAAATCATTGGATATGTTCAAGGACAATATATTATTCTCATTCCCCATTTTTAAATATTCTTATCATATCTCCAGGATAAGGTTTTCATACATTGAACATGCCAACTCTTAAATGTCATCATTTCAAATATATATTATTCAAGGACATAAAATATCATTTTTAATCATTTAATATCCATTTATTATCATTAATTATAAAACATTCCTTGATCATTTACTTTTTAAAAAATCCAAATTCTCTTTAAAGACCACATATACATGATAATATGAAAAATTAGTATCAAAACATGAATTACTTCATCATGACATGATTTATTTTTATCATTGAAAGAATATTTTGTGGAATATCCTATCACAAATTGAAACAATCTATTATATAAATCCAATGAAATGAAAAAAAATAAAAACATAACATCCCCACATAGATCTTTCTCAATACATTCTATTTATCATTCACCCAGAAGTGGCCTTCCCTTTCATGGAATAACCACATATTAAATTATAGAGCCACCCTACATTTGTTTTATATCCAGAGAGAGCATCATGGCATGATCTACTTCCTTATAGAATGGTTGAGACTCATATTATTAAAAATTAATAAATAAATGAATGGAATCATGATTATAATTATATCCATGAAATTTGAATCATTAAAGAGCAGATCATGCATAATCTTATTTAATTTCAACAACTATCTTCTAAAATATTTCAAACATATCAAAAATTTTTAATTCGTTGACATTTATGTATAATATTATAAATATTTTTGAAATTAATATTTAATTTTATGTATTATGGTTAAATAATATTTAAATATTTATATTTTCATTCATAATCCATTTTTCAAGGATTTTTACCCTTAATTAACGTTATTTTTTTTCACCCTTACATATTGTGTAATGGTTTTTTCCATTATCAATTTTATTCCCAAAAAAATTGAAATAAAACATGGGGTAATGCAGTTTATGAATTGTTTTGCAATATTATATAATTTTACCCAACCTTTAATATCCTCAATTGATCATGAACACTTATGAGGGAAACTCATCTTCTATTCTTATGAATATTGATTTTATTATAATTTCTCATAACCATCAAATAATGTATATTCATTAAGGCCCCTTTTTTCATCTTTGGTTGTTCATATTGAAATAAAATAGGATACAATTGTTTTTACAAATATTCCACAATGGGTTAATCAAAAGAACATGCGACATACAATGTGTCGATGAACCAAATCACTAAAATCATAATACTTAATGGGTTTATCTTGGTCACTGCTACCTCATGTCACTATAATTAAAATTATAAAAATATATCATTGCTTCCATAGGGTCCCTTCAAAAAAATTCCTTCCCATGAAATAATTATCTAGAAATTATCCCCTTCACACAGTTTATGGATATATTGGACCATTCACAAGAATTATATTCAATGTTTCACTGACTATTGATTGGAACCTTTGATGTCTACTCAGATAATCATTCATTATTGCTGATTTTTTTTTACCAGAACTTTATTTATCCAGAATAATACTAGAATAGCTCATTACGGTGTATCTATCAGGGATTCATTATTCTTCACTATTTTAAAAAAATATCCTTCTTCATCTATATTTTCAATAAATTTAATGTGTTCTGAGTATTATTCTGCTTTCTATCCACTTTTCTGACAGTCATTTCTGTTCTCCTATGGAAAATGAATATTCAATGTCCACTATATATATTTCCTTTGTAAATTTTGATCTCTATTTAAAAACTAAGGGGATAATGTTTAATTAAACTTCATTGTGTCTCACCAATATTGTCATTCAAAAAAACCCAAAACTCATCCATGATTTCTATCATCATATAGTAAAATATATAACAACTCATGGCCCTATTTCTCTCTATTTATAGCATTTATTAAATATACATTTAATCCACCATTGAATCTATGAAACCCCCATTCAATTTTAGATTTTATCAAGAACAAAATGTGAGCCCCATGATTATTGAATCAATTAATAAAAATTTATCCATTTCTTGAAATCACAACTTCAATTTTTATATGTAATTACCTAAAATTCCTTCCAAAATTCCTTAATTTAGACCACCACATCATGGACAGTTGAATCTAAAAAAAATAAGCCTTCAAAAAAACATCTTCATAGATTTTTGGCCATTTTTTCTTTAATTGTATAACTCCAAAATTATATCATGATATATATAATAAATACCTTCACCATGATAACTACCACAACCATTTATATCTCACTGGTTTTAATAGGTGGATCATCAACTCAAAAATCCTAGTGAAACACCCAAATTCCTATCCCAATAGTGTGGAGGTCTTCTTCAATGTCAAGTTCAATTTAGTCTCCTACAACATTCTCCACATCCATTTGGGCTTCCTGTTTCACACAAGTGGACTTCCTATTATCCATGATAATATCCAAGATGTGTTGATATATTTGTAGTAATTTTCCATATCTATATCTTACATGTTATTAAATCCTAGATCAAAACCATTGAAATTCCGAGAACCATTTTAAATACCCACAGTTGGGCTTCATTATTTTCAAAGGAGAACTAGAACTCCACCATGTGTACCACCATGTTATAGTCCAGTCTAGCTTTTCCCTTTTTGGGTATCCCCACAAAAAAACCATTCTATAACATTTCAAGAAATTCATTTTCTATAAAATTAGTTCAATATTTTTTTCTCCCATATTCAAATGATGTAAGAATATTATTGAGGACATCAAACTTCTGAATTTACTGAATAATTCATTTCTATGTTTCTCACTCCTCAAAACCAAATCAATTTCATTCAAAAAATCTTTGACAACAAATCAACTTTCCAAAAATCCCATATTCCATTTGGAATCTTCTTCATCCTTCAACACATATTGTAAACGAATACAATTCAACCCATTAGGTTTAAATAATATATCCCTTTTGATTTTATTGAAAATAAAAATAACTACCTAGACCCTTTAACATATTTATTCAACCTATTATTTAAAATAAAATAAAAAGAGTCTAACCACATGTATATTTGATCAGTATTTTATCTACCCCTTTCGGTTATCATAATAATTCCCCCCATCATGAATATGGATTTTTCATTTTAGATCAAAATCCCCATTCAAATAGAGTAATTTATTCCAACTTCTTTAAATTTTATACCGCTTTGTGTGTGGGGAAAAACTACAAGATAGATAAACTGAATATTTTTATTTAAAAAATAAAAGGGATCTCGATTAGGTTACAAATCCCACTTTAATGATAGGGATGTGTTCATTATGTCTTTGGAATTCCACTTTGTTTCACTATACCTTCATCAATTACCCCCATTTCTAGGATTGTAAAATCATTTAAGCGAAACTATAACACTGTTAAAAGTATCAGATAAATTTATTAGATGAGACTCTAAATTAGCAATTGAGATTTTATAAAATCCTATAATACCACTAATACATGGTTCAATATTTAAAATGAGTTCCTATTGAAACATCTTCAATATTGTCCATGTCACTCATGAATATCAATGTAACTTATACAATATGTGGAATCTGATTAACTAATAAAACTAATTTGAACTTAATCACACTATCACAAGAAAGAGTTCATGAATAAACCATTGATTTATGATCCATACAACTTCAATAATTTGTGTTTACAGATTTTTAATTCCAAATATTCATTATAATTATAAGGATTAATAATGATTATGATCATTATAAACACCCCCTATATCTTCAACTCTTGACACTAGTAGTTGTTTATAATGTTTGGGGATAAAACTTATGCGATTAACTCTATTAATTCAATTGATTTGGAAACCTATATATAAAAAATGATTCCAAATGTTAGAAGAAGTATATAAACATGAAATTAATTTAATCTAAAATTTCCCATATTTTATTTTCTTTCTTGTGTCATGATGCCATATGAATTGTTTTCTATTACCAATTTATATGTACCAAAATTATGATGATAATAATGGTAACTTTAGTCATGAATTTGAAACCCTTTATTCATGAACTTTTAATCATATAAAACTTTTTATTTCATTTATATTTTAGATGATACCAATTTTTTCCTATGATACCACTTGAGTAGCAATTTTTCATTCATCAACCAATCTTCACTTAGCTCCATAAACATCTGATTCTCTAGCACAATCACCCTTAGATTTTATTTTTCCTTTAACTCCAAACCAATTCAAATATAGTTAGTAACAAATACTCATATAGTGAGAGGGGTACTATGATGCATCAGACTTTTAATCCTAGGTCGGGTGAACAAAAACCCATTATTTGTTCAGTTTTATTTATTTAAAATGGATTTGACATGAGAAGAAGTAACACAAAATTAAAAAATATTAATTATATATTCATATCTAAATGACAAGTTAGTATAATATGATGGTACTTTTGTTATAAATTTTTAGGGAATTAGGAACTCCTAATAGAAATTAATACTCATAATAATCCCTTAAATGGGTATTAATAAAGCTATTTAATCGATACTGTAGATTTTCTCAAGATAATAATGTCTTCATAATATCTCATACTTATTTCTAAGACCTATAAAAATTTAATTTTTAAGACATGTGTTGTTTATAAAAGTTTCAAGTTAGGGTTATTAAAACATACCACTTTTTAAATAATTAAAAACTCATTGAAAACACATTTAAAATAACATAATACTAAAAATTTAATAAAATGTAATCTTAAGCCTAAAATTCAACATTCCATTTAAAATAATTTTTTTTACAAAAACAATTTTAGTAAATTTCTTTAATAATAAGTCAAATACTAAATACCACTTGACACAAATCCTTTTAATTTTTATAAAATCCATAAATACAAATTTTTTTCTTTTGAAAACATTGAAAATAATCACATCGTAAACAAATATTCTATTTTTTAGGAAAACTCGTTGATATCATAGAAAACATACCACTAGGCATCTACTATCATTTAATGGTGTAAAGGGAGTATTCATAAAATGGTGTAAAAAACCCATGGGGGTTTTTTACATCCCATTTCTCATAATTTTACAATGTTTGAGAGCCACATTTAATTAAAGAGTTTATTCTTTATTTTTTTGTCAATAGTAATCTAAATTCATAAAAAGTAATAAATAAAGGAATGAATAATGTCATGTATAGTAAATATAAGATTAATAAGCATTTTTTATGAAATGAATATATATTTTTAATATAAATTAATATAAGGGTTGAAAAAACAAAAAATCATTGAAATAAATATTAAAAGTAATCTAAGAGAAGATATGATTTTAAAAATCAACATGGAATTTCTATGAGAATAAATGTGTATGAACATAAAATAATTTTAACTTAAGAAAAACCCATGAAGAAGATATTATTTTTAATGAAAATATGATAAAAAATAAAGATTTTGTGGGTTTTTTGGAATATTATATTTTAAATATAAAATGATATTTCATGGAAAGAGTTGAAATTCCTTAATCACCACCTATAAAATCAATTTAAATTACATGTATATATATATATCATGAAAATATAATTTTAAATCCTATAAAATCATACAAATAGAATATATGTTGGAAACATTTATATATACATTTATAAAATAATTACATTTAAATAAAATGATATGTATTTTATAAATAAATAAAAAATTAAAATGATAATACATATATTTTTAACTAATCGTCATTAGAGGAAATATTAATTTAAAAATCAAATAAGAGGGTTTTTAAAAAACTAACAAATACAATCAAAATTTAAAATAAATGTTTTTTTAAATTATTTCTCCTACATTGATGTTTTATTTTAAAAATGCCACATAATTATATAGTATTAATTTTTGGTTAAAAAAATAGAGATGAACATGGGAATAAAATTTTTCTAAAAATTTTATTTTAAAACATTTTTCTTACCTTAACTCCATGGATCATAATTTTAAAAAAATATTTCTTTTAAAATATTTCTTAAGAGGGTTTTGAAAATTAAAAAAAACACTTTTATACCTTAACATATACTAATTTTAGAACATTGTTTTATGAAATACACCTTTATGGGTATTAGTGAGACCAATATTCCTCCTCTCCCCTCTCTTAAAAATTGAAACCTATGTGAGCAAACATAGTTTGACATGATGAACCTAGTAAAATAAGGTGTTTATTTTATAATACCATTTTCACTCTAGGTCAAATATTAGATAAATTTATATTTATGTTGTTGAATTATTTTTTTAATAGTTTGAGGTGAGAGGAATAAACAGATATATAGAACATGTTCAGGCTCTAACTATAATGTTTTTACTACAACTAGCCTACCCCAACATAAAACGTGTATAAAAAGTTCATTAAACTTATTTCCCCTATTAATTTTTTCTTATGCATCAATGTTTTTTTATAATTTGGTTGTCTGGTTTTTCTGTGATGCTTAATGAATATTTATATATCATATACATCTCTCCACAGAATAGGTAATAGTAGCTTTCTAGGAGAATACATCGAAATCTTTTGGCAAAGGCTACCTCTTAACTCACACATCCCATGTTCTCAAGAAGATCTTGATCCTCGACACACAGTGTATATGTGTATAATACATACATACGTACAAACACACACACACACACACACACACACTTACATACATACATACATACATACCTATATACATACATACATAAATACATACATACATACATACATACATACATACATACATACATACATACATACATACATACATACATACATACATACATACATACATACATACATCCATGAATACATATATACATACATGCATACATAGATACATACATACATATATACAAACATAGACACACACATAATGATATATATATATATATGGTATGATTATACCCTATACATTGGCAGGGGATGATAGAAGAGGATGAAACAAAATTATGTTATGGATTTATGACCTTTGACGATCGGATGAGTGATGATATTCATGAATCAATATTTTAATTTTTTTCGAATAGATTTCCCTTTTTTACTGCTTGATCAGTGTTGGGGGACTGTGTATAAAATCAATTGTAACAGTTGTGAGGATAGAGATCCGTGAATGCATGGTACTCGATTTTAGGCATATATTGATAGGTTGATCTAAGATTTTTCCTAGTTTAATTTTTTTATCTGATGAATATGATTCTATGTTCTTAGATGTTGATGCCACCGATTGATGATTCCCAAGATGCTTGTGAAGAAAGATGAATTCCCCAGAGTGCACCAAATCATTATCCAATATAATTCAGAATTAAATGGAATGGGTAGTGAACTTGATAAGTGGGGACACCATGTCCAAAATATTATTTAACCTATCTCCCCTCTCACAATATAAAAAGTGTAAAATGTACTTTCTCCCCTATCATCTTACAATTTCAACTATATCAGAGTATCAAATACATAGGGATTCATGTAGTA
This sequence comes from Viscum album, assembly GCA_963277665.1. Classification (NCBI taxonomy): domain Eukaryota; kingdom Viridiplantae; phylum Streptophyta; class Magnoliopsida; order Santalales; family Viscaceae; genus Viscum; species Viscum album. The sequence goes on along the minus strand of OY728158.1, from coordinate 856,106,623 downwards.
GTGGTCAGATGGTGAATATTCCATTTACATGATTAGAATATATATATATATATATATATATATATAAATGAATATATGTATATATATGTTAGTGTGGGTGTTCAGTTGATATATTTTACAGATCTGAGAAGAATAAAAAGACAATGATAGGGTGCTAAGATTTTCGAAGGTTCACAACCAAGGTTGAAGATGATGACCTTACTATACCATTGTCATTTTTCACATTATTTTATTTTAATATATTTACCATTTGTTTTTTAAAACATAAATTATTACAATTATCATTCAATTAGTCTTACACCAAAATAATCATTACGATACTATTAATGTTTATACCTATTATGAAATATATCCATTTATAATTAATATACCCTATTTGGTTATATCAAATTCATTTTGAATTAATAATCTATTTTCATCATAATATAATTATTATCATAAATTTTCATTATAAATAATTAATTAGTAATTAATTTTATTATAGTATCTATAAATTTTTATTCCATTATAAACTATATATTTTCTAGAATTATTTGTTACCACCATTCCTATAATTTTATTTTCATAACATCAATATTAAAAAATTATATTGTTGTTGTTCATTATAATTCTCATATCATTAGATTATATAATAATTTTAAATTAATTTACAATGATAAATTTTAAATACTTAACTAAATATGTATTCACTCAGGTTTTGACTTATAATACATTTAAATATTTCTAATAATATTTCTTAAGCTAGGTGATGAGTCGGCATGGGACTCTAGGAGATCAGAAAGTGTTAGTGTGGTGATATTAAAAATATTATGTACATTTTTTCCACACAAACTCATTTTATTTTAAAACTTTTAATTACTTATGGAAAGAGTCTCAATTAAAAAATTTGAGTCCATGGTTTATTTCATAATGTCATTTTTACTCTAGGTGCGACATACAATTTGTCAGCACTAGGTACTGGATCGGAGGTGAGTTGGTGGGGGAGTGTATTGGAGAAGATTTAAATGGGAGTTGTTGATTTAGTAAAATTAAATAAATAACCCTATTCCCCCTCCCCCCTTGGTGCACATGTAAGTGGAGGGGAAACTCCCATCCCCCTTTAGAGTATTAGACAACCCAAGGAGAAATTCGAGGAGATGAGGCACAGCTGGTCTCCAATCATGATGGAGACCACTACAAGGTCAAGGTGCAGTAGCTTCAGTGTGCATATATACACCCAAATATTCAACTTTTATCCATGAGGTATAAGGATTTGATTTATATGTCTTGATTCCATTTAAATATATAGTTCTAGGCTTTCAAGAGATCTATTAAGATTTTAGAGATCCCTTTTAGGTCGATATGTAGGTTTTGGGGGAAAATGGGGTGATTCAAGTGACTCATAAGGGAATTACCTTTGTAATTATTATTTACATGGTGTGTGGTTTGGTAGAACAAAACGTGTGTTATTCCTATTTGGGGAAAAGAACTTTTTGGGACTACATTCTATGTATCATGTTTACACTCCATGTAGTGACCTCAGGTCGTGTGGCCAAAGAACCTAGTTAGGGTGGCTAGGTAAAGGTACATGTATATGTCGATGTACATGGAGAATGTAGCTAAACACCGAAATCTAGACCCAGGACTGGTCAAGAGACTCAACCAAGTGGTTGGGACATAGATACATGCCATGTACTGGGGGTGCATGCCATGTGGGATACATAGATGGATGAGCCTTGAGGAGGAAGAACCTAGCCAGGGGATCAGGTGAAGTGAGACACAACATGTATAGCATGTACAACCTATTTTTTCTGACATAAAAATATAAGATACGCAGGAAAGGAAACAAAAAGGTTCTTCGAGTGGGTTTACACTCCGTGTGCACCCCAGTTCACACCAGGTACTTTTTTCAGGATCTTCTTGGGATCTTCCACTTAGAGTATCTCCTTCTTCTGGGCTCGGGTTAAGGGTTTTGAGTAGGCTATCCTGAGAATTTTTCCACATAGAATGTGATGGTGGAGTTTTTAGTGAAAAATTAGATAAAATGTGGTGTTATTTGAGCATTAAAATTCAATATTGGTGCAGGGTCTTGGATACTGATAAAGGTTGATCACTAGGTCTACATCAAGGTTTGTACCCTTCCTTGAAAAATCAATATTTTGTTCCCCCTAAACTTTATAGGCTTAGAGAGTAGTGCTCCCCTGTCATAATAAAGAATAATTGTAACACCCCAGGTAAATAAAGAATATGAAATTTCATATTTATCCATATTTGTGAATGAAATATTTAAATGACTTTAAAGGGGACGCTATGCTCGATGGCATACCCAACACGCAACAACGAGTTTCTTGGGAATCTTACGTTGCACTCTAATAATAAAATAATATTATTTTAAATGGTAGTTAACATGTAGCCGTTGTAATGGCGGGAATGGATAGAAATAACTAAAATATGATTATATATGTTTTTAAATGTTTTTACATTTATCCAATAAAGGATAGAGGCTTAAAATACGGAAAGAATTCAATTTTAGGCGTATATGCCCTAGTTTTCCCTAAAGGTTCATTTGTCGCCTTTTGATGGCGAACCGTCATTAAATATAGTTTTTATCACTCTTATACATTATTTTGGACCAAATAAAACTCTTATTAAGAATCGGGACATCAAATTTTACTTTGTGTAATTTTTTGGTTTTTTCCGATAAAGTTCATTTTTTTAATGAATAGTGTAAAATGTTGTGTTTTAATTCAAAACCTCTTTTTAATATAATTTATTTATATGATTATATAATATTTTGAATTGGTTTTAAATTGAAATTAGAAAATATTTTTACCATTAAATCCAATAGTGGTCGTTGGAATTAATTTCACTTTGAAATCGGACTTAAACTAGTGTCAATCTTTTGATACTTATTGTTTTTATAAAAACACGCTATTTACTATGACAGCAGGAATTAATTATTAAATTAATTAATGTGACTAATATGTTTTGAATTTTTTAAAACGGACTTCATTTTTGAATTCGGAATATCAAATATATCTTAGGGTGAAGTTTTGGTATTTTTCTGAAAAACTCCAATTTTTGATGAACAGTGAAACCACTAAGTGGTAATCAAGCAAACTGATTTTTCAGTTAAATGAAAGTTTACCACTAATGTGTATTGAATTTTGAAAATCCGACATACATGGTTGTCATTAAGAAGTAAAATGTGGTTCAATGAGATTAAAATAATTTTTTGGTGAATAGTAACTTATTAAGTTTTTAATCGTGATTAGTGGTAATTAGTGTAGTTTAAGGTATAAATAATGCTTTAATAAAATGAAATGACCTAGACACATGTCCCAACCTCATTGGTTGTGTCATGGACGACCATGAAATTCCATGGGTCAACTTGGGGACCCCATGGATCCACTTTTGTTGGGAAATGACATAAATTACTTTTTATTTAATGTTAAAGTGAAAATGACACAAACATAATATGTTTTACGAAAACAATTTTTAAGTGGGGTTATACAAGTACAAATTTTGATTATAAATAGTCATTGGAAATCTAAAAAGATTTACTATATCATAGTATTTTTTTTATAATTTTTAGACATTAAATAAATTTAATTATTTATGACATAATAATGATGCAACGATGACATCATTATTTGACGATTTAAATAAAATAGATAGATAATGTAAAATCTATAAACTACACATGTCCAAAACCAATTGGATGAGTGGATTTCGAACCCTTATCACCTTAGCCAAGAATTATATCAATGTGGGACCTTTTGAAACCGAAACACATTTTCAAATAAAGTAATATTTCTTTACTTTCCAAAAGTGCCCCTCCTCTCCTCTTATAAAAGGCCCCCACCTCTACCTCATTTCACACATTCCTCAAGCCTTTGTCTCGGCCAAACCCTGCCCATTTACTCTCTAAAAATACCTCTCCTCATCCTAGAGGATTCCCTTTTGGAAGAATCCTTTCAAAGGAATCCTTTAGGCTCAAATCAAAAGGAGTTACACTTTTAAAGGTAATTCATTCTCTCATGTTCATTTGTTTTATTTTGCTTCTCCAACCCCCTAAAATCTTTTTATTTACTTCCTTTGTAACAACACGAGTATATTCAATATACTAGGATGTTGTTATAAGATTTATTTGAGCTACACTCTCACACAACTACATCAAATGGTTAAAGAACATACGGTTTCTGTGGATGGCAAAATTCTGCCTCCCGAAACGATGATTGTTCAACACTCATTTAACACCTTCAAAGGTGGACATTATGATGTCACTATTTTTATATATGATATATAATATGTTTATGTTTTCCTTAAGCTTCTGTTTTTTCATTTTGGGCATACCTTTATGGTTTCCATTATGGGTAAACACGATATCTTCATTTAAGGAAGTGCGGACTAGAGCCCCCTCAAAGTGATTTGATTCGTTAAATACCATATGTGGGACGTATAAAGGATGAAACTATGATATTATATATGATATTATACTGTAATTATAATACACCTTTATATAATTATTATTTCATTCTATATAATATAAAATAGAAATGAAAGTAGCGTTCATGCGTACGTACGGCTTACCATCTCCATGAACGGTGCATTTCATTTCTTACCTCTAAATGATTATGTAATGTTATAAAAGCATGAATGTACTGGATATATATGAAATATATGATATCTACATCTTGAATACAATTCTGTTTATAATAAACATTTGGCCACACGAACAACATGTAATTGTAAGAAGTCCACTTTCGACTTAAGAACCAAATACCGACAAAATGAACATTATTAACTTGAATGATTACATAATGTTTATAACATGTAAATAATTGATATAAAAGGAATAATGAACTTGGAAAAGGTTCTTAAGGAAGTAGAAATTAACTCAAGTTTATTATTCATGAGATTAAAGAACGATCGAGTCAGGTCGGACCTGAGGTAAGGGATCCTACTCCTCTCTTTCTTTTTAAGTACACACTTTTATGTCATTACTTTTAAAGATCATCTTTCTTGTTATTGGGATGATCATTTATATTACACTTACTGTAATTTTTATGTTCATGTGATGAGAGACCCTATTCTCTCTCATCAATCCATTTTGGAAGTTTTGAGTGGCGCCGTTAGGCTGCCGAATTTTTGTAAGGGATTTTTCAACTCACTTTTATTCTCGTGAGTTTTATGCTACATTTGCCACAAATTCCATTGAGTGGTGTATGTACTGCCCATTATTATACTCTTTGTGTAATATAATTTCATTTATGAGTATTTACATCAATGATCTATTGTCCTTCTTTCATGGGGTGTATGTTTTGAAAGATACCCAAGTCGGTAAGGGAACCTTTCACCCTCCTCTTTTTTTAAAAAGACTTCTTTTGTTGGGTCTTTTAATTTACATATTGTTATATTGGGATATGTTCTCATATATCTTTGTTGATGTAAATTTTATGTCCAAGTGATGAGATACTCTTTTTATCTCTCATCAACTCTTTTTGATGTGATGCTGTTAGGCTATCAAGGGAACTTTTTAACCCAATTTCGATTTCTTTGGGTTCAACATGTAGTCATTGAATATGTCATCCATTGAATATGTTTGAATGACCTTTTATTGTTTTACACTTAATATCCACTTATATTAGGTGTATTTGTATTTGTCACACATATTTTTGAGATTGATTTGTCCTTAATTTAAGGATACCTTCTTTATAATGGATTTCATCACATTTGACATTTCTAATGAGGGTTCATTGTTGTTATGCACCAATTAACTCTTATATGGTGTATATACTGTACTTTGGAGTATTATATCATGAATCCATTTATTCTCATGATATTAGAAAGTTCTGACTAAATGTTATTCATCAATTATTGTATTCAAGTGTCTCTAATTTTGGTAAAACCCCTTTAACCAAAATGTCATTTTAAATGTTTTCATTAATTGTTATTATTAATATCCATTTTTTTCAAAATGGTTTTAAGGATTTATTTATATGGATATTAATGGTTTAAAATTTTAAGCTTCAAGGTGGTATGGGACACTTTGATTCAAAAATCTCTTTATTAAATGTTTAAAATGGTTTTGGAAATGGTTTCTTTTTGAATGAATTCAATATACTAAAATGTTATATTGTGATTGAAATGTTATGTTTCCTTTATGCATGTTTTATGTGACACATTTATGTTATGGTTCTTGGGCATTGTTATGAAAACGGGTGGTTCCGTGATAAACTAAGGGCGGGTGAGCCCGTTATAGCTCTCCAATGCATTGGGTAACGCGAAGGAGTGAAACGTTAAGGTTTCTCCGAAGAGATTTAGGGAATATACTGTGATGGGTATTCCAAACGTAACCAAGAGGGTTACTCCCCACGTAAGAATGTTATGAATTCCTCAAGTTACCTCTATGTCTTATGTTTTCTATGATTTATTCATGATTTGATATGCCTATGTTTTATGGGTAAAGTATGATTTCATTCTTATGTATATATGAACTCATGTTTCCTTTCCTTATTTTTATAACCCTTACTGAGCCTTTTATGCTCATCCCAAGTTTTTGAAATGTTTTTCACAGGTCAAGGGAAAGGTACATGATGTGATGATAGTGTCGAGGATGTGTCAAGAAAGAATCCATGTTTAATTTTAAATATGTTTCCGTTGATGGGAAGAATGAATACTGTCTTTCATGTAACCACTTTGTTTAAATGTGGAATGTAATGCAAGTTTCATGATCTAATTCTCTAAAACTCTAAACCTGAAAAGATCCTCAATGTGTAATCTTGTAATAACTCAAGATTAAGTAAGGTTTAAGGCTGGGGCCTTATAGTTGGTATCAAAGGTCGGTTTAGATAACTTTAGAGGTTAGGGTATTCTTTAAGCATAAGAGACATTACCATAATGGTTAGGATTTCAGAAAGAGTCCTGGTTTTAGATAAAGTGAATGAGTAAGTATAACTTAGTGTTTATCTTACTCATTAGTACATGATGGTTTTTTTGATATAATCACACTGACCTTTTTGGTTTTAGTAAATGGCTGGATCTAGCAGGCACCAAAGTAACAGTGGATGTGAAGGAAACATTGATAGTTTTTTGAGCAAGCAACTGAATGATATGGGAGCTGCAATGAGAACTCTTGTGATTATCCTCAACCAACTATCTGGAGTCATGATTGACCACCTAAACCTTGGAGATTTCTCTAAGACGTCATATATGCAAGAAACAAATCCCTACGGAAGTACAGGTAATAATCTTAAAGGTATGTGTGTTCAAAAACCTATGTGTCAAAGATGTGTAAAGACACACCTAGGGAAATGTTTCAAAGGGACATAAATATGCTATAGATGTGGAAATGAAGGTCATAAATCAATAACCTGCCATGGAAAAAGGAAGCATCCAGTTGACTCGAGGAAAGGGAAAGAAGTTCTTTCTGAGGGATCAATTGAATGTTTTAAATGTGGTGTGCATGGTCATTATGCAAACACATGTCCTATGAAGAAGTTTCGTGAATGGCGTCACCAAGAGCGTACCAATATTCGTTTACCAATACCTAATGTCATTCCGATTGAGGATGAAGAAATTGACAATGACCAATCAAAGGTATGTACTATTTCATGACTATTGTTTTCCTATTTTGGAATCTTAGGATATGATCCATGATTTTGTTTGTAGGAAAGAGGTATTTCGGAATAAGTTGGAAAGGAATGGATAATGGATCATGAAGAATGTTTAATGAGTAAGATGTCAACATATAAGGGCTTCAAGAGTTATGGTGAAATTCTTAAGAGTATTAAGTCTCTTTTGATGATGGGGTTACATTAGAAGAATTTTTATATTATGTGTAACCCTGATGTTTAATATAGGCAAATTTTATTCAAGTAATAGTTATCTTTTCTTTTGTGGACATAGTTATAAAGAACCATTTGGGTTTATATGATCCTTACTTTTGAGGTAATTATGGGTTATTATATGATATGATGGAAAATGAAAGGAATGAGATAAACTTGAGATTAAAATATATTATGATTATTCTTGAAGATTTTATCTCATTTTCAGGAATGTTTTAAGAATTATATAGTTTTGGGAAAAGGACAACACGTAGACCGTGTGACATCCTGTCGCGTCGGACAAAGCTGCGGGAATCGAACCCACAACCAATGTGCGACTGGAATTTATCGCCTACCACTGGACTACGTGAAGTCCCTGGTTAGTTTGACTGATTCATTCTAGTTATATGATTTTATGAATTAAGAGTAATTTGATTTTGGGTTATTTATGAAAATGATTAACCTACCATAGAGGATATGTGATTAGGTTAATTACTTTTCAATACGAGACTTTAGGAGAAACGGATGTTGTTTGGAGATAAATGTTACGATTTAACTTGGAAGACTATGTGACTAAATCCTTCAAATATTTGGGTTTCAGTCTTAGTTTGGTTTACTTTGTAGAATTTTATGGACAAATTGATTATATAATGGTCCTCGTTGAACTTTGGGTTTTGTTGGACAAATTTTGGAGATTAAGAATAGATTTTCTTTTTATAAAGGATTATCCTTTTCTGGATTATCTGATCTTGTACTAGCCTTTTTGGTTTTGGTTTTGGTTAGAGTCTAAAGACATGGGAAGTATATAGTTCTATTTTGTGGATTAGGTGATTCTCTAGAAGTTGATTATAGTACTCTTAATGTGAACAAGTCTTCCTAAATACCCGTCTTTTAGAGAAAATATGAGTTTGTGTAAGGAATCTAATAAAAGATGAAAGTCAATATGATAAGTGATTATGTTTCCTTATGAATAAATTCCTCAATAAAAAGTAACTTAAAACAAAAATTTTGTCTATTAACTTTTCCTACTGGGGAATCGAATACCGTTTAACCCATCACAAGTTTGTGATTTTCTCATTGTTAACTTTCTCCTAAACATGTTTTCTATCACTCTCCATCAGAACATGACCCTATGTTTTCTCCTCCATGTCCATATTTTCATACATGGAATCCTAGTATGGGTTAACTCGGGTGACCTTTGTACTTATCTCTCTTTATTTTAAAGTGTATGTTTTACCGACTTTTGTTCCGATGTGGGACTTCCAAGGATGTTTCCAAGCGCAATTTTAAAATTGCGAGGACGCAATTCCCAAAAGGGGGGAAGGATGTAACACCCCAGGTAAATAAAGAATATGACATTTCATATTTATCCATATTTGTGAATGAAATATTTAAATGACTTTAAAGGGGACGCTATGCTCGATGGTGTACCCAACACGCAACAACGAGTTTCTTGGGAATCTTACGTTGCACTCTAATAATAAAATAATATTATTTTAAATGGTAGTTAACATGTAGCCATTGTAATGGAAGGAATGGATAGAAATAACTAAAATATGATTATATATGTTTTTAAATGTTTTTACATTTTTTCAATAAAGGATAGAGGCTTAAAATACGGAAAGAATTCAATTTTAGGCGTATATGCCCTAGTTTTCCCTAAAGGTTCACTTGTCACCTTTTGATGGCGAACCGTCATTAAATATAGTTTTGATCACTCTTATACATTATTTTGGACCAAATAAAACTCTTATTAAGAATCGGGACATCAAATTTTACTTTGTGTAATTTTTTGGTTTTTTTCCGATAAAGTTCATTTTTTAATGAATAGTGTAAAATGTTGTGTTTTAATTCAAAACCTCTTTTTAATCTAATTTATTTATATGATTATATAATATTTTGAATTGGTTTTAAAGTGAAATTAGAAAATATTTTTACCATTAAATCCAATAGTGGTCGTTGGAATTAATTTCACTTTGAAATCGGACTTAAACTAGTGTCAATCTTTTGATACTTATTGTTTTATAAAAACACGCTATTTACTCTGACAGCGGGAATTAATTATTAAATTAATTAATGTGACTAATATGTTTTGAATTTTGTAAGACGGACTTCATTTTTGAATTCGGAATATCAAATATAGCTTAGGGTGAAGTTTTGGTATTTTTCTGAAAAACTCCAATTTTTGATGAATAGTGAAACCACTAAGTGGTAATCAAGCAAACTGATTTTTCAGTTAAATGAAAGTTTACCACTAATGTGTATTGAATTTTGAAAATCCGACATACATGGTTGTCATTAAGAAGTAAAATGTGGTTCAATGAGATTAAAATAATTTTTTGGTGAATAGTAACTTATTAAGTTTTTAATCGCGATTAGTGGTAATTAGTGTAGTTTAAGGTATAAATAATGCTTTAATAAAATGAAATGACCTAGACACATGTCCCAACCTCATTGGTTGTGTAATGGCCGACAATGACATTCCATGGGTCAACTTGGGGACCCCATGGATCCACTTTTGTTGGGAAATGACATAAATTACTTTTTATTTAATGTTAAAGTGAAAATGACACAAACATAATATGGTTTACGAAAACAATTTTTAAGTGGGGTTATACAAGTCCAAATTTTGATTATAAATAGTCATTGTAAAGCTAAAAAGATTTACTATATCATAGTATTTGTTTTATAATTTTTAGACATTAAATAAAGTTAATTATTTATGACATAATAATGATGCAGCGATGACATCATTATTTGACGATTTAAATAAAATAGATAGATAATGTAAAATCTATAAACTAAACATGTCCAAAACCAATTATATGAGTGGATTTCGAACCCTTATCACATTATACAAGAATTATATCAATGTGGGACCTTTTGAAACCGAAACACATTTTCAAATAAAGTAATATTTCTTTACTTTCCAAAAGTGCCCCTCCTCTCCTCTTATAAAAGGCCCCCACCTCTACCTCATTTCACACATTCCTCAAGCCTTTGGCTCGGCCAACCCCTGACCATTTACTCTCTCCACATCCCTCTCCTCATCCTAGAGGATTCACTTTGGTCAGAATCCTTTCAAAGGAAGCCTTTAGGCTCAAATCAAAAGGAGTTACACTTTTAAAGGTAATTCATTCTCTCATGTTCATTTGTTTTATTTTGCTTCTCCAACCCCCTAAACTCTTTTTATTTACTTAATTTGTAACAACACCAGTATCTTAAATATACTAGGATGTTGTTATAATATTTATTTGAGCTACACTCTCACACAACTACATCAAATGGTTAAAGAACATACGGTTTCCGTGGATGGCGAAATTCTGCCTCCCGAAACGATGATTGTTCAACACTCATTTAACACCTTCAAAGGTGTCCATTATGATGTAACTATTTTTATATATGATATATAATATGTTTATGTTTTCCTTAAGCTTCTGTTTTTTCATTTTGGGCATACCTTTATGGTTTCCATTATGGGTAAACACGATATCTTCATTTAAGGAAGTGCAGACTACCGCCCCCTCAAAGTGATTTGATTCGTTAAATACCATATGTGGGACGTATAAAGGATGGAACTATGATATTATATATGATATTATACTGGAATTATAATACACCTTTATATCATTATTATTTCATTCTATAAAATATAAAATAGAAATGAAAGTAGCGTTCATGCGTACGTACGGCTTACCGTCTCCATGAACGGTGCATTTCATTTCTTACCTCTAAATGATTATGTAATGTTATAAAATCATGAATTTACTGGATATATATGGCATATATGATATCTACATCATGAATACAATTCTGTTTATAATAAACATTTGGCCACACGAACAACATGTAATTGTAAGAAGTCCACTTTCGACTTAAGAACCAAATACCGACAAAATGAACATTATTAACTTGAATGATTACATAATGTTTATAACATGTAAATAATTGATATAAAAGGAATAATGAACTTGGAAAAGGTTCTTAAGGAAGTAGAAATTAACTCAAGTTTATTATTCAGGAGATTAAAGAACGATCGAGTCAGGTCGGACCTGAGGTAAGGGATCCTACTCCTCTCTTTCTTTTTAAGTACACACTTTTATGTCATTACTTTTAAAGATCATCTTTCTTGTTATTGGGATGATCATTTATATTAAACTTACTGTAATTTTTATGTTAATGTGATGAGAGACCCTATTCTCTCTCATCAATCCATTTTGGAAGTTTTGAGTGGCGCCGTTAGGCTGCCGAATTTTTGTAAGGGATTTTTCAACTCACTTTTATTCTCGTGAGTTTTATGCTACATTTGCCACAAATTCCATTTAGTGGTGTATGTACTGCCCATTATTCTACTCTTTGTGTAATATACTTTCATTTATGAGTATTTACATCAATGATCTATTGTCCTTCTTTCATGGGGTGTATGTTTTGAAAGATACCCAAGTCGGTAAGGGAACCTTTCACCCTCCTCTTTTTTTAAAAAGACTTCTTTTGTTGGGTCTTTTAATTTACATATTGTTATATTGGGATATGTTCTCATATATCTTTGTTGATGTAAATTTTATTTCCAAGTGATTAGATACTCTTTTTATCTCTCATCAACTCTTTTTTATGTGATGTCGTTAGGCTATCAAGGGAACTTTTTAACCCAATTTCGATTTCTTTGGGTTCAACATGTAGTCATTGAATATGTCATCCATTGAATATGTGTGAATGACCTTTTATTGTTTTACACTTAATATCCACTTATATTAGGTGTATTTGTATTTGTCACACATATTTTTGAGATTGATTTGTCCTTAATTTAAGGATACCTTCTTTATAAGGGATTTCATCACATTTGACATTTCTAATGAGGGTTCATTGTTGTTATGCACCAATTCACTCTTATATGGCGTATATACTGTACTTTGGAGTATTATATCATGAATCCATTTATTCTCATGATATTAGAAAGTTCTGACTAAATGTTATTCATCAATTATTGTATTCAAGTGTCTCTAATTTTGGTAAAACCCCTTTAACCAAAATGTCATTTTAAATGTTTTCATTAATTGTTATTATTAATATCCATTTTTTTCAAAATGGTTTTAAGGATTTATTTATATGGATATTAATGGTTTAAAATTTTAACTTCAAGGTGGTATGGGACACTTTGATTCAAAAATCTCTTTATTAAATGTTTTAAATGGTTTTGGAAATGGTTTCTTTTTGAATGAATTCAATATACTAAAATGTTATATTGTGATTGAAATGCGGAAATGTTATGTTTCCTTTATGCATGTTTTATGTGACACATTTATGTTATGGTTCTTGGGCATTGATATGAAAACGGGTGGTTCCGTGATAAACTAAGGGCGGGTGAGCCCGTTATAGCTCTCCAATGCATTGGGTAACGCGAAGGAGTGAAACGTTAAGGTTTCTCCGAAGAGATTTAGGGAATATACTGTGATGGGTATTCCAAACGTAACCAAGAGGGTTACTCCCCACGTAAGAATGTTATGAATGCCTCAAGTTACCTCTATGTCTTATGTTTTCTATGATTTATTCATGATTTGATATTACTATGTTTTATGGGTAAAGTATGATTTCATTCTTATGTATATATGAACTCATGTTTCCTTTCATTATTTTTATAACCCTTACTGATCCTTTTATGCTCATCCCAAGTTTTTGAAATGTTTTTCACAGGTCATGGGAAAGGTACATGATGTGATGATAGTGTCGAGGATGTGTCCAGAAAGAATCCATGTTTCATTTTAAATATGTTTCCATTGATGGGAAGAATGAATACTGTCTTTTATGTAACCACTTTGTTTAAATGTGGAATGTAATGCAAGTTTCATGATCTAATTCTCTAAAACTCTAAACCTGAAAAGATCCTCAATGTGTAATCTTGTAATAACTCAAGATTAAGTAAGGTTTAAGGCTGGGGCCTTATAATAGTTCCCCTACCTACGTCTTTGGTTCAGAATAAGGCATCATGAGCATGATTCTCCTTTTAGAGATACTTGACTCACAGAGGAATCATGTTCGTTTTACTAGAGATACACTGGTACATTTACTCCCCTACTGCTCCAGGGTGTGGTTTTCCCTTATATATCAGTTCAATAGAGATAGAACTCCTTTTTTTGGATTGGTCACTTTTTCCCTCTATCATTCGTGTTGATTGATAGAGCTTCCCTTATGTACTAGGAAATGAGCCCCCTATTCTCATTAGAATGATAGAGTAGGTACTCCCCTATCATTCCAAGGTCGGGTCCCTCTATCTAGGGAGTTGATACTCCCCTATCGTGTCAGGGTGCAGGTCCTCCATACATGACATATAGATAGATTGGATACTCACCTATCATATTAGGGTGTGTGTCCTCTATTCTTGGAGTCAGAACTCCTCTATCATTCTATGGGGTGGTTCCTCTATACAGAATATTTCAGAAGAGTTTCTACTCCCATGTCATACTATGGTTCATGTCCTCTAGCATGGGGTCGATACTCCCCTATCGTGATCTGGGTGTGGGTCCCCCATAGTGATCATACTGGAAGAGTTGTAATCCCTAGTCATACCAGGGTGTAGGTCCTCTAGCTTTAGAGTGGTACTCGCATACCATTCTAGAGTGTGGTTCCTATATTAATTGAGTAGTACTTCTCTATTTTACCTATGTGTGGGTCCTAAAATGTGTATTTGTACTCCCCTTCCATATCATGGTGTGAGTCCTCTATTTATGGAGTTGTACCCCCCTAACCTCTAGTAGTGATAGGGAGTGGGTCCTCCAATAGAGTATGAGCTCCCTCGGCTGTGCAACATAGTTACAAGGAGCATGACCCTCCACTTTCTATGTGAGATACCAGTTTTGAAGTTAGTTATCCCTTGACATATTGAGGTGTAGGTCACTCTATAGAATAGAGACATATGATTTATAGACTGTTTTGGATTTAGTACTCTCTTTTTTGTAGGGAATAAGCGATGTGCAGGTTCCAATACTCTCTATTTCAAGAGTGTTCATGTGGAGAAAGTTGTAGAGAAGTACTCCCTCAACATTATATAGTGACGAGGGGAAGAAATCTTCACTTTGGTTTGAATGAGATTTCACAGGGAACGAGTAGAGATGATAGGACCTATGGTATCAGGAACTAGAGTTATACCTAGAGATATATTTCCTATGGAGAATATCGTTCTAACGAGTTCCTTATAATATGGTTGAGAGAGTTGATTGTGTTATCCTTGGTATGTGTTACCCTATAGCATTGAGTAGAATCATTTCACTGGCTATGAGGTCAGAACCTCATTAGACCTGGAGTCTCAGACGATTATATATGGGTGATTTTGGGATTACTTGTGGTGTTTTTACATGTCTAGGTTGACACCACCATGTATAATAAGTTGACTAGTCATGTATAGCAGATGATTATTCATGATGGAGTTTCTCTCTCAACTAGGTTCCCTCTGGATGGGTCGATCAGACTGATACCCTTTAGTTTCTCCCCTTTCTTTTTGGTTTTGGTTTACTTACTAATTATTGTTATACACACCCCTGCATGGAGTTTTACCAAAAAATATTATTTTTTTCTAAGACCAAAATCCTTTCAACAAGGTTATAAGAGGATCTGAGGTAGGTGGAGTTTAGTTGACTTGACTGAAAGAGGTGTTTACTAGAGTTGGGTTTAGGATCTTTCTAGCAGTTATATGTGATAGTGACACCCTCCTTCTATGTATGTTGGAAGATTATATAGTTTTTTTTGGAATATGTTTTTACCTTTTTCCTCTTAAATTTCATCTATTTCACTATTTGTTTGGAAATATGTATCCCGGAATTTCAGTTTACAACTTTTTATATCATTGAAATATTGTATGGATGTGTTTGTGGGTGCATGAATATAGGTACATTAAGAAAAGGTATCCCATTTTAGGGATATGCCTACTCGATGCAAGTATCCACTTCCTAGAATACAAAATATGGTCTTGGGGAGTTACGAATTAGGCCCCTTTAGGTTGATTAGTGATAGAGTGGTATCAGAACAGGTTCCACTTTGGGACCACAATATTGTGAGATTGGATTGGGTTATATAGGGATAGCATTTAGGTGTTTCAAGTTCATATTTCAGGATTGGGACTTTAGTGTTGGTATGGAAAATTATGTATCCAATCACCAGGACTCTGATATCCTACATTTCAAATCAGAACATTAGGTAAATGATCATAGGGAACATTTTTGTACATGCATTATATAGGACCAGAATGTAGTTTTTCCTATCATTATTAAGTCAACTCCATAAATACACTCTTTTATGGTGGAACGTCTTGGTTCAGTTTTAGGATTCCATGATGGAAATATCAATACATTATTCCTTTTAATAATTGTGATGATGGTCAGCCCTGAGATGAGACTTTGGTGCATGAAACTGGTATTGAGGTGGTGCCTTCAGGTGGTCAGCCAGTGGAGCCACCACCTATTGAGAATCATGTTGTACCAGAAGTGTAGGATGATAATTTATGTAGTATTATTGATCTATACTTGTTCCAAAGGATTTTAACTCTAAGGTATTAGGGTGATCCAGACCCTCATGAAGTTGATGACTAGCTTGAGGAAGTCACACTCATTTTCTTCCTTATGCAGACACCTCTAGATCAAATGGTGGTCCTAGTGGAGAGACTTTTTTATGGTAAATTCAGATAATGGTGGAGTCTAGTTACACATTCCCATGACATATTGATGCTCACTTTGGTAGATTTTGAGTGGATTTTCATAGAAGAGTTCTATCTGACCCTGTCGAGATCAGTGCGTATCAAAAAGATTCTATAGCTTTGTCAGGGTATCATGACTATGGAAGAGTACTCAGTGCATTTTAAGGACCCATCATGTTACTCCCACAATATTATTTTTGATCCATTTTTCAAATTTAAGACCTTTGATCATGGCCTCTGTAGATATGTATGCGAATATGTGGTCGGCTTGTGCCTTCCCTCTTATGAGGGTGTTTTAGTGGGAGCTTTGGTGGTGGAGAGCTTCCTGGACGATGGTGGAGAGTATGGGACCAATAGTGGTGGTCATGAGTCTTAGAAATATATAGTGGGTGGTGGATGATAGTCATTTAGATCATATACTAAGAGGCATACCCTTGCCCAAACCCAAACATGTGTAACTGTAGCACATGATCTACACCGGGGACCTAATCAGCCATATGCGAGGATGTGAAATTCTTTTGGTGATCAGTTAAATCTTCAAAAAGATTTTTTGAATCACCATGCTTCTAAGAGGTAGGCAGTTGACAATGCTCCCTAAGAGAGGTAGAATTTGGGGTAGGGAGTTCTTCGTGATGGAAGACGTCGAGAAGGACCAAGGAGAGCAGTAGGAGGTGGTAGATGATTAGAGGTGTTTCCAGCACCACCCCCAGGTGGTCCATGTATTCCTCAAGGATCTAGAATTTATGGGTGTGGATAATTTCATGAAACAATGTATTTTAGACCATAGTCTCTACGGACGAATAGAGGTATGCTTTTATTTTATTTCTACTTTCTATAGTAGTATTTATAAACACTGTTGTGAGGTACTTTTCATTGAACTTATTTCTTAATGGTTTTCTAGGGTTACATGGGATGTCAGTAGAACCCTGTGTTGGTGTTTGTTTGTCATAGCATCATATTCATGAGAAATAGGGTTGCCTCTCCCATCGAGACACATTTTTATGATGCGATTAAAATCTTACGGGAGAGTCAGTGCTTCCCAAAATGGATGGTGTCTAGGTGTGGTTTATGAGTCCTTATAAATTGTATGTTCAAAGATGGATTGTGTGTCGAGTTTTTCATTAAGGGTCTACTGATACCCATTGTTTTCTATTAGGAGGCATTTTATTGTTCGTTGTAACCCTTTCATGTACGACTTCAACAATGTACGCAAGACGCTTGAGGGGTATGTGGTGCGGTTTGATGTGGATTTAGATTCAATTGATTTAGGGATTATTCCCCCTACTAAAATTCATTCTTAAAACACAATCCAAAACATTATGGGTGAGTTAGTTCTGCCCATATACAACAGTATCAAGTTGTGGTGGATGAGTTGTTTATTGTGTGTGCGGGTTAGTGGGGTGTTGTTTTCCTAGACACTATGGTGACATTTTAATGTGTGATTATTATTTTTACACCTATCATAGTTGGGTATACATGTGGCCATTGTTTGATGATGCCGACCAAGTTTGAGTTTTACTTGTGTGTGGGGGTATTTGTGGATCCCCTGAGTATGGGCTTATAGATAGCAAGGGTACCCTTGGTGAGATTGTTGGGGTTGGAGTTCTAGTGGAGATCTCAGTTTTGTTAATTTTTCCATGGGTTTATATTTTCCAATATGAAAATACATAAGGTGGGGAGGATATAATGGTGTTGGTTTCGACATGTAAGATATTTTAATATTTCCTAGAATATTTATGAAGCCAGGAGATACGTCAGTGCGTGGCTCCAGGGGCCAATGCATGTGTTGGAAAGGAGAAAAATGTGAGTTATTCACTTAATAAAACTAAACCATTAACCCTAATCCCATAAACCCTTGGTGTGTATGTAATAGGAGTCACAAATACCCTCCCCCTTTAGGGATATATAATCCATGTGGACTGAATTCAGGAGAAAGGCAATCACCTATCTCTGATCTTGATGGTGATCACTCCTCAGATCGTGGTTTACCGGATTTTGAGCATTTATCTACACCCTAATCATCACTGTTTTACCATAAGGTTGGTTTATTTCAGTTCATTTATTGATCCCCTTTAATTTAAGTGTTTTGAGCTTCCTATATCCCTATTATGACTACTAGAGATCCCTTCTAGGTTGATATATATTTTTTAGGGGAAACTGAGGTGATTCATGAGGCTCACAAGAGAATTCCAATCAGAATTCCTATTTATATGATGTGTGGTTCAGGGGAACATGATCTGTGTTCTTCCCATTTATGGAATATGACATTTAGATAATACACACTATTTACAAGGGTTACATGATGTTTAGTAACCCTGGGTTGTGTGGAAAAAGGGCATGACCATGGTAACTGTGTGAAGAAACATGGTCATGTTTAATAACACGACTAAATTATAGGGACACTTGGTGTCAAATATGGGTCCTTGAAAGAGATTAAACAATGTTTCCAGGTTGCTGGGACACACCATTTAGGAGACATGGTTGATCTATCCTTATGGAGGAAGAACATGAATGAGGCCTAGGTGAGGCGAGAGATGTTGTGTACCACATGTACACACCATGTATTCTCGCGTGGCCATCCAAAGCATACAGAAGAGGAAAATTCTAGGTGCTCGGGTAGGTACACTCATTGTGTGGTATCTAATGCACACCATGTACACTTTATGGGTTCTTTTTATGATCTTCTTCCTAGTATATCTCCTTCTTCATGTCTTATATTTAGGTATGTGAGTATCATATCCTAGGTATTTTTCTTTTTAGAACATATTGTTGGCCTCCTTAGTGGCTATGAGAAATGATATGGTGAGATTAATCAATGCCAATATATTAATGGTAAAACAACATTGATAGTGATTAGGGTGGATCATTGGGTCTACAGTAGGGTGGGTACCATTCCCTAACATATTAGGATGTGGGATCCCATAAACTCTTTAGGTCGGTGGAGTATTTCTACCATTTCGTAAAAGGGCACAAGTCCTTTACTTGTGGTTGAGTTACGACATGAGGCATCATGAGTGTGATACTCATTTGAGTGAAGCTTTATCAACTCAAGAATCTATTTGGGTTGACTAGAGAGTCACTTGGACTTGTACTACCATATTGATCATAGGTGTGGGTTTCCATTACCATTTAGTTAAGTAGAGACAGAACTCCCTTGTTGGACTATGGTATGGGTACCCCATATCATTCATGTTGATGGACATGGATCTCTTTCCATACCAGGGCATGATCTCTACATGTTAATTAAATAGATAGGGAAGGTAATCCATTTCCATTATTTGGTACAGGTTCTCTATCAGTGGATTCAGTATTCTCTTTCCATATTTTGGTGTGGGTCCTCCATATGTAATGCATAGATAGTGTGGTTAATCCCCCTAAATATGAGTGCATGGGTCCTACATCCTTATATTTACAACTCTCATATCATTCTAGGGTGAGATTCATCCATATGATATGTTTCTGAAGAGTTGGTACTCCCCTTTCGTAATAGTGTACGGGTACTCTTGCTTGTGGTCGGTACTTCCCTGTCATGGTTAGGGTTTGAGTCTCCTATAGAGATCATACTGGTAGAGTGGTACTCCCCTACCATACCAGTTTGTGGGTCCTCTATCCATAGAGTGGTACTCCCCAGCTATTCCAAGGTGTAGTTCCTCTATCTATTGAGTCGTACTCCCATGTCGTGTCATGGTGTGTGTCCTCATATGCATAGTTTTACTCCACTATCGCTTTAGGG
Organism: Viscum album; assembly: GCA_963277665.1. Lineage (NCBI taxonomy): Eukaryota > Viridiplantae > Streptophyta > Magnoliopsida > Santalales > Viscaceae > Viscum > Viscum album. Next base: position 856,086,399 of record OY728158.1, on the reverse strand, counting down.
TGAGGGACATCTAACAATGGAGTATTACTCCTCATTTATTGAGTAGTGATGTGGAGTGGGTCCTCCACTGGAATAGGAACTCCATTGGCTATAGAAAACTATTACAAGGAGTGTCCCTGCCACTTTTTTGGTTGATTCATGATTAGGATTTATTTCTCCCTCGATGGAGTGTGGTGTGGGACACTCCATAATGGAGTGAGAGAGTTTTAATGGGAAGTCTAGGATCTAATACTCCCTCAGATGTAGGGTATTGGTGAGGTGTGATTTCATCTACTCTCTCTTTATAGAGGATGTACATGGTGAATATTCTTTAGTAGTGCTCAATCAACTATATGCAGTGGTGAGGGGATGGCCTCTCTTCTTGAGTTTGTATGATCTAATGTAGGGAACAAGATAATGATGTTAGGACCTCTAGTTTTTTCCATAAGAGTTGGACCTAGGGAGGTGTTCCTAATAGAGTGTATCTCTCATAAAAGTTCCATTTATCATGGTTGATATCACGGAGTGTGTACTCATTAGAATGTGTTTCCTTCGATTAATGAGTAGAATCCTATCGGTAGCTATGAGGATAGGACCTCATGAATCTTGGAGTCTGAGATGAGTATATTAGGGTAATCCTTGGTTTCCTTTAGGTTTTTTCACATTTATAGGTTGAAACCCCATTGTGTAATGATATGACTAGTTAGTTATAGAAAAGTATGGTTCGATATTGAGTTCCTCTCTTATTTGAGATCCATTTAGATGGCTTGAGAAGATTAATTCCTTTTATTTTCTCCCTTTGTTTGTTTTTGGAGTTCCTACATTATATTGTTACAACCAACCGAGTATGATATTTTACTACACATATTGTGTATTGCGTAGACTACAAGACTTTCAACGGAGTCCCGGGAGGGCCATAGGTAGGCTTTTTTTGTTGACTTGGCTGATCGAGGTGTTTACCATAGATGGGATGAGGATATCTTTGAATGTTTCATTTGATAGTGATCCCCTCCTTTTAAGCAGCTTACGAGATTTTATAGTTTTTGGTGGGTGTGTGTTTTGAACTTTTTATGCGTTCAACACATATTTTGTACTCTAGTTTGGGATATAATTATATATCCTTTTTGGTTTACATATTTTTATATCTCTGCACTATTTTATAGTGGTGTTTGTGGGTGCTATATACAGGTACCTTAGGCAATGACCTCCCATTTCTGTGATATGCCTTCACAGTTCTAGTAGCCAACCCTTGGGCTATTGTATGTGGGGTCGGGGAGTTGCATATCGAGCCCGGTTTGGTCGGGTCGTGAAAAAAAATAATTAGTTTAAATAAATGTAATATTTTATTTACTATAATAACAATATTTTTCAATAAATTACTAATAAATTTTATCTTTAAAATTCATTTTTTAGTAGGTGATTCTAAATATCACTAATGGATAACTTCAGTAAAATATTATCTATAAGTTCTTGAAATATTAAATACAAAGGGTCTCATAATATAAAAAATGGTTGTTAAAATATAAATTTGTAATCCAATATTATTAAATATTATTTTAATTATAATAATATATTATTTATTAGACATAAAAATAGTATATATATATATATATATTAATTTATTACATATCTTATTAGTAATAATTTATGATAGTTTTTATATATTATAAAATGGATAAGGGTTTCTTAGAAATTGATAACCTGGATTGATTTTGTTGAAAAACAGAAATTATTAAAATATTTTTTCGGTATCAATTATTTATTAAAAACTGGGTTTGTTATAATTACTTCGATGTTTATCAATTTATGGAAGTGGATTGGTCACAATATATCTAAACTTTGCATTCTACCATTCATTTTCCCTTTTTAGATTAGGGAAGGATTTACAACACCACATAAAACACACCCTTTTTTTATTATTCCATAAAAATAAACTTCTTCAACAATTTTCCAATAGATTTTTAGGTGTGAAGCAACATAATTATTTTTCATGGGTATGACTATTGTTTTTTCCTTTTCTTGTAATTTTCCTCAATTCTCTAATTGATTATTCTTGGGAAAATTGCTTTGAGTGTTTCATTTGTACTAAATATTCATTCCAATTTATTTATCCCTTAACATACTCCTCCCCCATACTTCATATCATACCATTTAGTTGGTTTTATGGGATCAAATAGGAATGAAACTTCTGATATTTTTATGAGTTCCATATTAGAATCTATATTCTTCCTTTGTGGATTATCATTTTCTTTCATTGAAAAGTTCTTACAGATTGTATAACTCATTTCCATTGTTTTTGGGATTTTCAATAATTCATTTTAATAGAGATATTATGAGTGAACTAATTAGTTCTTTTATCACCCTTTGATGAATTTAAATTTTATTATCCAAATCATTGATCCTATTTTCCATATTAACATTTCTTTTCTTTTCACAAACACTTTACATGTATTTTATATGAGTGGAATGTCTCCTAATGGAATCATTACTCTTGTATGAATTTTTTAAAATTAAATTACTTTCTTTATGGCCAATATAAAAATAGATAAAACAACTACCATAGTAATATTACCTCAGGTTCTATTCTCTTTAGTGAGTTCCAAGAGTATCTAGAGTTATTATTTCACTTCTGAGATCTTGGGATTCAAACATGTGCTCATAATTTGCCTATATATTTTACAATAATATCATTTTGGTACCACCTTTAATTTTTCATCCTTCCATAAAGATTCATCATGAAGATTCTATTTTTTTCTTCCATTTTTTTAATATATACTCTTTCTTTCCATTAATTGTTTTTTAGAGGGATCTTTATCTTCTCATTTTATGGGTTTATCCTCTCCTCAGTTTCTCTAATGATATCGTCTTTCTTCTTTAATTTTTTAGCCATTTCATTCAAACATGAACCTAAAATATTTCATAGTTGTATTCTCTCTGCAAGTTGTTTCCTAAAGGGAATAATTCTTGCCATTAAATTCGTGTCTGTTAAAACCTTCTTAATGATTTATTATTAAATCTTTTTAGTTATTATTATTTTATTTTAATTTCATTATTATAATATTTCAGGCAAATTCTTCTCTCTTTTATATCTTTTTATCTAAGGACATATATTCAGTCATCATATATCAAACATCATAAAATAAATCCTATTGTTCAACCCACTCTTTTAGTATGTATATATTCTCTTATTTATTACAAGAAAACCTTCTAGATCAAAAAATTTATGTTTCTTTCACTTCATCACATATTATTTACTAATCCACATTAGAGTTTGTAACACCACATTTTTTCTTCAAACTTGATTTAGAATTATATTTAAGTGATGATTATGAACATAACACTCTTAGATAACCCTTATTTATGAAACCTTTCTTCTTATTCATACCTTTGGACATAAGGACACTCCTTTCAACCTTGATAGTTGTAAATAATTTTTTTACTATATAAATTGTCTAAATTTATCGACATATACTTTGAGAACATATGACGTGAAATATTGTAGGATATTTTTCCTCCTAGTGAATCATGTAATGCCTTATTTAATAGGGAATCAGTATTAATTATTCATTGATAAATTTCAAATATAATTTTAATTTAGATCAAAAATAAAATTCCTTCAAGAACAACATCAAAAAAAACATCAAGGATGTCTTTTATAAATGTAATGAACTCAATTTATCTTATTTTAAAATCCATTCCATAAAATAAAGGACATTTTTCTATAGGTTCTAGTTGTCTCCAAATAAATTCTAATCAATTGTGTGAAATAAAAAACAAAATAAAATAAAAATTTTCTTCAATAACTATTAATAGTCCCAACGGTGTCCAATTGAGATAAAAATAGAGGGTGGGGTTGGTGTGAATCATGTTATGGATCATTGGTCCAAAATTGTGGCCATTTTCTCACACTTCTCACATACTAAATGGATCTTAACCTCTTAATTAAAAGTATCAATAATTTTCTATTCTAATGGAAGATGATATGAACATATATTCTATTGGCTAGACATTAATTTATGTTATTTATATTTTTATTTATATATTTTTGGCGTGCATGTAGAATATAAATATGTCACTGTTGATATTTACATTTTTAACCACTATGGTGTCGACCATGGAGAATATGATATAAATTTTATTGATAAACAAAATCACTAAAAGTACCCTATTTTATGGGTTTGTCTAGGTCACTCATTCTAGGGCTCACTAGCCGTACATGTTTAGAGACATGTCACTACATCCTAGTGGAAACTCTCTCAATATTCGTGTATCTATCTCACTTCTCTTGAAAAGGTAATATTTACACATTTAATGTACATGTAAGTCCCTTCACTAGTGTCATATATACAGTTTCATAGGATATTGATCAGTTCCATTAAATTATATTATGATTCTCCTTAAAAATATTTAAAAAAATATTTTTAGATACACTTTATTTATCCAGAATTCATCTGAAACTCATTATTATTGTGTAGAACCTAATACTTCATTAATAATTTCTATTTCACAATACACCCATCTTCACCTATATTTTAATGATCTTTATCACATTCAAAGTATTCTTATTCTTTCTGTTCCCTCTTCTATAAACCCTATATATTCTCATTTGGAATTGATATATAAAATGTCCCCTCTCTTTATTTACTCTTAAAAATATCTATCCACCTTTATAAAATTAAAGGAACTTGTGAAATTAAATTTACCCATGTCACACCATTATAGGCCATTAAAACTGCCCATACCTCCTCCAGAATTTACATCGTCATGTAGTCAAAGAATTAAAATCTTTAGAGATCCATTTTTCTCTCCTAACCATGTGGATATAATTTAAATTTTATCCACAAATGAATTAATATAATATCTCTATGATTCAAGCTTGGATAAAGACCTAAATTTTAGCCCCATAATTATTGAATCAATTAAGAATCTCCCAAGCATCATCTAACATCACATAATCAAATTTCAGTTCCCTCTAGCTAGAAAACCGTACATTCAGGAACCGCAACATGTCTAGTTGAATCTCTAGAAATAATTCAATTTAAAATTATAAACATCAAGGAATATTTAATTTTTTATTTTTTTATTTAACTCTCAATGTTTCTTCTTATGCATATAGTAAACGCATTCACCATATTCACCACCACACCCATTTTGGTTTCACTATTTCTTAATGGAGAAACATTAACTCAAAACACTATGTGAAATACAATATTCCTATCACCACAATTTGTATGTATTTTTCAGTGTGTATTTCAATTTAGCACCCCATATAATTCTACATACCCATTTTGGGATTCCCATTTTCACAAGTGAACTGAAAACACATCATGCCATGATCCAAAACTTGTTGATATCTAATTGTCCATTTTGAATCTATAGATCTTATATGTTATTCATTCATTGACCGCGACTACCAAAACACATGGTACCATTGAAATTATCATGGTTCGGGTTCGTTGATTTTACCATGAGAATTGAAAATTCATCATATGGACCAGCACTATGTTGTCAAATGTATTCTATATGTTTTGGGAATCCAAAAATTGAAACGCACATGCTATTCCATAACCCAAAATTCCTTTCTCAAAAGTGTCTTTATCTCTTTTTTATCCTTTTAATGACCATGAAAGCATCTTTTATAGAACATCACACTTTTATATTTCATAAATTTTTCATTTATTTGGTTCTTACTCTAATACAAAAACAATTTCATTAAAAATAATTGTCAATAAATCCCTTATAAACAAATCAAATATATCATTTGGAATCTTATTCAACAATTAACACTTATTTTAAAAAAAATCTTATCATCCAATTAGAGTTATATAATTTTTTTATCCTTATAATAATATATTACACATAATCTAAATTCATATTCATCGCTATAAAAATTTAGAGATTCTAAAAAATATCTTAGATACTATGTATGGTTTTTTACATTATTGATTTTTTTCAAAACAATATCATATAAAATAAATTATAGTTTTTCACTTAGCTAAATTAAATAATATGGTTATGATTCTAGACTTATCATCCAGAATTAATCAATATTTTGGATCAATCTATTTTAATGAAATCTAAGTGTTTTTTTAAGACATCTATCATAAAAACTTTTTAACTTTCAACTTTATCAACCTTAGAATATAAATTATGAATGAATATTACATCAACCTAACTTTTTAAACCTCATTAACATGTAATTAACATTAGTTTTTATTATTCGTCGACACAATGATATATTCTCACACATTTTCAACAGAATATAGACGTTGGTGAAACCAGTAACCATAAAACATGTAATTTATTGACATTAATTATAGATAAAAAATTATCATAAGTTATCAAAGTGTCTTATAGATAGTATCTTTCATTTTTAAATGATATTTTTATGGTGGATAATCTTTAGAATACAAGAAAATCTTTATTTAACCCTATATTTAGATTATTTTACCAAAGAGATAAAATGTAAATCAATATACACAATCCATGCAACTCTTATCCATTTTTTATATTCTTATTATTAGGGAATGAATTATATTATCATACTAATTATGAAATTTGAACAAGAGATATATCTTCCTACTTTGAGAAATAGAATCCACATTATTTTCAACCATCTTTTCCAAATTATTATTCTCTATGAAATATTGTTATTTTATGCAGCTCCAACACATTTTCTACCTTTTCCATGTTAACAAATATCCAATATAAAATAATGTATGGATTTAATTAATCATATGAATAGTGATAGCATATCACTTCTAAGATCCATAGTGTTCGTTGAATTCTCATTCATATTTCTGAACTCAACACAGATTGAAACCTTGCTTGGAAACATTAACCCTTCATTAATATTATTTAGCACTTTACACTCATTCCAAGAAATATTTTTCTAAACATATTGACATCATTATTATTTACTTTAGGATTATTGAAATAAAATACAAGTCACCAAAAAGTGGCTCTAAAAATTTAAAATGGTTGGGATAACTCAAGTGATTGGGCTAAATCTAAAAATTGAACCCTTTTTGTTTGAAAGTTGTTTGTGGTTCCACTCACCTAGAGAGATAGGAGTTGATGAGGGGTGGGAACCATTATCTCTGGGTTGTGTACACTAGGTCAAACAATATTTTTTATGATCTCAAACACAAATATTTGTGGGTTGGGATAACGTATAGAGTTTTTGAATTCATGTTTAAATGAATCACCTATTTGAATATCATTATGGTAAAAATAATTCCCACTAGATTACTACAATCACTTCCAATTATAGTTTATAATTTGGAATATATCTTCATTTACATTGTGATTTTACATCCTTGGTATCCATGTGGTGATTATTAACTAGTTGATGAAATCAACACATCTTCATCCTATTAACGTGTTAATGAATGTGGAATATATTACATATATATACAAGAATTAGTGATGGGATTACAAGAAGTGATGATTTCTCAATAGAAGTTGAGCTTGGATTATCATCGGTAGATGGATGGATATATCAAGTGCCTATTTAGAAACCCATAGATCTAATTTGGGGGTGTGTGATATAAATTGTCATCTCTTGTGAGTAACAGATATCATTGGTTAAATTAACTTATAATAACTATTATTGAGACTCAATAAATATGGATTCATTTAATGATCTTTATGGATGATCATGTCTGTCCCCACTTTGTTAGTCATGATTGATTCAGTGTTCCTTATTGAGAATGAGTTTTATTTAAAAGATGATGGATAATATTTAGTTAATTAATTATTTTTTGTGATATCTCAATGTTTCCAAAAATATTATGTCAAAAATATTTATCATCCATTGGAATATACTATTGGTGATCTGGTGTTTCTCAGAATCTATCCTCGAATCAAGAATCTTTGTTTAAGAATGATGAGTAATTTGATTCCATGTTATATTGGGATATAAGATATTGTAGAGTGTCTTAGTAAAGTGACATAATTGGTTTCCTTACCTTATTAGTTGAATTTAATTCATGATATATTTCATGCATCCCTATTGAAGATGCATCATATAGACATGTGTCAAGTGATTTGATGGGGGAGTTTGGTTTTGGAACCTAACACTAGTTTTGGTTGAGTAGCATATATTTGTTATGAGTCATCGAGATAGAGTGTTTCTGGGTATATACATTTCATTAGTTTATGTATTATGGTATCATAGAGGAGATAATAAAGTGAATTTCGAGTGAGAGGCCTTGATGAGAGATCAATAGCCTAACAATTTCTATAATGAAGAGCATTGAGGAATGTTTTGGGGTAAAAGTAATATGGTTGGAAGGATTTTGACTCCTCACATGTCACCATGATTTATTTATTTTTATTATTTCAATTATAAAGTTTGTTTTTAGAATTTTTTGGACCTGGTATCACAAAGGTATAAAAAAATTGGGAATCTGGATAGTGTACATAAGCAATAAATTATTAGTTCTAACCATGCACCCAAGAAATGAAAAAGTCGAGGGTGTCCTCTAGTTAAGTATGCATGTTTTGAATATGGTTCTCTATATTTTTTAGATAGTTTTGTGATAAACAAATAAATAAGGGGGTTTCCTTTAGTGTGGAGTGCACAATATTTTCAATGTTAGTACTTGGTCCCAATTTAGCTATCTATGACTACCCTTCTACAATGTTTTTATTTCATAGTAGGACACACATTTGAGTCATGGTTAGGGGAAACAGTGTGGAAAAAACATGTGTAATTTATTTTTTATAGAGTTTTATTATATTTACAAAAATATGGTGTCCCAAACTATGTGAAAAAAATGATACATCCTAAAATGATTTCAAAAAAATTAAAATTCTTCTATTCCTTTACATGATTTAACCCCATTTCTCCTTCCAACCTCCATTTTTCTCAATAGAGGAATCTATAGACTATTGGTTTCTCCTAATATAAGAACCATTGCTGTTATCCCATATATCCTTGATTAAATATTAAATGTTTTGTGATGAGACCTTTTGTTCGATCTCTTGGTATTTAAGGAAAGTAATGAGGTTCTGATGAATTTATGGTAAGTTTCTTTACAGAATAGAACTCTCCCTTTGAATAATTTTGGTACATGGTTTTTCTATGGATCCTCCTATAATATTTAGGTTGAAATTACTTGATGAGGATTGATTTATAATGTTTTCTCACATTTCAAGACTTTATACTTATTAAGTGAGGGGTTTTGAAGGCCTTCATCTATTATTTGTTAAACAATATTTATGCCTATAAGGTTTTTGGTAAAAACAATTAATGAATATGTTGATTCTAAATATATTTTAGGTGGATGTTTTGAAAGGGAATTGTTTTATTAACTATTCTACTTTATTTTTAATATTTTTTCATGTAAATGATTATTTTTCTATGTGAATTTTTGAGGTTGTTTTATATCCTATTGGCAACTGGTTTTCGAAAAAAAAATTAATGTTTCTTGATATCATTACTTGATATTGAATAAGGTATGAGAAATTATTATTGATGAGTAGTACATGACAGCCTTGTTTCTGTATTTTGATAATTTGGATAAGTGATGCACTTGTTTTGATTATTATACAGTGTAATACCCCTTGTTGAGATTATTACACTAGTTATGGGGGATATCATCTAAGGAGGATAAAGGGTATGCTGAGGTTGGGTTTTGTAAAATTCAAATAGGCTAATGAAGTATTCCATGAGTTTAATCTTAGATTTACCATTTCTTATATTTACATGTCACAATGTTGAGATATCATGTACTGTATTTTTTTAATATATCTTTACCCATTTTAATACATTATGTTTACATTTCATGATCATTTTACATGTTATCATCCTTATCTGAGTTCTTTATTAATAATATATTATATTTAATATTGGTTATATTATGTAGTTCCTAGGATATTTCTTATTTCTAAAAAATGGTTTATTTTTTTCGAACCCTAACTATAATTTAATAATTAATTAATTAATTAATTACCTTATTGTTTCATATTTTTAGGCCTTTTTATTTGGAATGTTCTAAAAATTATAAGCATTTTTTTTCTCATCACATGGTTTGTGAAACCACATCGAGGATATATGGGTGAGTGAATCATGTTGGCATGTAGGAGATTGTTGTCACCACTATGGTTTTAATGGTTTAAATAATCACAAATAATTCCAAATAACTTCAATCATGGTTATTTATGTTTATATATTTTTAATTATGATTATCTATGATCAAATAAGTATTTAACACATTCTGTGTACACTCATGAAGATAGATAGTTAAAATAGAAAAAATTGATATGTATGAGTCACTGACACCAACAGAATAACTGAGACACCGATAGAGTAAATGTCTAACTAACAGTTCAACTAAGACCCCAATAGAAGGAATATATCACTGACAGAAGGAATGAATCATCAATATAAGAAATGTATCACTAACAAAAGGAAGGTCTCACCAACAAAAATAATGTATCATTGATATAAGGAATGTCTCATTGAAAGAAGAAATGTCTCACTGATAGATGGAATGTCTCATCAATAGTACAAACTGAATCTCTCATAGATGACTCACTAATAGTACAAATGATACACCAACAAAACAAAATGAGTCACCGATTAATTGAGTCACCGACGCATGGATATGCTGATAGAAAGAATATCTGATAGAATGATTCACTAATAATAATAGATGGACTCACCAATAGAAGGAATCACTAACAAAATGACTCACCGATAGAGGAGTCCGCAATAGACTATTTAGTTTTTTTATTTAAAATTATCTCTTACTATCATGTTTGAGTTTTTTAATGATACTAATTTAATTACTACTTTTCAAAAAAAATTAATGATTTTGTCAGTGGATAGTATGAGGTAAAAGGTACCTCCACATGCTTATTACAAGATAACACCGAACACCCAAAATAAAATGAAATCTTGGTGCATCACCTGTATAGAAAAAGAGAACAATTGAAAAGAATATACGAGCATAGATACTAGACCAAACAGAAGAAGGCACAAAGAACTCTCATTCTTGCTAACAATGAAAAAACAGAGGATTGATGTGCATCAAAGCCTTAATAATCCTTACAACATAAAAACATTGTGTATGAGAATCCCATCTTCTTAGAAAACTAGAACAAAAAGCTTCAAGACACTCTATTTTTAGTCTCTATTACAAAAATAGGTCTTGGGCTTTGCATCTACTACATCCAAAGAGTCCAAATATGCATTTCACAACACAAATATCACTCTATACTCTATCTATTTATTTCCAACTATTTTGTGTTCATTTTTTATACATTTCAAGCAGTGTGTGCATCTATCTATTAAACACACATTTTATCTTGCACTATACTAAAGTATATAAGATATCCTCAAACATAAATCTTTTTACACCTATTGAATCCCATGTAGAACTATAGTAGAGGTCATTTATGACCTGGATGGTTTTAGTTCCCTCATAGATCTATTGTAGATGTCTTGTAACGTAGAAATTTGTATACTATTGTGTAAACCCCAAACAAGGGTGTGGGTCAATACTTTATATATATATATATATTGCTTGGCAGAAGGTGATCAATATTTAGAGAGGAATTTATCTTGGCTTGAGAATAAACCACTTGATTAACTGGCCTATTTTGTTTTTAAATTGGAGGATTATATCAAATAATGTTTTTAACATAAATTTTTAAAGGAACTTAATTCAAATTCTCTTGAGTGTTATGATATAACCAAAATTTGGTATCATAGGTTGTTTTTAAGGTTCTGTTTTAAAACTCTTTTCAACTGTTATTTTAGTTGTGTTTTAAAGATCTCAAAATTTTTGTCAGTTCAAATTTTTTAGCTCTTTTAACATTAGCCTTTATTATTTATTATGGAAAACAGATAAGAAGACCTTGAAACCAACATTCCTCCCTACTTTAACGGTACAAATTATACCCAATGGAAAATAAAGATGAAAATTTACTTAGAAAGTAAGAGGTATGATATTTATACTATAATAGAAGATAAATATGACATACGAGACACTGAAAGGAAAACATGGAGTAATGTCACAAAAAATTCTTATAATAATAATTTTAAATATATGAATACCTTATTTTGTGCTTTAGGGTATGAAGAATTCACTGTGATTTTTGCATGTAAAACATCTTATAAATTTTGGGATACCATAGCTATTTCACATGAAGGAACCAATAATGTTAAAGAAATGATACTTAATACCTATAATATTAAATTTTATAACTATAAGATGAATAATGATGAAACCATTTTTGATATATATTTATGGTTCAATGAGATATTCAATACAATGACCACTACTAGGAATCTAGTGGATTCTAAAAAACAAATCATAGGGATACATAGATGTCTACTTGAAATATGGGGAGTAACTTCATTGTCAATTAGAGAATATTGGGATATCATTATGTTACCAGTTTATCAACTAATAGGAATTTTGATGATGTATGAGGAAGAATTAAAAGTCAAAAAAGAGGAGGAGGATGAAACAAAGATAACGTCAGTGGAATTTAAAACCACTACTTCCAAAAATAAAATAAAGGAAAGGATTCAAACTCATTCTGACAGTAAAAGTGATGAAGATTCACCATCAGATAGTGATGATAAAATGGATCAATTAACTATAATTTTTAAGAAGTTTTATATAAGGAATAAATTCATCAAGAATCCCATCTAAAAAGGAAAATTAGATTATATGGGAAACTGGAAAATGTATTGGAAAAGGAATGATAACTCAAACAAAATAGTTTATTATTAATATAAGAGAAGTGGTCAGGTGAAAAATGATTATCCTAAGTTAAAATATAAGAATAAATATAAGGAAAAATATAAAATATACATAAAGGAAATAAAGGCCACCTAGGGTGCCTCTGAGGATAGCTCAAGTGAGTTAGAATCATCACATTATGATAAAGATGACAATTCGAACATGTGTTTCATAACAAACACATCTGATCTAACCCTTGAGTCTCTTGTTCATAATTCATATTATTCAGGAGAAGAATGTGATTATGAAAATATGACTAAGTAGGAAATGTATGAATAATTCCAAATACATGATGATACAAGTAATGAATCAAAAAATAATATAAAGTATTAAATAAAAACCAATATTTTTCCTCTACTATTAATTATAAGATTACTATAGAAATGAAAAAGAATTTACTATTTCTTAAAGAAAAAAGTGAGCTTAAATTTTCCAATGAGCAATTAAAAAAGTATTTAGCATTTTTTTCCAATAAAAAATATATCTTTGTTAAAATTCTTGGTAAACAAGTTTCATCCAAATATACAAGTGTTATTGGGTATCTACTTGGTAAAAGAAATGTTTTCAAAACCAATTCTGTATCCAAATCTAGAAAATCTAGATTTATTCTTAGTTCTAGAAAATTTTCTGGAAGTTCCTACTATAAAATATTTTATACTATTTCAACTTTTTCGGGCCCAAATATAGTCTATTATTCTAATAATTTACAAACTACGTATAGGACACAAATGAAACAAATTTGGGTTTCAACATCTTTTATTACTAATGTTATTGGACCCAAACAAATATAGGTATTAAAATATTTTAATGTCTAATATGTTTTTGTAGGAAAGATATTTAAAGAGATCAGGTAGAATTATATGGTAATTTGATAGAGCATATTCAAGACACGTGATAGGAGATTATTCACGTTTCAAGAATATGATAAATATTAATGGTGGCAATGTCAATTTTGTTGAAAATGATAAAGGAAAAAATAATTGTCCTTGGAAAAATTGGTAACCCTAATTCATTTTTAATTTCCAAAGAACTTTTTTTGATGGATTAAAGAAAAAAATGATTAGAATCTCTTAGTTTTGTGATGATGTTTTTAATGTTAAATTTGTAAATGATGCATGGAATGTTTTTTATTCTAAAAATTAGTTTGCATTTATAGGATTTATAAATTAAAATGTTAATGCTAGAAATTCATATTCATTAGTTTCTCAAAATATTTCATGTTTAAGTGAATTTCATAAAGATTCTTGTATCTTTAATTGGAGAACAGGACATTGTAATTCTCATTCTCTATGAAAGATTACTAAAAAATAACTATTTAAGGATCCACCAAAACTTGAGTTTCCAAATGAAAAAGTCTGTAATCTATGTCAAAAGGGTAAAAAAAGAAAATATATTTCAATCCAAAGAATGAATTTTCAAATTATAATCCCCTTGCATTGACTGACATGGATTTTTTTGGTCCATCTAGAGTTTCAAGTCTAAATGGGAATCACTATATCTATGTCTTTATAGATAGTATTCAAGATATACTTAAACCTTTTTCTTAGCACACAAAAGGGAAGATTTCTATCATTTCCCCAAGTTTGATAAAATAGTAGAAAATTTTATGGACTTAGAATTTAGTCCTTAAGAAGTGACCATGGTTGTGAGTAAAAAAAAACAGTTTGAATTTTTTTTCTCATAAAATGGCAATATTCTAAAATTATTCTCTCCTAGGACACCCCTACAGAATGGTGTTGTAGAAATAAGAAATAGAACCTTACAAGAGATAGAACAAACTATGCCTAATGAATATGTCTTACCTATCTATTATTGGGAAGAATCCCTCAATAAAACTTATTATATAATTAACATAGTCTTACTTGGAACAATTCTTAAGAGACCCCCTAATGAGTTGTGAAACAATAGAAAACCCAAACCAAGTTACTTCAAACTCTTTGGTTACAATGTTTATATCCTTAGTACAAAGGAAAATCTTGGAAAATTTTATCCAAAAGTGAGAATCATTCTAAATTATTCAATATTAAGTAAATCCTATATAGTCTTTAAAAAAGAATAACTTGTTTGGAAGAATACGTACATGTAAAATTTGATTAAACAGATCCACATGAACCTAAGTTCTCCCTAGAAAATCTTGATGATGATTTGTAAAATCTGGACCTAAATTAATAATCATCTGACCCATCAATTAAGCAACCAGTTAAATCATCAAGTTCTGGAAATTCTCCAGAATATAGTCATGATGAAACTGAACCTATAGAAGAAGTTTAAATCACTCTCCCTTATTTTTCTAGACCAACAAAAACTCTTAAGAACCATCCTTTAGATTATGTGGTTCAAGACCTAGATAAAGGGAAATAGACTAGAGTGTCTCTTAGAAATAAGGTTGAACATCAAGAATTTTTTCATATATTTAACCTAAAAGAATCCATGATGAAATAAATGATGAATATTGGGTAATGGATATGCATGAATAACTAAATTAGTTTGAATGAAATAAAGTTTAGAAATATGTAGAAAAAAACTGAAGACATCTTGAACATAGGCACTAAATGGGTATTTGGGAATATGGTAGATGAATCTAGTAATATTTCAAAAAATAAATATAGATTGGTTTCACAATTTTATAGTCAAGAAGAAGGGATTGACTATGAGGAACCATTTTCACCAGTTTCTAGACTTGAGTCCATAATAATATTTCTTGAATATGTAGAACATTTAAATTTCAAACTATATAAAATTGATGTTAAGAGTTCATTCCTAAATGGGTATATTGTTGAGGATTTTTTCATTGAACAACCCCTTTATTTTACAAACCCTCATTTTCCAGATCATGTTTTTAAATTAACAAAATATTTATATGGTTTAAAACAAGATCCAAGAGTTTGGTATGGTATAATAAGTAGTTTCCTTATTCCCAAAGGTTTTACAAAGGGTATAACTGATCCTAATTTGTTTATAAAAATAATTTCTAAAATTTTATAGTAGTTCAAATCTATGTAGATGATATTATTTTTGGTTCTTTAAAAAATTATTTATGTGTTGATTTTTTAAAAATGATGCAAAATGAATTCAAAATGAGATTAATGGGGGAACTAAAATCCTATCATGGATTTAAAATATTTCAAAATAATGAAGTTATTATTTTAAATCCAAGTAAATATACTATATATATTTTAAAAAGATTTGGATTTTATGGTACAAAAAGTAGTGACACTCCAATGAGTAGAACCTATAAGTTGGATGTTGATGAAAAATGTAAATCTATTGATCAAACCACTTATAGAGGAGTGATTAGGAGCTTACACTACTTAACTTCTAGCAGACATGACATTATGTTAAGTATGTGTGTGTGTTATTTTTTCAAGATAACCGTAATTAATCTCATCTAAATGTTGTTTATAGAATTTTCTAATACCTAAAATTTACTACCAACATAGGATTGTTATACCATAGAGGACACACTTGTAATTTATTTAGTAATTCTGATACTGATTATGATGGTTGTAAGTTATATAGAAAGATCACCTCTAAAACAGGTTTCTTTTTGGGAAAGTATCTAGTTTCATGGTGCAGTAAAAAGAAAAATTCTATTATATTATCTACTTTCAAGGATGAATACATAACTTCTGGTAGTTTTTGTGCTCATATTTTGTGGATAAAACACACTTTACTAGACTATGGATATCAATTTAGACATGTCCCTATAAACTATGATAACACAAGTTCAATTAACATCACTAAGAATCTGGTTTCTCAATCTAGAACAAGGAATATTTATACAAGAATTAACTTTTTGAGAGATCATTATCAAAAAGGTGATAAAAAACTATAGTTTTTTGGCACTGAACATCAACTTACTAACAAATTCACAAATCCATTGAACTATAAAAGAATGAATTAACTCAAACATGAATTAGTGTTGATCAATTTATAAGGACCTTATGTTGATAACTCTGTGAAAAAATAGTATAGATGATAGGTTGTTACTATCATGATGAAACCAGTAGTTTCTTCCTGATACTGTCATGTCAACACTGATAGTGTCATGCCGACACTGATACTAACATACCGATATTGTTATGTTGACACCAATAGAAACCATTATTTTATGTAGTTTATTTTTTTAACCAAAACGACATTGTTTAACATATTTCATTGAACCCAATTTACAAGTTTACGGTCTATAATTCCCTAAATGACATAAATTTGAGTTGATCCACTCAATTCTTTGCCCTCACACTTTAACCCTCATCATTGTATCATTACTATTTACCCTCGACCTTTCACTTTCCATCCTTCAACTGAACCATCAAAAATGGTGAGGATGTAGCACACACTTGAAGGAGGATCTGGAGATGAGTCACATCATACTAAGAAAAAAAAATGAGAGTCAAGAAGATCTCAACCAGTCAATCCATCTCTTGAGAACCATTTGGTAACACCAGAGAAGGATGTTTTAACATAATGGATGTTAGAGAGTAAGTCTCTATTTTTAAAGGTATTACGAACCCATAGTTGGATGGAATGGTTTTCAAATATTGATATTTTATTATATCCTATGATCGTGAATGATTTCTACCAAAGCTATGAATTTAATTTAGAAGGTAGTGAAGTATGTTGGATAAAATCTATAGTTAAAGGAAGGATAATTTTGTTTTCATCTAGGCATTGGGACGAATGACTTATGGTTCCACATGGAGGTGAGTATGATGATTACTAAGGAACTTCTCTACCTACAACTAACATATTTTTCTAAGAGATATATTTTAAGGAGCTAACTAGGAATGATGAGCACAGAAGGCCTATAGCTATTAATCTAGATGGCGAACATAGACTTTTTCTCATGTTTATTCAACACCAGATCTATCCCAGAAAAGCGGAATTTGCATCCTTAAAGTTCCAAGATGTGTACCTAGTATACCTGATGAAGAAATGAATCAATGTGAATCTATGAAGATACATTATAGTTAACATAAGTGAAATTATTAATCCCTATTGTAAAATCAATTCCCTATTCTACCCATAGAATATCTCAACCATGTTGCAAGTGAAAGGATATGTGAATGAAGGTGAAGAAATTGTTTCAGCTTGTAGTGGAATTTGATTTAGTAAGGATATATGAAAGAGGATGAAAATACATTGGAACTCATGGAATAAAGAATTATTTGGTGATATTGATAATATTTATGAAAGATTAAACCCAGTGGACCATCTTGTTTATCCAAGAGATTTAGTGGATCTTGTTCAAGGACCAAAAGTTGTTGAGCCTATTTATTCTAATGTGGAAGTGGCTAATACTCTTGATAGAGATCTAGGGTTTACTATTGATGATATATGTGACCACAAAACCACTAAAAATCAAAAAGGTTTATTATATAGACCTCATAGTATATCTCTGACCTTTCCTTCTGATTAACCAACTCTTTGTGGCAATGGTGGTGAGGAAATAGAACAGTCAAGAAGCGTGAAATATGAAATAAATTCTAGTGGTTCTGAAGAGGTTTTTAAATATGAAGAAGAAATATCTATATAAGAAGAATAAGTAGCAATAGAAAGTGGCTCTGGAAGTGGAGAATAAAAATAATTAAATGAATAACAATATAGAAATAATGGAGCTGATGAAAGTGGTGAAAGAAGTGGATGTGATGATGGATCTAACCATTTTGGTGATGACGAATATATTACCATAGAATTAAATGTCCCTATGAACAAATGATATAATGTGGACCTTTATGGTAAGGTATAAATTGATGTTAGAGAAGAATAAAAAACACTTCAAGTTGTTGAAAAAGTGGATGTTGAGTTAGTCTCTACACCATAGTTGGTGTATTCTAGAAGAAGAACTGGAGTTTAGGGGGAGCCTCATGAAAGGATAGATCAAGATGATGGGGTGCATCAAGATGGAAGAGTGAGACTTGACACTCTCACCCCTTTAAATAATGATGTTATGAATGAATGGGAAAGGAATCCTAGATATGTAGCTCTTGGTTTAGAACATTAAGATTCAGATGATGACGTGTTTATTCCTATTCCAAGAGAATTAGTGGCTCAAATCCCTTCAAGTGACTATGTCATTAAGGAAAATTTTGAGATTTTTAAAGAAGAAGTATGTTCGGTTGTTACGGAAATCTATTAACCCTCATGTCGTGTCCATAACTAATCTAAGGGATGTGGTAAAATCATTAAAGGCATTGATTGAATAGAAGATATAGTCTATGCACGATGCTCCTACACCAGTTTAGGCAGTTGGTGTCAGTGAGACCGATGCAACAAAAGTTTCAGGGAAGGTTATAGCTAATATTCAACCAATCATAATTTTTATGGTTGAAATGATTTTTGAGAACAATACCAAGCTTGAGAATGAGATGAGAAAACTGGTTTCTTCCATAAATGGGTTAACCTCTGAGTATAAAGAATGTATAGAGATAGTGCCTAAATCTCTTAAAGAAAACACCCAATCTTAGGCTAATCCTTATATCTCTACTCATCCTTCTCAATATTTGGATAGAAAAATGGTCAGAACTATATTTATAGAAGAAATTCAATCTTTGTATGGTGATTCTGGTCTAGAAGGACTTGTAAAAATCGAGAAGAACACTGATTGTGTGCATGATATGATCAAGTTTTATCCCCATAAAGCATATGCTACTCAGGGAGATCTCACAAAGATGATTAATACCTGTTTTAGAAGAATTTACACACAGATTCAGCTGACCAACTACTTTAAATATTTGGTAGAGAAAATGAAGCTTCCTTTAGTTAATCATTATTTTAAGGAATATTTTTAAAAAATTTATGGAATTCACACATCTTCTTGAAATGTTAATGAATAAAAAGGATTATTTTGAAAATTCAATCCAACATAGAGGAGATATAGTCACAAATTTCGACAATCTATTGAAGCCATATCTATATGTTTTGAGTGAATCCATAGTTGTTCCAGCTACTGCACCTCCTAGACTACCTCTGACCTCTTCATCCACTTTTGGTACCTTTATGACAACTCCTCCAAAGTATTTGTTAGTTTCTCTAGCTTTAATCCATATCTATCCTATCATCATAGAGTATATCCAGCCTCCTGATTCAACCAAACCTACCATTGACCCTTCATTTCCTGAATCCATTATACTTCCTCCATTGAGAATTCATTCAGACCCTCTATTCTCTCAGCCACCATCCAATAAACCTACTATTAATCCTTTTAATAAAGGAAATGACTAACTAGACACCAAGGATAAGTTTGGATCATTTTTTATAGAGATAATTGAATATAATTTTGTTGGATTCCACTCTATTTTACTTTACATTGTTTATGAGATTCACTAATCTTAAAATTCTATCTATGTGTTATGTATTTTTATTCCTTGTTTTATTTTCGTTACCCAGTTTAATCTTTTTTATAATCCAAAAAGGGGGAGAAAAATTAAGTAATTATTATTATTTTCTATTTTACATCTCATTAGAATAGATAAAGGGGGAGAAAATAAGGAATTATTTATTTTACCACTGATCCTTATTTATGTTTTTATGAATTTCATTTTTTTAGAAAATCAATAATGGGAGATAGTAAGTGGAATGATTATATTTATCACTAACTAATTTTACTTTTGAATGCTATTATTTTTTATCATCAAAAAGTGGGAAATTGTTGGACTATAGTAGATTGTTGGACCCTCTATGGTTTTAATGGTTTTCATAATTTAAAATCATGTAAAATCACATCCAATAATTTCAATCATGTTTATTTATGTTAAGATATGTTTAATTATGGTTATACATGATCAACTATGTATTTAACAAATTCTGTGTACATTCATGTTGTAAGATAATTAAAATAAAAAATTGGATAAGTATGAGTCTCTAATACCGACAGAACAATTGATACACTAATAGAATAAATGTCTCACCAATAGTTCAATGGAGACACTGATAAAAGGAATGTATCACCGATAGAAGGAATGTATGAATGACATAAGAAATGTCTCACCGATAGAAGTAATGTCTCACCTACAAAAGGAATTTCCCATTGACATTATAAAAGTATCGCCAATAGAAGGAATGTATCCCCGATAGTACAAAATAACTCACACACAATAACCATGAGACACCGATAGAACAAAATGAGTCATCAATGCATTGAGTAACCGATGCATGAAGATGCTGATAAAAAATTCACTGATTGAATTAGTCACTGATACCAACTGAAGGACTCACTGATAGAAGGAGTCACTGAAAAATTAATCTCTGATGTAGGAGTCACCAGAAGACTATTTTAATTTACATTTATTTAAAATTATCTCAAACTGTCATATTTGAGTGTTTTAATGATACTGATTTAATTAATTATTTTTGCAGTATACATTAATTACTATGTTATTGAACAGTATGAGGTACCTCCACATGATTTTTTCGACCAACACAAGACACCAAAAATAAAATGAAAGCTTGGGGAACAAGCTGCATAGAAGAAGAGAATAACCAAAAAGAATATACGGGCATAGATAGTTGACCAAGAATAAGAAAACAAAAAGAACTATCATTCCTTCTAACTATAAACTAAAGAAGGATTGTTATGCATCAAAGCTTCAATAATCCTTACATCAAACAAATACTAAGGAGGAGAATCCCATTTACTTGGAAAACCAGAATAGAAAGCCTCACAACACTCTATTTTCAGTGTCTGTTTCAAAAAGAGGACTCAGGATTCACATATGCTATATCCAAAGAGTCTAAAGCTTCATTTCACAACACACTAAGCCTCCTAAACTCTATCTTTTTATTTGTTGTTCTGTTGGGTTCATTTTTACTACATTTTCGTTAGTGTGTGCATCTATTTATTAAACACACACTGTCTCTTTCAATGATATGAAAGATATAAGATATCCTCATACAAACATATTTTTACACCTATTTTATCTCACGTATAACTACGGTAGAGTTCATGTGTGACCTGAATTTTTTATGTTCCCATGTAGAACTATGGTAGAGTTCATTTTACATTGAAATTTTGTATGTTATTCTGTAAACCCCGATCTAGGGTGTGGATTAATGATATATATATATATATATATATTGCATAGTGGAAGGTGATCACCAAGTGGAGAGGACTAAGTCTCAGCTTGAAACTAAACCTCTAGTTTTATCCACTGTGTTTTCAGATTTAGTTTACTCTGTTTTAACTCATATTTCAGAAAACTAAGTTTCACTTTGATGGTTAGTCTTGGAGAGTATTTATAACCATTTTGGTTCAGTAAATTATTTTCAAAAGTTATATTAACCTCACATGTCGTTGTAACTGAAAAATAATCAATCTTTTAATAAATTAATTGAACATTCAAACTATTATAAACTCACTAATTTGATGAATTAGCTTATTTTTATTTCATAATTGGGTTATTCTTTCAAATAAATTTTTTTAACATAAATATTTATAGGTACTCAATTATCCTCCCCCACTCTTGAGTGTCTTACTCTGAACAAAAAATCATTTTGATAGAACAAGTTCACATGATTGGTGAAAAATTTATCTAACTGTGTGAGAAACATATGTAGACATACAATGTGCCAATTTTGAGGATCACAATTTGTGAAAATTTGGTAAAACATGCCCCAAACCCATGTGATTTACCCTGACATTAAAATTTGTTTTTCTAAAAGACCCTTTCAACCCATAAAATTGAAATAAAGGAAATAATAATAATAATAAAATCTAAACTACCCCTATGTCACACAAACCTCCTCTCCCCTTATCCTCAGGTCATGACATACCCCCTGCCAACCCCCCACAGGAGTGTGCCTCCCCATCCTTTAAATTCTACAATATCTATCATTTCTATATCTGAATCAAGGTGAGATCATATAGGTTAGTGTTTCTTCCTCGCCACCTTTTTTTATTTTTCCCCTTTCTTCCCTCCACTTGATTTCCCCTTTTCCGTAATGCATATAGATAGAGCCATATGGTATGGTGTTGAAAAATTATGTATGGGAGTCTTATGGGTTCCATTACTATAGTATGTGGCATCCTCTTCGGGCCCTCAACATTTTGTTCTTAGAGGAAATCCTTCAGATGTGATTATTAGAGATATATTTTCCACATTATTGACAATTTTATTTTATACCATTGATTAAATTGTTTTTATAGATGATATTTTGATTCTTTTAGATTGTAATGATTTTATTAATTAAATTATTAAAGAATAAAACTTTGTATTTCCATGGATTCTCTATTTAATTACGTATACCCTTGAAAAATTCATTTCACCTTTACATAGAAAAAATATTTTTGATGGGTTTTAATGTTAAAATGGGTGTTTTAATATCTCCCATCCTAATTATAATATTTATATTTGATTATTTAATTGAATTAACATGCTTCATTACATATATATTTAGTTTTAATTTATTTTCAAGCTCATTTGTGTTATTTATTATCAATTATTATATATATATATATATATATCATTATGTGTGCATGTTTGTGTTTCTATGGTTATATATATATATATCCAACTATTTTTAGTGTTTTAACGACTTTTTAAAATAAAATAAATGAAAGATTATATATATTCCTTTTTTGGTGTTCAAAAATTATATATGTATATATAAGTATATATATATGTATGTAATTATACAAATTCACATGACAATGTGTGAACTTGTGAAATAAGAGAGTTATATATGTGTGAGTATGTGTGTGTGCATGTGTGTGTTTACGTGTTCATGTGTAATTGTATATGAGAAAAATAGGAATTAGGAATTAGGAATATAGAATTTTTTATTAAACATGGATTCAAAAAAGTAATTAAGTTAATTTTCAAACAAATTATAAAGTCACATTGGAACCATTCACAAAAGGACTAAACAATTATTAAATTTCTATTTTAAATAATTAGGTGTGGCTTGAAATTCAATTTGGAGTGGTT
This sequence comes from Viscum album, assembly GCA_963277665.1. Taxonomy (NCBI): domain Eukaryota; kingdom Viridiplantae; phylum Streptophyta; class Magnoliopsida; order Santalales; family Viscaceae; genus Viscum; species Viscum album. The sequence continues at coordinate 856,062,734 of OY728158.1, read as the reverse complement.
CATTGTGTGACGTAAAACTACCCTCAGTGTCTTATTGTTTTTTATGATTACAGAATCTATAAAACTAATTAGTGGTATTGCACTGTTTATTTTGTTTATTATTATTCTAAATTCATTGGATGCTCGGGTGCTTAGGTTGGAGAGCCTAGTTTGAGATGAGTTCCAATCAACTATGTATTCTTAGTGAATTAAATGAAATTATTTTTCTAGTAGTTAGTGATATGTTTCTATTTACACTAATTGAGGGTCTCCCTAATTAGTGAAGATAGTTCTTGGATACCACTGGCCATAATTATACTTATCTTCTTTCTCTCATGATTCTTTTTTTAAACCAGAAAGATGTAGGCCCAGGCCGAATACCCGGTCCCAATTTTATTAAAAAAAATGAAAAAAGCAGTACAAAGTACATAGGAAAGAAAGAGAAATCACCCCCAAAAACAATGCCACTCAAAATACATCAAATTCCCCATCATCACCACCATCCAAGTCATCTGGATCTGTTGATTCCCACTCAGATGGAGCATATTGGTTGAGCATATTGATGTATTTCTCCCTAAGACATAACTCCCTTTCATACAGAGATGTCCTAGGCACTGCCTTATTCTTTCCCTTCTTTGTGTTTACTTCCTTCCCTTTTCCATTTTTGGTAGAGGACCTCGTAGACACCGTCTTCGGCATGTTGGAGTAGTCTCATGATGTTTTTTTTAAAATAATCTCTTTCTATAGATCTTTTAATTCCTATTCTATTTTATCATGTTCATTATGTGTATCTTTTTTTCTCTTTCTGGAGAATATTCTATTATCCTCAAAAGTTATTTTATAATGTATTAAAGATATTATATCAATAAAATGCATATAATGGGTTTTTTTATAAAAAAAATCTTGGGACAAATTAATTTTTTTTGAAAGTGAGTATTTCAATTTAAAGAGAATACAATATAATATTTATGAAATGAGATAAAAACCTATTATTAATAATGTATTTTTCAAACTAGCATGATAGTGGATCATTAATTAAAGGGAAAGATTGTGAAAAGTTGGGTGGCAGACTAATGATAATTTTGATGCTAATGTATATAAATATATATTCAGTTTCAGGTTTATCATTGAATTTACTTTGGAGTTAGTTTTTTTCGATTTGGTTGGAGATTCACCTCACGTCACATCAGATAAAATTTTCATGTATGTAAGTTGTTTTATTTATTTTTTTATATTTTATCACATAGTCTATGTAGGCCATTTTGTTTATTTCTAATGATGGAGTGTACAAATAGATGTGGGAGTCTTGGAGGGAAATGAGGCAGATATGGATTTCCTTATAGGGGAGGGAGTTAGGGGAAGCTGAGGGATCATATGTGCAGTTTTTTTATAGTTTTCCCTTTCGATTACTATATATTTATTTTTGTTGTATATGTGATTTTTCATTAATGTTTTTTATAAATATTTTTCATTACTAATTTTTATTTGTTTCCACTTATTTTTTATATTTGTATTCACCGGGCCAATACCATACCATGTGGTTTTTCTTAGACTCATAGCGTAATATAATTTTATTTTAAAATACTAATATCTTCGATATCATATAAAAACATGCAACACTGAGTTTGAAATAATAATAAAATTTAAATATTTAGTTGTTATAGTTTTAACAAATCCATTAAACGGGTGGGTAGGAATTCGATTAACCACATTTCCAAATATATATAAAGTTAAAACTCAATAAAAATGATTTTTATTAATTATTAGTAAATAATCACATAATTTTCAATAAAGTAATTTTTTCTTAATAAATACATTTTTCTTCAAAAATATATTGTGTTACTTTTTGTGAGTGAATATTATATTTAATTTATCAAAAGTTTAGATATTTTTTTTAAAAAATGTCATTTTTTAATTTATTATTTGAAAATAATCTTAGGATGAATTTATGATAATTTTTAAAAAAATTTGACTTCTGAAAGAATGGGGGAAAAACTAATTTTTATTGAAAATTTTCTTTTATTTTCATGAAATTAAAAATTAAAATTATATTTTGGATTATTTTTTAAATTTGATTTTTCTTTTTGATTAAAAATAGTTCAATATGTTATATTTGTGTCACCCATATAATTGAATTTCTTGTAAAACATATTTATATATAAAAAGTCATTTTCTAAAAAAATTATTTTCATCATGTTTTGTCGGTTTAATTTTAAACTAAATACTTACACTTCTATATACTGATTTTGATAAAATGGATTCAATATTTGTAATCAATATAATTTTTATTAGGTAATATTATCATCCTAATGTTTTATTAATATGAATAGTGACCATAGTAAATTTATTATCATAATAAAAGAAAAATTGTTTAATTAGGGTTAAAATTAAATAGATGAAGGCTAAAAATGACCCTGAAACCTTCCTCCATTTCATTTTCTAAGTCTATATCATCCAAAATCATCCATAATTCTATATTATTAATTTTTTTCATTTTATTATATTTTTACCTTTATAATAATTTAAGTAATGAATAATGTCAAAAATGTCACTGTCTTGCTTATAATATTTTTAAGCAAAAAAATCATCATTTATTTTATTAAAAAGTCCCCTAGAAGGAAAGAGACAAGGATAAATTTAAGAACCTAATGAAATGTAGCCCAAGGAAATCCCTTAGAATATTTTTTCCCCCTTAGAGAGAAGTGACCCTAGGCTAGAAAAGGAAGTAAAATAGTCATCAAGAGGAGCCTTAGATTCAAGGTAGTCAGCCACTCTGTTTCCCTCATGCTAAGAATGGGAAATCTCTAGGCCACTGCTTATCAAACACTTTATTTTCCTAATATGATACAAGATAGACCACAGAGTAGAGGTAGTTCCTAGAGGAGACTTATGAATGATCTGAGAGTCCATCTCTAAGGCTTCTACATAAATGTTATCACATCTGCATAATTCAATTCCAACCACCATAGTGTGAGATTATTCCTATAAAGAGGTGTCATTCCCAAAGAAATTTTAGAATGTAAATATCATAGGGACGTAGGGATCCTGAACCAAACTTCCACCATCCATAACACCTAAAGCACACAGACCATTAATGTTAAGCTTCAACCCTCTATTATGAATGTTTCATCTGATCCACCATCCAGAAAGGGAAATGGAGGCGGCCAAAGATCTCTATTTGGGGTTACGAATAGCATGAAAGGTGGAGGTGGAGTCCGAATTGGGAATGAGGTGGGAAAATTCAGAAACCATTAATCTTTCATGGGTGACAATGTCTGTCCTAGAGGAGGATTTCCCCTCAAACCTAAACTTTCTCCCAGCCCACTATAATCACTAGATACTAGATAAGAGAATTTTCACATGCATTTTAATCTCTGTGATGTTCCTTCCCACCCCTTAAAACCATAAATCAAGGAATATTTCCCCTATAGGCACATGAGGAATCTTTCCAAAAAGGACAATATGGGAAGTCCACACCCAGAATTCTCATTTCCATTAAAAAATAAATGATGAATGGTTTCTTCATAAGAGTTTTTGCATCAACTCCATCGAGACCCCATGTATATATCTAGGATTTTAATATTATCATTAATGATAAGAGCCTTATGACAGATACACCAAAAAAGGAAATTATGTTTTGTGGGGATCTCCTTATATCAGTTGGAATATCCTTTTGCTTATAATATTTTTAATATTTTTTTATTAGATATAACAAGTTATGTTTAGTTATATATGTGGAAAGATAAATTATTTTTTATCATGTTAATTAATTTTTCATTTTTATTGTTGAAATAATTACCATAAATTCTTATGAAATGATAACACAATGATTAGGAAATAAGTAGAAAAAGATAGAAAACATAATTAAAAACTCTAAATGTAATATTTTTTTTTGTTATAGTTTCCCATGAAATTTATTAGAAAACTTAATATATAAGAAATATTTTAAATTTTTATATTCAAATTCCATTACTATCATGATGAATTCGAATTCAAATTATATGAATATTTGCAAAAATGAAAATAATGATATTTTATGTTAATTAATATTTGATTAAATTAATTAAAATCCATAAAAATATTTCTAAAAAATTAGGTTGAAATCTAGTCTTAAATACAACACTTTATCAATTTATGGCTCAATTATCTTCTTATAATTAAAATGATAACACATTAATATTGAAGAATCCATTACCATAGTTAAGGATACATAGTTTAACTGTGGGGTTAAATATAATAATAATATCTAAAATTATATCAAAACCTGTAAAAACATGTTTAGTTAAATATATTAAATCCTTATCCCAATAATATTATAATATAATCTATTATTTAACGATTTTACATGAGTTAGACACGTAATATATTATAATATTTTTTGAATTCCCAAAATAATATTAATGATATTTTATAATAAATAATTTTTTATTAAATAATTTCAAATTTATAAAAATCATATCCAATTCCATTTAAATTATATATGGTTGAGAATATCAACCATGTTCTATTTATGGGTCAAATTTCCTTTTATGGTATCTTTATTGACCACTACAAAGAGAAAAATGTTGACATCACACTAATTGTTAAAATAGTTAACGCGGGATAAACAAGATGAGTGGGGTAACATAAAATATCCATGTTAAAATTTTATTAGATGATAGTTTTTAAAATCTTACTCATACTATATTAAAATTATGTCAATTAGGATACATTTATAAATAAAAATTAATTTATATTCATTTAATACTTTATGTAATTCCAAAAGTGCCCCTCCCCTCATTTATTAAAGGGAAACCCCTCATATCTTCTCTATACATTTAAATATCCACTTATTTTGGGAAACAATACCTAATACCCTTCAAAAAACCACTCCCCGCATTATAGAGGCCTTATTTTGGTAAAATACCAACCTTATAAATCTTATGGTGTGAAGAAAAAATGTTCTATGAAAAAGAGGTATGAATTTTAACTGAATGTTTTAGTTTTATTTATTATTTTACCACCTTAAAAAAATATAAAATTAATTAAATAAAAAAACTATATTCTATATAATAATTATTTATGATAATATAATAACCTATATATATCTTCTCTTCTATAAAATTGGAAATGAAACCATCTTTCGAGTGTACGAAGGACTTTCGCTTCATAAACTGAGGTAATAAATTCTTTCTCACCACCTCTCATGAATAGTTATAATAAAGGAATTGATATATATATTTGATAATCATGACATAATTAACCTTCCTATAAGGTAATATATGATCTAATTTTTTACTATTCCTTCAGTTAAAAAATTATAATTTCATTTGTTCGTACTATTGGATTACCACCTCTACAAGCTATGTGATTTGTTCTATATAATCACTTCATTTGACAGCTATATATAAGGGTATTCAAAGATATTAAATTTTATTTTTGATATAATAATAATTTGGTAAAGATAAAATAATACTTACCTTATTTTTGTTTTGTTTGTTGAAAAATTGAAATGTCACTCATGCGTACTTATGACCTATCATCCCAATGATTATAAAATAGTTTATTTTTCATAACCATCATTCCTAGTTTACTTTTAAAGTATAATTTATTTATATAAATTATAATTAATACATGAGTATAATTCTACAGATAATTAAATAGTTACCCCTTTGACCATTGTGAACATACCAAATTCATTTTGGATATACAAGCTGAATAATAACAAAACGCATGACTTGAATTTAATTGATAAAATAATGAAATATAAAATAGTAACAATTAAAATAAAATGACTAATATGCATGAAAATGTTATTTATAATTTCAAATAATTACAATAATTTAATTATTTATGAAGATAAAGATAATATATGACTATTTAGACTTGAGGTAAGGGATACATTACGTTAAATAATCATTTTAAAATCTTTTAAGGATATATTTTTGTAAATATTTTTCTTCCTTACAAATATTCTTAAAATTATTTTATGGAAGTATGTTTATTGAAATAAATTAAATGTGAAGATACTTTTATGTCACTTATATCATTCATTGAAAGGAATTGGAAAATAATCCATTTAAAACTTTTTATTATGAAATGTTATAACTCTTTTTACAAAAAGAAAAATATAAAGCTATATTTTAACATATATATATTAGATAAATATTCCAAAAATAAAAAAATTATATTGAATTTATCCCCATTTATAATATTACATTTTTTTTTCAAAATAAATACCCTCTTTTCGTTTATTCTGGGTATCTTTTCTTTTGAAATTAGTTTCTATTAAAAAAGCATTTATGTATCAATTTTTTTACATATAGGTTGTAATGATTTTTAAATTAGATTTATATTTAAATGGTGAATGACTAAATTATTTTATTCATGCTAACATCCTTATAAAGTTTTTATGATAGGATGATCCTTATATCTCTCTCTAATTAATTTTTTTAATTATTATATTCTTAAATGTATTATATTGCAAGTTGGCCATAATAGTTATTCAAATTATAAGGGTTCCTGTAAGTATTATCTAAAGATGATGTCCCAAAGCACCTAAATAAAATTTATACAATTAAAAATAATTTTTTATTGAAATAGCTTTATTCCAGAAGGTAATGCAATGATACTTAATTTTAATGGAAACGTTATTACCTTTTAGGGTAAAATTTATATTTTTAAGAAAATATTTTCCATGGTTTCTCATGTTTTCTAAAAAAGAATCATTTTTATGATGTTGATCTATGTATTTTATAATGAATATTATGAAAAAATGGTAGTAAATATTATTTCATGTGTAATTAAATGATTATTTGAGCTCATTGTTTATTAGGTTAAATGAAATCTATATGTTTAATGATATCATGGTTTTATAATATACTAAATATTTTCTATATTATTTTAAAATCCCTTACTGTGATTTATGTGGTAATCTCTAGTTTTAAAATGTTTTTAAAAGGTTTCATAGATTTTTAGACAGTGGAATATGTCAGGCAGAAAATCATAATAATTTCTCATGAAAGAAAACATATTTTATTTTAAATGATTTATAATGTGGAAAATGGATAATGAGATGAATTTTCAACGATTTATTAGATTGGTTTATAATAAAATATTTATGAACTAATTATGAAAAACACTAAACCTAAAAAGATCATAAAAATAAAAAATGTGAATTTCTTTATAAATATTTAATTTACACATTATGTATGGTTGAGACCATATAGTTACTACTTAGGAGAATGTTTAGATAACGTTACATGTTAGTAACATTCAGATAGGTATTGTTTAAAATTTTAAGATAAAATTATGAATGATTTTAAAATAATGTTATAATATTATATTATTTCTAAGGATACCCTTGGTTATGCTTAAGGTGTTATAGTATGAATGAAGGATGTCTTAGAGTAATAAATTTAAAACTTATTTAGATATTTTCTCTCTTTTTCTTATTAAGTTTTTTAGTTGTTTACTGAAATTTTATTTTATCAATGTAAAATATATGCCAAAATTTGTAAGGATTGAAAAAAACACAAAACACAATTCTTTACTTGAGTATTCACCTATAATGATGTTTTAAAAAACTATCTCATGTAACCTAGAAACATTTTCTAACATTCAACATAATGAAAAAATAGTTTATTATAGCTCTCAATCCTCTTATATTATTTAATATCATGATGAAACATTTTATAAATTTGAATATTTTTTAACAAAACAAACTTTCATATGTTACTCACTTTGATAAGTATCATATGATAATTTGTCATGTTTACATTGGATGATCTTAAAAAATGGATCCTAGTCCTCTATTTATCAGTAAAATGGGGTGAGCTTTGAGTAGTTTATATCTTTACGTTATTATCTGAATTTTTTGATTATCTAAGGCACTAAACCTTGTTCAAAAATCTCAATTTGAACTATATAACACCTATTACAGAAAACTCATTTCTGAGGCTATTTCTAAACGTTATGTTAAAAACCTAGGATTGTGTAAAATTTTTGATTATTTTTCAAGTCATTTACAATTGAGATCTAACGACTATTAGTGGATAGAAGAAACATATGAACATGTAATGATTTTGGGGGTATTATTATAACATATGGAATCCACTTATAATATCATTAATCCTCAAACTATGAAATTATGACTAAAATGAGGGGTGAACAATATTTCAATGGAATGAATTATTTTAGTAATTTTTCATAATTTTTGAATTTAAAATCATTATTGAATGGATTCATATCTCATATTTTAGAATCTAAGACATAATGAATAAGATGAAAAAGAATGAATGATGGTATAAGAAGGATGTAAAATAATGGATGTGCTTATGTTTTCAGAATTACGATGTATTTTTATTTTATCAATGACATTATTGTATATTATAAATTTTATAAAGATCGCAAAACACATATTGAATATTCAATTGTAGTTTTTTTCAAAATTTATAGACATATATTGATTGGAATCAATACTTCCTAAAAGTTATTAAGTGTAAAGGTGAATTTTGAATATGGTTATTACAAAAGAATTTCCATTTATAATGTTTTTTTATTAAGATATATTTAAAAAAATCGATAATCTAAAGGTCTAGAGATGACCCATCACATTTGGTAAGGCCACGTGGCATGAACCCATAATTGAAGGGTGATAAGGGTGAAGCGACTACCACTATCTTAAATGATGTCCTGGTTAGAATGACATTTTTTTACTTAAAATATTTTAGAGAAAATGATAAAGCTGATTTTGGGATACATGATATGGGATCAATAGTTCTTAGAATTTGGGGTTATTATTGATACTTTGGGAGACATTTATCATGTTTTGATAAATTTTGGGGTTATATGTATCCCATAAGATTAAAATTTAAAAAGGTATTTTAGGAAGAATGAAATTATATTTTTTGGATGTAATTTTATTGGTATTGATAACCATTAAAGTTCATATGATAATTGATGTGGATGAAATTATTGGTTATTATAATTTTGGAACATATTTTTTTGGTATAGATAACTGTGGAATTAAAAAGTGATTAGGTGATTAATTGAATAATATTGTTTTGAAAATAGATCACTATAAATATTTTTTGGGGGAACATTATATGATTGAGGTAAACAAAATATAATTAGATAAGTTGTGATTTTATTTGATGAATAATAGTTGAAATATATTTTGGAAAAAAATATTATTTTCATGTGAATTTATAGTTATTTTTTATTTAGGGAAATTATTATCATATTTTTGAAATTATATGATTAAGATATATAATTTTTTGTTATGAGACGTTAAGAGTGAAAAAGTGTATATTGAGATAAATGCTTAATTTAATATGGAATAATATGTGATCAAACAATTATATTCTTTTGGTTTAAATATTAGTAGGTAGATTTCTGATGTATTTTAGGGATGACCATTTATGGAATGGTTTATTTTGAACTTTGGGTTTTACTATTGAATCATGGATCTTATTGCACTATTTATTCGTATGAAGGTTTATTAGTTTTGGGATTTATCTTACCATATGATAATCATTTTGGTTTTTTTAATCTCAAAATATAAGAAGAATAAATTTTTATCATTTTTTGGATTATGCTATACACTATAAATTGATTTTGGTGCGTCATGTATGGAAAATTAATCAATAATACTAATAGTTTGAAGAAAATATGTGAATGTAGTGGAAATTTATTAAAGGATTAAATAATAATTATAAAGTAGGTATATTTCCTTGTGTTCTTATTCTACTAGGTAAAGGGTTTACTGAACTAAAGGAAAAATATCTTGAAAAACAAATTTTATCCAATACCATAATTTATTATTAATTAATGGTCCATTTCACACCTCCTTGATTTGTAGTTTTATGGCCATTAAATATTCAATGATCATTCACTTTGTTGTGATCAATGTTCTATCCTACTATCCATCATTATTTAGAAATTAATTTTTCCTCCATGTACATATTTTAACTTCACACAAATTTTCTTATATTTAAAATCCTAGTATGTGTTATTCACAATGACCTTATTTTTTCCAATTTCCTTTTTCCAAGAGGAAGTTTTATTGACACATTTGATGGTATGATATTTAAAAATAGTTATTTTCAAATATGGAATCCTTGATTACAAATTGTGAGTTCAAATTCCAATGATAAAATTTATTAATGGGGGGAGAATGTCATATATTGATATTTAAAAAATAAAACATAACTGATAACATATAAAACTGACAACACCGACCCTAAATGAACAATGAATAATTAATATTTAAAAGTTATAGTTTTAACAAAGAAATTAAATTGGAGGTTATGAATAGTATTAACTATATTGTGAAAATATATTAATGTTCTACTCAATACAGATTTATATATTAATTGTTATGAAATATGCACTACTTTTCTTAGCAAAGTCATTTCATTCATAAAAAAATATGTGTTCTTAATTTTTTTTGAGGGAATTTTTTTATTAATTTATGTAAAATAAATAAAATTTATTTGATAAAAGGGTTAATGATTTTTAATACATCAAGAAAAAAATAACTTATGATGTTTTTTTTTGAAAATTTTTAGAAAATTTTAATTTTTTAATAAATAACAAAAAATAATAATTTTTATTGAAAATTGTATTTTCTTCCAAATTATATAAAATTTTACATTATATTTTGTCTTAGTTTTAAAATTTATTTATTTAATTTTTATTAAAACCAATCCAATAAATTTTATTTTATTCATTCTATACTTGATTTTTTATAAAAATGTTTTTATTCTTAAAAAATATTTTTTCTAAAATATCATTTTATATTGTGGTTTATAGGTTTAATTTTAAACTAAATTCTAAAAATTATATGAATTGATTATTTTTAAAATTGATTCCATATTTTTAACTATAATAATTAATGTTAGTATATACTTTAAACTTATTTTTTGGGAAACATGAATTGTAACCATATTAAATTTTGATACAATGGTAATCATATAATAGGTTAATTAGGGTTAAAAATAATATGAGAAGAATGAAAATTTTCTAAAAAACATTATTTAATTTAATTTTATGATTATACTTATTACATAATAATACAAAATTATAAAATACAACATTTTTTTGCACTGATCTTTGATTTTTACCCTTATGATATTTTATTTAAAGAATAAAAAAAATTCAGTCTATTACTTTTAATATTTTTAATATTTTTTTTAAGATGGAAAAAATAACCTATTTTCTTATATAAATTATTATTATTAATATTTTATCATTTAAATTTATTTTAAATTTTTATTGATTATGTAACTAACTTAAATGCTTATACAGTGCTGAGAAAGTCCTTATATAGGGGGAAAAATAAATTGAATAAGTTTAAAAACAGTAAATGTAATATTATTAGTGTGATTTGTCATAACCCGACCTCGGGGCCCATTCCGTGACTACCCCAAGCCCGCCTTCCATAGGCCATGGGCTGGCGACTAGCACCAAGGCGTAAATCTCGGTAAAAAGGGAAGGCATTTCCTTTGTAATGTAAACAAGCACCACAGAGTAAGCAAGCGGAAAAAGTAAAGACTAAGTAAAAATTGGTACAACAGTAAGTGCGGAAACGTAAGTGGGCCACTATACAAACCCAAACTGAAAGTAAAGTAAAACTCGAAAGGGAAAATAGAAACTAAAAAGTAAAAGCCGCTACACCGAGCTGTCTACTGGAAATCCCACCTGAAGTGTGGGTACAGATAGCTCCACTGCTCCTCGGGTCCTGCCGCCCGCTCCGAGTACGTCTCGCCCAATGGTCCACCTCCAGGTACCGTCCTTCTCTGCATGCCTCAACCACAATCAACGTTGTCCGTCATCTGCAACCAACACAAAGTAGTGCGGACATAGCCCGTGCAGGTGTGAGTATAAGCTACTCAGTAGGGACCCCGAGACCCCCAAAGGTCTCCCAAAATCCACAAAGGATAAACCACAAAGGAAAGATACAATCGTGAAGTAAAAACCGTCACTTCTTAGGTATATGCCCATACATATACCTAAGTCATCAATTCCAAAATGCTCCAACCTCCGAGCCCAAGTACAACCCAGTCCACACAGGAAAGTATATGTATTCCACACAGGAAAGAAAAACGTAATCCACACAGGATAGCAGAACACAATCCACACAGGAAAGCAAACAGGATTCAGCTCACACAGGTATACTTCTTCGAAAGACGATAGAGATGATCACTGATCCATCTAAGTCGTCGGACCCATAAAGGATCGATAGGTACTAACCCCCGAAATGACCCACACAGGATCAGACCTACACAGGATCTGTAGGCGCTGGCTCACACAGAACCGATGAGCGCTGACCCACACAGGATCACACCCACATAGGATCGGTATCACTGATCCACACAGGATCGCTGAGTGCTGTAGTCATCGTCGAACCCACTGAGGATCTCTGCATAGTCGTTGTCGCAGTCACAGTAGCAGTCGCAGCCAACACTAGGGTTCCCGCACACAGCAAGCTCGTTCGGGAGGGTCCGCCCCACGAGCCGAGAGGCTAATACATCAACTGACACATAGTCCAGAGTTGATGTATCCAAAAGTTCCGTATCCTCAACAGGAACTCAACGTCGTAGACGGCGCGTCAATCGGATGCCCGGTCTGAGAGTTATTGGCTTTTTCGTCCCAGGGGCCCGGTTGGTTTTTAAGGGAAAACCAACCCAACCGTACTCCACCTGCATCCAAACCTCGGGCGGAATAATCCAAAAGATCTGTCTCACTAAGAGGAATTCAACAAAGTCGATGGTACGTCAATCGGACGTCCGAAGCTCAAGATATGAGCGTTTCCGCTCCGAGGGCCCGGTTGGTTTCGTGTACGAACCAACCCGGCCGAAACCAAATTATTTTGAAACCTTGAGTGCAATATACCGAAACGACCGTCTCGATTCAAGGATCGCATCGCAACTGACGGTGCGTCGATCAGAGGTCTGTAGCCCAAGTTATGGGCAAAAGACCGAAAAGGTCTGGAAACGGGGGTTTCGGGCCCTGACCGACCCAGGCCGAGACCCCTCGGTCGGTCCGAACCGGGTCGACCCACCCCGGGTCCAGGTCGGCCTGCCCTGGCGCAGCCCGACGGCCTGGTCTGGCGACCCGCGTGCTGGGCGCGCTGGTCGGCTGGTCGTCCAAAACGGCCGAGCCGTTTTGGCTCGCGCGCGGGGGGGGGGGGGGGGGGGGGGGCGCTGCTTCCCTGGTTTTCTGTAACCGCGGACCCTTAATTGGGGCTGAAATGATGTCCGTCCAAGGGAATTAATTCCCCCGGCTCCTCCCTGTCCGGTCGGCCTGACCTGGCCGGCCGGTTCCTGCTCAACGGGACTGGCGATGGCCGGTCCCCTTCCAACTCCGAAGTCAGCGGCCCGGTCCGGCCGCCGGTCACCTTGCTATGCAGCAGCCCGGAACCGGCCGCGGACCTTGTCTTCCGGCGCGGCGCGACGGCACCATGCCCCTCCGCCGCAGCCCTAGTACCAGCCGCGGTATTTTCGGGTGTCTCTGACGCGGTGCGATGGCGTCGCGTCCTTGTATTAATTCGTGGCGCCGCGCGACGGCGCCGCGTATTTTTTGCCGCATAAACCCGCGCGGTGCGACGGCACCGAACTACTTCCATATTGAACCAAAAGAATCCAACAAGAATAATAAGGATGTGGGTCGGCCGTGTTTGTGCAGTCCGTCCCCCCTCACGTTAATCGATAGCTATTGGTTAAAATTTCACGAAGAAATTCATGGATGTAAACACGAACAAATTAATTAATTACAATCCCCTACCTCGGTTTCAAGAACGGTTCTCGTCAACTAGCTGCGGAAAACGAGCGCCACGGAGGTCGGGCGTCGCGGAAAACGAACGTCGATTCCTTTGTCGTCGAGGTGCGTCCAAAGAGTAAACGTCGTTGGAGAAGTTCTCCACGTTCTTCGGCAGAGATGTTCTTCGTTGAAGAACGGTGTTCTTCGTCGGAGTCTGAGGTGTTCTTCACGTTCTTCGTCGAAGATGTTCTTCGTTGGAGATGAAGAAGATCTTCACGCTTCCCAAAACCTCTCCCGTGGCATAAAATCTAACATTAATAAAATAATCCCAAGTCTTAATTTATTAACACAACTTAACCTTTTGAATTTCAAGAGTTTGAAATTCAATTAACCACACTTAACTCACCTCATTAAATTACACAAGTTATCTTAATTTATGGTGTGTTGATAGGAGTTGAAGAATATGAAGGGGTGGGGTTCGTGTGGGCCCCACCACCCTCATAACCTCCCAAGGGAGGTTGGGTAGTTTCCCAACTTCCACCCATAGCCTTAAAACACAAAAAGGAAAAATAAAAATTGTAGAATAAAAAATAAATTAAATTCCACAATTTTTATCATCCACACCCGTGATAACGAAACTCCGGAACAGGAGTTCCTAAGAAATTACCGGCGCTGCGGTTCCATAAGTGCCCTCGGAATTCGATTCCGGGCAATGGTTCAAAAGTTATAAATTCCCGCTCGTTCGTTCACTGAACGTACCCGAGCTAAACTTCGGATAGAAATTTCGGGCACACCCGGCCTTGGAATAAAGTGTCGTCTGAAACTGTGTTCTTGTAAAAACCAAAAAAAATTAAGAAAAAATTTCCCTTCAATTTTACGGGTCTTTACATTACTCCCACCTCAGTACTTTACGTCCCCGTAAAGATACATCGAAAACTAGGGAAACAAATGTGGGTACTGAGCACACATCTGAGCCTCCCACTCCCAAGTGCTCTCCTAGAGGTTCCCGTGCTGCCATCTGATGCGCACTAGAGGAATCGACCGTCCACGCAGGACTCGCTCCTGTCGATCCTCGATCTCCACTGGGACCTCCGTAAAAGTCACCCCATCATCAATGTTTAGCTCTCCAAGGTCAATGATGTGCGTCGGGTCATGCACGTATCTCCACAGCTGAGATACATGGAAGACGTCGTGCACCCGGTGCAACTGAGGTGGTATAGCCAGGTGATAATCCACCTCGCCAATCCCGCTGAGGACCTGGAACGGTCTGATGAAGCGTGGAGACAACTTGCCGCCTCGGGAAAATCTCCGTAATCCACATAGAGGTGAGACACGCAAAAAGACGTGGTCACCATCCTCGAACTCTAGTGGCCTCCGCCTCCAGTCGGCATAAGACTTTTGTCGGCTCTGAGCTGTCCTCATCCGCTCCTGGATGACCTGGACCTTCTCTGTCATGGCCTGGACCATCTCCGGTCCCACAAGTGCTGACTCCCCAGGGTTTGTCCAGCACAAAGGAGATCTACAAGGTCGGTCGTACAACGCCTGGTATGGTGCCATCCCGATGGTGGAGTGGTAACTGTTGTTGTACGCGAACTCCACCAAGGGTAGGTGGTCCTCCCAGCTGCGACCAAAGTCAAGGATGCATGCACGGAGCATGTCCTCGAGAGTCTGAATGGTCATCTTCGTCTGACCATCCGTCTGAGGGTGAAAGGCTGTGCTCAGACGTTGTTGTGTCCCGAACGCCTCCTATAATCCCTTCCATAGCCAGGAAGTAAAGCGAGCATCTCGATCGGAGACGATAGAATATGGCACACCATGAAGCCGTACAATCTCCTGAACGTAATGTCGTCCCAAGCTCTACACTGAGCCCTGCTCTCTGATGGGTAATAAGTGAGCCAACTTGATGAGTCGGTCGACAATCACCCAAATGGAGTCGTGACCTCTGGAAGTGCGTGGAAGTCTAGTCATGAAGTCCATAGATATTCTGTCACACTTCCACTTCGGAACCTCCAAGGGTTGTACCAAGCCTGCTGGTACCTGGTGCTCAGTCTTCACCTGCTGGCAGGTGAGGCATTGAGAAACGATCTCTGCCACAGCCTTCTTCATGCCCGACCACCAGTGCTGTCGTCTGAGATCCTGGTACATCTTCGCCACTCCAGGATGTACCGACAAAGGATAAGTGTGAAACTCTCTTAGCACCTCCTCCCATAAAGCAACTGGTACCAATGTACGTCCTCTGAAAAGGACGTCGTGCTCTGCTCCAAAGGAGAAACCATCAGGTGCATGTCCTAAGGATATCTGTGCACACCGCGTCTCACAGTCAGCGACCCCTCGCTATGCCTCTCTGACCCACAGCAGTAGTGGAGGAGTGACTGTGAGAGACTGAAAAAAGGCTGCTTTATCTCTATCCACAAAGGATATCTGCAAAGCAGCTAGCTGCTCTGTTGCCTCCTCAAGTAGCTGAATGCCCGTCCTATTGCTGAGAGCATCGGGTACCACGTTCCCCTTCCCAGGAGTATAGACTATCTCAAAGTCATAGTCCTAGAGGAACTCGATCCATCGCCGCTGTCTCAGGGTCAGGTCCTTCTGCGAGAAGATGTACCTGAGACTCTGGTGCTCAGAAAAGACTATAAAGCGCTCGGCCATCAGATAGTGTCGCCACGTCTTCAGGGCGAAGACCACTGATGCTAACTCCAGGTCATGGGTAGCGTAGTTCGGCTCATGCGGCCTCAACTGACGTGATCCATAGGAAATAACTGCCCACTCCTTCATTAGGACACATTCGAGTATGGTCCCTGATGCATCACAATAGACTATGTACCCTACCCCCTCCTCAGGCAACCTCAAGATAGGTGCGCTGGCCAATCTCTGTCTCAGCTCCTGGAAGCTCTGCTGACATCTGTCTGACCACACAAAGGGTTTCCCCTTCTTCTTCAAAGCTGAGAGTGGTGTCGCAACTCTGGATATGTCAGGCACAAATCTTCGATAGTATCCAGCTAGTCCCAAGAAACTCCGCACCTCCGTCATGCTCCTGGGTGGCTCCCAAGATAACACTGCCTCGATCTTCGTAGGATCCACTACAAATCCCGCCTCAGAGATGACGTGTACCAAGAAGTGGACCTCACGTATCCAGAATTTACACTTCGAGAGATTTCCATAAATCTGGTTCTCTCAGAGTGTGTCTAGTACAACCCGTAAGTGGTAGGCATGCTCCTCCTCAGTCATCAAGTAAATCAAAATGTCGTCGATGAAGACCACGACAAATCGATTGAGGTATGGCTGAAAGATCCTGTTCATGAGGGCCATGAATACTGATGGAGCATTGGTTATTCCAAATGGCATAACCAAGAACTCATTGTGGCCATACCGACATCTGAAGGCCATCTTCTATATGTCCTCATCTCGAACTCTCAGCTGATGATAGCCTGACCTGAGGTCTATCTTCGAGAACCACCGTGCTCCCTTGATCTGATCGAAGAGGTCATCAATCCTCGGTAGCAGATACTTGTTCCTCACTTTCACCTGGTTCAGGCGACGATAGTCGTCACAAAGTCAAAAGCTCCCGCCCGCCTTCTTGGAAAACAAAATCAGGGAAGCCCAGGGTGAAACACTGGGTCGGATGAACCCCTTGCCCTGCAAGTCCTCCAACTGTAACCGTAGCTCTCGAAGCTTAGCGGGGGCCATCCGATATGCTGGAGTCGATATCGGGGCTGTCCCGGGGTACAGGTCAATATAAAAGTCAACCTCTCTACGAGAAGGTAAACCTGGAACGTCATCGGGAAAAACGTCCGCAAACTGATCCAGCACTGCAGGAAAACCAGGACTCTGCACGTCAACTGCTCCTAGGACGAGGCTAGCCAACTGATGAATGATGGGCTGTCCTCTCCTCTGCGAGAGTCTATCCTATGCTGCAAAGGCTCCCTTCTCGCCGTTGAAGGTGAACCTGCTCCCGTCAGTGCGTACACATCGCACCTTGCGCCTAAAACAGTCAATTTGTGCATGGACCGTAGACAACCAATCCATTCCCAAGATGACGTCGTAAAGCCTCGACACCACTACAAGAAGATCCCAGCCAAAGATCTCGCCTCCAAGAGTAAGCTCACACTGCCAGCACCAGTGCGTAATCATCGAGTCTGCTCCCATAGGAGTCTCTAGCTGTAAGGATCGAGCCAACGACTCTGTCAGAATTTCCGATCTCCGAACAAGGGCAGCGGCTATGAAAGAGTGACTTGATCATGTGTCTATAAGTACTACAGCAAGGGTGGAATAAACATAGATAGTACCTCGAATCATCTCGGGCATTCCGTGGTCGTAGGCCTCTGCTGCCTGGAGCTGTGCCTGCCTCTTCCCGCCAGCTCCTTGTGGTCGGGGTAGACCTCCTGGTGGTGGTGGTGGTAAAGCCTTAAAGCATCGCCCACCACCTGCTGCTCGGCCAGCTCCTCTGCCTCGTCCGGCTGCTGCCTGCGGACCGCCACGGTCGACCCTCTGCCTCTCCCTCGGTGGTCCCTCAACCATCTGCTGCTCCTCAGCATGGCGGGTCGGGTAGTCACGAGCCATGTGGCCCTGCCCGCCACACGAGTAGCAATGTCTGCCTCTCGAAAGACTGACTCCGCGCTTTGTGCCCCGCACTGCTAAGCCAGTGTCCTGAGGTCGTCTGCTTGAGGGTCTGGTATGCATGGACCCATGATTCATCTTTCGACTGCCTGCTACAGAATACTTTGCTATGTCCCGCCCTGCGGTGGGTCTCGGCGCTTGTGTAGACTTAGCAAGAAAGCTCTCGATCAAAAGGGCCCGCTCCAGTACTCCTGTCTGAGTCGGAATGCTGAGGGAGATCAGCGATGCCCTAATCTCGTGCCTCAATCCCTGCTCAAAGTTTCGGGCCCGGAAGAATGGGTCTCGTACCATGTCTGTAGAGTAGCGCGAGAGATCGGTAAATCTCGCTGAGTACTGGGCGACCGTCATGCTGCCCTGCCGCAGCTGAAGAAGCTCCTGGATGCGCACCGTACGGAGGGTGGCTGGGAAAAACTCTGAGTGGAAGAGGCTCTCAAAGTCTGTCCAAAGTAGAGATTCCTCATCATGCACCTGAAGCATCAAGCTCCACCATCGGCCCACTGCCGCGTGCAGTAGGCTCGCTGTGAGGATCACCATGAGGTCTGCTGGTGTCCTCACTAACCGAAAAACTCATACCACTGCCTCCAGCCAGTCCTCGGCTGCCTGGGGGTCCGTCTCCCCACGAAAATTGGGTGGTCGCTGGCACTGGAACTCATGCAGTGCACTAAGGCGATGTGCATCTTCAGCAGCTGGGGCTGGAAGCATCGGTGGCTCGGCGGGTAGGGCTACCGCCGGTGCCACTGCTGACAAAGGGCCCTGCACCGAGGCCTCGTCGCTCGGTGGGCTGTCGTCACGCTCGACTCTCAGAACCCTAGTTGGCTGCCATCATGGGGCCATCCTGAAAAGGAAACAGGTGCGCCACGGTCAAAACAGTATACCTGGTGAGCTGATACAAAGTATTCACAATGAAAACTTGAAATACACATGCAATCAATGTTTTCGTGAATTAAGTCGGAAATTAGAAGTCAGGGTCCTAGTGTACGGATACGTCGGCCGCCGCACCAACACTGGACTCCCGGGACTGATAACCACACCCAATACGCTAAACACTATTGCTTCACATAGAAAAAAGATTAGAGTCCCAAGTTATATGGTAGAACCGAACTGCTCTGATACCAATTTGTCACGACCCGTCCTCGGGGCCCGTGCCATGACTACCCCAAGCCCGCCTTCCATAGGCCAGGGGCTGGCGACTAGCACCAAGGCGTAAATCCCGGTAAAAAGGGAAGGCATTGCCTTTGTAAATTAAACAAGCACCACAGAGTAATCAAGCGGAAAAAGTAAACACTAAGTAAAAACTAGTACAACAGTAAGTGCGGAAAAGTAAGTGGGCCAGTATACAAACCCAAACTGAAAGTAAAGTACAACTCAAAAGGGAAAACCACAACTGAAAAGTAAAAGCCTCTACGGCGAGCTGTCCACTAGAAATCCCACCTTAAGGGTTGGTATGGATAGCTCCACTGCTCCTTGGGTCCCGCCGTCCGCTTCGAGTATGTCCCGCCCAGTGGTCCACCTCCAGGTACCGTCCTGCTCTGCAAGCCTCAACCACGATCAACATTGTCTGTCATCTGCAACCAACACAACGTAGTGCGGGCATAGCCCGTGCAGGGGTGAGTATAATCTACTCAGTAGGGACCCCGAGACCCCCGAAAGTCTCCCAAAATCCACAAAGGATAAAACACAAAGGAAAGATACAATCACGAAGTAAAAATCGACACTACTTAGGTATATGCCCATACATATACCTAAGTCATCAATTCCAAAACGCTCCAACCTCCGAGCCCAAGTACAACCCAGTCCACAGAGGAAAGTATACATATTCCACACATGAAATCAACACGTAATCCACACAGGATAGCACAACACAATCCACACAGGAAAGAAAATAGGATTGAGCTCACACAGGTATACTTCTTCGAAAGACGATAGAGATGATCACTGACATATCTATGTCATCGGACCCACAAAGGATCGATAGGTACTGACCCCCGCAGTGACCCACACAGGATCAGACCCACACAGGATCTGTAGGCGCTGGATCACACAAAACCGCTGAGCGCTGACCCACACAGGATCGGTAGCACTGATCCACACAGGATCGCTGAGTGATGTATTCGTCGTCGTCGAATCCACTGAGGATCTCTGCATAGTCATCGTCGCGGTCACAGTAGCAGTCGCAGCCAGCACTAGGGTTCCCGCACACAGCAAGCTCGTTCGGGAGGGTCCGCCCCACAAGCCGAGAGGCTGATACATCAACTGAACCATAGTCCAGAGTTTATGTATCCAAAAGTTCCGTATCATCAATAGGAACTCAACGTCGCAAACGACGCGTCAATCGGATGCCCGGTCTGAGAGTTATTGGCTTTTTCGTCCTAGGGGCCCGGTTGGTTTTTATGGAAAACCCAACCCGACCATACTCCACCTGTGTCCAAACCTTGGGTAGAGTAATCCAAAAGATCATTCTCATTAAGAGGAATTCAACAAAGTTGAAGGCACATCAATCGGACGTCCGAAGCTCAAGATATGAGCGTTTCCGCTCCGAGGGCCCGGTTGGTTTCGTGTACGAACCAATCCGGCCGAACCCAAAGTATTCCTAAACCTTGAGTGCGATATACTGAAACGACCGTCGTGATTCAAGGATCACATTGCAACTGATGCTGTGTCGATCAGAGGTTTGTAGCCCATGTTATGGGCAAAAGACCGAAAAGGTCTGGAAACTGGGGTTTCGGGCCCGGACCGACCCGGCCCAAGACCCCCTGGTCGGTCCAAACCGGGTCGACCCGCCCCAGGTCCGGGTCGGCCCGGCCTAGCGCGGCCCGACCCAGATGAGCGCGGCCCGACCCGGCCGGCATGGCGCGACCCTGCGACCCGCGCGCTGGGCGCGCAGGTCGGCTGCTCGGCCAAAACGGCCGAGCCGTTTTGGCTCGCTTGTGGGGGGGAGGGGGGGGGGGGGGGGGGGCGCTGCCCCCCCGGTTTTCTGTATCTACGGCCCCTTAATTGGGGCCAAAATGATGTCCGGAAGGGGGAATTAATTCCCCCGACTCCTCCCTCTCCGGTCGGCCCGACCTGGCCGGCCGGTTCCTGCTCAACGGGACCGGCGATGGCCGGTCCCCTTCCAGCTCCGACGCCAGCGGCCCGGTCCGGCCGCCTGTCACCTTGCTCCACCGCGGCCTGGAACCGGCCACGGCCCTTGTCGTCTGGTGCGGCGCGACGGCGCCACGCCCCTCCTCCGCGGCCCCGGTATCGGCCGTGGTATTTTCGGGTGTCCTTGACGCGGCGCGATGGCGTCGCGTCCTTGTATTAATTCGTGGCGCGGCGCGACGGTGCCGCGTATTTCTTTCCGCATAAACCCGCGATGTGCGACGACACCACGCCACTTCCATATCGAACCAAAAGAATCAAACAAGAATAATAAAGAGGTGGGTCAGCCGTGTTTGTGCGGTTCGGCCCCCCTCACGTTAAACAATAGCAGTTGGTTAAAATTTCATGAAGAAATTCAGGGATGTAAACACAAACAAATTAATTAATTACAATCCCCTACCTCGGTTTCAAGAATGGTTCTTGTCAACGAGCTGTGGAAAATGAGCATCGTGGAGGTCGGACGTCGCGGAAAACGAACGTTGATTCTGTTGTCGTCGAGGTGCGTCCGAAGAGGAAACGTTGTTGGAGAAGTTCTCTGCGTTCTTCGGCAGAGATGTTCTTCGTTGAAGAACGATGTTCTTCGTCGGAGTCCGAGGTGTTCTTCACGTTCTTCATTGAAGATGTTCTTCGTTGGAGATGAAGAAGATCTTCACGCTTCCCAAAACCTCTCCCGTAGCATAAACTCTAACATTAATAAAATAATCCCAAGTCTTAATTTATTAACACAACTTAACCTTTTGAATTTCAAGAGTTTGAAAATCAATTAACCACACTTAACTCATCTCATTAAATTACACAAGTTATCTTAATTTATTGTGAGTTGAGAGGAGTTGAAGAATATGAAGGGGTGGGGTTCGTGTGGGCCCCAACACCCTCATAACCTCCCAAGGGAAGTTGGGTAGTTTCCCAACTTCCACCCATAGCCTTAAAGCACAAAAAGGAAAAATAAAAATTGTAGAATAAAAAATAAATTAACTTCCACAATTTTTATCATCCACACCCGTGATAACGCAACTTCGGAACACGATTTCCTAAGCAATTACCAGCACTGCGGTTCCATCGGTGCCCTCGGAATTCGATTCCAGGCACCGGTTAAAAAGTTAGAAATTCCCGCTCGTTCGTTCACTGAACGTACCTGAGCTAAACTTCAGATAGAAATTTCGGGCACACCAGGCCTCAGAATCAAGTGCCGTCTGAAACTGCGTTCTTGTAAAAACCCAAAGAAAATTAAGAAAAAATTTCCCTTGAATTTTACGGGTATTTACATGATTAATAGTATCCCATGAATTTTATAGATCAATGTAAAATATTAGAGACATTATAAGGGAGTATATTATAATTCCACTACTATATTTATGCCTTTAAAGTAAAATAAGTGGAGAGTGTAAAAAATTACATTAATGATATTTTTTGTTAAATATGATTCTTTAAAATTATTTTCAAGTCATAAAAATATTATAATAGAAAAATTATGACGATAAATGGTCTAAAATATTATCAATTTCAATTTTTTGGAAAATTTTCTCTTTATAAGTAAAATTTTAACCATTTAATACTGAAAATTTACCCTGGTTAATGTTAAAAGTAGTTGACCAATAGGGTTAAAACAATAGATAAGGATTAAAATGATATCTAAAAATATAAAAAATTGAATTGGTCATTATATTAATACCATATATTCTTTATATTCTAATTAATTTTATTTTGGTAACATTTTACTGGAGTTATGAACTTATTAAATTATAATATTCTTTGTTTTTTCAAAAATGACATTAACGGTATTTTATAATAACTTATATTTTATTAAATAATTTTAAATATCAAAAAAAAACACATATTCTTATATGTGAATTATATATAGTTTTAAATATCATAAATGGTCTATTTATGTGTCACATATTCTTTTATAATAACTTCCTTGACTTCTAAAAAGTGAAAACCATTAATATCACACCAATTATCAAAATATTTAACAGGGGTAAAACAAAAAGATATGGGACCAAAAATGTCATTAACATATAAAAAAATAATTTTATCATATTATTTTGATTCATACTCATACTATAATATATTTATAAAAAATTTAATCCATTTATCATTGAAAATTAATATATATTAATTTAATACTTAAAGTAACTCCAAAAGTACCTCACCCCTCATTTATAAAAGATAACCCCTCTACCATTTTTTAAACAAGTCAATATCAATTTTCTTCATATAATACCAAAAAAAATCCATTAAAAATACCAAAATAAATTCTAGTTGTCTTGTTTTGGGAATAATATCGACCCTAAGGGGGACTAAGGTGTAAAGAAGGAGCTTGTTTGAAGAAAGGTATATATTTTAGCTGAATGTTTTAGTTTTATTTTTTCTTTTACCATAATAAAATATTATGAAAAAAGATGAAATAATATTTCCAATATATTAAATATAATAATATTATTTTATTTTAATTAATTAACCCATATACATCTCTTCTTTCTTCAAATTTGAAATGAAATCTCTTTTAATGTATACAGTAGACCACCGCTTCACGAACCAATATAATACATCTTCCATCGCCACTACTCATGGATTGTTATAATGACTGATTTAACACACACATATATATATATATATATATATATATATTGTTCATTACATTAATATCATTCAATAATTATAATATTTCATCTATTTTTGGACCATTCTATCCATTGAAAAAATCACAACATCATTCATTCATTCATTCATGTGGATTTTCTCCACCATGAAGTGATGTAGTTCATTTTTTCATAATAAAATCAAATGGACACTATATATAAGATTATTTAAATAAATTATATTACATTTATGATATAATCATATTAATTGAAATATAATACAATTCTTATCTACTTTCCATATTTTTATTTGAAAAATGGAAATGTTACTCAAGCCTACGTACGACCTTCCATCTCCATGATTGTAACATATTTCATTTTTCATAACCATATTTCATTGTTGGTCTTAAAAGTATAATTTATATGAAAGAAATGATAAATATTTCATGATTATTCTCTAAGATATTATGTAATAATGTCCACTCAAACCATATTCATCCTATAGAATTTATTTTGGATATATGAGCTGAATAACATCAAAATGTATAATGTGAACATAATTGATTAGGTAATTAAATGTTACATGGTAATAAATATAATTAAATGAATAATAACTATGAAAAATATTATTAATAAAGTAAATAATTAACATAAGTTTATTATTTGGGAAAATAATTAATATACATGAGGTAAGGGACACTATATCATAAAAAATATTATTTGTGTTTTTAAATATTTGAGCTTATAAATATTTTTATTCCATATCTGTAGTATTAAAATAATTTTATATCAGTATTTTAATGGAAATAGTTAACTTATAAAGTATATTTTTTAACTTTTTATTTTATTTCATATGTTTTTAAGAGGAAACTTTTATAATATTTTTTATAAAATGTATTTACATTCATTAAAAAATAAAAAAGTAATGTTTTATTTTGATGTATATGATTTCGAAAACATTCTCTCCATGTTTTCAATGAAGAAGACCCATCATTTCCTCTATTCTAGGTATTTTAGTTTTAGAAATAGGTTTTTATAATAATAGATATTTTAATATCTATAATTGTTTTCATATAAGTACAAAAAGGTATTTCATGGGGGTTGGTGGTGGTAGGGTTTCCTCTCTTTCATCGAGAGAGTAGGTGGTGGTATGGTTGAGCCCCTGCTCCCCCTCCCCCGACAGGAGGAAGGGATGGTTCTTCTATGACCCCTCTCACCTCTCGATTCTCCTTTTCCCCTTTCACCGACCCTCAACTTCTCCCCATATTCCCTGAGTGTGATGTGTACCCTAAAGTTAATTTGTGAACCAATGGCCTTTCTTATCTCCCGATTTCTTTTGGGGAGTTCTTGCATGCTTCTTCACTATTGGAGTTCAAGTTGGTGGTTCTTTTGGGAAAGCCTCTTCCTTCAGTTTAAAACATTGACATGTACGTCTTTGAATTATGGGGTTTTCTTGATCGAGTGGTTGTAGGCCTTCCATATTAGTAGCATTTTATGATTTAGTTTCCATATGAAGTCGATCTTGTTTCGTCTTGGCCGAATGATCAGTGATCCTTTTCTGGTTGTCTTTTCTTTATATTTTTTTGGTCTCTCAACATTTATCTAAATAAAGACACCCAGTGCTACAATTTAGATTACTCTACTTGGGCTTCCTCTTCCGTTCCAGAATCCTGTGATTCTAATGATAGTTGGAAACATGTTGGGCAGATACCTATGTTCGGATACCTGCACTAGTACTCTGTGTGATCCCATATATCCACAAATTTTTATTGAGGTGGATGTATCAATGGATCTATTGGAACTCATTTGCATTGAGAGAAAATGTGATCTCCACTAGAAGCAGAAGGTTTTCTATGATTCATGGGTTGGATTTTTCTCATCTTTTTAGTGGATTGGCCTTGAATCCTACGAATGCTGGAATTGGTTGAAAGTTGTTCCTACTGTAAATTTCTAAGTCAACCAACCTGATTCAACTATTCTGGCTTGTACAACATCTCATTAGGAAGAGGTCTAAGAAGCGATTGAGTCATGTTTAGTTGGTGGTGAGGGCAAGTGAAAAACATTGAATGTTATGGATAGTCATGGTGTATCCATAGTCACATAGGTTGTCTTGGGACAAGGTGGCTATACTACTAGAAAATAGATTGGGTATGTTTTCTTACGTGATGCTATGAAACAAGCACTGGTCTTACCTCCCAAGCCGATGGTGAATGATATTTTTGATAGGATTAAAAGAGACATGAAGGACTTGAATCAGTGAATAGTTGTTGTGGTATGTGATGATGAGTTAGGATTTATTACTACTCATGAGGAGGCATGGGGTGCACATGTGGTCACTTCGTTGGAGGGTCCTCAGGGTGGAAGAAAACGTGAAATAGGGTCCCAAATGGTGGTTAATGGGGGTCCCTTAGTTCCCCTAGGTTCTTCACATGTTAAGGTGGTGTGCTTAGGGAGGGTCATTTCATGCCTCAGGACAAGTCCCCAAATGGAGGTGGTAACCTTGGAGTTGGGAAATCAATTTGAACATCTTCCTAATGAGGATTCGGTTCAGTATTCTGACGTTGAACCGATTATAACCTCCATAGAATGACAATAAGGTTACCGAGAAAAAAATCAGGTGAAGACCGTTCTTCAAGGGAAACATAGGTTGCTCAATGTGACATGATTTCTAGGATGAGGAGAAGTAGAAGTCGTAAAGCCATTCGAAAGGAGAAAAGGGAATATTCCATTTTTCCTCTTCCAATGGAGACACATTCAACAAAGAAACTAAAATAGGAGAAGATGTAAAATGATAGTCAACCTCCATTCAAGGACACTGATGGTGATATGATGGACCATTCCCATGAATTTCTTATGAGTTTAGAAGAGAAAGAACTTAAACAAGTGCTTTCACTCAACGCTACAGAAGAAGAAGCTTCCATGACAATGGGGTGACCTTTTTGGATGAATATCAATGAGGAGAAGTACTCCTAGATCGACAGATAGGACCAAATTCTTTTTGGGGGTTTCAATATTGGTATGCTCAGCCTTTAAGAGTACATATATGTTTCAGATGAGCTGGTGTTTCAGTTCAAAGATCACTTAATGGATAAACCAAACACCCAGGTAAGTAAAATTTTATTGAAACTTTTTAGAGAGAAAAAACCTTGTAGTCTTAATCATCACTTTAATGGTAATTCTATCTCACTTTGTGGTTTACCTCTGGGTTTCTCAATTTTTTCTTAAAATTGATTGAAAAATAAAAATTAACTTCTCAAAAATATAATTATATTTGAATTTGACTATAATGGTAATTCAAAATATAAGGGTCATAACAAGGGTATTATATATATGGTGTCCCAAGGTACCTACATCACATTTATTTTCTTACTAACAAGTTTTCATGGAAATCATTGACTTTCAAAAGGTAATCTAATTATAGTTTTTAACAAGAATGATTATTCCCTTTTAGGGTAAAAAATAATGTTCTTATAAAAATGTATTTTTTGGATTCTCATGTTTTCTACAAAACCACCATGATTATGATTTTTCCATTATTTTTTCACATAAGGTGTTTAATGAAAAACTATGGGTGGTAAACTTGATTTCATGTACAAGTAAATGATTGTTTGATCTCAAATATAATTTTGTTAAAGAGTAACACTCTATTTTATGACCTGATGGGTTTAAAATAGATTAGAAAATTATTTTATTTATCTCCCTTACTGATATTTTTTTATTCATCATAGGTTTCAATTTTTTTCAAAGGTTTAATGATAAAATGGATCAAGGAATAAGTCAAGTTAAAAATCATAATTTTTTATCAAGAAAGAAAATGTGTTTTATTTTAAATATTTTATATAGTATAAAAAATGGATACTAAGGATATGTTTCCAACTTTTTGTGTAATTGTTTATTATTTAAGAGTTGTGACCTTATTCTATATAACTCTAAATGATAAAAGATTCTCATAATGAAGAAAAGTTAATTATTTTAAAAATATGCAATTTACGAATTATTTATGGTTGCATTAATATACATAAGAACTTATGCCATCCCTTGGGGATTAGGAATACCCTTTGGGCCCTATCACAGACCATCTTTGGCATTCAATGGAGGGATGAATTAGGTTTTTCTATGAGAAATTATACCAAAGATTGGTTTATAAGTATACCTAGGTTCTTAAGGTATCACTTGTCATTTGGGATGTCTAGTAGTTGAGAGATAGGATTTTTGGAGATCAAGAGTTACGTCATGGGTTGGTTATAATTACCACACCTCGTGGAAAGACAAATTTACTTTGGGATATTGGTATTTAAAATTTTAATTTGATTTTCAATATTACTATTTCTATGGATCATTATTTTTGAATGGATTTCCATATTATATATTTGGTTGATTTACACATTTCTTAAATATATTTTCAAAATATGGGCTAAATGGGTAGTTGAACAGAAGGCATAAGTATCTCACATAACATGAAAACCCATGTAGATCCCTTGAGGATGGTTCCAAGAGAGTCTCTTTGGTAGTTTCAGGACTAGAACATAGTGCATAAAACCATGTTTTGTAGTTATATATAACCATTATCTCATTTAGAATTTTATTTGGGGTTCTTTTGGATTGTCTAATTTTTGACTTAGTATGTTAATATGATATTTTTTAAAATTTTGAATATTTTTTTAAATGAAATAAGGCTTCAAATGTTGAATGCAAGTCTTGAAATAATTAATGAATATTTTCTCTAAGATTAATTATTATTTTCTGTTTTAAAATTCATGATGTGATTTAAAATTGTAATTTTGGTGGAGTTCTTTCTTAAAAGAGAATAGAACTGTAAATAATGTTTAAGAGAAATTATTTTTATTTGTTTAAATATTTTATTTAAAATAATTTGAAATGGTTGTCTGTTTATTTTTTGTATTCATTTGACATGTGACTGTGATTTATATTCTTGATTTGTTGTTTTTAATGTGATTTTTTTTATTTCAATGTTTTGATTTGTGATTAAATTATGCAAAGAGTTCTGAAATTTTTAATAATGAATTTTATTAAAAAATAAAAAATTAGGAAGTTAGGATTTCATATTCTTTTAAAGTGAATTTTTTAGTTTTAATATCATGATGAATTTGGAAGTCTTTTGGGATTCGGTTTCATTTTTTTATTATACCACCTACAAAAGTGTTGAGTATTTTTATTCCATTGTGATTTCATATTATGGATTCCTAGTTGATTGAGTTAATATTTTATTCCATTCTTGTGTCTATTTCATTCGGTCCCTCATCGATTGTTCATTTGGTTTAAGTTGTTTTTGAGTTATGTTATTCACCCATTAGTGGGGATTGTGTTTATTGGGAATCTTACATGACAAGGGTTGTAGTGAGTACACGTTTTAATTGAAAAAACACGGGAAACCCTCAGTGTGTGTTTTTTGTGACTATGATAGACCCCACACAAGTTGATTTGAAAATAGATATAGACTCAACTTGAATATTTTTGAGATCATCATGGTTTGGTTGTTTGGATACGAGGTCCTAAGATACCGTCATTATTAATTTTACCTCGATCTATGACCATGTTATTTTTTGAGGTATACTCATGATCTAGGCCTCTTTCACCTTAATTCCTAGTGAAAATTTTCATGATGATTGTGTTTTTTTGAAATTTCATTGGGAAATCATCAAAGTATTCCAAAGGTTTTGATATTACTTAGAAGTGGATTTGTTGAATTTTTAGGATGGTATCTTCCATTCCATTTTCCTTAATTTTTTATCTTTATTTATATTATTTATTTATTTGGTGTTTCTATTATTGATATTATGTAGAATAATTTATAGAACTTTTACTTTTTACAAAGGGTTTTTATATTTATTTTTATTATAGGTTCTTCTTGAATGCACTTTATTAGGAATTTGGGTTATGATTTTCAGATTTTCTCAAGTATTTTCTCTTCATTTTAAATCAAATATTCCAGTGAAACTCTTAAATAGTGGGAGTATCCAATATAGATATCCATATATTTTATTCCTTGATTATGTTTCTCAGGTGTGACATGTTAATTTGGGGAACAATATAGATTCTTTGGACATATTAGTAGTTCTAGTGGTTCATATTTGTTTGGTTGGATACTTTTTATGGTCTAAATTCCTTTATTAAGTCTCCAATCATTATATTGGTGGCTTTATCAAGACAGGAATGTTTATGGTTTGGATAATTTTCACATTGACCAAAATTTAATAATTATTTTATTTATTTATATTTTTTTCAAAGATTTGGGATTTTTAATGTAGAAAATTATTATATTTTAAAGAAATTTTTTTCTTGTCAAACGGTTTAAACAAT
Organism: Viscum album; assembly: GCA_963277665.1. Taxonomy (NCBI): domain Eukaryota; kingdom Viridiplantae; phylum Streptophyta; class Magnoliopsida; order Santalales; family Viscaceae; genus Viscum; species Viscum album. The sequence continues at coordinate 856,032,357 of OY728158.1, read as the reverse complement.
AACATAGTTTGTCCACAGTTTATCAAATAGTGTAGTCAACCAATGTGGGTGAACAGTGTGTCATTTAATGGGAATTGAACTTGTTAACAGTCTGGTAAACATTTCTCCAAAACTATATGAGTTCTCCAAGATTTCAATTTTTATTATCCAAAAAAACATATTTTTTTCAATTTTAAGAAAAATTCAATGATATCAATTAAAAAATATAAAATACTCCCCCATCATTAATCACTTATGCCCCCCTCTCCATAGGTCGAACACACCCTATCCTAGCGAGGATTCGCAAGGTGTGAAACTCCCTCTCTACCATCACCGAAAATATATATCACTTATAGCATTAATTTAATGTGAGATCATCATATGCTAGTTTTTCTTCCCCTACAACTTATTATTCATCACTTGTATTCCCTTGAGTTGATTTATCACTTAGTGTGTCATGATTGTTTCAGTCCATAAGATATTGGGTTGTTTTATTTTTACTTTTTTCTTATGGGTTCTATTTTTAGGGTATACAAATACCTCATGGGTCACTCCTATTATCATTATTGAATGATTTTCTCCATATTCACTTCTTTGGGGCAGGTTTTCCCATTGCTTATCATTTTTATTTTTGAAACATTTACTTATTTATCTTTAAAATATTTATATTGATTCTTTTGGATATTAATGATTTTATTGATAAAATTTCTCATGAAGAAATAGTAATTCAACTTGGTATTTCCATGGATTCTCCATTTAATTTATTTTCTCCTATGAAAAATATGTTTTTCAATTTCCCTAAAAAATATGTGTGGTGTGTTTTAATGTGAAATTATGTGTTTTAATATCTCCATAGTTTTTTTATAATTTTTATATAATTTACTGAAGGGGTTTAATATAATTCAATTTCATTATTCCAATTCGATTTAGCCTTAATTTATTTTAAAACTCCTTTTGTGAAATTTATATTCAACTAATATATAAATGTGTGTGTGTGTGTGTTTCTGTGTTTATATATATATAACCCAATATTTATAATGCATTTCAAGAGTGTTTTTATTTAAAAAATATGTGATTTATTATATTTCATTTGATGTGTTTTATGGTAATGAATTCGTACATGAGTACACACACATGTACTTATAAAAATTTACATGATATCACGCAAGTTTGTGTAATAAGATATGTGTGTGTGTGTGTTTTTTTTCTTTGTTTTTTTCATAATATAGAGACATTACAAGAACGAGGCCATATGAATTTATTATTGGGTTTTAAATTATGTTTCAAACAAGTATTTATGTGAATTTAAAAATACACTCTAAGGACATAATGGAACCTATCAATGATTGATTAATATTTTATTAAATATTGGCTTGAAATCCATATGTATGATTTAAAATAAAAATTTTATGGGTTGGATAAGGGATCTGAAACATCCCTATGTGGATTAATTTTTATATATGATTATAAAATCTATAAAACTTGTCAGACATTTTGCACACAATTTCTTGTAGTTATTATTACTAAATATTCTTTGAAATACTGGTTACATTTTTAAGGGAACCAATATCAGGATGGGTTTTATTCCACTAAATATCCCTTGATAAGTAAATGTTATGATTTTTCCACTATCTTGTGATGTGTTACTCTTTCCACTAGTCGGGGGTGTCCCTAATTATCGATGTTAGTTCTTGTCTCCCCTCTATCCTTAGTGATCTGTAGGGTGTTTATCCCATGAATATTCTTTGAAAATAAATGATTTCTTAACCTCCTATTATTCTTGTTTTGATTTATCTTTTACATTAATGTTATATTTATATTTTTATTATTTAGCCTTATTATCTTATCATCAAAATGGTATTCTATAATGTATTAAAAACATATATAAAAGAAATTCATAAAATGGGGTTTTTATTGAAAGGGATCTTGGTATTGATTGATTTTTTCAAAATATTATGTTTCTATTCAACGATAACACAACAGAAAATTTATAAAATGAGATAAAAATCAATTATTAATAATTTATTTTTCAAAATAAAATAATAATGGATCTTTAATTAAAGGGTTAGCATGTGTGAAGGTAGCTGTTGACCAATAAGACTTCTTTATACTCATATATATATATACATATATATATATATATATATATTCATTTTTAGGTTCATAACTTAATATATCGTAGAGTGATTGTGGTTATGGTTTGGTTATAGGGGGACCTCAGGTCAAACAAAATAGTTTGTAGAGTTATTCCAATTTCTTCATTTATTTTGTCACTATTATCTCGTCATACAATATAGGCCTTTTTTTATATCAATGGATAAAGTCAGAAAAGTATCAATTGGGGGAAAAATATGGAACCAAGGGTAGATATGTATTTCTTTATAGGGTATGTATTTTGGAAAATCAGAGGGATTATATATTTATATTGTTTACTATTTTTAATTTATGTGGTTAGATCATTTATTTTTTTGGCATTTCTAATATGGAACTAATGTTAAATATATGGATGGGCCATTATGGTTTTTCATTACATTATATTTCTTGATTATCTGTGTTTTATTTAGTTGAAATCATTCCCAAGAGGTGTTTCCAAGATTCCATGGCACTTTTTCCAGCCTTATGAGATCGTGGACGCCCTTTGGGGACTTTTATAGGCTCGATCAGAAATTTGATGGTGGGATAACTATGATGTGACTATGAAAATTGGTATCATATCCAGGTTTATACGTATACCTGGGTTTATAAATGAGGCATTTTTATTTAGTATTTCTGTTATATTTGAGATATGATTTCTGGACTTTGAGAGGTTGGTCATGGGTTATTTCCGAATCACACCCATTGATTTTGAAACAATATTTAGTAGGGGATCTCAAGATTTAAAACCTGGATTTTAGATTCTCTCTAACTCTTTTTTATGGATTTCAATTTGGATTTGATGTCACCATGACATCATCGGGTGCTTCATTGGTTGATTCAATGCATTTTGAATGTTTTCAGAAATTATGGATTTGAATAGAAGGAACTAGTTACTCTTATTTACTGAAAATCCACGTGGATTCAGTGTGGTTGGTCATGAGAGACTATTTTTTATAGTTTCATGAATGGAATTTTTTCCATTAAATGGTGAATTCTAACCGTTAATGGACACTAGCCTATTAAAAAATTTATTTATTACTTTTTTTATTAGGTAATTATTCCATTTTGAATATTAATATTATTTCTCTTGATTTCCAAATATATTTTTGGAATGAAAATTAGTTTTAAATGGTAAAATTTATTCTAAAAATAATTAATGAATATTATCTTTAAAATGAAATAAAATAGTTTTATTGTTTTAAAATTCATGAAGTGATTTCAAATAGGAATTTGAAAGGGGTATTTTTAAAAATCATAAAATAATTATAAATAATGTGTAGGAAAATGGTTTTTTAAATGATTTTTTTAAAATAAAATAAAAATTTTTCAGTTGGTGTTTATCTATATGACACATGGTTGTGATTGACATTTTTTTATTTTTAAAATTTTAATTATTATTATTTTGGTGTCCAAAATTTTATTTCAATTTTCAAAAGGGGAATAAATAATAAGTTATTAAGGATGCATAAATAATTTATTTTAAAAAATATTATAGTTGGAATTTTGGTTTTTTTGACGGGGATTATACATTTTTTTTATCATGATGAATTTGGTATTCTTTTGAGTCTTTTTTTAACTGATTATACCACTTAGAAAAGACATGAGTTTTTCATGAAATTACTATTACCTATTATGGATTATTTATTTATTATGTTATTAAGGTATTCCTTAATTTTATTTGTTTCTTTGTTTTCCTCTTCGAGTTTTCATGTCATCTGAGAATACTTTATATAAGTTCTTGGTTCATTATAGGGGAATGTAATTATTGAGGATCATTAGTAATGGGTGTTGTGGGGATGTGTGCCTAGATTGAATAGATATAGGGAACCCTCAATTTATGTTTTGGGTTACTAGGATAGACCCCCACACAAGTTGATTTAATGCTCAGGATGGTCTCAGATTGATTATTTTTTAGACTCCATGGTTGGTTATTTTGATTTGAGGTCCCACTTTTTGATTCTTTTGACTTTGTCCCCAACTTGGAGCCCATTTCATTTGAAGAAGACAATAACTTGTGTTTTTTGCATCTTTTCCATTTATTCCTAGAAAAAATGTGGTTATGAGTGTGTTTTTCATCATTGTTTTTGGAAATCATCGAATCATTCCTTTGGTCATCCTATTCCTTATGATTAGTTTGGTGAAACCTTTTGAAATTTTTATTCCTTTCCCTCTTCCTTAATTTCTTCCATTATTTATATTACTTATTCTTTTAGTATTGGTAGTCTTGATCTTAGGGATTATAATTTATCGAATTTGTGTTTTTTAATATGAGGTTCAGTTTCTTCATTGATTGTTGGTCCTTATTCAGTCCCCTTAGTTGGGAACTTTAGTTGTGATTTTTATAGATTCTAAAATTCTATCATATCCTTATTCATCCACTATTCCATTAGAACCATTAAATGGTTGGGTGATCTAATGTGGATCACTATCCCTTGTATCTATTGATCGATGTGGTAAATTATGAAATGTATATTTGGATATGTTTTTAGTTTTTTTGTTCTTATTAGGAGGCATAGTGCTATGGAGTTTTGTGAGTGTTTTCTTTTACTGGTCTAAGTTCACATAGTTTGTATTACTTCATGTTTTTGATGGATTTATAGGGTAATAATGTGTTGTGGTGGGTGTAATTGTCACACTCAACCCTCTTTTAGTAAATATTTTTTTAGGTTTTTGTTTTAGTGGTTTAGTAATTTTATATTGGATTTTTTATATTTTATGCATATTTTTCTTATTTCACAGTTAACAAAACCATGTGGTTGAGTGTATCAATTTTACTGAGTGATTTTACATAGTTTGTGTAAGGTTTATGAAATCATGTGACTGACTAACATGGGATCCCAATGTTCCCAGTAAGGGGTGCATTATTGGCGCTTAGTTTGGTAAATCATTCCCAAAAATCATGTAAGTCCACCATACATTATAATTTAATTTAAAAAAACATCATTTTCAATTGATAAAAATTGAAACAATAATAATAATAATATAAAATACTAATATAAAAGCTCAGTCATCTCCCTATCTCTCTAGGTCGTAATGCACCCCCTCCCAGTGAGGCCACCATAGACACACACTTCCACCTTCTTTGGCTCCTCTAATCATTCTCATTTCTTACCCTAATTCAATGTGTGATCATTGTAGGTTTCTATTTATTCCTCTGTGACTTCCCCTTCATCCCTATTATTACTTCATCTTTAATACCCCAATGAAAAATCATGCATATACATAACCATAACATTTGGTTTTTCCCAATTCTTTATTGTTATCTTATAGGTTCTATTCATCGAGTATGGGTCTTCCTCTCAGGAGCCTCATCTTGTTGTTCTTTAAAGATGTCCTCTCTCTACACATATTCAAGTGAGGTTTACCCCAGATTTGACTTTTTAACTTGTATACTTTTTTCATTACAAATGTTATTTATATTTCTTAGGATAATAATATTATTTATTAATTATTTTTTTGATGAATAATCTATCTTAAAACATAGAATTTCCCTGAATTATCCCTTTAATTTCATCTTCATTTGAAAATTATTTTCTTCTTTTACCATAAAAATATATGTAATGAGGTTTAATGTTAAATTGGGTGTTTTTATATCTCCCAGGTTGTTTAAAATTTAATAAAGGTATTTTATCAAATTCACTTTCCTTATTCATATTGGGTTTAGTTATAATTAATTTTAAAACACATTTGTGTTATTTATTTTGAATTCTTATATATATATATATATGTATGTATTTATATATATAGCTAAGTGTTTATAATGTCTTTTCAAATAAAATAGATGTGAGATTATACAGAATAATTTTTATGTGTCTAATAGTTATGTGTATTTACAGAAGTAAACACATAGTAATATATATATATATATATATATATATATTGTGCACATTCATAGGGAAGCCAGTGAATTTTTGAAAAATATTAAATTTATATATGTGTGTAATTATATATGGTTATAATAAGATGGAGGACTTATGAATTTATAATTGTGATAAAATATTGTGGTTAAGAAAGAATTTATATGAATATACAAATAAATTATAAGGCATAGTAGGAAATTTTAAATAAGTTTCTAAAGAATTATTAAATTTTGAATTGAAATCCTCATGATTTTTTTTTAAATTCACTTTTAAGGGTTTTTATTTTTGATTTTAAACTGACCATGGAGGATTACTTATATAGTATTATGAAATATATGAAATAATTCCTGATATTCCACTCTATTGTTTGTGGTTATTATTATTCAAACATTATGGAAAGCTCAGGTGATTTGGTAGGAGCATCTAGTTTGAGGCTAGTTTTCTTCCACTAGTTTTTCCTAGTGATGTAAATGTGATCTTCATTACATGTCTAGTGATATGATACTATTTACAGTAATTGATGGTCTCCCTGATTAGTGATGTTTTTTATTGGATTCCATTATCCTTAGTGTACCTTATGATCTCTCTCCTAATATTCTTATTTAAAAATAATTTCATTCTTGAGTTCATGTTTTTCTTTTTTTTGGGTTTTCATGTCATGTATTTAATATTTTTTTTATTTCTCGACCCTTATTCTCTTATCATAAAGATAGTTATATATAATTTATTTAAAATATTTTTTCAAATAAATTCATAAAATCTGTGTTTTATTAAAAATAGTTTTGGTCCCAATAAATGTTTTCTTAGGAGAATGTTTCCATTTAAATATAAGATAAGATAAATCTTATAAAATGAGATAAAATCATAAATTTAACAATTTATTTCTCAAAATATAATGATAATGGATATATAATTAAATGGTAAGAATTTGGAAAGGTGGGAGGTGATCTACTAGGTAATTTTGTTCTGATAACTAGAGACAATTCAATCATAGGGTGTTGAAAAATCTAGTAATGTATTCCCTAGTGTAATATAGTGGTTTACCAAAGTCATATCACTTGAGTATCTTTTTCAATCAAGAACACTCTAATTATAATTCAATTTTTTATGATAAATTTATGAATGAAAAGTAAAATAAATGGGGGTACTAGATTAGGAACTATAATAGTAAATGTAAATATGAATATGAATATGAAATTGAAACCAAATTAATAAAAATAGAATAAATTTATTATGAAATGAGATAATCAAAAGAGAATCAAATAAAGTGAACCTAAATATCCTTGTTATTAACTTTATATTTTGTTAATGAACACACTTTATCATATGTGAAAACATCATATTCTTCCTTGGTTGTGATAATACAATTTGTTAAATTTACTGTACTTCGCATCCATATCCTCATTCAAGGGATAATATTAAAGGATGAAAAAGTCATACCTTGGTTGGTTAGTGAAGACACAAAGGTAAAATTCTCACTGTGACTCCTTGAAAAAAACACAAAGAAACTAAGAAACATAGACCATGAAAGTTCAAAACCCATTGGTTTAGCACTGGATTTATCCCCTAGTAAATTCCTTGGGTTAGTTATACATGATCCTAAGAATTATAGATACCAGTTATAAGAGATTGAGGTGGAAATAGAAAGGATGAAAATGTAATAATGAGAGGAAGAATAATAATAATATATTAAAAGTTAATGATATTATTATAAAATTTCAATAAAATAAAAAAAGTTTAATATTGAAAACTATAATGCCTACACTTTTGAAATTGATATCGAGTATATATTTATCACAATGAGGGTGGATAATTTTCTATAAAAATATCAATATAAAAGTGCATGTATGTTAGACATAATAAATGTAATAATTGGTAAATTTGGTATTATTAAGAGTTTCTCTTGAATCTCTTCTCTATCTTCACATTATTATTCATATCATTTTCCAACATTTACAAAACAATACATCTAATTTATTATGTAACTAATTTCTTTACTGGAAACTCCTCATATTCTAATGTAATGAGTTTCCATGAATTTTGGGCCTTGAAAAAGGCATAATAACACATGGAAATAGTTTTGAAATATGTTACTAGGCTTAGTTACTATCTCCATTTTAATTTTAACCTCCTTTGGGTTGAAAAAATGTGAGATGTTGTCCCATCTTCGAAATTAACTGGATATGGTAACTGATTTCAAGGCATGATAATGAGAATTATTTGAACCTCAAAATTATTGATTCATCTTTGGGTATACTTGATTTAAATGAATCCCAACTAATATAGAATAGAAAAAAGAAACATTTCTATTTTTATCAGTTAACAAAATGTTATGGATTAATTAAAAAACTGAACTAGAATAAGAAAATTAAAAAAATATCATTTTCTCAATTAGGCTCAAAATAATTTTAATACATAAAAGGTAATAGTTTCAAATAAAATAATAATAAACTTGGATAAAAAATTAAAATTAAAATTAATAGTATTGTAAATATTTTCTCTATCACCAATATATATATATATATATATATAGTTTTAGGTTTATCTCTTACTAAAGAGTGATAGTTGTCTTTGTTTTATGGATAGTTGCCTTGGTTCACAAGGGATACTATGTACATATATGACAGTAGTTGTTTTTCTTATTTTCTCCATGTATGAATTTTTATTTATTTCTATAGATGAAGGGTTTAAATTTTTATTAGATGAGGAGGGAATTAGAGGTAGTAACAATTTTTTTAGTAGAGGGAGTTATGGGAATCAGTTTGATTGTTTTTTACTTTTTTTAATGTTTATATTTTGAATTTTCTTTATTAATTTATTCTAAATTTATTATTTTTCATATATTTATGACATAAATACATTTCATGGTAGATTTTTCATTATTATCCTTTTATTTTTGTTATTTTTTTACTCATAAAAATCATTCCCAGGTACTGTTTTCTTGATGGCTAGAAACATAGGACAACCTAAAGGGATTTGAAATACCCTTTAGGCCCTATCATGGTACAGCTCAGGCATCCAATATAAGGAGGTATTAGTTTTTTCTATGAAATTATCCCTTAACTAAAGGGATATGAAGTTGATTTCTAAATTGTTGTTTTTGGAAATAAAATTTATTTTCTTAAAAAGTGTGTTATAAAAATTGTATTTATGAAAAAATGATAATGGTCTTAATTATGAAATAAATAATATATATTCATGGTATAATCCTTTAGGTATTCTCCCTCAAACCCTACATACATCAACTCTGTTAATATAGAGTTGGTTGTATATTATTTAGTTAAAGTTAAATGAGCCATATATTTTTTGACACTTCTTCATACCTCATCATCCTTTATAATATATTTATTGGTGGTGATTATGGGTCACAATGGGTTGGCTTAGGTTGGTAATTTTTTATTATCATATGGAGGTGATTTTGGGTGACTTATGTATTGTACATTGTGTATTTACCTTCATTAATTACTCATATATATAAATATATATATGATGTTTTATATCATGTTATTTTTGTTTTATTAAATGAAATAGAGGTTTTTGTTATTTTTATTAGGTTATGCTCGGTTTGGTGGATTTTTATTATTTAAATTCTTTATTAATGTAAAAGGATGTCAAGGGTATGGATATATAATTCGAGATTCTTGGATGAATAAGGTTATGTGGTTCATTGATTTTATTTTATGAAATACTTTCCAATGGTTTTATTTGATAACATATGAGCTTGTCTTGGTCCTGTGGTGATGAGGAACATGCTTCAGGCCTTATGTCTGGCTGGTTTGGTTGACATGGTAGGTTGATTCAAGATTATTCATTATAATTATCTTATGATTTTATAATTTTTATTGAAGAATAATTATTCTAATATTACAAATCTATTGTGTATACTGATATTTAATATGGGTATAGATGGTAAAAAAAATGGAATGAATGAATAAGAACTCGTTAGTTGTTTTGATGGAATTGAACATTCTCGTAATGACTTTATTTTGAATGTTGGACTTACCTTTAAATCTTTTAACCAAAAGATACCAAGAGAGTGAGAGAACATTAGGAGAGGTAATTTTGGATTTTTTTTTTTTCAGGTTAAAGTAGAAGTATGTAAATGGTTTTGTGTTGGTGAAAGTGATTAACATTTATAAGTGAAACTGAGGGACATTTCTTTAGAAACATCAGTTCGGTGCAGGGTAAAAATAGAATAAGAGGGTAGTTAGTTGAGTTATATGTTGAATCAATTATTATAATTTTAGTATTTACTATAAAATATTAGTAAAGGAAATCAATAATTTTTTTCATTCTAATTAAGAAAAATTCATGCGCTTCCATTTCATTCCCTTTTCGCATCTTTTTAACTTGTTGAATTATTTATCTTGAAAATTATTTTTTACTAAAAATATATGATGAATCATATTTCCTAATTTTGACATGATGAATACAAATTTGGAAGATATTTAATCTAATTCAATTTAAATATAATAATAAATATTCTTTTAAATTGAAACAAATGATATATAAGAATATTTTTTTATAGAAATTGTTTTCATTAAATATGAAGTGTAATTATTCTTATTTAATATCAATTACTAATTATCATGATTGTTTTAAATTATTTTTATATACTTATCAATATTATAATTTAAATAAAACACCCTTCATACAAGATATTATTATTTTTTAAAAATAATAATGAGTGACTCATAAATAAATATTTTTTTGGAAAAGTGTATTTTTATTCATAAAAATGAATTCATTATTACTCATTTATATGTTATAGTCATTATATTAAGTTTAATTAATTGTTTCATATATACTATCAATACATTTCATCAAAATAATTCATTAAATGTTTTTAAAATGAATATGGTACAAATAAAGAATTTATTGGAAAATATATCTTTCTAACATGAGATGATTTTATTCCAAATTCTCTAAAATGTATATTTATTTATTAGACACTAAATAAATTTTATCAACTTTCTTTTATTTTTTTCTCATTTAAAAAAATTAATTTATTAAAATTAAATTTTATAAAAATTCTAAACATATGAAAATAAATGTAAAAATTAAATAATATACCAATTTTTACATTAATTGTTACATAATAATATCATCATAAATTCTGCTTACAAAACACCTAAGGATCTACCCATGAGACCAGGGATGAGATATGTAACACCCTAATATTTTAAAATATATCTTTCCTTTACAAAAGTCAAATGAGTTCAATATCTTTCTCCACATGCAACACTACACTAAAAGGAACCTCGACGCATTTTATTATGACATATATATCGGTTATAAATTAGAAATTAAATTTGGAGGGTATAAATAGAGTTAACTACCATATGAAATAAACTTTTAAATAAATATAATAGTCACTTTTAATAATAATTTACTAAACTAATTAAATTATTGTATCTAAATAACTTATAAAATCATTTTATAAAAAATATTTGTTTTTAATAAAATTGTATTTATATGGGCTATGAAATTTTGTTTCAAAAACTAAAATAATTATGTTTAAATAATAAAAAATTATATTTTAAATATATTAACACTTATTTTAGTAGAAATTTTGATGGTAAATTAGATTAAAAATAATTAATACTTTTTATATAAAAATGATTTTCCAATATATTTTTTATTTCTATTCCAATAATAAATTTATAAATTTTAGAATTTGAAATTGGAAATATAAATACCATATTTTAATTTAGTATAAAAATATAATAAGATAGAAATTATTTTTATTTTATGAAAAGGTTGACTTTTAGAAAAGTAGTGAAAAATACATTTTTTATTAATAGCGTATTTTTTGGTTTTATTGTTATCTAAGCATGAATTAATCCTTTTATAAAAAAAACTTCATGACTGAGAATATATTTAGTGAATAAATTTTTTTTTTTTAAAAATACTATGTTGAATATAGAAAATAATTGATTAACTTTTTGAAACCTACATTGTATTTTATTCTAATAAAAGTATTTTTTATATTATTATTACGATTATGATTTAACAAGGTCTAATTCTACTTTAGATCAGTTTTTATGCCATATAACTATTATGTTGTTACTAATGAAACAATTTATATCAAGAAAAATAAAACAAATTTATAATGTTATAAAAAAATAATTTTATTTCTTAAAATACACTTTTTCTTAAAATAGGTTTTTACATATTATGTGTCGTAATTTTAAAATTAATTATCGTATACATAATAAATTTTATATGATAAAATTATTTATTTATTTTAAATCATAATTTAAAAATTATTTAATATTGTTTTTTTAGTTTTAGTGGGAAGAAAAGTTAGTATGGTAAAAAACATTGCTACCTCTATAAAGGTAAATTACAGTAAAAAGGGTTATAAAAAGGGTAAGAGACGAAAAAAATCTAAAATAATTGAATTAACAAGAATTATTTTTTTGTGTATCAATGAAAGAAATATCTTCCCTATATTATTTTCAACATTTTATTCAATTTCATGAGCAACTTTTGTTCCTTTTATATTAAGAGGTTATATTAAAAAAATTGTCATTCCCTCCAATTATAAAAGGGTACTCCCACAACCCATTTATGGAAACTATAAAATTTGATAAACTTTTGAAAATAATTATTTTAAATTTTCCCTATACACATCTCCCAATTTTGGTAGATCCTTGATCCAATGAAAATCCTTATGCACTCTATTTCAAAGATGTACTCTAAGAGGAGGTCTAAACTGTTATTGTGATTACTAAACACTTCTGATCATTTTTCTCTATATTTATCCTAAAATATAATTATTTAAAATGAAAATATAATGAAAAATTATTGTTAATATATTCAATTGTTATTTTGATAATGTTATAACCAGTATCTTCTCTTTCCCCTTCCATAGAAAAATGATAATGTCACTTGTACTGACATATGAAATACAACCTCCACGAAGCCATGTATTTAATTTTTTCTAACCACCTTACATGTAAGGTTATATAAGGATATTTAATGAATAAATATGTAATTTATAACATGTTAACAATACTAAAATGATAAACCATTTTCCAATGTTCACTCTTTCTATAAAAATTTGAAAATATCATCTGTGTGTACATTAGGACTACCACTTCAACGAAGCGATGTAATTGATATTTCATCACTAACCTCACATGTATGGTTAAGAAACTATATTTAATAAATTAATATTATATTTATAATATTTTAATATTATTAATATATAAACCATATTAATCAATTCACCTGTTTTATTTAAAATGAAAACATCTTCTATGCATAAGTATAGACTACCACCTCCATGGAACGATGCATTTCCTTTTTTATTAATTCCTTTCAAGGATATTAATAAGAATGGGTTTTTATATAAATAGTATTTCTATAAAATTATTTTTTTTTTAATAAAAATGTGTAAAAATATTAATAATATATACTATTAGTGATAGCTATAAATTTTACATCATAAAAACAAGCATACTGAGAGGGAAAATTATTTCTTATGACTAAGAAATAACTTCATGATAATTATTATATTATTATAATTCTTTCAAATTGTGATATATCACACTAATTTAACCTCTATAATATAATTATAAATATATAAAAATTATATTATTTCTAAATCACTTTACAATAATACATTAATTATGATATGTTCTTGTTTGGTTTTGTTTTACTACATAATTCAAAAATTATAAAAATATATAGCATGGATGAGAATGAAAAATTAATTACTAGTAAAATTGGATATTAATAAATAAATAATAATGTTTATAATTCTTTAATGGAAATATAAATATTACAATCATTAAATAAGTTGCCACATTTCATTGATTAAAAATAATAAAAACATATTTAATGATGATTTCATCATCAAGAGTCATAAAAACAATTATCATGAAAGATAATAAGAAATATATAAACCATAATGTAACATATATCAAATTACCTTGACTTATTTATGAAATATTATATTTTTATAATGAATCAATAATTATATTTTTATTTTGAAACTAGTATGAAACATCAAAAATTTCTAACACCCGATGATGTAAATAAATAATAATTTTCTAATATATATATAGAGGGTGATTATTAACGTGAATTATAAATGGTAATAGATATGAATGTGGTCATTAAATAAATTATTATGTGGTAATTATTGTGATACAGTAGGCTAAATCCATTTAGCTAAATATGATAGTAAAGGAAAGGAATTTTAGTAACTCAAACCTCTTTCCTCGAGTAAAAATATTTTATCTTGAATTTTTATCTTTCTAGTCCTAAATATTCTTCAATTTCCCATTTTATATGAAAATATATCTTTAATAAATCTCTATATATAAAATATCATTTTTAAATCAATGATTTTTCAATGATATATTTCTCCCACATAAATTTTTAACGGGGTTTACAATAATTCTTACCCTATTTAATGATTGTTTATACTCTATATACAAATTTATCTTTCCCACCAATGCAATATTTGTTATTTAGAAATTCAAATTTATGTTATATCTAGAGTAACATCATGCTTAACATTTTCAATTTTTATACAGTTTTTTTGTTACTACTAATTAATTTTTTTTAAAATAAATTTTAAGGAAAATTGGGAAACCAAGAAGTTCACAAATACAAAAAAAAAACTCAATCGATATAACCATGTCATTCCAAACAAAATTAAGAGAATTGGAATGGTTTACTTGATAAATATGAAATTAAATGGATGTTTAATCATTTTTATATTATATTTGATGATATCTTCAAAATTTAAGGCCATCTAGGCTAAGTTCTGGATGTGTTCCCCCAAATAAATTTTCTCCACATTGAAGCTACTTATCAAAATTCAATTGATTTTTTCAATGAAATTAGTCTTTATTTGGTTGATAGAATTACATAGGTCATTAAAAAAGAGTATTTCAATCCTAATTTGAGATATTAACAAATAAATAATCATCCATTATCTCTTATTTTAAGTAGAGGATATGCTCCAACACTCTTGATCTTTCAGCTTTCATGTTATCTGAACACTTCCGAACACCACCTTTTGAGTAAATCATGGGATCTTAGGGAAAATCCTAAATTTTGAATTTTTTTGTATCCATACTCCTATCACCTTGGTTATCTTATCCTTTTCATTGGAATGGGAATCTTTTTTTTTCAAAACATATGGTGATTATTAGTACATTATTTTTCAAGTGTTGATTCACCCGGATGAGGAACTTCTCTAGATTTGTTTTATTTTAATAAGGATCAAGTATCAAACATTTTAGATATGTTTGAGTAGTGCTTTTGGGTATTTTTATTATTCCCCTAGTTGAACAAGAAGTTTCTAAAAATTAGTTTCTTTGATATCCATTTCACAAATCAGACCCGAAACTCCATATTAAGTATAGATACTATTCATAATCCATTATAGTTTGGGAGTCGATTTAATTGTCTCGTTGTTTGATCTCCTCAAGGAACCTTGACCCAGCCTTCCACCATTTCCATATTAGAATGTATTTCAGCTTCCTTTAGGATAAACATTCACCTTTTTAATGCTATTCAATAATGTGAATTTATTCTAGAGATATGTTGTGTTATATGTAACATGTGGTTCTGGATTTTTCTACCTTAGAGATATTGTTCCATTATTCGCTATAAAATCCTTAATTGGAGAAAACATTCTTGAATCAATAAGACTTTTACCGAAAATATCCCTGGTAACATCTAGTTGATTGGGACACTACTACATATTTCCCTTACTACCAGCGTTCACACTTTTTTACAATATAGGGTGAGACTTTACAAGGGGACAGACCAATAACACATTAGTCTTGAAAATATGACTTGTGGTCCCCCAAATTACGTATTTTTTTGGAGAATATATCTAAAACCTTTTCATCGGGATACACGATACATGAATACTTTTTAAGAGAATTAACATTAGGCGCTCCTCTAAATTCCAAAAGATCAACTAAGGATGATATGAGAGAACCCTTTTTATTCAACTGATGATCAAGGATAATACCTTCATGAAGATACCTATGAATACATCAATATAAAGAGAACTTATAACCCAGTTTTTTTCTGAAGAACTAAATTTTTTCTAAGAATCGATAATCACTACCTGTTTGTAGTAAAAATCATCCCTATCTGTGATCCATACCCACTCAACTGGCAGTTTATGAAAATTGATTTATGTTATTTATTAAAAAAATATTTTATCTTATAAAATATATTCTGATTAGAATAATCTTTATTTATTTTATGGCTCTATTATTTAAGATTCTTTGTTAATGAGTATTTTTAATTCACCTTTTTGAAATTTATCTTGTAAGTGATCTGTATGTTTTTCATTCACAACAATGCTAAAAACATTTTATAAAAGATATTTTATAGATTATTTTTTATTTTACTATTTATCTCAAAATTATTAATTACAGTCATGAATTCCCCAATAAATTACATTATTCTTCTTTTATTTTTGGTGATTAAAAATGAATTAAAAATAAAGAGATTCTTGATCAATTCTTCCTTGGAGCCATTTGAATTATTCCTCCTATGTTGATTTTTAATCTATGTCAACATCCTTTAATGATTATTTTGTTTCACTAGGGATATATTCTCATGATACCATAATTTTTTAACCAGATGTCTTTTAAAATATTCATTGGATATTTTCATGAAAACACATATCTTTTACATGGGTTAATTATTTGTTGTTTTAAATAGGAATATCTGTATGATCTCTTGGATCACATGTTATTAAATGATTATGGTAATGATTTTTGGGGTAATTTATTTCCATAAAATGAATTTGGTAAGGGTTAATATCACATGAGATGATGAAATGTTTCCATAAAGATGATGTTGGTATCATTATTTACAATATTTTCATATAAATATGATGGATTTATCTTTTATCACATGTTTTTTATTTTAATGTGATATAGGTAGAATTATTCAATGGTTTGTTGTGTGAATGGGATGCTAGTATCTTTAAAAGAATTTTTTAGTGTAAATGTGATGTAGGTTTCTTTGAAAAGAACAGTATTGCATGAATGTGAGGCATGTATCTTTGTTTACAATATTTTCAATGCTTATGTTTGTTTTATATATTCTTATTGTGGTTTTCAACATCTTTATGTCATATTGATATGATTATTCCTCAAGGAACATTTTCATTATCTCATGTTTCTCAATTATTTTTCCATAATATGTTTATTTCATTTATTATTTTAATTCATTATATAATGAATTATGAAAAACTGTTATTATTATATGTTTTTTCAATAAAATACTTCTCTCATGCTCATGTTTTCTCATATGTTTATTATTTCACTATTATGATTCATTATTATGTTTTCCATTATAGATATTTTGATCACACCTGTTTATTATGTTTCCATCCCACAGGTTAGGAATACGAATATAGCTAATGATAAGTCTATAAGAGAGTTTAGTGTGGATTGATTATTTAGACATTTTTATACGTATTGAAAAACAATTTTCTATGTATCTAATTCTAAAATACACTAAATATTTTTTGAATGTTTGAGATTATTTATGTTATTTAATGTTTAAACACTGAGGTGGTATATAAGGTGATGTATATATTTTTGGTCCATCTTAGTTTCTATCAAACATAGTATGTAAATTATGTTTTCTTAGGACCTAGACTGGGAATTCGGGTCTATCAAACCATAGAGAGTATCAAAGAAATGTTTATTTATTTTATATGGTGAGTTTAGTTATTTTTGAGATTAGCTAACTTTAGTAAAAACCCTCAAGATATGTTTATGTATATGATAACATTATATATTTTTGATATAGTATAAATTGGGTGGTTTATTAGAAATGAGATCCCTGTCTAAAAAAACAACTTAATATAGGCTCTAATATAGATTTATCTAGTGGTAATAACCCAGATAAGTCTATTTTGGTTTTAACATTAAGTTTATCAAGTGTACAAAAAAAGAGTCCAAACTACACCATTTGATTGACACTCATAGGGTATATTCATTGGGGAATCACACACAATTTATAAACCACTATAAGTAATTTGAAATAATTTATGTTAGAGAACATAATATGAAACTAACCATAGATAACATATATTGAAACATAGATATTCATAAGTTAAGGTACATATTTGTTCAAATGTACATTTATTGATAAAGTGTAAGTTGAATTTTGGGATTGTAGATTTTTCTAATTCTTGAGTTTAGAATATTAACATGGAATATTTATTTATAAGGATTTGGATAATTTAATAAATAAAAAAAAATAAATACATGAAGAAGAAAGAGTGATATAGATTGATGTAAATTAATTGTAAAATACCTTTATAGTTTCATAGAGTATAAAATACCGACATTAAATATATAATAATTCTCTTATGATGGTGTTTTTTAATCACCCATGTTAACTCTTTGGGTTATAGAAGTGGATAGATCTAGGAAGAACCATGTTGACAATGCATGTAATGAAAAATGTACTGATTTTCTCCATGATAAATAAAATGGGATAGGTTTTAGTGTGTAAAATATTATTGATATGCTCACCTAAATTTATCAATCTATGTTTAATAACATGAATCTTTTTGAGCACCCAACTCCCCAAGGATTAAGCATTTACTATTATGTCCTTTGAGAAACAAGTTCCACCATATTTTACCATATATTCGAATTCATTAATTTCGGAGCAATGGATTCTCACAAAAGATAATATACTTTCAGTTCTCTAGTGCCTATACCATGAAAATATAGTATTATCTACTTATCACATGGAAAGTGATATTTATCAAAAGTGGAACTTAATCATGAAAACATGGAAATAGTAGAATATAAATAACATTGAATGATAAGAGTTTAAGAAACTATTTTCCCTAAATACTACCCTCGAACTCTTCTCACAAAATAAAGATAGGATTTTCTATGATAAAAAAATAAGGATGAATCTAGTTGTACTTATTAGGATAAAATCACAAGAATCAAAATTTATGCCTTAGTATTTAACACTAAAAATGAAATAATGAATTAAAAATTCCTTATTCCTCTAAAAACAATACTTCAAAAGGTATTAACTATATGAGAAATTTGATCTTATGATGAAATTCATCGATGTGTACTTAAAGTAGAAATAAAAGATGGCAACCCTAATTTTTCCATTGGTTTTGAGATATGAAATAGAAAATAAATATCTGTGGTAACTCAAGTGATAAATATTAATTATGGATGAAAGATAAACCACTTCAATTCATAAAATGTAGTACAAAGTATCCATGATCTTTAAAAAGTGTAACTAATGAATGATTTATATAATAGAACAAGATCCAGAAATCTTGTTATTTGTGAAAGGAGATGAAGGGGATGGGAAATATAATTAAGGGGAATAATATCCAACACATTAAATATAATGTGTATGGGTATCTTATAAATAGATATCCTAATCCAAGGGATATTGAAGAAAAAACACCACAACACCATATTGAACAAAAGAAATAAGAAAAATCCTTTGTAAAGAATACCACTGATATTGAATATGATAGTTAAGTGACACTTATACTTCAATCATGTTTTTTTATCTACTCTAGTATGTCTAGGATGTTTTCAAATATCATCAAATTATACCAATAATGATTTTATATTATTTGGGAAAACTACTATGATTTTTGTATCTTAAGTTAATGTTTTTGGGAATATGTGTCATGAATGTATTATTATCTTTACGTTAGATGAATTTGATGTAATTTTTTAAATGGATTGGATATTTCTATATAGAATCCATATTGAAATAACATATAAATCATATTTGATTTCCCAAATCAACATTTGATCACTTATCACTACAAGGTTGATTATAAACTCTATATGAAAATTGATTAAATTATATTGGACTTAAAATCCAATCATGAGTAGTATTTAAGATAAATAGTTATGATGAAACAAAATATTTTTATATATCTATTATTAATAAATTGATGACTTTCTTGGACCTTCCAAAGCTACTATCTTGGATACCTCAATAAAAATAAAATGTTGAGTCATATCACTATTATAGACACCATTAACTATTCTATAAACATGTAGTAATTAATAATATGAGAAAATAATATATTTAGTAAGGGAGGGAGATAATTAAACTCCCCAATATTTTCCTATATATCATTTATTTAAATAAATATAATTTGTTCGATATCTTTTTCCACTTGCAACACCGAACTAAAAAAAATCATTAAAATTTTATTAAGCTAAATATTAAAATTTTATAGTAGGAATTAAATTGGTCGTAATGAATATATGTAACCAACATCAGAAATAAAATTTTAAAGAAAAATAAAAGTGACTTTTAATACTTATATACAAATTTAATTTAATTAGTATATAAAAAACGTAAAATGATCCTTTTATGCTTAAAATGTATTTTTTATAAAATTGAATTTTTGTGTGGAATGAAATTTTATTTCATGTAACTAAATATGTTATGTTAAAATTATGATCAACTATATTTTATATATATTAAAAATAATTTAATTATAAATTTTAATGAAAATAAGAATAAAAATAATAAATTTTTAATTTTTAAAAATAATTTTTCATTTTAAAATGTGTTTCTATTTAAAAGATAAATTCATAAATTTTATTTTTTTAATTTTTAAAATTAATATTCATTTTTATATTCATCCTAACAATGTAATTTGAGGATAATGATTTGATATTTTTCTAAAATAGTATATTTCAAGATTAATAGTGAAAATAAAGATTTTTTTTAATACTATAGAGTTTTTGACATTATAATAATCTAATGATGATGTCAAACATTTATAAAATATTTTTCATGATCAATAATTTATTTTTAAAATAAAATTATTCAACTAAAAATAACTACGTAGAGTTTGGAAAACCCATATTTAACATAATAAAAGTTAACTAATTATTTATTCAAAAAAATGATTCTATATTTTTATTTTAATTACAATTTGAAAAGTTAAAATCTTATTTTGAAATTATTTTTATTCTATATGAAACTAGTTTATATATATATATATATTATTTAATGTAATTTATATCAACAACATTTATAAATTTATAATAAACCTTATTTTTATTCTAAAAAATACACTTTTCGAGAAACATGTCCTCACATGTTAAGTGTGCTAATATGAACATTATTTTTTCTCACCCTTAGAAATTTTATTTGATAAAATGGTTTATATTTTTTAAATTAGATATTATAAATTATTTAATAACGTTACATAAATTTTTAGTCATAAATATTAGCTACCAATATTAAAAATATAGTAACCACGTAAAGGTAAATTAAGGTAAAAAGTAATTAACTAATGGTAAAAGACCAAAAAATACATCAAAATGAATGTATTATGAATGGATCAAAATAAAAATTTCTCATATACCTTATTTTAAACTTCTTATTGATCTTTACATGTAAAGTATATGTTTCTATTATATTAAGATGTTATATTTAAAAAAAATTTCATCTACTCGAATTATAAAAGGGGTGTTGCAACACCCCTCCAAGGTAACTCCAAAATTAAATTTACAATTTAATATATACAATTTTTATTTATTATATATCCCTCTAAAAAACTTTATACTATTTATGAAAGAAAAAACCCTAAATATTCCTTTTCTAAGAGGTAATCTAAGAGAAGGTATAACTTTTCAACGTGAGTACCAATAAATTATTTACATTTTTCTATATCTTTCTAATTGAATATATTTATTTAAAACTATGATATAATTAAATATGTATTTTTAATATATAAAATATTTATTTTTTATTGTTGTAATAATTTTCTACCTTTTCCTATAAGAAAAATGAGAATGTCCTTTATGTGTTTGTGTGGAATACCGCCTCCAAAAAAAATTATATTTAATTTTTCATAAATGAAATAAATGTTAAGTTTTAAAATAGTATCTAGTGAATAAATATTTTTTATATCATGTTTAATATTCCGAAAATATAAATCATTTGATAATTTTCTCTTATACGATAAAAAAATTGCCATCCTTGTGTACATATGTACTACCGCCTCCATGGAGTGACATAGTATGTTTTTGATTACCACCATCATATGGTTGGTTATAAAAGTTTGTTTAAGGAATAAATATAATATATATAACATGTTTAGGATTCTAAAATATAAGATCCATTTCACACCTTTTTCCCTTTATATGAAAAATGAAATCATCATCCATTTGAACATGGAAATCACAACATCTACTAAATGATGCATTCCCTTTTTCATTACCACATTTATTTGTTTTTTATATGAATGGTTTTTTGTTATAACTATTATGTTTATGAACTAATAATGTTTATTTTAATACAAATTGGTATAACTATTAATAATATGAATTATAAGAAATTTTGTAATGTTCACTACTTCAAAATATGCATACTTAGAGAAAAAATTATTTCTATATACTATATAATAGATTCCTATCAATTATCATATTTTTTATAAATCATTAAAATGATGATATGTCACCATAATATAACCAAAATATGATCATTATACATTTTTAATAATTATATTAAAAATAAATCACTTCATAATCTTCTATTGATTATGTTGTGTTCCTATTTGTGTAGGTTTTACCACTTACTAAAACAATAAAATAAATTTCTGCCATGGATCAATATGGAAAAATAATAATCAGTAATATTGGAATTGAATAATTAAATATTGGTTTATCTTTTATATAATATAATTTTTAATATTCTATAATGAATTTAGATACCAACTTTCATTTTTTAAAAATAATTAAGACAACCTCTTCATCGGTTTTATCAATGATATTGATAAATAAAACACTCAAAAAATGAAATTAAAATTTTATAAAAAATAATTTAAAATTTATTATATTAAAATTATTGATCTAGTAGTGACTAAATTTGTTTTAAGAATAAATAATGACATCACTATTATGAAAAATGTATGTAACATCCAAAATTATTGACACCTGATGCTAAAAATAAATAATAATTATCTAGTATACATGTAGAGGGGCATTATAAAATAATGTTTTATACAGTAGTATTTATGAATATTTTTCTAAAATAAGAGATTAAGACTGTTATGTATGTGATAAATGTGGTTAAATAACTTTCATAGAATTTGTTATTAAATGTAAGGGATTATGTTAACTCAAACACCATTCTTTGAATTATAGGGTTTATTTTTGAATTTTTTCTTCAAAGTTCCCAATATTTATACAATAACCATTATATATCAAATATATCTGTAATATCTCTTTGGATAAGGTTCTATTTTTAATTAACATATACTTCTATGATTTACTTATATCACATAAAAGCATAACATAGTTAAGAAAAATTATTACACTCTTTAATGATTGTCTCTCCTACAAATATATATTTATCATACCCACCAATGTTATCTTACATAGAATTTATATTGTGTATTAATTATGGTGGGACATAATATTTAAATTTATCACATTTAAAAAGGATGTTTTATTACACATTTTACAATGTGGGTTTTAAATTGATGTATTTTCAAAATATTAATTTTTTCTATGCTTTCATAATCAAATATTTTATATTCAAATCTAAATTACATTTATAAAACATTTATATTTTTGAAGGATATATTACTGAAAATTATTACTATATGTAATTTTTTACATTAATTTGTTTGAAATTATATTTAAATAAAATTTATAACTTATTATTTTATCAAAATGTTGTCTTTTTCTAAAACAAATCTTTTATTGTTTAGTTTGTGTTTTCCTAATTATCTAAAATGGATTTATTACCATCATTAATTGAAATATAAATTATATTATACCATTTTTGAATTATACTTATTGTATCAAACACTACAATGCTTGATTAATTCTTATGTGGTACCATTCATAATTGTTTTTGTTATAAAGGAACATTTCATATATGTCAACATCCTTTAATAATTATTTCGTTTATCTGGGGATAAATTATTATGAACCATCCAAATTCATTCTCTGGATGGATTATGAAATAATATCTAGATGATTTCATGAAGACTCTTCTTATTTTCCAAGGGTTAATTACATGATTTTTTAAATGTGTATAGTTTTGCGCTCCCCTAGATCACATATGTATAGATGATTATTTTCTTGAAATGTGTAGTCCAATATTTACATTAAATTGATTAGTTAATTTTTAATTCCACTTGATATTGAGAAAGTGTTGTTTTCAACATCACTCTATTTTATTAAGGGGATATTGTTTAGAACAATACTATATCTCTTTATGATGATTTTGATGTTCACAAATACCCTAATTTGTTATTCTAATAATTTTACTTTGAATATATTTTAGGAAATTAATATTTTTTATTTCTCTATTTTGGAAGAATATTAAAGTGTTTAATCCTCATGGAATATTTGAAAAAGTGTTTAGAAATTATTTTAGCATGTTCTGGTAACAATATCCATGCTCTACGTGTTCAGAAATCACTTTCTCATGTTCTCGAAACACTATTCATACCCTATATTGAGGATCGTAGCATAAGGATGGAATCTGTTGTTTACTTTATGGAATATCTTAAAATTATAGTTAAGAAAACATACTTTATAGAAAAAGTATGGAGGAAGAACCCTATATTTGGAAGGAACCTGACATTCAAGATATTAGAAAATTATAGAAGAAGAACCTTATGTTAGTATGGAACGTTACGTTTGTTTCTTAAAAGTATAGTTTATGAACCTTACCTTTGAAAAAAAACCATATGTTTTATCAAAAATTATGGATCATATACCTTAAATTTAGATGCTGATAAAAGTATGTATCATCTACCTTACTATTATAAATAACCTTACAGATCATGTATCTTATGTTTTACTAAAAAGGAAAGTATGGATATTGTACCGTATGTTTGAGAGTTGAAGAGAAAAGTATTTTTTTGATCAACCTTACATTATCAGCCTTACGTTATCAACCTTATGTTTTCAAACTTACATTGTGAACCTTACACTTTGAACTTTACATTCATAGAATGTATGCTATGCAATTCAAGCCTACATTTAGAGTTAGAGATTTAAATTACAACTTTATTAAGAAATAGTCTTTATGTAGATTATTAGGTTGATTTGAAGTCAAATTCAAATCCCAATTTTAGAGCATTATTTTGACTGATTCAAAGTCATTTATTTTTTATTTGAGATATTTATTTAAGAAGATATTTTCATGCAAAATATTTATGGGAGTTACGACCTCTCTTTCATTCAAACATTTGAATATCGCGATAAAAAAGGTGATTTTTATGTATCTAATTTTTTTTAAGGAAAACAGTCATCATTATTATATATATATCTGTGATATTTTTTAAAAAATAAGGTAGAATAATCTAGAAAATATATAACAATCTCTTGAGTTTTTCAAAACTACAGTTTTAAAGAGTCATTTTAGATTTATAGATCTGCAACTACCAAGATCTATCAAACTCTGTTTTTCTAAAGAATAAGAAACACATTGAAAATTCACCATTTCTAAATCAAATATATTTTTAGAATCCATATTTGTTTGAGTTTCTGAATTTAATTCTATATCTATTGCAACTGGATCGACTTAGAACTTCCCTTATCTAAAGAATTTTTTTTCTGAAGATGATGATCTATCTACTGTAATTTGTGTGTTATTGCAACTGTGAAGATCAACCAGAAAGTTTTTCCAGAAAAATACCCTTTTTATTTTTAGTAACTAGATTATCATACTAAGATGTGTATTCAGTTCTTTGTATGAACTATAAGGCTTTGTTTTTATCTTTCACTTGTAAAGGTGTCAACTACCTCCACTCAGTTGCAGACTGTCTATTGATAAGAGGACCAGATAGTGAAAATCACCAACCTGGTGGAGTAGAGCATTGGTGGAGTGAACTGTGAGCCTTCTGTTCCCCGAACCACTATATATCATTGTGTACATTAACATTTTATTTTCTACTACATAAAAAATGGGATAATGATAAAAGTAGAGACTTGGCCATTATCGTGATTTGAGAAGAATTTGTAAAAGACACAATTCACACCCTTCTTGTGCATATTTGGTATAACCCGATACAACAATTGGTATCAGAGGAAGATATTTTATCAAACATATAACAATTTGAGTGTTTTTGGATTATACAGATCATAATGGATGATACACAAGAGGGTATGTCAATGGTTCCATCTCCCTTATTCAACGGTGAAAATTATAGATGTTTGAAATCAAGGATGATCATTTACTTCAAGAAGCTTCAACACAAAGTCTACTGGAAAATTATAACTCCATATGTAATTCTAGAAAAACCTAAAACATGGATTTTTGATTAAGAAGAATAATGCGACATAAACTCAAAAGGTAGGAATGCTATCATATTTAGCTTTGGACTAGATGAATTCAACAGAGTATCTCAATTCCTGACTGCTTATAAAATGTGGAAGACAATTTCTATTGCTTATGAAGGAACAGAAAATGTCAGACAGATGAGGTATGCCATAGATAAATTAAAATTCGACACATTCAAAATGTTTGAAGGAGAAATAATCACCCATATGAATGTAAGGATTATATAAACTGTTAATAACACCACTGCCTTGAGAGATCCTTTAAAACAAGAAGATCAAACCCTAAAAGTACTAAGAGTACTACCACCTAGATGGAATCAGATATCAGCCACTATTATAATATCATCACCAGTCAAATATCTTATAATGAGAGAGTTAATTAGAACACTTATGGTGTATGAATCTAAGATACAAGATGAAGAAAATGAGCATAAAGTCTTGATCATAATAAAAAATACTACTTTGAACGTAACATCCAAAAAGAATAGATGAAAGATGAAGAAAGAAATCAAAATAAAATTAGAGAATTATGATTCATCTAATTATGATGTGGAACTGACTCAGATAGCCATAAAATTTAGAAAATTATATATAAATAAAAAGGTATTCAGAAAATACTTTAAAAATGATGAAAAAGAACAAAGGGAAGTTAGATGCTATGAATGTAAAAAGATGGTCATGTTAGACCTGACTATTCTCAATTAAAAGAATAAAAAAAATCGAAAACATTGATTATTAGTAGAAAGACAAAAGAGCAATGAAAGCTACTTCGTGTGTTTCTTAAGAATCTATCAGCTCATAAAAGTCTGACTAAGAAAAAGAAGAATCAAATATGAAAGAAAATATGTGCTTTATGGAGGAAGATGATGAGGTACAATCTTATTACTTGTATGATTCTAATTCTAGTTTTAATTGTTCAAATAATAAACATTCATCCTACTACAACATGATGGAAGAAAAATATGTCTCCTTATTTAAGAAACATAAATCACTGAAAAATATTCACACTGTTGTTTTAGGAGAAAGGGACACTCTGCTAAAAAAACATCAAGAGTAAATTGAAAAATATAACTCATCAAACATAAATTGTACAGATTATTAAACTAAAATAAAAACACTTAAAATATAAGTAGAAACATACAAAAGTGAAACTTTTTTTTTAAAAAAAAAGGAGAAAATTCACTAAATGAAATTCTTGAAAAGAATGTGATTAAAAAGGAATGATATTGTATAGGAAGTAAAGGTGAGAAACCCAAACTATATAAGAACTATTTTGTTCCAAGTACAAAAAGTAAAATTTGTAACTACTATGGAACAAAAGGACACATATCTAAAAACTATTTTTAAGGAAACCTCAAATAAGTGGGATTAAGAAAGCCTTTATTTCCAGAAGTTTATATGATTCTATTGATTATAGAAAAACAAAGCATGTCTGGATTCCTAGGTCTTTGCTGGCTAACACTACTAGACCCAAAAAAATATGAGTACCAAAACAAAACATTGTTTAAATTCCATTGTAGTAAGAAGGTCACAGAAGCGAGATTGAAATATTTTATATGGACAATGGATGCTCTAGGAATATGAGTGGGAATTTATTGAATTTTAAAACATTAACTGAAAAGGATGGAGGATTATTTACATTTGGTGAAAATTTCATAAGTAAAATTATTAGCATTGGAATTGTTGGAGATCCAGAATCTGTCTCAATTAATTAAGTACTCTATGTACAAGGATTGTAACACAACCTGCTAAGTATCTCTAAACTATGTGATGATGGTATTTCTGTTTATTTTTCTAACAACTAATGTTTTGTTTTTAGAGATAAATTGCTTAAATTTAGAGAACCCAGAACTGATAATGTTTATACTCTGGACTTAAATTACTTGTATAAACAATAATTAAACTGATTAACTGCTAAGATAAACGAATTGTGGATCTGGCATAGATGACTTGGACATTATAATGTATATTCTTTACATAAGTTATCTAAGAAAAAATTAGTTTTTGATTTTCCTAGTCTCAAATTTGAAAGTGATAGATTCTGTGATGCATGTCAACTTGGCAAGCAGCATAAATCATTCATCAAATCTTTTTGAAAAATTGATACATCTAAACCTCTAGAACTTATCCACATGTATTTCTTTATACCTTCAATAATAGAAAGATTGAGTGGTAAATTATATTTATATGTTTTAGTTGATGACTATTCTAGATTTACATGGATTTATTTTCTAAAATATAAAAATGAATAATTTACTAAATTTGAAAGTTTTTGCAAAGCTGTCTAAAATGAAAAATATTTTAAAATAATTTTATTAAGAAGTGATCGTGGTGGAGAATTTGAAAATCTGGAATTTAATTCCTTTTGCTCAAATATGGGTATTAAACACACCTTATTTGCACCAAGAACACCTCAAAAAAATGTAATTGTTGAAAGAATAAATAGGACTATACAAGAAATGTCTAGAACTATACTAAATGAATACAATCTTCCTACCTATTTCTCTACAAAAGTTGTAAGTACAGACTTCTATATAATGAATAGAGTTTTAATGAGACTAATTTTTCGAAATACACCCTTCGAACTCTAGAATAACAGAAAACCTAAAGTAAATTACTTTAATGTTTTTGGGTGCAAGTTTTATGCGTTAAAAACCAAGTATAGTCTTGGTATGTTCGATCCTAAATATTATAAAGTAATTTTCTTAGGATATTCTATTACTTTCAAAGATTATAGACTTTTTAATAAAAATTCAAGGATTGTTAAAGAATCAGTTCATGTGAAATTTGATGAATCTGATCCCTTTGAGAAAAGAAAAGACCAAATTGATGAATCTGACTCTAATGATAACATGAGACATGAGAACTTGAAAGATGATTTTGAAAAAGGTTTAAATGAAATTCAGTCTAGTTCAGAAGAAAATTACATTGAAGAACCCATCAGTGTACTACCTATAGAGTCTAGAACCCTAAATAATCATCCTTTAGAAACTATTATAGGAGACCTAGACATTGGAATAGAAACTTGATTAAATGTAGGAAATATTTCTTAATTCTATAACTGTCTATCCCAATTAGAACCTAAGACATTATAATAATACTTAGTTGATGAAATTTGGATGATAGCAATGTAAGAAAAACTAAACTAGTTCAAAAGAAATAAAGTTTATAATTTAGTTGAAAGGCCTCATAACTATCTAGTTATACGAACTAAATGGGTCTTTAGAAATAAACAAGACGATCAAGGAATGATAACTAGAAATAAATCCAGAGTAGTAGCTAAAGGATATAATCAGGAAGAAGGTATATATTATGATGAGACCTTTGAACTTGTAGCTAGATTAGAAGCAATAAGAATCATTTTATCTGATGCATCTCATATGAACATTAAATTATGTCATATGGATGTTAAGTCTTCCTTTTTAAATAGCTACTTATTTGAGGAAGTTTATGTTGGGAAACCTCTTAGTTTTTAAAATTCACAGAAACCAGATTTTGTTCTTAAAATTACTAAATCTCTTTATGGCCTTAAACAAGCACCTAGAACTTGGTATGAAAGATTATGTTATTTTATTTCAAAAAAGATTTTACTTTTGGGATGTTATGTAACATACCAGGTAAATTATGAATAAGATATTTTAATATTTATTAATATTTGTGAATTAAATATTAATTTTACTTTAAAGGGGTTGCTATGTTCGATAGAGTACCCTATACACAAAAACGAGTTTCTTTGAAATCTTACGTTGCATACTAATAATATAATATTATAATTTTAAATGGTAGTAAACTCCTAGCCATTGTATTGGTGGGAGTGAGAAAAAATAACTACAATATGATTATACATGTTTGTTAAATGTATTTACATTTATCCAATAAAAGTTAGAGGCTTAAAATATGAATGAATCTAATTTTAAGCATAATTTACATTAAAAGGTCGATTTACTGCATTTTAATGGTGAACCCTCTTTAAATCTAGTTTTGGTCATTTTTATATGTTCTATTTCACCAAATAAAATTCTTCTTTAGATTTGTGACATCAAATTTTACTTTGGGTAATTTTTTGGCATTTTTCGGATAAAGTTCTTTTTTTTAATGAATAGTCGAAAATATTGTATTTTAATTCAAAAGTGACTTTCAATTTAATTTATTTATATGGATAGATAATCTTTTTAATTGGTTTTAAAGTCTAATTATAATATATTTTTACCATTTAATCCAATTTTGGTCATTGGAATTAATTTCACTTTGAAATTGGACATAAACAAGTGTCAATCTTTTGATAGTTATTGTTTCTTAAAATCATGCTATTTGTTTTAACAACTGGAATTAATTTTAAATTAATTAATTCCACCTCTATGATTTGAATTTGAAAAAATAGACATAATTTTTGAATTCTGAATATCAAATAAGTCTTAGGCTGAATTTTTTGTATTTTTCTGAAAAAACATCAATTTTTGAGGAATAGTGAAACCACTTAGTAGTAGTTAAAAAAACTAACTATTCATTTAAATGAAATTTTACCGCCTCTGTTAATTGAATTTCAAAAATCTCACATACATGGTTGTTATAAAAAAGTAAAATGTGGTTCAATAAGATGAAAATAATTTTTGGTGAATAGTAATTTTTGACTTTTATTTACCGCGGTTAAAGGTAAATAGGGTAATTCAAGGTTAAAAGAATATTATAATAATTCAAAATTTACCTTAACACTTGTCCTAACATTATTCGAAGATTAATGGCAGACCATGGGCATCTTTGAGTCTATTTGAGGACCCCATGGAGCCACTTATGAAAGATAATGACACTTTCGATTAATTAATCTAATAGAAAAGAAAAAAATGACATAAACAAAAATCTTTTAGAAAATTAATTTTTATATGGTGTTATATAAATTATATTTTCTACTATAAATTTTCATTGGAAAGATAATAAGATTTCCTACATCATGGTACTTTTTTTATAATTTTCATACATCACATAAATTAAATTGTTTATAACACAATAATGATGTAGTATTTACCTCATTAATAAAAGAGTTAAATAAATATGATTATAAATATTAAAATAACATTCAAAACCTGTACAATTCCTATTGGATGATTTTACTTCGAATATAAGTCATATTATATTACAATTTAATGATTTTTGACCTTTATAAATCTAATATAATTATATAATAAAATAATATTATCACACTTTCCTAAAGAGCCCCCCCTTATAAAAGGAGACCACTTATAGCCAATTCCTCACACCTCTCAAGCCTTTTAGCTCATCCATCCTCTACCCAATTAAGCTCCTTACATCCCTCTCCTACTCATAGAATCCTTACCTTAGGTATAAGGCACTTCAAGAAGTATTTTGGTTCAAACCAAAGGGAGTTACCCAAATTAAAGGTAACAGTTTCGCTTAAATTTTTTTCTTTTATTTTACTTTTTCAACCCCTAAACTAATTTTATTAATTTCTTTTGTAACAACACCAATATAAAAAATATACTGGGATGTTTTTATGAGAAATATTTGAACTACACTTACACACACCTCCATCTAATGGGTGAAGAACATAATGTTTCTGTGGATGACAAACTAACGCCTCACGAAACGATGATTGTTCGATTATCTCCTACCGCCTCTCATGGTGGCCATTAAGATGGAACTGTATTTATATATGATATATTTTTTTATATTTTCTTTACACTTCTTTAATTTCCATTTATATCATACCTTTATGGTTTCCATTATGGGTAAACGCGATAATTTCATTTGAGGAAGTGCGGACTACCGCCCCCTCAAAGTGATATGTCTTGTTCATAACATATGTCGTACGTATAAAGGATAGATTTAATGATAATATATATGATAAAATACTATAATTATAATACTTCTATGTATCATTATTTTTTAATTACATTAAATATGAAATATAAATAGATGTAGCTTTCATGTGTACGTACGACTTACCGTCTCCATGAACGGTGCATTTCATTTCTTACCTCTAAATGTTATGTACTATTATAAATACATGTATATACTGGATATATATGATATATATGATATGCAAATAATAAATATCATTCTGGATATAATGATCCTTTGACCACATGAACAACATGTAATTATTAGAAGTCCATTTTTTTACTCAAGTACCAAATATCGAACAAAACAGACATTATTAACTTAAATGATTAAATAATTTTTATAACATGGTAATAAGTGATATAAAAGGAATAATAAACTTGAAAAAGGTTCTTAATCAAGTAGAAATTAACTTTAGTTTATTATTCAAGAGATTAAAGAACAATTGATTCAAGTCAGACATGAGGTAACACTACTAGAAAAACAGCCTATACCCACGGTTCAAAACCGTGGGTATAGCCCCCAAAACCGTGGGGATAGCCTATACCCACGGTTTTGGGAACCGTGGGCTGGAACGGCGTCGGTATAGGTCCCCAGCCTATACCCACGGTTTTGGAAAACCGTTGGTATAGGTGTCCTGCCACTGTGTCACCGAAACATAGGCAATTTCCACGGTGTCAACGGCTTTTACCCACGGTTTCAAAACCGTGGGTATAGGTCCTAAAATAATGCAGCCGCCGAGTTTCGATCCCGCAACCTCTTCGCTGCAAACACCGCGTCTTACCACTACCCTAACTTCACATATATGTATATATATATATATTTAGTTAAATATAGTTATAAAAACCGTGGGTATAGAGGGAAGAACCGTGGGTATAGGGTTCCCGCCAAAAAAAAACTCCTTCCCGCGGAAAAAAAATTTCTCGCGCACACAAAATTGACCTATACCCACGGTTTTTCATAACCATGGGTATAGGTATTTTATCCCAGACCTATCCCCATGGTTTTGGGGAAAACCGTGGGTATAGGTGACTTTTCATGACCTATACCCACGGTTTGCCAAAACCGTGGGGATAGACCCCCCTATACCCACGGTTTTGGAAAACCGTGGGTATAGGTCATGAAAAGTCACCTATACCCACGGTTTTTGGAAACCGTGGGTATAGGGGGGTCTATCCCCACGGTTTTGGTGAAAACCGTGGGGATAGGTACATTTTCCAGTAGTGTAAGGGACTTCGTCTCAATCTCCTTTCATTGAGGCATATTTTGTTTTAATACACGACTTTCTTTTATACGCTATATAAACACCCTTGATATTTGAAAGGGAATATTTTTCTATGAAGTGTTTTACTAAATGACAAAAAGGAATGTTTCTTTTAACATAAGCGGTGACAACGACCTTTTCCACCGCCGTGAGTATTATTTGATCTTTGGCTTCATCAACAAGACATAATCTTTTTAAAAGAAAATAAATACCATATACTCCTTTATGTATTTTGGTATTGAAAATGGTTTTGATAATGGATTTGTTATGAAAATATATTTAAGTGATATATTGTTATTGAAATGTGGAAATGTTTTCTTTCCTTTATATTTGTTTTATGTCTTATGATTTTATAATGGTACTTGGACATTTGACGGGTGGTTACGTGATAAACCAAATGACAGGTGGTGTCGTGAATACCAGGACGGGTGGTTAGATTATAACTTCCAATGCATTAGGTATTAAAGTTGGCCGTATGGCTATACCATTTAGTGATATGTGTGGAAGTCGGCCGTATGGTTATTTCATTTAAGTATGTTTATGTACCAAGTTACCTTTTTATGTTAGGTGTTCTTTATATGGGTTTTATGGTAATATTTTGGTTACATAAGGGTAAGTAGTGATCTTTTATTCAGTGAAGAGTATTTACTACTTTATAAAAGTGAAAAGTATTACTTATTTTAAAGTATTACTAGTTTACTTTTTCTTTTAAAAAACTAACAGTTTATCTTCTTTGTGTATCCCTTACTAATATTTTTATGCTCATCCCATGTTTTTTAAATGTTTTTCACAGGACATAATGTAGAATAGGGTCAAGTATGGGATCAAGGAAAAGTCATGTTGTCTTAAACATGGAACTGGAAATGACTCTCTTTTTTTAAAAGTTCATGTTTTGTAAAGAAAATGGAAACTATTTATTAGTTTCTACTTTGTAATATTTTGAGATGTAATGGTTATGTCTTAATTCTCTAAAACTCTAAACCTAAAAAGATCCTCAATTTGAATAATTCATTTAATTAAATATTATGTATGGTTTATGGTCGGTTCCTTATAGTTGGTATCAGAGGTCGGTTTAGATAGCTTTAGGAGTTAGGGTATTGTTAAATAAATGTCCATAAATTAATTAATGGTAATATTGAAATGATATAGCAATTAAAGATTACTATGTTGCTTCACCTAAGATATTTCTGTTTTCAGAATGCTTTTCTATAG
The DNA here is from genome assembly GCA_963277665.1 of Viscum album. Classification (NCBI taxonomy): domain Eukaryota; kingdom Viridiplantae; phylum Streptophyta; class Magnoliopsida; order Santalales; family Viscaceae; genus Viscum; species Viscum album. The sequence continues at coordinate 855,997,720 of OY728158.1, read as the reverse complement.
AGGAAACAAGGATGCTATGTTGGGATGGCATTAGGAGGAAGACAACCTTCCAAATCAGTAACCTAAGATAGTCAGAATTTGAACTGAACAGTTTTTTGCAATGATGGAACAGTTGAATCAGACTATAAATGGTGGTGGTATCCATGCATGACATCATATTGATCAACCATAGAGGAACATGTCAGTAGTGGAACATTTCTTGAGGAAACATCTGACATCATTCAGAGGATCATCTGACCCAGTGCTAGTATAAGGGTGGATTAAAGCACAGGATAAGATCTTTGATGTCATGGGTTGTTCAGAACATCAAAAGGATAGTCTCATTGTTTACCATTTTGAAGGTGAAGGTGATCAGTGGTGGTTGATGGTGAAAAATATCATGGATAGTGAGCATATTGATGCTCTTGATTGGGATGAATTCAAAGGTATATTTCTTTTAAATTATTTTCCTTAGGTGGTTCATCTTATGATGGAAAAATAATTCCTAGAATTGAGGCAAGAGGATGACTTAGTGGCTTCTTATGAAGAAAAGTTCACTCGACTGGAATGGTATGCACCAAATTTCATCCGAGATCTTGATAGTAAGATAAATTAATTTTACTCAGGACTGAATCCACGATATCGAAGAGCGTTAGCCTCTTATGAGTTCAAAAGTTATGAAAAACTTGTTCAATGTGCAGAGAATGTGGAAATGGAGTTTGTAGATGATCATGTGTTCTTTGAAAAACAACATAATAAGAGGTCCAGTTGGTAGGGAAAGGGGATGAATTCATCAAAGCCTGGAGGTAAGAAAACTAAATATTCATCTTGTGATAAGTGTGGTAAAAAGCATCCCAGAGAATGTTTATCAATGTCTGGAAAGTGCTTCTGGTGTGGTAAGTCTGGTCATATTGCTCGTAACTGTAAAGAATATGATCAAGCAGGCAATGAAAATCCATCGGTAAGATGTTTTAAGTGTAATTAAATGATTCATTATGCAAATGAGTGTCCAGAGAAAAACTCAACTGAGGTAACGCAGCCAGAATACAAGCAGAAAGGGGTGGTGAAATCCTTTGCAACTACTTCAGCAGATGTTGGGCCATCGAATGAACTAGTATTAGGTATACTATTTGTTTGTTCATATTATGCCAATGTGTTGTTTGATCCAGTGTCTACGCACTCTTTCATTTCTGATAAGTTTTCTAGTAAATTGGGAATTGCATCTCATGATATGAATATTGAACTTATGGTAAAAAAACCTGGAGGAAATGTTGAGAAATTATCCTGTCCTTGTGTGTAGAAAGAACCTACCTGTAAACCTTACTCTTTTTCCTCTAGTAGAGTTTGATGTAATTTTGGGAATGGATTGGCTATCTTCTTATCATTCTAAGATTGATTGAAGATCTAAAGAGGTATCTTTTAAGAAATATTTACAGATTGTGTAAAAGAATGAACCCTTTCTTTTGATGACATATCAGGAAGATGGGAAACTAGTAAAAGATGGAAATGAATGTTACCTTGCACATATTGTTGAAAATAAAGGAACTATTCAGATTAATGATTTTCCAGTTGTAAATGAGTACCTTGATGTTTTTTCTGATGAGTTGCCTTATATAATACATGATCGTGAAGTTGAATGTATGGTTGACTTAGTTTCTGATGCAAAGACAATTTCAAAACCCCCTTATCAAATGGCTCAAATTGAACTTTTAGACTTAAAGAATCAGTTGTAGGAGTTATTAGATAAAGTTTTTATTCGACCTAGCACATCACCATGGGGTGATCCTGTATTGCTTGTTAAAAAGAAAGATGGTTCAATGAGACTTTTCATTGATTATAGAGAATTTAATAAAATCATTGTTAAGAACAAGTATCCTTTGCCTCATATTGATGATTTCTTTGATCATCTCTAGGGAGCTCAGTATTTTTCGAAGATTGATTTGAGGTCGGGGTACAATCAGTTAAAACTAAAAGAAGAAGACATTTGAAAAACCACGTTTCGTACTAGATATGTCCATAATGAATTTTTAGTTATGCCTTTTGGCTTAACCAATGCACCTGTTGTATTCAGGAATATTATGAATAGAATTTTCCATGAGTTCTTGGATAAGTTTGTGATTGTGTTCATTGATTATATTTTGGTTTATTCAAAAAGTAAGGAGGAACATGAAATTTATTTAAGGGATATCTTGCAAACCTTAAAAGAAAAGAAACTATTTGGTAAATTCAAAAAGTGTGAGTTTTGGTTACAACAAATTTCTTTCCTAGGTCACATTGTTTAAAAAAATGGCATAAATGTTGATCCTACAAAAACAGAAGTTGTTGAAGAATGGCCTAGGCCCACAAATATAGCCGAGATTCGTATTTTTCTTGGTTTGGAAGGTTATTACAGGAGGTATATTGAATTTTTTTCATGGTTATCTAGTCCAATGACTAAGTTAATTTGAAAAGGTGTTAAGTTCATTTGGACAAAAGAATGTGGTGATTGTTTTCAGGAATTGAAAAGAAGATTGGTGAATGCTCCAGTTTTATCACTGCCTTCTATAAATGGTGAGTTTTTTATCTACAATGATGTTTCGTTGAAAGGAATTGGTTGTATCCTTATACAGAATGATCAAGTAATTGCATATGCTTCATGTCAGTTTAAACCCCATGAGTTAGATTACCCTACTCATTATTTGGAATTAGCTATTATAGTTTTTTCTTTAAAAATTTGGATGCATCATTTGTATGGAGTGAAGTGTGAAATATATACTAATCAAAAAAATTTGAAGTATATATTCACTCAAAAATAATTTAACATGAGACAGAGGAGATGGTTGGAATTAATCAAGGATTATGATTGCATGATCCATTACCATCCGGGAAAAGAAAATAAATTGGATGATGCTTTGAGTTGAAAAATTAGTGCTTCATTAACTATGTTACGTTTGGAACAAAATCCTTTGGTTTTTTATTTAAAGAACTTTGGCATAGAAGTTGTTGGTGCAGGAAATTCTCTTGTTTTGTATCAGGTGTTAGTGAGATAATCTATATAAAATCGAATAAAGTAAGCACAGAAAGAAGACAGTGAGTTACAGAAAAATGTAGAGTTGGTTCAGAAGGGTAAGTTTCTTGAATTTAACATTGATAATGATTGTGTTTTGAAGTTTGGAAATAGATTATGTGTTCCTTGTGATTCAAAGTTGATGAATGAGTTGTTATGTGAAGCTCATAGTTCTCCGTTTTAAGTTCATCCTGGTAGTACTAAGATGTAAAGAGATCTTCGTTAGTATTATTGGTGGGATAGAATGAAATGTGATATTGCTTATTTCATTGTGAAGTGTTTCACTTGACAGTAGGTTAAAGTAGAGCAGTAGTTACCAAAAGGAATGCTTCCGCCTTTATCGGTGCCAGAGTGGAAATGGGAAAATATATCCATGGACATAGTTATGGGATTAATTAAGACATCTCAAGGTAATAATGGAATATGGGTTATTGTTGATCGATTGACAAAATCTTCTCATTTCATTCCTATTTGAGATACGTTGTCTCTAGATCAACTTGCTCGGTTTTATGTTAACGAGATAGTTAGGTTTCCTGGATTTCCCCTCTCCATTGTATCTGATCGTGATCCAAGGTTTACTTCTAACTTTTGGAAAGGCCTTTAGAAGTCATTGGGTAATGAATTAAATTTTAGTACAGCTTTTCATCCTCAATCAGATGGGCAGTCAGAATGAAAAATTCAAACCAGGGAGGATATGCTACGTGCTTGTTCACAAGATTTCCAGGGAAGTTGGGACCAACATCATTATTTGGTGGAATTTTCATATAATAACAGGTTTCATTATAGTATACGGATGGCTCCATTTGAGGCATTATATGAAAATCCTTGTCGAACTATAGATTTTTGAGATAAAGTATGCGAAAGGAAGCTGATGGGACCAGAATTGGTAGAAGAGATGGCAGAGAAAGTTCAGTTGATTCAGAAGCACACGATAACAGCTCAGAGCAGATAGAAAAGTTATGCAGATAACCGGAGGAAGGACCTTTCTTTTGATGTGGGTGATCTTGTCTTTCTCAAAGTTTCTCCATGGAAAAGTGTGATGTGTTTTGGTATGAAGGGAAAGTTGAGTCCGAGGTTCATTGGACCTTATGAAAGTCTGCAGAAAGTTGGATCAGTGGCATACAGAGTGTCTTTACCTCCATGTTTTTTCCAGGTACACAATGTTTTTTATGTTTCGATATTGAGAAAGTATATGCTAGATCCATCTCTTGTTTTGAGCCTAGAGGTAGTTTAGTTGGAAGAGAATCTCTCTTATAAAGAACAACCAGTTCAAATTATTGACTATAGAGAGCAAGTGTTATGGAATAAGGTAATTCACTAGGTAAATTTTTTTTTGGAAAAACCATATGGTTGAAGAGGCAACGTGGGAATCTAAAAATTCTATGAGGGATTAATACCCCCACTTATTTTGATAAGTGAATAAAAATTATGAGGAAACAATTTCTAAAAGGGGGAAGGATGTAACATCCCAGGAAAGTGAGGAAAAAGAGATTTTTATATTTATTAATATTTGTGAATTAAATATTAATTTTACTTTAAAGGGGTTGCTATGTTCGATAGTGTACCTGATACGCAACAACGGGTTTCTTTGAAATCTTATGGTGCACACTAATAATATAATATTACACTTTTAAATGGTAGTTAACTCCAAGTAGTTGTATTGGTGCTAATGAAAAAAACTAACTAAAATATGATTATACATGTTTTTAAATGCATTTACATTTATCCATTAAAAATTAGAGGCTTGAAATATGAATGAATCTAATTTTAATCATAATTTACATTAAAAGGTCGATTTACTGCCTTTTAATGGTGAACCCTCATAAAATCTAGTTTTGGTCATTTTTATATGTTCTATTTCAACAAATAAAATTCTTCTTTAGATTTGGGACATCAAATTTTAATTTGGGTAATTTTTTGGTATTTTGCGGATAAAGTTCTTTTTTAATGAATAGTAGAAAATATTGTATTTTAATTCAAAAGTTCCTTTTAATCTAATTTATTTATATAATTAGATTATCTTTTTAATTTGTTTTAAAGTGTAATTAGAAGGTATTCTTAACATTTAATCCAATTTTGGTCATTGAAATTAATTTCACTTTGACATTGTACATAAAAAAGTGTCAATATTTTTATATTTATTGTTTCTTAAAAACACGCTATTTGTTTTAACAACAGAAATTAATTTTAAATTAATTAATTCCACTTCTATGTTTTGAATTTGAAAAAATTGACATCATTTTTAAATTCGGAATATCAAATAACGCTTAGGCAGAATTTTTGGTATTTTTCTGAAAAACTTCAATTTTTTTGGAATAGTGAAACCACTTAATTGTAGTTAAAAAAATGACTTTTCATATCAAAGAAATTTTATCACTTATGTGAATTGAATTTCAAAAATCCGACATACATGGTTTTTATCAAGAAGAAAAATTTGGTCCAATAAGATGAAAATAATTTTTGGTGAATAGTAACTTTTGACTTTTATTTACTACGGTTAAAGGTAAATGGGTAATTTAAGGATAAAAGAATATTATAATAATTAATATTTTACCTTAACACTTGTCAAAACCTTATTGGATGAGTAATGGCAGACCATGGGAATCGGTGGGTCTATTTTGGGACCACATGGAGCCACTTATGAAATATAATGACACTTTAGATTAATTAATTTAATGTAAATGCAAAATTGACATAAACAAAAATCTTTTAGTAAATTAATTTTTATATGGTGTTATAAAATATATATTTTCGACTATAAATATTCATAGGAAATCTAAAATTATTTACTACGTCATTTTATTTTTATATAATTTTTATACATCACATAAATTAAATTATTTACGACACAATAATGATGTAGTATTTACCTCATTAATAAAAGGTTTAAATAAATAAGATTATAAATATTAACATAAATCCAAAACCTTTCCAATACCTATTGGATGATATTATTTCAACTATGAGTGATATTATCTTAGACTTTAATGATTTTGGACATTTAGAAACCGAATATCATTATATAATAAAATAATATTATCACACTTTCCTAAAGAGCCCCTCCTCCCCCTTATAAAAGGAGACCAATTCTAACCAATTACTCACACCTCTCAAGCCTTTTGGATCGTCCAAAATCTGATCAATTAAGCTCCCTACATCCCTCTCCTCCTCCTAGATGATTTACCTTAGGCAAAAGGCACTTCAAGATGTCATTTGGTTCAAAACAAAGGGAGTTACCCAAATTAAAGGTAACAGTTTTTCTTAAATTGTTTTCTTTTATTTTACTTCTCAAACCCCTAAAATCTTTTTATTACATCCTTTTGTAACAAAACCAGTATCCTTAATATACTAGGATGTTATTATCAGAAGTATTCGAGCTACACTTACATACACCTCCATCTAATGGGTGAAGAACATAATGTTTCTGTGGATGGAAAACTAACACCTCACGAAACAATGATGGTTCAATTATCTCCTACCGCCTCTCATGGTGGCCGTTAAGATGGAACTAAATTTATATATGATATATATTATTTTTATGTTTTCTTTATTATTCTATAATTTCCATTTATAGCATGCTTTTATAGTTTCCATTATGGGTAAACGTGATAATTTCATTTGAGGAAGTGGGGACTACCGCCCCCTCAAAGTGATATGACTCGTTCATACCATATGTGGTACATATAAAGGATATATTTAATGATATTATATATGATAAAATAAAATAATTATAATACTCCTATGTATCATTATGTTTTAATTCCATTAAATATGAAATAGAAACGGAATAGCGTTCATACGTACGTATGGCTTACCGTCTCCATGAGTGGGGCATTTCATTTCCTACCTCTAAATGTTATGTACTATAATAAATAAATGTATATGCTGGATATATATGATATATATGATATCCAAATCATAAATATCATTATGGATATAATGAACTTTTGACCACATGAACAACATGTAATTATAAGAAGTCCATTTTTCACTCAAGTACCAAATATCGAGGTAAGGGACTTCGTTTCAATCTCCCTTAATTGAGGCATAATTTGTTTTAATACACAACTTTATTTTATACGCTGTATAAACACCCTTGATTATTCAAAGGCAATCTTTTTCTATGAATCATTTTACTAAACAAAAAAAGTAGTTTTTCATTTAACATAAGTGGTGACAATGACCTTTTCCACCGCCACGAGTATTATTTGATCTTTGGCTTCCTCAACAAGCCGTATTGTTTTTAAAAGAAAATAAATAGCCTATACTCCTTTATGTGTTTTTGTATTGAAAATGTTTTTGATAATTTATTTATTATGTCAATATATTTAATTGATATATTGTGATTGATATGTGGAAATGTTTTCTTTCCTTTATATTTGTTTTATGTCTTATGATTTTATAATGGTACTTGGACATTTGACGGGTGGTTACATGATAAAACAAATGACGAGTGGTGCCGTGAATACCAAGACGAGTGGTTACGTTATTACCTCTAATGTATTGGGTATGGAATCTGGTAGTATGGCTATTACATTTAGTGATATGTGTGGAAGTCGACCGTATGGTTATTTAATTTAAGTATGTTTATGTCCCAAGTTACCTTTATATGATATGTGTTATTTATATGGGTTTTATGGTAATCTTTTGGTTACCAAAGGGTAACTAGTGATCTTTTATTTAGCTAAGAGTATTTACTAATTCATAAAGGTGAAAATTATTACTTATGTAAAAGTATTCATGGTTTACTTGTTGTTTTGAAAAACTAACAGTTTCCATTCTTTGTGTATCCCTTATAGAGCTTTTTATGTTCAATCCAAGTTTTTGAAATGTTTTTCACAGGATATAATGTCGAATAGGGTCAATGATGGGATCAAGGAGAAGTCATGTTGTCTTAAACATGGAACTAGACATGACTCTTTTTTTCAATAGTTCATGTTTTGTAAAGAAAATGGAAACTGTTTAGGGGTGTTTACTTTTTAATCTTTTGAGATGTAATAGTTATGTCCTAATTCTCTAAAACTCTAAACATGAAAATATCCTCAATGTGAATTATTCATTTAATTCAATATTATGTAAGGTTTAAGTTCGTGTCCTTATCTGATAGATCCAATATTGTTTATAAAAACTATTAACTCAAATATTTTATTGGTTCAAATTTATGTTTATGATGTAATATTTGGTTCAACAAACAAAACAAATTCATGATTTTTCAAATTTAATGCAAAAAGAATTTGAAATGAGTATAATGGGAGAATTAAATTTCTTTTTGGGAATTAAAATTTATCAAAAAGTTTTTTGAAATGTTTTAAATCAATGAAAATACATTACTGATTTACTAAAGAAATTTTGAATTGAAAACAACAAGGCATATATAGCTCCTATGTGTACTAATATAAAACTTGATTTGGATGAAACTGGAAAATCAATTGAAAACTAGTTATATTGAGGTATGATTAGTTTTTTATTATATGTTTCTGCTAGTAGGCCATATATAATGTATTTAGTATGTCTTTATGCTAGATTTCAATCTGATCCTAATGAATCCCACTTATGTGTTGCCAAAAGTATTTTTAGATATTTAAAAGGAAGAGTTTTTCAATCTATTCTCTCCAAAAACTTCAAATTTGAATTTCATTTCATATTCAGATGTTGACTTTGGAAGATGTAGATTAGATAGAAAAATCACATCAGGGACTTGTCACTTTTTAGGAAAATATTTAGTTTCAAGTTCTAGTTAGAAATAACACTCAGTTTCCCTATCAACAGCAGAGGCAGAATGTGTATCTACAGGCAGTTACCATGCACAAGTTTTGTGGATGAAAAACACTCTTATAGACTTTGGAAAAAAAATAACACACAAATTTTATGTGATAATTCAAGTGCTATAAATATTTCAAAAAAATCCTATTACTCATTCTAGAACTAAGCATATTGATATCAGACATCATTTTATAAGAGATTATGTTCTTAAAAAGGATATATTCTTAGAATTTGTATGTATTAAAATTCAATTTGATTATATTTTTACTAAATCACTTCATACTATGAGGTTTAATTTTATTAAGGGGGTGCTGGGTTTCTTTAATTTTAATTGAAAGATTAATACTTATTTTTACGTTTATTTTATCATCACTATTTTAAATAATTTAATTATTTGTGTTTAGAATAATTTACAATTTTATTTATACTTTTTCCGCATACATTTTATTTTATTTAAATAATGTAATGATTATTATGTAAGTAAATGACACGGGAATCAAGGATGTCAAAAATTGTTTTAAATTCGAAATCCGTTCATTTTCTCAAAACATTTTAAAACACCAAAAACCCTTACTGCTTTCATCTACCTTTGGTTAAACCTTAGGAACACTAAAACATTGAGCCTTCAAAACATTGAAACAGAAATGGCCAAGACACATAAAGTCAAGAAGGGAGAATCTAGTAATACCAAGTTTCAGCACAAAGTAGGAAGAAAGATTCTACAGGGAAAAGTAATATACCTGAAATAGTTGTATCAAATGAATCTCATACTATAACAAGACCTAGCTTTTCAGAATCTTGGGGAGACTTTTAGTGGATAAAATAAAAAGTTTCTATATGAGTTTTATCTTTATAACTTTTTCAAATCCGTTCAGTTCAGTCTTGGAGATACAGAGGACCCCATATTTTCTAAATTTGATGATCGGGATTTTTCAATTTCATATGTAGAAATCGCTAGAATCTTAAGAATCCCTCATGAGGAAGTTTATCATTTTGACATAAATAATTTTGTAGATGATGAAAATAAGTCAAGGGACATTATGCCATTTTTATTTGGATCTTCAAGTACAATAAAAAGGTTCATAAAGGATTTGGAACCAGATCAGAAGATTCTTTCTAAGCTTGTCAAAAAATGGATTGCACCCAGGATGTCATAAGTGGAAATAATTTTGTTTCCTGACATGTACACAATTTTTTTGTTTATGAGTGAAATCAAATTGAATTTTCCAAGATATATAGTAAGATAAATCTACTACTACTATCAACCAGAGGCTAGAATGAACTTATATCCCCATGGAAGGGTCATTTCAAAATTACTGTTTAAGTCTGATATGGTAAGATTACTTGATGCCATAGTAAGATGCCATCAGAGCAATATTTTCAATGCTGGAAAGATAAGAATTATTGGATTCTCCTGGAATACTATTAAAGGCAAGATTATGCCTATTGGAGCTTAGGAAGACAAGGACTCAGCTCGGTGGGAGAAACATTCTAAGTCTAAGAAAGGCATTACTGAATCCAAAAAAAAGTGGAACCTCAAGAAGAATAAGATTTGAAGTAGTTAATCTATATACTGATGAGGAAATTCAAGATGGATTTTAGAGGAAAAGATATCAAGAGGCTCTAACTGGTGAGGAGCCTGTTCAAGCAACTGCTGATACAACTGAACCTATTCCGAGCTATAGATTTATTATAGATCCTCCAGTACAGAAAATTGAAAAACCAACAATTTCCCAGATTAAGGTGACTCCTCAAGTTGAAAAAGAAATTGTGCCTCAAACTGTTGAAAATCATGGAGAAGTTGATGTGGATGGACCAGAATTATTTCAATAGGAATTATATCAAGAGGAAACAATTTTAGAGGATCCAGTCTTGGAAGAACTCGATTAGGAAGATTCTCAGGAAGAGAAACATCTTACTGATGTGAATTCAAAAGAGAAACCTTCTCAAATTCACACTGATGTTATTAATGATTATTTTTCTACGGATGAGTGAAGGATAGACTCGAAGGAAGAATCAGTTGAGAAGCTAATAAAAAGAGAAGATGAAGATAAATCATATGATAAATCTCTACCTTTAGTGTTGTTAAAACCAGTGGAAGCTTAGACTGAGAATCAAGCACAAGGTTACACTGATTCTATGAATGCAGAAGTTGAGGAGCTGTATAGAATGTTAACCAGAGTTAAATCAGAAAATGATGCTTTAAGAAGTGAATTGGAAAAGGAAAACTAGAGATTTCAGAAATTGAAGTCCAGTTCTATTTCAAAATAATAAGTTGAAGTTTTTAAGAAGTATATGTTTGATGAGGTTGCAAATTTGAAACTTTAGATGGTAATGAAGTAAGATTTGGAAGATGTTAAGATTTTCAGGGAGCAACAATTCACAACTATCAGGGATATTCAACCAAGTACGTTAGGTACTTTTCCTGATCTGATAAGAAGATTTCAGGCCATTACAATAGTAATGAGTAATATGACTAAAAAATTACAGGACCTTCATTGTAAAAATGCTCCATTATCTATTCTACTAGATAATCAAAAGTATCTTATTGACCAGCTTACCTCATATAAACCAGGTGTCAGAGTTATGCTGAACAGATTCACAGAGAATCTAAATCAGTTTATAGAGAAGGAGGATAGGTTATATGAGTCTTTTAGATTCAATTTGATTTAAGATATCCATCTGACTTATGTAGGAAGAGATCTCATTGTCCAGTTAGGTGATGGACTGATGATAATGTTGCGACTATAGATGTTAAATCTTAAAGAAGTCATTAAAAGGCGCTGAAACATGTTTCCCGAAACAGTTTAGCCCAACCTTGATTCTCATTGTCATTACTTTACATGTAATTATATTTTCAGAAAAATATACTTTCATCTAATTTTTATATGTTTTGATTTATTTTACTGTACTAACTATGTTAAAATTCCAGTAATCCAGTTTCAAATAATGATAAACTGTTTATCATGGCATTTAGTTAAGTTCAGTGACACATTAAAATGTGTTATCTTCCTTCTTCAATCCTTATTGTTTATATCACAAAAGGGGGAGAAATATGGATAAACACAACATATTTTTTGGGAGAAATGTGGATAAACACAACTTTTCATTTATATATAAATCATTTACTAAGAGGGAGAAAAGGTTAAGGAGAGAAATTCCTAAAAGTTTTTTCTAAGGATAAAATTTTTTAATTTCATTTTCATTATTTATTATGGAGGATATATTATTTTACATTATACAGGGTGATAAAATGTAAAAATTAAGAGATAATTTTTCTAAAATAAAATATTTTTGGTTATCTTTTCAAAATTTTAAACTATATACAATTAATTTTGTAAGATAATTTCATAGGTTTTGTGAACATCAAAAATGGGGATATTATTGAGAAATTGTTGTTTTCAACAACAATATATTTTATTAAGAGGATATCATTGATAACAATACTCTATCTCTTCATGATGATGATGATGTTCACCAATATGCTTAATTGTTATTCTAATGATTTTACTTTGATTATATTTCAGGAAATTAATATTATTTATTTCTCTATTTTGGAATAATATTAAAGCGTTTAATCCACATGGAATATTTGACAATGTTTTCTGAAATCATTTTAGCGTATTCTGGAAACACTGTTCATGCTCTAAGTGTTCTGAAATCACATCTGCATGTTCTGGAAACACTGTTCATACCCTATGTTGAGGAACGTAGTGTAAGGATGGAATCCATTTTTACTGTAGGGAATATGAAAATATTATGTTTAAGCAACCACACTTTATAGAAAAAAGTATGGAATAAGAACCCTATGTTTGGAAGGAACCTTACGTTCATGATATCAAAAAAGTATAGAAGAAGAACCATGCCTTAGTATGGAATGTTATGTTTGTTTCTTGAATGTATGGTTTATCTACCTTACTTTTGAAAGCAACCTTATGTTTTATCAAAAAGTATGGATCATATAACTTACATTTGGAAGATGATAAATGTATGGAACATCAAACATACCTTTAAAATAAACCTTACAGATCATGTAACTTATGTTTTCCAAAAAAGGAAAGTATGGATATTGAACCGTACGTTTGAGAGTTCAAGAGAAAATTATGGTTGATCCACCTTATGTTATCTACCTTATGATTTCAACCTTACATTTTCAACCTTATGTTTTGAACCTTACGTTGTGAACCTTACTTTCAGAGAATGTATGCTATGATGTTCAACCCTACATTTGGCGTCAGAAATTTAAATTATGACTTTATTGAGAAACAGTCTTTATGAAGATTATTTGGCTGATTTCAAGCCAAATTCAAATCCTGATTTTAAAGCACATCATTGACTGATTCAAATCCATTTATTTGTGATTCAAAGGATCGATTTAAGTGGATGTTTTCATGCCAAATATTCAGGGGAGTTACAACTGCTCTGTCATTCAAACATTTGAATATAGTGATTATAACGATGACTTTTATGGATCTAAATCACTTTAAAGAAACATCTCATCTTTATTATATATATATGTGTGATATTTTGTGTTAATAATAAGGTCGAATAATCTAGAAAATATTTAACAAGCTCTTTAGTTCTCCATGACTATAGTTTTACATAGTTATTTGAGATTTACAGATCTGTTGCTACCAAGATCTATCAAACTCTATTTTTCTGAAGAAGAAGAAGAAACACGTTGAAGATTCATCATTTCTACATCATAAGATCTTTCATAAAACCATTTTTGTTGGAGTTTCTGAATTTATTTCTATACTTATTTCAATTGGAATGACTCAGAACTTCCATTACCTAAAGAACATCTTTTCTGAAGACGACGATTTATCTACTATCTGTTGTGTGTTGTTGCAACTGTGTAGATCAACTAGAAAGTATTTCAAGACAAATACTATTTTTATTTTGAGTTATCGGATTCTCATACTAAGATTTGTATTCGGTTGTGTGTATGAAATAAAAGGATCTGTTTTTATCTTTAAATTGTAAATGTGTCCACTGTATGCACTCAGTTGTGGACGGTCTATTGATAATAGGACTAGATAGTGAAAATCACCAAGCTTATGGAGTAGAGCATTGGTGGAGTGGACTATGGGCCTTATATTCCCCTGAACCACTATACATCCTTGCATACTTTAACTATTTATTTTCCTCTACAAAAACAATATGAAGAAGATAAAAGGGAAAACTTGGTCATTATCACGATTTGTGATGAATTTTTAAAAGATACAATTCACCCCCCTCTTATACATATTTTGTATAACCCGATCCAACACTTGATATGTTGAATTAGTACATGAAAATTATGAGGGTTGTTTTTTATATTTTTTTATTTGAACATGACTCATGTATATTTTTTCACATGTTTTTGGTGTGAATGTGATGAAGGTATATTTTTTATAGAATTGTTTTGTGAACATGATGAAAGTAGCTTTTCAAATCAGTTTATTTTTTAATCGTGATAATGGTATAAATGTTTAAATGTTTATTTACATAAAATTGATTTATGTATGTTTTTTTAAGAATATTTTATATCATTATATTGTTTCCAGAATTCATTATTATGTTTTGAAGCATCTTTATATCAAATTACTATGATTATTCCCCATGGATCTTGTTTATTATCTCATGTTTTCTCACTATTATTAAATTATATATCTTTATTCATTTGGGATTACATGTCAATAAATCACGAATTAGGGAAAACTATTATTGATACATCTTTATTTTAAATATATTTTTCGAACATGACATTGTTTTAGCAGATGTTTATGATCTACTTGTTATGATTAATCATTATGTTTCCCCTTACTGAGTATTTGAGTTCACTCCATCTTTGTGATTCCATTCCCTAGGTTGGGAAGATTTATATAACTTATGATAATTATATAAGTGATTCTATTATAGTTTTATTATGAAGAAATGATCCCATGTTTTTTTAAAAAATATTTCCTATATAACTAATCCTTAATGACACTTAACCATAAGTTCATGGAAATTCTCATATTATTTATGAGATTTAATGTTTAAAAACTGAGATTATATGTAATGTTTTATAATTATTTTTTTATCATAGTTAGTTTGAATAATGGTATTTAGAAGTTTTGTTTTTAGAATTATACCTAGGAGTGCAAGTCTGGGGCCCCTCAAGATAAGAAATAGTTCTAGTCACGTGTGGTGATTTTGAAAGTATGTATATTTTATTGATATCCATGAACTTTAAGATCTATGATACATTATTCCTTTAAAGTGGTACTTGTTGATATATAGATTTGTATTTTTCATGGGAAAATACTTCTAATGATACCTCTATCCAAGCTCAAACACATGAGGCATATAAATAAGGCTTCTTCTACATGATTCCATTGATTATTTTTTCTATATATATTTTATAATACCATTATTTTTATTATATATTCTAATTAAAAAACTAATTTATAAAATATTTTCACTAGTAAAATGTTACTTATACTTTTTCTAATTTTTTATTCTTATCTCTAATGATTATATCAACACCCTTATTGTCACGACCTGACCCTACCGGTCCCGAGCTGCAACTACCTCAAGCCCACCTCCATAGGCCAGAGGCTGGCGACCAGCGCCGTAGGCGTAATAATCTCGGGGAGGCCTTTTCCTAAGTACCTATACCCACGGACACACAACCCACTCAATGAAGTAGTGTCGAGTAAAAAAGAAAACCAAAAGACACACAGCTATACCCCAACCACATTCATGCATCAACCACTAAAACGAGTAAGTAAAGTGCTGGAAGTACTGACAAGTAAACTAGAAAGTAAAAAGGAAAAAACATGCACACAATCACCAAGGTGCCACAACCCGGCAACAGGTAAACAAAATAAAACCACTGGATAGACTCCCAACTGAAAACTCTAACACAAACGTGGTACGTTGATCCAACTTATGTGACCTCTACGCTCCTCCGTAGTCATGATCGACATGTACGTCGTCAACAAGGGAACACTAGGTCTGGGAAAATCCCAAGCAGGGGTGAGTATAATGATGCTCAGTAGGATGCCATGAAAGCTCTAGGGAGCAACAAAGGAGTCACTAAATAGGTGAGCAGTATACTGAACAAGGACAATAGAAAAGTTTTGTAGAGAGACTGAAGCACAACCCAATAGAAATAAATAAGCACAGAACCCAAGAAGTGGGAAAGAATGTAGGGTGCAATTATATATATATATTCTCAATAAGAAACCCAAACAAGTGTGTAAGGGGATATCCCTATCCAAGATCATCCCAGGATAATTCACCATTAGTTCCAAGTAAAACCATCCGCACAACCCAGTATCTCGTCTTGTCCACCTAGGAAGATCAAGTCAAAGGGGCTCAATCACTGCACTTCGATACTACCCGCTTTGGACGACACTGACTCGCCCGCACAGTTTTTGGTCACGTCTCAAGGACGCATCTCAGTGGGAAAATTTCACCTCTTCCTTGTGGGTCCTTATGTAACATTAAAACCATCACTCCATTGATCCGCACAACCAGGGTCCCGCTCCGGTAGTCATGGTGAAAAGTCACCGACTAGCCTCATAATAAGGGATGAGTCTGAAATGCCAACGGGTGACCCACTACCCAGTCCTGCTGGAGTGTAGATCATAATACATCATTAGGTGACCAACTGCCCAGCCCTACTGGAGGGTATACCTGGAATAAGTCGAAAGGCGACGCATAGCCCAGCCCTGCTCGAGGGTAGACCTGGAAGAAGTCGACGGGTGATCCACTGCCCAGCCCTGCTCGAGGGTAGACCTGGAAGAAGTCGACGGGTGACCCACTACCCAGCCCTACTAGAGGGTAGACCTAGAATAAGTCAACAGGAAACCCACTTCCCAGCCCTTCTAGAGGGTAGACCTGGAAGAAGTCTACGGGGGACCCACTACCCAACCCTGATGGAGGGTAGACCTGGAAGAAGTTGACAGGTGACCCAATGACCAGCTCTGCTGAAGGATAAACTTGGAAGAAGATGATGGGAAACCCACTGCCCAGCCCTGCTGGAGGGTAGACCCTAAAGAGTCATCGGGTGACCCACTGCCCTGCCCTGGTAGAGGGCAGACCCGGAATCAGTCTGATAGTTCTACACTGCTACTGACACCACCATGTGCCACTAACAACGCCACCGTGTGTTGGTTCGGAGTGCATCAAAGGGATCTCTGTCAAACACCCTACCATTTTTACACATTTAACATGATCTCAAATGAGGCTCCACATGAACTAATGGATTACACCGTTGCATTCCTTGCAGAAAAACACGTGAGATAGACTACTTACTTGCCTGAAATGGACAACCAGTGAATATGGTACTATTCACCATAGCTAGACCATGTGGGACCCACACCCCCACTCTGATACTCATCGGGCAAACTGCTCCATCATGATGCTCTTGGAAAAAGACATTGAAATGACTACTCAAATGCCTCGAATGGACGTCTAGGGAAAAGGGAGCAAAAATGTTGCACACAGCTCAAAAGACGGCCCGTAGGGTCCACATCTCAACTTCGACTTCAATTCCCAAAACCACACTTGAACTCTCCACCTTAACACAAGGGTGGAAACTCTGCTGACGATGCTCAAAATGGACATCGGATGTGTCCGCGCCATCCAAAAGAAGAATCATGGCGTAGTACTTAACGAGAATGTCTCTCCACAGAACTCCCTTTCCGGGAATTAAAAATCCCTGAAACCATCTAAAACCCTTCTTCTCGAGCCTAGGATTACACTTCCACAAAAATCATGCAAAACGGACACCAGTAGTGAAAGTCATGGGTGTCCGAAGTCAGAGGGGACGAAGCCCCTTGGGCTGGACCAGCCTGGCCGGCCGGTTCACCCGGTTTGGGCCGGCCCGTGCCGACCAATTCAACTCGCATCGTCGGCCCACGGTTTGACTGCGCTAGCCAGACGTGGACCCACGGTCCATCACTCTACTGACTGGCCCTCATGGATGGTCTTCAGTCCACATAGAGACCTGCTTCCAGCGGGTCTCGGTTCCTCCAGCGGGGTCCCGACGCGCGACCCCTGTCCAACCGGCCGACCACCGCCGCCCGGTCGACCCACTGTGCCTGCCACCTAGAGACTACGCCACCACCTCTGGAGGCCACCACTGCCACTGGAGCCCGCTAGACCACCCCTGGAACCCGCCGGACCACCACTAGAATCGCCGGAAAATAGGGAAAATGGCCGTAAAACATCTCAGGGCACCCCCGGACACCCCGAGACTACGATTTTCAATACGAAGCATGCATTGGAAAGATTAGAAAGAGAACTTCGCTAATATGGGAATCACTCAATGATTGGATAATAATTCGACATAATTAATCCAATTTGAAGAAGACTACGGGAATTAAAATGATAAAACACGAGCCTACCTCGATGGGCGTTGCCCGAAGCTTCACCGAAGATCCACCGGAGCCATCACCACCTTGCCGAAGGGATGGAGGATAGGAGTTCCTCCTTCATCGTTGGGAGAGTTTGTGCCAGGGAAGAAGGGGGAGAAGAAGAGTGGGGGTCAAGTTTAAATAGAAAACACTTAAACCCCCCGCCCATAGGTCCCGTACCCGAACTCCCAGTCGGGTCGAGGTTAAGCCTCCCCTAGGGTAAACACCATGCCCTGAGTGCAATTGTGGTCTCAGAATTTTAATCTGATCCTCCATTCAAAAGTTTGAAAATTCGACGCCCGAGGCCACTAAATTACGAAAATGCCCATGGTGGTGTTTTTTCCACAGAAGGGTCGTGCCCGTGAATGTTACACCCCTCCTAGGGTGAACGAAACTTTCTAGACTCAACAGTGCCCTTAGTTTTCCCATCCGAGCAATTGTTTTCGAGTTATTCTGTTTATTTAGCATGTCCAACATGAACGCACTAAAAAAATTAATTTCGGCCACACCAGGGCTCAGAACCACACGCTGTCTGAAATCCATACTCTGGAATAACATCATGAAAATTTCAAATTCTTACAGGCTCAAAATCCGGGTTAATACATCATTCCCACCTCCAAGTTTTTTCATCCCCGAAAAACAAAACTACAAAAACAACTCAGGATAATGAGCCTGCATCTGTCTCTCCTGCTCCCAAGTGCTCTCCTGCACACTCTCATGTTTCCATAGCACATGAACTAGAGGAATGGCCCATCTACATAGAGTCTGCTCCTTTCGGTCCTCAATCACCACCGGGTTCTCCATAAAGGTGGATCCTTCCTCAATGTCCATCTCTACTTAGTCGACAACGTGCACGAGGTTGTGCACGTATTTCCTCAGCTGCGACACGTGGAAGACGTCGTGCACTCTCTCTAGCTGTGGGGGTAGGGCAAGACAATAGGCGACCTCACCAACCCTGCGCATGATCTCAAAGGGTCCGATGAACCGCGGGGAAAACTTTTCTCCCCGACCAACCCTCCGTGTTCCATGTTGTGGGGAGACTCTCAAAAAGACATGGTCTCCCTGATCAAACTCCCAAGGCCTGCGAAGTCGGTTTTCATAAAACATTTGTCTGCTCTGAGCCATCCTCATCTGCTCACGAATGACCTTCACTTTCTCATTTGTCGCCTGCACCAACTCCGGGCCCACGAGGGATGTCTCCCCAACCTCCATCCATCACAAGGGTGACCTATAGGGTCTCCCATAGAGGGCCTCAAAAGGTTTAATTCCAATAGTAGAGTGGTAACTATTGTTATATGAAAACTCTACCAAGGCAGGTGATCCTCCCAGCTCCGGCCAAAGTCTAACACACACGCCCTGAGAATATCCTCCAACACCTGGATAGTGTGCTCGGTCTTACTGTTATTATGGTGGTGAAAAGCTGTACTCATCTGCAACTGAGTCCCGAATGCCTCCTGCAGGACTCACCATAATCGTGACGAAAACCGCACATCACAGTCGAAGATGATCATCGAGGGTACTCCATGAAGGCGGATGATCTCCCATACATATAACTGCCCCAGACTCTCTACCGAGCTCTGCTCCCTGATAGAAAGGAAGTGTTCCAACATCGTGAGTCGGTCCACTATTGCCCAAATGGAGTCATGGCCCTTCGTTGTGCGCGGAAGACCTGTGACGAAGTCCATAGATATGCCATCCCCCTTCCACTCCAGGATATCAAGGGGCTGCAACAGCCCTATCGGAACCTGGTGCTCCGCCTTCACCTAGTGATAGGTAAGACACCGAGAAACGAACTCGGCTACGCTCCGCTTCCTGCCAGACCACCAAAACTGCCGCTGAAGTTCTATGTACATCTTCCACACACCGGGATGTATAGACATGAGAGAAGTGTGGAATTCACACATCACCTCTTCCCGCATCACCACTAGTACTACAGCTTATCCATGGAACAGGATCTCATGATTCCCTCCTTCAGAATACCCATCGGGTGCGTCGACCGTGGATATCTAATCACGTATTACCTCGCTGTCGATATCCCCCATCTAGGACTCTCTCACATGATCAAGGAGCGAAGGAGTCAACACCATCGACTGCAGAAAATGTTTACTCTCCTCCTCCACCAAGGTCAGTTGTAGGGAGGCCAACTGCTCTGAAGCTTCCCACAATAGACAAGCCTGGTACTTCCCACTAAGGGCATCTGCTACTACATTTCCCTTCCTTGGAGTGTAGACTATCTTGAAATCATATTCCTGAAGAAACTCGAGCGAGCGCCTCTGCCTCAGATTCAGATACCTTTATGTGAAGACGTACTTGAGGCTCTGATGGTCTGAGTAGACCACGAAATGCTCACCCAGGAGGTAGTGTCTCCATAACCTCAAAGTGAAGATGACTTCTTCCAGCTCCATGTCGTGAGATGCATAATTCGGTTCTTGGGGCCTCAAATGCCTCGACCCATATGCAATCACTGCCCCTGGTGCATCAGCACGCACCTGGGCCCAGCTCCGGAAGAATCTTAGTATACAAAAAACTCAACGCCCTCTTCTGGCAGCCTCAACACCAGAGCACTAGTCAGCCTCTAACTTAACTCCTTGAAGGACTTTTAGCACTATTCAATCTAGGTAAACGGTTGTCCCTTCTGCGTCAATGCGGTCAATGGGGTAGTAATCCTGGAGAAGTCCTCCACGAACCTCCTGTAGTACCCTACCAAACCAAAGAAACTTTACACCTTAGACGCATTCTTGGGTGGCTCCCAAGCAAGAACTACCTCTATTTTTGCGGGATCCACAGCCAACCCATGTTCCATAATGACATTCCCCAAAAAGTGAACCTCTTGAATCCAGAACTGGCACTTTGAGACCTTCCCATATAGCGGGTTCTCTCAAAGTAAGTCTAGGACCGTCCTCAAATGCTCTGTATGCTTCTCCTCTCTTTCTGATTAGATGAGTATGTCATCAATAAATAAAACCAAAAACTGGTCCAAATAAGGCAGGAAAATCTGGTTCATCAAAGCCATGAAGACGGTAGGGGCATTCGTCACATCAATGTGAATCACTTGAAACTCGTAGTGCCCATATCGACAACGAAAGGCCAGCTTTGGGAGATCAGCCTCACGAACCCGCAACTGGTGATATCCAGATCGAAGATCAATCTTCGAGAACCACTTCACACCATGCAACCGTTCAAAGAGGTCATTGATCCTCGGAAAAGGGTACTTGATCTTTATCATGTCCTGATTCAGGTGACAATAATCTACGCAAATTCTTAGGCTCACATCTGCCTTCTTCACAAACAACAGTAGAGATGCCCTGGGAGACACATTGTGCTGGATGAATACCTTGTCACTAAGGTCATCCAACTGATGTCGTACCTCTCAAAGCTCGGTGGGTGCCATCCAATATGCTGCACAAGATATCGGAGTAGTCCCCGGCAGTAAGTCAATGCAGAACTCCATCTCTCGCATCAGAAATAGTCCCGGATCATCTTCAGGAAAGGCGTCCATGTAGTCCTCTACAACGGTAGGGATGCAGGTGCCTATAGCGTCTTCTGCTCCAAGATCCATGCTCGCCAGATGGTGAGAGAAAGGTCAGTGTCTCTTGCTCAGAGTACCCATCTTCTCTCCCACGAGGTCTCGTTCACCAAGGATGGTGAACCTCGTCCCATCAGAAAACATTCCTCTGACTCATCTGTGATGACAGTCGATCTGGGAATGAACCATAGAAAGCCAATTCATACCCAAGATGATGTTGTAAGGTTCCATCATGATGACGAGCAGGTCCCACATGAAACTCCCTTTTCTGAATGACAGTTCACACTGTTTGCAAATAAAGGTCACTAACGAGGCACTTCCTGTAGGAACCTCGAGGCTAAGTGCATGTGTCAGCGCCTCTACTAGAAGCCCCAACTCCTGTACCAACAACATTGATATAATGGAATAGATGGTGCCTGTTTCTACTAGTACTAAAGCAAGTGTGGATTAAACAAAAAGCGTACCTCAGACCATCTCGTGCACTGGAGGGTCTTGAACACCCATCGCCTAAAATTACCCGCGACCCCTACCGCCAGCTCCCTGAGCCTGGCGGGGGCTTCCCGGTGGTGGCAGTGGAGGGATCTCAAAATGTCGTCCTCCACCTCCTAGTCCTACCACTCTGCCTGAACCACCTCCCTGAGGAACACCCGGTCCCCGCCTAGGTGACCCCTAGTCACGGCGCTGCCTCTGCCGCTACGGTGCACCCGCTACCTGCCACGGCTGCTCGGCATGCCTGGCCAGGAATTTCCGTGCAAGGTGACCCAGTCCGTCACAAACATTTCACCAGCTCTCTCATGTCTACCCTGACGCCTTATGACACCACTACGGTGTGCGACCCTGCCCCTGAGCCTGCTCACGGAAGGGTCTCCTCGACTGAGACCCAGCTCTCTGTCGTCTGCCTGCTAAAGACTCCTCTCTAAAGTGGCCACTGCACGGTCCTGCGATCTGGCGCCCCTCGGCCAGGAAGCTCTCGGTCACCAGCGCCCGCACCAGCACCCCAGTGTAAGTGGATATGCACAAGGGTACCACTCTATCCCGAATCTCCCTACGAAGACCCTGCTCGAACTTCGGCGCCCAGAAGTAGCTGTCGCGGATCATGTCCTGCGAGTAGCGGGTAAGATCGGTGAACTGGGGCGAGTACTGGGACAAAGAAATTCCCCCTTCTTTAGTTCCAGAAGATATTGTATCCAAAAAAAGTGTAAACATGAGGGGGATTACTCCTCCCGAAAAAGCTACTGGAAGCCGTCCCATGTGAGGGATGACTCGTCATGGGTCTGCGTCACCAGACCCCACCATCGCCCAGCTGTCCTGAAGAAAAAGACTGGCGGCTAGGGCCATCATCTGCTCTAATGGGGTCTATACCAGCCTGAAGATTTGTACCACTGACTCAAGCCAGTCCTCCTCCACCTGGGGATCCGGGTCCTCGCGGAGCCTCAACGGCCTCTGACGCTGGAAGTCTCGTAGCGCGCTCAGTCTGCATGCAACCTCGGCCTGAGATGCCGGTACTAACTACCACTCCTCAGGTGGAGGGGATACTGGTAAAGCGCTAGGCGGAAGGGGTTCACATGAGGGTCCCTAAACTGATGCCTCGTTACTCTCCAGGTCATCATCACAAACTGGATAGGGTAACCTGGCTGGCTGCTGTCGTGGGGGAATCCTGAAAATTATCAAGGGATACCATGATCAGATGAGCATATATATATATATATATATATATATAACAGTAATAACAAAGGGGAGCTGACTCAAACAAAGACAGTCCCAGACTTAATCCTATGGGATGCATATTTCAAAATTCCCTACAACAAGTGTCTCTGCATGCCGAGTTGAAAATTGGGTTATTAGGGTCCTGGTGAATGGATACGTCGGTCGCCCGTACCATCACTGGACTCCCTGGCCTGAGAACCACTCTCGAGACATGTTGACATCATTGACCTAAATCCCAACCAATTCCTTTTTAGGGATTTCCGAACAATGTCCCAAGGAACGAACCAGCTTGATACCACTTTGTCATGACCCGACACTTTCGGTCCCGAACCGCAACTACCCCAAGCCCACCTCCATAGGCCAGAGGCTGGCGACCAGCACCGTGGGCGTAACAATCTTAGGGAGGACTTCAACTAAGTACATGTACCCATGCACACACAACCCACTCGATGCAGTAGTGTAGATTAAAAAGAATACCAAAAGACAAACAGCTATACCCCAACCACAGTCATGCATCAACCACTAAAAAGAGTAAGTAAAGTGCTAGAAGTACTGACAAGTAAACTGGAAAGTAAAAAAGGGAAAAACATGTTCCCAACCACAAAACTTCCATAACCTGGAAACAGGTAAACAAAAGAAACACACTGGATAGACTCCCACCTGAAAAATCTAGCATGATTGTGGTACGCTGCTCCAACTATTGTGACCTATACGCTCCTTCGTAGTCACGATTGACCAATCCATATTCTACAAGGGGACACCAGGTGCGGGAAAAGCCCAAGCAAGGTTGAGTATAATGATACTCATTAGGATGCCCCAAAAACTCGAGGGAGAAAAAAAGAAGGCACTAAAGAGGTGAGCAGTAGACCGAACAAGGATAGTGGAAAAGTTTAGTAAATAGAGTGCAGCTCAACCCAACAGAAATAAGTAAGCACAGACCCAAATGAGTGGGAATGAAAGTATGGTGAAATTATATATATATGCTCAATAAGAAACCCAAATGACTGTGTAAGGGGATCTCCATATCCAAGCTCAGCCTAGGTTAAGTCACCATCAATTCCAAGTACAACCATCCGCACAACCCAGTATCTCGTCTCATCCACCTAGGAAGCCCAAGTCAAAGGGGCTCAATTACCGCACTTCGATACTATTCACTTTGGGCAGCACTGAATCACCTGCACAGTTTTAGGTCGCGTCTCAAGGATGCATCTCAGTGGGGAAAGTTACCCTCTTCCTTGAGGGTCTTTAGGTAACGTTAAAACTATCACTCCACTGATCCGCACAACCAGGGTCCTGCCCCGATAGTCATGGTGAAAAGTCACCAACTAGCCTCATAAGAAGGGCTGAGTCTGAAATGCCAACGGGTGACCCACTGCCTAGCCCTGCTGGAGGGTAGATCATAATACATCATCAAGAGACGCACTGCCCTACCTTACTGGAGGGTAGACATGAAATAAGTCGACCGGCGACCCACTGCCCAGCCCTGATGGAGGGTAGACCTGGAAGAAGTCAACGGTGGACCCACTATCTAGCCCTACTAGATAGTAGACCTAGAAGAAGTCGATAGTGGACCCACTGCCCAGCCCTGTTGAAGGGTAGACCTGGAAGAAGTCAACCGGTGACCCACTGCCCAGCCCTGCTAGAGGGTAGACCTGGATGAAGTCGACGGGTGACCCACTGCCCAGCCCTGGTGGAGGGTAGACCTGGAAGAAGTCGACAGGTGACCCACTACCCATCCTTGCCGAAATGTAGACATGGAAGAAGACGATAGGTGACCCACCGCCCAGCCCTGCTGGAGGGTAGACCCTAAAGAGTCATCAGGTGACCCACAACCCATCCTTTCTGAAATGTAGACCTGGAAGAAGATGACAGGTGACCCACCGCCCAGCCCTGCTTGAGGGTAGACCCTAAAGAGTCATCAGGTGACCCACTGCCCAGCCCTACTGTAGGGTAGACCCAGAATCGATCTGATAGCTTTGCACTGCTACTGACATCACCAGGTGTCACTAACAATGCCACCATGTGTTGGTTCGGAGTGCCTCAAAAGGGATATCTGTCCAACACCCTCCCATGTTTCCACATTTAACATGATCACAAATGAGTCTCCCTATTCCAAAACAGATTACACCATTGTAGTCCTTGCAAAAAAACAGGCGAGTTAGACTACTTACTCGGCCAAAACGAACAACCGGTGAATATGGTACTATTCACCATAGCCAACCCATGTGGGGCCTGCACCCCCCAACTCTGATACTCATCGGGAGAACTAGGCAATCATGATTCTCTCAAAAAATCATGTCGAAATGACTACTCAAACACCTCAAACAGACATCTTGGGAAAAAGGTGCAAAAATGTTTCACGCGGCTCAAAAGATGGCCCGTAGGGCCCACATCTCAACCCCAACATCAACGCCCGAAACCATACTATAAATCTTCACCTCGACGCTAGGGTTGCAACGCCACCGATGGCACTCAAAACGAACATCGGATGTGTCTGCGCCATCCAAAACAAGAATCCCGATGTAGTACTTAACGAGTGTGTCCCTCCACCGAGCTCTTGTCCTGGGAATTAAAAATCCCAGAAACTATCTCAAAACCTTTTTATTAAGCTGAGGATTACACATCCATAGACAGAATGCAAAATAGACACCCGTAGAGAAATTTACGGGGGTCCGAAGTCGGAGGGGATGAAGCCCCTTGGGCTGGACCGGCCTGGTCGGCCGGTCCACCCTACCGACCACCGCCGCCCGATCGACCCACTGCGCCTGCCGCCTATAGACCACGCCACCACCACTCGAGCCCTCCGCCACCGCTGGAGCCTGCTGCCACTGCTAGAGCCTACCTCCACCGCTGGAGCCCGCCTAAACACACCGGACCACTGCTGGAATCGCCGGAAAACGGGGAAAATGACCGGAAAAATTTTCTGGGCCACCCCGGACACCCCAGAACCCCGATTTTCAATCTGAAGCATGCGTTGGAAATATTAGAACGATCCCTACTTGAATATGGGCTTCTATCAATGATCGAACAACAATTATATGCAATTAAACCAATTTGAAGAAGACTGCGGGAATTAAAACGATAAAACACGTGCCTACCTCGATGGGCGTTGCCCGACTCTTCACCGACGATCTGCCGGAGCCTTCACCGCCTTTCAAGAGGGATGGAGTAGATTAGAAGAGTTACTCCTTCTTCTTTGGGAGATTTTGTGCTAGGGAAGAAGGGGGAGAAGAAGGTTGGGGGTCATGTTTAAATAGAAAACACTTAAACCCCCTGCCCATAGGCCCCGTACCTGAACTCCCAGCGGGGTTGAGGTTAAGCCTCCCCTTGGGTAAAAGCTATTCCCTAAGCGCAATGGAGGTATCAGAATTTTAATTCAAGCCTCCATTCAAAAGTTATAAAATTTGACGCCCAAGGCTGCTAAATTACGAAAATTCCCCTGGTGGCTTGTTTTCCACAGAAGGGTCGCGCCCGTGAAAGTTACACCCCTTCTAGGGTAAACGGCACATTCTGGACTCAATAATGCCCTCATTTTTCCAATCTAAGCAACCATTTAAGAGTTACTCTATTTATTTAGCATTTCTAGCATGAACGCACCTAAAAAAATTAATTCCAGCCACACCGGGGATCGGAACCACCCGCTGTCTGAAAGCCATGCTCTTGAATAACATCAAGGAAATTTCAAAGTCTTACAGGCTCAAAACCGGGGTTCTTACAGTTATAATTACAAAAACCAAATAACTATAAAGTCTATATAATCTAAATGACCATGTATACAAAGGTCTTATTAAATTGTGATATATAATCATTCATACTTTATCAAAATCCCTCATTTAATTCATAAATATTATTTTTATTTTTCTAAAATTTTATATCATTTTGATAGTTTTAATTAGCGATATGATATTCAAGGAATATTAGGATCTGGAATATTTCAATCTTGTTGTATTTTTCTTAACTTTTCGTTTTATTCATTTTTTTAATTTTTTTAGTTATGTTTCATTTAGGTATATTTTTATGAATTTCATTTTATTTCATAATTTTATACCATAATGAAAAAATGAAATGAAAAATTTAGTTTGATAGTTTACGTAAGACAAGATATCATCGATTTTAAGGAAAATTTTCACTATAAGTTAGTGGTACTACAATCTACACCAATAAAATAATTTCGACCATGAAATTTAATTTTTATAAGGAAAAAATGATGGTACTTATATTTTATTACAAATTTAGGTTCCCCTGTAACATTCATAGTCATATTAATTCACTATAGAACTTTTACTTGGTGGATAGTCATGTTTCACAACACTTTATCTCTATGATCTGTGATCTCCACCAATTATTAAAAATAAATGATATCATGTTTCAATTATATAGTTTTTGATGTTAGTAAAAGTGATGGATTTGGTATATACATCCCCAAAAGTGATACATAGATCACATCCTGAACAATTGAGTATTTTTTTATAAGTTCTTAAAGATATGATAATATTCTTAAGTGATCATGAATATAGGAGGGATAAATGTATATAGTTGTTATATTACCCTTATTACTGAGTACCACAACAATTTTACAAGGAGAGTTGTAAAGGAATAATTTTTCACCAAACTCAATCTTTATATCTAATTATTGGGTATCATTATAGATCTTCTGTTTAATTTTCATTACATTCATATGTCACTAAATTTTCTAGAACATAACTGTCATTTCTTGAACAATAATAGGTCCTAATAGCTTCCTATTTCCAATATTATCCCAACATTTCAGAGTTCTATATCTTTTACCATATAGAGGCTCATATGTTTACATTTGGATAGTAGATTGAAAAATGTTATTATATGAGAAGTTTACTCAAGGAAGAATTCAATCTCAACATCCTTTGGAATCTAATGAGAAATATCTTAACATATCTTATATGGTTATAATGGTTCTTTTAGATTGAATCTTACATTTGATAATGATAATATATCTGAAATATCATCTTGGTATCCAATGTTTATTGAGTACTTATATAGAATTTTTATGAGAACGTTGGGTATTGATAATATAATATTGAAATTGAGACTCCAGGAAGCCTTAACACTTAATATATATATATATATATATTGAAAATTTGATTGAGCAGTAATTATTCTTGAATGTTAATTAAATTTGATGACATTATAATTCAATCTTCTACTACCCAAATGAAGTTTTCCCTTTAGAAAGGTAATGAAAATTGATGATTAAATACATGATGATCTTCTACCATTTCTATACTAGTATGGGTAATAGTTTCACTGTCCCCTTATATTTTTTAAATTTCTCTTTTACCTATGGTCATATCATGAAACAATATATATAATTAACAATACCCCTCTCTATATTGTCACCAATGAAGTGTTACTTAATATCTCTATACATATTTGGGATTAATAGTTGAATAGAGAAGGATGAGATATATGCATCCTCAAAAATCTCATTTTCAATTTCAGGTATAGATGGGCCATATAATCATGTTCCAAATATTGTAACTTTATCTCAATCAAGGATGAACATAAGATAATTTACCACTCTATTCTATAGCTCTATATCAAATTTTTGTGCATCATATCTTAGAATAGATGGATGAGTGAGAAATCATTTTTTGAAAGGTAGGATTTAAGACTATAGTTTTTTATTTCTATATTTATGCATTGAATATCGAAAAATATTGGTCCTCTTAAATACTCATCAAAGATAGGGTTGAATTATCCTTTTTACTTAGATAATTATCCACCTTTCATTCCTTACCCAAATAATAATTTATTACACAATTATAGTCTTTGATTATCATTATCCATTTACTTCAGCACGACCACATCTCTATATGTATGAATATATACATTATGATCTTTTTATCAATATAAATATATATCACACATTTATTTATAATTATAAGTACTCAAAATAATTAATTTAAAAATTAATACCACTAGCTTCAAACCATGAATTTGATAAATTTTCTTACTGGTATTTAATTACTATGAAACATAATCTATAAATTTTTTCTTTTTTCATAAGGACACATATAAATCCCAACATTAAAGTATCACTATATATCACAATCCCATCTACACTACAATAATTGTTTCATATAGGTATAGCGCACAACCACATTTTATGATCTTTAAATCATATTAACATCCCTCTATCTATAGGAACATCACTACCTTTCTTATTAATGTGTTTAGTGGATTTAAAAATCATGAGAAATGTATCACAAAAATTTGATATTATCCTACTATTTAATGAATTCTATATATCTTTATCACCATATATTTTCTGGGCCATTATGTAATCATGTATTTCATTTCAGGATCTATTCTAATATTGGGTCTTGTGATTAAATATCCAAATTAGGATACTTTTTTCACAAAAATTCTTACTTATAAAACTATTTATATAATTTAGTCTTTTAGATAGTCTTAAGAAAAATCATTGAATACACTAAATGATCATCCTTTATCTAAGAATGTATCACAATATCATTAATAGGACAACCAATTTTTTTGTAATCACAAAATACTCTACTAATCAAATCCATGATGATAGTATGGTAATTTATAAGTGATAATGTCACCATTATGAAATCATAGTGTCCTTATCAAGCATAAAATCCATTCTTTCATATACCTTATCTCCTTATCCTTTATTAATGAAATTTAGATTTAAGATCCACATTTAAGATGTATCAATCCACTATAATTTGATTAAAAACATCAATATGGGGTAAATGATAGTTTTTATTGATCATGGATTTTTTATGTTCAAGATAATCAATGCGCAGATGCATGGACCCATTTATAATCTTAATAAAGTAAACTAAAACAACCTAATTTGTGTCA
The DNA here is from genome assembly GCA_963277665.1 of Viscum album. NCBI lineage: Eukaryota > Viridiplantae > Streptophyta > Magnoliopsida > Santalales > Viscaceae > Viscum > Viscum album. The sequence goes on along the minus strand of OY728158.1, from coordinate 855,967,437 downwards.
GATCTTCATATAAAACAATTTCCTAAATTATTTGGAAATTGGGTTTTTAATTATTTTATTTAAATATGGTACATCATTTAAGGACTTTTTGATATGGGTATAGAATGATGCATGCATTTAATTAAAAACACATGTTCACATTTTAAGGGAAGACCTGGTAATTCTCCAAGAAATACATCCACATATTCTCATATTAGTGGAACATATTAAATGTTATTTCCTCCCCGACACATTAATCCATGTTACTCTTATTATTAGTTTTTAGGACCATTATTAAGTAATAGTTTCCAAAGAGACTTAATAATCACCCTTTCATTGATATTTGATCATGGGATGGTTTGGGATATAGAATGATATAACCTAATTTTGATAATTAATATGAGATCTATATAAAAAGATCCATTCCAAGACAAATATTAGATTGGATTATACAAAGAAAAGAATGTAAATTTAAAAGAAGTTGTTTCCCACAAACTTCCATTAGAGAAGAGTAATATACTTTGGATTCCATCATTCAAAAACCATTTATTTTCACTAATAAAACAATATCAGAATATTTAGGATGTGAACCAATATTCTTAGAAAAAATGTATGATATGATGGAATCTCAAGACCCAGCATCAAATAATACATTCACAATTCTAGAGTGGATAATTAGGGTATTTTCCCCACTTTATTATCATGATCTTCCACAATTTTAATGATTGAATATACCAAAACCTAATCGATTGGGTTTGACGTTTTTAGATGTCGATTATCCTCATTAGCTAATAGATAGGTGCATGGATTTTATTTAAATTTGAATCATTAAAGTGTGGGTTGTGAAGTATTTCAGACCTCATTATTCTTTATTATTTTAATTACCCTCTTCAAAATTCAATAGAAACTATTATTTTGATGTCCAAATATACCACATGTATGTATCTTCCTGATCATTTGATGTAATGTTTTCATTTACACCTCCTATATTTTGGTCTTGTACACTGTTAAATTATCTTTTATCAATTTTATGTATCATTATAGTTTCCATGAAATTTAATTTTTTTTTCTCAGAATATATTAGATTAATGAAAGTTTAAAATTTCAAATTCCACCTTAGGTTCACCTCAAAAAAATTTATTCATTGCAATAAAAGTCTTTTTTGATTAATTCATTTCTAAGAATTGGTGTCAAGTTACTAAATAATTGGAATATCTTTTAATGAAGCTGAATAATAAAACTAGAGGTATACCTTGTAATTTAAGTGATGTTCAATTCATATATATAAAATATTTAAGTCGCATGTTTTCAAAATCATATAAATCTCATTCTATTTTAAGTAAAAGGGTTTATAACACAATTAGTTTGAGGTTTTTCACTATTTTATTATGAATTTTTATGTTATCAGTTTATTTAGATTAGTTTCATGAAGTTATTGAGGTTTCTTAGAAGTATTTTAGGAATTTTAAAGGGATCTATATAAGAGAATGATGTTTTTTACTCTCTATTTATAAAAACATTCATGAATATAGACATGGTAGAGGTTATGGTTAAGGAAATTTTTCAACTTTTTATTTGGGAGTTGGCCATTGTGATTCTTATTGAACTACAAATTTTGAAACACCAATTATTTATAGCAGGGTGTATAGGGGGTACTGGGAGATACCTATGAACCATAAGGTGGAAATAATGCCTTTTGTGGGAAAGATTTTTAGAGAGTTTACCTATGGAAAACTAAGAGAGTGAAATTGATATATTTGTGGCAATGTTGGTGGTGAGTCATGGTCGGGTTGAGCTTTATGGGTGAGTTATAAATGTGAAGGAAATTTTTTTTCCATGTTTGTATCTATGGTTTATTGAAAATTGTGATGAAAAGTACTTCACACCACAGTCAGTTACTATAGGGTTATGTGGTTGGGGGAACTAGGGGTGTGTTGGATACCAACCCACAATGATGTCAGTTATTGTCAATTTTTGTATGGACAAAATATCCAAATGGATCATAGGTGGATTTTTTCAATGAGTTTGTGTATATATATATTGCGACGTGTGACTAACCATTCAGGTTATTTAAGTGATTATAAAATAAATATTTAAACTAAAATCCTTCTATAAATTCCCATGTCTTCAAATCCTTTCTTGGGATCTCGGTATGATTGAATATATTAGATGATTTTGAGTTATTTTAATTCTTTTGAATCTATTTATCTTGGATTATACAGGATATGATTGTTTTCAACTCCCCTAGATTTCATAGTACGTTATCTCTTCAATGTAATTCAATAACTTGCGCTACACGCAACACTAAGTTCGAGCGCACCACGACTTACCAAACTAACCATTCAAAAAGAAGTTATGAATAGTGTTAACTTCATTTTGAATTTTATATACTCCATATAATTTCAAGATCCATATTATGTGTTTCTTAGACATAATATAAGAACAAATTCAATTTTTCAGATAAAGTAATTACTTTTTATATAATGCAATTTTACCGCCTTTTAATAGAGATCCCTTTTTAAATCAAATATTTTTTACTTTTTTATATTCAATTTAACAAAATAAACTTATTATTTAGAATTGGGATATAAAAATTTAGTTTTGATAAATTTTTGGTGCTTTTTTAATAACTTTCATATTTTGGTGAATAGTGAAAAATACTAAATTTTAATTGAAAACATGTTTTTTAATAAAAATAATTTATAGTGTTAGATTATACATTTGAATGGTTTGGAAGTATAATTAGATTATATTTTTATCATTTAATACAATTTATGTCATTATAAGTAATTTGAAATTTGAAATTGACATAAACACTTGTCAATATTTTAATAGTTTTTACTTTTTTAAAAACCAACTTTTTGGTTTTAATGATGGGAATTAATTTTAAATTAATTAATTCAGCCTCTATGTTTTTAATTTCATAAAATGGAATTAATTTTTGAATTCGACATATTAACATTAGCTTAGGGTGAATTTTTGGTATTATTCTGAAAACATTAAATTTTTTATGAATAGTGAAAAACCCTGCGTTATTGTTTAAAACAGAATTTTTTTTATTTAATTATTTATTTTACTTAAATTTTTTTTAAGTCAAAATATATATATAATACCCATATAAGTTCAATTTAATTCATTGATTTCATTTTATAATAAAATTATATGTATAATTTTTTTTGAATTTTTTAACGTCTTGTACCCACTTTCTAAACAAATTTACAAATTTTCCGAAAACATAGTTTTACTGCCTCTGTGATTTGAATTTAAAAAATAAGAGATATACATTTGACATTATTAAGTAAAATGTGGTTCAATAAGTTGAAAATAATTTTTTCATGAATATTAACTTTTGACTTTTATTTAGCACGGTTAAAAGTAAATAGGGTAATTAAAGGTAAATATAATATTATATTTACCCTAACACATGTCCCAAATATATTTTATTAGTTTATTTGACCTAAAACTAACCTTAGGAATAAAATATGATCCTATTGGTCCACTTGGATTGGATTATGACATTTATTATTATTTTATTTTAAGAAGATTTAATAGTGTTAAATTCAATGTTTAATAACTAATTTTTTTTAATATATGGTTATACATAAGATAAATTCAAATATTAATATTAATTAGAAAGATAAAAAAATTTCCTATATAATGGTATTTTATTTATAATTTTTAGAGATTAAATAACTAAATTTATTTGTGACATAATAATGATACAATAATTAAGTTATCTATGAAAGGTTAAAATAATTGATATTATAAATATAAAAATAAATTTAACTTGAGGATTTAAATTCCATCCACAGATTTTATAGAATAATATGACATCTAAGGGTTGATTTAATTTATTTTTTTATAATTAATCAAGTTTTTTTGACTTTCATAAAAACAAATTACTAAATACTTTTAATATTGACATAAATTAGTTATTAAAACAAATACTATATTATTAATTGATATAATATTCCTAAAAAACTATGGTTCAGAAAAAGGAATAATATAATGATGGGTATGTCATTAATTAACAACATGGGGTTCTCTTGACATTTTATAGTAAGTTTATTAACCATTTATTATAATAATACAAGATGACATGGTAAAAGTAAAACTATTTTACTAAGTGTAAAATCTAAATCATAGGGTTAATATGGTGACCTAAACATGTATAAAACCTATTGGTTGAGAGTATTTCAACCCATGAAAACATTATATTTGAAATAAATCAGTAAGGATCCATTATAAAGTGAAAATGAATTTATAATAAAATTATATTTCAAACTTTTCATAAAGTGACCCTCACCTCTCTTATAAATGGGTACTTCCCCTTCACTCAAAATTGCACCTCCAAATCCATTTGGCTCATCCAAACCATTAAAACATCTCCTCCAAACATCCCTTCATTCAACCTAGATGCCTTCACTTGAGAATTAATCTAACCTAAGAAGACCTTTTTTTCAAATAAAAAGGAAACACCCAAAGAAGAGGTAATTATTTTATCACCTCTTTCAATGTTCTTTTCTTCTTCCGCTTTCACTTTCTTTGTTATTTCCACACCAAAATAATAAATCTATTACCTTATATATACTTTGATGTTATTATAAATATGGTACAACCATATTCATTATTATACCCATCCTAGGAATGATAATTTCACCATGTGTGCGTATGTACATCTTACCGTCTCCACACCGTGGTGTAATTTGTTATTTAACACAATGTTATTTGGATAGATATAATGATGATTAATATGTCTATAAATCCTGAAAATAACATGATAATTTCACTTTAAAATTAAAATACCATCCAATTCCACACCTTTTAATCATTAATGAAATGATATCTTTGCTCGTGTGTACTTACGGCTTACCGTCTCCACGGCGCGATGAGATTCATTTCCACGTTCACCATTCAAGGATGATTATAAAAATATAAATTATTAATAAGTATATAATATATGAAATAATATTTCTAATGGAGGTATATATATGTATATATATTTAGGTATGTATATATATGTATGTACTTACATATATATTATTCACTGACTTCCGTTTAATACGATATGAAAACAGAAACAACGTTTCTGGGTACGTATGGCCTACCGTCTCCATAAATGGAGTTTCCCATTTCATATATCTATAAAATATACATATTTATATTGTATGTATATATTATATATAAATTGTGTTTTATATTTTAGAATTATTTAAATCCTGATCAAAATGATACGATCAAGAATAACAAGTTAAAACATGTACGATAAAGAATGAGATTATTACACAAAATGTAGATTTATCATAGAAATCATTATTAAATGTGAAGTATAATGTCATAAATGAATCATGGATTATATCATAAATATTAATATGGTTCTAGTATAATTTAATAACATACTATGGTCATTATACATGAGGTTAAACATACCATCGACCAAAAGAAAGTGCAGTGTAAGGGTTAATTCCTCAATCTCATTATTATCCGAGATTGTTTATGTGTAAGTATTTTATAGGAAATATTTATTATCCATTTATATGTTTCATAAAATACATTTCAAAATTATTATTTTAAGGTACAATTTAACTAAAACATCATTTTAAAGGTTTTAAACATTTATTCTTCAAAATCGTTCTTATTAATGGCCATGTTTTCAAAATGATTTTAAGGATTTATTTATATGGACATGATTATTTTAAAATGTTATTTCTATTATCAACTTTCAAAGTTGTATGGGACACATTGATTTAAAAATATAATTTAAATTAATTCCTTTATAAATGCGTGACTTTTAAATGATTTCACAAAAAGGGATATTTCTCTCAAAGAGTTTTACGAATCATTTTCAACTATGTCAACATCCTTTACTGGATATTATTCATGATTGAGTTTGATTTATTATAATTAAATATTCCATATTTTATTTAATGAGTTATGATATGTTTAACTGTGAATGTTCTATTGTTATAACATTCATGGTTTATGGATAAAGTATTGACATTTTGTATGCTAGTTTTAATACGAATGTTTATGTTATGTTTCAACATTTTTATATGAGGAATGCAATGGACATAGTTATTGATTGGTGGGGCCTGCTATAGCCCCTCGATTCATCGGTAGGTCTAATGAGACAAATTAGTGTCTTGGCACAAGGCCTTGACAAAAAATTTATTTGTAGTCTTGGCACGAGGCCTTGACTATGTTGTAATGATGTCTGACATTAGGCATTCCATCATTATGATATTAATTATTACATGTGATTATTCGAATAGAAGAATATCCATGTGTATGTTTATATGGTAATGTTTCATTTATATTATACATATTATCTTCATGTTTTTGTTTATAAGGTTGTTGTTTTTATTACACATCTTTCCTTAAAAGTTTATAACTTCTGCTAAATTATTTACCCTTACTGAGCATCTGAGCTCACCCCTTTCTTATGTTTTGTTTTTTCAGGATTCCAAGAAGTGTATTATGTTTGTAATGAAGAGTTAATATAATAGAATAATTTTGTTCTCAATGGTTTATTTATGTAGTGTTTTATGTTATAAAGTATAATGTAACATTCATATATGTGATCTATTTTCCTAGACAACTAAACTGATCAGTCCTTCGGGACATGATTCCTTGTATCGTGCCAATGAATTAACACAATGCACTGGGTCCAAGATTCTGGGGTTAGGGAGCTACATTTTGTATCAAGGGAAGTTTAGTACAAACCTTAGAAACATGATTTATAAAAACTCTGATTAGATAAAATTACCCTAAGATGGACTTTGAGGATTAGTATAGAAGAATGTCCTAGAATTTTGGTAATGTAGATATTTTATGTATTTTCAAAGAAATACATCCCTATCATGATACGAGAAGGTAGAGGGGCCTCTGGTACTAATGTACCTAGGTGTGATAACTCTGACAAGGAGTTTTGGGATTGAACCAGGGTATCCTGGTACATGACAATGGGCCTTGATGCATTATTGGTTTCAAAACTCATAGGGGATATGCTTAGGGTAATTCACATTTTCTTTATAATATATTATAAAGGATTTATGAGTAAATACTTCCTCAAAGAAATTTTTTTTTATTATATATTATATTAATAGTCTTTTTAATTTATTTTAGGTATGTTAGAAGTTTGGAATTATGCATTGCAATTAATAAACTAACCTAGTGTATGCCATTTATAGAAATGGTGCCCAGTAGATGGAATGAGAACTCTAGTAATATGCATGATCCAAAGAGTATGAAGGATCATATCTTTCATGGTATTAAGCCAAAATCTAGAAGGGAAATAGTCTCCCACATATTCTTATCATCTGAATAAATAATATCATGTGTTAATAAGATAAGTAAAGAATTCTCTGAGTCCTATGGATTTGAAGGGAAGCAAGAGAAGAAAATGATGGTAGAGAGAAAGATAGATAATGGGAAGAGGGGAAAGAAGGATTTTTTCATATGTGAAAACTGTGGAAAGAATCACCATGGTAAATTCTTGAAGGTAATTATTTTTTGTTTAAAGTGCAGAAAAAAGGACACCTTGTACATGATTGAAAAGGTAATAAAAAGGATTCAAATGTACAAGGATTAATCTGCAAGGAGTTGGGACATTATGCGAATCAATGTCCAAATCATCAGAGTATGCCCCAAATGATGCTATTGGATAATAATCATGTTTTGATAATACCACAGATGAAGATGAATGACTAGTGTTCTTTTTTTGATATTATAGAATTATTTAATTTGAGTGTTGTATCAACAATGTACTGGTTATATGAATTATGGAAAAAAATAAGGATTATATTTCAATACTATTTCATTGAGGATTTGAGATTATATGGTTCTAAGAAAAGTGACTCAATAGCAAGTAATTCATTTTAGAAAATATATGGTTGAAGGAAAGATAAAACTTAAAATGGTTTTAATACCGATTCATTGATTTGGGAATATGATATGATTGATTTGGATAAATTATTTGTTATATTCTTGAGTACTTTGAAACTAATTATTACTTTTTTTATTCCATTATTGTTGGAGTTTACAAAATTTTTTGATATAAGGAGTATATCCAGTATTCTATAAGGAATAAGAGAGCATGAATGCAATCAATAAGGTTTTATGATAATTCAGGGTGTTACTATGTTTTAAAAGAATACATGATGAAGTTATTCACATGTTATTTCATAGAAAAAAAGTTCTTCATTGTGTTTACCTTCCTTATAAATTTTAGACTGGGAGTTTGGACATAGGTATTTTGGATAAGACTAAAGGATAGAATGGATTAATTTTGACATTGGAAACTATTGTTAAGGTAAAATCAATTCTTAAGATTATTTTTGGATTGTTATAAAAAGGACAACCTAGAGGTCGGGCGACAACTCATCGTGTCCGGCAAGGCCACGAGAATTGAACCCACAACCGAAGGGCAACAAGGGTGAATCACCTACTGCTGGCCTACGTGATATCCTAGTTTGTTTAATGTGGTTTTTTAAATAGTCTGACAAATGAATTATAAATTCATTATTTCTGAAACCCTATATGATTAGGATAGATAGAATATTTTTTTTAATTCTATTATCTTTTGGAGTGAAAGATGATCTTGTGGTAAGAATTAGTTTAAGGATGAAACTCTACTTGTCAAGTATATTTTTTTCCTCTTATTATATGAATAAATTAATTTTAAACTTTAGGGAGGGGATCTTAAAACCAAAAATGTGTTCTTCTAATAAATTATGTTTTATTGAACCAATGATATTTTAAATCATCACAGATTGATGGATTTGAGACCCTCAATTTTACACTTGTTTGTGATTGATAACCTCAATCAATCCCTATAAATTTTTATGTTTTCTCTCCAATTATGTGTCTCTAATTTCCACCAATGTTCTCTTAATTGATATCATAATTTGGTGGTGACTTTTTCATTTCCATTTAAATATTATTAAGACTAAATTTTATTAACCCAATTTCTGATATAGGTTTTCCACAATGGTATTTTTCTATTTGTAACGTTTTATTTTTGAAGAACAATTTCCAATTGCGAGGACAAAATTTATTGAAGGATGGGTGAATGTAACACCCCAATATTTCATAGTACATTATCTCTTCAAATTAATTCAATAACATGTGTTACGCGTAACACCGAGTTCGAGCGCACCATGACTTACCATACTAGCCGTTCAAAAAGCGGTTATGAATATTATTGAATACATTTTTAATTTCATACACTCCATATAATTTATCATCCATATTATGTGTTTCTTATATATAATATAATAACAAATTCAATTTTTTAGATAATGGAAGTATTTTTCAAAAAATGCAATTTTACCACCTTTTTATGGCTAAAAATTTTTCAAAACAATATTTTACACTTTTATATATTTAATTTTAAAAAATAAACATATTCTTTATAATTGGGAGATAGAAATTTAGTTTTGATAAATTTTTGGTGTTTTTCAAATAACGTTCATATTTTGGTGAATAATATAAATATAAAATTTAAATTGAAAACAACTTTTTTAATAAAAATAATTTATAGTGTTAGATTATAAATTTGAATGATTTTTATGTATAATTATATTATATTTTTATCATTTAATACAGTTTAGTTCATTATAATTAACTTGACATTTAAATTTGACATAAACACATATCAATCTTTTGATAGTTTTTACTTTTTTTAAAACCCGCTTTTTGGTTTTGACAACGATAATTAATTTCCAATTAATTGTTGTGACTTATATGTTTTTAATTTAGTAAAATATAATTCATTTTTAAATTTTTAATATCAAAATTATATTAGGGTGAATTTTTTTTATTATTATGAAAACTATCAATTTTTGATGAATAGTGAAAACACAACGTTATTATTTGAAACCGACTTTTTATTTAAATAATTATTTATTTTATGTAAATTAATTTTTTAAAAAATAGATATATAATACCTATATATGTTCAATATAATTCAATTGAGTCATTTTATCATAAAATAAGATGTATAAATTTTTTTGAACTTTTTAATGTCTTTTACAAACCTTCTAGACAAATTTGAAATTTGCATAAAACGTAATTTTACCACTACTGTGAATAAAATTTCAAAAAACTGAGAGACACAGTTGACATCAATAAGTTAAATGTTGTTCAATAAGTGGAAAATAATTTTTGGCAAATGAAAACTTTTGACTTTTATTTACCACGGTTAAAAGTAAATAGGGTAATTAAACGTAAAAATGATAGTTTAATTACCCTAACACATGTCCTAATACTATTGGATAAGTTTAATTCAAACAAAAAAAACTTTATGAATAAAATAATATCCTTTTGGTCCATTTTTATTAGATTAGGACATTTATTATTATTTTATTTAAATAAGAGTTAGAAGTGTTAAATTCAATGTTTAATAACTATAAAATTTTTAATATAGGGTTATACATAAGATGAATTTAGATATAAATATTCATTATAAAAATAAAACAATTTCATACATAATGATATTTTATTTATAATTTTTAGATATTAAATAATTAAATTTAATTATGACACAATGATGATGCAAAAATTACTTTATCAATGAAAGATTAAAATAATTGATATTATAAAAACAAAAATAAATGTAAATTGAGGATTTCAATGCCATCCACAAATTTTATAGATTAATATGACATGTTAGTGTTGATTTAGTTTATTTTTTCGAAGATAGAAATTTCTGTTGACTTTCAAAAAAATCAAATACTAAATATTGTCAAAATTGACATAAATTAGTTATTAAAACTAATACTATATTATTAAATGATTTAATATTCATAAAAAATATAAGGCTTGTCCAAAGGACTCATATAATGATATATATGTCATTAATGAACCATTTGTGCTTCTCTTTTCATTTTATAGTAAGTTTATTAACCATTTATTATAATAATACCAGAGGACATGATAAGAGTTAAACTATTTAACTAAGAGTTAAACTATTTTAACTAAGAGTTAAATCTAAAAGATAGGGTGAATATGGTTCCAAAACTTCTCTAAAACCTACTGGTTTAAAGTATTTTGACCCATACCCACCTTAGATTTGATATAAATCAATTTGGATCCATTATAAATCGATAATGATTTTATAATAAAATCATATTTCTAAATTTTCCAAAAGTGACCCTCACCTCTCTTATAATAGGGTACTTCCCCTTCTCTCAAAATCACACCTCCATAGCCATTTAGATCTACCAAAACCTGCCAAAATCAACAACTTAATTTTCTCACATAAACCTAGAGTCCTTCTATTGAGAAGAAATCCATCCTAAGGATACCTTTTGTTCAAATCAAAAGGAAACACCCAAAGAAGAGGTAATTATTTTATCACCTCTTTCAAAGTTCTTTTCTTCATCCACTTTCCCTTTCATTGTTATTTCCATAAAAAAATAATAAATCCAGTACCTTCGACATACTGTGATGTTATTATAAATATAGTACAACCATATTCATTATTCTATTCATCTAATGAATTATAATGTCTTCATGCGTGCGTACGAATGGCTTACCGTCTCCATGTCGTGGTGTAATTTGTTATTCTACAATATGTTATTTGTATGGATATAATGATGAGTAATATTTATATAAATAATAAAAATAACATGATAATTTCTTTGTAAAAATAATATACCATCCAATTCCACACCTTTTAATCATTAAGGAAATGATATTGTCACTCGTGTGTACGTACGTCTTACAGTCTCCACGACGCGATGAGGTTCATTTCCACGTTCACAATTCAATAATGATTATAAAAATATATATTATTAATAATTTTGTAATATATGAAATAATAATGCTACTAGATATATATGTATGTATGTATGTATGTATGTACTTACATATATCATATTCAGTTACTTCCGTTCAATACGATATGAAAACAGAAACAACGTTTATGCGTACGTATGGTCTACCATATCCATAAAAGGTGTTTTCTATTTCATATATCTATATAATATACATATTTTTATTCTAAATATATATTATATATAAATCATGTTTTATATTTTTTATGTATTTAAATCATGATATACGATCAAGAATAACAAGTTAAAACATGTACGATAAAGAAAGAGATTATTAAACAAAATGTATATTTAACATGGAAATCATTATTAAATGGGTTATATAAAGGTATAAATGAATCATTTATGATATAATAAATATGAATATGGTTCTGGTATAATTTAATAACAATCTATGGTCATTATACCGGAGGTTAAATGTACCACCAACCAAAGGAAAGTGCATGGTAAGGTTTAATTCCTCAATCTCATTATTATCCGAGATTGTTTATGTGTTAGTATTTTCTAGGAAATATTTATTATTCATATTCATGTTTCGTAAAAATACATTTCAAAATGATTCTTTTAAGGTACTCTTTAACTAAAACAACATTTTAAATGTTTTAATCATTTATTATTCTAAATCATTCTTATTAATGTCAGTGTTTTCCAAATGGTTTTAAGGATTTATTTATATAGACATGATTGTTTTAAAATTTTAATTCCCTTAAAAAAATTCAATGTTGTATGAAACTAATTGATTTTAAAATATCTTTTTAATTAATTCCTTTATAAATGTGTGACTTTTAAATTATTTCAAAAAATTTATATTTCTCTCAAAGAGTTTTACTGATCATTTTCAACTATGTCAACATCTTTTATTGGATATTATTATTGATTGAGGTTGATTTATTATAATAAAATCTTCCATATTATATTTAATATGTTATGATATGTTTAACAGTGGATGTTCTATTTTTATACCATTCATGGTTTATGGTTAAAGTTTTGACATTTCGTATTCTAATTTAACACGAATGTTTATGTTATGTTTGAACATTTTCATATGAGGAATGAAGTGGACTTAGTAAGTGATGGGTGTGGCCCTCTATAGCCCCCCGATGCATCAGTAGGTCTAATGAAAAAAATTAGTTTCTTTTCACAAGGCCTTGAAAAAAATGATATTTGTACTCTTGGCACGAGGCCTTGACTATGTGTGCATGATGTCCAACGTTAGGCATTCAAAAATTATAGAACTAATTATTTCAGGGGATTATTCGACTAGTAGAATATCTGTGTGCATGTTTATATGGTAATTTTTTGTAAGAACCCGGACCTTCTTTTCAGGTATTTTTTTCCTTTTCTGTTCATTTTTGGGAAAAAGAGGAGAATCTGGGAATTTTTTAAGTACACGTTCTGAACTGTGATGCCACTCAAGGTTGTGTGATGGCTGTGTCATGGCCACACACACGACTATGTAGGGGTGACATAGAGGCCACCTTAAGCGGAGTATAGAAATGCTTAGTACACACCGTGTACTCCAAAAGTACACGTCGTGTACTTTTTTTCCATTAAACGAACCAGGGTCGCATCTTAACCCCAAAAACGTCTTGTTCTCTAGCTTCTTCGAACGAGTGTGAGGGTACATCCATGGATCTTCTCCGAGCCACCGATCTATCACCAGTTATTCGAATCGAATGTCATCGGTTGCAATAGAATTGCAGCGGTGAGTTCTTGGTTCTTCTTTGGCCACGTTTCCTGATTATTTATCTTATGAGAGTTATAGTAGGTTGAACATTTAAGAAATTTTTAAAGATCTACTCTATTCTAGGTCGATTCATGGGCTAAGGTTCAAGTATATCGATATCCTTGGATCGATGTAGGTGGTTTGTTGCCTTACGTTGAATGTCTTTGAGTTTTTGTGAAAAAGTGTCTGATACCCATGTATTGGGTATCTCGAGTTAGGGTTTTGATCCTACATTATTATGTACCTTATATTTATTGTATGCTTGAGGCCATTAGATGATTAATGATTGCATGTTAGCATGTTTGAGGATCACCCCATGGGTGTTCCCTTGTTTTGGCTGTTTATCACTATTTGGCTTAGGTGGCCGGTGAGGCAGACCTTGTTGCATTGATGGCCACCTTGATATAATTGATTGCATGTATTTCCTACTATTTCTATGCTTTTGATGCATCGTACCTATTAGACAAGTAGTTTGTTGAACTTAATTAGGGTTGGTGACAGTCGATTACGCACGACTATACTGCTCAGGGCTGTGTGAACCTGGTGCGGTATAATAAAGACGGAATTGACGATTAAGGGCTTCCCTAGAGAGTCTGTTATAAATTAGAATTGTTTATAGGACCTACGAGAATGGTAATTTTTTATTCCTCAGAGTTTCCTTAATTACGTATCGAGACTACAGGGGAAATTAGACATAAGTGATTCCTCATAGAGTCTATAACTATCGTTACCAGACCATAGGATAATTGATGGTGAGAGCTTCCCAGAGTGTCTGTGCCTTTGTATGATTACTTGAATATAGGGGTCCACTAGTATGAGCCACCCATAGAGTTTGTGTTAATATTTTCTGGTTGGTTGTGACGAGTCCACCAAGCCAAAGAACAAGCTTGGGTTTTGTACTGCTTGTTGTTTAAGTAGTCTGCTGAGATACCTGTTGTGTTTCTTTCTATGACTTGGGAATATAGAGATGTTTGCTTGATTTATTTTTTTCTAAATAAATTATTTAATTAAATTAATAAATAAATGTGAATGGAGATTTTTAGGATTGTTTGCTTTAGTGTACTCTTGTTTCTCTCCTGCATTTATTTCCATTACTTTTCTATATTGCTCACTGACAGTAGGGCACAAATCATGCCATGGTTTCCTACTGGTATTAGTCTCACACCATGTTTGTGTCCTGATTTTTGTCCCAAATAGGTTATATGGTTGCAGGTGTGGATAGGGATTGTGTCCCTTCTACTTTAGGTACATGATTTTTGGTTGGAGTTGGAGAGCATAGGAACAAGCTTAGGCTTGCGATGCTATTGGAGTTGCTGTTTACTTTTAGTACTTTGTTCTCAGTTGTATTTTAGCACATTGTTCTATTTTCTACTTTCCTTATATAGCTGTACCGCTGCATCATTATCATCATTAATATATATATTTATTTCTTCTGCTATTTAGTTTCCGTTATTGTATGTTTTTTACTACTTCTGCTATTGACTGTTATTTCCTCTCCCTTGTATACTTTACCAAATGGGGGCATAGTTTCCCCAATGACTCACCAAGGCCCTCACTGCTAGTTGGAATCCTCTATTATTTAGGGAAATGTGCATGAGGTCATGTGGAGAACTGTGTACGGGGCACCAGTTGAGTGGCTCCAGATTCGGGTTGTTACAAAGTGGTATCAAAGGAGGTTCCTTTCTTTTCTATTGACTTACTGTTTAGCGACATTAGATAGGGATATGATGGAATAGATAAATGTTAAATAGTTGTGCCTGGGAGTTCTAGAACACGTGTACAGGGAAATAGCCAGATTGCCTCGAATATTGCAGTTTTCAAGTTTTCAAATGTTACAGTTTACTTGATTTCAGCGTTGGGTGGTGAAATTTTTTTGTGTTGTTAATGTTTATATGATTTTGGTTCTATTTTGTTGCAACCCGATGAGATGACCATCTCATGCATCATATAGTAACTTGTTAGGAAATCACATGTCTTTCATTTTTCCATGCTATCTAGATTGCATTATAAATCGCATGCTGTTGTGATAGAATTTGTGATAGACGATGCATGCTGTTGTGATAGCTACTATGATAGAATACCTGCTATGTTGATAGGGTATTATTTGTTTAAGAGATTATTTATCATGGACGCCAAACCCTGGTCTTAGAGGTGTTATGGTCCCTCGAGGATCGTAATTTGGTGGATCGTGAGTTTGTTATACGCTTTACCTGTTATATGCATTGTATAAGATGCCAAGATTTAATTCGCGGGGAGTATGGGCCCTCACAGATCGGAATTTGGCAGATTAACTCTTGTTTTCTATGTTTTCTAGGATTCAGAGTAGTTTTTGAGATACTGCCTGAAAAACCCAGAATACAAGGCATGTATTTTATTCATACACTCTGTGAGGTCTTTTAACCATGTCACTGACTATGTGAGCAGAAACATAGGGTTCGGAAAAATCTTGTAGGAACACGCCGTGTACTAGTTTAGCACGTCGTGTAGTCTGAAATAGGTACTCTGACCGTTTCACGAACAACACGGGTAATGTTATCTTTTCACATACACGATGTTTCTTAATCTTACATGTCTTGTAGTTTGATCTAGGTACCCGGCCATGTCACGAACAACACGGTTCAGTGTTACCCTTCCTCGTACATGCCGTGTCCGGCTGGAACACACTGTGCAGTGTCGGCCATGTGTTAGACCGTGTCACTAACATCACGGGCCAGGTAAGGCATGTCTAGTACACGCCATGTCTCCCTTGAACACGTCGTGTTGTTTTTTCTTAGAGGAGCAGTTTGGCTTGACCATGTATATGTACTCGGGCAGGGAAGAGGATCTAAGTACACATCATGTTTTAGGACAACATGCCATGTATTTGGGGTGTTACACGACTAGTTTAGGTAGAAGTACATGGCCATGTGAGTGGCCTAAGGGAAAACGTCGTGTAGTCTTTATACATGTTGTGTAGTAATGTTTTCATAACATGAATGCCTTATTTTCCCTATTCCTTATTGCGCCTTTAGTTTTTCTCTCTTTGTTAATCCTGAATCTTAGGTGTGCTTTTGACCATCAAGAGCTATGGCACCGAGACATCCTATGATTGTCAGTCAGTCGCAAGGCAGTGACCGTACGCCTGATACATCAGATCAGGGACTACCAGTAGTTCCGCCTATCGTTCTGGATATGGCACCTGCAGTGATTACAGACATTGGTGTCAATGCTCAGTTCAGAGAGGGTTTCATGAGATTCATGCAGACCTTCCAGGGAGCTCAGCATCCTGCCCCTTCTATGGAATAGATGACGTGGGTTTTTCAGCAGCAGCATCCTCCCACATTCACAGGGGGTGGAGGACCGCAGGCTGCGGAGTCATGGATGGAAGCCATGTTATCCATCTTCGAGCATCTGGAGACGCCTTCAGATAGGATGGTGAATCTCATGACATATATTCTATGAGATTCCTCCAAGAGATGGTGGGATGTGGTTTCCCAGGCAGGGCACCAACAGGCTATGTCTTGGGATGAGTTTCAGCATACGTTCTACGACTACTTCTACCCGGCGACGCTGATGGATGATAGAGACAAAGAGTTCATGAACCTGCAGCAGGGTACTCTTACAATTATCGAGTCTTCCTCTCACTTCATAGAGTTACGGTGTTTTACTCCCGTTCTGAGGAATGATGAGCTGTTTTAGCGAGAAAGTTTAAGGAAGGCCTGAGACCGGACATCAGATCACCATTGAACGTCTTTTAATTGACTTCTAATAATCTGATAGTCAACTAGGCACTTATCACGGAGAGAAATTTGAGAGATACTAGAGCTGTGGACTATTGAGGTTTAGCTTCTAGGGCTGATTCGTTTCAGATAGATAGTAGGAACCGCCACCCAGAGTCTACATGAGGTGACCCGAGGAAGCGAGGTATTCTTTCTTGTAGAAGAGATCTTCCCTCTGGAAACCAAGTGGTGTGATATAAGTGTGGGGGAAAAGTGCATAAGAAGCCTCAGTTCCTAATATACCCAGTGGAGTGCCGATCATGCAGCAATATGGGTCATCTACAACGTTTCTTCAAGGTTCTCCTTCCAACGGCTAGTGAAGGAGGATCAGTTTCGACTCCACATATAGGATCAGGATTACCAGTTCCGTAACAGACTGGGGGATGGAGTTCTTAAGGTCATTCATGCTAGGGTAGAGGCCATGGATGCAGTGTTTAGGCTCAGGGAGGGTCATATAAGGAATATCAGGCTGCTACACAGGGCCGCGGTGCAGGACATACTTTTGTGGTAGAGCAGATTCATCAAGAGCAGGATCTTGGACCTTCTATATTTCGAGGTACGATTTCAGTAGCCTCAGTTTTATCTTATTCACTTTTTGATATAGTATCTTCTCATAGCTTTATTTCTATGAATACTGTGGAAGTCCTTAGAATTTCTGTTTGTACTTCTGAGGATATGAAGATGCTAGACACTCCCTTGGGAATTAGAACTTCTATCGTGCATTAGTGCTTAGACTTCCCCCTTGAGGTT
Source organism: Viscum album (assembly GCA_963277665.1). Classification (NCBI taxonomy): domain Eukaryota; kingdom Viridiplantae; phylum Streptophyta; class Magnoliopsida; order Santalales; family Viscaceae; genus Viscum; species Viscum album. The sequence continues at coordinate 855,949,387 of OY728158.1, read as the reverse complement.
GGTGGGTGTTTTTTTCATGGAGTATCTATTTTTTGGATATGACAGGCTATGATGTTATTCTCGAGATGGACTGGTTTGTTCCCTTCCAGGCCTTATTGATTGCTATCACCGTAGGGTGAGTTTCACATCACCATAGGGCAGATCTTTTCTTCACAAGGTATAATGGGATGTCCAGGAAAGTAGAGCTGGACCAGATCATCATGGGTTGGGCGGTGTTATGACCCATATTTCTAGCTTATATCTGGATGACCAGGGGACTTCTCAGATAGATTTTTCTCTAATGGTTAATCCCTTTCCATATGTATTTCCAGAATAATTTTCAGGTTTTCCTCTGGAGCATGGGGTAGAATTTTCTATTGATCTTGTTCTAGGAGCTGCACCTGTGTCCATTCCTCCTTATAGGATGGCTACACCTGAGTTTCTGGAACTCAAGAAGCAGTTGGAGAAGTTGCAGGAAAAGGGCTTTATCCGACCCAGTACTTCTCCTTGGGGTTCACCTATTCTATTTTCAAATAAGGAAGATGGTACTTTATAGCTTTGTGTGGATTATCGAAAGCTAAACCAGTGGACTGTCAAGAACATATATCTATTTTTGTAGATATATTATCTATTTGATCAGCTTCGAGGAGTCAGGGTGTTCTTGAAGATCGACTTGAGATTTAGCTATCATCAGTTTCATTTCAGACCATCTGATATACCTCTTATAGCCTTTCAGAGAAAGTATGGTATGTATGAGTATTTGATTATGATGTTTAGTCTCACGAATGTGCCAAAAGTTTTCATGGAACTGATGAATAGAGTTTTCCATCCTTACTTGGACTCTTTCGTGGTGGTTTTTGTAGATTATATCTTGGTGTACTCTCATACTCTACATGAACATTATACCTATCTTGAGATAGTTTTGAGTACACTGAGGGAGCATTAGTTATATGCTAATCTCTCAAAGTACCACTTTTGGATGGACGAGATTCACTTCCTGGGTCATGTCATCTCAGAGACAAGAGTATCAGTAGACCTTGAGAAGGTGAGAGCAGTAGTTACCTGGGAGTAGCCGAATGATGTCTTCGAGGTACGAAGCTTCTTAGGGTTGGATGGTTACTACAGGCGGTTTATACAGAACATCCCATGCTTAGCAGTGTCGTTGATGGGCTTGACTAAGAATGGGGTGAAGTATGTTTGGTCAGAAGCCTACGATTCAGCCTTCTAGGAGCTGAAGGGGAGATTGAATTCAGCACTGATTCTAGTTTTGCCGGAGCCGGGAAAGAGTTATACAGTTTTATGTGATGCATCTGTCATTGGGATTGGAGTAGTGTTTATACAAGAGGATTGTGTTGTTGCATATTGATCTCGGTAGTTGATTCCACATGAGAGGAACTATCCTACACATGACCTGGAGTTGGATGGAGTTGTTCATGCTTTGCATTTTTGGAGACATTATTTTCTGGGATAGCATTTTGTGGTATATACTGATCACAAGAGCCTCAAGTATATCTTCATGCAGCATGACTTGAATCTAAGACAGCCGAGGTGGTTCGAGTACCTACATTCTTTTGATTTCAAGCTTGCTTATACGCCAAGGAAAGGAAACGTTGTGGCAAACGCACTGAGCAGGAGGACACAGATACAGGCAGTACAGGGGGCCATCACCGAGTGGAAGCTTAGGGCTCTGTTCACTGAAATGCATTTGGAGGTTCATGATAGAAAGATTCGGGATTTTCTTTCTTCTATAGCTGTTATCTCTACCCTTCTTGACCGATTTCAAAAGAGGTAGATATCAGATTCTAAAGGCCTAGTCCTAAGAGAAAACATTTTAGGAGAGGACCCTCTTCCCAGATGGACCGTAGGCGAGGATGAGATCTTGCGTTTCCAGGGATGCATATGGGTGAAAGTATATATACGTGAGAAGATGATGCGATACTTTCATTCCTCAGTTTGGGTAGTTCATCCTGGCATCACCAAGATGTATCATGATCTACACCACCAATATTGGTGTCCAGGTATGAAAAGAGATGTTTCTAGTTTTTTCATGAGGTGTTCCACCTGTCAGCAGGTGAAGGTGGAGTACCAGCGACAAGCAGGGCTTTTACAGCAGCTACCCATTCCTGAGTGGGAGTGGAATGATGTCATGATGTACTTCGTGACATGGTTACCGAGATCGCCTCGAGGAAATGACGTGGTATGGGTTGTTGTTGATAGGCTCACGAAGGTTTCTCACTTCTTTACGATTAAGGATACCTTTAGTGTTGATGATCTTGGACGGTTGTACATCCGTTGGATTGTACACTTTCATGGGGTTCCAAGTACTATCCTTTCAGATAGGGATTCCCACTTCACGTCACATTTTTTGCAAGGGCTACAGAGGGATTTTTGTACACATGTAATTATGAGTACAATGTACCATCCCCAAACAGATGGCCAGTCATAAAGCACACTTCAAGTGCTAGAGGACATGCTACGAGCATGCGTCTTTGATTTTGGAGGTTCTTGGGAGAGACATATACCTATAGTGGAGTTTTCTTACAATAATAGTTTTCAAGAAACTATTCATATGGCACCTTATGAGGCTTTGTATGGTAGGCGGTACTGATCACCCTTGTGGTGGCTAGAGGCAGGAGAGGCAACTATGCTGGGACCTCATCCTGTTCAGGAGACCACAGAACAGGTGGAGTTGATTCGAAAGAGGATGCCTACTACACAATATCGGAAGAAATGTTATGTTGATCAGAAGATATGACCTTTGGAGTAAAAGGTTGGAGATCAAGTTTTCTTACGTGTTACCCCAAGGTTGGGACACAAGAGGATCAGGAGACAGGGTAAGCTTTCAGCAAGATACATCGAGCCATTTGAGATTCTAGAGGGAGTCATTCTAGTTTCTTATAGGATGCAGTTACCTCAGAGGTACCAGGCTATCCATGACGTCTTCCTTGTTTCTCATCTTCAACACTATTTCTCAACTCATCTCATGTTTTTTAACCTGAGGAGGTTGAGCTGGATCAGGATGCATCGTTCAAGGAGCATCCTATCAGGATTGTTCATCATAGTGCAAAGGTACTCTGTGTCTGGTCTGTTCCTATGGTTTGGGTGCTATGGCAGCACGACCGTGTACATGATGAGACTTGGGAGAGGGAGGATAAAATGCGATCAGAGTGGCCAAAGTTGTTCGTGGTTTCTTCATTGCCACATTTCTAGGGAAATTCGGTGATGAATTTATTTAAGGTGGAAGTTTTTAAGAACCTGGACCTTGTTTTCAGGTATGTATTTCCTTTTATGGTCATTTTTGTAAAAAATAAGAGAATCTGGAAATTTTCTAAGTACACGTCATGTACATTATAAGTACACACTGTGTACTTTGATGACACTCAGGGACATGTGCTGGCTGTGTCATGGACACACACACGGCCATGTAGGGGTGACATGGAGGCCACCTTAAGCGGAGTACAGAATAGAATAGTACACACCGGGTACTCTAAAAGTACACACCATGTACTTTATTTTTTTCATTAAACAGACTGGGGTCACGTCTTAACCCCAAAACATATTCTTCTCTAGTTTCTTCGACCAAGAGCGAGGGTATGGTCATGGATCTTCTCCGAGCCACCGACTCGTCACTGGTTATCCGAATCGAACGTCGTCGTTTGCAATAGAATCGCAGCGGTGAGTTCTTGGTTCTTCCTTGGCCACGTTTCCTGATTCTTTATCTTATGAGAGTTATAGTATGTTTAACCTTTAAGATTTGTTTTGCAGATCTACTCCGTTCTAGGACAATTCACATGTCGAGGTTCAAGTATATCGATTTCCTAGGATCGAGGTAGGTGGTTTGTTGCCTTACGTTGAATGTCTTTGAGTTTTTGTGAAAACGTGTCGGATACCCATGTATCGGGTATCTCAGTTTAGGGTTTTGATCCTGCAATATTATCTACCTTAGATTGCTTCTATGATTGTGGCCATTATATGATTAATGATTTCATGTTAGCATGTTTGAGGATCCCCCCATGGGTGTTTCCCTTGTTTTGGTTGTTTATCATTGTTTGGCTTAGGTTGTCGGTTTGGCATACCTTTTTGCATTGATTTCCACCTTGATATAAGTGATTTCATGTATTGCCTACTGTTTCTATGCTTTTGATGCATTGTAGATATTATCCAAGTAGTTTTTTGAACATACTTAGGGCTGCTGACAGTCGATTACGCACGACTAGACTGCTCAGGGCTGTGTGAACCTGGTGTGGTAGAGTAAAGAGGGAATTGACTATTAAGGGATTTCCTGGAGAGTTTGTTATAAATTATTATCATTCATGGGAACTATGGGAATGGGAATTTGTGATTCCTCGGAGTGACCTTAATTACATATCAATACTATAGGGGGAATTATATATAAGTGCTTCTTTATAGAGTCTATAACTATCATTACCAGACCGTAAGGGAATTGACGGTGAGAGCTTCCCAAAGTGTTTGTGCCTTTGTATGATTACATGAATAGAGGGTTCTACCAGTATAATCCACCCAGAGAGTCAGTGTGAATATTTTTTGGTTGGTTTTGATGAGTCCACCAAGCCAAAGAACAAGCCTGGGTTTTGTACTGCTTGTTGTTTAGGAAGTCTCCTGAGATACCTATTGTGTTACTTGATATGCCTTAGGAATATAGAGTTGTTTGCTTGATTTATTAGTTTCTAATTAAATGGTTGAATTAAATTAATAAATCAATGTTAATGTAGATTTGTATGATTGTTTAATTTAGTGTACTCATGTTTCTCTGGTGCATTTATTTCCATTGCTTTGGCTATATTGCTCACTGACATTAGGGCACAAATCTTATGGTAGTTGCCTACTGGGATTAGTCTCACACCCTGTTTGGGTCCTTCTTTTTGGATCAAATAGGTTATATGGTTGCAGGTGTGGATATGGATTGTGGCCCTTCTACTTTAGGTATATGATTGCTGGTTGGAGCTAGAGAGCATAGGGTCGATATTAGGCTTGCGATGATGCTGGAGTTGCTGTTTACTTTTAGTAATTTGTTCTCAGTTGTATTTCAGCACGTTGTTGTGTTTGCTGCTTTCCTTAGATAATTTTACCACTACATCATGATCATCATTAATATATATGTCCACTTCTTACACAGTTTTGTTTCAGTTGTTGTATGATGTTTACTGCTTCTGCTATTTACTGTTATTTCATATCCCTTGTATACTTTACGAAATGAAGGAATAGTTTCCCAAATGACTCGCCAAGGCCCTCGCTACTAGTCGGCAGCCTCTGGCATTTGGGGAAATGCACTTGAGGTCATGTGGTGAACCTGGTATAGGGAACCAGTTGAGTGGCTCCAGATTCGGGTCGTTACAGTTTGATTTATATTCTCCATATTATGTTCATGTTTATGTTTAAATGGTTTTTGTTTTTGTTACACATCTTGCCTTAAAATATTATAACTTATGCTAAATTATTTACCCTTACTGAGCGTCTGAGATCACCCCATTATTATGTTTTGTTTTACCAGGATTCTAAAAAATGTATTATATTTGAAATGAATGGTTATGAAAGGGGACTAATGGAGTTATAAAGAGATTATATATGTGGTGTTTTATGTTAGAATGTGTAACATTCATGTATGTAATCTATTTTCAAAGACTACTAAACTGATTAGTACTTATGAACATGATTCCTTGTATCATGCCACTGTATTAAAATAATGCACTGGCTCCAAGCTTCTAGGGTCAGGGCATTAAATTGTTTGAGGTAGTCTGGATTCTCTCCATTGATACTTTTACACATAAATTGAGTTATTATGTATTTAAAATTTTAATCCCTGTGGTTATTAATGGAATAGTCTTGATAGGCCCTTTAAAAATTATTTTCATGTTGTTCTTTGTTTGTTTAAAATAAATTATTTTGGTGGATCCCAAAACATGTTTAAATAAACATGGAATTTTAATGAGTTGGTGTAAATTAGTAATATATATGTGTAGGTAATTTTTGGCTCGAATAGGACAATTAATGCTAAATGTTGGGTCACAATTGATTACACTACCATGTGATGACTTAAAACATGCAGAATGGGTTTATTCACATCATTTTGGTCAATTTTTATAGGCCCTAAGGTTGAGTAATGCATTAGGTAATTTATTTAGTTTACATAGGGTAGGGTTGTGTTCATTATATGGGTTCATGCGTTCATGATGTGGAATTATTTATTTAAAATACATTTTATATATATCATATGCACTATTTTGGTGTTCCCCTACTATTTTATTAAAACATGGGATACCTTTTATTATCCTAGTGGCATGAATTTTAAATCATTTTGGGATTACCTACAAGGTTTTATACTAACCTTATTCATATTAATATTAGTGTATATACATTTTTTTCCATCATGATACATGTAAGGGGAAAATATCTTACTTTTTTATAAGATAACCTTGAGGTTGAGACCATGTTGATGGAGTGTAGTGCTTTGAAGATATCATGGAGTGAAGCATGAGGTAGCTTCACATTTGGTACCCGGATTTATTTTAGAGTTTTTGTGTCATGTTGACTTATATGTAATATTATCGGTTACTACAATTTTTATTATTATTAATTAATGTTTATTGATATTTTCTTACTTTTTAATCATAGATAATATTTAGGGTTTTCAATATTGTTTTTTGTAGAGCTTGTATTGTATATTTTTTTAAACCATCCTCCAATGATATTTTATACCCAAGGATTCGATTTCCACCTTTGGTGTCTAGGGGATACACTTAATTTTAGCTTCATTCTATTCAGAACAAAGCTAATGGGTTGGTGTCGGGATGATACAAATAGTGTCAATTTAGTATTGTATGTCAGTACGAATGGTTGGAATAGCTAAATGATGTGTTAGGACTTGAAATATAGGGTATAAAAAGTGTATTTAAACAATTTATAACTTACATAGAGTTACAAGGGTGGTCCAGGTACAAAAAGTGTTATCATACACATCTAGGTGTGTTGTTACCTGATTTCCATGGGATTAGATGATGATGGTTCTGTATTATGCATTGGTCAATAGACTTACTACTTGGTTTTCATTATTCATGTTATTTTTTATCCCTCACCATGTGATATTTAGATATTATGATATTGATTTTTTTGATACTTTATATTGTGAAAGTTATGATGGTGTGTGATTTGGTGACTAAGTGGTTATTTCCCCCACGTCAATAGGAAAATTCCACAAGTTAGGATGCATAGAAGTTAGTAAGAGGGTGCCACATAAAATTTTGTTCCACATGAAGATCATGTAGACTAAAATTTATTTAAAATAATTGGGGATGTATTCAAGATACTAAAAAAGTAACTATGATAAAAGAATATTTCTATGTGAATAATTTATTAGAATTTACAAGGAAGAACCCATCAATATTTCTTGATGAGTCCAGAACTTAACAGGATGATGTATGCCATGGTATAATCAATAAATTCTTTAATTTCCTTGTAACTCTAACTATCATTAATGTAATTTATGTAGTATATATAATAGAGGATCTAGAACAAAAATGATAGGACCTAGATCTGAAAGCTAAGGTCGATCAAGGCCTTACATGGGAGGGATTTGATGAATTTTATAAAATATTATACCTAAATGGAATCTAATTATATATAAAAATTTATTTTATAAAACCTTAATAAATAAAATCTCTCAGTTATGGAATATGAAACTTAATTTACATACCTATATCACTTTTCTTTTGAGGTGGCATCTAGTGAATCTCCTAATATATGATTGTTTGATTTTGGTCTATTACTAGAAATTCCCTCTATATTGGTGGTACTCTACATTTAAAATTACAGAAACATGGGGAATAAGGACGTGGAATGAGAAAGATAAATTTATGGGAATATTAATAGTGAGAACAACCTTTTCCACCCAATCAATGGTGGAAACTCATATGGAGGAAATAATGGTAGATGGGAGAGATACTCCCAGGGTAGTAATGTGCTATAGAACCTATCTGTTGGGTTAGTTTGTTTTCCAAATGTAGTAATAAATAGGTGGTTTTATTATGATGTGAATACATATACAATATTAAGGATTACGAAATGATATCACTTAGGGTCCGTCACAACTGTAGAATAATTGATTATATCAAATGTTTCTAAACTCATCCTCCACATTCAAATAATGGAAATGGTACTAGTATTATTCCAAAATATAATTCCCAACTTGGATGATCTCATCATGACATGTCTCTTCATTGTAATAAATTTAGTTAGGGTGATTATTGGATCACCCTGACATCCCAAAAAACATTATCTCAACATGGGGGAAGGAATCTGTAACATCCTAGAAAGTTTAAAATAAAATAGTTCTATGTTTTGTAAATTAAATTAGTCAAAATACATAAATTTTTTATTATATGTTAAAATTAAATATGTAAAATTTAATAATAGTACTTAAAAATGATATTACATTATTTATTTTTATAAAAAAATAATATAAATAAAGTAAATAAATAATTAGAATTTGGAGGACACTCTTAAAATGACAATTCTATGTGTTAAATTTATCAATTAATATATTAAAATGTTATATATTAATGTTCATTTATAAAAAATAATTTTTCAATGATGGATATAAGTTAACATATTATTATTGAATTTTGGTTATTAAATAATATTTACATTATAAAATATATTTATTTGATATAAATACTTAACGTTATATAAATTTATTGTAATAAAAAATTCATATTAAATTTTTTTATTAAATATAATTTTTATAAATCATATTTTCAATAGTAAATATTTGTAAAATGAATATTATATTAATAATTTATTAAATATATACTCAGTATGTTAATATTAATATAAATATGGTTTAAAATATTAATAATAATAATAATATTGATAAAATATGATACTAAAAATTTATTTATTAAATAAACTATTATAAATCTATTCTTATGAATTTTGAGTCTTATTACTTTTTAACTACATGTATGATGTTATCAATAAAAGTTAATATGATTATTAATATTATTAAAATAAATTAAAGTGAAACAAATAAAAAAATACAGAAACCCAAGATTTAATAAAAATGAATAAAGGAATAAAATAAAATAGAAGAAAATAAGATAAGGGTGGATCAGTTCTTGAGCAAGGTAAGGAGGGAAAGCATGAATGGAAGGTGAGGGATTAATCATAGATGGTATCCATCGAGACAGTTTGATCACAAATGAGATGAAGGTTGAGTGAGTGGTATTTATTCAACCATCAGTGATCAATATGTAGTCAAACACCTTGATCAAGTACTATCTACATTTTATGTGATATAGGTGGTCTGAGAAAAATGGTTCCACTATGACAGATCTGAACATAGAAGGGTTAAAATCAGACGCATGCCACTGTCTTCTTTCTCTGATTCTTGTAGATATAAAGGTAGATGTTTTTAGAAGTCTGAATCATTAAGAATCTATCGTTGTAACGACCCAATCTTTTTGAGTAGTATATTAACTTACTCTTATTGATTTAATAAGATGTTAATGGTTAATGCAGAAAGAGGAGTCGATGGCTTCATCCAGTAGACTCAACCCTTACGAAGCCCACTTATCAGAGCTTGGGAAGGAGGTAGCATCTGTGGGCTTCGCTTTGGACCAAGCCCAATCCGAGCTCCAGCGTGTCAAGCTTGAACGAAAACGCTTGCAGGAGAAGTTCAAGTTAGTGGAGATTGCTACTAGGGCAATGTTATCTGAGACTCCCTCAGATTCTATCACCATAGCACACCTTACACTTAGGTCTTATACCAGTGTTATAAGGGGCTATGTGATGAGACCCTAGTTTCCTTGTGTAATCCTTTCGGGTGAATAAATTGAGATTTCTTCCTTTAGTAATGTTTGTGAAATTTCAAATGTCTAGATAATTTTAGAATGTATTTTATTGATGAATTTCGAAAAAAGGATATTTTAAAATATTTATGTAAACCCTAAATAACTAATGATGTGTAATGATTTTCAAAAAATGGTCTTCTACAAAAGTGTTCAGTAAGGAATTTGGAGTCTAATAAGATCAACTTAATTTTTGATGAATAGTAAATTATGAATAGTGATTTTACGCTTAGGATTAGTAATGTGACCAAATGGATTAGTAATCTCACTTAAAGAAAGTTTTAAAATAATCTAGGCACCTTGATTAAGTAATGTGATTCAATAAAATGGGTAAATAACAGTTTCATAAATTATTATTCAAGTATTAGTTTTTCGAATGAATAGTGTTTTTTAATTAAAAATTTAATTAAAAATAATTAGAAAATTATTTTTATAAAAATGACTTTATTTTTGAACTCAGAGCATCGATATTATGTTAAGGTAATTTTTGGGGATTTTTCTGAAAAAAATGAATTTTCGATGAATAGTGTTTTATTTAAAAGTTAAATTAAAAATATTTAGAAAAATATTTTTATAAAATGGATTTCATTTTTGAAATCAGAGCATTGATATTTGGTTAAGGTGAAATTTTGGGATTATTCTGAGAAAGTTGAATTTTCAGTGAATAGTAAAAATACCGTTTTAGGGTTTCGGTATGTTTAATGACATCATAATGATGTCATGATGATGTCATGAGATATTTTGAGGGTTGGCCGGCCAAGGGTGATGAATTATTGTTTTGGGGGCCCCATGTGGCCTAACTCCATGATAAATGCCAAGGGAGAGCCCATGGGTTTGAGAAAAGCACATGTGAGGTGTCCTTTGGCCATTAATGCTTTGTCCCCTCACTTTCCCTATAAATACCCACCCTTTCCTCCCTTGGTTTTCACTCCCAACTCTTCCCCAACGAAGTTCTGGTCTTCTTACCTTCCAAAGAGTCCTCCCAAGGTTCCCCCTAGCCCTCAAGGTCCAATCCTTTGAGTTTCAAGAGTCACGTTTTAAGGTAAGGGATCCGACCCCTCTCTTTCTTTTCATGTAATCTCTTTTATGTCATTCCTATTATGCTCCATGTTTTTATGTGAGAGGATGTTCTTTTATATTCCTCTTACTGCCCTTTCATGTTTATATTATGAGAGATCCCCTCTTACTCTCATCATTTCGTTTTATGAAAGTTTAAGTGACGCCGTTAGGCTGCCGAATTTTTAAGGGATTCTTTCACCCTTCTCATTTTTCAAGTTCGATTTTCATGTCAAGACTTTCAAGTTCCTTTTTATTATGTTGGGGTATGATCTCTATATCTATCATACTGATCTATTATGATCATATGATGAGGGACCCTATTTGATCTTGTCAAATCATTTTCTTTTGAAGTTAAGTGACGCCGTAAGGCTGCCGAATTTTCATAAGAGAAATCTAATTTTTTTTCCTTCCATGCTTTTCTTTTCAAATGGTATGTCCTCCAAATTTCATTTCCAGGTCCATATATCCTTCTTATTCTTTCACCCTACTGTTTTATGGATCATTTATGAGTGGGTGACCCATGTCCCCTCCCATTTCAATGTTTTCTAAAACCCCGAAACTTAGCCGTTATGCTGCAGAATTTTCCCCTCAAAATGCCTCTCTCTCTTTTCTCAAAAATTATTTTATGTTATAAAGTGAATACTCAAAGCTCTTATTTCTACAAGGGTATTCACATATATATCAAAATGTTCCATTTTAAATTCTGGGATTTACATACATGAGACCCACTTTCCCTTTCCGTGGGTTCAAAGTGACGTAAAGATCATGTCTTTAAAGCAGTTTTTAAAACATTATGATTATGAAATGAAACCCATTTATTTTATGCTATGTGGGTTATTTATGAAATGTTTGATGATGATATATGTGGCTCACATGATAATAAAGGCAAATTTAAGGGTGCGCCCTGATAGCGCTCCAATGCATTGGGTAATGATGTAACCACTAGAGATTACAATTTTCACGATACCTTGGTGAATAACCTTGGTAATTTTCAAATGACACCTTGGGGATGGACCTTGGTGATATGTTCATGATTGTCTATGTTAAATGATGTAGCCACATCTTCAAGTTATGAAAAATGTTATTTTTATTATGAAATGCCTCATGATTTCTTCCTCATGCCTTAAAGTTCTTTTCATGTCCTTTTTGAAGTATCTCATGTTCACATGTAAAATGTTCCTCTTGTTTCCCTTACTGGGCCTTCTGCTCACCCTTTCTTTTGATGTATGTCCCCAGGTTATGAGATGCAGTAATGAACCTAGAATGAACATAAGGAGACGCCTTGCAAGTGTTTAAGAAGAATGTTTTATGTTTTTTTTTATGTATTATGATCCTTGTTTCCAAGACACTAAACCTTAACGATCCTCAGATTTGTGTAATGTAATGAAAGTTTTTGTTATAAAATGGCGGGATGCTATAGTTGGTATCAAAGGATGGTTTAGTTATTTGTGGAAATTAGGATATAAAAACTTTAGGAAGAACCCTATAGAAAAGTTTAAATATAGGAAAACTTCCTGGTATTTTGGTAAGTATTAAGTAAGTGGTCTATCAAACAAATACATCCCTGTCTGGATACGAGCAGGTAGAGGCGGCTCTGGCACAGATGTACATAGGGGTAAAACCCGAAAACACCGCTTTGAGCTAGACTCGAACGGGAACTGGTGCACGATAACGGGCCTTGCTGCACTCTTGGTTACGACACTCCCGGGGGATATGTTTGGTTAATCACATGCTTTTTATGAATCATTATGAAGGAATTATAGAGAACTATAATTGTCTAAGCACGAAGTCTTAGTTAAAAGATTCATAAATGAAATAAGTTTCTCACTAAGGTTTTATTCTTTTAGAAAATGGCGGGCAATAGGAGAAACCGTGCCGATGGTGACCGCAATGCACCATGTGCTGACGGCCCTCCGATGGAAGCCGGAATGGAAACATTCATGCGGATGATGAACCAACTGACTCAAGTTATGAGTAATAACTTGAATCAAGCTGAGAGGCCGACCTCACCACGAAGGGAACAACTTTCTGTTGAGTCCTTCATGCGTCAACGACCGCCAACATTCAGTGGATCTACTGACCCATTGGTTGCGGAACAATGGATAAGCTCCATTGAAAAGATCTTTTCTGTACTTCATTGTTCGGAACAAGAAAAAGTCACCCTTGCTGTTTACCGCCTAGAGGGAGAAGCTGATCAGTGGTGGTCACTGATCAAAAACACGAAGCCACGAGGAGAGATGGAAGCTATGGAGTGGGAAGAATTTCGGGGAATTTTCTTTAACAAGTATTTCCCTCGTTCCATGAGAACGAAAATGGAGAAAGAGTTTCTCGAGCTGAAGCAGAAGGAGAACGAATCTGTCGGAAGCTATGAGATGAACTTCACAAGGCTTTCCCGTTATACCTCAAGTTTTGTCATGGACCCTAATGGGAAGGTTGATAGATTCTTTGGTGGACTAAGACCTCATCTGCGGAAGAATCTAGCCAACAGGGACTATGATAGCTATGAAGAAATAGTTCGAAGTGCTATGAAAGTTGAACTAGAGTTTGGAGAGACACAGTGGTCTCACAAATCTAATGAGAAGAAGAGAACTCTAGAACCAAGCCTGGGAAGAAGTTTTGATCTGGAAAGAGGTGGAAAGCATATGCAACATGCCACATGCAATAAATGTGGGAATAAGCATCCGGGGAACTGCTTGATCGGAAGTGGCAAGTGCTATAGGTGTGGAAAAGAAGGCCATATTTCTCGGAATTGTCGTGGTGATGTGAAGCCTCAACTTCCCAACACTAACGACAGAGGAAAGATGGTTTTGGCCCTACCCGAAGTCACATGCTTCAAGTGTGGACAGCTTGGGCACTTTGCTAATCAATGTCCAAATCCGAGGGCGGTGGAGGGGAATCACCATCAACCTCAGCAGAGGCCAAGGGAGCAAGGTCGTGCTTTCGCTATCACAACAACTGAAGTTGAAGTTCCGAACGATGTGGTAGCAGGTACTCTTGTTGTCCTCTCAAAACTAGCAAGTGCTTTATTTGATTCTGGTTCTACGCATTCCTTTATTTCTTCCAAGTTTGCAAAGAATATAGAATCAATCCCCGAATTGCTTGAGGTAGAGTTGTCAGTCAAGACTCCAAGTGGGATTATCCATGCATCAACAGTGTTTAGAGACTCTAGTGTTTACTTTGGTGAGCACAATCTTATCGCAAATATAGTAGTCATCCCCATGATGGAATTCGACGTTATACTAGGGATGGACTGGCTCTCAAAGTATAATGCTAAGATCAAATGCAGAAGTAAGGAAATCTCAGTAGTCTTGAATGAACGACCTACAGTTATCTTCCGAGGAGAGATATCCCGAACTGATCCCTATCTAGAAGCACCTCCTATAGCTTTCTTTATGGAGTTAATCGGTGATGAGGAAGAAGGGAAAGGTAGCATACAAATTGAAGATGTTCCAATTGTTCAAGAATACATGGATGTATTTCCTGAGGAGTTACCTGGACCTCCCCCAGAAAGAGAGGTAGAGTTCTCCATTGAACTCGTACCTGGGTCTCAACCGATATCAAAGACTCCGTATAGAATGGAAAATGTGGAGCTAGAAGAGCTAAAGAAACAACTCCAAGACTTGTTGGAGAAGGGGTTTATCCGACCGAGTGTGTCTCCTTGGGGAGCACCAGTTCTCTTTGTGAAGAAGAAGGATGGATCAATGTGGCTATGCATTGATTATAGAGAACTGAACGGGATCACAGTGAAGAACAGATACCCTCTTCCAAGAATTGATGATTTATTTGACCAACTTTGTGGGGCTCAATTCTTCTCTAAGATTGATCTTCGATCTGGTTATCATCAACTGAGGGTGAAGAAGGAAGATATTCCAAAGACTGCCTTCCGATCAAGATATGGGCATTATGAGTTTACTGTTATGCCCTTCGGCTTGACTAATGCTCCTGCTATTTTCATGGATTTGATGAATAGAGTCTTTAAGGACTACCTTGATAACTATGTGGTAGTTTTTATTGATGATATTTTGATATATTCAAAAAGTCGTGAGGAGCATGAAGATCATCTGAGGGTTATTTTGAAAACTCTACGGAAGGAGAGGCTCTTTGGGAAGTTCAGCAAGTGTGAGTTTTGGTTACAACAAGTGGCTTTCTTGGGGCACATCGTAACCAATGAAGGAATCTCGGTTGACCCTGCAAAGACAATGGTTGTGGAGGAGTGGCCTCAACCCACAACAGTAACTGAGATTCGTAGTTTCCTTGGTTTAGCGGGATATTATAGGAGGTTTGTGAAAAACTTTTCACGGCTTTCTAATCCACTAACTAAGTTGACTCGAAAAGGGGTTAAGTTCATCTGGACAAAGGAATGCGAGGAAAGTTTCCAAGAGCTGAAGAAGAGATTGGTTATTGCACCGGTGTTAACACTACCCTCTATCGGAGAAGGATTCGTTATTTTTAGCGATGCATCTCTGAAAGGGCTTGGGTGCGTCCTCATGCAAAATGACAAAGTAATTGCTTATGCATCTCGACAGTTGAAGATTCATGAGCAGAATTATCCTACGCATGATCTAGAGCTGGCGGCAGTTGTTTTTGCTCTAAAGATATGGAGGCACTATCTTTATGGGGAGAAATGTGATATATACACTGACCACCAAAGTCTAAAGTATATTTTCACACAGAAAGAATTGAACATGAGACAAAGGAGATGGTTGGAGCTTATTAAAGACTATGATTGTTCAATTCATTATCACCCTGGTAGAGCAAACAAAGTCGCGGATGCGTTAAGCAGGAAAGATCCTGTTGTTCTGGCAACAATGAGGATCCTGGGAGATCCCTTGATTAATGATCTAGTAAAACTGGACATGGGAATTATAAGGAAAGGGACATCATCAACCCTATCACAAATGATTTCTCAACCTTCATTACTAGAGAAGATCAAGAAGGCTCAAAAAGAAGATCCTTTACTGCAGGAGAAGTTCGAGGCTGTAAAGGATGGGAAGTTTCCTGATTTCAATATTGATCAAGAAGGTGTATTGAAATTTCGTACAAGACTATGTGTTCCATCTATTCCGGAGATAAAGAAAGAACTGATGGATGAAGCTCATAGCTCTACTTTCTCTATACACCCGGGAAGCACTAAGATGTATAGAGACCTTCGTGATCATTATTGGTGGGATAACATGAAGAGGGAGATTGCCGATTACACTACAAGGTGCCTGGTGTGTCAGCAAGTAAAGGCAGAAAGACAACTTCCTAAGGGGGTATTACAACCGCTACCCATACCAGTATGGAAGTGGGATAATATCACCATGGACTTTGTAACTGGTCTCCCGAAAACATCCAAAGGAAACAATGCGATATGGGTTATTGTGGACCGTCTCACCAAGACAGCCCATTTTATCTCTATTCGGGAAGATTTCTCTCTGGTTCAGCTTGCCAAGATATACGTGAAGGAAGTGGTAAGGCTTCATGGGGTACCACTATCCATCATATCTGATCGTGACCCAAGATTCACATCAAAATTCTGGAGAAGTCTTCAGCATGCTCTGAATACTGAATTGAATTTTAGTACGGCCTATCATCCTCAAACTGATGGCCAATCTGAAAGGACTATTCAGACACTCGAAGACATGTTGAGATTATGCTCAATGGAATTTAAAGGTGGATGGGATCAACACCTCCCATTAGTGGAGTTCTCTTATAACAACAGCTTCCATGCGAGTATTCAGATGGCACCCTATGAAGCTCTGTATGGAAAGCGGTGTAGAACTCCTACTTGTTGGGATGAAACTGGTGAGAGGAAGCTTCTTGGGCCTGATCTCGTGCAAGAGATGACAGAACAGGTTCATGCCATCCAACAACACATAAAGGCTGCTCAGAGTCGGCAGAAGAGCTATGCTGACAATCGTCGAAGGGACTTGGAGTTTGGTGTTGGTGACAAAGTCTTCCTTCGAATTTCTCCATGGAAGAGAGTCATGCGGTTTGGGAAGAAAGGGAAGCTCAGCCCTAGGTACATTGGCCCCTATGAAATCCTTGATCGCATAGGAGCAGTGGCCTATCGTCTAGCACTTCCACCGAACCTAGCTCAAGTTCATGATGTCTTCCATGTATCTCTCTTGAGGAAGTACATACCCGACCCTTCGCATGTACTGAACCCAGAGGTGGTACAACTTGAACATGACCTCTCTTATGAGGAGCAGCCAGTGGAGATCTTGGACCATAGAGACAAGGTTCTACGAAACAAGACTACCCACCTTGTGAAAGTGTTGTGGAGGAATCATAAATATGAAGAGGCGACTTGGGAGCCTGAGGAAACGATGAAGCAAAAGTACCCTCACCTTTTCAATTAGGCCTCAAGTATAAATTTCGGGGACGAAATTTCTTAAGGGGGGAAGAATGTAACGACCCAATCTTTTTGAGTAGTATATTAACTTACTCTTATTGATTTAATAAGATGTTAATGGTTAATGCAGAAAGAGGAGTCGATGGCTTCATCCAGTAGACTCAACCCTTACGAAGCCCACTTATCAGAGCTTGGGAAGGAGGTAGCATCTGTGGGCTTCGCTTTGGACCAAGCCCAATCCGAGCTCCAGCGTGTCAAGCTTGAACGAAAACGCTTGCAGGAGAAGTTCAAGTTAGTGGAGATTGCTACTAGGGCAATGTTATCTGAGACTCCCTCAGATTCTATCACCATAGCACACCTTACACTTAGGTCTTATGCCAGTGTTATAAGGGGCTATGTGATGAGACCCTAGTTTCCTTGTGTAATCCTTTCGGGTGAATAAATTGAGATTTCTTCCTTTAGTAATGTTTGTGAAATTTCAAATGTCTAGATAATTTTAGAATGTATTTTATTGATGAATTTCGAAAAAAGGATATTTTAAAATATTTATGTAAACCCTAAATAACTAATGATGTGTAATGATTTTCAAAAAATGGTCTTCTACAAAAGTGTTCAGTAAGGAATTTGGAGTCTAATAAGATCAACTTAATTTTTGATGAATAGTAAATTATGAATAGTGATTTTACGCTTAGGATTAGTAATGTGACCAAATGGATTAGTAATCTCACTTAAAGAAAGTTTTAAAATAATCTAGGCACCTTGATTAAGTAATGTGATTCAATAAAATGGGTAAATAATAGTTTCATAAATTATTATTCAAGTATTAGTTTTTCGAATGAATAGTGTTTTTTAATTAAAAATTTAATTAAAAATAATTAGAAAATTATTTTTATAAAAATGACTTTATTTTTGAACTCAGAGCATCGATATTATGTTAAGGTAATTTTTGGGGATTTTTCTGAAAAAAATGAATTTTCGATGAATAGTGTTTTATTTAAAAGTTAAATTAAAAATATTTAGAAAAATATTTTTATAAAATGGATTTCATTTTTGAAATCAGAGCATTGATATTTGGTTAAGGTGAAATTTTGGGATTATTCTGAGAAAGTTGAATTTTCAGTGAATAGTAAAAATACCGTTTTAGGGTTTCGGTATGTTTAATGACATCATAATGATGTCATGATGATGTCATGAGATCTTTTGAGGGTTGGCCGGCCAAGGGTGATGAATTATTGTTTTGGGGGCCCCATGTGGCCTAACTCCATGATAAATGCCAAGGGAGAGCCCATGGGTTTGAGAAAAGCACATGTGAGGTGTCCTTTGGCCATTAATGCTTTGTCCCCTCACTTTCCCTATAAATACCCACCCTTTCCTCCCTTGGTTTTCACTCCCAACTCTTCCCCAAAGAAGTTCTGGTCTTCTTACCTTCCAAAGAGTCCTCCCAAGGGGCCCCCTAGCCCTCAAGGTCCAATCCTTTGAGTTTCAAGAGTCACGTTTTAAGGTAAGGGATCCGACCCCTCTCTTTCTTTTCATGTAATCTCTTTTATGTCATTCCTATTATGCTCCATGTTTTTATGTGAGAGGATGTTCTTTTATATTCCTCTTACTGCCCTTTCATGTTTATATTATGAGAGATCCCCTCTTACTCTCATCATTTCGTTTTATGAAAGTTTAAGTGACGCCGTTAGGCTGCCGAATTTTTAAGGGATTCTTTCACCCTTCTCATTTTTCAAGTTCGATTTTCATGTCAAGACTTTCAAGTTCCTTTTTATTATGTTGGGGTATGATCTCTATATCTATCATACTGATCTCTTATGATCATATGATGAGGGACCCTATTTGATCTTGTCAAATCATTTTCTTTTGAAGTTAAGTGACGCCGTAAGGCTGCCGAATTTTCATAAGAGAAATCTAATTTTTTTTCCTTCCATGCTTTTCTTTTCAAATGGTATGTCCTCCAAATTTCATTTCCAGGTCCATATATCCTTCTTATTCTTTCACCCTACTGTTTTATGGATCATTTATGAGTGGGTGACCCATGTCCCCTCCCATTTCAATGTTTTCTAAAACCCCGAAACATAGCCGTTATGCTGCAGAATTTTCCCCTCAAAATGCCTCTCTCTCTTTTCTCAAAAATTATTTTATGTTATAAAGTGAATACTCAAAGCTCTTATTTCTACAAGGGTATTCACATATATATCAAAATGTTCCATTTTAAATTCTGGGATTTACATACATGAGACCCGCTTTCCCTTTCCGTGGGTTCAAAGTGACGTAAAGATCATGTCTTTAAAGCAGTTTTTAAAACATTATGATTATGAAATGAAACCCATTTATTTTATGCTATGTGGGTTATTTATGAAATTTTTGATGATGATATATGTGGCTCACATGATAATAAAGGCAAATTTAAGGGTGCGCCCTGATAGCGCTCCAATGCATTGGGTAATGATGTAACCACTAGAGATTACAATTTTCACGATACCTTGGTGAATAACCTTGGTAATTTTCAAATGACACCTTGGGGATGGACCTTGGTGATATGTTCATGATTGTCTATGTTAAATGATGTAGCCACATCTTCATGTTATGAAAAATGTTATTTTTATTATGAAATGCCTCATGATTTCTTCCTCATGCCTTAAAGTTCTTTTCATGTCCTTTTTGAAGTATCTCATGTTCACATGTAAAATGTTCCTCTTGTTTCCCTTACTGGGCCTTCTGCTCACCCTTTCTTTTGATGTATGTCCCCAGGTTATGAGATGCAGTAATGAACCTAGAATGAACATAAGGAGACGCCTTGCAAGTGTTTAAGAAGAATGTTTTATGTTTTTTTTTATGTATTATGATCCTTGTTTCCAAGACACTAAACCTTAACGATCCTCAGATTTGTGTAATGTAATGAAAGTTTTTGTTATAAAATGGCGGGATGCTATAATCGTATTGATTACCCAATGTCATATTGTTTTTATTTTTCTACCATTTATTTTGTCATCCATCATCTACTAACCATCAGTGGTCATTTTCCAATAATCTTTGAGATATATTACATTCATTAACCATTTTTTCAATAATTTTGGTCAAAATTAGTGGTCATGTTATCAATCTATTCATTTTAATCATCCTTATTTTGAAATAAAATTGTTATCATTTCTTTCATATATCTAATATAATATTTCATGTATTAGAATACAAATTTTCCTAATTGATCTTCTTTCAAACATTTCATTTTTCTCTTTCTATTGATTCTAATTTAATTGTTGATATCTCTCTGCGTTTTAGGATCAAATGAAAATCTCCCTTGCTATCATAATCCATAAATGCATAATATATATATATATATATATATTCAACCGGTTTCTATTATTTTAAATGAACTAATCTCTCTGTTAAGATTCATTTTGTTTGAACGGAAAGCCATATTTGAGAACCAATATTGTCAATTTGGTTCTTTAGTAGTTGTGTACATATAGAGAAAAAGTAATGAATACATACATTTGATATAATTTTATAATTATATATAAGGATGTAAGTAATAGATTCCTTTGTTTTCTTGTACAGAAGTGAGTTCCAATAGAGATTCTGGTAAGGCAATGTTATTATTTTCTCCTTATCTTCTCTATTTTATGTTTTCTAGTTTTGAGATTCTGAGAAACCTTGTATTTGATATTTAGTGAGAGATAGAGTGAATTTATATAAGAATTGAAAGAATAAAAAATATGCAAATAAATTTTGTTAGAGATTTTATTTATATAAAAAATTTGTATTTCTTATAATTCTATTTTGAAAAAAAATATTTTATTAGAATTTTAATTTTTGTAAGATTAATTGTATTATTTAAAAATACTTTGTCGAAGTTCATTTCTCTGAAAATTATATCCTTGTGATATTTTCAAATTATGATCTTAAAATTTTAGTTGGTAAATAATTTATATTAAATTTATACTTTTTTAGATTACATTCATATTTTAAATATACGGTTATGTATAAATTATACATGAGTGACATATTGTTTCTTTATCAAAACATATGGTATTATTTGTAAGGGAACATTTATTTTTAGTTATTGATTTAGTATTATTTTTATTTTCTTCTAAGAGAATATTATAATTATTTGCTTTAAAATATTTTTTTTTCTATTTTTTATATAGGATAATATGTTTAATTTTTATCTTATCCTTCTTCAAAAGGAATTTTAAAATTATTTATACATACATAAATTCATGGAAATACTATTTTGGTTTTTACATATAGAATATATTATCATTTTATATTGTATGAGATTATTATGTTTAAAAGAAAAATAATGATATTATATAAGAAATTTAATTATTAATATTTCAAATAATTTTTTTTAATTTTGTTAATATTTTATATGTATTATATTTTAATAATTAAAACTATCATGTCATGTATGAAATGTAAATATAAAAAAATGGATGAAATTTACAATATATGTCCATCATCTTAGCTCGGGACATGTAATGAATGTCGTAGTATTTTTTTATTAATATATATGTATTTTTTGAAAAAACAATTTTTTGTAGAATTGATTTATAAGGAATGTTTCGTTAATGGAAAATATAGATGAAAATTACTCCCATATCATGAAAAGAAAAGTCGATGTGAGATTTGATTATTTATAATTGGGTAGATGTTTTCTTTTCAAATAATATATATATATATAAACATTTAAATGAATTAAAAATGTTTTCATGTTTTTAAAGTAGAAACTCCAGTGGAAAATGTATGTACATATATAAAGAAAGATTAAATTTTTTCATAAAACCCAACAAATAAATGTTTAAAATATGGTAGAGAATTGTATATTGAGCCCATCCCTCAAAAATTTGGTGGGCCTAAGATATACTTCTATGTCATATGTTTCCTTACTGTTTTTGTTTTCAAAATCATGCGTAACGTTTTCTAAGAATCACTGAACTTTTTTAAAGCCATTTTAGAGTGTGAGTATTATCAAAATGTTGTGGTATTTTCTATATGTAAATAATTTCATTCTTATTATCAAAATGTATTTTAATAGGTATTTTAAAGACATGTTTCAAAATAATTTCTCAAAATTTATCTTCAAAAAAGTATTTTATAAAAGGAAATTCAAAGAATTTAAAACCCCTTACAAGGAAATTAAACACTTTTCCCATGTTTGAAATGTTTTCATAGGAAATAATAAAATATATATGTTGGACATCTATGATTTTAGAGTTATCACATGAAAAATAATGTTATGAATGTGTTTTATTTTTTTCATCTCTGCTAAACATAAGGTGTTGTATAATCCTCCAAAACTAAACTGGTAAAAGTTCCACTATTGTACAAAGCACTGTGTATTTTAAATAGTTAATAAAAACAATAAAAAGAATTTTCTAGCACTAAATCTAGAAGCATGGGTTTAGATCGTTATAGTTGGTATCAGAGGAATGGTCTAGACAACTTTAGAGATTATATGTTGTCTTTTGAGGGAAAAAATATATGCATTAGAATTTTCAATAAATATTTATGTCCCACTAGAGATTCGTTAATTTTGATGATGGAAATTTATAATTTTTATAAGCCCAAGGAATGAATTACGATGGAATAATTTGTTGGGGGGGAGAATTTAACATAATAGAAATTTTAAAATTAACAAGTCCTTTGTTTTATAAAATAGATAAATCAAAATAATTTAATTTTTTATTATATATTAATATTAAATATGTAAAATTAAATAATAATACTTAAAAATGATATTACATTATTTATATTCATAGAATAATAATATAGATAAAGAAAATAAATAATTATAATTATGAAGACACTCCTGAAATGATAATTATATTAGTTAATTTTATCAATTAACATATAAAAAATTTTATATATCAAATTTCATTTATAATAAATAATTTCTTAATGATGGTTATATGTTGACATATTATTATTGAATTTTGGTTTTGAAATAATATTCAAATTATAAAAATTATTTAGAAGTTGTAAATACGTAACTTTTCATAAATTAATTATAATAAATAATTCATAATAATTTGTAATTAAATATAATATAAACAAATTATATTTTTAAGAGTAAAACATTGTAAAAATAATAATATATTAATTAAATAAATAATATATACTCAGTATGTTAATATTTTAAAACATAAAATTTTATTAAGGAAATTAAATTAAAAAATTGATAATAATAATAATAATAATAAAATAGTATTAAAAAATGATTTATTAAATGAACTATTATAAATTTATTCTTTTGAATTTTGAGTATTATTGATTTTTAACTACACGTTTGAATTTATGAATAATATTTATTAATATTATTAATATTATTAAAATATATGACAAAGAAACAACTAAAATAACAAAAAAAACAAAAAACTTAGAATTAATGAAAAAAATGACCAAGGAATAAAAGAAAATAGAAGAAATGAAGGTAAGAGAAGATCGGGTCTTGAGCGATGTCAGGATGTTGAGGATAGATAGGTGTTAAGGGCTTTATCGGAGATGGTATCCATCAGGAGAGTTCAACCACGTAGAAGATGAAGGCCAAGAAAGATGTATGTCTTCAATCACCCGTGAGAAAAAATTAGTTGACCTCCTTGATTGACCATCATTTAGGGTTCAAGTGCAGTTGAGGGTCCATGGGAAAGGGTTTTACTATGACAGATCTGAACGCTGAAGGGTTAAAATCAGGTACAAGATGTTGTTTTTTTTCTCTAATTCTTTTAGATCAGAAGATAGGTCTGATTTTTCATCTAAATCCTTCTGAATCTATCATATTTATTACCCTATGTCATATTTTTTTGGGATTTTTTTACGATTTATTCTATCTTCCATCATCTGCTAACCAATAGTGGTCATTTTCTAATAATCCTTGAGATATATTCAATTTTTTAACCGTTTTTCCAATAATTTTGGTCAAAATCAGTGGTCCTGTTATCAATCTAGTTATTTAAATCTTCATTATGCTGTAATTAAATATTTATCATCTCATTCATTTATCTTTAATATCTTGTTCATATTAGAATACAAATCCTATCAATTGATATTTATTTATACATTACATTTTTCTCCTTTTATTGTTTTTAGTGTTGATAATTAGTGTCTTGTTGAATTTTGTGATCCAATAAAAATCTCCTATGTTATCTTCTTCCATGAAGCATAAAATAAATATATATATTTTATCAACTTTATACTACCATTATAAATTAAATTATCTCTCTATAAGGATTTGTTTGTCTTGCTCAAAAATAAATATATGAGAACCACTAATGTAAATTTGGTTCTCTCGTAGCAGTATACATATGGAGATAAAATTATTGAAAAAACGCATTTAATATAATTTTATAATTATATATAAGGAAGTATACAATATTTTCCTTTCTATTTTTTTGGATAAGTAAGTTCCAGTTGAGTGTCTGGTGAGGCAGGGTAAATATTTTCTCCTTATTTTCCCTCTTTTCTGTATTCTACTTCTAATATTTTTTGATACCATGTATTTGAGAATTACTGAGTGATAGATTGAATTTATCCAAGAAGATAAAGAAGAAAAAATTTGTAAAAAAATTGTTAGGGGTTTTATTTTTATAAAGAAAATTATATTTTTCATAATTCTATTTTGATAAATATATTTGCTTTGAATTTTAATTATTATAAATAGAGTTGTATTATATAATAATCATTATGCCATGTTCTTTTTCTTTAAAAGTATACATTTCTCATATTTTTAAATTATGGTCATAAATTCTCAATTGTTAAGGAATTTAGGTTGAATTTATTCTTGTTCATATTACATTATATTTTAAACATATTTTTATGTATAAATTATAAATGATTATCAAATTGTTTCTTTATCCAAACATATTTGATTATTTACAAGGGAGAATTTATTTTTAGTAATTAATTTACTTTAATTTATATTATATTTTTTGAAAATATTACAATTATTTATTTTAAAATTATGTTTTCTAGTTTTTTGTAACGGATAGTATATTTAGTTTTTTTCTTTTGGTTTTTTAAAATGGATTTTATAATTATTTATAAATTCTTAATTTCAAGGAAATAACATTTTTGTTTGGACATAATAATAATATTATAATTTTTATTGTTATGATATTATTATATTTGGATGAAAATTAATGGTATTATATAGTAAGTTTTATTATTAATCTTTCATATAAAATTTATTAATTTAAGTTAACATTTTATTTGTATTACATTAAAATAATTATAAATATAATGTCATGAGTGCAAGGTGGATTTAAACTCATGGATTCCATTTATAATATATTTCCATAATCTTATCTCATGACATGTCATGCATGAACCAATATTTATTATTAATATATATGTCTGTTAGCAATAAAAAATTGTTTTGTAGAAATTATTTTTAATTAATGTTTCATTAATGTAAAATACGGATTATAATTAATCTCATATCATGCAATGAAAATTCAACATGAGATTTTATTTTTTCTAATATTGTAGATGTGTTCTTGTCAAAGTATATATATATAAACAAATAAAATAATTAAATTTTTTAATTTTTTTAAAGTAGAAATACCAATAGAAAATATATGTATATATATAAATCAAGCATAGAATGTTTTCATAAAACCTAATACTTGAACCTTTTAAATATGGTAAGGAATTGGGGAGTGAACTCATCCCTTATTAAGTGGGTAGGACAAATATAGACTTAAATTTTCTAAGTGGATACAATGTTTTTGTTTTCAAAATCATGCGTAATGTTTTCTAAAAATCACTGGATTATATTTAAAGATAGTTTTGAGTCTAAGTATTTTCCAAATTTTGTGTGGTTTTCAATATCTAAATAATCTCAATATTATTTTCGAATTTTATTTAAAAAGGTATTTTTGTGGTATTTTTCAAAAGCATTTATCAAAAGCTATTTTCAAAGGAAGATTTTATAAAAGGCACTTCAATGATTTTAAAACCCCTTAATGGGGAATTAAATTTTCATCCCATGATTAAAATGTTTTAGATGGAAATCATATAAGCTCTAAGTCAGACAAAAATTATTTTGTATTTTTCATGTGTGGAAATGTGGTAGGCATTTGTTTTATTTTTGTTCAAATTTGATAAATTTAAGGTGTTGTCTAATCCTCCAGAACCTATTCCGGTAAAAGGGCCTCTATTTTATAAAGAACTTTTTTTTAGTTATCTTCTATAAAAAAAATATATTGTATTTTCAAGTACTGAATCCTGAAGCATGGGTTTAAGGCGTTATAGGGTTTTTTGGAAGGTGTTGATTAAAAAAATTATTTTTATGGGAAATTTATAATTATAAATAACTAGGTCCCTCAATGGTGTAATTTACTATTATTCAAGATTCAAATTTAATTCATATTTTTTACTCAATAGTGCTCCACTACTTTATTAATTCTTATGTGGTAAATCAAATGTGGTTTTATTTGGAAATGATCCCTCATTTTAAGTGCATTAATACACCTCTCCGGAAACTTGATTTTAGGGGATTTTAGTGTATAACATGTTCTATTACAATTTTTTAGTCTAGGGTTTTGGGAGTTTATTCTCTTATATATAGACACCTTTAAATTAATTATGAGGTGGTACTAGTAGGTAGAATTCATAGACCACATTAACTACTATTCCCACTGAGTTACGTCTACATACCCAGATGGATTTTTTCATCATTTCAAAGGGGAATTCTATATGAATGAAAGTTGATCAAGAAAAGCAAAGATGTTTCCAAGAATAATCTCTAAATAGTAAAAATGTGTTACTTTGGGAGATATGGATGAGATTCATAATAGAGATATTCCAAACATAGAAGATCGATACAATGATTTATTCCTTGAAAATATCATTGGATTACAACTTGAAAGGGAAGTGTAATTCAACATTGACCAGCTTCTCAGAATGAAATCTATTTTTATTTCATTATATAAAATTTCATTAACAAAACTACATTATTGGATGTTCCTCTTGGAAGAGTTTGAAAGTAAGTGCTTTATAAGACCATTTATATATTCTTTGACCACAACAATTTTATTTTTAATGAAGGAGGAGGGCAATATTTGACATTCAGTCAATTATCAAAAATAGAATCAAGTCACTAATTATATATTTGATCAATTATAGAGAGATAACTGATTCTATAAAATTAATCTATGGTCAAGGTTCCACTAACTATTATTAAATTAGCATATCCTAATTATACCATTCAACAATAGATATAACCACTACGAATAATTAGTAATTCCATTTATTATTACAAATTTAAAAATAGAATTTATGGAATTGATGGAATGTATCATTCAAATGTAACATTAATATTTTTTGGTTATATTTTTAAATGATATCTTGGTGTACTCTCACACTAGGTATGACCATGAAAAGAACATAAAAATTGTGTTGAGCACATTGTGAGAATTCTAAATCTATGAAAAATTTTCTATGTGTGAATTTGGGATAAAAGTTATTAAATTATTTAGACATGTACTTTTTTAAAAATAAATATAAATGTACCCTGAGAAAATTGAGTTCATTATTTCTTAGTAACCACCTAAAAACGCCCTTGAGATATAAATATTTTTTTTGGTTAATATTTTATTATTTCCAATTTTTATATGATTTATCACATCTATCATCCCAAATGACTGCTTGATAAATAAAGATATTTCATTATACTAGAGTTGTGATTGTTACAATTCCATTCTGGAACATTTGTTTTGTCTTACTTCAGAAACAATAATAATCCTTCTAGAAAAATTCAGTAGCTATATTATTTACTATGATGAGTTGTGATTTGGATTCAGATTATTTCTCATGAAAAGAGATCATATCATGGCTTATAGCACATGAAAATAGGGGAAAAATTAACATTTCTATCAAATTCGTGATCTATAGTTATCCATAATAGAACAAGCATAAAAAATAATAAACAACTATCACTTTGGTGAGAAGTTCAATATATTCCTTGATCACAAATTCTTGAACCAAATATTTTTTAAAAGAAACATAAACCTTGGTAAATAATGTTATATTGAGTGCCTTAAAATTTTCAACTTTTATTTGGTTTTTATGACCATAAATGGGAATTAATTGGATGATGCATTATGACTTATTATGGATAACCATATGGTCAGATAACCCTATGATTAGTGGAAACTAACGAGAGTAATGACTTGCATGCAATTAGATTTTACTGAGAAACATGATGTGTGAGTGTTCTTTTTGAATCCCTTAATCATGGATTAGTTGTACAATTTATGAATACATAATAGTCATACCCTGATTTTATTATAGTTAGTGTGAACTATAACAGTTTGATGACCATTTATGTATGTATAGATGATGAAAAGTATGTATTATGTTTTTAAAAAAAGATATTAGTTCCACCATCCTTCATGGAATATATCATTTTTTTATCGTCAATAAAAGCTCCTTGAACACCTGATAATTCATAAAATGTACAATAATGTAAATTAATATTTTAGTTCTCAGGTAAGAAGTGAAATATTACATAATTTGTTGTGAAATGTCTCACACGTGAATGAGTTAAATCCTTAAATCAATGACCACCTATCATGTAACAATCATTAACTATACCCATATTTCAATATAAGACACATTCTACATAAATTCTCACTTCTAAACTAAGAATATTTCAAAATTATGACACCATTTGGTTGATTGTACACTAACTCAATAGGGTAGTGCACTTCATTCTAATCCAAGATATTAATTTGGTTGATGTGTTGAAAAATGTATATATTCTCGAAGTGGTGATGTAACATGGGGCACTGGTTTCTACTATCATTGACTAAGACCCTAGATGTACATTATGTTTTTGTAGGTCCCTACAACAACCCCTTGGATCCCAATTGTCCTTGAACAATTATTACCATCGTCACATCAATAGATGGATAGATTGTATAATCAAAAAATGTTATGAAATACTCAAAGAACATTTCATGGACTTTGGTGGTTCATTAGAGGACCATTTTTCATTGTCATAGATTTCACATAAAAATAGTTACCATGACATGATACATATTCATCTATTTGAAGCATTGAATGGACATCTATGTCTTTCTCAACATTACTATGTAGTATTTGGGTAGAATTCACTAACTGGACCATTACTTTGGAATGAGACAAAAAATAAAATTCTCATGATCAGAAAATAGATTGAAGGAAATCACATATATGTGAGAAACCTTACATAGACCATCCCCATCATATCCTATCTTTTCAAGTGTCGGAACACATATTTTTCTGAGTATCTGTGAGTTTAGAAAACTATATTCTATCTTATGATGGTAATCTATATCCATGTTATGTTTGGATATATTATTTTCTCAAGATCATCTATTAAAATTTTAATTAGTTAGCTTTACCACCTCGATTCATTTCAGTTTATAATGTTTTCCATATATATCAAATAATGATTGTAACACCCCAAGCTTCTATGGTACGTTTCCCTTCGAATAATGCGATAGCGTGTATTGTACGCAACCTCGAGTTCTAACACACACCACAACTAATTAAACTAGCCGTTGTGAATAGTAATACCTAATTTTTGAAATCATATATATTCAATATTTCAAAATGGACTTCATTTTTAGACTCGGAATATCGAATTTATCCTAAGGTGAAATTTTGGTACTTTTCGGATAACTTTCATATTTTGATGAATAGTGAAAATTACTAAATTTTAATTAAAAACAACTTTTTTAATCAAAATAATTAATACTGATAAATTATGAATTTTAGTAGTTTTAAAGTATATTTAGAATATATTTTTACCATTTAATATGATGTTGGTCATTGGACATAATTTTACAATTAAACCGAACATAAACAAGTGTCAATCTTTTGATAGTTATTATCTCTTAAAAACACGCTTTTTGTTTTGACAGCGGGAATTAATTTTAAATTAATTTCTGCCACTTCTGTGTTTTGAATTTAGGAAAATGGATTCCATATTTGGAATCAGGATGTTCAAATTGTGTAAATAGGTAACTTTTATTTTTAGACATTTTGAATAATTACTGCGGTAAATATTTTATTTACCATGGTTAAAGGGTAAATCCGGTAAATAAGGGTTAAACAAAATAATATTATAATAATACTAAATTACCCTAAAACGTGTCATAACCCTATTGGTTGATACATGGTCGACCATGGGCATCTTTGGGTCTATTTTGGGACCCCATGGATCCACTTGTAAGTGATAATGACACTTTATTTTAATTAAGTCAAAATGAATACAAAAATGACACAAGCATATAGCTTTTAGAACAACAATTTTTACATAGGGTTATACATGTTGGATTTTCGATTATAAATATTAATTAGAAAGATAAAAAGATTTCCTACATAATGATATTTTATTTATAATTTTTAGACATTAAATAAGTTATTTTATTTATGACACAATGATGATGCAGTAATTAATATAATAGTGAAAAATTAAAATAATTGATATTATAAATACCCAAATAAATATAATATGAAACTTTTAATGAATTAAACTAATTTTATAGGCTAATATGATATATTAGACTTTATTTAATGGACTTTGTTCGAAGTAATAAATCTGTTATGAGTTTCACAAAAATCAACTATTGAATAGTGTCAAAATTGACATAAAAGAGTTCTTAAAACAAATATTATATTATTAATTGATATTAAATTCCTAAAAATCTAAGGTTCGGCCAAGAGACTTATATTATGATAGGTTAATCATTAATGGACCACTTGGGGGTCGCTTGGATGTATATAGTAAGTTTATTAACCATAATATATAAAATACAAAGAGACATTGTAAAAGTGAAACTAATTAACTTAGAGTTAATACTTAAATATAAGGTTAATATAAGTACCCAAACCTGTCTAAATTCTATTGGATGAGTTGTTTTCGACCTATCCCCACCTCATCCTTTGAATAGTCAACTTTTGAGCCTTTAGAAACCGAATATGAATTTATTATAAATTAATATTTCTAGCTTTTCCAAAGGTGCCCCTCACCCCTCTTATAAAAGGGCACTCCTCCTTCTCATTTCTTCACACCTTCAAAGCCTTTTGGTTCGTCCAAACTCTGCCCAAATACTCTCCCAACATCCCTCAATACAACCTAGAGGCCTTAGTTTGATCAGAAAGCCAACCTAAGGAGCCCTTTTGATCAAATCAAAAGGAAGAACCCGAAGTAGAGGTAATGATTTCACCACCCTTTTCTAAGTTCATTTCTTCTTCCACTTCTTCTTCCTTTGTTCTTACCATTCTGAAATAATAACTCCAGTATCTCACATATACTGTGATGTTATTATAAATATGGTACAATCATATTCAGTATTCTATCCACCCTTTGAATAACATGTCACCATACGTGCGTACGTACGGCTTACCGTCTCCACGTCGTGGTGTAATTGTTATTCAATATAATATTATTTGGATGGGTATAATAATGATGTGTAACTCATGTAAATAATAAATATAACATGTTAATGATTCTGTATATATGATATACCATCCATTTATATATTATTTTAATATCAAAAGAATGATATTGTCGCTCGTGCGTACGTACGGACTACCGTCTCCACGAACGCGATGAGATTCATTCTCCATCGTATCCATTCAAGTATAATTATCATTTGATGATTTAAAAATGATGTTTAAGGACTGTATATCATTCTGGATATGAATAAGATACAACAACCATGGCTTATGTAACAAAACATATAAATGAAAATGAGTAAGTTAACTCCCGAAACGACGATAATTCTAAGATATTATTATCAAATCAATATTAAAAGATCATATATGATATCATATTAATGTATATGATTCCTGTATAATTTAATAACAATTATTTCACCATTATACAGGAGGTTAACCTACCACAACCAAGGAAAAGTACAAGGTAAGGGTTTACTTCACAACCTCTTCATTATCCAAGGTTGTTTATACATAATTATCTACTGGGACCTCGTTATCATCCACATCCATGTTTCCTAAAAATGTATTTCAAAACATTTTTACTATTTAAAAGAATATGGGTTAAAGTCATTTATACCCTTGTTTGACTTTTTATAAGAGGTTTATAAAGGAATCTTTCCGTCGTTTTCAAAACAAGGTCCTTTTTAACCTTTTTGACAGAATTGAGGTAAGAATGTTTTTTTAACTTATACGGCGGGTGCGGTTATTTTACGCCGTTATAAAATCTTCAAAGCTTTCCTTACAAGCTTATAAGAATATTTTCAATGAAAATGTTTTATTTTATATGGATCTTAAATGATTTCAAAATAAAAGGAGATATTTCTTTAAAAAGAATTTTGATTTCATCTATGTCAACATCCTTTGATGGATTTTAAGATTATTTGAAGTTGATTTATTATGATACAAAACTTCTATATTGTATTGAAGGTTTTGTGATATGTTTGACTGTGGATGTGCTATTTTTATACCATTCATAGTTTATTGTGAAAGTATTGACATTTCGTATGCTAGTTTTAATACGAATGTTTATGTTATGTTTAAACCTTTTCATATGGGAATGCATTGGACTTAATAAGTGACGGGTGGAGCCCGCTATAGCTCCTCGATGCATCGGTAGGTCTCATGAGACAAACTAGTGTCTTGGCACAAGGCCTTGACAAAATCTTATTTTTAGTCTTGGCACGAGGCCTTGGCTATGTGGTTATGATAGTCTGGCATTATGCATTCCAACATTATGAAAGTGGTTATTGATATTGCATGTGATTATTCGATTAGTAGAATATCCATGTGAACAAGTAAATGGAATTATTTCATTTTACTTTTTCCATACTATGTTGAAGTTCAATTTTAAAAGGCTTTTGTTTTAGTAATTCATTGCCTTAAATGTTTATGCTTATTTTGAATGTTCCGCTATATTGTTATCCTTACTGGGCATTTGAGCTCACCCCTTTTCTATGTTTTATTTTTCCCAGGTAGTGAAGAAGTAAATTATGAATGACTTGCAGGGATATTATGAGGGGTTAATAGTGTGGATATGAATACTTTGTTGTTGTAGTAGTTTTTCATTTTATGATGTAATGTAAAACTTATGAATATATCTAGTGTTTCCAAGGCTACTAAACTAATCGGTCTTTCGGGATTTGATCTTCTTGTGATCATGCCAATGTTATGTAATAATGCACCGACTCTAGGAAACTAGGGTCGGGGCGTTACAGTTGGTATCAGAGGAAGTTTAGTACAAACCTTGGAAGCTAGATTTAGATAAACTCTGATTAGAGCACATAGACCTAAGATGAACTTTGAGGATTAGTATAGAAGAACTTCCTAGAATTTTGGTATTGTAGAGACTTTGTGAGTTTTCCGAGCAATACATCCCTGTCTGGATACGAGCAAGTAGAGGCGGCTCTGGCACAGATGTACCTAGGGGTAAAACCCGAAAACACCGCTTTGAGCTAGACTCGAACGGGAACTGGTGCACGACAACGGGCCTTGCTGCACTCTTGGTTACGACACTCCCGGGGGATATGCTTAGGATTACTCTCACTTTCGTTACAAATCATTATGAAGGGTTTATGAGTATATACTTCCTCAAAGAAAACATATTTATGATTATGGATTATATCCATAGATAGTTCAATTTATGTTAAGTGTTTTATAAGTATGGGATTATGTATTTTGATTCATAAACTGATCTAGTTTATGCCATTGTTTAGAAATGGCGCCTAGTGGAAGAAATGGAAACCGTATCAATGCACGCACCCCATGTAGGGATTGCCCTCCTGCTCAAGATAATTATAGTGGGGCTGGTGATGCAACTGGTGCTGATCAGCTAATCACCGTACTGGGACAACTTACTCAGGTTATGAATAATAACCTTACCCGTATGGAGGACCCTGATCCGCAGCGTGGAGGATCAATGTTAGATCGATTCATGAGACAACAACCACCAACGTTCAATGGAAGTACAAATCCCTTAGTAGCTGAGCAATGGATATTTTCCCTAGAGAAAATATTTCAGGCTTTGGGGAGTAGTGAAAGGGAAAAAGTTACCATGGCAGTTTACCGCCTCACTGGAGATGCTGATCAATGGTGGTCATTGATTCAAAACATGAAGGAAGATGATGAAGTATCAAACATGGAATGGAGGGAGTTCAAAGATCTGTTTTTAGAAAAATACTTTCCTCGCGACCATCGAGCAGATATGGAAAGGCAATTTCTGAGTCTGAGACAAAAGGAGGATGAGAATGTCACAAAGTATGAGGCTAACTTTACAAGGTTAGCGAGGTATTCTGGAGATTATATTCGCAACCCAAGAAGTAAGATTGATCGTTTCTTTGATGGGTTAAAACCATTTCTCCGTCGAGCATTAGTCTCACAATCCTTTTCATCGTACGAAGACATTGTCTCATGTGCTATCAAGACCGAAAAGGAATTATCTAAGTCTTATGACTTTAAAGCAAAGCAAGAGAAAAAGAGACCTGCTGATCAATCTGGGAATGGAAATAAGGGGAAGAAGGGAAAGGTTGAATATCCATCTTGTGGTAAGTGCGGGAAGAAACAACCCGGTGCTTGCCTGAAGGGAATGGGAGTCTGTTACAAGTGTGGTGAAAAAGGCCACCAAGCTCATGATTGCAAGGGGAAGAAGGAAGCTACCAATGTTCAGTGCTACAATTGCAGGGAGATGGGGCATTATGCAAATGCATGTCCTAAGCGTCAGGAGAACTTACCTCAGAAAAGGCCAAGGGATCAAGGCCAGGCTTATGCTATCACTACTGCTGAGGTAGAAACTCCGAAAGACGTGGTGGCAGGTAATTTAATGGTTTCCTCAAGTTTAGCAAATGCATTATTTGATTCTGGATCATCGCATTGTTTCATATCTTCCCAGTTTGCTAAGAAAATTAGATATTTCCAATTTGATTTAATAAGGGAGTTGTCAGTTAAAACTCCTAAGGGAAGTATCGTTGCAACAAAGTTTTGTGAATCAGTCCCCATTAGAGCACATAAATTTTCTTTATCTCCTGATTTCATCGTCATACCTATGATTGAGTTTGATATAATCCTCGGTATGGACTGGCTTTCGGACTATGATGCGAAGATTTATTGTAAGAAGAAAGAGGTTACGATTCTTGATGATAATGATAAGGAACACCTTATTTTTAGAGCAGAATCGTCACCACCTAATTCTTATTTAGACCCACCCCCAGTATCTCAACTTAATTCAATTATTGGGGAGGAAGAGAATGAAGTAACTATCGGTGAGGAAAGGAATGTTCAAATAGAGGATGTACCTGTTGTGAAAGAATTTGTAGATGTATTTCCGGAAGATTTACCTGGACATCCTCCAGAACGAGAAGTTGAGTTTTCCATTGATTTGATTCCTGGATCAAGGCCTATATCGAAGACCCCTTATAGAATGGCCACTATAGAGTTAGTCGAACTAAAGAAACAACTAGAGGAATTGAGTAATAAGGGATTTATTCACCCTAGTGTTTCTCCATGGGGAGCCCCTGTTCTTTTTGTTAAAAAGAAAGATGGATCTATGAGGTTATGTATCGACTACAGGGAGATCAATGCTATAACGATAAAGAACAAGTATCCCCTACCTCGTATTGATGATTTATTTGACCAACTGCATGGAGCTCAATACTTTTCAAAGATTGACCTTCGATCTGGATACCATCAGTTGTGTGTAAAGAAGGAAGACATTCCGAAAACAGCATTTCGAACCAGGTACGGGCATTACGAGTTTACTGTAATGCCGTTTGGATTGACTAATGCACCCTCTGTATTCATGGATCTGATGAATAGAGTTTTCAAGGATTATCTCGATGAATTTGTGGTGGTATTTATTGATGATATCTTGGTATACTCCAAAACCTACAAAGATCATGAAAATCACTTGCGCATTATCTTGAAGTCTCTGAGGAGGCATGAATTATATGGAAAGTTTAGCAAGTGTGAATTCTGGCTTCAGGAGATTTCTTTTCTTGGCCATATTGTCTCTAAAGATGGAATCTCTGTTGATCCTTCTAAGACCAAGGCAATCCAAGAATGGCCAGCACCTACGAGTATAACTGAGGTACGTAGTTTTATTGGTTTGGCAGGTTATTATCGACGTTTCGTCCAGAATTTTGCCCGATTGGCTAACCCATTAACGAAGCTCACACGTAAAGGGGTTAAATTTGTTTGGACAAAAGAGTGTGAAGAATGTTTCGAAGAACTGAAGAGAAGATTAGTCAATGCTCCTATATTGACTCTACCATCGGGGAATGATGGGTTCGTTATTTATAGTGATGCATCAAAGAAAGGACTTGGCTGTGTCCTTATGCAGAATGATAGAGTTATTGCCTATGCATCACGACAGTTGAAAATTCATGAACAAAACTATCCTACTCATGATCTTGAGTTAGCAGCTGTGATCTTTGCTTTGAAGATATGGAGGCACTACCTCTATGGTGAAAAATGTGAGATTTATACTGATCACAAGAGTTTGAAGTATATTTTCTCACAAAAAGAACTCAACATGAGGCAAAGGAGATGGCTTGAATTACTCAAGGATTATGATTGTACGATACACTACCACCCGGGGAAGGCAAAAAAGGTGGCAGATGCTTTGAGTAGAAAAGACCATGGAGTTTTGAACAATATGAGAATTGAAAGGGATCCAATTTTCATGGATCTAGTGAAGATGGACATGGGAATAACCAGGGAAGGTGAAACATCAATGCTTTTTCAAATGGTTGCCAAACCATCTTTACTAGAAAGGATTAAGAGTTCTCAGACTGATGATGAAGAATTTCAGAAGAAGATTAAAGCTGTGAATGATGGGAGATTGAGAGACTTTGTGTATGAAGATGGAATTTTGAAATTCGGGAAGAGACTTTGTGTTCCCAATATACCTGATCTAAAAAGGGAATTGCTGGATGATGCTCATAGTTCCAATTTCTCTATACACCCTGGGAGCACCAAAATGTATAGAGATTTGAAGGAACATTTTTGGTGGGACAACATGAAGAGGGAGATTGCTGATTTTGTGTCAAGATGTATGGTTTGTCAACAAGTGAAAGCTGGAAGGCAACAGCCTGGAGGAGTCATGCAACCTCTTCCCATACCGGAGTGGAAATGGGACAATATTACAATGGACTTTTTCATGGGGCTACCAAAGACTCCTAGAAGGAACGATGCAATATGGGTTATTGTTGATCGTCTTACCAAGTCAGCACATTTTCTTGCTATAAGAGAAGATCTACCCCTGGAACGTCTAGCAAGACTATATATTAATGAAGTTGTGAGACTTCATGGAGTACCCCTATCGATTGTTTC
This sequence comes from Viscum album, assembly GCA_963277665.1. Taxonomy (NCBI): domain Eukaryota; kingdom Viridiplantae; phylum Streptophyta; class Magnoliopsida; order Santalales; family Viscaceae; genus Viscum; species Viscum album. Next base: position 855,911,833 of record OY728158.1, on the reverse strand, counting down.
TGATCGTGATCCCCGTTTTACTTCAAGATTCTGGAAAAGTTTTCAGAAATCCCTGGATACTGAACTTCATTTGAGCACTGCATACCACCCTCAGACAGACGGACAGTCAGAACGGACTATTCAGACCTTAGAAGACATGTTGAGATCTTGCTCACTTGATTTTCAGGGTATGTGTGATCAATATTTACCTCTGGTAGAATTTTCCTATAACAATAGCTTCTATTCGAGTATTCAGATGGCACCATATGAAGCGTTATACGGAAAGAGATGTCGTACACCAACCTGTTGGGATGACGTCGGTGAAAGAAAACTTGTAGGTCTAGAACTGGTGGAGGAAACGATGGAAAAGGTAAAGGTAATCCAAAATCACATCAAAGCAGCTCAAAGTAGGCAGAAGAGCTATGCCGATAATCGAAGGAAGGATTTGGAATTTCAAGTCGGTGATCATGTTTTCCTAAAGGTATCTCCGTGGAAGGGAGTCATACGTTTTGGTAAGAAAGGTAAATTGAGTCCCAGATACATCGGACCTTTCGAAATTCTAGAACGAATTGGGGCTGTAGCTTACCGATTGGCAATGCCGCCAAGTCTCTCCAAAGTTCACGATGTGTTCCACGTATCTCTGTTGAGAAAATACATGCCTGACCCAACGCATGTACTCACCTATGAGGAATTAGAACTGGAACCCGATCTGTCTTATTGCGAAGAGCCCGTCAGGATTCTTGATACAAGAGAACAAGTACTGAGAAACCGGACGACGCGTCTGGTAAAAGTTTTGTGGAGGAATCATAAGATGGAAGAGGCAACGTGGGAACCCGAGGAACTTATGATGAAGAACCACCCGAGTCTTTTTATGCAGTAATACCCTAGAAATTGCGAGGACGCAATTATTTGAAGGAGGGGAGAATGTAACACCCCAAGCTTCTATGGTACGTTTCCCTTCGAATAATGCGATAGCGTGTGTTGTACGCAACCTCGAGTTCTAACACACACCACAACTAATTAAACTAGCCGTTGTGAATAGTAATACCTAATTTTTGAAATCATATATATTCAATATTTCAAAATGGACTTCATTTTTAGACTCGGAATATCGAATTTAGCCTAAGGTGAAATTTTGGTACTTTTCGGATAACTTTCATATTTTGATGAATAGTGAAAATTACTAAATTTTAATTAAAAACAACTTTTTTAATCAAAATAATTAATAGTGATAAATTATGAATTTTAGTAGTTTTAAAGTATATTTAGAATATATTTTTACCATTTAATATAATGTTGGTCATTGGACATAATTTTACAATTAAACCGAACATAAACAAGTGTCAATCTTTTGATAGTTATTATCTCTTAAAAACACGCTTTTTGTTTTGACAGCGGGAATTAATTTTAAATTAATTTCTGCCACTTCTGTGTTTTGAATTTAGGAAAATGGATTCCATATTTGGAATCAGGATGTTCAAATTGTGTAAATAGGTAACTTTAATTTTTAGACATTTTGAATAATTTCTGCGGTAAATATTTTATTTACCATGGTTAAAGGGTAAATCCGGTAAATAAGGGTTAAAAAAAATAATATTATAATAATACTAAATTACCCTAAAACGTGTCTTAACCCTATTGGTTGATACATGGTCGACCATGGGCATCTTTGGGTCTATTTTGGGACCCCATGGATCCACTTGTAAGTGATAATGACACTTTATTTTAATTAAGTCAAAATGAATACAAAAATGACACAAGCATATATCTTTTAGAACAACAATTTTTACATAGGTTTATACATGTTGGATTTTCGATTATAAATATTCATTAGAAAGATAAAAAGATTTCCTACATAATGATATTTTATTTATAATTTTTAGACATTAAATAAGTTATTTTATTTATGACACAATGATGATGCAGTAATTAATATAATAGTGAAAAATTAAAATAATTGATATTATAAATACCCAAATAAATATAATATGAAACTTTTAATGAATTAAACTAATTTTCTAGGCTAATATGATATATTAGACTTTATTTAATGGACTTTTTTCGAAGTAATAAATCTGTTATGAGTTTCACAAAAATCAACTATTGAATAGTGTCAAAATTGACATAAAAGAGTTCTTAAAACAAATATTATATTATTAATTGATATTAAATTCCTAAAAATCTAAGGTTCGGCCAAGAGACTTATATTATGATAGGTTAATCATTAATGGACCACTTGGGGGTCGCTTGGATGTATATAGTAAGTTTATTAACCATAATATATAAAATACAAAGAGACATTGTAAAAGTGAAACTAATTAACTTAGAGTTAATACTTAAAGATAAGGTTAATATAAGTACCCAAACCTGTCTAAATTCTATTGGATGAGTTGTTTTCGACCTATCCCCACCTCAGCCTTTGAATAGTCAACTTTGGAGCCTTTAGAAACCGAATATGAATTTATTATAAATTAATATTTCTAGCTTTTCCAAAGGTGCCCCTCACCCCTCTTATAAAAGGGCACTCATCCTTCTCATTTCTTCACACCTTCAAAGCCTTTTGGTTCGTCCAAACTCTGCCCAAATACTCTCCCAACATCCCTCAATACAACCTAGAGGCCTTAGTTTGATCAGAAAGCCAACCTAAGGAGCCCTTTTGATCAAATCAAAAGGAAGAACCCGAAGAAGAGGTAATGATTTCACCACCCTTTTCTAAGTTCATTTCTTCTTCCACTTCTTCTTCCTTTGTTCTTACCATTCTGAAATAATAACTCCAGTATCTCACATATACTGTGATGTTATTATAAATATGGTACAATCATATTCAGTATTCTATCCACCCTTTGAATAACATGTCACCATACGTGCGTACGTACGGCTTACCGTCTCCACGTCGTGGTGTAATTGTTATTCAATATAATATTATTTGGATGGGTATAATAATGATGTGTAACTCATGTAAATAATAAATATAAAATGTTAATGATTCTGTATATATGATATACCATCCATTTATATATTATTTTAATATCAAAAGAATGATATTGTCGCTCGTGCGTACGTACGGACTACCGTCTCCACGAACGCGATGAGATTCATTCTCCATCGTATCCATTCAAGTATAATTATCATTTGATGATTTAAAAATGATGTTTAAGGACTGTATATCATTCTGGATATGAATAAGATACAACAACCATGGCTTATGTAACAGAACATATAAAAGAAAATGAGTAAGTTAACTCCCGAAACGACGATAATTCTAAGATATTATTATCAAATCAATATTAAAAGATCATATATGATATCATATTAATGTATATGATTCTTGTATAATTTAATAACAATTATTTCACCATTATACAGGAGGTTAACCTACCACAACCAAGGAAAAGTACAAGGTAAGGGTTTACTTCACAACCTCTTCATTATCCAAGGTTGTTTATACATAATTATCTACTGGGACCTCGTTATCATCCACATCCATGTTTCCTAAAAATGTATTTCAAAACATTTTTACTATTTAAAAGAATATGGGTTAAAGTCATTTATACCCTTGTTTGACTTTTTATAAGAGGTTTATAAAGGAATCTTTCCGTCATTTTCAAAACAAGGTCCTTTTTAACCTTTTTGACAGAATTGAGGTAAGAATGTTTTTTTAACTTATACGGCGGGTGCGGTTATTTTACGCCGTTATAAAATCTTCAAAGCTTTCCTTACAATCTTATAAGAATATTTTCAATGAAAATGTTTTATTTTATATGGATCTTAAATGATTTCAAAATAAAAGGAGATATTTCTTTAAAAAGAATTTTGATTTCATCTATGTCAACATCCTTTGATGGATTTTAAGATTATTTGAAGTTGATTTATTATGATACAAAACTTCTATATTGTATTGAAGGTTTTGTGATATGTTTGACTGTGGATGTGCTATTTTTATACCATTCATAGTTTATTGTGAAAGTATTGACATTTCGTATGCTAGTTTTAATACGAATGTTTATGTTATGTTTAAACCTTTTCATATGGGAATGCATTGGACTTAATAAGTGACGGGTGGAGCCCGCTATAGCTCCTCGATGCATCGGTAGGTCTCATGAGACAAACTAGTGTCTTGGCACAAGGCCTTGACAAAATCTTATTTTTAGTCTTGGCACGAGGCCTTGGCTATGTGGTTATGATAGTCTGGCATTATGCATTCCAACATTATGAAAGTGGTTATTGATATTGCATGTGATTATTCGATTAGTAGAATATCCATGTGAACAAGTAAATGGAATTATTTCATTTTACTTTTGCCATACTATGTTGAAGTTCAATTTTAAAAGGCTTTTGTTTTAGTAATTCATTGCCTTAAATGTTTATGCTTATTTTGAATGTTCCGCTATATTGTTATCCTTACTGGGCATTTGAGCTCACCCCTTTTCTATGTTTTATTTTTCCCAGGTAGTGAAGAAGTAAATTATGAATGACTTGCAGGGATATTATGAGGGGTTAATAGTGTGGATATGAATACTTTGTTGTTGTAGTAGTTTTTCATTTTATGATGTAATGTAAAACTTATGAATATATCTAGTGTTTCCAAGGCTACTAAACTAATCGGTCTTTCGGGATTTGATCTTCTTGTGATCATGCCAATGTTATGTAATAATGCACCGACTCTAGGAAACTAGGGTCGGGGCGTTACAATGATGTACCAGTCAGATGCTACAAATGTTATTTGTTTAAATCATGTTACACTTGAGAGAGAGGATAAATTTTTTCATAATATGATTCACATACTGGATAAGAAACACAATATATTAGGAGGATTTTGTATTTCATTGGTTTATGTATTATGGAAGCATGAAAAAATGTATAAAGAGACTTGGGAATTTTATAATATTATACATGAAAAATGAAAAGTGATTTTCCCAAGAACATATAAATTCCATCACTTCTAGGATTGAATGATCATTGGTGGGGAGAATATAATATCCTAACACTTAATTATTTACAATTTTATTAAATATTAATAGGTTATGAGATGGTTTTAATTTAGTTTTCGGTGTTCAAGACATTTTATAGATGTTTTTATGGCATTTGAAAGGGATATTGATTGAAAAAAAATATTTTTTCTTTCTACGATTTAAAAAGGTAGTAGTTTTACCCACCAGTAAGGCCATGTAATCAATATCATTAGAGCTATGCCTGTGAGAGCTTGATGTTGTGATGCTTAGTAAACCATTAGTTATGAATGTCCTTTTTTGGATGGTGTAGTGTATGAGGGAGTTTACGAAAATCCCCATGAACCATGTGGAGTTTTGGAATGAACATAGAGATCCATGGTTAAGGAAAGCATTGTAATTTTGGATACCAATACCCCATGGTGTCAGTTGGTATTATCTTTTTTATTGATAAAACATTTTTCATTATTGGTGGAAGGAGATCTATTCCATGAATTTTATTATTTAAATATTAAGATATGTGGCCAACCATGTAGAACTTATAAGGTATTTTTAAAGATATATTTAAAACTAAATCATTCCCAAAAACACTAAACATTTCTCATCTTTCTAGGGATCTCGAATTAAAGGGTTCTTATAAGGTTATTTTGGGTGATTCAATTCCTTCAAATTATCCTTCAATTGGATTAGTTGGGACAATATTGTGTAAGCTAGGGTGGATTCTCTATCAAAATAATTTTAACTATATCTTAATTATTATATTTTTTAAATATTAATTCTTTCATTTAATGATGAAATACAATTGAAAACACCTCTTAAAAATATTTTCATGTCATTAAAAGTTTTAAATAATGGTTGCTGGAGGTGGATAAAACATGTTTAAAAAATGAACAAGTGGTGTATTTGGTTAAAAAATAATGGGTTTTTTCATATAAACATGCAATTGACATGAGTTACTATGCATTAATAATACATATGTATGAAAAATTATTTTATTGAAATTGGAAACCAATGCTAAATTTGGGACATATAGGACTGCACTTCCATGTGATGACTTGGGAAAGGGTGAACCAGACTCTACTCACATGTTTTTTACAATTTGGTAGGTCCAAACTCATTAGGGATGGATTGAGTTCATGATTGTTTTCCATATGGGAGGGTTTTGTATATTTTATGGGTGTGTGTATTCATGGTGGGGGTGCATTAGAGAAAAAGGTTTTAACACTATATTATTTATATATATATATATATGATTCATAGGTTGATGTATTCCATTCCTATTTTTTCAATAATGTGCACTATCTTGTTAATGTTTAGTGTAGATTAGGGGAGATCCAAGGGTGGATCTTGTGTTAGTTCTACATTTTTAGCCCAAATAACTATAATATATTTTGGGTTATATATAATGTTGGACTCCTCATGTACTAATCATGGTTTAATGATCACAAATCCCATTGCTGTTAATTACTCTCTTTATTATTTACAAGTCTTATGCATGATCACAAACCTCACTTATATTATCAAGCCTTTATATTTATGATTCAAGTTCTCTTGCTCTATAATGATTAAAATTAATCCATATTCTGCATATTACTGTTTAAGTATAAATACAAATATTTGTCTCAGTATAGAGACACCGTGATGTTTGACACAGTAAGACAGACTGTCTACAAGTCACAGTCACAGTCACCCAGACACCGTGAAGGACTCACCGTGACCGAGACACCGTGAAGGACTCACTGTGACCGAGACACCGTGAAGGAATCACTATGACCGAGACACCGTGAGCCACTCACCATGAACCACATACCATGAATACTATACCGTGAAGAAGACACCATTTACATAATCATTGTGACACCGTTTCTTAACTTTTTGTCAATATTATTTAAATAATGCTAACGGTCATATTTGATTTTTTAAATGCAATTAATGTTATTTAATGATATTTGTTGGCATGTCAGGAACCCGTATCTCATACTTATGAAAAGGGAATCATTCCTACTGCCAGAACTAGTGGAATATAAGGAAGATTGAGATGCAATACATGTGAAAGCGTAAGCAGTGGGGTGCAAGTGTGACGATACAAAATGAAGAGCTTACATACACCCGAGATCACTGTGATGAACAAAAATAACAATCCATAGCAAGAAGTAGATTTCAAGACATTTCAAGAACTCTCATGAGTGCAATCCAACACCACTGAAGAACACACGATGAATCAAGTGATTATTTTCACTCTTGTAGAACACAAGCTGAACTACGACACTTTGTTTTTCAACAGAAAAACCAGAGAAGGACTCAGAAGCAATTCTGCTGAATGCAATGAGTCCAGAGCTGCATTGCTAATCACTAGAGCATTCTAAACTCTTATCTATTCTCTAATTGATTTGTTTATTTACTTTTGAGAAGTGTGGTGTACTCTGTATATCTCACACACACACTGTCTCCTGTACTGAACTGAAGGATATCAAAATCCTTATTCTAAAATTATTAACTCTTGTTTACCCACGTCAACTGTGGAAGAGGTCCTTGTGTGACCTGATCTTTGTTTTGTTTCCAATGAAGAACAGTGGTAGAGGTCCTTGCGTGGCCTGGACAGTTGTGTAAACTGTTGTTAACCCCGATCCAGGGTGTGGATCAAATTTATATAAATTTGAGAGGACTAAGTCTCAGCTTGAGACTGAACCTATTGTTATATCTATTTTGCATCTTTAGTTTAAGTTTAAAGTATACTACATATTTCTTTTATACTCCGCTGCTATTACTTTGAAATATAAAAAATTTTAAAGCTACGTTGATAGTTAAATTAGCATGTGTTTACACATATTGTAAATCAGTAGGTTAGTTTCAAAAGTTAGTTTGATCTTGTGGTCAAATTAACTGAGACCTAATCAATCTTTGAGAATCAAGTGAACATTTACAATCTGTATAAATTCACTACAGTTTAACTTGTTTTATAAATTGGGGGATTTTAAATAGACAATATTTTAACATAAATTTTAATTGGAACTCAATTCACCCCCCCCCCCTCTTGAGTATCCACTCAGACCAACATATAATTATTTGGTATAATATTGGTTGTACTATCTCTAATTACTATTATGTTTAGTTTATTTTAGTTTTATTAGTTTTCATTCATTCATTGTATTTATGTAGTGTCATCATAGTTCACTATTATATGTTTTATTATATAGAATGCTATATCATCCCCAAATGATATTTTTTAACATTGGAAATTATTTCTGTCCTTTTGTGTTATTGGGATGAACCTAAGGTTAATGAAATAACATTCTAATTGAATCTAATAGGTTAGAATCGAGATATTACACAGTTCAAGGAAAATATTTGGTAAAGAACATTTTTATAAACTCCTGCCATTATGAAGAGTAAATTTCCATTTTATTATTATGTTATTAATCAAAGTTTACCATTAGTTTTATTCACCTTCCAATGGATAAATTGGAAAAAAAAACTTTTCTTGTAATGGGAATTGAATAACATAAAATATCATTTTTATCAATTTTATCAATTTATTATAAATTAGTGGATTAGAAGATACACTACATGATGGTGGTCATTGATTCATGTAGAACTCGGTGAAATTCTTCCTCTTCACTGTTATACTTAGATTTTTTTATGAAATTAGAGAAATTCGAGTTATTATTCATAACATTGAACAATATAGCTAAGCATTTATTCACTATAAGAACATGATATTTCACAACACATTTAATGTAAATGAATATTATGTTTATACCTTTCTCTATAAAAAACACAAATATATAATATAATTATGAAATGTTAAAATAAAATGTGACCATTATAATATAGCCATTAAATTTATTGGTATAAAACCTAGTAACTATATTTTGAAATCATTAAAGAATGAAATAACATCATGTAGTGAAATTATCCCTTATAAAGATCATTAATATGATATTGGGATGGAGGTAGCTTCTCTATGGTTTTCCCTAGACCAATACCAAGATAAATATGAACAAATAAAGTGTGAGCTAAATCATAGGTGAGTGAAATTCAAGAATATGAAAATTTCTGTGAGATATATGCTAACAAAATCACCACCCTTGAATGCCACCAGTGATTACCTTATTCGTAGATCTTAGACATTGATCTTAAGGGATATGTAACTACAACTTAGGATGATATAATTATGTAATTATTAATGTAATTATTTAATTATCACATTTATTTTATATAATTTGTATTTTATTTTTTAAAGGGACGTTTAATTACTCATTCAATGATAACATTAAAGAGAGTATTTTATTCATAAAATTGTTTTTCTAAACAACTAAATTTTATATGCCATATGTCGAGAAACTAAATATATTATACATTTTTTATACAAATACTATATATTATATAATAATTGTAACATGATTAGTAATTGATGGGAAATAAGAATAATAATGGTTAATACATTGAAATGTTATTTTCTTATATAAATATTATCCCATTAAATCTTATGAATTTATTTAAAAGATAAAATTGAAAATTCAAGAAATTTAATTTGGCAATATAAACTTTATTTTTTATTTAGAATTTCAATATTAGTTTAGGATGGATTTTTTGGATTTTTCTATGATGATTTTTTAGGTGAATAGTTTGGAATACTATTTTTACAAATAACATGACTTTTATAGTATTATTAGTATATAATTATGAATTTAAAATTCATGAAACACTACAAAAACCCTAATTAGAGATGTTTTTCTTATCATGGGTGATGTTTTAAAAGGTCACTTAACCATTTCTTGATGTTTCTTAAAAACACAGATAAAGGTGGTTCTGCTAATTTATTTATATCTATGAGCATTTATAAATTAGTGACATAAATAAATGTTTCTATTTTGTGATACCTAATTTAATAAAAAAATTTAGAAATTTAAATAAATAAACGTTGCTATTTACCGACACCTTATTTTCCAATATTTTTTTAAAATGTCCGTAAATAAAAACTCATTTACCGATGTTTCTAAAAAACATCAGTATTTCTCTTTAAATTTTTAAATGTTTATATTTTGTTAGTGTCATTTGATTATGTTTTTTTGAATTCATCCTAAATATTTAGTATAAAAATAATATTTTTATGGTTTTTAATACTCCCTGGTACACCTCTCCCTCCGTCTCCCACACCCAGCCACATCATGTACCCTCTCTACTCGCCTCTCACCACCAAAATTACCCTATCCCTCCCCTCCCACACGAACCCCTCAAGTACCCTCCACAATACCCCTCACCAGTACACATCACCTTCTCTCCCAGTCTCCTCACCTCAAGTTCTCGCTCCCTCCCACACGAAACTCGCTTTCCCCTTGCCACAATCCCCCTCTATCTGTACCCTAATTCGCAGACCCCTTCATATTCCATACCACTAAGGTTCTCACTTTTCTAATGGTCGAAAAATAAAGGGTTAATCAAGGATCGAACCACCATCCTCGAGCATCTGAATAGATTTATGAACCAACTCGAAAGATCGGTTTTTTGAACATTACTCTTATTATATATATATATATATAATAAATATTTTAATATGTAAGTATATGCTTATATTAATATATAAAAATATAAAAATATAAATATAAAAATATAAAAATATATTTATATATAAATATATATGTATATTATTATTATATATATATATATAAATAGATATATATATGTTTATATGTTTATATTTATATTTTATATTTATATTATATGTTACAATATATATATATATATAAGTTTATGTTTATTGTTTATATGCATATCTATATTTTATGTTTATTCATATTTTTATATTATGTGTTTGTGTGCTTATAGTGTATATATATATGTTTGTGTGTTATATATTTGTGTGTCTGCTTATGTATAAATATATATTTTTACATATATATATAATTATAATTATAAATTTACATACTTATATATAATTAGTCACATTTTAAAACACAGGTAAAAATGTCACAAAAATATATATGTTTTCTTCAAAATGTGACTAAATCTAAAATATTTATATGTGTTTATATATATATATATTTATTTATTTATGTGTGTGTTGTTATATATATATATATGTTTGTGTTTGTGTGTTTATACATATTAATATATATATGTGTGTGTGTGTGAATATATATATATATATATATATATATATATATATATCTAAATATATATTTATATAGATGCAAAGAAATGAGGTATATAAATATATATATATATATATAACAATGTTTCCTGAAAAACATCCTTAATTTAATGAATTTTTTAGGAAACATCACTAATATATATATATATATATATATATATATGTTTACACATATGTATATATTAAATATATTAAATGCTTTTATTAATATATATATATATATATTTATATAAATATATATGTTCATGTATACCAATATGTAATTATAATTAAAAAATTGTGTGTGTGTGTGTGTATATATATATATATAATAAGACACATTTTAAAACACTGGTAAAAATCCCACTAAAACTGTCACATTTTCCTGAAAACATGACTAAATTTAAAATATTTAATTATATTAAGTTATATATATATATATCTATATATTTCACAATTTAAATATTTATAATATATAATTGCATTTTTTACATCAATACATATATATTTTTGTTTACATTTTATATTTTATTTTTATATATAATTGTTTATATTGTACTATATATATATATATATATATCTATATTTTACATATATGTTTATATTTTACATATATGTTTATATATATATATATATGATTTTTATGTTTATATTATATATATATATAAATTTTTATAATATATATATATATATGTCTGTGTTTTTATATATATGTATATATGTATATATATATATATATGTATATTATATATATATATATATATTATATGATTATATTAAAATATATATTTATATGTATATATATATGTGGGTGTCTTTATGTGTGTTTAAATATATATATGTGAATATAGAGAAAAATATAATTATATTAATAAATTTACACACACATAATTTTCTATGTTTTAAAATACTGGTAAAAATAAAACTCAAATAAACATGTTTTATTAAAAAAGAGACTAAATTTAAAATATATATGTGTTTATATATGTATATATACATATATATATATATATTTATATTTGTCTCTCTATGTTTGTATATATATATATGTATATTTTGATATATATGTGTCAGTGATTATACATATTAATATATAAATATATATTTACATCGATGCAGGGAAAATGATTATATCAATATATATATATATATATATATATATATATATTAGCGACATTTCAGAAAATTTTTGGCTAATTTAGCGATTTTTTTTGGAAACGTAACTAATGTAGTGACGTTTTTAGGAAACATCGCTAATTTAGCAACACATTTTAGGAAACAACACTAATGTACGATCCCTTTTGTGGAAACATCACTATATTGATGATGTTTTCAGTAAACTTCGCTAAATTTACAAATTCTTTTTAAGAATGGTCACTAATTAAGCGATAATTTTCAGGAAACATCACTAGTTTAGCAATGATTTTGAGGAAACATAACTAAATTAACAAATATTTTTAGGAAACTTCACAAAATTGGTGAAAATTTTGAGGAAGCATCACTAAAATAGCAATGTTGTTTTTAAAACATTGATATGTTAGTGATGTTTCTTGAAAAGTGTCTCTAAATTTCAAAATTTGCACTATTTTTATAAAACCATTATTAAATTATAGTTGTTTTGTGGAAAACCCCTTTTTGAAGAAAAAATATTTATTTTCTAGGAAAATTTTTAATTTTAAAAATGTTTATTTTAATTTACAAACTCATTTGATACATTTTAGAACATAAGTTTTTTTTTAAAAAAAACTATTTTTAATATATTATACATTTAGTAATTTAAAATTTATTTTTGTGACATTCAGAAATTTAATATTATTAAATTTATTTTAAATTTTGAATCATTGGGTAAAACTTATGTAATATAGTCCATTTCATTTTCAAGCCTAAAAGATTAATTACTATGGTAAATACTAGAACATCGGTAAAAAAAGGGGGTAAAAGTAGTTTAACTAAGAGAGAATGTCCATGTTTAAATCATTTGTGGAAATTTGTGGTTGAGGCATTTCATGACATTATCCCTTCACCACTAAATTATTTCCAACTTTTAGTGCTATTTTCCTTAGGATTGACATCCCATTATTAAAATGTTTTGGGTACTTATACATATTTCATCCATTTTAACTTATAAAAGCGATACACATATCCTCTTATTCTCCCAAGACAAATAAATCTTATTTTTGACCAAAATATTCAAAAACTATATCCTCAAAATTTATATCCACTTTCATTAGTTTCCAATCTTCTCGAAATACCATACCTCAAAGGATTAACCCCCATTGCAAAGGAGATAATCTAAGAAGTGATGTATAAATTTCTATCCCCTCCATTCTCATTCCTTTGTAATTATTTTCACTTATCCTTGATAAAATATTATTATACTGTATTAAAATTATATCATAATTATACTTAGTGTATTGGTATTTTATTACAATTATGAAATAAGAATTAACAATCTTTCCATTTTTCTTTATGAAAAATGAATGCTTGAATTGTGCATATGTGTGGAAAAATACAACCACGATGAAACATGATTGGTTTTACCTCACTTACATAAAGGAATATTTTTAATAGGTAATTAATTAAAAAATTATTATATTTATAAAATATTTTAAATTATTAAATGAAAAACCATATTACTCATTTTACCTGTTTTATAGAAAATTAAATCATCATTTGTGTGCACATATAGACTACCACCTCCATGGAATGATGTATTCTATTTTTTCCAAAATTACTTTATTTTTGTAATACTATATTTTAGGTATGAATAAAGTTTTTATTAAATTATTAAGGGTATATTATGTACAATTTAACATCCTTTTAAAAATATGAGTGATTAGTAACCATAGTAAATTGAAAAATAATAAAAGTGTGTGCTCAGAGGAAAAATGATTTATTATTACTATTTAATAACATCTTATAGGTTATATTATTCATATAAATATAACAAATTATAATATATCATACTTTTAAATACTAAATAAGGTCATTATTATTCTTTTATAATGATATTACAATTAAATCACTCCATAATCATTTATTAATTATAGTATACTATTGTTTGTGTTGGTTTAACCCCATACATGAAACATTATTTAAATTTATATCACGAATGACTGGGGGATTTTAATTTCTAGTAATATATGATAGAAATATGTAAATCTTTATGATTTTGATTTTGGAATGGTAATTTTAATATTAATGTCATTAATTTAGATTCGAATTTATATTTTTTAAGAATCACGGATACATGTTGATTGTCGATTTCATCATTAAGGATCATCAAAAAAATCTCATATAATTAAATTATAACTTTATAAACTATCATTAAAATTCTATTACATTACTTTTTATGATTTCATAATTATGTAATTTTATATAAGAATTAATATCATCACCACTATTGTGAAATTACTTCAATACAACCTAGATTACTCACACCCGATATTGAAAGTAGACACTAACTAACTAGTATTTTCATATATAGAATAACTATAAATTAATTATAAAAAAGGTTATATATATGAATAATATTGTAAATTAGTTGATTAATATGGTTATTTTTATTATATAGTAGATTATTGAGTGACAAACTAAGTGAAAATTCATGGTATATAATTCTTTTTATTAAATTTAATTTCTTAATACTTATTTCTTACCATGAAACATGATATCTTTACTATGGGGTGATTAATACCGTATAAATTTTTATTCACATATTGGTAGAAGTGGACTATATTTTTCTCTTCTTAATGGATTTGGATTCAAATATACCAATTTTAAAAGATGTTTTTGATTAAAATAATACTCAAACTATAAGGACATAATTTCCGATCTAATTTCAAACTTAACATTTTCATTAAAAGATAATTCATTTGAGAAATTTTGATTCTTTTTAAAAACAGTCAAAATTTTCGTCGGTTATTCATGGGGATTCACATTTCCTTGAAAATTTTAATTTCCCCTTGAATCATATTTCACCCAAAATGTTTCTTGTATGTAAAAAAAACCACACCTCTTGTTCTTGGTCAAGAAAATTCATTTTTCCATTTTCATATTCATTGGTTTTTTTTGAATTTCCTAATATATTTCTCAATAGTTGATTAATGTAATTTTAAACTACGTAATCTTCTTTTAAAATTTTTCCAAATAATTTTAATTTTTTCCACATGATTCATTTAAAAAACATGAAATGACACTTTTTGTAGTGTCTATGTGTAAAAAAATCATCCGAGCACAGTCGTAATTTTATATTATTAATTATCATTGATTTTTAATCATTTAAAAATGAAATTATTTTTCTCATAGTTTTATAAAATAATTATTTAATTATTTTAACATATAATGAATATTTTTTATTCTAAGGTATTTTTCATCTATTTCCTTCACTTTCGATAAATTATATACTTTATCAAGGATATAATTCAAATGTCACCATTTGAATTCTTCATCTAGATGGATTATGAAATATTGTTTTCTATCATCGAAATAATCCTTGTTTCATTTTTCTTTTATATTCATTTAATGTTTATAAAATGACATTTATCTTGAAATGCCTTTCCTTATTGAATAACATATTTTGGATTAATTTCATTAAAGAGAGTTCACCTATATTCAATATATTAATTTAGTGGGGAAAATATTGACTTAACCACATACCCTTAATCTATATGGATTAAAAAGCATATTCTTTATATTTATTAAATAGTATTTTCCTTGAAACACTTGATAAATATTTATTTTCCATGGGCTTTTCATGTAATAATTATTAATGAAATAATTTTCAGATTCCATTTTAAAATAATTTGAAACAAGTTCTCATTACATGGGTACATTATGATGAGTTGAATGAAACTTATTTTCATTAAAACAGTTATTTTCTCTATAAAAAGTGAATGATTCTTAATTTAATGGTGGAAGAAACTCATTTTATTTCCATGGTTTACTCATGATGTGATAAGTGAACATGTTTCCAGTAAAACATGTATGTATGTAGGTTGGTCCTATATTTCCATGCAATTCATTGGTCAAATGTTTATATCTCATGGGATTGGTAGTCTTGAGAACATTTTAGTTTCTCATAAAGATGGGTATTGATAGCGTGGTCTATGAAATTAATGTTTTATAATACTAATGATTATTATATATTTTAATTACATTCCATAGTTGTATTATTGTTCCCATTACTATATCATCGACTCAGAGATCATATTTATTAACTAATGTTTCCATACTCATTTTACTCATGTATAATTTTTATCTAGCACTTATATGATGATTTATGATCCATGATTTTTGGGTATAACTTTCTAATGTATCCTTATTAATCTCATATGATCATCATCTTATCACATATTATATTTGATTGTTAAAGCTTATATTTACCCTTACTAAGCATCTAACCTCACTAATTTCTTATGTTTCAACAAGTCACGACCTATCCTCGAGGCTCGTGTCGTGACTACCCCAAGCCCACCTTCCATTGGCCAGGGGATGGCGACTCGAACCAAAGGCATAAATCCCAATAAAAAGGGAATTCATTGCCTTTAGATAAGTAATAAATACAACAGAGTATGCAACTGAAGTAAGCACTAAGCAAAGTGAGTACAAAAGTAAGTACTGAAAATTAAATGGGCCAGTATACAAACCGAACTAAAAGTACAGTACAACTGAAAGCTAGCACAACTGCAGTAAAGTAAAACAGCAACCACTGAGTCGTCCTCTAGGAATCCCACCTGAAGGGTGGGTACAGATGGCCTCCTCAGCACCTCAAGTCCATCCATCCGCTTCGTGTACGTATCGCCAAGTGGTCCACCTCTGGGTACCGTCCAGCTCTACAAGTCTCTACCTCAATCAGGGATGTCCGTTTTCTGCATCCAACACAATGTAGTGCGGGCAAAGACTGTGCAGGGGTGGGTATACGATACTCAGTAGGGACCCCGAGAACCCCGAAGGACCCCTAGAATCCACAAATGATATACCACAGAAGAGAGATACAAACACGAAATATCAAGCAACCCTACTTAGGTATATGCCCAAACACATACCTAAGTTATCAACCAAAGTACGACTCCAACTCTTGAGCCCAAGTACAACCCAGTCTACACAGGAAAGAAGTCAATCACATTGATGATAATGATTGATAGTCAAGACTCAGCTCGCATAGGTTTACATCTTTCGTATAGCGATAGAGATGATCAGATGTAGCCACTGATTCATCTAAGCTGTCGGACCCACACAGGATACAAGACCAGCTAAGATATCGGAACCACATACGTTACAAGACCAGCTACTCTGCCGGACCCAGACTTGATACAAGTACAGAGTTCAATACTACCGGACCCACACAGGATACAAGAACAGTATTCATTGTCATCGAACCCGCAGAGGATTCCAGTACGGTAGTCGTTGATGTTGAACCCACGGAGGATTCCTGTACAGTAGTCATCACTGTTGAACCCACGGAGGAATCCAGTATAGTAGTCGACGCAGTCGCAGCCAACTCTAGGGTTCTCTCACACAACATGCTCGATTCCAGGAGGGTACACACCTCGAACAAAGGGGTTGATACATCAACTGTCACAAATTCCAAATATGATTTATACCAAAGTTCTGTCTTGTCAAAAGAAACCCAATGCGACAGACGGCTCATCAATCGGATGCCCGGTCTGATAGTTATTGTTTTCTCCATTCCAGGGGCCTGGTTGGAATTACGCTCTTTCCAAACCAAGAAATTTTCCAAAATTGTCCAAAACTCACTTAGAGTACATAAAATGGACCGCCTCGTTGTAAGGGTCATAGTTCCACAGATGGTGCGTCGATCGGACGCACGGTCGTGAGGTTATTTGTATTTAAGCCAACTGGTCCGGTCCATCAAGCCCGGTGGGCTGGCGAGTCAGCCCGTCCTGGCTCAGTGGGTCCGACCCGATTGAGGGGTCAGCCCAGGCCAGCACGGCCCGGACCGGTGGGGCGCGACCCGGCCCGACTGGGCGAGGCCCGGTCAGTGCCCCTGGTGGTCCGACATGGTGGTCGTCCGCGGCTTGGCCTATTGGTCGAGTGGTCTGGGGGTCACGGCCCCCGGCTTTCCGAAACGGCGGTGCCGAGCGGTGCCGCCTCTCCTGCCTGGCTGGCCGAAGCCAGGCAGCTCTTCAGGCACGATCGGCCCGCATGGGTGGGCCGCTGTTTCCCCACGCGGCACCTTCAGGTGCTGCAGCCTTCTCCAACCTGGTCGGCCGCATGCCAGCCGGTTCACCCGCCAAAGGGGCCCACGGAACGTGGGCCGCGGTCCTCCGTAGCGCGGCTCCATGGGACGTCGCGGTTGCACCCACCCGGTCGGCTACATCCAGTCGGTTCTTCCTCGACAGAGTGGCCAAGTTGCATCCGCGGTCTTCCCTCCTCCGCGTGGCATCCTGTGTCGCAGTTCTCTAACGACCTGTGCATGGCCATTGTTGCCACCGCCGCCTCGGTCATCGTTGTCTCTTTTATGTCTACCTCCATTGAGAAAAATAAAACAAGGATTAATAGAGGGTCATTGGGTCATGTTTGTTTGGCCTGCGCCCTCCGCGTTTGGCGGTAGCAGATGGCCAATGATAAACCCATTAAAAACAATGAAGAACGAGGTACAATTATTCACTTAAAGAATATAAAAACCCCTACATTTTAAATCTATGGGCGTTGGTTCGTCGTGGGGGAAGATGGTGTTGTTGTCATTCGCCATACGCTTCCACTTCTGAGCACGTGCATCGGTTCATTGACGGCGAAGAATAAGGAAGAAGGGTCATCGAAGAGATCCCACGTCGGAAGGGGGGTTCTGAGGAAGAAGCTGAGGAAGAATTTTTCGTCGTCAGCGTCTTTCTGTTCTTCGTCAAAGGAAGCATAATTCTCCCGGTGTTGGGTGTCGCGTCACTTTACCAGTGCTTCGTCGCTTAGTGATGTCATCCCAAATCCTCCTACCAAGATCCCTATATATAGGAGAGGGGGATAGTATTGTAACCATATTGGAATTTATGACAGTTCATTTATTAGGAACCTTCCTAAATTCCAATAATGTGGTTAAAAAGAAAGGGGTGTCAAGTGAATTAAAAGCATTGGCGCATAAAATTAATTGGCATCAATTAATTTTATGTTGAGACATAAAATTAATTGATATCTATAATTTTATGTTGACACACCACATTTAATTTCATGTTGACACATAAAATTAATTGACAACAATTAATTTTATGTTGACACACAACATTAAATGAGAGGGTTGTGAGTTTTCCTCTCCCTCCCCATTAAATGGGGGGGTTAAGCCCCATGTGGAGATTTTAACAAACATTACCACATGGCGCGAGTTCAACTAAAATAAATTAAGTTGTTATTTATTTTATTTTATTAATCCACATGAAATCCAAAAACCAACTCTCATACTCGATCATCTGTCATTGAGGTAAAAGCCTTCTTATGCGAAAACTGGTGTTGTGAGTTCAACAGTGCCCTCGGATTTCCATTCTGAGCACCCGTTCAAAAGTTAGAAAAACCCGCACATATGTTTACTGAACGTACTCGAAAAAAACTTTAGAAATTTATTCTGGGCACACCGGGCCTCAGAATCAAGTGTCGTCAGAAACTGCGTACTCATAAAATTCCAATGTATTTAAGAAAAAATATTCCTTAAATTTTTGGGTCTTTACATTACCCCAACCTCAGGTATTTACATTCTTGTAAAGCTACAACACACACTAGGGTAACAAATGGGGGTATTGAGAACGCATTTGAGCCTCCCGCTCCCAAGTGCACTCCTAGAGGTTCCAAGGATGCCAGCAAACGCACACCAGAGGAATCAACCTCCCATGTAGGACCTGCTCCTGCTGATCCTCAATCCCTATTGGGACCTCCAGGAATATCACCTCGTAATTGGTGTCCAGATCCCCGTGATCAATGATGTGGGTCGAGTCGTTCAAGTATCTCTTTAGCTGAGATGCATGGAAGACATCATGCACCTGGTGAAACTGGGGTGGAAGGGCCAGGCGGTAATCCATCTCACCTACTCTACTGAGGACCTAAAAAGGTATGATGAATCATGGAGATAACTTGTCGCCCCTGCCAAATCTCTATAGACCTCATAGAGGTGAGACCCGTAGGAAAACTTGGTCTCCATCCTCGAACTCCAGTGGTCTCTGTCTCCTATCAGCATAAGACTTTTGTCTTCTCTGTGCAGTCTTCATCCACTCCAGGATGATTTTCACCTTCTCCGTCGTAGCCTGAACCATCTCTGGTCCTACAAGTGTTGACTCCCTTGGGTCAGTCCAACACATAGGTGACCTGCAAGGTCAGCCGTACAGTGCCTTGTATGGTGCTATCCCGATGGTGGAGTGGTAGATGTTGTTGTACGCAAACTCCACCAAGGGTTGGTGATCCTCCCAGCTGCGACCAAATTCAAGGACACATACACGAAGCATGACCTTGGGAGTCTGAATGGTCCTCTCAGTATGACTGTCTATCTAATGATGGAAGGCGATGCTTAGACATAGTTACGTCCCAAAAGCCTCCTGCAACCCCTTCCATAGTCAGGAAGTGAAACGAGCATCTTGATCGGAGACGATAGTCAATGGTACACCATAAAGCCTTATAATCTCCTGAATGTATAGGCGTCCCAAGATCTCTACTGAGCCCTGCTCTCTGATCGGTAGGAAGTGGTCCGACTTGGTGAGTCGATCTACGATCACCCAGATAGAGTCATGTCCTCTGGATGTACATGGATGCCCTGTCACGAAATCCATAGATATCCCATCCTACTTCCACTCTAGAACCTCTAAGGGTTGTACCAAGCCTGCTGGTTCCTGGTGCTCTGCCTTCACTTGCTGAAAAGTGAGACATTATGAAATGAACTCTGCTACAGCCTTCTTCATACCCGGCCACCAGTGATGTCGTCTGAGGTCCTGGTACTTCTTCTTCGCTCCTAGATGTACCTCTAGAGGGGATGTGTGGAACTCCCTCAGCACCTTCTCTTTTAGTGCAACTAGTACCATGGTACGTGCCCTGAAGAGGATGGTGTGCTCCCCTCCTTCAGAAAATCCATCAGGTTCTTGCCCTGAGGATATCTGAGCACGTCCTATCTCACAGACAACATCCCCACGTTGCACCTCTCTGATTCCCTGAAGAAGTGGAGGAGTGACTATGACAGACTAATGAAATGTTTCTCCATCTCTGTCCATAAAGGATATCTGCAACGCAGCCAGCTGCTTCATTGCCTTTCCTAGCAGCTGAATGCCAGAT
Organism: Viscum album; assembly: GCA_963277665.1. NCBI lineage: Eukaryota > Viridiplantae > Streptophyta > Magnoliopsida > Santalales > Viscaceae > Viscum > Viscum album. The sequence goes on along the minus strand of OY728158.1, from coordinate 855,890,512 downwards.
CTCTTACTGAGAGCATCTACTACAATGTTTCCCTTCCCAGGAGTATATACTATCTCAAAGTCATAGTACTGGAGGAAATCATGCCATCACCATTGTCTCAGGTTTATCTCATTCTACAAGAAGATGTACCTGAGACTCTGGTGCTCAGAGTAGACTGTAAAGTGCTCACCCATCAGATAGTGCCGCCACATCTTAAAGTCGAAGACCACTGCTACTAACTCTAGGTCATGGGTAGCGTAGTTCTGCTCATTCTGCCTCAACTGTTGTGAACCATAAGTGATCACTACTCACTCCTGCATTAGGACACACCCGATTCTGTTCCTGGATGCGTCACAGTAAACTACGTACCCTACGCCCTCCTTCGGTAGAGTCAAGATAGGTGCACTAGTCTAACTATGCCTCAGCTCCTGAAAGCTCTGCTGACATCTATCTGACCACGTGAAGGTTTTCCCCTTCTTCATCAAGGCTGAAAGCGGTGCTGCAACCCTGGATAATTTTGGCACAAATATCCGATAGTACCTAGCCACACCCAGGAAACTCTGAACCTCCATCACACTCCTGAGTGTCTCCCAAGCAATCACTTCCTCAATATTCACTGGATCCACTGCTCCCCCACCTCCGAGATGATGTGTCCCAAGAAATGAACCTCTCGAATCCATAACTGGCACTTTGAGAGCTTACCATAAAGCCAGTGCTCCCGAAGTGTGTCCAGTACTACCCGAAAATAGTAGGTGTGCTCCTCCTCATTAGTCGCGTAAATCATTATGTCATTGATGAATACTACGACAAATCGATCGAGTTAAGGCTGGAAGATACTGTTCATGAGTCTCATAAACACTATTGGAGCATTGGTTATTCCAAAGGGCATAACCAAGAACTCATAGTGGCCATACCGACACCTAAAGGTCGTCTTCTGCACATCCTCGTCTCGAATTCTGAGCTGGTGATAGCCTGACCTGATGTATATCTTCAAGAACCATCGTGCTCCCTTGATCTGATCAAAGAGGTCATCAATACTGGGAAGTGGGTACTTGTTCTTTATGGTCACCTGATTCAGGAGATGGTAGTAGACACACATTCTGAAGCTCCCATCCACCTTCTTGGCGAGCAAAATCAGAGAAGCCCAGGGTGAAACCCTGGGTCGGATAAATCCCTTTCCCTGCAAGTCCTCCAGTTGTACCTGCAGCTCACGAAGCTCGGTGGGATCCATTCGATATGATAGGTAGATATCGATGTTGTCCCAAGGTTCTGGTCTAGGTAGAAGTCTACCTCTCTGTGAGGAGGTAGTCCTGGAATGTCGTCAGTAAAAACGTCTGTATACTGATCCACCACAATAAGAAAACTCGGACTCCGCACATCCACTGCTCCAAAGATGAGACTAGTTAATTAATGTGTGATCGGCTGCCCTCTCCTCTGTGTGAGTCCATCCTACGCTGAAAAGTCTCCCTTCTTGTCGGTGAAGGTGAACTTGGTCCCATCCGTTCGGACACACCACACATTGCGCCTAATACAGCCAATCTGAGCATGAACTGTAGATAACCAGTCCATACCCAAGATGATGTCGTAAGGCCTCGAAGTCGCTACAAGAATATCCCAGCAGAAGGTCTCGCCTCCTAGAGTAATCTCACACTACCGGAACCAGTGTGTAATCGTCGATTCTGATATCTTAGGAGTCTATAGCCTTAAGGATCGAGCCAACGGCTCCGTCGGAATCTCCAAGCTCTGAACAAGGGCAGCGGCAATGAAAAAATGACTCACACATGTGTCTATAAGTACTACCGCAAGGGTGGAGTAGACACAGATAGTACCTTGAATCATCTCAGGTGCACCGTGGTCGTAGGCCTCGACTGCCTAGAGCTGAGCCCGCCTCTGTCCGCCAGATTTCTGTGGTTGGGGTGGACCTCCTGGTGGTGGTGGTGGTAGAGCCTCAAAATGTCGTCCACCACCCACTGCTCGGCCAGCTCCTCTTCCACGTCCGCCCTTTCCCGGCGAACCACCATGGTCAAACCTATGCCTCTGCCTGGGAGGTCCCTCTACTTTCTACTTCTCATCTTCATGGTGGGTCGGGAAATCACGATCCATGTGGCCTTGCCCGCCATATGCATAGCACTACCTAATCCTCGTAAGGCATGCTCTGTTTCGTGTTCCCCACACAACCGAACCTGTATCCTGAGGTCTCCCACCTGATGGCCTGGTCTGCTTGGACCCCTGTGACATGTTTCTACTGCCAGCTGCAGAAGACTCTACTACGCGTCGCCCTACGGTGGGTCTCACCGCTAGTGACTACTCAGCGAGAAAGCTCTCCACTAGAAGGGCTTTCTCCAGAAACCCTGCTTGTGTCGGGATGCTGAGGGGAACCGTCGAAGCCCTGATCTCATGTCTCAGTCCCTGCTCGAAGGTCCGGGCCCTGAAGAACGGGTCCCATATCATATCTGTGGAGTAGCGTGAGAGGTCAGTAAACCTCATTGAGTACTGAGCTACTATCATGCTGACCTTCTACAGATGTAGTAACTCCAGAATTCACACCGTACGAAGGGTGGCTGGAACAAACTCCGAGCAGAAGAGAATCTCGAAGTCTGTCCAAAGTAGTGATGCCTTGTCATCCACCTGAAGCCTGAAGCTCCAACATCTACCTACTACTGCATGCAAGAGACTTGCAACAAGGATCACCATAAGGTAGGCTGGTGTACCTACCAATCTGAAAACTATGACGATAGCCTCAAGCCAATCCTCATCTGCCTGTGGGTCCGTCTCTCCACAGAACCTAGGTGGCCTCTGTTGCTGGAACCCATGAAACTCACTTAGGCAGCATGCACTCTCCACTGCTGGGGCTGGTGGTATCATTGGCCCAGCAGGTAGTGGCACCGCTTGTGCCTCCGCTGTGATGGAGCCTTTCACCGAGGCCTCATCGCTCGGTGGGCTTCCATCTCATACGTAACTCGGAACCCTAGCTGGCTGCCTTCATGGGGTCATCCTAAAAAGAAATAGGTTCACCACGATCAAATATTATACCTGGTGAGATGACACAAAGTAATCACAAAGAAAACTTATCAAAGGAAACACACACGTAATCAGTGTTTTCGTGCATTGTGTCAGAAATCAGAGGTCAGGGTCTTAGTGTATGGATACGTCGGCCGCCGCACCAACACTGGACTCCCTGGACTGAAAGCCACACTCAATAATCTTAACACTATTATTTTACAGAAAGGAATAATCAGAATCCTAAGTTCTGTGGTAGAACTGACTCCTCTGATACCAATCTGTCACGACCCGTCCTCGGGGCCCGTGTCGTGACTATCCCAAGCCTTCCTTCCATAGGCCAGGGGCTGGCAACTAGTACCAAAGGTGTAAATTCCGATAAAAAAGGAAGGCATTGCCTTTAAATAAGTAATAAACACAACAAAGTACGCAACTGATGTAAGCACTAAGAAAACTGAGTACAAAAGTAAGTGCAGAAAAGTAAATGGGCAAGTATACAAACCCAACTGAAAGTACAATACAACTAAAAGCTAGCACAACTATAGTAAAGTAAAACAGAAACCACTGAGGCATCATCCGATAATCCCACCTGAATAGTGGGTATAGATGGCCTCCTCATCACCTCAATTTCGTATGTCCGCTCTATGTACTTCTCATCAAGTGGTCCGCCTCTGGGTACCATCCAGCTCTACAAGTCTCTACCTCGATATGTGCTTTCTGTCGTCTGCATCCAACATAATGTAGTATGGGCAAAGCCCGTGCAGGGGTGACTATACGATACTAAGTAGGGACCTCGAGACCCCCGAAGGTCCCCCAGAATCCAAAAAGGATAAACCATAGAAGAGAGATACAAACACACAACCAATCCTACTTAGGTATATGCCTATACACATACTAAGTTATCAACCACCGTATGACTCCAACACTCGAGCCCAAGTACAACCTAGTCCACACAGTAAAAAATTCAATCACATCGATGATAATGATTGATAGTCAAGACTCAGCTCATACAGGTTTATATCTTTCGTATAATGATAGAGTTGATCAGATATATCCACTGATTCATCTAATCTTTCAGACCCACACATGATACAAGACCAGCAACGCTGTCAGACCCACACAGGATACAGGACCAGCCACTTTGCCGGACCCACACAGGATACAAGTACAGAGGTCAATACTGTCGAACCCGCACAGTATACAAGAACAGTAGTCATTGTAGTCGAACCCACAAAAGATTCCAGTACGGTAGTCATCACTATCGAACCCACGGAGGATTCCAGTACCGTAGTCGTCGATGTTGAACCCACAGAGGATTCCAGTACAGTAGTCGACGCAGTCGCAGCAACCACTAGTGTTCCTGCACACAGCACGCTCGATTCTGGGAGGGTCTGCTCCTCGAGAAAAGGGGTCGATACATCAACTGTCACGAATTATAGAGTTTATGTATCCCAATGTTCCGTCTCATCAAACGAAACCCAACGCGATAGACGGCACATCAATCGGATGCCCTATCTGAGAGTTATTGGAATTTCCGTTAGAGGGGCCCGGTTGGAATTACGCTCGTTCCAAACCTAGCTGTTTACCAAAGTTATCCAAAACTCACTTAGATTATCCCAAAGGACCACCTCATCATAGGGCTCCTAGTGCTGCAGACGGCGCATCGATTAGATGCACGGTCATGAAGTTATTCGCATTTAAGCGAAACGGGTCCGGCCCGTCAAGCCCGGCGGGCTAGAGGTTCTGCCCATCCTGGATCAGTAGGTCTAACCCTGTTGAGGAGTAGGCCCAGCCCGGTGGGGTGTGGCCCTGCACGACTGGGCACGGCCCGGCCCAGTGGGGTGAGGCCCTGTCCATGCTACTGGCAGCTCGGCCTGGCGGCCGACCGCGGCTCGTCCAATTGGTCAAGTTGTCTGGGGGGCGCGACCCCCGGCTTTCCGAAATGGCGGCACCGAGCGACGCCACCCCTCCTGCCCGGCCAGACGAAGCCAGCCGGCTCTTCTGGCTGGAGTGGGCCGCTATTTCCCCACATGGTACCTTCAGGTGCAGCGACCTTCTACAACCCGGCTAGCCGCATGCCGACCGGTTCGCCCGCCGAAGCGGCCAGCAGAGCACGAGTCACGGTCCTTTGTGGCGCGGTGCCATGGGGCACTGCGGTTCCACCAGCCCGGCCGGATACAGCCGACCAGTTCTTCCTCGGCTGAGAAGCCCGGTTTCGGTCGTGGTCTTCCCTCCTCCGCGCGCCATCCGGTGTCACAGTTCCCAAACGACTGGTGCATGGCTGTCGTTGCCACCACTGCCTTGGTCATCGTTGTCTCTTCCATCTCTGCCTCCATTGCGAAAAATAAAATAATTATTAATGAAGGGTCATCAAGTCGTGTTCGTTCAGCCTGGTCCCTCCGCGTTAGGCGGTAGCAGATGGCCGATGATAAACCCAGTAAAAAAAACAAAGAACAGGGTACAATTATTCACTTCAAGAATATAAAAAAACCCCTACATTTTAAATCGATGGGCATTGGTTTGTTGCGGGGGAAGACGATGTTGTCGTCATTCGTCGTATGCTTCCACTTCCAAGCTCGTGTGTCAGTCTTTTGACGGTGAAGAGGAAGGATGAAAGTTCATCGAAGAGATCCCACGTCGGATGGGGGGGTTCCGAGGAAGAAGCCGAGGAATAATTTTTTGTCGCTGGCGTCTTCACATTCTTCATCGGAGGAAGCGTAATCCTCCAGGTGTTGGGTGTCGCGTCACTTTACTAGCGCTTTTTCGCTTAGTGAATCCATACCAAATCCTCCTCTTAAGCTCCCTATATATAAGAGAGGGGGAGATTATTGTAACCATTGTGGAATTTATGATAGTGCTTTTATTTGGAACCTTCCTAAATTCTAACGATGTGGTAAAAAAGAAAAGGGGGTCAAGAGAATTAAAATTATTGGCGCATAAAATTAATTGGCAGCAATTAATTTTATGTTGACACGTAAAATTAATTGATAACTTTAATTTTATGTTGACACACCGCATTTAATTTCACATTGACACATAAAATTAATTGGTAGCAATTAATTTTATGTTGACACACAACATTAAATGAAAGGGCTGTGAGGTTTCCCCTCCCTATCCATTAAATGGGGTGTTAAGCCCCATGTAGAGCTTTTAACAAACATTACCACATGACATGAGTTCAAATATAATAAATTAATTTGTTACATATTTTATTTCATTAATCCATGTGAAACCCAAAAACCAACTCTCATACCCAATCATCTGTCGTCGAGGTGAAAGCCTTCTTAAGCGAAAATTGGCGCTGTGAGTTCAACGGTGCCCTCGAATTTCCATTCCGAGCAACCATTCAAATGTTAGAAAACCCCACATATACGTTTACTGAACGTACCCGAACAAAACATCAGAAATTGATTCCAGACACACCGGGCCTCAGAATCAGGCGCCGTCAGAAACTGCGTACTCATAAAATTCCAAAGTATTTAAGAAAAAAATTCCTTGAAATTTCAAGGTCTTTACACAACATCCCAAGGTTATGAAGATAAAAAATAATGAAATGTATAAAAGAGTTTCTAATGTGAACAATTTTTTGGATATTTTTAATACTAATTATGGATTAAATGGTTTAATATATAATGGGAAAAGTGTTTGATTGATAAAAACAAAATGGATTTTGTTAGTTGATATTTCCCCCAAGTTTTTTAATACTCTAAACATAAAAGGTATTCATAATTTATTTAAACTAAATATTTTCATAATGTTATGTGAATGAGATAGTAACATATAATGTTTTCTATATTCACACCATCTACTGACCCATTTAGTTGGTCATTAGAAAAATCCTTTCATTTTACATCACACTTACTATTAACCTAGTTCCTCATAGTTCTATAAATTAATAAAATAGAAAGAGTTAACATGAGTAATAAAATATTATATCATAAGAAAACTACACTGAATATTTTTTTGAATTGGATAAATCAATAAAATAATGTCATACTTTATAACACATTCACAACAATCTATGATAATTGTGGATTAACTGAAGTTTATTAAAATTTATTTCTCCTAATAATCTTAAAATAATCCCAAAAAATGAAAAATCCCCACTACAATACCAAATGAGTTTTTCATAGTATAACATGCATATATTTTACCTAATTTGATTAATTAAACATTAAATCTACCAAATAAAACACACAATATTAAAACCTAAATATTTAATGTCATTGAATATTAGGTACATAAATGTATTATTACAAATTATTTCTTTAGCATCACCCAAATAATATTACATACATGATCACCCATAATAATATTCCTTCATTTAATTCCTTATAGAAATAGGAAACCATATAGAGTGATCTTAGAAACCCTATAATGATAATTATTTTCAATAAATCGTACAGGGTTAAATGATTAGATTTTGAGAAAACATTGTCATGGGAGAACTACTAGATTAAAAATTTCATGTGATCATAACAGTTGATCTTAGGATAAGATATAGAAACATAGAATGTGGAATGATAATAGAGGACCAAAAAATTTTCATCATGGAATCAGGACACTTATGAAATAATATGGAAACTTGTTAAAATAATAATAAACGAGGGATAACATATGATTGTGACACTAATATAAGAATGTAAATCATGACATATGTTATGGTTGACCACCAAGACCATCATAACATTGTTCATTAGACATCACTTTCAACATTCCAAATGCATTACTACTTAAATCCCATAGTGGATCGAGGATCCTCCTCCTCAGTATTATTATTATATAAAAGTATCTAGAGGCCTTGGTGAAAAATAAAATAAATGGGGTATATGGGTATGAAAAAATGAAGTCTGAGGGAATCCCTACACAAATACCAATCACAAGAAATTAATCATAACTCTTTTCATGAAAAATAATGGGAAATAACATGGGTTATTAAACATTTCTAAATGGTATCTAATGGAATTTAAAATTAGATTGGTTAATAGTAATAATAAAATGACACAAATAAAGTAAATCATCACTCAATTTAGAGGGTGTTTATAAACCATTACACTATAGTTGATAGATATTTAGGAGATATGGATTAAAATGGTTTCAAAATCACAAATAAAATTTACTTAAATATTTTGTACCACTATCATAATAAAAATTTATGTGTCACCTTCATAAACCCTTTTAAGGGGTGACTAAAAGACTATTATATCATTGTTTTTCAAATGAATCTCAATAATGGAACCTAAAAAATAAATAATTTTAGAGAATAAAAAATGTGTATTGGAAGTAATTTAAATGGAATGAAATAGAATTTTTATCACATTTGATAAATTTAAATAAAATAAACATCAATAAAATTAATTATAAATATTTCTATTGAAAAGAGATAATGATTAATATGAATGGTATAAAGAGTGTGAATATTTATATTTGAATATTATAAACTAAAACAATATTGGAAATATAAAATATGGTAATGTAAAAAAGAAATAATCAATATATACGATGATAATTATTCATAACAATAACATATTTTTATGAAGTGGGAGACCCTCAAAAGAACAATATTTGGACATGAAATTGTAATTTACCCAGTGAAAATAAAAAAAAAATAAAACAGTGAAATAGAATAATATAATAAAATTATAAAAAAATATTCAATTATTAAATATTAGGATCTAATGAAATATAAATTGAGTAAAAAAACCTTACAAAATTGTCAATAAATAAGGTAAATGAAAACAAAAAAAATACTTTGAAAAAGATCTTTAAAAACCTTGAAATAAAAAAATTATGATAAAATATGTCCAATGTGAATTATTTATATCAAATAAAGGAAAATTGGTGAATAATATAAAACATGTCTGAATGAAGGGAAATTAAAATGAAATACCATTACATTGGATCCCTACATGGTCAGACATGGCCTAACCTTCTATAGAATCAATTTAGGATTATTATTCATATACATTTATATGAGAAATATGAACATTTATTTAACTTGATACCTTTAATATATAATTTATTATTACCTATTTATTAATATTTACTTTTTAAAATTAATATTTCATTACTAATTGTAATTTTTCTTCAATGCAAGCTTCAGTATGGCAGCTTCTATCTATGATCCTTTCTCATGGGTCCAACACATAGAGATTATTAATAGATATTATTTAGGTTTTTTAATAAATTTTTATTGTTCAATGGTAATTTTATGAATTTTATTTTGATTATTCGTAATGTGTTTTTAAAATTCCATTTTTCTTTTCTTTTTGATTCGATAAAATTAATTTATTTTAAAAATTAATATAATTATGTGTGTTGTCTTTCCAAAATTATAAAAACATATTAAATTTACCATTAATACAACATATTTTATGTATTTCAATTATGATAATCATTCATTTTAGTAATGTTATAATATCATTTATATAGGTAGAAAAACTAATCCAAAAAAGAATTTGTTATAAATAATTAATGAGTAAGAATATAGAGTTATATTATGAAAATACAATTTTTATAGAAGAATAATGATGTGAATATTAAAAAATAAATGTGGATATTGAGATTTATGAATAATATAGATCATAAATTAAATGAAATGATTGAAGAAAAACTCATTAATTTTATGGAATCCATTCATTAGAAAATGTCTTCACATAGAATGAAGGACTTAAGAATCCTTATTATAAACAAAGGATACAAAAAGTAAGAGGAAAATTTATGATAGGGAATTTGGGTAGAGATTAAATTGAAAACCAAAAGAAATATGTGCTCTAGATTTTGTGCAAGGGAGGTCCTTTCATAGGTGAAGAAAAAAGGGCATTTCATTGGAAACTTGAGCTATGTAAAGGATAAATTTTCAATAAAAAGGGGTTTTGGTTACCAGGAAAGCTCATCGAGAGACAAAGTCTCTGAACATTTATTAAATAAAAGAAAAGTACAGTAAACAAGTATTAAAACCCAGCACCGAAAACTACATGTCATAAAAGCCATACCCATCGCCATATCCACCGCCATGTCCAAGGGTAATTGCTTCATCTGCGGTAGCCGATTCCCATTCCGAGCTATCATAATGCTTTAGAGCCTTCACATACTTTCGTCTGAGATTTAGTTTTTCCAAGTACAAAAACTCCTCAGAATAGTTCATCCCTTTTCCTTTGCTGATAGAAGATCTGGTAGACATTGGCTTCAGCAAAGAAGAATAATCTTTCCGCTGCCTTCTTCTCGGTGGTGATGTCATAACTCCCTCTTTCCCTAACACTTCCTTCATTCCATGCTGAATAACGTCACTATAAGAGGTTTGGACTCAACCACCAGTATTATCCTTATCACTATCAGATAAATTCCCCCATTTCCGAGGGATATTCCTCGCATGAGAGCAATTATTCACTCCATACTCCTGCTCAGCATGCCTGTTAGGATCAACCAGTGCTAAACACTGAGGTTGTGCCACAAGATCATAGACTTAAAGTGCCCCCTTCTGTATAATACCTCCTCTAAAAATAGTGTCCTACGAAGACAAGCCAATCTGCATGTTGCCACCTGCACTCCTTGGTAATTCCTTCTCCTCATGAAAGAAACTCCCCAGATTCAATTCCTTTTCACGATGGCAGGAGACCTGCCCTTGAACCTTCTCAAACATGTTCCCACTTTTCTCACAAATCTATGTCGGAACTAGAACCCCACTATCATTTAGTTCATCATCTTCAATAGACCTGTGGATAATAGACAGATCAGGGGAAACTCAATCCTAAACCACTTCCAGTTCCTCATTTACCAGACCCTCAAAGTAGTTACTAACTTCAATGCCCCCACCTACTGTGCAGGTTGTGTCTTCAGACTAGGTGAAGCCCTCACCCATCCAAAAATTTCAGTTAAGGACCCTCCTGCCTACAAATTCATGACATGTCCTCCCAAAGCCTCCTTACCCCCCTCGAGTACCTCTTCTTGATTCCCACGGGCCACCCGATTGATTTGAGTAATCTGTTTCATATTAGTCTCCAGACCTCCTGAATGAACCACCCCAAGATCCCTGTGTAGCCTTCCAAACACCTCATCCATAGTCAGATTCATGGAATCCTTCACTGCCACCATTTGTATGTCATTCACTATATTGAGACGTGCAGTACAAGGCCTCATCCGCAGTCCAGTACCCAAATTCTGCACCCTTTGCTGAGTGTTTAATTCCACCACAGCCGCAGCCGGTTGAGCCAAACCCACCTACGGAATCACCCGTCTACCACTGCAGTCATCCAACCGATGCCCAAAATTGAAACATCAAGAGCAGTAGTCAATCTAGTACTCAAAAAAAAAACAGATTGTTTATATCTAAACTCTTCACTCACAGCAATGAAAAACTACTTGATTGGCGGTTTGGATAAATCAACTTCAACACAAATTCGAGGTGAAACCATGTGGTATACAACCCTAGTTCGACTGTCCGAGCATAAATAACGACCAACTAAATTCCCCATCATGAGAATGATGGTAGGGTTCTGAAATGGAAGCAGAAATTTTGGAAGTCTTACCCAAATTACCATGGTTTCGGAATTGTGCTTCATATGGTAATCATAAGACCAACAGAAGAGAGAGAAACGAGAACCATCACAGTTACACTGGGCAGATGACCATGTAAGGATCATATCTTCTTCTGACTCAAATCAAACCATTATGTTCTTCGAATCAAGAAGACCCATAGTGGCGCGTTCCTGCAGATTCCACGATTCAAAGATAAAGCAATCAAAATGATCCACTGGCGGGCGTCGTTGCTTGAAGCGAGATATCGAAGTCAAATTCAACAGGGAATAGGCGTTAGTGAACTCTCAGGTCGTGATCGAGAGCTGTGGAATCCCATTATGCAACTCATGAACTTTGTGGGAGAGAAACTTTTTTGGGAATGAAGGAAAGAAATCATTGTTTGAGAAAGGGAGAAAGTGTTGATCACCAGAGGGCTGCGGAAATCCCTCCTCTTCCAGGGGAGGAGGGATCTGCTCGGAGGCCATCACCGCCTACGGCGGTAATCGCAGGAACCACCAATTTCAAAGGGGTTTAGGTTAATTAGGTAAGGAATAATTGATGAGAATTTTAGGATTGACTCCCAAACCTATAATTGAAATTATATAATGAGTATATATCATTTTATATATAAACCATTTCTATAATGTAATTTTTACCCCTTCTCACCAATTTTTTTTATTACGATGATTATTATCATTTAAAAAAATAAAAGACAACCCATATTACTTAATTTTAATGTGATAATTAATTTTTTTATTTAATCAAATAATTAAAGGACCTGGTCGCAAAGATTACATATTACATAGATTTTAAAATAAAATTCACATTATTACAATCGAGGATATCATTTAGGTTTATGTTTTTTGGGAATTAGGACTAACTCATACATGGTAAACCTATACTATACAAGTGGACAATTATACTCATTTTTTATTTATTAAATAAAAAAAAAGTCTAAAAAAAACAAGTTTTCTCTTCATGAATTTTTTCACAATTTACCCCTTGTCCTCATTCATTTCTATACTCATCCTTAAAACATGTTAAAAGAATTTTAAATCTTTATATGTGGAGAAATTATTATTAAAAAACAAAAAAACCAATTACCAGTCAAATGAAATCCCATAAAATCATTTCTTAATAACATACCTTTTTACCTTGAAAAAGGAATCATCATTTCAAAATGGTCATTCTCTTACCTTTTGAATATCAAATTATTATCATGGAAACTAAAAATAAATAATATAAGAGTAATGTATGTAACATTGGAAATAATTTTCCATGTCACTCATAAAAATGGAGTAAACAATATGGAAAAATTGAATCTCTAGTTTATCCAATAAATTAGAGGTTATAATGTAACAAACCCTCCTTGGTTTATCATGAAACTACCCATCATTGGTTAATAACATAACCAACCATTAATAGTTTATCATAAAACCACCAGTAATTGGTTTATAATGAATCCACTTGTCATCATAAAAATTCCCATAAACCATAACATAAACATTAATCATTAAATCATTCATTGTAAACCAGCCTTTGATGAAAATAAACATTACAATTTGAAATCACTTATTTTGAAAAACAGTTCACACAAAATAGAAAACCTTTTATTGAAATGTAACCATATAAACTAGTATTATAATATTCAAAATATTAAAGTGACATTAAATTGGGAAATTTATTTCATTAAATATTTGTAATGAAACATTCCTTTTTTACTTTTCTAAAATGAAACAGTAGAATATGTTTTTATAAGAAATTACCTTTCATATATCATATCATTGAAGTCAGTGTTATTTGAATGAATAAAATTATGTGTGTCTACAGTAAATCAACATAAAAAAGTATAAATAAAACACAATAAAACAAAAATTCATTTCACATGTAATATTATAAATACATGATCAATGAAGTTCATGTTTAATCCAAATAATTGAAATTGGATTCATAATTATCTTACTTAAAATCTCAAAAAATACATTTTTGAAAACATTTGAGATAAATTTAAAATTTAATTTTTTTAAAAATAATTTGTACTTAAATAAATTCAAAAAAATGGAAATTAATTAGAAATAATTATAAAAGAAACATATAAAACATTTAAAACAGTGGGTTTATGTGAAGAGTCTCTTACATTATGTCTAATGGTTCATCACTTTATCTTAATTCCTAAGATGAAAAATGTAAAATCATTAATTACACAATTTAGAACATTATACACATAATTATTAATTTATTATAATTTTATTCCAATCATTTATGGCCATTTAAATGAGTTATAAAAATCAATTTTTTCGTTTGGGGAGCATCCATTTCTGGGATTCATGGTTGGATAACTTGAGTATAATTATGGATGTTCATGTAAAATTAGAATACAACTCCATTAGTGGAATGAAATTGTATTAATTAAATTCCATAAGTATAATTTAACCATATATCATTATAATTTCTTGTATTAGGGTGATTCTTTTGATAAAAATGTTAGTGACAAATAGTTGGTTTATTTTTTTGATTTTTCTGACCATCACCAACTAGTTTCATTTTATTAAATATCATATCTATATATTAGTACCATAACCTGAAATAATATATAAAATACATATTAAAATCTTATTTAACCATAATAATAGTTTTATTACCATACTTATAGGTGGTAACAGAAAAATAAAACTCATTATCCATGGAGATGGTTAATCACCATAATTAGGACATTGGTTTCACTTTATTGAATAAGAGGATATAATAAATTATATAAATATAAGATAATAAATTAGTAATATAAAATTCTAGTATATAAATTATACTAGAGTTAATTTTCCTTGATAGATGATGGAGATTAGGAGAAGGTAGAAGAAGAAAATAAATTAAGTGTTGTGGTTTGAGAAAGTTACCTCTTGAATATTTCATCCTTAAAGGATCCCTTAGTGAACCTGAAATTAGTCCTTATGGTTAGATAATAATCACATGGAAATGGGTATATTATATAGGACAGGGTTTTTAAAATCATTTAAGATCTTAAAAATCTTGTTAGGAGAAAGGGGGTGGTAAGGAGTTGTATTTATACTTTGGGATGGGTGGTTTTAAGTGATTAAATATTGATTATTTTGTATTTAAATACAACCAAATTTGGGTGGAATTAATTCCAATGAATTAGATTTATAATACAATTTTAAAGGATTTTTATGGTCTATAATTAAATAAACCACCCATTTAAGGTTTTGGGTATTTTAACCTTTTTCCTTTTAACTTTAACCCATTTCATTATTTTACACATGCTCTGAAAAATATTTTTTTATCATGGAAAATTTTTATACCAAGAAAATAAAACATAAATCACAACCTAAATCGGACCTTCTTATTAAAAATTTTAAATCCATTTTATAAAATTAAATTCATCAAATTGGAAAAATTAAATGATAAAAAAACCTACAAATACCATGAAATATTGGTTTTGAGGAAATTTATATTTCACGAAAAAGATGATTTTATATTAACTAAATGACTAATAATTATCATTTTATCAAAATAATTTTAAATTAATTTAAATATAATCTATAAATATCATTTAAATAAATCCCTATTAGGGATTATGTTAATAAATTAAAAATGTGAAACAATATGTACATTAATAGAGTTTTCAAAAAAAATATTTTTAAACCCAAAAATTAACCTATTATAAAATACAATTAAATTTTGACTTAAAATAATATTATGGGATTAATTATAACTTAATAACACATATGTTACTTGAATTCAAATTCAAATCATAATATAAATTTTTAATTCTTTAATTTATTAAAATTAAATCATACTTTTACAAAAAAAATATATTTTTTATATTTCATTGTAAACACAATATTTTTCCAAAAAATATCAAAACACCACCAAAATTAGTAATGAAATTATTATTTTTTTTAAAAAATATAATTTTATGATATTATTTTTCTCTAATTTATAAAAAAATTATTATAATATTCACCCATAAAATTGAACGAATCACGTTTTTTTTTAAAAAAAGTATCTTTTTAAGAATAAAATGACTTTCTAAAAACATAGTACTTATTAAAAAAGATTTAATTAATTAATTAACAATGAATATGAAAACTATATATTTAATGATTTCATTAATACTGTTAATTTCATTCCATTCAATGATGATGTTATATCAGTCACATTTAAATAATAATATTTTGTAGTTTGTTTGAGCACGATGCTTTATATCTTGTATGATATTGAACATATTATTTTGTTTTAAAAATATTAGGATGTTAAATTATCTCTAACCCCATTAATAAATTTTTTCCTCATAATTTTAACATGGGATAAAAAATAGGGGTTTTAATTTTCAAAATAACTTTGTTGGAATCCCATTTCATAAAAAAAATCAATAATATATTCACTTGAAAAGTGAGAAAGGAATGTAAGAAGGTCATATGAAATAACACATAACAAGTTTCAATATAGTAAAAAATAGACATAGAATATAGAATATAATTCTCAATGAGTTATATAGAGTGATAAAGAGCTTGTTAATGAGATAGTTATCCACCATAAATAGTTAATATGGGATGGGTTAAAAGGATATTTATTTCTAGATAAGTAATGTAAAAGGACAATGATTTTGTTTCAAAACAAATTATATAGAGTTGATTAAATATTTTTCTAACTAGAATAATATAATAAGGAAATATACTAATTTTACTGGTAGAGTTTCATTCCTTGATCATTTTCTACCATAATCGCATATTTTTCTCTAAACGGTGAGTATTTAAGATGATTTTTCATACCTGAATAATAGGAGCAACTTCTACAGATCAAGAAATCCAAAAAAGTATAAATATTTATTCCTTATTTATTAATTTATTAGTGAAAAAAATTTATTAGTACTAGATAATGTAATTCTTAAAAAATAATAATTATTTATATGTTGAAACCCCACTTTAATCTTAAAAATTCAATAGTAATACCCAATGTTCAACATTGATCATTCAAAAAATAACAATCCTTAAATTTCTTAAAAATAATCTACACTAAAATTTGAATCCAAAAAATAAAAATGATTTGACAACAATGCAGGCTCAGTGTACTAACACGAGGCTCGATCAACACGTGTGATGGCTATTTGGTTTGAAAATTTAAATTTGAGTTCTGATTTTTGATTTTTGAATTTGTGTTGTGGTTTGTAATGGGATTGTTAGGTTGTGTGGTTTCACACATTAGCTTTCAAAAGAGGTTTGAAAATAAATAAGAAAATTCATATTGGATGATATCTGCTTCCAAAAGACTATTCGTCCTTTATTTATCAAATGAAATACTACAATATTCTCTTTACCTTAATAATACGTGGATCCCCAAATAGTGAACATCTTCTTCAATAACATTGATCAATTAATCCCCAAATTTAATTCTAAAAAAATTGTAATCAATACAATAAAACATATATTCACAAAAAAAACATAACCATTATCCTTCTTATAGTTTAAATAAATAAATACAATTTAAAAATAACCAAGACATATTATAGTCCTGTTGTAAGAGATGGAAACCTTATCACCTTTTAATTATTGGTTTGATCCTAATGGCCTTGTCAAATATTTTGGGTATTTATAGGGTATGTGGGATTTCAATCTCTAAATGAATAATAATATAATCATTATAATTTTTTTGAAATGATAGAAACATCATGAAAAATAACATTAATATATTTATCCTAAAATTTTTTCTCATACCTTTAAATTTTCAACCCAATAATGTAATAAAAAATGATTACATAAAAATTAAAAATCATATAAAAGAAAATAACATCCAACATCTTTATACATATGTCCCCAAAAAGAAAGGTCATTGTTCCTAAAATAACATTTTTTTCATGCAATAAAATTAATGGTTACATGCACCTCAAATATTTATCAAAACTCAATAAATTTCACCCAAAATTATCACCTTTTTACGTCTTTTAAAAGATACTTATTCCATAAATTATAGGTTTGCAAAACTTTTGAAAACAAATCCAATTATTGAAAAATAATTTGGAGTTCCATGATTCCAATTATATTTATATAATTAATTTTTTAAAATAATACATTAAAATATCATTTATTCAAATTCCTTTTTAAACCATTAACCATGATTCATCATCTTATTTATTAATACATTATTCCTATAGTAAAATATATGAATTATATCCTTACGATTCATCCATATCAACTTAAAAATGACTCATACTTAAAAAATAAGAAATTAATTCGAACTTTAAATATATACATCAATATTTCTTTAATATACACTCTATATTCTAAATAATGAGGGTAAATGGTCATTTCCATTAAATAAGTTACCTTTACAAGAGAGTTAGTAATGATTGGATTTTTAAATTAAATGAAAGAGGTCCCATGACCAAAAATATTTTTACAGAAAATAAAAGGTGTTAGATAAGTCTTACAGTTTCTTTTAGGTTATATAAAGACTTTTAATGCTATCAAATTCATTTGAACAATCTTTTGAAATAATTATGATAATCAAATCATCCTGAGGGGATAACAAGGATGATACAGATCTTTATATTCCCATCTAGATAAATGATACCTAACATGTACAAAAGAACATCATTAAAACATTAAATTAATTATAACATGTAAAAATTAAAATAGTCATTTTAAAGATTATACACAAAGAAAAACTATAATACATTAACCTTAAATTCATTTATACATAAATTAAATACCTTTATAAATCCAATCTCCAAAAATATTATTAATAACCTATAAATCCATCACTTTAAACTGCAAAAGGGTTGTATAAGACTTTGAACTTGTAATCATTCATAAACATGTAAATCGATGATGATATATGTAACTCTTAAGAAAATATCACAAGAAAATCTCATAATATCCAATTTTTTTAAAACCCTACTCTTATACCAACTATGTGGATGCAAAATTAAACATTACATATTCTAGTAATATTAAAATGGAATTTACATTATTAAAATCTTGAGGATTTTTCAGGATTATAGTTTTAGATAAATATAACTAACTCATAAACGTTAAACACATGCATTACATTTGGAATCATATACTCATTAACTATCTATTCCACAAAAAAGAAGTATAAAAAATAGGGTTTTCCTTAATGAAATATAATTACAATTTTCTCCTTGATATCATCTTTGTCCCCACTTTTCCTTAAACCATATGAAAAAATATTAAAACTTGAGAAGAGAACAAATACTCAGTAAGTGACATAAAAGTAAAGAAACCATTAGTCTAGTGAAAATTCAGAAAAAAAATTTCTTTGAAACATACATTTTTGTCTGAAAAAAGGAATCATAATATCCAAAAGATCATCATCTTATCTTTTTAAAGTCAACTTATTTTCCTGAAAGTAGAAAATAGGGAATATAAGAGTAATTTATAAAACTTTGAACACCATTTTACATATCACTCTTACATATTGTGTAACAAATATTTTTAGCATAAAACTCCAAATTATCTAATGCATTGGATGTTATAACATAACCCCCCAGCCATGGTTTATCACATAACCATCTGTCATTGGATAATAATGTTTCTAGACATCCTTTCATTATCACAGAACCACTATTCATTGGTTTATAATGTAAATACACATCATTATATAAAATTTACATGAATCTTAACATAACATAAATCAATATATCATTCAATAGTGTATAAAAAATTATTTATGTCACCATTTTTTACGTCGGTTATATATAACTGACGTGATAATCTATGAAACGTGGTTTTTTACATCGGTTATAAAATAACTGACGTAAAAAATGCGATGAGTAAATTTTTAATGTCATTTATTTTAATAAATGATGTTACAAATCACACGTGTTTGTTTTTGACGTTGGTTATAAATTAACCGATGTAAAAAAACAAAGCATGGTGTTTCTTACATCGGTTATTTGATAATCGATGTAAAAAACATGGCTTTTGAGGCCTTTTTGACTTCGATTATTTGATAACTGATATAAGAAAACAAACTGTAGAGTTTTTTTATGTCAGTTATACAATAACTAACATAAAACACTGTGATTTATGATGAATTTTTTACGTCGGTTATTTTATAATTGACGTAAAAAAACCAACACGTGGATTTTTTTACGTCGGTTATAAAATAACCGACATAAAAAAAGTCGTATCTGATAAATTTATAATGTCGGTTATTAATATAACCAACGTTATAAATGTAAAAAAAAATAGTTTATAACTTTGGTTATTAAATAACTGACATTATAAAACATTTAAAAAATTAACAAGCCCCGTGGATTGTCATTTATGATTTTCCGATCAACAGTCCGGCAGCTCATCTCTCTCACGTAGTAAACCCTAATCGGCTCATCGATCTCACTGCGTTAAACTCACATTGCCTTCATCATTTATCATCTTTACTCTCCTCAGATCTATCATCTCAACTCGCAACACTCAAGCAAGCCTTCCACGAATTTATTTCGTTCGTTTTTTCCCAGATAGTCTATGTTTATGTTTTGCAATTTTTGTGTTTAAAATAGGTAAGATTCTTCGATTTCGAACCCTATTACCTCTTTTTTCCATCATCATCTTATTTATCATCCCCAGATATATTAGATCAAATCACAATATTCATGTAAGCCTCAACTACTTCTATTTAGTTTGTTTTTGTTTCGCGAATGCCCGACATTGATGGTAATTTTTGTTGTCATTGACAACTAATGATCTCATTCACCTATATTTCTATATAGAATGGTTATTGATTAAATGTACAAATTTGGAAATGATATTTCATGTGTTGTTGATGTTTCTGTTTATCCTCTTTTATATGAGAATCTATTAGACATATAATATAATGGTTGTTGACCTCTATGGCCCATCGATGCATCGCTATGTCTCATGATTCCAAATAAAAATGGGTTCTGTTGAGGGCTTACCCTAGTATTTTTTGAGGCCTTGGCCAAGGCCTTGACAATATGTTTAATATTTCTAGAATTATCCATTAACTCATTATGATATTAGTTATCAAGAAAACATGTGATCATTTGACTAGTTGAATATCAATGGTTATTTTTAATTATCATATGATCATTTAAGTAGCCATATTTAATAATATTAAATTCCATCTATTTCATGATTAAGTATATATTAAATTCATGTGTTTTTAGTTATTTACCATGCCTAGTTTTTATATGCAAACCATTGTTTGGGGGGTTGTCCGGGGGGTGGGGGCTGTCTAGAGGGTTGGGGGTGTCCAGGGGGGTGTCCAAGGGGTTGGTGGGTGTGGGGGGTTGTCCAAGGGGGTGGAGGCCTTTCCAGAGGGTTTTGGGGGTTGTTTGGGGGGTGGGGGGATGTCCAGAGGGTTGGGGTGTCCAGGGGGTGTCCAAGGGGGTCGGGGTGGGGGTGGTGTCCAGGAGGGGTGGGGGATGCTGTCTGGAGGGGTGGGGTGTTGTCCAGGGGGTGGGGGGCTGTCCAAAGGGTTGGGGGGGTGTCCAACGGGGTGTCCAAGTGGGTAGGGGGTGGGGGTGGTGTCCAGGAGGGGTGGGTGTGCTGTCTAGAGGGGTGGGGGATGTCCAGAGGGTTGGGGGGGTCCAGTGGGTTTCCAAGGGGGTGGGTGGGTGTGGGGGGGCTGTCCAAGGGGCTGGAGGCCTTTCCAGAGGGTTTTGGGGGTTGTCCGGGGGGTGGGGGGCTATCATGAGGGTTGGGGTGTCCAGGGGGTGTCCAAAGGGGGGTGGGTGTGTATGGGGGGCTGTCTAAGGGGGTGGGGGACTGTCCAAAGGGTTTTGGGGGTTGTCCGGGGGGTGGGGGTTGTCCAGAGGGTTGGGGGGTATCCATGGGGTGTCCAAGGGGGTAGGGGGTGGGGGTGGTGTCTAGGAGGGGTGTGGGGGTGCTGTCTAGAGGGTTGGGGGCTGTCCAGGGGGTGGGGGCTGTCCAGAGGGTTGGGGTGTCCGGGGGTGTTCAAGGGGGTGGGTGGGGGTGGGTGGCTGTCCACGGGGGTGGGGGCCTGTCCAGAGTGTTTTGGGAGTTGTCTGGTGGGGTGGGGGCTATCCAGAGGGTTGGGGAGTGTCCAGGGGGGATTGACTACTGCCTCGTGGTTTCTGAGATTATGACATGATGATTGTGCCGTGATGATTGGCTTTACATTGTTATTTTCTCCATCTGAATTTTTATTTTAAATATGATTTGATTCTCAGGTTTACTCCCTTTTCTCCAATTTTTTATCAACCATGTAGGGACCATGGTTTTCTTTGATTCAATGGAATTTAAAATAGTTATATCTAACTATATTTTGTTTTAAAAATAACTTTCAAGCATATTTTTTTTAAATACGCATAGATTTTTTTTATATTTCAAAATTATTTTACATTCAAATTATGATTTTTTTCATATAAACATGTATTTTTCTTATCTTAAAAAGATATATATTTTTGATATTTGTTATAGGTAATAATGGGTTGAAGTTAGATTACGGAACATCGAATGAGAAATGAATATGAGGAAGGTGTTGATGCCTTTTTGGAATTTTCTAAACAAAATGTTCCATGTAGTGACATTTTTTTCTGTCCATGCCTGAAATGTTTGAATATAAAGAAGTTGAAAAGTATAGAGATAAAAGATCATCTGATTTGTCATTGTTTTAATCCAAGTTACAGCCCTTTGATTTGGCATGGTGAAACTGGATGGAATGTCACTGATAATGATGATTCGCAAGATGGTAACTCCGATGGAATTGAAGAAATGATTCACGATATTGTAGCAGAACAAATTGAGATAGAACCGACAGTTGCAAGTATATATGGTGATTCTGAAAAACCATTATATCCTGGTTGTACAGATTTTATGGTTTTTTTAGCGGCGTTAAGATTTATGAAACTGAAGGTGAAATATGGATGGAGTGACAGAAGTTTTACAGAGAAGCTATAATTGATGAAAGACATTCTTCCAAAAGATAACGATCTTCCAGATTCACATTACAAGGACAAAGAAAATATTATTCCTGATGGGATTGGGATACAAGAAAATGCATGCCTGTCTGAATGACTACATTATATATAAGAAGGAATATGAATTTCTGTCAGGGTGTCCTAAATGTGGGACATCACGGTATAAGATGAAAGAAAAATCACAGTCTGATGTAGATATTACAAAGCTCCCTTCAAAGTTATTTTGGTATCTTCCTATAATTCATCGTTTCAAACGTTTATTTGCTAATTCACATGATGCAAAAAAGGTTAAGATGGCATGCTGATGAGCGGGTATGCGATGGAAAAATACATCATTCAGCTGATTATCCACAATGGAAGAAAATCGATGCGCAGTATTTTATATTTGGAAATGAAATTAGAAATCTCAGATTAGGGTTGTTCACATATGGAATGAATCCATACAGAACCCTTAGTAGCACACATAGTTCATGGCATGTTTTATTGTTAATTTACAACCTCTCTCCTGAAGTTTGTATGATGTGCAAATATTTCATGTTGAGTATAATGATCTCTGGTCCAATGCAACCCGGCAATGATATTGATGTTTACTTATCACCGTTAATTGATGATTTGAAACTGTTATGGGATGATGGTATTAGGGTGTATGATTCTTATAAAATGGAATATTTTCAACTGCATGCAGTGCTTCTGTTCACTATAAATTACTTCCCAGCAAATTTAAATTTGTCTGGATATAGTGTTAAAGGGCATAAAGCATGTCCAATTTGCGAACAACAGATGTCGTATTGTCAATTGCATCATGGGAGGAAAACAGTATACATGGGTCCTCGAAAGTTTTTGCCTATGAATCACCCTTATAGAAGACTAAAAAAGGCATTCAATGGATCACAAGAATTTGATATTGCTCCAAAATATTTATCCCCTGATCTGTATTTTGAGAGGGTGAAAAACCTTTATGTGACATTGGGAAAGACACAAAAATCTGGTAATGATAGACATATTTGGAAGAAAAGGTCAATATTTTTTGAGCTACCATATTGGAGGTATCATGAAGTTAAATATAATATTGATTTCATGCACGTGGAGAAGAATATTTGAGATTGTTTGATTGGAACATTGTTAGATATTAAAGAAAAGACAAAAGATAGGTTGAATGCAAGATTAGACTTACTATCAATGGGAATATGTTTGGAGTTATCTCCCACTCCTAAAGGAAGATGAACATTTCTTCCCTCGACTTGTCATACATTATCAAATAGGGAGAAAATTAGCTTTTTTCAGTGTCTTCATGATATCAAAGTGCCTCAAGGTTATTCTTCATATGTAAAAAAAATTGTCTCATTGAAGGACTTGAAGTTGATAGGTATGAAATCACATGATTGTCATGTCAAGATGCAACAAATTCTACCAGTTTCATTGCGTGGAATATTGCCCATTTGTATCAAAAAGACTATAATGCAGTTGTGTTATTTTTTCAATTCAATTTGTAATAAGGCGATTGATGTGAATGCTTTGAAAATTTTGGAAAAGGATGCAATTTTTATACTTTGTCAATTGGAAATGTATTTTCCTCCAACTTTTTTTGATATAATGGTGCATTTAATGATTCATCTGGTTCGAGAAATAAATCTTTTTGGACCTGTATATCTTCGTTGGATGTATCCTTTTGAAAGGTATATGAAAATATTAAAGGGGTATGTTAAAAATCCATATTGACCTGAAGCCTCTATTATTGAAAAGTATATTTTTGAGGAGGTAACAGAGTTTTGTACGAGCTACTTGGTTGCGGCGCAACACATAGGTTTGCCTCCATCTCGCCATGAATGAGTTAATAATAAGGGAAAGGGGATTCGTGGCTTGAAAGTCAAATTATTGTCAGCTGAACAGATGAAGAAGTTAGAATCATACATCTTGAATAACATAGCTGATGCTCAACCATATATCACATTTCATATTAATGAGTTGAAACAATGTCATCCAAAGAAGAAAGAAATGTGGATTTTGAATGAGCGCAACAAAAAAAAAATTTGTCATGGATTAAAAATACTTTGCTTGGTAGATCAGATGTATCATAGTCGTTAAAATGGATAGTGGTTAGTCCATGTTTAAATGTGATAACATGGTCCGGTTATGACATTAATGTCTATACATTTCATACGAAAGCTCAGGAAAACAGATGTGAAGTTTAGAATAGTGGTGTATTGGTGTTTGCAGAAGCAATGCATTTTTCGAGTGCTAAGGAAAAAAACCCAATTTCTGCATCAAGTGCATATTATGGAGTGATTGAAGACATATGGGAGGTTGATTACATTAAAATTGAAGTTCATGTTTCTAAATATAAATGGTTTATCGGTAACAACAGTGTCAGACATGATGAATTTGGAATGACACTTGTTAATCTAAATGGATTGGAAGACAAAACTGATTCTTTTATAATGGAAACACATGCAAAATAAATTTTCTATATAGTAGATCAATCAGATATGCAGTGGGATGTTGTTTTACAAGGGAAAAAACAATATGTTGATGAGGATGAACTTGATGAAGATGCTGATTTATATGAGATCCCTACTTCCATGGAAAGATTAAAAGATCATAATGATGAGCATGTTGAAGACATGGTTTGTGCTATAAGGAATGATAACGATGAAGGAATTTGGGAAAACAATCCATTTTTGCATTCCTAAAATTACAGTTAACATATGTTTATTTCTTTTTTAAATTTATTTTTTTCATAAATGTTAGATATTGTATGTTTTTTATTTATTAAAACATGTTTTAAAACAAAATAAGTATAAGTTTTTGTTTGTTTTATGTTTGTTTAGTTTACTTTACCATGTTTACCGTTACATGAATTATATATCTATTATTTTTGTTCAGTGACAATTACTTTACCATGTTTACCAGGTTTACCTTGTTTACCATCTTGACTATCTTTACCATCTTTACCATTGTTTAACATGCTTACCATATTACCAATGTTTACTATTACGTAATTTAGTACACTTTTCTATTTTCTGATTACAGTAGTATTAAAATATTTGAATTTTTATATTTGTGAACTAACATTTGTTTTTTTGATTTGAAGGATAATGAAAGATCATTCAGTTAATCAACCACATGATTCTAGAGATGATAATATTGGTCATACCTCTGGGGAGGAACATTCACATGCTCCTATTACGATAAAGAGTTCAAAGGTTGGTAACCGTGGGTGCACACATTTACCAAAATTATCACTTTCCCATATGCAGGATCAGAGGATAGTCATTGAGTTTGATGATGATGATATTCCTAGATTTCCAAATGCAAAATATTTTAAGAGTTTTGTAGCAACTCAGGCTAAGAGCAAAGTAAGCATTCTGTATGATGACTGGAGAAGTGTGGATAAAGTGATAATCTCTCAATTATGGGAGACGATTTTGGTAAGATCTTTTTCTATTGTTTGACTATTATTTAAATGTTTCTAGAATATATAATATGTTTAACCTCTTCTTTATCAGATGACATTTGATATTCCTGACACTGGAGGAGTCAGGAATAAATGATTATCGTTGGCTGCCAGGAGATGGAGGGATTTTAAGTCAACCCTCTTCTCTGATTTCATTTATGGTCATAGTAGTCATGACAATCCATGTCGTATATATCCTTTTATAGATGAAGACACATGGAGATAGTTTTTTGAAAGTAGAAGAAAAGATTAATTTTTGGTAAGGGGAATGTAAACTTTTATAAGCATTCTTATATAAATGATCTTATTAATGTTTTGTTAATGATTTATTATTCTTAATTTACAGCAAATAAGGAAATCTCATCAGGAGATCCAATCTAAAAATGTATACCCTCATAGTTTATCTCAGGGTGGGTATGCATTTTTGGAAGAACAAATGATGGCGGAAAAATTTCAACTACTAAGAGCTGAGTCTTTAAGCTTGGGAGAGGTGGCCCCTCCATCCCCTCCATCTAGACGTGAAAAATGGAAGAGATCTCGGAAGGGAAAAAAGGGCAATATCTTTTGGAAGAATCGAGAATCGTAGCTGAGAGGATTGTAAGATATATATTTTATTTATTTAAGTTAACTATTTTCTTCATTTAATTTCAATCATTACAGAAATGCCCAATTAATTAATACAGGACTCTCTTGATGAGTAGAGTTCACAGGGGACATTTATAGCTATGGGGATGGAAGATATTTTATCTGTATCATTGGGAAGGCCCGAACATCCTGGTCATGTAAGAGGATATCTGGTAGGTGTATCGGTAAGAAAAGTGATTCCACTTTATTTAACTTCTAACGTTGAGGGTGTTTATAAAAAATAGAATCCATGGAGGCTGAAGTTCATAATATTAATGAGACGATGGAGGAAAAGATTAGAGCGTCGGTGCAGTCTACGATTGCAGACATGCAAAGACAGTTTTAGAATGCAGCTCCCACTCCTCCACCTCCCCCTATAGACCCCATTATTTATCCTCCACCTCCGCAAGTAACTCTCACTCCCCCACCTCAGCCTGTGGACCCCATTTTTTATCCTACTTCTCCGCTGCAGCTTTCTACTTATTGTGAGTTGTATGTTGATGATTCTCAACATCATATAGTAGCATATGGGTTGTTATATTGTATAGGAGATACAGTTCATCATCAACAATTAGAGGTAGAGAATCAGAGGGTCGCTGTACAGGATATTATAGATAGATCAGCTCGGGTATCATTACCTACAGATGAGGTGGCGAAAGTTGGACATAGTATCGGCCATTTTTTAATTTGGCCATCCAAACTTCTTTGACTCATTACCATAGAGATATTAATGTTGTATATTTTTTTTATTAAAGTTGTTTTATCCTTTGAAAACTAATATATTTTTCAATTTATTTTAATAGGAATACTTCAAAGGTAAATAAATATTGTATAGACAATAACAAAGACAAATGGCTATGACATCAGATTCAGATTCTCGTAGTCTTGACAAATTGTCAAGATATTCAAATTTTTTGGTGGGTTATTATGAGTTTATAATGGAATCTCATTTTTGTGGACATGAAATAAGTGTGGGGATTATGAAAACTGATATCATGGAGCTTGTTACTAGAGATAAGTTGGGCATCAATGTGGTGAAATTTTTTTCCATGTAAGTCTTAACACCTTTTCCCTGCGTTATATTTATTAAAAATGTATACTTATGTTTGTTTTTTATTAGGTATCTTTATAAAATGTGTGAGAGGAATGAGTTGGACGATGTATATGGATTCATGGACCCGCAATTGATTTCCCCTGAAGCAAGTGCATTGGATGAGGAATAGAGAATGCTTTATATTCCTGAAAGACTTGAAAATAATATAGTCACACAATGTTGGATGATGCCTTTTGTGAGAGGTATGAAACACATCACTCTCAAAGAGTTAATTAGCTTTTAACATAAAAACCCAATAACGTTAAATTTCCTTTTATCAGTGATCATTGGATGTTAGGGGTTTTTTTCCAAGGGAGAAATCACTTTATTGGATGAGCTCTATCCATGATGATGTGTGGGAAAGTTTTAAGAATATATTGGAAAAGTAAGTTTCAATTTATCAATAGTTTTATATATTATAATGAATTTTAAATTTACCCCATTCTTATTATTTTCTAACAGGGCATGGGCCTACTTTCGAAAAAACACAAAGAAAATGAGTGCAAAGATAAAATATGTAAATGAGAAGGTAAATATCCATTTATAATTTGTACTTTTTGATTTATTACATAAAAATAATATATTGAATTTACACTCATTCAAACAGAATTTTCATGAACAACAAGGCGTCATCGAATGTGGATATTATATGTTAAGATTTATGAATGAAATAATAACAACTGGGACAGTTGTGAATTTCGACCTCATAAGATTTATTCTTAAACTTTTCCATAATATTTAAATTTGATTTATTCATTATACACGTTAACTATTATCCTTTTCATTTTTAGCTTTTTGATGACCCTCAAACCAATACTGCTGAAGACATTAAACACATACAAGTGGAGTGGTCAAATTATTTTACAAGTTTTATTGAATTTTAGTTGTTTGTAATGTAAAATGTAATTTTGAATATTTTCATTGTAATTGTGTATTTGGTAGTCGTTTATGTTGGATTTAGTTTTTTTTAATTTGACAGTGTATGTTTTGAATGTTATATATGTGAATGTTTAATTTTTCTCTACTTCTTGTTTTGGTCTAATTATGATGGGTTTTCTGGTATGGATTCTGGTCTGGGGGGAGGGGTTCCAAGGGTGTGGGGGGTGTTCAGTGGGGTTGGGGGTGTCTAGGGGTCTGGGAGGGCTGTCTGGTGGGGTGGGGGAAGTCCAGGGGGGTAGGAGGGTTGTCCAGGTGTGTGGGAGGGCTGTCCAGGGGTGTGGAAGTGTTGTCCAGGGGGTGGGGGTATACATGAGGGTGGGGGGTCGTCCAGGGGTGTTTGGGGTTGTCCAGGGGGTCGGGGGGAAGTCCAGGGGTGTGGTGGAATCTCCAATGGGGTGGGGGAGGGTTGTCCAGGGTGTGGGGGTATACATGAGGGTGGGGGGTTGTCCCGGGGTGTTTGGAGCTGTCCAGGGGGTCAGGGGCAGTCCAAGGGTGTGGCGGGGGCTGTCAAGTGGGGTGAGGGGTGAGGGTGTTGTTCAGGAGGGTGGGGGTTGTCTAGGGGTGTTTTGGGCTGTACAGGGGGTCGGGGCAGTCTAGGGGTGTGGTGGTGGCTCCAATGTGTTGGGGGCTGTCAAGTGGGGTGAGGGGGTGATGGGGTGCTGTTCAGGAGGGTGGGT
This sequence comes from Viscum album, assembly GCA_963277665.1. Classification (NCBI taxonomy): domain Eukaryota; kingdom Viridiplantae; phylum Streptophyta; class Magnoliopsida; order Santalales; family Viscaceae; genus Viscum; species Viscum album. The sequence continues at coordinate 855,861,287 of OY728158.1, read as the reverse complement.
GTTATTGAGGGGTGTTTAGGGCTGTCTAGGGGGTCAGGGCAATCCAGGGGTGTGGTGGGGGCTCTAATGGGGTGGGGGAGGGATGTCCATGCTATGGGGGGAATACATGAGGGTGGGGGGTTGTCCCGGGGTGTTTGGAGCTGTTCAGGGGGTCGGGGGCAGTCCAGGGGTGTGGTGGGGGTGTGGTGGGGGCTGTCAAGTGGGGTGAGGGGGTGGGGGTGTTGTTCAGGAGGGTGGGGGTTGTCGAGGGTTGTTTGGGGCTGTCTAGGGGGTCTGGGGGAAGTCCAGGGGTGTGGTGGGGGCTTAAATGGGGTGGGGGATATCAAGTGGGGTGATGGGGTGAGGGGGTGTTGTTCAGGAGGGTGGGGGGTTGTCGAGGGGTGTTTGGGGCTGTCCAGGGGGTCGGGGCAGTCCAGGGGTGTGGTGGAGGCTCTAATGGGGTGGGAGAGGGCTGTCCAGGGGGTATACATGAGGGTGGGGGCTGTCAAGTGGGGTAAGTTTTATATGTTATCAATGTAAATGCTTAAATTTGATTTAGTTCTTGTTTTGATCTCCTTCTGTTTTTGTGGTACGAATTCTTGATTTGGTTTCTGGTTTTTTCTGGGGGAGAGAAGAGGACTGCATTCGATTTAAAAAAAAATTTGTCTTCCACGTCAGTTATTTTATAACCAACGTGATGAAGAAATCGGGAAGGGTTTATCACGTCGGTTTTTTTTAATAAATGATGTGATAAACACCTATGGAATGGTTTATCACGTCGGTTATTTAATAATCGATGTGATAAAAGACCTGGGAAATGTTTTATCACGTCGGTTATTTATTAACTGACATGATAAACCCCCCCCCCCTCCTCCCCCCCCCCGGGCTGGTTTAGCACATCAGTTATTAAATAACCAACGTGATAAACCATCTCCCAGGAGTTTATCATGTCTGTTATTTAATAACCGATGTGATAAAATCCCCTGCACGTGTTTATAACATCAGTTATTATATAACCGATGTGACAACCCCCCCGGTTTATCATGGTGGTTATATAATAACTAACGTTATAACCCCCCCCCCCCCCCCGGTTTTTTCACGTTGGTTATTAATTAATCGACGTGATAAACACCGCGATGTTATGTTTGTCACATCGGTTTTTAAATAACCGACGTAAAAAACGTTATTTATAACATCGTCCGTATTAACTTCGACTAAAAACCGACATAAAAAATGAAAAATAACCGACGTAAATAACGTTTCCTGCACTAGTGATTCACTATAAATAAATATTTCAATAAAATAAACATTTTATTTGAATGTAACCAAATATAGTTGTAAAGTAAGAATTAAAATATTATGAGGACACTGAAGTTAAAATTTATTTCAATCCATATATGTAAAAAAACATTTCTTTTTTATTTTTTAAAAAAGAAACATTAGAAGAAGTTTTTTAAATGAAATTCCCTTAAAATTATCGCATCATTGAAGTGAGGATTAATAAAATGAATAAAATTATGAGTATTCACTATATATCCACATAAAACAAGTGGAAATATATCATAATAAAATCTGTATAAATTTCACACATAATCTTACCATTAAATTATCAATGAAGTTGACCATAAACCCAAGGAATGGAAATGAGGTAAAGAATTCCCTTATATAAATCCTTAAAAAACAATTTTTTAAAACATATGAAACAAATTTGAGAACTACCTATATAAATACTTCCTGAGCATAATTAATTATATAATAAAAATCTTTTTAATAAATTGTACATTAAATATAAATTTTTAGAAAATAAACTTTTAAAACATTTTAAATATGGGTTTTTAGTTAAACAGTCCCATATCTTGTGTCCAAAGGTTCCTTACTTTCTCTTAATGTCCCAAAAAAATAAAATTATATTCATTAAGTAAATAATTAAGAACATTTTCCACATATTTTTATTTTATATAATTTTATTACATTTATTTATGGCAATTTTGATAAAGTATAAAGATCAATTTTGTCGTCCCAGGATCATTCATTTGAGTATAATTATAGTTGTTCATGTAAAATGGAAATATAACTACAAAATTGGAATGGAATTCAATTAATTAAATTATATAAGTATAAATTCTCCTATATAACCTTTTTCTTTCTCGTACGTGGATGTTTCATTTGATAAAAATTTTAATGATAAATGGTTAGTTTATTTTGGCGGTTTTTCGACCATCATGAACTAGTTTCTTTTTATTTAATATTATGTATATATCTTAGTTACATAACATAAAATAAGTCATAATATACCAATTAAAATATTATTTAACGATAATAATATATTTTTTGGAAATAATTTATAGAATTAATGGAAAATGAAAACTCATTACCCACGGTGACGGTTATCCAGCATAATTTGGAAAATTGTTTCATATATTTTAATAATTAAATATAATAATATAGATGGATATAAGATTTTAAATTATAAATATAAAATTATTTTACATATATAACACTAGATTTATTATTCCTTGATGGAATAATGAGGATATAAGATGGTAGAAGAAGAAAATAAATTATTAGAGGTTGTTTGAGAAATTTACCTCTTGAATATCACCTCATTGAAGGGTACCTTAATGAACAAGCTATTGGATTATTGGGCTAGACTGATATCACATAGACTTAGAAAGAGTTTAAATAAGAGTATTTTAATGACATTTTATGATCTTTAAGCCTTGTGAGGAGAATTAGGTGGTGAGGAGTGTTATTTATACTAGTGGAGGGGTGGTTTTAAGTGATTAAATAATTCATATTTCATATTAACAAACAACCACATTTAGGTGGAATTAATTACAAAAAATTGTAATGATAATTAATTTTTAATGGGTTTTTATGTTCTAGAAAAAATCAACCACCCAATTAAAGTTTTGGTTTTATATATTTTAAGCATTTACCTTTTAACTTTAACTTCTTTCATTATTTTTAATATAATGTGGTAAATTTTCTTTTACCACTGTAAATTTTTATGCCTGAAAATGAAAATTACCTTACTACCAGACATATGCATTCTAATTTTAAATATATAATCCATTTTAAAAATTCAATCCAAAAAATTAGAAAATTTAATTTAAAACAAAAATCCATAGATGCAGCAAAATAGAGGGTTTTCAAAATTTGTACTTGTTAAGAAAAACATGATTTTATAATAAATTTATTACAAATAATTATCATTATATAAAAGTTAAATTATATTTAATGAAATAATATATATATATATATATATTTAATTTAAAAAATTGTCCATTATAGATTAATTTAAATAAATATAAAGAAGAAATATTATATACTTTAAAATAGTTTTTAGAAAAAAAAATATTTTTTTTAATCCCAAAAAACCTATTATAAAATAAAATAAAAAGTTTATTCAAAATAAAATTAATAAAAATAACTCTTACAACATGGTATAATTAATTTAATAAAATAAAAATTCATAACACATAAATAATTTTTCAAAATATGTTTTTAAGTATAAAAATGAATTTATTCTTGTTATTTTATAGGTAATAATCATTAGATAAAGGTAATTTTTATAAATATAATATAATTAAGCTTCAGTAAAATAAATCATTATAATTTAAAAATAATATTTTAAATATATGAAAACTATTTGAAAAATATCACTTTTTAGCATTAAATATTTTTATTCCAAGTTCAATTAAATTTATTATTTATTAATTTAATTTAATTAATTAATTTATATAAAGGAATTTTTTTAATATAATGATTTCATTTTTATGTGTACATTATAAAATTCCAATTGTTTAAAAATACACATGATAATGAAAACATAAATACAGGTCGTTACATTGTTAATTACATATTTAAATCATCCTAAATTCTAATTAAAAACACCATAAAGACCTATGAAAAAATGTAAAGGTGGGATAATAAAAGTGTCAACTGTAGGTGGTGATTAATCAGGAATATCTCTCATTATGATTTCAAAGATCATCACCTTCTCCTTTAGTTGATTTCACTCAATTAATACGTGTTGAAGTATATATTGTGTATAGTCTAGGGAAACCCCCAGTGTTTCCACCTCTATTCCATGATCAAAAAATGATCCCCAAAAGGAATAAGTCAACAAATTTTTCTATGTAACACCCCTCGATTTCATAGTACATTATCTCATTAAAGTAATTCAATAGCTTGCACTACACGCAACACCGAGTTCGAGCACACCAAAACTTTCTAAATTAACCGTTCTAAAAGTGGTTATGAATAGTATTAACCACATTTTGAATCTTATATACTATATAAAATTTTAACATATATATTTTGTGTTTCTTCGACATAATATATGAGAAAATTCATTTTTTCAGATAAAATTAGTATATTTCAAAAAATGAAATTTTACCACTTTTTAATGGTGAACCCTTTTTAAACCAAATATTTGACACTTTTATATATTCAATTTCATGAAATTAAATTTATATTTATATTCGGGACATAAAAATTCATTTTGGATAAATTTTTGGTACTTTTCTGATAACGTTCATATTTTGATGAATAGTAAACAATACCATGTTCTAATTGAAAACAACATTTTTAATCAAAATGATTTATAGTAATAAATTATCCATTTGAATCATTTGGTAGTATAATTACATTATATTTTTATCATTTGATACAATGTAGGTCATTATATGTAATTTCACATTTAAATTTGACATAAACACATGACAATCTTCTGATAGTTTTTAATTTTTAAAAACCCATTTTTCGGTTTTGACAATGGGAATTAATTTTAAATTAATAAATGAAACATTTATGTTTTGAATTAGTTAAAATATAATTCATTTTTGAGTTAATAATATCAAAATTTTCTTAGGGTGAATTTTTGGTATTTTTCTGAAAACATTCAATTTTGGATGAATAGTGAAAAACACTACGTTATTATTTAAAACTGACTATTATTTAAATAATTATTTATTTTATTTAAACTTATTTTAAGTGAAAATAGATAAAAAATTCCAATATAAATTCAATGCAATTCATTGGAGTCATTTTATAATATATTTAGATATATAAAATTTTATCGAACTTTTTACCGTCTTTTACCCACCTCCAAAGAGCACTTAAAAATTTGCCTAAAACATAATTTTACCGCTTCTGTGAGTTGAATTTAAAAAATACAAGAGACAAAGTTAATATCATTAAATAAAATGTGGTTTAATTAGATGAAAATAATTTTTTGTGAATAGTAACTTTTGACTTTTATTTACCACGGTTAAAAGAAAATAGGGCAATTAAGGGTAAAAATGAAATCATAATTACCCTAACATATGTCCTAATTATATTGGAGAAGTAAAATTCCACCAAAAAACATTAGGAATAAAATTTTACCCCCCTTGGTACACTTGAAAAAGATTAGGAGATTTATTATTATTTTATTTAAAGAAGAGTTAAAATAGTTAAATTCAAAGTTTAATAATAAAACCATTTTTAATATAGGGTTATACATAAGATAAATTCGACTATAAATATTAATTATAAAGCTAAAACAATTTTCTAGATAATTATATTTTATTTATAATTTTTAGAAATTAAATAATTTAATTTAGTTATGACACAATGATGATGACATAATTACCTTATTAATGAAAGATTAAAATAATCAATATTATAAATATCAAAATAAATGTAATTTGAGACTTTTGATGAATTACACTAATTTTATAGGTTAATATTACAAGTTATGATTGATTAAATAAATGGTTTTCAAATTAATCACGCTGTTATGGTTTTCAGAAAAACCAAATACTAAATAGTGTCAAAATTGACAAAATTGAGTTCTTAAAACAAATATTATATTATTAATTGATATAATATTCCTAAAAATCTAAGGTTCATTCAAAGAACTTAGATAAGGTAATATATATTAATAATGAACCACATGTGGTTCTCTTGTCTTGTTATAGTAATATTATTAACCTTATAATATAAAAATACAAAGAGACATGGTAAATGTCAAACTATTTAACTAAGAGTTAAATCTAAAAGGTAATGTTAATACGATGACCTAAACCTATCTAAAACCTATTGGTTGAGAGGTTTTTGACCCATCCCCACCTTATCCTCTAAATAATTAATTTTTGATCCATTAGAAACAGAAAATTATTTTATTATAAAATAATATGTTAATCTTTTCCTAAAGTGACCCGCACCTCTCTTATAAAAGGGAACTTCCCCTTCTCTAAATTTCACACCTCAAAAGCCTTTTGGAATAGAAAACCCCTACCCACATATCCTCAAAAATTTCCTACCTTCATCTTATAGGCCTTCATTAAGTCATAAATCCATCCTAAAGAACCATTTTGATCAAATCCAAAGGGATAACCCAAAGAAGAGGTAAATATTTCATCACCTCTTTCAAGTTCTTTTCTTCTTCCACTTCCTATTTGTTTGTTGTTTCCATTATAAGGTAATAACTCCAGTATATTATATATACTGTGATGTTATTATCAAAATGTTATAACCATTTTCATTACTCTATCCATCCTATAAATGACAAAGTGATCATACGTGCGTACGTCCAGATTACCGTATCCACGCTGTGGTGTAGTTTGTTATTCAAACACTTCATTATTTGTATTTGAATAATAAAGAGTATAACTGATGTAAATAATAAAAATATCATGTTAATGATACTTTATATATGATATACCATCCAATTACATATGATTTCACCATCAATATAATGATATTGTCGCTCGTGCGTACGTACGGATTACCGTCTCCAGGACGCGATGAGATTCATTTCCATGTTCACCATTCAACGATGATTATAAATATATATATCATTAATAATTATGTAATATATGACATAATAATGCTAATGGATATATATATATATATTTATGTACTTACATATATCTTATTCACTTAGTTCCGTTCAATATGATATGAAAATGGAAACAGCGTTTATGCGTACGTACGACCTACCGTCTCAATAAATGGTGTTTTCCATTTAATATATTTGTCTATAATAAATATTTATATTCTAAATATATATGATATATAAATCATTATTTATATTCTGGATGTATTTAAATCATTATCTAGGTGATACAATCAATAGTAACAACTTAAAACACGTACGATAAAGAAAGCGATTATTACCTGAAATGTTAATTTAACATGGAAATTATTATTAAATGGGTACTATAAAGTCATAAATGAATAATTTATGATATCATAAATATTAATATGGTTCTAGTATAATTTAATAACATTCTATGGTCTTTATACAGAAGGTTAAACATACCCTCGACTAAAGGAAAGTACAAGGTAAGGGTTAATTTCACAATCTCTTTATTATCTGAGGTTGTTTTTACATAAGTCTCTACTAGGAAATATTTATTATCCATGTCCATGTTTCATAAAAGAGTTTTAAAATGGATTATTTTAAGGGACTTTTTTACTAAAACATAATTTTAAATGTTTTAAATATTTATTATCCTAAATATTTTCATTATTGTCCATGTTTTCAAAGTGGTTTATAAGGATTTATTTATATGGACATGAGTGTTTTAAAAATTGTAATTCCTTTCAAAAGTTTCAAAGTGGAATGGGACACTTTGTTTCAAAAATTTCTATAAATGTATTCCTTTCTAAATTTTGTGTCTTTTAAATTTTTTCTTAAAAAAGGATATTTCTTTCAAAGGGTTTTATAAATCATTTTCATCTATGTCAACATCATTTGATGGATTTTTAAACTTTTTTGAAGTTGATTTATTATGATAAAAATATTCCATATTTTATTGAAGGTTTTGTTATATGTTTGAATATAGATGTTTTATTTTTATACCATTCATGGTTTATGGATAAAGTATTGACATTTCATATGCTAGTTTTAATACGAATGTTTATGTTATGTTTAAAGATTTTCGTATGAGGAATGCATTGAACTTAGTAAGTGATGGGTGGAGCCCGCTATAGCTCTTAGATTTATTGGTAGGTCTCATGAGACAAAATAGTGACTTCGTACAAGGCCTTGAAAAAATATTATTTGTATTCTTGGAACAAGGTCTTGACTATGTGGTTATGAAGTCTGGCAGTATACATTTCATCATTATAAAAGTGGCTATTAATATTGTATGTGGTTATTCCACTAGTAGAATATGCATGTGAATATGTAAATTTAATTATTTGATTTTATATTTTCCATATTATTCTTAAGTTTATGTTTAAAAGGTTTTTGTTTTAGTCTTATACATTGCCTTAAATGTTTATACTTATTTATGAAAGTTTTCTCTATATTGTTATCCTTATTGAGCATCTGAGCTCACCCCTTTCTATGTTCTATTTTCCTAGGATTCCAAAAAGTATATTATTATTGATATGAAGGGTTAATATAGAGGATTAATAGACTTATAAAATGATCCCTGATGTTGTGTTTTATTTTAAAATGTGCAATGTAATGTTCATGTAGTAATCTATTTTCCAAGACTGCTAAATTGATCAGTCTTTCGAGACTTGATTCATTATAATCATAAAAATTTATTAAAATAATGCACCAACTCTGGGTAAATGGGGTTAGGACGTTACAGTTGGTATCAATGGAAGTTTATCTACAACCTTAGAAATCAATTTAGGTAAAATTTTATTATAGAACATTACCATATGATAGACTTTGAGGATTAGTATAGAAGAAGTCTCTAAAAATTTTGTAATGTAGAGATTTTGTTTATTTTCCTAGCAATACATCCCTGTCTAGATACAAGTAGGTTGAGGCGGCTCTGCCATAGATGTACATAGGAGTGAAAACTCCAACAAGGTGTTTCGGGACTCACTCGGGTTATCCTGCTACACAACAATGGGCCTTACTGCACTCTTGGTTACGACACTCTCGGGGGATATTCTTAGAATAATTAAAATTTTCATTACAAGCCATTATAAAGGATTTAAGAGTAAAAACTTCCTTAAAAAACATTTTATGATTATATATTATATGCATAATCATTTAAATTTACTTTAGGTATTTTACAAATTTGGAATTATGCATTGTGATTCATAAATTAACTAATTGTACGCCATTGTTTAGAAATGGCACCCAGTTGATGGAATGAAAACCCCAGCAATACGCATGATCCAAAAAGTAAGAAGGATCATATCTTTCAAGGTATTAAGCCAATATTTAGAATGGAAATAGTATCCCACGTATTATCATCATATGAAAAAAATAATATCATGTGTTCATAAGATAAGTAATGAAATTTTTTGAGTCTTATGACTTTGAAGGCAATCCAGAGAAGAAAAAGATGGTAGAGAGAAAGATGGATAAGGGGAATAAGTGAAAGAAGTATTTTCCCTTATGTGATAACTGTGGAAAGAATCACCTTGGTAAATACATGAATGGAATGTAAGTTTGTTATAATTTTAGGGAAAAAGGACACTGAGTATGTGATTTCAAGGGTAAGAAAAGGGTTTCAAATGTACAATGCTTCATCTGCAAGGAGTTGGGACACTACGCAAATAAATGTCCAAATCATCAGAGTATACCACAAATGATGGTGTTGGATAATAATCAAGTTATGATATTACCACAGATGAAGAGTAATGACTAGTGTTCTTATGTAGATATTAAAGAATTATGTTGTTTGAGTATTGTATCAAAGATGTATTGGTTATAATAATTATGGATTATATAAGCATTGTACTAAAATATTATTTCATTGAGGATTTGAGATTGTGTAGTACCAAAAAAAGTGACTCAATAGAAAATTAAACATTTTTGGAAAATACTTGGTTGAAGGAAAGATAAAACTTTTATATGGTTTGGATATAGAGGTATTGATTTTAGAATAAGAGATGATTGATTTAGATAAATTATATTGGATATTATTGACATCATTGGAACTGATTAATGGTATGTTTATCCCATCATTGTTGGAGTTTACAAAATTTTTGGCTATAAGGAGTATATATAGTATTTTATAAGGAATAATGGATTATGAATGTAATCAATACGGTAATATGATAATTCAGGGTGTTACTGTGTTTTAAATAAATACATGATGAAGGTATTCACATGTTATTATGTGGAAAAAAGGATCTTCGTTGTGTTTACCTTCCTTAGAAATTTTGGATTGTGAGTTTGGACAGAAGTATTTTGGATAAGTATAAATGTTGGAATCAATTTAGTTTGACATTTAATACTATTGTTAAGGTTAAATAATTTCTTTAGAGTATTTTTGGATTGTTATAAAAAGAACAACCTGGAGGTCGGGCGACAACCCATCGCGTCTGGCAAGGCCACAAAACTAGAACCCACAACCGAAGGGTGACAAGGGTGCATCACCTATCATGAGCCTACGCAATGTCTTAGCTTGTATAATTTAGTTTTTTTAAATAGTCTCACAAATAAATTATAAATTCATTATTTCTGGAACCCTATACGATTAGGATAAATATAATACTTTTGAATTATATTATCTTTTGGAGTGAATGATGATTTTGTGGTAGGAATTAGTTGAAGGCTGAATTCTACTTGTCAAGTATATTTTTTCCTCTTATTCTATGAATAAATTAATTATTAAACTTTTGGGATTGGAAATTAAAACCAAAAATGTGTTATTTGAACACCTTATGTATTGTTGAACCGATGATATCTTACATTAACTTAGATTGATGGATTTGAGGCCCTCAATTTTACACTTGATTGTGATTGTTGACCTCAATCGCTCCCTATAAATATTTATGTTTTTAATCCAATTATGTGTCTCTAATTTCCACCAATGTACTCCAAATCTAGATCATAATTTGGTGGTGACTTTTTCATTTCCCTTTCCCTCTTATTAAGAGTAAATTTTATTAAACCAATTTTCAATGTGGGTTTTCCACAAAGGTATTTTTCTATTTTTAACCATTTATTTTCGAAGAACAATTTCAAATTGTGAGGACAAAATTTATTGAAGGAGGGGAGAATGTAACACCCCACAATTTCAGAGTAAATTATCTCATTAAAGTAATTCAATAGCCTGTGCTACACGCAACACCGAGTTCGAGCGCACAACAACTTACTCAACTAACCGTTTAAAAAGCAGTAATGAATATTATTAACTATATTTTTAATCTTATATACTGAATATAATTTTAAAATACTTGTTATCTATTTCATATACATAATATAGGAACAAATTAATTTCTTTTGGATAATATAATTATTTTTCAAAAAATGCAATTTTACCGCTTTTTAATGGAGACCCCTTTTTAAAACCAATATTTGAAACTTTTATATATTCAATTTAATGAAATTAAATTCATATTTATAGGTGGGACATAAAAATTTAGTTTGTATTGATTTTTGGTACTTTTCTGATAACTTTCATATTTTGATAAATAGTGAAAAATACTATGTTTTAATTGAAAATATGTTTTTTAATCGATATAATTTATAGTGATAAATTATCCATTTAAATTGTTTGGAAGTATAATTATATTATATTTTTATCATTTAATACAATGTAGGTCATTATAAGTAATTTTACATTAAAATTTGACATAAACACATGTCACTTTTTTGATAGTCTTTACTTTTTAAAAACATGTTTTTTGGTTATGACAATGGGAATTAATTTTAAATTAAAAAATGAAACTTATATGTTTTAAATTTGGTAAAATATACCTCATTTTGAATTCATAATATCAACATTATCTTAGGGTAAATTTTTGGTATTTTTCAGAAAACATTCAATTTTTTATGAATAATGAAAAACATTGCGTTATTATTTAAAACCAACTTTTATATAAATAATTATTTATTTTATTTAAATTTATTTTAAGTAAAAATAGATATATAATACCTATATAAGTTCAATGTAATTCATTGGATTCATTTTATAATAAGTTTATATTTATATAATTTTATGAAACTTTTTACCGTCTTTTACCCACCTCTAAAAAGGATTTGCAAATTTGCATAAAACTTAATTTTACCACTTTTGTGAGTTGAATATCAAAAATTCGAGAGACACAATTATTATCAAAAGGTAAAATTTGGTTCAATAAGGTGAAAATAATTTTTGATGAATAGTAAATTTTGACTTTTATTTACCACGGTTAAAAGTAAATAGGGTAATTAAGGGTAAAAATGATATCATAATTACCCTAACACATGTCCTAATTCTAATGGATAAGTATAATTCCACCAAAAACTATCTTAGGAATAAAATATGACCCCCTTAAGTCACTTGGATAAGATTAAGACATTTATTATTATTTTATTTAAAGAAGAGTTAAAAGAGTTAAATTCAATGTTTAATAACTAAACCATTTTTAATAAAGAGTTATACATAAGATAAATTAGACTATAAATATTCATTTTAAAGCTAAAAAAATTTCATACATAATGGTATTTTATTTAAAAAATAGAAACTAAATAATTTAAGTTATTTATGACACAATGATGATGCAGTAATAACCTTATTAATGAAAGATTAAAATAATTGATATTATAAATATCCAAATAAATGTAATTTGAGACTTTTGATGAATTACACTAATTTTCTTGGTTAATTGGACTTTTTAGGGTTGATTAAATAATTTTTTGAAGTAATCATGTTGTTATAATTTTCACAAAAACCAAATACCAAATAGTGTCATAATTGACATAATTGTGTTTTTAAAACAAATATTATATTATTAATTGATATAATATTTCTAAAAATATACGACTCAGCCAAAGGAAATATATAAGGTTATATATATTAATAATTAACCACATGAGGTTCTCTTGTCTTGTTATAGTAATATTATTAACCATATAATATAAAAATACAAAGAGACATCATAAATGTCAAACTATTTAACTAATCGTTAAATATAATAGAAAAGGTTAATATAATGACCTAAACCTATCTAAAATTTATTTTTTGAGAGGTTTTAGACCCATCCCCACCTTAGCTTATAAATAATTAATTTTTTATCCATTAGAAACCGAAAATGATTTTATTATAAAATAATATTTCAAGCTTTTCCTAAATTGACCCTCACCTCTCTTATAAAAGGGCACATCCCCTTCTCTTAATTTCACACCTCCAAAGCCTTTTGGCTCGACCCACTCTACCCAAATATCCTCCAAACTTTTCTCCATTAATCCTAGAGGCCTTAATCTGGTCATAAAGACAAGTGAAGGATCTCTTTTGATCAAATCCAAAGGAAGAACCTGAAAAAGAGGTGAATATTTCATTACCTCTTTCAAGTTCTTTTCTTCTTCCACTTCCTCTTTATTTATTGTTTTCATTATAAGATAATAACTAAATTATATTATATATAATTTGATGTTATTATAAAAATTGTACAACCATTTTCATTACTCTATCCATCCTATAAATGACAAAGTCACCATACGTGCGTACTTATGGATTACCGTATCCACGTCGTGGTGTAGTTTATTATTCAAAAACTTCATTATTTCGATGAGTATAATAATGAGTATAACTGATGTAAATAATAAATATAACATGTTAATGATTATTTATTTATGATATACCATTCAATTACATATGATTTCACCATCAATATAATGATATTGTTTCTCGTGCGTACGTATGGATTACCGTCTCCATGACGCGATGAGATTCATTTCCACGTTCACCATTCAATGATGAATATAAAAATATATATCAATAATAAGTATGTAATATATGACATAGTAATGATACTGTTTATATATATATACATATATCTTATTCACTTAGTTCCGTTCAATAAGATATTAAAACGGAAACAGCGTTTATGCTTACGTACGACCTATCGTCTCCATAAACGGTGTTTTCCATTTCATATATTTGTCTATTGTACATATTTATATTCTAAATATATATTATTTATAAATCATATTTTATATTCTGTATGTATTTAAATCATGATCTAAGTTATACAATCAACAGTTACAAGTTAAAACACATACGATAAAAAAAGTAATTATTACCCGAAATGTTAATTTAACATGGAAATTATTATTACATGGGTAATATAAAGTCATAAATGAATAATTTTTGATATCATAAATATTAAAATGATTCTGGTATAGCTTAATAACATACTAAGATCTTTATACAAGAGGTTAAACGTACCCTTGACTAAAGTAAAGTACAAGGTAATGGTTAATTTCAAAATCTCTTTATTATCCGAGGTTGTTTTTACATAAGTCTCTACTGGGAAATATTTATTATCCATGTCCATGTTTCATCAAATTGTTTTCAAAGGTATTATTTTAAGGGGATTTTTTTACAAAAACATCATTTTAAATGTTTTAAATATTTATTCTTCTAAATATTTCTCATTAGTTTCCATTTTTTCAAAATGGCTTATAACGATTTATTTATATGGACATGAGTGTTTTAAAAATTGTAATTCCTTTAAAAAGTTTCAAAGTGGTATGAGACCCTTTGATTCAAAAATTTCTCTAAATGTGTTCCTTTATAAATTGTGTGTCTTTTAAATGTTTTCATGAAAAAATGATATTTCTTTCAAAGGGTTTTACAAATCATTTTCATCTATGTCAACATCATTTGATGGATTTTTAAACTTTTTTGAGGATGATTTATTATGATACAAATCTTCCATATTGTATTGAAGGTTTTGTGATATGTTTGACTGTGGATGTGTTATTTTTATACCATTAATGGTTTATGTATAAAGTATTGCCATTTTATATGCTAGTTTTAATATGAATGTTTATGTTATGTATAAAGATTTTCATATATGGAATGCATTGGACTTATTAAGTGATGGGTAGAGCTCGCTATAGCTCCTCGATGTATCGATAGGTCTCATGAGACAAAATAGTGTCTTGGTACAAGGCCTTGACAAAATAGTATTTGTATTCTTGTAACATGGCTATTATTATTTGGTTATGAAGTCTAGAATTATGCATTCCATCATTATGAAAGTGGTTATTAATATTGCATGTGATTATTCGACTAGTAGAATATCCTTGTGAATTAGTAAATGGAATTATTTGATTTTATCTTTTCCATTTTATACAGAAGTTTAGGTTTAAAAGGCTTTTGTTTTAGTCTTATACATTTACTTAAATGTTTATGCTTATTTATGAAAGTTTTTATTATATTGTTATCATTACTGAGTATCTGAGATCACCCCTTTCTATGTTTTATTTTCCCAGGAATCCATGAAGTGTATTATGATTGATAAACATGGTTAAGCTATGGAATTAATGGCATTATCAAAGGATCATTTATGTTGTGTTTTATTTTCTAATGTGTAATGTAACGTTCATGTATGTAATATATTTTCCAAGACTGCTAAACTGATCGGTGTTTCGAGACTTAATTCCATGTAATCATGTCAATGTATTAAAATAATGCACCGAATCTGTGTGACTGGGGTCAGGGCATTACATTCTATACCTTCTCATTTAGAGATATATTTCATAATCAAATTACATCAATTTAGTCACAATGATTCAGTGAATTTATTTTAATGATAACATTTTATTTTAAAATACATATAATATATATAATTAATTATTTTTATATAAAATTTTTGTATCAGAAATCATATAATCCCAATTACCATATATATAATTGTTATACTACATTTCAATATATAATTTTATAAAAGTCATCAATATCACTCATATCATTAAATCATATCATTATTAAATACTTTTATCAATTTTTTGAAAACTTCTTTTCTTTCTCTACTTAACATCATTTATATGATGCTTGATGAAATTATTATAAAAATATAGGGTGGGGATTGTGGTTGGGAATTTGGTCCTTGGGCCGGAAATTTCCATTTATTTAAGGCTTGGAACCTCTAGGTCTATGGACTATTTTAATGTTACCCTAAAACCTATACAATGGGATTGTCAAATTTTAAAGAAAATATATAAATCCTTTGGGGGTTAATGCATATGATCCTCAAAGAATATTGGGACACATAACAATTAAATATTTTTTTACTTTTATTAAATTTTTTGTTTTACTAATTATATATTTCTCTTGTTATGTTACATTTTTCTATCTTATAATGTATTTAATTTTTTGTTTTAATTTTCTAGCTCAATAAAAAATTGAAATTTTCATTTTTTAAATGCTTCATATAAGTCAATCTATAATGGTTTTAATGATAATATGGTTCTATATTTTTGGTGTGTTACATATAAGGACCCAATATTCCATGTGAAGAGTAATTTCCATATTTATGTGCGATATTAATGATGTAAGAAATGAAATTTGGGAACCACTTTGGTAGTTTATTGTCTATAATTATAATATTTTATGACCACATGTAGTAATTTATGTCAAGTGGTTATTTAATTTCTTATGTCTCCTTAGATTATCTTACTTATTTAATGGATTAATATTTTGATGGAACTGGGACAAGTTACCTAATTTGGTAAAATAATTTTTTATATTATTTTCATTTAACTCTTTATATCTATATAGAACTTTCAAAAACAATTTTCATATTAAAAGTGATTAAAAATATTCAGTGGTTTTTTGTGACAAGGCTAGGCATGGATATTAAGTTTATTTCAAGAGAGTGACTTATGATAATAGTATAGGGTATTGATACTCAACCCTACCCATATATCTCAATGTGTATATAAATGGATTATTTTATGATTAATGGGAGGTAAATTTTATATTATTCTTGGTTGATTAATCTTATAATGTGAGTTCATGGTGGTTGTGGTTGTGTTCATCCGTACATTAGAGGATGAGTTTTACCATTTACATCATATGTGAATCAAATTCTAGGTCATTATGTGCTATCAATACATGATTCCATTTTATCTAGTTGTATTATGTTTGGATAATTTTATTTTAATGTTATTTTTAAATATGGTTTTGCATTTCAAATAACATTACATCCATTTTTCATACATTTACTTTTTCACTTGAGGTAAAATCATTCCCCCAATGATCATTCTTATAACTTGAAACTAGTTTCAAACCATTACTAATTCGATAATACATCATAGGATATGTAAAAATAAAAAAATGGTCATATCTAATGAAAACATATATGAGGATAAAAAAAAATGGTCATATCAATGATGTTAACTATAGAACGAAAAGAACATGTCAAAAATTATGATAAATATATTTCATAATGATATGATTTAATGAGATGAGTGATTTGATTACTTTTATAAGCTTATATATTGAAATATATAATATCCATTATATATATTTTAATTGGGATTATATTATTTTTGATACCATAATTATATATAAAAATAATTAATGAGATATATTATAATCATTTTATATATGTTTCCAATAAATAAAAAATATTTCAAAATTTTTTTCATTCGATAAGGCGTCATATTTTATGTGAAAATGACTATAATCCCTCTTTGAAAATTTAATTATCATATAAAAAACACCCTTTTTTATCCTCATATTTTCCATAATTATTATTTTATATATATATTTTACACTAAGGTCATTAATTTATTATATTAATTTATTTCCTTATACATTAATGCCACTTGGAGATTTATGTGTATTCTAAAAATATGAGAACATAATATAAAAAAATAAACATAATGAATTATTTAATATAAATAAATCATTGTAGTGGGAATGTGGGATAACATCATGAACCTAATTTCTTGAAATCAATCTATAAAGTTGGACATGGTAGAAATATCATTAATTTAATTATGTGCTTGCACACGATTAGTCTTATAAATTCTGAATTCGGCTATTTATGTTATAAAATTATATTTATTATTAATGATTTTATATTTATCATTTTAAAATATATTTTTTATAAATTAATTATATGTTGATTATTGTGTCTTTTTAACAGGTATTTCAAAAAAAACATATACAAATGGTCCTAGGTTATTTTTTCAAATCGGTTTGAAAGGAGTTTAGTGCCCCCAACAGATTTTTGGATATACCATAATATGTTTATGACATCAATTCCTTAGGATCCATCAAAAACATGTTATAGAGGAACTCATTTTGAGTTATAGTCAAAAAATGGAACTACCGCCCCTAATGTCATTCTCTAAAAAACATGAAAGATGTTTGTAGATTTATGGATTATATATGTTTAAATTTTTTATTCTATATTATTATATATATATATATATATATTATCAAAATTTAACATTTATTATATTCATCATTACTTCAATTAAATTAAAGTGAAAAGACAAGTAAATCATCATTGATAGCTCCCTTTTATAATGAAGGTTCTCTTGAAATACGTATGAATTTCAAATGTATGATTCAACATTCAATTTTCATGTATTTTAATAATAATATATTATTACTAAAAAATCATTTTTAATATTAGTAATTAAGTAAAAATTACGTAATAAATAATTAATAATATTTGGTTCTGAATTAATAATAAATTAGAATAATTTCTAAATAATTAATTTCCAGTAATTGTAGTCAATGAGTGATTAATAATAATTAATTAATTATGAATCAATTAATAAATAATAATTAATTATAGTTAGAAATTAAAAAATAATAATTAATTAGTAATTATTTAAAAGGTTAATAAAAAGAAATAACACTTATTTATAATTATTATAAATTAATTTTTATTTGTTAGTAATAATAAATAAATATTATTATTTTAATAATTATAAATAGGAATAATGAATAACTCTTTAATTATTAGTTAGTAAACATTAATTAATAATTAATATTAAATTAATAATAATTAATTACAACTTTGAAACAAGAGGGGGTTTATTCTCTTTAGTAAGAAAGAAAAATAAATGCATGGAGAGGAAAGGGGGTAGATATTTCATTCCTACCCTCATTCCAAGATCCAAAGGATATAGAAAAGTAGAACACATGGACAAAGAAACCTCATAAAATAGAAACATTGAACTTAGAAGTTCATTAAAAGCTAAGCATGAGATCGATGTCATGTTTTGTATTAAGGTTCCAAATCAACCCATCCATGAAGACATTGTCCCAATCTCCATTGACTCACACGAAACATTTTAAAATAGGTAGAATCCCCGATTAGTAGAGAACCCTCCGCTCCAATACCCTTATTTTTTTGAATCATCTATAACGGTTCAAGATACATCAAGTACAAAAATAGAATTTGATGTTTTGACCATGAAGATGGCTGGGACGAGATCTTATTTAGTAGATTTTGGTAATTTATAAAATGAATTTGAATTTTTAGGATCAACACCCACAATACGATTAGGAACATAAATGTAGATAAAATATACACCTTTGGAAGGGGAGTATTTTCCTACTATTCCAGTTCTATGCACTTCCATTGACAAAGATTCGGAAGTTTTTGAAGACGAAGATGAAGTCCTAAAAAATGAAACATCCACATCCAATTAACTTTCAACTTCATTAGAACATACTATAGTTTTGGTAGTAAAAGAGGAGGATCGATCTTTATATGTATCCCTAACTAGAATCTCGAGAACAACAATGCAACTAAGTTCCTTACCACTCTAAGATGTTTTAAAAATTCCATTATCCCCTCTATAAAAACTATGATTTGATCTTTGAATTACTTTAATAAAATCCTTCCTAACAGACTAATAATTTATAATAACTAATAATTGATTTAATATAATTAATGGAAATAATAGGTTGTAATGTCAGGAGATATCAGTTTCAGTAGATATATTAGAGATTAAGGTTTTATTCATGATGGATTAGCCTTTTGAATGTTATTTAAATATGGATTATTTCACTCATGGGACTTCGAAGGAAGATAATGTTGAAAAAATTTCAACATCTTCTCATGTTGGATCTATTCTGATATTTTCCCTTCCATGGGTTCTCGATGCTTTAACAAGTCGGGAATCCTCATAGAAAGACTGAGTTTACTATAATTCAAAGGCTAAGAAAAATAGGTTTTTCAGGGATTCTAGTTATTTTTTTCGCTTGAATCTTCTATAATTAAGAAAAATTGAATAGTATAATTTATATAATAAAATAAGAAGTTGGTGGTGGAGATAATTATGTAATTTAAGTACTCAAAATTTGAATGATTGAAGAACTAGGGTAAGAATACTCCTTATATAATTGAGGAGCTGTAAAACTGTAACTCGCATATATAGGTCTTTGGTAGAAATAGGATTACCTCAATAGGTAAAGGATAAATTTGTATTATTTTTCCTTGATATGGACTCAAATTTAGAGAGCCGAGTGTAGGATTTTTCTCTCTTAAACCTGATATATTATGGACCCAATATATGGATCCATTCAATAATACATATTCAATGAAGAATTAGATTACACATGTATTGATATGAATTCCTGATCTATCATAGTGTTTTTAGGAAACCCTACCACTTTGGTAAATTTTTTTGTATCTTGGATTCCAATTAAATATGCTTGAGAAAATGAGCTTGCTCAATATAGGCACGTTGCTAGAGTCTTAGTTGAGAATGATCTATGATTGAATCTCATTAATTCTAGAAACATAATTTCTACTGATGGATGTTTTAAATTGTAAATAGTGTTAAAAAATGAGCCTTAATTTTGAAAAAAAATATATTAAAAAGTTGGTAATATGAATTCAAAATAATGATTGAATATTTTCTATTGCAATTGTAACAAAACATGGTAAACTATAGAGAACTGAAAATTAAAAAATTCCTATGGTTGATTCCCATGTTCATAGAGGACATATGTGTAATTAATCTATAGGTTAGATGGATCAATAAAAAAAATTCTATTAAGAATAATGAGGTTATTGTGGGTCCTACAGCATTCACTATAGTTGTGGTTGGTACATAGGAATATCATGATCAACACACAGTTGGTGAAAATCACCATAATTTGTTGTCTGGAATGGTACCAAGGGTATATCAACTTGTGTTTTCCAATTATGATCATCATTATAGAGAATTTGAGGTAATTTTGGGGAAGGATGATGATAACAATACTCCAAATAATGGGAATGTGGTTCTATATTTGGGTTGTGAAGAAAGGATCAATGAAGTAGGTCTCGAGAATAAAATTTCATGGATTTTGGTTATAACAAGGGAAATAAATCCCTTTCCACTAAGGGGATCCTTCTTTTTCCATCTGAAAAAAATTATCAAGGCCCTCTACATGGGGCCACTTATTGTCAAGATCAAACATAGACTTCATCTCCCTTCAGAAAAGATAACTCATGTTAGGCATTGAACATTAATGATTTTGAAAAACTTACTAGATTAACTTCTCCAATAAAAAAGAATGATATTGTTATAAAGAAAGGGGTTCCCTATACTAATAGTGGGTAGAATGGTGTATTTTTTGATACATCTATTAATGATGGGAAGGAATCCTAGTCCTTAGATAAAGATATGAATGTACCTTCAGTGGAACTATCCAGTGTAGATACGTCCCCAAATTTTCCTCAATAAGTTCATAAGGAATATTCTGAATGGAAGGGATGTTATAGGAAACTGAATGCACAACCAAACTTATTTGAAAAGCTATAACCCATAAATAAACTTTATTTTAGACTCCCCAATAATGATATAACATAGAGGGATTAGAAATTAGTCTCCAAGGGTGAGAAAATTACTTCAATTTTTTACAATTCTTGTTAATCCACACTAGAAGTGCCTTTTATTGATGTCCAAGACTCACACCTGAAAAAACCTTCCAAGAAAGATCCTATTAAGGCCCATATAGAGGTTTTTTTGATGTTTTTTTAATTATTTATCCATAGAGTACACAGATCACCCAATTAAGGCACCATATTTGATTATTTACACTACAACCTAGTCCTTTAAGAAGGAGGAATTGAAAATGCAGGAAATAATTTTTATTGTTGCAACTTCTAAAGATGTGTCTTAGAAAGTCACTAGCTCCTACGATATTATTGGGATTTCTGGGATGTAGAATAGTTATAAATAATCTATAGTATTCTATGGTTAGAAGGGTGAGTATTCGAACATAGATGAAGGAACTATTTCAAAGAATCTTCCAATGAAATTGAGGACATGTTCGCATCTAGAAAGTTGAGGTAGTTCTTGGAAAAAAGTAAACATATATAAAATAAGATGATTACCATCATTTTTACATACATGTTGCTGGATTTTTTTCATACCACATTGTGAACTTAGAACCCCTTATATTCTTTTGTATTCTTCTTGGTTTTTTTATTAATATATTATCCAAGGCCTTGGTTTGGGATTTCAAAAGCTACGATTCATTTTCTTTCTGAATAATTAGTTTTAATAAGTGATTAGGTACTAATTGTTAGGAATTAAGAAATAATAATTATTTATTTGTTTTTAATAAATCACTTAATTATAAATTTAAATTGTTAATATTAATTATTTAATTAATAGTATTATATAGAAATAAGTAGCAATTAGTTAATAATAATAATTAATTATTATTAATTAAAAATAATTAATTAATGATAATAATTATTAGTGGATTGTAATTTATTATTAACAATAAATAATATTTATAAATTATATGCTAATATTTATTAATAATTAGAAAATATAAAAACATTTATTAACAAAATATTATTTAATAAATTTTTTTTTAATTAGTAATTAATTAATTAAAAGTCATTAAAAAATGAATTCCCTAATTATTAATAGAAATTAATTAATTACAATTAATTATTAGTTGTTAATAAATCACCCAACATTAATTATAAATTATTAAAAATAATTAATATTAAAAATAAACATAGTATTAACTAATAATTACTTATTATAAACAAATTATAATAATTTTTAATCAAAAATTATTATGTAGATTTTAGTTTTTAATTATTTAATAATAATAATTAACATTAATTAATTAATTAGTAATTAATAATCGATCTTAATATTAAGTTGTAATTAATACTCACTTACTTCCAAATTATTATTTTTTATTTCATTTTTTGGATAATATTTTGTTTCTAAAATGGGTAGAGATAGAACCCTTATACGGCCTATAATACTAAAATATATGGATCAAAGAACATGAGGAAAAAAAGTCTAGATAAGTAACCTTATGGCCTGAACTTCATGCTTTCCTATCTTATGTCCATGTCAGAAACAACCAAACATTTCTCTCGTGTTATCTCCTTCATAGTTTCAACTCATTTCATGCTCTTGTAGTCATTTAGTAGTTATAGTGACCATTTAATATGACAAGGGTCCCTTTATGATCTCCCTATTCCCAGTTGACCTAATTGGAGAGCATCATCGTAATGTCCCACACTTTATCAGGACGAAAGTTTCTTCAGTACCAATCCTGAGGGCCCAACATATGATGCTCTAGTGGAAGAGTTGTCAAAGGCTAGAAAATTATCCAGAAATCAAATCTGTGATGAATTTTACAATTGATGTAGTAACACACCATAGTACCCACGCAACTATAGTGATACAATACCAAAACAAATATCCCATTCTCAGATTTAATATCGACTTTCATATAATTTTATGGGGTGACTTTGCCACTCAGGATAGCCTCTAACTATAAAAATATGTAATTATTATAAACTATTATGTGATGTTAATATTAATTAATTACTATTTTATATTCATTAAATAATAATAAATTATTAATATTATTGATTTTTATTAAATGATTAATATTCTTTATGATATCTGTAATTAGTTACTTAATTTAAATTATTATTAATAGTTAGTATTTTTAATTAGAAAATCATAGTTTAGGTCCCTTTATGAAATCAAAAAAAGAACAAGATAAAATTAAGACGGAAGTGGGTTAGATATGAAAAACATGTACTCATCTAAGAACCAAAAAATAGAAAAAAAGAAAAAATATCATAATCTAGATTGTTATAATCTAAATAGACCTTATCCTAGTCAAAATCCTTTCGTACTCCCCTGAATTAATCAGCCTAAGGTTTCATTGCATTCACAAAATAGGTATATTTAAATCTCATAGTCAGTTAGAGAATTGATTAATCCTTCTACAGTCTTGACTTTTTAATAAGAAATAGTGAAAACCTTCATCATCTTTATTATTTTCTATGATTGAAACTCTTCTATAAGAGTTATTTATTGATGAAACATCATCTCCCAAATCTATCAAATTTTTTATAGTATTTTTTAATTTCCATTTCATATATATCTCCTCTATTATTTGAGATCATGGAAATGTGGAAAAACTAAAATCCACATCAAAGAGTTAAACATCAAGACCTTCCTATCCATGTGACCGCTAAAGAATTAGTGACACCAAAACCAAGGGAAATCCAATCTGATCTATCCACTGAGGAACCTTCCCAAAAACATTGTTTTTTAAATATGAAGAAGCCCCTTTAAGATCTTCTAACTGTGTACATCGATCAATAAGATGTGAACTTCCCTCTAGTACATTTATTTTCTTATCATACTGACTCTTAAACTTTATTTAATTAGGTTTTGGCCCATCCAAGATGTTACCTCTCTAAAATTTACCAATCTTAGGTTTCTCATTCCCGAATCCTTAAACCCTTTCCATTTGGAGAGTTTGTTTATTACTATCAGTGTGCCCAATAGTCGCATTTATATATAGAGAAGTGTTTCTGAACACATACCAAATGGAGTTGAAGAAAATCCATCCACAATATTTAATTATCCACATTGGGGGGATTCATATTAAAAATAAGTTGTTTACAATTATCATGTGGTGTAATAAGAACACTATAGGATCATAGATTTGATTAACAATGCTAAACAATTGAATCTAAATCTATCTTCTTTACCTAAGAAAACATTATACACGATGCATTTAAATTCATTTAAGGGTTGTAGAAGGAGAAAAAAATGATCATAGATTAAAAAATAAAATATATCTTGAGGTATAATATAACTTAAAAATATAACCACAATCAATACAGAAGTGGTTTAAAAATATCAACTTACATACACATGCGATCATGAAGAATGAATTTTTGATTGTGATTGTTCACAACCACACACAAAAAACAACCGATCGCATCACCAAATTGCAAAAGAATAAAACGATTGTGAATAATAAAATCTTCAAAGAGCCTAAAAAATTACGATATGAGTGAAATAATATGGAAGAGAATTTCATTATTATGTAAATTTCCATGATATCTGTTTTAGCTGAACTGCCACCATTGGCTACCGCTAGAGCATATCTTATTCTTAAGATCTTTTATTAAGATCTTGAGGGGAAATTCAAGTAGAAATTATGATGATATAAATAGGTATTTATGAATATATTAAATTATTAAAATATCGCAAGTATTTTATACATTTCACAAAATGACATTTAATGAATAATTATGTTGATATTTAATACCAATTCAATGATAAAACTCAATTAACCTAGCTAAATAATTAATAAGATAATTTTATACTAAAAATATGTTTTATATAAATTGTATTATTTTTAAAAATTTTAAGAACTTAAATATATCATGACTAAAAAGTACTATTCATATGATTAATATATTTACACCAATTAAATTAGTAATTTATAGGAAATAAGAGTGAAAACTGATAATATTGTCAAACAAAATTTCCTATATAAAGGGTTTTCTATTATATTAATTGTTTTTATTTTAATGGTAAATTATCAAATTTTAGAAATTAAATTTCAAAAAAATTAAATTCATATTTATATTTTAATTAAAAATATTTTCTTATGATAATTGTTTTACTTTTTCATTAAATAATACATTTTTAAGAAAATATTAAAATGTATATTTTTCTTCTTATACCGTAGCATTTTTGGAAAAATTCATGAGGTAAGTATAAATTAATAATTTATTAAATATTATTCATGTACAATAGAATATTTAAGGATTATAATGATTCAGTTAAAACTATGTTCAATTTAGAAAACCCTTATTTACTCCTTTGAAAAATAAGTTATAATTTATTTTAATAAAAAAATATTTTTTTAACTTTATCTTTTAATTTTTTTTCACAATGTATAATTATATATATTTTTATATTCCCCACAATTATTTTTTATTAAGAAAAAAATTAATTTCATGAAGAATCAATGACATTGATACTTTTATCATAACCACAATTCTTAGTCATAAATATAAACTTTTTCTAAAAACTGTTTTTTATGTGTTATGTGTTCTAACATTAAGATTATTTTTTCTAAAAAATAGAAATTTTATATGAAAAAATATTATTTCATTTTTGAAATAATTATTTCTAAGTTGCTTAATAAGGTGAATTACATTTTTATGCATTAAAATGGAACTTCTTAGGTGAAATTTAGTTACCATGCTAAAAACGAAAAAATTCAAAATGTGAAAAGTATTAGAGTAAACTAACAAAAACATGTGTTTGTAAGAATTTTTGAGTATTTCTATAACATAACCATAACTCACTATTTTAAATTATATTATTGGATCCAATTTATCATTTAATATTTAATTACTCTTTTATATTATTAAAAAATTCAACTCATTATCCTTATAAATGGTGAAATTACCACCCCACTTCTCCTCACCCCAAATAACTCTAATATTTAATCGAAAGCTACCCAAAAAACACCCCAAATTTTATATAAATTCCATATAGTATATATTTTGATAAAAATATAACCTCTTAAGACCATAATGCATTTTTCCAAGGGTTTTATGCAAAGAGGTAAGGTGAAATTCTCAATTTCTCCACTTACATTTATAATATTCCTTTTCTTTTTATACAAACTATGAAACTAATATACTCATATTTATAGAATTAAATCAGTATCATATAAATATTTTAATTTTTCTATGTGTATGGGGTTATCTTTTTTCAACTTTCCTCCAAATAATTTTGAGAACAAAAATATCACTTGTGTTACGCCCAGGCTACCAGCTCCATAAGTGATGTTTTCCATTTTTTAAATCCTCCATGAATTGATAGATGAGAGGGGTATTTATTTTATTAATAAGGTATTTATGAAATTAATAATATTATGAAATTTTTTGACCATTCAATATCTTACTCATATTTTATGTAAAAGAACGAATCGTCGTACATAGTTGAAAAATACCACCTCCAAAAAAGTAACATATTTTATTTTTTATATATTCCTCTATTATTTATCAAATAATAATAAAATATATTTCCCCACTATAATAAAATATAAATTTTATCCCTATATTATGTAATTATTATATTATACTATAAGAATCACTTTTCTATCCATACTCATATATAGGTCATAACTAGTTCTTATTTGGGTCGGTTTAACCTCTAACATCAAAAATTATATAAATTATTATCATGAATAAATATAGAAACATAGCTATTAATGTTATTATTAAATAATGAGAAAATAATTTTTGGCTTATGTTTGGTAAAAATTTATGATAATATTTCACTTATTATTAATATACCACCCTTTTTTCATTAATAAATTACTTTAAAAAGCACATCAACAATTTTATCTTCTTGTATCCTAAATAAAATACATATCAAATGAAATTTTAAATTTATAAGTTATTGTATGGAATTTATTATAGTACCTATAATATTCCATAAATTAATAAATGTTAATATATAAACAAGAATCAACATCACCATTACAAAACATGCACTAAACAAACAATCAAGGATTATATAATCTTATAATGAAAATAAAATATAAATAAAAATATATATTTGTAATAAAGGATTATAAATGATATTTATTAAAGGATATAAGATTTAACAAGGTTATTAAATAGGTAATTAGGATATTTATTTTTGTTATATAGAAAGTTATTACAGGTTTAACTATGTGTGATTAATGGAATTGGGTTTTTTATTGACTCAATTAAAATTCCATTAGATTTGATTATTTTTATTTATATTTATTCTTATATGTTTGGAATGTTTTTCCCTATGATTTTATTGTGTAAAATTTACACTATTTCTTTAAATTTATATTTTTATCATATAAACCCCTTTTCAAATGTTACCTACTTCATGAATTATGAACTTCATAATGGATTTTCATATCATTTTTCATTCTTTGTGAAATGTGAAATATTAACCACTTGTTTTTTATGTGGGGAATCTACTACAATGATTTACTCTTATCATATTGTTCATGAAATTCCAGGGATTTAAAAATCCATCCAATCTTTACTTTCCAGGGTTTTTCTATTTAAGTGATTAGAAATTGGTGAAATATTTTTGTAAATAATAATTTGTTTTATTGAGTTTTAATGTATCACCCTGATCTTCTTACTTGTATTCTTGGTTTCTACCAACCTATTATTATATAATGAACTGCATATTTCTACCTCAGGAAAATAACACATTTTATTCAAATATTCCTCCTCAATTAATTTATTCCCCATAAATGTTTCACATTGTTATGAATAATTCCCATTCTATTTAACAATGATTTTTCTTCCAATTATTTATTTTCCATTCTATTTATTAATTTCCATTATATTTGGAAATCATTTTTCATGTAAGATCACAAGAACTTCACTTTTCATTTTTAAATTTTAAAATGAATATTTTTAATTTATTTTTATTATGTGGTTTTCAAGAAAGGTATTTCGAAAAACAAAATGAGTATTTTCCTTTAGTAATAATATGTTTTAGCATCCATACAAAATTTAATTGAGATAATGCTAATGTATTTTTCAAGGCTCCACTATTTTGGGTTATTTAAAAATTAATCTTTTTAAAAAAGGTTCCATCATGATTTTTGAAAATAACTTCTGAATGTGACTCATAACTTAATATTTTTTTAAATAATGATAAAAATGTTTTTTAAAATATATTTTTTATGGTTTTTATGTGCGAGCACATTTTTTCTCTGTGAGGACCATTCCTTTTAATGAAACCTAATTTTTATGTTTCATAATGGTTATATACATTTGCCTATGTCCTAATGATTTTAAAAGGAAAATTGATATTTCTTCTTATTCTAAAAATTTAGTTATACAATGATCTTAAAATGTTTTTTTAATTTATTTCATCATCCTTAGTTCTCCTTATGTTAAATTGGGGATCTTTTCTTATTCCAGTATCACCTTTCTCTATATGGTAAATAAAATTATCTATATAAATTTTTATGAAAGCCATCTATTTTTCATGGGTTGATTAAATAAAAAAAAACATTGGTATTATGGAACACATATGTATGATTTTCGTTATGTGATGGGTGGACCCAAAATGATATAGTTGTCTGGTGAATTGGGTAATGTTTCAACTCATGGGATATATTTATTTTACATAAGAAGTCATCCTAGAATTCTATATTATGTTTTTGGGAAATTATACTTCACTTATGGTTATGATTCATTGAATTATGTTGTTTCCACATAATTATGATTCTATTAACTTACTATGTAACATCTCAATAATTTTAGAAAAAATTTATTTTAACTAAATTTTTATTAAATGGATTGTTTCAAAAATAAAACGAAATAAGATATATTTTATAATAATTTATATTTAACATGATTGAATTCTATTCTTAAAACTCGTTTTATTTTGGAACAATTCATATAAATATTTATTTAACTATATTTATAATTTCATTATTATAAAATTTTGATTTATACTTAATCATAATTTTATTTGTTATTAAATCCAAATTATTATTAATAGGATATGATAGACACTTCTCACTCTGGGCCTCTTGTCCATGTTTTGGACATCAGGCCACTGAGCCTTATGGTCATTTATTATTGGGCTTATGGTACACTAGGGATTCTAGTCATGTAAGGGTTACAAACCAACCATATTTAAAAGGGGACTTTACTGTTTAAAAAAAGAGGTATCAACCCCAACAGGTAAAATTAGGAAGATTAATTATATATAGGTAATATGTTAATGATAACGAATTGATAAATTTTTTTTTGAAGTGTATAATATAAAAAATATATAAATAATGAGTAGATGGAATGTATTAATTTTTAAATATAAATGAGTACTAATTAATTAATTAATGGAATATAAGAATTATAATATTCTATAAAACATGAATTATAATGTATAAGATTAAATTTATAATATTTTATTTTAATGAAATATACTCCTTGTAAGAAATAAATTTATATAAAGTTAATCCTATAGCTTTGTAATCTACATAATAGTTCTTATAGGAATTATTTGATTGCATAATGGTAAATACTGAACTTTTAGTGTGATGGATTTGAAAATTATGTAAGGGCTAAAAAAAGTTTTAATGGATATATTAATATTTTTTTTAATTTAAATATTGAATAAAGGTGTCATAGATTTCCTATAAATCACATGATTGTGAAATAAAATTCATGTAAAGGTTATTGGGTGAGATTGAAAACTATGTAATGATATGATGAGTTAACGTACGAGTTAAGCTATGTTTTAAAGATCCACATAATGGTAAAGAAAATTTTCATGTCTGGGTAATATACACATAGAATA
The DNA here is from genome assembly GCA_963277665.1 of Viscum album. Taxonomy (NCBI): domain Eukaryota; kingdom Viridiplantae; phylum Streptophyta; class Magnoliopsida; order Santalales; family Viscaceae; genus Viscum; species Viscum album. Next base: position 855,830,977 of record OY728158.1, on the reverse strand, counting down.
ATGGTAAGTGCACACTCTATGATTTAACCATGTCATATAATCTTCCTCATTTTGCAAACCCTGAAGATAGTTGAAGGTTGTATATATATATATATCACACATAAATTAAATAGTAAGATGATGTAAAATAAAATAATAATATGTACACGATTCTAGGAACATCATCTTTGAGTTGATAATTTATAATATAAAATCAGATATTGTATATATATAAATAATATGTCTTTACCATATAAGTTAACATTCAATTTTTGTTAAAAAAGAAGACAAAGATTAGTGAAATGAAACGTGAATGTGAACATCAATATTTATAAAACCTTTTTTTTCTCTCTATGTGGCCTGGTAATAGTTTCTAACATACTCTATGAACTGAAAAGGACTTGACTAGTATGAAATAAACAAGTTAAGAGTTTATAAAATATTTTATGCGAAAAATTATTTGGTTGGATGAAAGTTTAGAGTATTATTTAGTGTATATTTAAAAATGTAACTTCATAAAACATTAATAGGCTCGGAGATAAGATGATAGAAATGAATTGAAAATCAAGGGTTAGATGTTAATAATAGAAAGAGTATTTTATATAAACTTCTATATAAAGATTATTTTATCAAATCTTCTACTCATAGTGGACATAGTATTCTTGAATCCATCCCATTAATGCTAATTTTTAATTAATTATAAACCATATATTTTCAGTTATGTTGTGCAAATAATTTTTTTTATAAAAGGTGGACCATGTAGTTTAATTTTCTTGTGATTTATCTTTGTATAATTAGTTTATATTCCTTAGATATACACATATCTTCCATAGTTGTGATTATGGGAAGGATATCAAAATGGAGAGAGAGAGTGTGTGTGAAAAGAAAGATAGTGAGAGTAAGTAAGAGTCTGATCATATGAGTCTATCTCTATTGAAGGGAACTACATTGGAATAATTATAGTTATTCATGAAAAATAATCATTTTAAAATCTCTATATATTGGTTCCTATAATAAAATTCATAGTCACTTCTCTATATATTTTATAATTAATTCTATATGTTAAAATCTCTTTATAAATGTTCTTTTTTAAAAAACATATTTTATATGAAATAACCTTTTATGGGTTATTTTTAATTATTTTTTGGAATATATGTTTTATATAAACCATTGGAGATTCAACTCTGAAACCATTGTTTCACAATAAAATATTTTTAAAATTTTATCAAAGAATCTTTTTGTTAAACAAAAAATATTATTATCTAGATTGATTTCAAATAAAGTTTTTTATTTATTTTATAATTAATATATAAATTAGATTCCATAAATATCATAATAAATTATTGAGAAAAATTTAATTTAATAATTTTTTTGAAAAAATTATATAATTTATAAATGATTTTATTTGGTTATTTGTGAAAATATCAAGCTGATAAATGTATTTATTTTTAAAACATATTTTTTGGGCATTAATGATGAATCTGGGAATGGGTATTGAACCTAAAACCTTGTAGGACTATGTTTATTACATGATGGTAGGTGCAATTAAATCCCTCCAATTCATTATGTAAAGCGACAGAGTAAACTGATTTATGAAAATCCCAAGAGAGTAGGACAAAGATAATTACTAATAAAAAGTGATAAAGTTATCTAATGTATGTTAATCCAAAAACATATTGAAATTGTTTTACTAATTTGATTCTATGATTATTATATGATTCCTCGGGTTATTATTATTATTTTTCCTTTCATAAAATAAGTATTGTTAATAATATCTTGATATTATGTAATGATGTTTATTTTGAGAAAAGTGAAATTTTGATCCTTTTATGAGTAAAAGTTTTATTCTTTCAAAGAAACACTTGGTGGCGTCAATTTCAAAGGTGTATGTTTTTTATGAAAATAATGTTTTCCCACAAAAAATTGTGTTTCTTTCAATAATGTTTCAAAATGATTTAATTTTATTAAAATAGTTTATAAAAATATTTTTATGAAACTCATTTATAACACAGTTTTAGTGACAAGGTTATCTTAGGTTTTAAGTAATTTTTTAATAAATTTAAATGTTTTAGTATTTATATGAAATATTTGAATAATTTTTTTAATATTCTTTAAAGGATAAACAATCCAGAGTTTAAAAGAAAACCCATAATAAGAATTTTTTATTCTCACCCATCATCTTAAAATGATTACCACCCTGATACATATGAGTAATATATTTTATGTTTATTGTGAGTATTAGGTATATGTGATGCAACTGTATAAACTATAGAGGTTTTCAAAAAACTCATTAGAGAAAAAATATAGGTGTTGATATATATTACTTGTCCCAATTATCCAATTATCTATACCTAAATGATTCAATGTTATATAAGTGACTCAATTCTAGTTATTGATGTTGAAATGGTGTCGAGTTAAAATTATGCCACTTATATTGGTGTCATATAGAATATTGTAATTTTTTTTATTTTTCATACCTGATCTAAGAGGGTGGGTACAAGTTATTATAAATGATATCATTCTCTTATTCTAGGATTATATGCTTATCTCACACTTTTATTCCATTGTACATGTTTTCTCACATAATTATACATGTTCTTCTATCATGACTTATGGGAAAATATAATTATTTAAAGTTATTTTTAACAAAATATTTCCCATTTGATCATGTTTTATCAGATAATTATTATCTAAATCATTCTGATATGTTCATAAGTTTTCTATTACTAAGAATTTAAACTCACCCCATTATTATGTTTTCATTCCCCATAGTCATCAAGATGATTATAAACTATGAATAGTCTAGAATGTGTTTTAGTGTGGGTTGGTTTTGGAGAAATGTTAATATGTATTGTAAAATAAGAATTAAATTTAGCTAGTCCACAAACGCCCCTAAACCTTGAATTATTGGAATTTTTATATTTTTATGGGATTTAATGTTTTGGTTATGAAAATGACATGAAATATATGCATGTTTTTTTTAGTTGTCTCACTTTGTATCAAATTCAGGGGATAAAGAATGATTTTTAGTCCCAGATCATGAAATAATGGTCTTGGCTGCCTCAGTTCATATCATAGGAGAGTTTAGTTATTTTTTAGGATTATATTATTTTTTGGGGATTAGGATAATATCACATATGTGAAAACCCTAAAGAAAATCTTAAGTATAGGATAACTTAAAATTGTTTTGGTAGAGTAGTAATTATCTGATTTTTTAAGAATTATATCTCAATTTAGATTATGTAAATTACATGAGGCAGATGCATAGATATTTCTAGAGATATTCACCCTAAAAAATATATTTAATCCTTCACTCATTCTTTATTTGGTGTAGGCTAAGTGGTCTTAAGACTGTTCACCTAGCTAGAAACCCCAAAGTGATATTCCTTAGTCAATCACATTGTTTTTAAAACCCATTATGAATGATTTAATATGTGATGTAATTAGATCAAGGAGTATGTGTTAGACCATCCTAAAGAAACCATATTTAATCTAGGAGTGATTTAGTTTGAACTTGAAGATAATTATGTAGTTTCAAAGAGTAATAAATTTTCAGGATGAGTTTTATATAACACTATTTATGATAATTATTTTATGATGAAAATTTTTAATCACTCACATTAACCCATTTTGGTTATAGAATTATTGGATTATTAGAGAAAACAATTAAATAATGGATTTCATCGATAATGAAGTTATATTACTTATGAGAATCCTAACAAGATAAGAGTTAGAGTGAGAAATATTATACTAATGCCTGGAGTTATTACATGAAATATAATTCGAAAAATGAAATTAGTTTATATTAAAAACAAAATAAATAATGAAAGTACGAAGTCTCATGGAATTTCAAATGATGAAGATGGAGAAGGATAGAATATTCGATGTCCATCATTTCAAAAATGTGGAAAGAGGCACAAAAGAGAATGTAACATGGGAACTGGAAAATATTTTATCTTTGGTAAAAGGGTAAATATAGAAAGAAAATTATAAGTAAAAAATAATAGTTTAGTTAGTAAAATAGGAATAAATAAATCTATTCTAAGACACCACTAACAGTTCAATGTCTAAAATATAGGAAACATTTTAATTTCCTAAGTAATTTCTCTAATCCATGGGATTACAAGGATGTTAGGAATCATAAATTTCCAATACCAACGGAACAAGGGATTGAATATATTAAAAAAACAACCAATGTGGGCTCTAAAAATGATGTTGATAGTGAAAAAAAATTATCCTCATAAGAACTTTGAGTGTTTACTTTATATTTTTTACAACACACTACTCCATAACTATGTTTTTTATAAGAATATAAAATCATCACGTGGATGACTAGATGTTAGAATATAAATAAAAACATATAGTGGTGTAACTAGTTAATCAAATATTCTAGTTTATGGTAATGTTATTAGTAAAAATCATATTATTATTCCATTAGATGAATTCAATGTGATTATGGAAATGGATTGGTTTAATTTTCTTATAGGATAAATTCGTTGGAATTAGGAGATCACATTTAATATCATCATATGATATTCTATAAATGTAAATATAATTTTCAATGCCATATAAATGAAAATTGTAAGATGTATGATATTAAATAGTCATTAATTATCTTATATTACTAACATAACTGATTTATTTACTCATAATAGGGTTAATTTCCAATCAACGATCGTGTTTTGATCATAAACAAATAAGGAGAATATTGTTTGAACTGAGTCAATTACACTATAGTTTAATATTTTGATCATATCATTCAAAATACTAATAGAAATGATGTTATTATTCTCATTTAGTGTTTCTAATTCAAATTTCAACTAATCATTAAACTAGAACTTTGTCCAATTAGTTCATTTCAAGGTCTATATGGATCACACAAGAAAGCTGAAAGAATCTTTCAAGGAAACATGTCCAAAATTGATGTTATTTATTATGAGCTCAATACTGAAGTCCAAATTTGTGGATAATTCATCATAAGTGAAATTATATTCCATTAAATCTTGTATAAAATAAATTTAGTACCAAATCAACTAAAAGGGGAAAAAATAATACCTAAAATTACATCCCACTATTCTTTATGTGATTGGAAAACATTACACTATTCTTGAATCCCTTCCCAATTACATTTACTAATTGAGATAAAATTATATGTAAAGAAATTGTAGACATAGGTTTCTAATTATGTAGAAGAAATTGTTCATATGTAATGGAATATTCATTGTCATGAATGCATTCATATTTAGATTTGAGAAATATTCAAAACAAAACTAGAGATCAACTCATGGTTTAGAAAAATAACCACAACCTTGGCTCTAAAATTTAAATGTCCATGAACATTGGAGGGTATATTTTACGCCATTTTATATACTAATTTGAAGAATAATATTTCTCCATATTCAGTTTCAATACTATCAAATTATTGATCCATGATGAGGGGTTGTTTAGGAATGAAAACATTTCACCACTATGGGCTATAAATACACTCACACCTACAACTAGAAAAGGGTTGGAACTTAAGAACTTAAGAGGATACAGTGGAATGAACAAAGTCTTTCCAAAGGCCTATGAGGACCGTCAAAATTCAATTTTCAACTTCAGATAAAATTCCCCCTAGATTTCTTTTAATGTTTTCTTTCACCTATTTTCAATTGTAATCATATATATTGTTTTCATTTCAATTTGAATTTTCATGAATTTTTCATATTCATATTATATTATAATCATATAACTTATGTTTTGGAACACTATAATTATTAAAAATTTTGAAATAAATTTTAAAATCATTAGAATATTATTTTATCATTCAATCAAGATTCCATGTTTAATTTTCTTCTCCACTTGTGTGTGTGTTCAGTGCACTACTCTTATACAGTACCAATATTTTTATTATCTTTTTAACTCAACACCCTAAAAATAATTAAGTAGATTAATAACCATATTAATGGATTATTAAATCAACTATTGGGTTGATTCATAACTTGGGGATGTCATGTTATTGAGATCTTTTTCTTGTTTAATATTCATTAGGTCAACCTTATGTATGTTAAACTTAAATTTTCATGAATTAATGACATGTTTTATTTACCGAGTGGATTCCATGTCATATTGAAACCATAAATACAGTACCATAAATAGGTATTGGTTGATCTTAGAACCCTATTTAACTTCTGGATTGGATTAAAGCATTGATACTTTCTAATTGTGATAAAAAAAATAATCTTGTGAGGTGAGTGTTAATTTAAGGCTATATAATGCAAAGCATAAGGATATCACAAGCTTAAATACCCAATAATGAACCCTCCCAAATAATTATAAAAGTTATCGTTAAACCTTTATCCATAAACCAATTTAATTAATCTATGAAAATAAACAAACCCCCATTCCAAAGCTAAATAAAAAATAATCAACTCTAAAAATATAGTACCATCACTGAGGATTCAACTCAAGTGCCACTATACACATTAGCAAATCACCAATCCTTTTAACGTTTTATAGGTTAAAATCATTCAATATTCAAGTGGATATGTTTCTAGGGATCCTATAACTAGTAGTCGACAAATTTTATTTAAAAAAACAAATTCCAAAAAAAATAAAAATTCATAAATGAAATAAAACAAATAAAAAAATCCCACATCCTATAAAAAAACATAAAAGGGAAAAAAGAAAATAAAATAAAAACCCACCTTCCTCAACATTTATCTGAGTTACCTGTAGACTCCCAAATAATCCATAATACTTTTTTACACAGAAATTGAGTGAAATATTCACTGATATAGGAAGAACATTGGGGATAATCAAATCACCCAAGACCGATTCATTTCCCATCCAATAGAACTAATTATGGAAAATCCTAGGGAATAATCTCTTAAAGAACTCAATGCCCCTTATATACTTTTTCAACCCCATATAATTCAATATCCAAACAACAAGTCTTATTTCAAACACAATTTGGGTTTGATTCATATTATACCACATTTTTATAGGCTAATCGATGATAATCCACTTCTTCAACATAAAGCATTCCATGTGATATGCTCTACCATGAAGCATCAAGTGATTTACAAAGAACTAATAAAACATCAAGCATTCCCTTTATCCCTAACTAATTATTCAAAGTCATAGAACTACTACCTCCCTCCTAGTTCCATAACTACATAGAACAACATAAAGCAAACCTTCTTAGATAAATTATTCTCTACTTATTAAAATTCTTTAATTATAATAGAAATATGTAGTATCCATCAATTTCCAAATGAATCACTCAGTGAGTATTGGGAGAGGTTCAAAAATATTGTGGCAACTTTCCCACACCACCAGATACCTAAACAACTCATGATCGATTACTTATGTGATGGTTTGTTATATATAGAGATAACTTTCATTGATGATGTAAGTAGAAGTGTTCTTGTTGAAAAAAATCCTCAAGCATCATGAGATCTAATAATCAATATGGCTAAAAACATACATGAATTCCAAATTCAATCGAATTTTCATGTAAAATAAGTCCATGAAAATCAATCTATAGAGCCCAAAATGATGACCAAGTGGATGAGTGAAATTAGAGGTCATCTGTGCTAATTAGCTGTGGATTAAAAATCCCCAACCTCATCTTATCCAAAAATTATATTCCCTATAAATATAAAAAATTGTTGAATCTTTGTCTCACCATCTCATCTAACCGACACATGTCTACAGCTTCAAGACAGTCCAACAAATTCATACAGAAAAATTGATATCAATATAGAATATTCTCAATAGAAATAAAACCCCTAACTATCAAGTTAGTACATTAGAAAATCCACCCAACCCCAATACAATCCCTTCCCTTTTACTTATAACATTTTCTTCAAGTATGGTTATCCCATCTCTCATACCCCTCAATTACCTCTATATTATACAAACCAATTACAATATGGTAAACATGGTGTTAAATTATAACAACCTTATCCTTTTATTCCACACCACCAAAGGATAAATCATGCTCCTAATCCTACAAGATTTTACTTTCCTAGTGAGCCTTCTCAATTCCCCAACCAATACAATCAATTTTCCAAGAAAAAAAATCAAGGAAATCCCAATACGGGGCATGCCTCTAGTTTTATGTAACCATGAAAAATTGATGTATAATAGCTTTTATACTTCTCACATTATATCCTTAAAAACATTAAAACCCAAATTGGTCAACTTGATTCCCACGAAAACCAGTATAAATACTCCATTTCTTCCAAACTCTCAGCTCAACCATTTCCCAACCCCATGTGTAATATATTTAAATTTCACATAGATTAGGGAATAAAATTGGTATGCCTCATGATAAATCCATAAATACCCTTTAAATGTAAATCTCAAAAAATAAAACATGAAAAATCCGGAAAATGTCCTAAAGCCACCCCTCACCTCCTTTTATTCCTCTAAAAACCAATTCATTTTTCTCAATCCATCTTTAAGACAATGATTTCATTTGATCATGATTCTGAAATGGTCAACCTATTTATGTGTGTTGAAGTAAATATTACAATATTGGATTCCATCAAAAAAAATTATATGTATAAAAATTATCTTATAGAATTCTTCACCCATAATAGATATCTTAGGACCATTGAAATTGTTTCAACCCAAAAAAATATTCCCATAAAGTGAAAATATCAATGTACTACTACAGTTCCATGAAAATAGGGAGTTCTGTCATTGATGATACACTTATATACCTATAAGCCTTGATAAATGTCATGTCCAAATTTATATTATCCAAACATGTTCTAGGTCCGTTGAACCCAACCAGTGTTTTCATCCTTGTATGCAATCAAATCACATCATGTTTTAAAGTAATAATCACGGATTTCATTGATCAAGTTAATGATATTATATTCCTATATGGGTTTTATGTCATTGATATGTGAGGTGAGATATCTTCTTTTCAATCTCCAATTATTTTTACAAATGCTTTCCATTTTACATCTAGAACCAAAATTGATGTTTTTGCTGGAATCTTAATTATAGAATTTGGTTACCAAAAGGTTATATTGAATATTTTTAAATCCATGTGATACCCATTATAAAATTACTTTTTATTATCTATAAAAGATTTGGAAAGTCTATATGAGAGTGTTTTGAACACTAATATATCATGTTATTCTTATTCTAATGATATTGGGTTTTTTGAATTTCATATCCTTATTAACCAAGTCAAAAAGGGAGAATTTGATGTTGACCATTCACATAAAAACTATATCAATATAAATGATCTTGAAAACCTTTTATAATCCAATATTACCTTTAATATCAAATACTCTAACATGGATAACAATTAGTATAGTGGACTAGCATGATCATTTTTTGATTCAAATCAGATTATCCAACATTTATCATTAATGACCCATGATTCTGAAAAATTTGTGGTTTGTGAGGTGAAACCTAAAAAAATTTTCTTATCGTGTTTTAATTAGAGTTATGTTTTAAGATTTATTCCTTAATTTACAATGTGATCACTAGTTATGTTATAATTGACCATTATTTAGGAAACAATATTGATATAAAGTATATTTAAAAATTTAATGAATCTCATGTCCCCTTTGATCCTCATTACTCTACATTGGAATGCGATAACAAAATTGGGTTAGAATATGTGATCTCATAGTCGGATTTCATTTTTTCGGATCCACACAAAAATTAACAATCATAATTGAATCATCACAATGAACTTCATAGTATATAAAACCAATACATAGTGGACTACATCATTCCTCAAGTTTAAGACTAAAGGGAGGATACACACATTCCCTTCCCATCCCATTAAATTCAAAGAACATCAACAAGGAATATAAGAAATTATCCAATCAATAATTGATCCCCACAATGGTGATGTTTTTTTGGAGGAACACTGGAGTTATGAAAATATAATGGCCACCATCGGACAATGAGTATTCCACTGAAAATTTGAAGTTGTAGAAAAAATAAATGCACTGCTTTTTAAGAGGCAACCCATGTGTTCATTTATTTTTATGAAATCTTAATTTTTTTTTATAAAAAAGAATAATGTTTTTTATAGGAAATAGATATTTTTAAATCATCACAAAAGAGTATAGATTCTCTAGGAACAATATCAACTTCCACAGACCCACCACTGGATGGAGGTGATGACCCACCAAATACAAACTAGGGTAACTAATTTACCTTTAAATCCATCTCTATTTATTCCTCCCCATCCTATTACTCTATCTATATTTCTCTATTTCTTAGTGTTCCTATCTAATTTAGTATTTTTTAACCACATTGTTAATCAATTTTTTTCAATCTTTCTCTTTTTTGTTGTTATGTATGTGAAAAAAAATAAACAACTATAAAAAATAAAATAAAAAATAAAATAAAATAAATGACCATTACTCACAATTAAATTTTGAAATATATCCCATCCATTTGGTGGATTTATAAGACTTTGTTCATTTCAATAATTTTATATATTTATCAAAAACATAGATACGGAATTTGGTTTTAAGAGTAAAAAAAAATTAATGCTCATGTTTTTTAATTTAGAAAACAATTCTTCCAAAATTGTAAGGAACAATAGTAAAATCCAATGTCAAAGTCACCTAGTACCATGTTTTAATATTGTATATTTTTACCATTAATTTTGATTCTTGAAATTGTGGAACTTCGAGATGAATTTATTACTTTAGAATACATAAATATGGGAGAGTCATTTTATAAACCACATGAGAATCAAAATAGCCAAATAGGCTACCATTAACCTTACATTGATCCTATTTTTAAAATACATTTTGAGGATATGAAAAACCTCTTTTTAACATCAACATTATAATGAAAAAAAAATTTCAATCCCAATATCTACATGGATTTACAATGCATAGTTTATTTTTAAGTATGAGGAGAATGGATTTCATGTTGGGTATCATTTATTTTAATTTGAATGTTTCATTATATTTTTAAGGGAAAGAATATATTTATGTGTGGGAAGAGGTTTTAATTTAGTGGGGTTTGGGAACTTATATATGTTTAAGAAATCTTCTTCCAATGACATTGAAATGTTTCAAAAAAATAAAACAAATCTAAAAAGGAAAAAAATGAAAAAATGATTGGGTTTTTTCTTGGGCTGGTCAAAAATACATATTTCTAAAAAAATATCTTATTATAACTATTACAATTAGTGTTATAATGATAACAAACATGGGTTGGGAGATGAGTGTGAGATTATTTTGAAGTTCAAATTTCAAAAAAGAAAAAGAAAATATGAAAACAAAAGAACACTTTCATCATCTTTTTATATGTCATTGGGAGAAGTTTTGTGTTTTACACATATTTCATCATTTCACACCCTTCCAATTTTCTCCATCTCATTTTTTCCTTCAAAAATTATTTCCCTCGTACATATATTTATCTATTTCCTTCTATTTATTATTCCAATAATTGTGTATTTCTTTTTCCCATATTGATGGTTTACCCCTCTTTTCATATATTTTGGAAATTATATTCCTACAATCCCACAACAAATAATAAATACTGAAAAAAACCTATTTAATATTATGAAATTTATAATAAGAAATAGAATTTGAGATCACTATCAAACTATAAGATTTTAACTTTTGGTTTCTGAATTAATAAAACTCCATAAATAAATTTTTATCATCTTGAGAGAATTATGTTTTGATTTCCTATATTATCCATTTCTAATTTTGAGCATAAAAATTATTTTTTTGGAATAATATTTCAATAAAAAAATTGGTGAAATTATTTTTGGGAAACTGAAAAAGTATTGACCCCCATGACTAGACAAAAAAATGTTAATATTTGATTAGTGAGTGAAAATTATTTTGTTGTGCTTTTTTGTTTGCGTGTCTATTGGAATTCACTATCTTAAGTGTGGAGGAGTTGATATCACATAGTCATTGATGATTTTAAATTACACCCATAAAATAAATTCACTAATAAAATGATTAATTTCCATTTGGTGTTAATGTTTTGAACATAAACCCAAATGAAGAGCATTGTTCGAAACCATTCAATAACATTGTATTTTAATTTTTTGATCATGTCATTGAAAATTATAATTAAAATTTTGTGATTATTACTGTTTATTTTCTTTTATTCAAATTGAAATAAATATTTAAACAATATAATTCAACCATTAGAAATGGTATATGTTTTACATGAGAAGGCCCAAAGAATCTGTCAGAGAAAATGGACCAGCTGTGATGTTATATTTTATAGACTTGATCCAAAAGTCCAAATTTTTGGATAGTACATTATAAGTCTAGGAACATTACTTTAAATAATGGATAGAAATTTCCAGACCCAAATCAATATAAGGGTCCCAATTTATGCATTAAAGTCGATCCCAAAATTCTGTACGGTATTTGGAAAACTGTACAACATTTTTGACTTTACTCCCAATACCAATGACCTATCGAGATAAAATTTTACATGGATAAATTAAATATATAGATGTATAATGTTCGTGAATAAATTATTATGATTTTGATACATATTTTTAGACATATATGCATTCACATTTAGACCAAGGAATAATTAGACACAAAACTGGATATCATCACATGGTTTTGAAAAATAGCCATAACTTTTATTCTAGAAGTCAAATGTCTAAAAATATGGAGGGTGAAGTGTACACATTCATATATAAAATAGTGAATTAGGATAGTTCTCATGATTTGTTAGTATAAACTATCAAATAATCAGTCTATGTTTAGGGGAAGTTTTAGAATGAAAATAGTACACCACCATGGGCTATAAATACACTCATATCTTTTTCTTACATAGGTTTGTCACTTAAGAACTTAATAGGATACATCAGAATGACAGAAAACATCAAAAAATTCAAGTATGACCTTAAAAAATTAATTTTCTACCTGAGAGACCTTTCCTATGTTCTTTCTTTTCAGCTTTTTTTAACTTGTTTTCAGTTGCAATCTATTAAGTTGCTTTCAATTTCATTTGAATGTTAATGAATGTTTCATATTTATATACTCTTATAACAACACACCTTCTTTTATAAAAAAATCATTTTATTGAAATTATTTAAATAAATTTGAAAATAATTCCCTTCTTTTTCATTCCCATTCAATAAAAATTCTATGTTTAATTTTCTTCACCATTCATGTGTGTGTGTGTGTGTTCAGTGCACTACTCTTATTTTGTACTATTGTTTTTCTCATATTTTTAACTCATCACCCTAAACCTAATTGACCTGATTAATAACCATCTTAATGGATTAGTAAATCATCTATTGGGGTGAGTCATAAATTGTGTATCTCACATGATTGAGATCTTTTTCTAGTTAAATAAATGTTAAGTTAACATTTTTTATGTTAAACATAAAAATTCATGGATTAGTAACATGTTTTGTTTAACATGTAGATTCCATGGATTATTTTTAACCATATATATACTATAATAGACAATTATTTAATTAGTTTATAACCATAGTTAAGTTATGGATTAGAATAAATCCTTAACACTTTGGAATTCGAATCAGAAATTGTATTGTGAAGAGGGTGTTAATTTAATGAAATATCATACAAAGCTCATGTGTATCATAATATTAAATATAAAATAATTAACTCAACCCATTAATTAACAAATTTTTAAATAAAAAATTATACATTGATAAATTTAATTAGACACTACAAACAAACACACCCCCATTCAAAATATAAATAAAAACAATCAATTCCAAAAAATAGTACAATCACTAAGGATTCCACCTAAGTGCCACTACACACATTAGAAGAGAACCATACCTTATAATTGTTCATAAAAAAATAGGCTATTGTTAAATGTGCATCTTGATACTAAATAATGATAGACTCTTGGCTCAAATGGATGGTGAAAAATCTCAATATTGGGGACAATCCTATTCTGATGAAAATGATATGTTTTCTATGTTTTTATGGTTGATATATCTCAAGGAATTTTCTCTGGAGTTTTGTCTATATTTTAGATTACATTATATATTTTCATTGGTACAAGATATTTAAAACTATGAGGATGAAAATTATTCATTTATGGGAGAATCTACGACCCGAATATTTTAATATCGATTTATTTCTTTTAAATAAAATACTATGATTGATAGCTTGCCTCACATAAAACACCGAACTAAAATTAAATCATGTTAATTTAAAATAAAATTATTGATTTTAACCATTATAATATATTCATTCAATTTTCAGGTATAATTTGTGGAAACAATACTATAAAAATAATGTAGAATAGAGAATTATTGACATCAAGTAGTAAGAGTCTTCCTTATTTGGGTCACCTTTTTGTACATGGAAAGGTGGTTGCATCACTAGGGTTTTATCTAGACCCGACCAAATAACAACTTCATAAATTATAGTATAATATAAATAATATATTATAGATATTCAAAATTTTAAAATTTTCCATGAGTTTTAAGTTAATTGAACTGTCATGCACTACTATCGCTGAACATATCTTCTGTTTATATCTTATGAGAGGATCTTTAGGGGTAATAAAAGTACAAAATTAGTTCACATAAATATCTAATTATCAATGTAATAAATTATTTATGTAAAAAATTTATTTAATATATTTCTCATTTTTATTTTTAATGATAATTAAATTTCATTTTTAATATTAATAAATTGATAAATCCCAATTAACATAGAAATTTGTATAATAAGTTAATTTTATGATAAAAATGTATTTCATCTAAAATTTATTTGTCAGGTAATTTATTCCAATGAAATAATTATATTATGGATAAATTATATTATTTATTTTAATAATATATTAACAAAAGTTTTATTAGAAATTATTAGGAAAGATGATATTAATAAATAATATTTTTAAAAAGTTATTTTTCTATAAAAATAGTTTTTAATTATATTATTTTAGTTTTAATTAAAATTAAAATTAAAAAATTTTAAAAAATAATTTTGAAGAAATTTACTTTATTTTAGGATGTAAAATAAAAATATTATTTTAATCCAATGCTTTTGGATTTTTACGAAAAAAATTATTTTTAGGTGAATAGTCAAAATATAGTTTTTACTAATACTATAGTGTTTATGATTATATCATGATGCACATAAAACATAAAAACTTATTAAAAATTATTCATGTATAGAAAAATTATTTTAGGATTATTGTAATTCATTTAATACCACATTGAAATTAGAAAACTAATGTATAATAGTTTGAAATGTATGTAATATTTTATTTTAATAAAAATAAATTTCATAATTTTCTTTTGCATATGTTTTAACAATGTATAATTGGGATTTAGGTTGATTTGGAATCCATATAAGTATTTAATTGTAAATAAAAATACTAATTTCATGGTGATCGATAATTTAAATAATTTTGTCATAAACCTAATTTTAATGTTTAAAAATTATTTTTTGTAAAAATGGGTTCTAACACATTATGTGTTCTAACATTGAGATTAATTTTTCTCACAATTAGAAATATTTATTTTAAAAAATTATTATATAAATAGATCATTAGGTCTATGTTATGTAATAATACTAATTTGATTTTAGACTTTAAATGTAGATTTCATAAGTAAAAATTATATAGCATGACAAAGACCTAAAAACTATAAAAGTGAAAATTCATAGATTAAAATACAAAAATAATTTTCAAAAAATGAATGAATATACAGCATTGTATCTATGCCGACATTACCTCTTTCCCCACTCCATTTTATTCTATTATTTGATCCACTTGACCTCAAAATAAGGACTATAGATTTTATATTATTACAAAAATGCCTCTCATTTTCCTTATATAAGAAGTCATCAACACCCCACTATTCCCCACACCCCATGCTAGTTCCAATCAACCAAAATGTTTCTAAATTACTCCCAAAAACTAAAACAGTTTTCCTTGTTGTTTGGTTCTTTTCAATAGACAACCTCTCAATACCTCAGTCCATTTTTTAGAGGATCTCTTCCAAGGAGTGAGGTAAAATTTTCAATTACTCCAATTTCATTTATATTCCATTATTTCTTATTTTACGTCCACAAAAGTTATTATTCTCATATTCAAATAATTACATTCGTATAATAATAATTCTAAAATTTTTGTATGTTTATGGATTAAAAAATTTCAGACCATCATCTGAACCATTCAGGAAATGAAAATGTCACTTTTATTACGTGAAAAATACTTCCTCTATAAATGATGTGATATTTTTTCCATAAAAAACATGTATGGATGTATAAAAATAAGTCCTTATATGATTAATATATTATTTATAAAATTAATAATATTTATAAAATTATAAACATTCCATTATCTTCCCCTTATTTTATGTAAACGAACGTGTTTCCATTCTTTTGTGTTAACTACCACCTCCATGAAAGTGGAATATTTAATATTTAATATAGTATTTTATAATTTATAAAAAATTATTCTAATAATATTATACACTTTAAAAACATCTATATAATATCATTTTAATTTTTCAATAATTATATTATTCCAAATGAATCAATTTATTACCTATAATCTGATATAGATTATAGCTTATTCTTCTGTGGGGTTGTTTTAAACACCCCTTGAACAATTTTATAAATTTATTTTATCGATTAATGTGGAAACATAAAAAATTGTGTTATTATAAATCAATGATTAAATATTATTTGGTTTATTTTTCTAGAAAGTTATTATAATTATTTATATTATCATTAATAAACCACTGTTTTGGTTCGTTATAAATTACTGAAACATGATCATCACTAATTTTTTCATCATAAATCAAAACTAAAAAACTTATGAAATTAAATTATATTATTATATATTATTATTAAAACACATATTTCAAAAACAATAATTATCACAGAAAGAATAACATTTTATTTGTTAACAATAATCGATGTCGCCATTACAGAACATTTACTAAACAAACAATCAAAGATAATAATATTTGATGTTGAAAAAAATATAATAAAAAAAATATTCTAAATAAATGATTATAACTGAATTTTATAAAATTATATAGGTATGAATATGGACCCGAAATAGGTTATTATGATAACATGTATTTTTAGATGAATATAGAGAATATTCAGGTAAGTGAGATCAAAGTTACTAGTTTTTTTGTAAACACAATTTTAATTCATAAATTTTTTATTCTTATTGAAATATATTCTCACATGTTAGTTATGATATACCATGTAATATAACCTTTTTCATTAAAATAATAACTATTATTTTTATTTATTTCCTTCCATGGTCATTTCTAGTTTGTTCTTATGTTTGTTTGTTCGAATAAAGGCTCAGGAGTGGGTTTTTCATTATTGTTATAGATTTTGAGAGGTGTATTAGGGGTATATATAGGATTAGACCTAAATATATAGTTGGAATACCTATATATCTTCCACCGGATAGCTAGGTAGGGTAACCATATATTTAGTGGAAGGCTGGTATTAGGTAATTACTACAATAATCTGACCAGTTTGTTGGTGGGATGTCCTTTGGTACAAGAATTTTTCTTGTCACCAATAGTCATCAGGTAATACATAAATTTGAATTTTCACAAATGAATAACACATCAACCAGTTAATGGACTCCATAAGATAAAAAATGGTGCTATCTTGGTTTAGAAAATGATGTGGTATTATTGTATTTCAACCACCTGAAATATTCTAGTTAATTATCAATCTACCTCCTTTGACCAAAATTTGAATCATTTATTTAGAGGCTCTCTTAGAACATTTTTTTCTCTTCCAACTCAATTCATTATAAAATTGAAGTTTTTATTAGAGATTTGTATCAATAATGGGATATTCATTTTCTTCTTTTCTCTTGTAACTCATTCATCTTTAATTTCCTTTTGTTCCTCCTTATAGACCAGCTTTATTAAATGTTGGAGTTATTGATCTAAGTTTTAATAAAATTTATTTTAGATTCATTTCATAATTGAGATTATTTAGTATGATATCTAATCCTAATATATTTTTGATAATAAATTGTGTTGTTAAGTAATCGCTTTCGTTTTCTTCATTATAGAACATTTCAATTTAGAGATTTATGATTGGGAATTCTGGATTTTTTATCCCTTCTAAAATACTAAGTCTATTGGATCATCTTATCTTTTTGTTTTCCCATTGTAATTTTTACTTATAGTTCTTTATGGTTGGTGAGTTGGTAAAAAGGAATTATTCATGAAACTTTATTTAATTCTCTATGAAATTTACATTTATTATTTTTTAAAGTCATATAAAAGTTTTTGATAAAAATTTGTGGTTTTGGTTCTAGATTTGAAAAAGGAATTCTCATTTTTTTGGCTTCAATGATGATATTCCCAATGAATGAATTTTACTTGGTAAACTTAAATTTTATCATTTATGAGGATGTGATCCATCCCCATGGATGAAATCTTTCCTCCCAAGACATACTATTCTTAGGTAATATATGCATTAGTTTTCCTAAGTAATGTAAGGGAACCAATATTAAGAGTGAAGTCTTAACCCCTTATCCCATTATTCTATGGTAACAAAAAAAGAAGTTGTAATATTGATCATAATAAGGTAAAAAGTACCCCCATTGTCCTATAATGTATTTAAACTCATAGTCATGTTTTCTCTGGTGACAGTTTTGGAAATACATATTTGGAATGCTTATGAAAATTATTCAAAAACATTTTTATTCAGTACGATTTATAAAATATATAGAGGATGAGTTATAAATTCATTATTTTGAACCATTTATTATAACTCTTTTAAATTACATGATTTTAATTGGTTTAATTAATCAATTACACTTATTAAACACTTGGTGGGATCCTATTGGGCCTTTTTTCTCACACCTTGTATAAACCGTTGTGTGTACATAGATCCTGATTTATCTAATGTAGGTAAAGGAAAGACACTAAAATATGGATATGTGTTGGTTCATTACTAGGATGTGGTATTCATGGGGTGACATCACATCACATGGAGTGGGGTCGTGATTTTTTGAGTACTTTGGTTGCTCTATGTATCTTGGTGATTGTTAAGCTTGACATTTTTATGTGTTCTTTATTATCTTATTTTTTACATATTGGAATTTTAATATATATATTTTCCATATTATTACAAATTCATGGGGTTAAAATGTTTAAAAAATTCTTATTGCACAAGAACATTTCGGTAGCCTATAGGGATCAAGAACACCCTTTAGGCCATGTCATTACTGATTAGGGTTATGGATGGTTTGGTAATCTGGGTTTTCTAAAGAAAATTTGAAATAAATGGGATGTTGTTTTGATTTTTTTGTTTGAATAAATTTTTATTGTGTCTTGGTAAATATTAGATATTAATATAAGAGCATAAAGGACATGTTAAAATAAAGTTACAAGACTATTCTCATCACGGTGAGCCTTAAATTACCTTGGGTTATTTTGAAATGTTTCATTAATGATTCTTATAGTCTTAATCATAGTCTTTATTTTATTTTTACATTAATAATTCTAGTTTTCATATTTTATTCTAAACTAGACTTTATTAGTGGATCTCATGTTATTGTGTGTCTTTTTCTGTTAATTTTTGGAACCATGCCCCCAAGAAGACATCCAATGACTCCTCAAGAGGGTTTTCTCTGATGAAACATGGTAGGAAATCATTATAATTGATCATATTTTGATTAAATTTGTCAAGTTCATAGTTTTATCTATGGAACAAGGTGTAAAACTTCTCCATATTCAACCACTACAAGCAAACCGCCTATTAGCGGTGATTATTTTTTCATATAGTGGCTATTTAAACTACCGCTATATGATGTGGCAGTGGTTTACAGAAACCGCCCCTAAATTGGGAATCGGAAATCTATTAGAAGTGGTTATTTCCAATTAACGGGGGTTTAAGGGAAGCGTCATAGCTGCCTCATTTCCTGGTGGTTTTCCTGATTTTAGGGGTGGTTTTTATGAGACCCAGATTTTATTTTATTGTCAGCAGTTATAACCACCACGAATAAAATAAAATAAAGTGGTCGTAAAACCACCGCTAAAGTCACGAAGACCGCCACAGAATGTACATGGGTGATGCCACTCTGTAGTGGTTGTTAAAACTATCTCTAAATGTAAGCCAATAGTGGTGGTTATAACCACTACTAAGTAAAAAATACTTATGTTTAGCAGTGGTTTTAACCACTACTAATGTCTGATCAGTATACTTTAGTGGTGGTTAAAACCGACGTGAAAAGATGACCAGAAAAAAAATAGTTGTTCTGCTTCCACTGCACCATTTCCCTGAAAAACAAATCAAACCAAAAATACCAATATCCTGATAGATTAATGCACACAAAATTTAAAAAATAATGGAGACAACTAGTAAAAAAATTATGGTCATGATGCTTGGAAAATATAGTATAACTTCATAAATAGATATGTGTAGTGAGGAGGAGTAAAAAACATGACCTAAATTGATAGATAATGGGTACTAAACCACACAACATATTCTAAGGATGATTTAAAATTAGTTTATATTAGTGATTCATGGACATAGAATACTCATTTAAGGTTATATAATTAAGACCATGTGGTGATCATGCAACTCAACCATGCTTGAGGTGGACTTCCTCCCAACCCCTAAGACCTACTGAGACATGATTGATTTAAGAATCAAGGATATATATATATATATATATATTTATAATTGATTATAGGGGTGAACCCAATGAGGGGAAGAAGTGACCTGAAAAATATCATGATGACAAATAGAACTTTTGAGAACAGGGAAGTAAAATGGGAGTAATCTACAGAAATAGAATTATTATTTACCATGTTTGAAACATAGGATACCTGAGCTGGTTGAGGATAGGATGAAAAATATCATGATCTACTATTCATGGAGATCAAAGCATGAGATCCTCTTTTTATTATCAAATGTACTTCATTGAATGAGCCTGAGATGGTATGTAATACACTATATCCATGGATCATTTCATTAGAGATCCTTTTTAGATTGGTAGGGTGAGGATAATCCAAATAGTAGAATGTGTGAACCACACAAGTGTATGTGGGGATATACCATATAGAATATTAGGGTCTATGGGAGATATTTCCTCATGTGCTCAATTGTTCTATTTAAACATGTGGGTTAACAAGATTCAAGCTTGGCCTAGAGAGAAACATCCCCATGATGAGTTGCTGGTAGGGATGAGACTGAGATGAAATATACATGCATCAATATGTGTCTTCGCATATTATCTGATATTCGGAGAAATAAAAGTTTTATACGGGTAATGTGTGGTTCATTTCATACTTATCATATGAGGAATCTCACTTTTATATGTGGTGATTATTTTCATAATCATCCCACACATATCGGATGAGGCATCCTTATTTCATTTAATAGGGTATGGTTGTTAATTAATAGTGTTTACTGAGGACATTGGGCTTTGATGTTTAAAATCATACAACATGGACTATGACTACAATTAGTTTAAATTACTAGAGCTCCAAATATAGGAATATGTTTGATTTCAAGGTCTCCAAGCTTTGACCAAAGTAGATAAGAAATGGAGAAACCTATAATGAGTTGGTGATACGGTTGTGCCCTGGATTGAATAATTTTATGTAACTACTTATATTGTGATTATTGGAATCAATCCACATGTTCTTATGATTCACAGTGTCATAGGATACCAACAACAGAAGGGTTTACCTTCTTGGATGATGATATTGAATAATTACATATTATAATTTTAGGCATCAAGAATTTATAATATTTGAAATTATCACTCTTTGAGAGAAATATAAATTTTTTATGGGGTTAAATTATCTATCATTAATAGGTATATATATTTTACACGAGGTAATTATATTGTTTAAATTCATCGTATTAGGATTTTTGAAGGTCTTTTGCATCTATATACCCATTATTTACTTCCTTATATCAGGAAATGAGAGCACCTTGGCCCACTAATGTGTCAACATAAATGATAGGAGATTATTGATAAAAAAGAGGCTCATGTGAGTGTTTTGGGGCAATGACACCTTATGTAATGGATTATTATACGGTGAATCATCAGCTAGGCTCAATGATAGAAGATATATGCATCAATACGTATCCCATGGAAATGGGAATCAATCCACCCATAGTTCTATAATGTTGTGGAAATAAATGTTTGATGAAACTCCAGGGATGAATAAACCCATGTGATGGATGTATGAGAATATTTTATTGTTATAATTCTTGGACTAAGGATCTCTTGATATAAACTGTTATAGTATAGATTGATGAGGTGGGGGAATCAAGAATGTTTTTGTGGTGAATAAAACCTAGGGTTATAGGATAAAATAGGCCCTTCAACCCATGAAAAAATTCTGAATATGATTACACACAGTGTAATATCATACAACAAAGACCATGATGAAAAATTTAACGTCATGATTCATGGACTAGGATGATGATTCTCTACATGCTATATATGTGTCATGGTATGAGTAAAAACAAATTTCTAAGGGGTTAATGTAGTCCCAGGTACCACATGAACATTTTGATATGAACTGAACATTATTTACGGTTATAATCTGTGGACTGTAAATGGAGAAATGGGGCCAAAGGCATAATAAATTTACATCTAGACCCAAAAAAGGACGTATAAGCAGCATTATGTATCCCATGAGAGTGTGAATCAAGACACATGTTGTTTTAGAATATGGTATAGTATAAGAACAACATTGGAACTAGGGGTAATCCTTTATATAGAGGGAATTTTGGAATATAATGATCATCATGAGGTATCACATTTCGAAGGAATGAGATAAGGATAAAGTTTAATGTCATGCCTTGAAGAAAATTATTTTTTTCATCTTACATAATGTGATGCTTCTATGTTTTATATGCAGTAATGTTTTTGAACATTAAATAATTATCGTAAGAGGAATCCAAAATTTATATAGTGTAAGACTTTTAGATCATCCAATACACATCATACAATGAATCCTGATTTTATATGGTTTAATACCATCTCCCATTAAGAGAAAACTAGGTTTTATATGGGGTATGACCACATTATATCATCATGAACATAATATGCTAACCATTAACAATGCATGAAGATTCACTAGCTACACATTTTGCCTCACCAAAGTGTCCGTAACACTATCCCTTTGATCACTATGAAATGAACCAATTTGTTCAACACATCAACAATGGATTTAACTCCAAGACACCAAATATATTGACTACTAATTCAAACATAGGCCTAAATGGAATGATGTATACCACACTCGAGAAATCAATACATAAAAGGAATCATTAGAAATCAATAAAATGCATAAAAGGAAACATGAGAAATCAAGAAAATGTTAGGACATGAAAATGTCTGGTGGAAACTATGTGCCACACATGTTACATATACAAACCAACTGCTCCCATATTTTTTCAACACATCAACTATGCAACTACTCACGGTCCGATGATGCATCATCACCTTATCCATCTCTATCTCCACTTTCTTCTGTCACCTGTAAGAATATTATATTGAAAATTAAATATTGTTTCATATTTATATTAAAACTTAAAACCAATGAAAGTCTGCAAACTAAAAGATTTTGATTTTTTGTGATTTACTTACTTACCACCAGTTGATGCACTACCACTAGGGGCATATATGCTCATCTTCTGATGTTTATCAGTCATCGCTTTCTGCAAAGCGGATATCTGAGCCCCCTGGTCTTGAATTGTGGTTCGTAGAGAAGTAATCTCCCTATGAGCATCTTCGGGTATTGATTAACTATAACTAGGTGTAGATGCAGCTGGAATCTCTGGTGGCATTCCAAAGACCTCAGATGGTACAGGTCTGAAACCCATCCCGCACACTCTACCAGGATGCACCTCCCCAAGGAATTTAGCAACTGGGTCATCCTTAGAGACTGAATAGGATTGCCCAGGATTGGCATCCCATTGTTCTTTAATTTTTAACTATAAATCAAATATCAATATATATTAACACAGTAAAAACTGATAATAAGTTATTATAATAAAAAATTGACTTCATACCCCAACTTCTTTGGTAGGCTCATTAACAAAACTTCCATCTGATTTTTTGTAAACATCTAACCACAGTTCAGTTCGGGAAGCTTCATTCCCTAAAATATGTGACTGTATTAAGCAAAGATAAATAAACATTTCAATATATTAAACAGATAATATTGTCTTATAAATATTTAAACTAATTAAAAGATCACCAATGTCGTTCGGCTTCTAGAAAAGCTATTTGAGCCCGTAGTGTGAGGAATGACTTGCTTAGCCTAGTTTGATGCATTCTATCTTGAGAGATCCTGAAATAAATAAAATTAAATTTAACAATAATGTATTCAATGTCATCTCCTCTTCATATACATTTATAAAGGTAAAATGTGGATAATATAATAATATATATTTCAACACCATCCGCTTCTCATCATGATGTATGTCAACAAAAACTTTCCACTGTTCTTTCAGTACCCCACAGGTAGATTCTCATAAATTTGTTTCACGGTAAACAAATTATCGTTGACATCACACCACAATCTCCATTATAAATCTTTCCATTTCTTACCAAGATTTTTCAAATCCACTTCTGTGTTATCACATTAGCAATTGTAAAGTGGAAGAACATCTGTATACAGAAATTCATTTTGAACATATTAGTAACATGACATTCAGTTAAACCATAATGTAATAGATTTACCTCTATTTGGGAATCAAAAACCTCATTTTTCCATCTTGGAGGCATATGTCTCTAATCATCATAAGAAATATGAAGGGAAATGGGCTCTAATGACAACTGGCCTAGAATTTGGCCAAGTAACCATGCAGCGTCATCCGTAGGGACCCCATAAGAATCAAATGGCACATCTATCTTCTCACCATTCATATTCCTAACATTAGAAATTTTTATTTTTCTCTCCATGGTTGCATTTTTTTCATCTTCAATGAGTGAACAATTTTTATAAACAAAACGCAATAAATTTATTTAATTAAAATTTGTACCTGTGATAGTGACACTTCAATATGTCCATGATGAACTGGAAGGGGTGTGTCGCTGCCCCACTGCTGAGGCTCCTGAAGGGGGAGAAGATGACTCATCCTCTAATTGGACACCCACATATGGTGTGAGAGATGGTTCAGGGTGAGATGGTGTATGGGTGTAGGTATCTGGTGCCTCAGATGTCGTGGGGAGGGAGCTAGATGGATCGTAATATGTCATAGAACTAGATGTTGTAGTGTACCTATTACTCCTTGGAATTAATGTTATTTAATCAAATAAAATTAAGTTTAGAATATACATTTTAAAAAAAATATGTAGAAAAAAAATTAAATATGATAATAGATGCCCAGTACTAACAGACAAAATATATATAACAATGATAATGAATGGCTGTAGAAATGAAACAAGTGGTTGCTGAATGAATAAATAATTGTACATACAATCATTTTCCCCTTCAATCATGTTTTTTTCCTTCTCTATTTCTTTATTCACTTCATTCACCCTTTCTAGACTAATATTTTAAATATTATGATGGACAAATAATTCTGCTTCCTGTTGTTGATTAAATTCAATTTCAGAGGTCAAATATTCCACTTCATCACCCATATCAATCAAATCTCATTGTATTACATGAGTAAATACACTTCACCCTTCATCCACAACATCATTCAAATAATATACCATTTTTTCTTATGATGCTAAGTTATATGGATCATGCAGTTCACAATCATCAACATCCATCAAGTGAGAGAAGTTCACAGAAGTAAATTGCAAGGAATATATTTTAACACCTCTGATAATATAGACCCATTTTCATTTGAAAAAAACAACAAAAAAATGTCCATGGTAGTTTAATTCAATAATATCATGCAGCTTTCCATAGTATCCCACTTTATCAAATCTAAATATGCCACTATTCTGTGTTTTCAAACCCACTTCTTGATCGACTGTACGAAATCTAAATCCATTCACATTATAAGCATAGAACTTTCTAACTTATTTTATAGTACCTCTAGAAAGAAACTTCAAATATTCTGACAAGTATGCTCAAGTATCAGTATTCATGTTCTTAAAAAATAAATATAATTTAATAAATTTATGAAATGTATGTGTCAAACTGATATTCATATTTATTGTAATATTTATTAACTTACACGTTGTGCAAACCATTCTACAAGATCTTTACTCACAACATTCATTATATATTTCTCATTTCATGTTCGAACTCTAATTTGTCTCTTTGTTTGTATCATCAACTCATCAATAAATGGATCTGCAATTTCACTATTCAGAAGCACATATCTATGTGCCTGTAATAATTCCAATTCTATCAGTGTTGCATTTGATGCCCTCCCAACTGATCGGCCAATAGAAGGAAATAATTTTGATTTCTGATGTATTTGAGATTGATTTGATGTGTCGTAAATACGTCCAACTCAATTAAATCTTTCTAAATATCATCCAAATATCTAGAACAAAAGGTAATACACTCCTCATGCAAATAGCCTTCAACAATAGAGCCTTTTGGTTGAGATTTATTTCTCATGTATGCTTTCAAATGCCCAAGATATCTGTGAAATAAAATAATAATATTATTCATTTATTTTAATGCCAAAAATTGTTTACATAACTGAAAAACATATAAATAAAATACCTCTCAACTTGATACATCCATCGATAAAGAATGGGGCCTCCTAATTTATCTTCCTCAAACAAATGCATAGTTAAATACATCATGACAGTAAAAAACAATGGAGGAAAGATCATCTCCATTGCACAAAGGGCCAATACAAACCTATCCTGGAGGTTGTAAAGCTGAAATGGATGTAGGGATTTCTCACATAATTTCCTGAAAAATTTGCATAATTAGAGTAAAATAGCAATAACGTTTTACGTAATAATGTACGCAATTCCAATGGTATTAATTGTTGGAACAAAATATGTGAATCGTGACTTTTCAATCCATGTAACTTACGATTATTCAAGTCAACACACCTCAAGATGTCACTCGAATACCCATCAGATACCTTCACATTCTTTAAAATTTGAAGGAATGTATCTTTATCCCTATTTTTCATTGCAAAAATGGTCGGAGCATACTTTTCATTCTCATCAGGCTAGATATCATGTTTTATGTTCATTACTTGTAAGTCTTTGCGAGCATTGAGATTATCCTTTGACTTTCCATGCTCATTATGTAATGTGAAAATCAAATTTTCATGGGCATTTTTCTCAATATGCATCACATCAAGATTGTTCCACAACAAATTAAATTCTAAATATTGAATTTTGAAGAATATACTTTTTTTCTTCCATTGTTGTGTTATGATTTAACTTGACGATGCACTTTGGTCCCATCTTCTGCTATCATTCAAATGATGAACCTTCCCAAATTATGTTTCAACATTTTCAAGTTGTGTCAATATTTTAGAACTAGTTAACAACTTTGGAGGTGCTCTACGTTCAATGTAACCATTAAATTTTGATCTCTTCAGCCAAAATCTATGAGATGTATTGATAATTCTTCGATGGCACTAGAAGCACCATTTTCTACTGTGAGGTCACTGTTTGGGCTCAAAATCAAAGTTAAAAACAGGAAAAGAAAACCCATGTAAGTGTTCTAACAAGATAAATTCCCAAGCCCAGGGAAGTCAATAATGGTCCACATTAAAGCACCATGCATTTTGAATATTGTTTTAGAAGAATCATCAAATATATCAACATCTTTGCTCCAAAACTCCAGAAATTAGTCAATCAAAGGCTGAAAGTATACATCAATATCATTTCAAAGAATTTGTTTTCTAGGAATAATCATCGATATGATAAAATATTTTTATTGAATACACATCCACGGAGGCATATTTTAAGGGATCAAAACAACTGGCCAAATGCTATAACTGGTACTCAAAGTCCCAAATGGGTTGAATCCATCAGTAGCCAATCCCAATCAAACATTCCTAGGATCAGCTGAGAAATCTAGATGTATTGAATCAAATGTATTCAATGATTTGGAATCTCGTGGATGTCTCATTAACCCATCATTATTTTTATCTAAAGAATTACACTACGTGTTTTCGGTGGTTTTTTATGACATGAATAATCTTTATAATCGAGGATTCAAAGGAAAGTAATTAAAAACCTTTGCAGGTGTGTTCTTTTTCTTATTCTCCATGAAATTATGTACATTCAGACTACCAAAATCACCCTTTGATTGCTATCTAGAAGAAGGAAATTTCATTCAATTATGTCTACTTGAATCCTCTCCCCAATAAAGCATAAAATCATTGGGACACGCATATATTTTTATATAATTCAGACCAAGCTTGTTAACAACTTTTTTCATATCATAAAAATATTCTGGAATTTTTTCTTCAAGAAATACATCAGGAATCAATTACAATATCATAGACATTTCCATATTTTTAATTCCACATAGTCATTTGATATGGTACAACTTCAGCAGAAATGAAAGCTTCGAATATTTCAAACACCCACTATACAACTCTTGATTTCCATCATCAACTAAATCATGAAACGCATTTTCCTCAGTGAAGTTTTCTATTACATTTGGCTCCACAAAATCAAGAGGAGGATCCAATGATATGTTTCAATCTTGATCTTCTTGTGTTACAGTCTCAAAAACATCACTTGTCACATTAAAATTTGTAGCACCCTCTTCTGGTTGTTCTGATATGTTTTGATGCTGATAGTGGTGTCTTGAAGTGCCGAATCCATCATTTATGAGGTTTTTCATTTCATTTTCCATTGTTGACGAACTTAGGACCTCATTATGTGGATTAACATCAGTGATAAAGCTTTCTATATCATTCGATTCTCCATGCCAAATCCAACACAAATATTGACCAGGTAATTTCTTCAGTATTAAATGTTCATAAACATTATCTCTCTTGAACCATGTTTTAAATTTACATTTAGGACATGGACATCTTATTCTCCCTTAAACGGATCCAATAGAAATTTCAATATATAAAGACTCATTCAAACCCTTAACATACTGAGGTGTGTTCCTCGATAATGTGATCCAGCTTTTATCCATGTATATCACAATGTGCCAATTCAATAATAAAAAAAATTAAAACACATAGTTACTAATAAATAGAGAATTAGATTCATATATACGATAGTGTAAGATTATAGAAACATAATATAATAAAGTTGAGACCCTGAGTTAGATATGAACCCTCTAGTGTCTGTGATAGGGGAAGTTTATTTAGTAAAGAGAAACATTGTGCTAACAACGTGGTAGCTACTTTAGAATTAAATCCAAAGAACATTGTTAATTTGGAATGACCCCGGGGTTGTAGGGTCGCTGGGGTCACGGGGGGACAGGGGAAGCAGGGTCGTGGGGTCGCTGAGGTCGTGGGTTCATGGGGGTTGGGGCCTTATATTTGTATGAATTCATTTTTTGTTCCTTGTAGTGGCAAGAACCGCATGAGGGATGGTAGTCTTGATTCATGATAAGTGGTAGTGTTCATGGAAATGCATGATGCACTAACTTGGGAGATTAGGTTTTGAGGTTCTATGAACCTTGTGTGGATTGAATTCCAAGATCTCTATTTGTTGTATTCACATAGAAAAGAGTGGTGGTGTGACTTGAGGGTGATTTGGATCATATATGTGTTAGTGCTCATGAGTGGAGAATTATGGTTAAATGGAATGATTGAGGATCTGACCATAGAGTTGAACTAAGAGTTAGATTCAGACTTCGGAGTGGGCATTGAACATTTTAGTTATTCCTTGAGTTTTAAGGCATCATGGTCCAAATATGATAGCACATAGGTGGGTGGGATTGAGTGCTTTTGGTATAATTCATATAGAGAAGGACTAACTAGTGTTGTTGCATAAAAATTGATGTGGTAAGGTGGAGGCAACATCAGAAATGTTATTCAAGATGCGGCTGATGTGGTTTGGGGATCAAAATACGGTAATTGAAGAATAGTTTATGTGTTTGGTATTGGTGTTTGGAGTTTCATAGTAGAATCATGTTGGGAATTTGGGGATGAAATGTGGGGTGTTGGTACTATCCTCTAGGACAACATAATAAGATAATCAGAATCACATAGGTGAAAATAGATCCCAGAATGAATTCTATCTAAACATTATATTTGGGTACAGGGAAGAATTATATTCATCCAAACCACTACAATAAGTTAGAATGAATTCAATACCATTCACTTCAACGCACAAAAGAAATTTATGCAAAGTAATGTAAATGATAGTATGAAAGAACACTTCGATTTTATGTTGCTTGGATTGAAATTATGGCTTCTAAGGGAGAAACACTACAATATTCCATTTTACCAAAAAGAAAAGATTACAACGTGTGAGTAACAATCCAGGACCTCAGGAATTACTCAGGAATCCCTATAATGTCACCAGAGTCTCATATGGTATTAGGGGATTCCATGAAAATGTATTAAAAGTATAAGGGATTCAATGACCATATATCAAGTATGAGGTACTCCATACCTTAGTAATACTATAATTATGGATGTGATTACCATGTATTACAAGTAAAGGGATTCAATGACTAATTATTCTAAGTATTAGGGACACCATGCTTGGGTGTCATAAGTATAAGGGACACAATGCCCGAGTACCACACATATAAGGGATGTTATGCTTGAGTAACACATGTTTGTTGGACTCCATGATCGAGTATCAAATGTATAAGGAACTCTATAACTAAGTGTCATAATTAATTATAGTCAAGTAGGCCTTATAATCTATCATCATTATAGTTCAATAAGGGAGTATCCTTTTTTTATGTAGAAACAGGTGATATGGTCTCATGACACCCTTCCCATAAAATTCATTATAGTCATTGCAATTAAGATTCAAGAAAAAACCACATAGAATTTGGTTTGGTCACCTAAGAATGCACAATACCTAGGGAGATTCCAATTCAACACCTTAAGTTTTTAAAATAGTAGACAGGGATTAAACATAAATAATAACAAAGTGATAATAAGTTTTTCTATCAAGTATAACATATTAAACACGGGTTATGTGTATGTTTAATGAATCAAATGGAAAATCAACCATGAATCTTCATAATTTATAATATAAGGAGACAAGAATTGAGGTAAAATTACTAGAATTCAAACCTTAGGGTTCGAATAGGTCGTCGCGGTTGTGGGGGGGGGGGGCTGGGGGAAGTGGGTTTGCCGGGGTCGCGGGGTCTCCAGGGTCACGGGGGGTAGGGTTTGTCGGGGTCGCGGGGTCGTCGGGGTCACAGGGTCGTCGGGGTCGCGAGGTCACCGGGGTCGCGGGGGGCTGGGGTCGCTGGGGAAGCGGGGGGCCGGGGTAAGCGGGGTTGCGGGGTGAGAAATGGGGTCGGGGTGGGGTGGGGGAAGGGTCAGTAGTGTAAAAAATATATTGTTTCATGGTGGTTTATTATAAATGGCCGTGAAACCATTTTAAAAAAGGGTTTAGCGGTGGCTCCCAAAACCGCCACTAAAAACCCACCGCCAAAATCAATTTCTGCAGTAATGAAGTTAGAGAGGGGAAACAAAAATGGTATGGGGATAGTTTTCAAGATAAGGAATTTAAATTATGGATTCTACTATCTTCTAAAAGGATAAATGATCTTTAGGAGGTGGAAGATTGTTTAGGAAAGCATGGGAGGCTTTTCAAATTCATAGAGTATTCTTTTTCAGTCAACGTAAAGTGTTCTATATTTAAACTTCAAGGTCCAAATAAAAGGTTGTGGGACCTAGTTTTCTTGGATAAAAATAATGATGGAATAGATCAGATGAAAATAAAGTCCATTTAATTAATTAGTTCTACCTATAACCTATGGGCACAAAAAAAATCCATGGAGAATCTCAAGGATGAGAAATTAGATCAGTCTATGACAGAGCATGATAATCACATCTCTAATATCTTTGTGTTTTCTTATGGGGTTATTTATAATGATAATATAATGACTTATAGGTTTTAAATGGGTCATTGACCTAATATTGGGTCATATGTATTCATGATAAACTTAACCGTATATACAGAGGTAGTGGATAGGGCCTTTACAACAGTGCTTGACCTAGATGGAAAGATATGACTAAAGGGTGTTTCTATTCCATCTAGTGGTATCCCCAGTCGTTATTTCTGTGGTAAGAGGAAGAAGAGTGTGTTCTTTGGACAAAATAGGTGTGGTTCTCGTTAGAATATTCTTCTATTTCAATCATTAGGGATAGTTGTCTAGAATTTTTATAGTTTCTCTAGATAGGGAGATAAACTATTTTTACCCTATACCACTTACGATTTGATACTCATGTGGGTGTCATGATAACATAAAAATGTTTTTTAGGCTTTATATTTACCTCTATATGGAATAATGTCTTTTTATCCTAGAGTATCTATAGTGAATTAATATAATTTGTGAACTATAGGGTTCTATCCAGAGGAATCCAAAATGAAGCACTCACACAAAGCTAAGGAGTTTCTTGTGGATGTTGATACATGTCCTCAGACTATAAGAAGTACCACTTCTATTTCATCAACTATGAAGGTTGAATTATTTTATATCGATTTTTATTATAACATCATTTCAACCCCTGTGGTAAATATTATAAAACATCCAACAAAACTCATCCCATTCCTTTTAAAATTGGTGATATATCTATTAAAAAGGGCCATGGTTTCAATTGTATCTCATTCTCATAAATTATGTGTGAAATAGAGTAAATTTAGGATTTATTGGTTCTCAACTTGGTCCTATTTTATATGATTTTAATGAATTTTTATTTTACCTCTCATAATTCTCGAATCAATTGTTATAATCATAAGGCGTTATTTCCTACTTTCGATGAATACTATAATGCGTTTAAGGGAGAATGGGATCCAATGTCTAATCGAGTGGGGACATCTATTCTAGGGTATATGAAGTTATTTTTTATTATGAATCCTTGTTATAAAATGAATCTATCAATAGTATCCATTTGTTTTGAACATGATTCAATAATTGTTTTTGAATTTTTGAATTTAGTGACCTAGAACCAACTAATTTGTAATATATATAACATGTATATTCAATGAAGTGGACATTAATATAAATACCTTATACCATTTTTATTTTTATTCTACATAACATTAATTTGATAATTACCTAGCGTATCTGTTATATCAATATTGTTCATAGAAGTTCCCCACTAAGATGAGAACCTTGAGACAATATGATGATATCTCTTAAATATTAGTTTTACAGTCAGTTAATATTGTATGATATGGTACATAGTATGTTGACTCTTATGTATGAGTACTCATAATCATATGAGACTTCTTCCCATGAAGTTTTCACTTTGTAATCTCTAATATAAGAAATTATGATAATAGACCCCAATAGGAATTATATAGGTTTATGTGTCAACATATATTCTTTTATGTGAGTGTTTGAATTTATCTATAGACCTTAAGATTATTATTATTTTATTTCATGAATTGTGCATTAATATTTATTTACAAAAATGTTGATACCATATTTTCCATGGAATAATGGTATGTTGGGTAACTTTTGAATAACTTGTTATTAACAAGTAGGTCTAGGAAGGATTTATCTTTTCCATATTTATCAAGGTTGATATCTCAACACACTGATTAAAATATAATCATCATATTAAAATAAATTTCGATGGTGTAATGACATTTTTATATAGTCAAATAAACACACATCAATCATATAGGTTGATTTCGTGAGGTTGAAACCTTCTTGATGACATATTATTGTGGTGGCCATAATTTTACACAGTCTTCCACATCTTTAAATTTGTTTTTTAATAATTTATGTAAATAATTTTACACTTTTTAATAAATATTCATACTTTTTAATTTTTATAATTAAATTTAATAATTAACCAATTTTTACAACAAATTATGTATTTTTAGCCTTTAAAATAATTAATTTTTCTAATATAGTAATTCATCAATTAGTTACATGGTTTGAAATTTCATTACTTTTTAAATAATATGAATTTTTTTATTTAAACATTTAATCATTTTATTTTCATTTAATTAGAATTGTTTTTAATTTAACATTATATATTCTAATTTAGATAGATAAAGTAAATTAACTTTATTAGTTAATTTTTTTATTAATTTAATTAAATTTAATACAAGTTATAAATTTATGTTTTAACATAAAAATATAATGTGTTTTCAATTAAAATCTTTATCTAGTAAATTTATTAATTAATTTAGAAATCTAAATCTTTATTTTTGTTAATGTTTTAAATTTATTATGTAGTTAAAAATTTTAAGTCAACAACTGTGGGTGACTATTTTTCTCCCTTTTCCATTTGTATTTAGTTTTTTGACTCACCGAAAGTTGTTTTTGTCTCACCAATACTACATTTTTTATTACTGTTAGTGACTCAATGAGTCACCGATGCAATTCTATTCCACTCACTCACCAAGGCACCTTCATTATTCTATCAGTGAGACCGATGATCCCCCTTCCTTAGTGTCAGTAGCTCATCTGTACTTCCCTCCCCACCTATCTCACTGATAGGTTTGTCACACTGATGCTTTCCCATTTTCTTCATACCCACAGCACAACCCTCCCACAGCTACTCCCCTACCTCACCTTCGTCCCAGATCCAGAATCGTCTCATGCACCACACATACTCAATTTCAGATTCAACATCAAATGAACAAAAAACCCTATACAGATTTTAAAAACAAGAATATTGAAACACCCATTAACTCAATTACGAACCTAAATCATCCGTACTTGAGCCACCACACCGCTGGTTGAGAAGATGGAATGTCGACCACCATGTGTCCACTGCTGGTGATGATTGATGCTATCGGGTTGAAGCCGCTTCAAACTATCCCTCTGCTATGTCCTGAGGAAACTGTTGTCCATAGGATATACCATCGTAATATGTCGCTGAAAGAGGGAGAGGAAGCCAGTGTGCCGTCATGCCACCACGAATTAGACCGAACGGCCCCAACAAATAAGGACCCAAGCTGTCGTTCCCAGTTTTTAGGAAAACATAAACCCTCCCTCCCCAATGATTGTGCAGAGAAGAAGGGGTAGGGGGATTAAAAAATTAAATATAAATTAATTATTAAATAAAATATTTATTAGAAACTAAAAATGAAAATAAACAATTAATTAACATTAATAAACTAAAATTTAAAATAAATAATTATATAAAATAAAAAAACTAAAATAATTAAAAATAATTTATAAATAAAATATATTTAATGAAATAAAATTAATAAAAACCGTAAATACATTAATAATAATAATTAATATATTAAATCTATTAATTTTAATTTTATTTAAAAATAATATTTAGCAAAAAAATATTTATCTTAATTAAATAATGACTTTCAAATCTTAAAATTTTTAATTTTTTTATAACATATTAAAATATTAACGATTATTATTTAATAATTAATAATAATTAAGAGAATTTTAAAATTAAAAAAAATTAATATTTAATAAAAATAATTATAATTTATAATAATTATTATAATAAAAAAATAAAATAAAATAATATAAACTAAATTATTATTAATTATATTTTAAATAAAACTATTTATAAAAATAAACTAATCTAATCAAGTAATTAAACGATTAAATAATAATCAAAATAAATAAATTATTTTCATAACCTTAATAATTAATAATGTTAATAATATAATAATTATAATTTAACTTCCTAAATTAACTTATTATAATAGAAATTATTTAATATCAAATAAATAATTATAAATAAAAACACATAAAAACATTAAATAAAGTTATTATTTATTATGTAAAAAAAATTATTATAAAATAATAATTTAAAATCTTTAATCTAATTTATTAAATAAGTAATTAATTATTTAATTTTAATAAACTATTTTAACTTCTCTCTTTTTTTTGTTTTGCAGATACATATAGGATCCCAAAATATATCCAGATTCACAAAACCTCCAGGAGTAGAGTCATTTGTGAGGGAAAGTTAAAAATAGCATGTGATGCATGGAAATAGTGCACTTGTTCGGTGCGAATGTGAACCACCAAATTATGTTGGGGGAAGGAGGCGATGATAAGCATCATATGAAAATGGAATTAAAAGGATCCAAATATATAATTAGGGGGGACTCACAAACGATTCACTTACCATGAGAGTAGA
Organism: Viscum album; assembly: GCA_963277665.1. NCBI lineage: Eukaryota > Viridiplantae > Streptophyta > Magnoliopsida > Santalales > Viscaceae > Viscum > Viscum album. Next base: position 855,794,888 of record OY728158.1, on the reverse strand, counting down.
GCATATGCTTGGAGAGAGACTTTTTAAAGTTCTCATGGAGTATTTCATGAGTAGTAAATCATTGTTGTAGTTTATAAGGGAGTAATCTCTCTCCTCTATTTCTTATCAACTCTATATATAGTAATCAAATGTTTTCATTTTCATCAATGAAAATTATAGTTAGATATAGACATTGAGTTTGGGGAAAGGTCATTTCAACTAGTTATATTTTTCTGTCATTTCACTTTTTCATTTAATGTATTCAAATTTGATCGACAAGATAAATTCTGAATTAATTCATTCACATCGTGCCACTCATATTCAATTTTCAAATTCCATGATCATTCGTTGAGACTTATCACTAATACATTTTCTAAATATTTTAATTCAAAATGAAAATTTCAGAACATACAGTGACATTTCTCTATTATAATTTTTAAATATAAATTTTTTTAGTTGAACCTTTCATGGAGTTGATAACTCTGACATTGTTCAATATGAGTGACTTATTTCCTTGTGAGATAAATAAGCCAGTCTTTTTAGTGGTAATGTTTTCAATCATTCTGGTGAAAATGGAATCATTTAAAATAGTTGAATAGAATTTTCCTTATTCTGATTATTTTTTCATCATCTCCCTTTCTGTTGCTTACTACTTTTCATATTAGGCCCTGTTTCATCATATTATAGAAAAAAATATAAAAAAAGTTTTATTCCGTCACCACATTTCTAAAAAGCATTAAAAATATATAAAAACTAAAAACAGAAAGTTTACCCCACTAATGATAGTAGTGGGGCTGTTTTTTATGAAACAAAGTGAAATTGGCCACTATCCTTCCATGAGGGTTAGAACCTACTATCCACTATACAATAGTTTGTAGGAAACATTAATTTTTTTTATCTTTGAGTTGATTTAAATGATATTATGGTAATGTTTTTGGCGTTGTTTCTGTTGAAGGCTTCGTACAACCATTAGTTTTTAAAATAATTCAAAAAAAACTCATAAAAACACCAAAAATATTGAAAAAAAATTGAAAACTGTGAATAAAAAAATGACTCTGATTTACAATTTTTTTACCAATTGTTACTTCATTTTCTCTTTTATTTATCTGTTATAACTATTCTTGTACTTTTATTCTGTTGTTACTTGTGCTAAAATTAATTTTTTATCACACTTTTTGTGAGCACTAGATCTACTGTTTATAGATTAGAGCCCCTCAACCTTGAAATAGAAAATCATCTTACTACTCTTAAGAAGAAGAAACTATTTAAAATGGATAATATAGATGATATGGTTCCTTCTCATAACCACTGTCAAAATTTTCAACCTAAACACAATGAGGAAGTAGAAATGCCTAGTATGAGGGAGTTTTAACTCTCTTAAGTTTCATGTAATCCATATTCAATTAGGTTAACACCTAGAGGAATGAATTATGAGTACAAGTATTATCACATTTCCCTACTACTTTCATTTAATGGGAACACTAAAGAGAAATATTTATCCTTTATTAGAGACATTTACAATAAATTGCAACAATTACCTCTACTAGGAGTCATTGATAATGAACTGATAATGAGATTATTTACCTTTTTCCTTATATGGAATGCTCAAAACTGGTTCTTGAGTTTAGATGAGAACATTTTTGAAAACTGGGACCAAGATTACAATTCTTTCATAATAAAATTTTGTCCCTAGAGAAATAAAACAAAACATATATCTAAGATCAATAGCTTTTACCAAGAGGATGGGGAAGCCTTTCATGAGGCTTGGGATAGATTCATGGATCTTCTTAGGCATTATTCCCATATTCAACTCTCATCCCACCTTCTCATGGATACCTTCTATGAAGGGTTATCTACCTCTAGTCAAAACATAGTAGATCAATATAATGGGGAAATTATAATGATAACACTGATGAGGATTTAAGAAAAAATTTCAATAACAGTCTTTTAAATTGACAACATAAAAAATCAAGAAGGAAGAGAGTGAATAAAAATCCCAATACAAGTTTTGGAATAGAAATGAATACACAAGCTCGACAGGATGAAATCACCAACCAACTTCAATCTTTATTAAACTAGAAATCTAAAAAAAATTGAACCATGTTGGCTATCAAATGAACAACTAATCACTTAAACAACAATGTTCAAAATGATGGATGTCCAGTCACATTGAAAACATATTTACCTTCATTGACATGTTATCCCAGTAACAATAAAACTAAAACTTTGTCAACTATGGTCCTAGGTTTCCTGCAAAAGTAGAACCATTTTCAAAAAACTATAACCAAGGCTATAAGAATAATCCAAACCTATCGTGAAAAGAAGAAAGCATAATTAATAAATCCACTACCCTAATTACAAGAAACAACCTAGAAAAAAATTTCAAAATCAACAGAGGGGCATGTCTTCAAATGCTGAAGAAAACTATCATGGTCAATTATCTTCAAAACTAGATCAAATTTTAAATATAATGGAGTCCCAAAAAGAAAGAATTAAAATTAAACTTAATAAACATCAATCCCAATTTGAATTTGATTAAATTAAAAATGATGTTAGATTGTAGAATATGGAAACACAGTTGGGTCAAATAGCTAGAGACTTTACTTCTAGGGATAATGGTAGGTTACCTAGAATAACTAAACTTAATCCTAAATAGAAATCGATGGTTTTTCTACTAGATGTGGGTTAAACACTCAATTCGAACATGAAAAAGACAATAAAATGCACAAAATGAAATTTTGAAAGAATCTAGAAATAAAAAACTACTTTGTACCCAATTTTTAAATCAATATAAAAGTATTGAAAATAATGAAAATTTAAATTTTTCACCTGGAGCACAAGCTAGAAATTCTCTAGAAAATAAAAGCAATAAAGGAAAATAAAAAGATGTTAAAGAAGCGATGGATTTTCTTTATATCATAAGAAAATTTCCCCCACCCATCCCTTTCAATGAAAAAATAAGGCCCCAAAACAGCACTAAATACAATCTTCTTCAGTTCCTTGGGATTATACTAAGATCTAAGTTAATATCCCTTTCTTACAAGCCTTATTCAAAATTTCTTATTACTTTAAAAACTATAAAAAACTTATTTTAATAAAAAAAACTTGATGAAATTTCGACCTATATACTCACTAAAGATTGAAGTGATGTTCTCCAAAAGAAAATCCCACCCAAACTCCAAAATCCAGGTTTATTTGTCATACCCTATACCATAGAAAATTCTGATCAACTCAACTTAATGTGTGACTTAGGATCTAACATTATCCATCTCCCATACTCATTATTTCAATAGTTGATATTGGGTGATCTTCATCCAACCACAGTCATCCTACAGTTGGATGACTGTTCATTCATTAATCTTGTGGGGAGGGTAGATGACTTACTATTTAGAGTGGATAAGTTGTTTCTACCTATTGACTTCTTAGTCTTAGATAAGGAGTGTGACCAAGATGTGCCCATCATTCTATGTTGGCCTTTCTTGGCCACTGGTGGTGTTGTAATTGATGTTTTCAAGGGTCATCATATCATTAAAATTAGAGAACAACATGAAGAGTTTAATGAGCTCAAAAATTTAAAAGGACCAACTTTCCATAAAAACTATTCAAAGAAAGATCCCTTAGAAGATGAAAATTCATTTGGAAACTTTGAAGAGTCTGAAAAAAAACTATCTAGTGATTAAATTAACTTGGAAGATGAAAATAAAGTTTTTCTTTTTTCAAAAAGTGAAAATATATGCTCAAATACACGATATGGAAAATTTTATAGAACCATACAATTTTCCAGTTTCTGCTTCAACTGAAGATGTGTCACATGCTTCTGAATATAGAATCTTTCTGAGTGAACTTGCTGGTGATTTTTTTCCACTAACATTATTGAACATTTTGATGTTGTAGAAGGAGAACTGTTAAGACAACTTTATGATTATAATTTGATTAATATGTTAAATCTAAACCTTGAAAATCTGGATAGTGAGTTGTCCACTTTGGATAGTAGTGCTGTCAATTCTGAAACTGAATTGGAAATTGAGAGTCATTAATCATTTTGAACTCCCTATAAGATATATTTTTAATATCTTAGACCTCCTGGGCCAATGAGTCATCCTTCTGGTGAGAAAGAACCCATTCCTGAAATAAAACCACTCTATGTTCATTTAAAATATCCAATCTTAGGAGAAAATTCCAGACTGCCTGTGATAATTTCTGCAGAACTTAAAGTAATTTATAATAAATACTGTTAAATATATTTAAAAAGTACAAATCTTCCATAGGCTTGACCATAGATGATATTAAGTGAATTATTCCTTCATTTTACATGCATAATATTACAAAGGATCCAGATCATAAGCCTAGGGTAAAGTGTCAAGGAAGATTGAATCCCAACATAAAAGGATATTTGAGAGAGGATGTTATCAAACTGCTGGACACTGGAATAAAATATACAATTTCTGATAGCACATGGGTCAGTCTGGTCTAAGTAGTCCTTAAGAAGGGAGGTTTCACAATTTTAAAAAACTAAAAGAATATAGAAATTCATGTTAGCTAATACACTAAATGAAGAGTCTGAATAGATTATAGAAAGATTATTTTTCCACTAGGAATGACTATTTTCTAATGCGCCTCCTAAGTCAAATGCATGAGAGGCTTGTTGGGATTGAATTTTTTCTATTTTATGGATGGGTATTTCGGTTACAAACAAATTCATGTAGCTCTAGAGGATTATCATATGACTACTTTGACATTCCCCTTTGGGTTATTTTCCTACTATAGGAAGCATTTTGGGTTGTGTGGATCCCCTAGCACCATTCCAAGGTGTATGATGGGAATTTTATCTAACATCATTAAGAGAATCATTGATGTTTTCATGGAAGACTTCTCTATTCTGGGAATAACTTTTGATACTTGCTTAAAAACTTAGAGTTAGTTTTATTGAGGTTTTTAGAGACCAAACTAGTTATTAACTGGGAAAATGTAAATTTATTGTCACTAAAGGAATTGTATTATGACATAAAGTGTCCAAGAGAGGTTAGTAGGTTTGTATTACTAAGATAGAAGTTTTTTAAAATTTAACACCTCTTGAAAATGTTAATGGTGTTAGATGGTCTCTAGGGCATGATTATTTCTACTTAAGGTTTATAAAATATTTATCTAAAATCACTAATCCCTTGTGTTCTTTTCTTTGTAAGGATCCTGCATTCTATTTTGACCAAAACTTTCTTGATTATTTTAGTCTTCTTAAAGAAAAGATCACTACATCACCTATCATCACTGCACCTGATTTGAAACTCCTATTTTAATTAATGTGTGATTCAAGTGATATAGATGTTGGAGATGAAATAAGACATAGGAGATATTGGAAGTTACATGTGGTTTATTATACATGTAGACTGATAGATGAGGCTCAAAGAAACTATACCACTACTAAAGAGGAGTTGTTAGCTATTGTGTTTTCTTTCGAGAAGTTTAGGCAGTACCTTCCATGCTCAAAAGTCATAATATTCATTGACCATTATTCCCTGAAATATTTGTTGTCTAAGATAGAAACCAAACCCAAGCATATTATATTGATTTTGTTGTTACAATAGATTGAATTAGAAATCATAGATATTAAAGGACATGAAAACCTAGTTGAAAATCATCTTTCAAGATTTATTCATACCCAATATGAAGATCCAAGGGTGTTCAATTCTTCCATTCTTAATGAGAATCTTTTCACGGTCTCAATAAAGCTGTCTGCATAGTTTGTAGAATTTTCCAATTTTTTAGTAGCAGGTGTCAGGCCTATAGATTTTCCCAATAACCAAAGGTTGAAATTTATTTATGAACTTATGTATTACCTTTTGGATTCCACTTTTCTATTTAGGATATGTTCTTATGGAATTCATAGAAGGTGTATACCATAAGAAGATATGCAACATATTCAAGAGAGTTTCCACTCCTCACCTTGGGGAGGAAACCATGGTTGTGAGAGGAAAGCTTAAGATGTCCTTAAATCTAGTAGTTATTGGCCTACATTATTCATGGATTCTAAGATTTATTTTGTATGATTTGATAGATTCCAAAGGTTATTAAATTTTGGTAAAATTAAATAGTTACCCCAAAAAGGTATTTTAGAAGTATAGATTTCTGATGTATGGGGCTTAGATTTCATGGGTCCATTTCCATCATCTAACGGGAATGATTATATTCTAGCTGCTATAGATTTTATGTCTAAGTGGGTTGAGGTAGTATCACTTCCCAAAAATCAGGCAAACAATGTTATTAAATTTGATAAAAATATTATTTTCCCATGATTTAGAGTACCAAAATCCTTCATTAATGATAATGGAACACACTTTGAAAACTAAAAGTTTGTGTATTTAATGGATATGTATGATTAAGCCCATAAAATATGTACTACTTAACATAAACAGTCTAGTGGACATGTGACGATATCAAATAAGGAGCTAAAATAGATTATGGAAAAATTTGTCTAACATTTTTGAAAGGATTGGTCTCTTAATTTGTATGAATATTTGTGGGGATATAGAATAGATTTTAAGTCCTCAATAAGAATATATCCTTATCGGTTTTTGTTTGATAATTGCTTTAATTTTCTTGTGGAGTTGCAACACAAGTCATTTCATGTATTCAAAGCCTTAAATATTTATTTTAAGAGTGTTGGTGAGAGAATGTTGCTTGAGATAGTGAACTTGATAAAATTAGGCGAGATTCTTTTGATAATTCAATAATATGAAATGAGAGGTCTTAAATCATTCAGGATTATATAATTAAAAATAAATAGTTCAGACCTAAATAGAAATTCTTCCTCTTTAATTTAAGACTCAAACTCCTTCCTGCAAAACATTAATCCAAGTGGCATGGATGTTTTACTAGAGTCCGAGCGCTTAAGAATAGAGTTGTACAGATTTTTGGTGAAGAGAATAAACTCTTACTCATTAATTAGAAGAGAGTTAAAGTCTATTTAGAAGGTAATCCAAAAGGATTGGCTACCTTCATACTGCTTGGGAGCTTATCCTAGATAAAGGCTAATTAGGGACTTAAAACTCGGTGTTTCATGTGAGAAAACCCATGGGTTTTCTTGTTTTTATGTTTTTCCTTATTTTGATTTAGAATAAATTCATGCTCACTTGATTTGTTTTATTTGAAATTTCTACTTCCTTTTGTTTTTTGCCTTCCTAATCTGTACTTCTAGAAATGGATGATATTGTTTTTATCATAAAGGAGTGGAATTTCCATGTTGTGTGTTAATAAATTAGTGATGTTCTTTCTTTTAATTTTTCATTTATTTTTTACTCCTGTTTATATTAAAACAAATTACTGAAAAAACATAATTTCACTACTGTCAGAGATTCATGGACTCATCGATGCACCTGAGCCACCAGTACACTATTTTTGGTGATTCACTAGTGGAAATTTTAGCGAGACAGTGGTTTCGTATATGTATTGTTATTGAAAAAATATACAATATATGTCTTCTTTCTAAAAAATGTTGTTGTGAGTGTTGGTTGGGTGGATAATTTAATGTTCTAAAAAATATTTTTACTCTATATTAAAAAAGTCTAATGTCTGTCAAAATAAATTAAAGTTATGAATGTTATTTCGTTCATAAAATTGAAATTAATTGATGTTAGAACCACTTTACTATAGGAAACTATGTGTGGGGGGTACATATAGAGTGAAAATTTATTTTATTATGTTTTATTTATTTCTTTAGGGTGTTTTAGCATGGATATTTCTGCTGTCAACTAAAAATATTATTGAATCAATTCTTAAACTTATACACCCTATTCACTATGCACCCACATATAACCAATGCAACTCTTTGAGATTAATTGAAAATTATTTGTCACCACATTAAATGATTAAGCATGTGAACCTATTGTATTGTAATATTATTGTGGAAAACACACTTATGTTTGAACTTTAATGATACCCTTGAAACATGTCATTAATTTTCTTCAATGAAAAAATCTATTTTGAATCTTATCTATCTAATTATTATCTTCTCCATATATGAATTCAACTTCAGGGACAACATTGGGTTTTATGTGTGGGGGAGTGTGTTAACATATCTTGAGATAAACTATGCTCACTACTACAAAACTGGGCAAGGCCAGCGCCACCCCTTTATCAGCTCTAACAAAAAAGCACTGATAAGGGGGGGCTTTATCAGTAATCAAAAAAGTGATGATAAAGGGTATCTTTATCAGTGCTAAAAAAAGCGCGGATAAATGTACCCCTTTATCAGCGCTTTTTTAGCGCTGATAAAGGGACCCCCTTTGTCAATGCTTGTTTAGTAGTGCTGATAAAGGGTCAACTTCAAAATATATATATATATATATATATAAATATAGTTATATAGTTATATTGATTTAAATACAATATATAATTTTTAAATATATTTTAGATAAGTATAAATGTACATTTATACTTAATATACTAAATATATAAGATATTTAGTGAAAATGGATTCTTAAAAAATTATAAAAATATTTTTAATTAATAATTTTCTAATTATTATAGAGTAATAGTCATTTAATAACAATTTGAAGACTAAAAAAATTAAAAAAAAATTAAAAAAAGAACCAAAATGTGTTGAAAACGCAACTCAAACTTCAAACGACCATAACTTTTGATCCAGGTGTCCGTTTGAGCTCTACCACATATCAAATCGAAGCCTGCGACAAGATCTACGTCAAAATAATTAAGAGAATCCCCGGTAAATCGTTTTTCAAGGCCAAAAGAGGCCCATAAGGCCTCTAAAACTGAGTTTTTAGTCAAGGTACCCAGATTTTTTAACATTTTGTGGATTTTCAGCCTTACTTAATGGGGTATTATTTTATTTTTTTTGGTGGGGACTGAATTTATTCCAAGGTATTACATTCATATTGAAATTATGCCTTTAAAATTTTATCGTTTTTTATAATGCACTACTATTTATAATCAAATATATAACTATATGTACATATTTTTTATATATTCACCCCTAAAAATTAAAATTTTTAAATAAATAATTAAACATATTTACATATAAAATATACTAGATTTATCTAAATAATAACTAATATCCATTTTATTTAAAATATCAATATATGAATATTTATATAACTACTATATATTAATATAACTATATATATATTAATATAACTATATATATTAATATAAATATATATTACTGTACGAATAAATATAACGAAATATATATATAAATAAATAGATATATCATGAATAAGAGAACAAATCAATATAGGGTAGTGGCAAAGGCTTTAGGTGCGCATGGGGGAGGTCTCGAGATCAAATCCGGGGGGAGGAAAGGGCACGCGCGCAAGGGTGATTTAAAGGGCTAGCACTGATAAAGGGTGTAGGCGATGCAGGTGGGCACTGGATGTGCGGGAAAGCGCTGATAAACGGGGGCTCAAGCACTGTAAAAATCCACCCCCCCCCCTTCGAGATTGGCAGTATTTTTTTTATTTTTTTTTTATTTTTATCAGCGCTGATAAAAGGGGTCTTTTATCAGCGCTAAAAAGAAAGCGTTGATAAAAGACCCTTTTATCAGTGCTTTTTTAGCGTTGATAAAGGGGACCCCCCCCCCCCTTATCTTCGCAGGTATTAATAGCACTTTTTCTAGCGCTGTTAATGGCCATTTTTAGCGCTGATAAAAAACATATTTGTAGTAGTGGCTTATCAAAATCCCATTAATCCCCACTTCTATTTAAACTATTTAAAAAATGGTTAAAATGTTTCAAAATTCATTCCCAATTTTATAAATCTTTAGCATTTACACTGTGATTAAATGAGACTTGCATAAGGATGATTCTTGACAGGTAGTTAATATTTTCAATGAATCTAAAACTTCAGAGGATAAAGGATTATTGACTTAATCTATTTAGTGATTTTATGAATATTAGTGTAGGAACTATTTTTGTGAGTGATATGAGATACCTATTTATGGAATTGGGAGCATAGATTTAGGAATTGGAAGTTTGAACTTGATCTTAGAGGACTAATTTTCATTAAATTATGAAAACTAATCTCTTTAATGAGACAATGTAAATGGTGTTCATATAAATCATTTGAAACTGTAGTAAAATAGAAATTTGGGAACCCATGGTGAATCTTTGAGACCCTAGGTAATATTTGTATTTCCATTAAATAAAATCCCTCTATACAATAATTAATATGTTTATTTTCATGGTGCTCAACACATGTTACATGGCTTGGTAAAAATAAAATAAATTGTCAATGGTCAAAAAATGATTTCACTAAAGTGACGGAAATATTGAAGGTAAGATATAAAATTAGAAAAAGGGTTTTTATGGTAATCATTTAAGTTGTATCAATAAGGTGATTAAAGAAAATTATTTTTGGAACTTGGGTGAAAGTCAAAGTAAAAGGTTCTTTTTGTTAATTTCTTGACTCCACGTGTTTTTAACCTTTTATCACTCATAAACATAGATCTTCAACTTGAATAGATATAATTCATTAGGTAGTTTCATATATGAGGCAAGACATCCTCAAAAGAAATTTATTCTTGGCTCTCCTGATTATCCAGTAAGTATTTGAAGCTAGACCAGATTTCTATTGAACATTACATATCAACGGCCTACTGCTCAATTTTCTTGTCCTTTATTTTGATATTACTGGACATGTTACCATTTGAGTTGATTAATAAAACACAATTCTATTTTTCAGTGTTAATAAAATAGGTAATTGTTTGAGGACAAACAATATTTAAGTGTGGAAGAATTTGATGTGGCCTTAATTTTACACAGTTTTCCATGTCTTTTTATTATGTTTATTATAATTTATGTATATAATTATCACTTTTTACTAAATATTCTCATTTTTGTATTTTTATAATTAAATTTATTATTTAATAAATTTTAATAACAAATTATGTATTTTTATTCTTTAAAATAATTAATTTTTGTAATATAAAAAATCATCAGTTAGTTAATTGGTTTTAAATTGCTTTAATTTTTAAACGATATGACCTCATTTATTTAAGCCTTTAATCATTATATTTACATTTAGTTTTATTTGTTTGTAATTTAACGTTATATATTTTAATTTAGATCGATAAATTAAATTAACCTTATTAATTATTCAGTTTAATAATATAGTTAGTTTTAATATATGTTATGAATTTAAGTTTTAACTTAATAATATATTATTTTTTCAATTTAAATATATATCTAGTTAATTAATTAATTAATTTAGAATTTTAAATCATTAATTTCTTCAATGTATTAAATTAATTATGCAGTTAAAAATTTTAATTCAATAACTATCGGTGACTTTGTTCACCCTTTTCCATTTTTATATAGTTTTTGACTCACCAACTGTTGTCTGTGTCTCACCGATATTGCATTTTTTATTACTATTGATGACTAAATGAATCACCGACACAATTCTATTTCACTCACTGTTATCTCCCCCTTTAATTACATTATTCAATAAATTTACCCATTAATAACTTTTTAATCTTTTACTTTTATATTATAAAATTAGTTTAAATTAGTTCTATTAATTAAATTGTTAAATAATAATTATATCCAGTAATGTTAATGTTTAATTGCAATTTAATTAAAAAACTAGTTTTAGTTTATTTAGTTAACTTTATTTTAGTCTTTAAATTTTAGTTTTAGTGTCTTTAAGTTTTAAGTTTTTTTATCAATTAATTGAATGTTAATCATAATTATTGTAAGCTTTTGTTTTATTTATTTATTTTTATTTTATGTTCATATTTTAAGTGTTGAGTCACCGAAAGTTATTTTTATGCTTTCGGTGAGACGTCTCATCGACAGCCTTGCAAAACCCTTCCATGTGAGTGAGACAGATAGTTCCACCCTTTTTCGCTGCTTCTTCTTTTGGTTTCGGTTTCACTATTGCACCTTCATCCTTCTCTTAGTAAGACCAACGCATCCACTTCTTTAGCGTTAGTAACTCATCCACGCTTCCCTCTCCACCTATCTCACTGACCGAGGGAGAGGAAGCCGGTATTCCGCCTTGCTACCGTGAACTAGATCCAACCACTACAACCACTGAGTAGGACCAAAACTACCTGCCCTGGATTTGAGGAAACTAGAAAGCCTCCCTCCCCCGTGGTAGCGCAGAGAAGAAGGTGGAGGGGGATTAAAAAAACAAATATAATTTAATAATTAAAAATAATAAAAATAATAATAATATAAAAATAACAAAAATTAACATTAATAAAATTCAATTTAAAATAAATAATTAAATAAAATATATAAAATATTAAATACATAATAATAATTTATAAATAACTTTTTTTAATTAAATCAAATTAATTAAAATACTTTAATAATAATAATTAACTTATTAAATATATTAATTCAAATTGTTTTTAATAATAATATTTTAAAAAATATATATTCAACTTAATTAAATAATGACTTTTACATCTCATATTTATAATATTTTTATAACTTATTGAAATATTAACGATAATAATTTAATAATTAATAATAATTGAGAAATGTTTTAAATTTAAAAAAACAAATAGAAAAACTATAAAATATAAAAACTATAGTATTAAACTAATTAAATTAAATACTACGAACGAAATTATTAATAATAATATTTTTAATAAAATTATTTATTTAAATAAACTATCAAATCAATTAATTTAATTATTAAATAAATAAATTATTTTAATAACATTAATAATTAATAATGTTAATAATTAAATAATTAAAATATAATTTATTAAATTAATTAATTATAACATAAATAATTTAACACTAAATGAATAATTATAAATAAAAACATGTAACAATTTTAAATAAAGTTAATATTTATAAAGTATACATGAAATTATAATAAAATATAATTTAACATTTATAATCTAATTTATTATATAAGAAATTAGTTATTTTAACATTTTTTAACTATTTTAACTTCTCTCAAATTGTTGTTGTGTTGATACGTGTAGGAACCCAAAATTCGTTCAGATTCACTTAATCGTCTGGAGAGGAGTCAGTTACAAGGGAAAGTTAAAACGACGTGTGTTGCATTGAAATAGCGCATGTGTGTAGTGCATAAGTGAACCACCAACTTATGTTAGTGGAAGTTGGTGGTGACATGTGGCATACGACATCATAATGAAAAGGAGAAAAACATAGCAGCAGAGGGAACTTACCAACAATTCACTTACCAGGAGAGCAGAGAAGATGCTTGGAGAGCAACTTTATGGAGTTCTCATAGAGTAGTTCCAGAGTAGTGCAGCACTATTGTAGATCATAGGGGATTTCTCTCTCTTCCCTATTTCTTCTCAATTCCATATATTGTAATCGAATGTTTTCATTTTCATCAATGAACATGATAGTTAGCTAAATACATTGAGTTTAGAGAAAGGTCATTTCTACTGGTTATCTTTTATTGCCTTATCACTTTTACATTTAATGTATTCAAAATTTATTGATGAGATGAATTCTGAATTCATCCATTCGCATAGGGCCACTCACATTCAACATTTTAATTCTACGATCATTCGGTGAGACTGATAATGTATTCATTTTCTAAATCTTTTAATTCAAAATTAAAACTTCAAAACATATAGTGAGTTTGTTATGTTGTACTTTTTCAATATAAATTTTTACACCTGAACATTTCTTGGAGTAGAAAACTATGAGATCATTCAGTCTGAATGACTTATCTCCTAGTGAGGTAAATAATTTAGTCTTTTTAGTAGAAACATTTTCAATCATTATTGTGAAAAAAAATCTTTTAAATCATTTGAATAGAGTTTTCCTCTTGAATTTTCTTTTGATTGATCATTTTTCAGCATATCCCTTTATATTGGTTGCTACTTTTTATATTTGGCCCTACTTCATCATATCTTAGAACAAAAATATAACAAAATATTCTATTACTTCACCGCATTATTAGAAAACACAAAAATATATATAGAGAAATAGAAAGTTTACCCCACTTATGAAAATGGTGGGGATGTTTTTTTATAGAAACAAAGGAAAATTGGTCACAATCCTTCTCTATGGGTTTGACCATGTAAGCCACAATACATTAGTTAGTAAGAAATGTAAATTTTTTTAACATTGACATGATTTCAATGATAATTGGATCAATTATGAAAAAAGTGATTATATTACTTGGTTATTGATCGTATGTGGTTATTGACATTACATTATTAACTTCCTTCTCTTGGATTACATAACCCATTGCTAGATAGTAATCTTAGACTTTATGAAATCTCACCTAATACCAATGAGAAATTATCTTGTAGGATCAAAAATTAATTATTACTATTAATCTTAATTGAATTTTATTTGAATTTTATTTTTGTACAAAATATTATTCCCAAGGATGAGAAATAATTTTATAAGAAAATAATGGTCACATAAATTAAATAAAAAATTATTTGTTTGGTAATTGTTAAATTACATTATTATTTAATATTTATTTACTTATTAAAAGTTTAATAAATATTTATTCACCATAATGTGAATAAAATATAAATTTTATGAATAAATATTCAATTTAATATTTATTCAGGTACTCAATAAATTGCAAAGAGGATGGGAAAATAAAATTTGTTTCCCATGATAAATATTAATTTGAAAGTTAATAAAATAATATTTATCCTTATGTCAGTGAGTGCACACCAAGGAATAAATAATATATATTATTACTTTAATGCATGGAATTGGGTCAGAAATGACTTTAACATTTTCTTAAGGGGACTTCTGAAAATAATTATATTAAAAACCCTAATACAATTCCTATAAGTATACCTCTAATACATTCTAGGAGAGATTTTTGGAGAATTGTTGTGCATAATGGATTTCTCACTAGAATCTTCCTCTTCTTATCATATCCTCTCAAGAATGAGAATATAAGGAGAATTTCATCAAGACAGAAGAAACATGAAGTGATCAATAAAAAAATGAAATATGATCAATTGATCATTCTAGAAATTGTGGATTCATTAACATACTTGAGAGATTATAGTTTTGGGGATCAATGCTATAGGAATTCCCCACATTGATCAGATAAGCACAATGATAGTAAATTAAAAAGGGTTTTAGATGATCAATAACATTATCAAAGAAGGATCCCAATACTAAGGTATTAATTATTCTGATCTATTTAAATTAGTTATAAATTTAATGTGAAATGATATCCTTTTTGTTCTGGAATATTTAATTATAAATTCTATTTGGATAACATTTATTGGTGATGACAATCACATCGTGTAGAATATGTGAATGATCCGTAAAATCTGAAATTTTCATAACCTAGATGAGGCCCAATAGGTGTATATGATGCACCTAAATATAAAAATTACTTTCATAGTGGTCATGTTCAAATTTATAACTTTTTATTTGATTGTTGATAATTCCACATTTAAATGTTAAAATTCAGTTCATCTATTAATTTTTTTATTGAGCCATTGTTGAAATATCTTATTCATCATCTACTATTCTCAATCATAATTGCAATATTATATAATAATTAATTAATACAATATCTGAATAACCCATCCAGAGGATTTAATAATTATTTAAGGATAATTCAAGACTTCACAAAATGTACTCTTTTTTACATGTTGTGTATCCTTATTCATTTCCCAAGGACAATCATGAGTTTTTTTGGTTTTAATGAAATTAGTACACTATGTAAGTAATAAATACACCATGCCTAGACTAGCTAGGGTTATACAAGACTTTATGGAGTATAGTCCATATCGATTATCTGCACATTGAGCAGTTCACATGCTTTCATGGTGGAAAACACGAAGTCAAAATGTGACATGAAATTAATAAAAATTTTGTTATATTATCCAATAGATACAAACTAGGAGTCATGTAACTTGAATTATATAATTTTTATCATTTATACACAAAATTTTACTTCATAAATGTATATGAGAATTACATGATGAATCTCTATGCATGTACTACAAATATTCGGGGAAGAGAAGTACAAGTCATGTGAATAGCTTTCACAAGCCATGATCTATAATTTTTTACATTGAAATATTAAATTTAATTAATTAGTTCATTAAACCTCATCAAAATATGTTCTCCGGGTCATAAAGTTGTCAGTAAACATCAGCCATTAATTTTTTATATTATATTAAATTCATAATTAATTCAACACTATATTTTAAACTATGAATCAAGTATGGTTAAAGTGTAATAAATACTCAATGCATTAAACAATACAAGATATGTAATTTTCAGGAGGAAATAAATTGGTAGTACATTCTATGAAATTATGACACATTCCATGTACACAATATGTCATATGTGTGAATTATTTATAATTAAAATTATACTGATTAGTTCAGATAGGCAATTAATGATTTTCTTCCAAATATAATGTTTTTTAATATTTTAGTACATATTAAATAATTTTTTTAAAATAACAGTGAATGGTAATTTCAGTATGATTGGAAAAAATGAGATAAAATGAATTAAATGATTAATATGATAATTTATAAAATTAATTCATGTGAATATAATCTTATTAAATAATGAATTAAAATTATGGCTAGCTAGTTGCCCTAAATGAATAATCACCACATGTTTATGATTGATCGTGAGCTTTGACTGGATCTATGTATGTGTTTATTTTATTTAATTTATTTTTATTATGAGGATTTGTAATTTTTTATTATTAAATTAAATATGATGGTTGGTGAGTCATCCATACCTATTTTATTTTGTAGGACCTATGTGTCCAAGGTGTTTTAGGTAATCCCCTAAACCAATCCTTTAGTTTCTATCACCTATGTGTGAGTTGTAAAACATTTTTAATAAAAGGAGAAATTGAAGGTACATAGAGTTAGTCCAAGATAGAGATAAGGTGTATGAGGTTCCAGAATGAACTAAGATGTAAACAAAATGAGAGATACATTAGTGTATATATGGGATGTTATAACTCATGTCAATAATAACATAACTTTTTTCTCTCTAGGGTCATTGGTGGATTTATTTTTCTCTTAATAAACCAATTATTATATATTTTCATCATCATATTAATTATTTATTTATTTAATTTCTATGTTATTAATTATTTATTTTATGGATGGAAGACTGTGGTCACATAAATGAATGAAGTAATATGAAATGATGGAATAAAAAATTGGTTATGTGTAGATGAATTTTTGGAAAATGGTTAACACCTACAGAAAAATCAAATTTATATTAACAATGAATGAAAAGTATAAAATAAGAATATGCACATTCTAAATAAAATCCCTTAACTTAATATTAAGCCTGACTAATCCTTCTATTAATTGATTATGGATGAAACTAATAGAACTAATTATTATACCAGCCCTTGTTTGGGATACTTAGATTTATTAGGGGAGCTCCTATGATTTTTTGGGCTAACTTAACCATTTTACATCAAGAGGAATAACCCTAGATTGACTTGGGTATCATGGAGGCATGTGTTGAGGAAATCCAAGTATGGATTTTAACATTGGGGATTACACTCAATGGATCAAGAAAATACCATCACAGAGTTAACAAATACCTATCTATATAAATACCTTTAAGCAATTGAGTGAGCCCTTTCCTAGGTTATGATAAGGTGTATATAGATCCTTACCTCTATATGGTTTGAGTTACTAGAGACTCTGAATATAATGGAAAGGGTTATTGGGTATTGATAAAATATTTGGATATATAATATATATAAAAATTTTACAATTTTAATTTTAAAAAATAAAATTAATTTTTTAAATAAACATGTCAAAATTAGCATATATTGAAATTTTGTAAATTCTCTAAAAAAGTTGATTTTTGGTAAGTAAAAGAAAACACCAATTTATATAAAAATAATCCCCTCCTTTTATCTATTAAAAAACATAAATTAAATTTTATATTGTTTTTAATTTTTAATTGTTTTATTTTAATTAAATATATTAAAATAAATTTAATTTTAATCAACCATCGTCATTTTGTCATACAAAAACATGTTTATACATAAAACTACATTTTAATGGAAAACCATTTTTCATCGTATTATACATGCTTATATTAAAATTAATTTCTTCCACTAATATAAATTTAAATTTATATCATGGAAGTAATATTTGGGCTCATCATGTTTATAAATTTTAATGATTCGACTTTAAATTTTTTACATTATGAATATTGAATTTTTTAAAAAAAATCAGTTACTATGGTAAGATTTAAAATAAGTTAAATGGGTTAAAAATAATATGAAAAGGGTTAACATATCCTAAAAACGTGTATTAATACAAATTTATGTTAATAGTTAGACACTATATCATCTATTAATCTAATATGATTCATTTTGGATTCCTTATACCTAAGTAATATATGAATGTTATTTTAATATTTTGATAAATTCAAGTATGTCATCTCCCTCACTTATAAAAGGACATCTCCTCTCCTCTCTTATCCATAATTCAAGAGCCTATTATCTTGTAAAACCCTAACTGAATAAAATTATAACATCTGTACTCATTTACTAGAGATTTATGTTTGATTATAACACCATCCTATTACATTTTTAGATATAAATATAAAGTGGTTTTCCAGATAAGAGGCATAGTTCTTAACTGAGTGTTTTGATTTTATTTATTTTTTTACCCCCATAAAACATATCATAAGAAATATTATATAATTAAATAATTAAATACCATATATTGAGATGTTTTTATGTTTGTTTTATAGCCCATTTTCATATAATTTTTGATCCTATGGTAAATAGAAACACCGCCCATATTAATGTGTGGACTGCCACCTCCATGAAGCAATGTGCTTTGTTTTTCATCACTAGATCGTATAAAGGGTTTAGAAAATTAAAAAAATGAATATATATGGTATTAATGTCGAAATTATAATTCTTTATATGTAATATATCATATATTTTCTTACCTTTTAATCAACATAAAAATGATAACATCGTTCATGCATATGTGTGGAATAATACCTTCACGATGGGATTTGATTCATTTTCATTTTCTATTTATAAGGGTGGTCATAAGGATTGAACTAATGATTAAATATAAAATTTATAACATATTTATTACTCATTAAAAGTAAATCATGATCTACTTTATTTATTTTCATTTCCTTAGACAAATGAAAATGTTGTTTATGCGTATGTACGGACTACAGTCTACGTTTTATGGTGTGGTTCATTTTTCCTGACCTCTTTACCTAGTCAATTTTTAACATATAACTAATCTATATATATTATAAATAAAACAGTTTTAAAATTCTAGATATAATGAAAAAAACCTTTTTACCAAGTTTAATTCATACATGTTGTTTTGAGGTTATGAACCGAATGACACCAAAACATATAATAAGAAGTTAACCATTTTAGTACCATAATAAAAAATTATAGTAAATGGAATTAAAGTAATAATGAAAATGAATAGAATATTAAATAGGATATAAATAATGTAGAAAACTAATATAATTCTATTATTCAAATGATAGAGAACATATGAATCTAGGTGATACTTAATGTAAGTTATTTAATTTTTTAAAACACCCTTTAAAATGTCTTAATATCTTTATCCTCCATATCCATGTACTTTTTCATGTTTCAAGTATGTTGTTATTTGTTATTAAAATGTTTATAAATCCCATTTTTACAATGTTTGAATTTATTTATAACATATTAAAAATGAATATTTTCCATAATTTATGTATATTTTACATTCAATTTTTAACAAAAGTGGTAAGAAATATATTTTTTAACATTTAATATATGAAATCCTTTTCCCACCATAATAGATGTTATTTATTATCATGCTTCATATAAAAGTTAACACATTTTTATAATAATATCTTATTCATTATCATCTAATAATTTTTCCTTCATATGATTTTTTTAAAGGAAGAGATATTTATTGACATTGTCATGTAAAAAAAGGAAAGTTATTTTCTTATGTGATTAAATGATTAATGTTACCTATTTTAAATTTAATTAAGGAGGTAGATAATAGAGATTATTTTTCCTATGGATTTAATTGGTCTTTGATAATTTCTAACATGAGTGAACATAGGATATAAATATAATTCCCTAAAATTTTTACAATGGTTAAATATTTACTATAATGGTTTTTAATGTTTTTCTTTGAGAATAAAGTGTTTCCCCTAAGTGGATGTCATTTACTTTTATATGCTCATGAAAAATTTGGAAAAGTTAAAAATATTATGTGTTATAATTTTTTTCACTAGAATAAAGTATTATTTAATTTTATATCCATTTTTATTTTTGTTATTATCCTAAATTTTAAAATGTTTTTTAAAGTGTTTAAAGATGAGTGGGTTGGAAGAGAAAAATCACATTAAAAGACATAATGATTTTTCTCGGAAAAAATGTTTCATTTTTAAGGTTTTATATTGAGGTAAAATGTCACATTGTGTGGAAGTTTCCAATTTGTAATACGTGGGATTATTATGTAATTTTTATAATTTAATTTTCAAAATTGATACATCTAAAAGGTCATTTAGAATGAAATAAAGTGAATTCTTCTCTAAAATGTCAGGATTATATATTGATTTATGGTTTGGTTGTAATAGTTGTTTTCATAATTTTTTTGGGTAATTATATAGTTTAAGATAATTTTAATAGAATACCATTTATAATTCTATATTATTTTTATGTTTATAAGGTACAAAATATAAAAAATTACATGTTTATTCATCTAATCATTGTCTCTATAAAGTAATTTCCTATAGAGGAATCATAGAAACTAATATAAGGAGGTATCACTAAGAATATGACCT
Source organism: Viscum album (assembly GCA_963277665.1). NCBI lineage: Eukaryota > Viridiplantae > Streptophyta > Magnoliopsida > Santalales > Viscaceae > Viscum > Viscum album. The sequence goes on along the minus strand of OY728158.1, from coordinate 855,774,141 downwards.
TATAAATATGCATGATAGAATTGTTTATAATTTGAATTGGGTAGTTTATTATTATGATAACTTAGTTTATTTACGCTATAAGGTAGAATCCATGTTAGAGAGAAACTAAATTTACCATTGAGGAAGATGTCCATTATTGATAAATTTAAACACAACTCCCCCAAAATTTTGAGGGAACCAAAAATATAATCATAGATGAAGGATAGATAAATGATTTAGATAATGTATTCAATTTCATGTGAAGTTCATAATTTCAATAGTAAACCCTTGAAATTTACCATTTTGAAGTTAAATAAAAATGGTGGTGGCCATTAGTTATGAATATCAGATAGAGAGAGAGATTAGCTTGATTCCATGGAGTACGATACATTTAGAAATATTTTTCTATAAATATATTTCCATTAGGATAATAAAAATAGAATGGAGAAACCATTCTTATAATTGAGGAAAAAGGAGAAGTACTAGAGTTTTTATATTGGATAAAATTTTACAATATTGGATAGGTATACAAAAAATTATAACTGGGTCCTTGATTGTAAAAATAATATATTTTACTTATAATTTAAACCAATATTATTAATAAAATTTATTTAACATGAATTAAAATGTTTTGAGAAATTATTTTCTGTGTTGAGAATTTTGAGATAGAGTTTACTAAAAATAATGTTCCCTGTGATTACAAAAGTAAGAAGCGACTTAGGTAAAAATAATTGGAGAAGTATTCAACTATGTCATCTAAAGGTAAACTACCAATATGTTTCACATATGGTAAAATATATTTCAATGAATGTTTTATAGGATCTTGATAGTGTTACTGGTGTGGTAGGTTTGGTCATATATCTTGTGACTGTAATGAAAAGAGTCCCAAGCAATTCATGAATGAGGAAACAAATAGTTAGCCAACATTTAGATTTTTTAATTGCAATGAGTTGAACAAATATGAAAATTTGTGTCTGAATTTAGTGACTCAGGGTGAAAATAATTAAGAGAAAACGAATATTTTTTTGTGAAATCATTTTCTTCTACTAAAATTGATGTCAGGACATATAATGAAGTGGTGATAGGTACGTTACGTGTTTATTAAAATTTTCTGGATTCCTTTTTTGACTCTGGATTATCACATTCCATAATTTTTTTGAAATTTACATGTAAAATGTGGATATAACCTCAAGAAATGAAGATATTATTTTTCTTGAAAACTCTTGGTTAAAGTATTTAATAATACAATATTTAGAGGGTTCTTCATATAATTATCAGTGGGATGGTTTTCCAAAAAAATTGTTCAAATGATCATAGTAGAATTTGATGTTATTATTTGTATGTATTGGATTTAATTTTGTCAACATAAAATAGATTTTAGATCTAAAAATGATAAATTTAATGATTTCAAACCTTTATTAACATATCATTAATCAAAAAAATTGATTAATGGTTGTAGTGAATGTTACCAAGACTATTTTTTTTTAAAAAGAAATTTTTATTCTAAGTGATGTCCTAGTTGTGATGGAGTATATGGATGTATTTATTAATTATTTTTTGGTGTAATTTTCTAATAACGTGGTTTTGTTTATTTTTGAATTTACTCTTAATAATAATCCAATTTTATATCCCTCTTATCAAATGGATCAACTAGAAATTTTGGAAATGAAAAATCACTTCCAGGTTTTTCTTGATAAAGGCTTTAACTCATATTGATGATTTTTTTGATTATCTCTAGGGAGAAACAATTTTTTACAAGATTGATCTTAGGTCAGGATACCATCAGATAAAATTTATGGAGGAGGATAATGTAAATAATACATTTCAAACTGGATGTGGTGATTATGATATTATGGTTATTCCCTTTGGGGTGTCTAATGTACAAGGTATATTTATGGATCATATGAATAGAGTTTTCCATTATTTTTTGGATAATCATTTTCTTATGTTTATTAATAAAATTTTGGAATATTCTAAAATCCTGATGATTATTATTGACACATAAGTATTGTTTTGTTAACAATGGAAGAAAATAATTTATATGGAAAACATAGTAAGTATGAGTTTTGGTTGCAGTATATTTCATTCCTCTAGAATATTGTTTCTAAATATAACATTATAATTATCACAAATAAAACTAAAGTATTTAAAGAATGGAAAAAACATACAAATGTCTTAGACATTAATATTTTTCTTTGATTTTTGGGTTACTACTAGAGGTTATTTATAAACATTACCCTGGTATCTACCCCATGAACTTAGTTATCTAAAAATTGAGTTAAATTCTTCTAGATGAAATAATGCTATGAATTTTTTTAAGAAATCAAATGAAGATTTGTGAATGATCTATTAATAGGTTAGTGACAGTTCACATGTTATTTTCAAAAAATATCTGAAAGCTCGTAAATAAGTCTTTGAGTTTAAAGAAAACACAAAACTAAAAACAATGGTAAGATAGATAAATTTGTTATTAACAAGGATTTTGTTTTGATATTTGAAAGAAGTTTTTCTGTGTCAAATATTTCCATGTTAAATAAATGAATTTTTGAGTTACTACTAAAAGTTTTCCTCATAAAATAGCTTTGAATCATTTCTATAGGATATAAAAACATTTGTATAGGCTATAGCAATGGTTTCCGAAAAAATTAGAATATAACCTTTTATGATAGATCTATATTAATGGTTTTAAGAAAATTATTGGTATATGGTAGAACATATTTTCAAATCCTAACTATTTGTATACCTATTGGTTATGAATAGTATAACCACAATTTCCAAACCATGGGTATATACTCAAGTCATACAAAGAGACACCAAATTATTCCTCCACCCACTCTGGGATGTATATATATATATAAACCAAAATAAAATTAAAATTATGATTTCAACTTATCACAATACTCGAGTAAAATATCAAATAATATATATTTTACATTTAATTAGTTAATAACATAAAAACCAATCATACCACATATTTAAAATAAATTTTAGTCAATAATAAACATCCAAAAAAGTGTCTCATAAATGTCACATCAGAAATTTATGGGATCAAATTCTTCATAAACATCACCACTACCATCATGACCATCCCTTTCATCAAGATCATTCACACTAGAATCATTTTATATAACATCATTATCATAATCATGAGAAATTCCAACTCCCCCACCATAATTAGGACTATCATTACCATAACATAGTGGATCCAATATGGATTTAATTATTGAAATGCATGTATGAAAATTGATAAAATCATCTCATGTAAGTGATGTACATAAAGACCCCATATATTTTAGGAATTGATCAATGACCATTTTACATCTTTAATGATTATGTATGAATATTTTTAAGCATATTTTTTTTATGATCCTCATGAAATCCAATGCTACCAAATATATTACTGGTGATCAATGTTGGCCAATATATATTGGGAATGATTCTCTTCTGAATCCAACATTAGAGTCTCACATGGTGCTAATCACATAATATGTTTCTCAAATGATGATTTAGCTTGAATTTTTCATGTTATTTCTCATCAGGGTCCACCAAAGTAAGTTTTTGAGAATATAAATAAGATATTTAAACATGAAATTGGTATAAAATTATAAAATAACAATAATAAGACTTACAATATTCTCTTGTGTCTATTCATTTATAATGTACTGTATAAAAATAAGTTGGATCCAGGAACACAAACTTAAATGTTCACTACCACCCAATAGAAATGAAATTCAATATTGGAAAACTCTATTATAAAATATTGTATTTTTGAACATAATTAGAAACGATGGAAACAAAATATGAATAAAATTTTATTGTTTTATTTTGTTAAGCTGATGTTTGAAAATAATTTATTAAATTTGATCTAGTTGTGGTTAGATCAATTTTATTCCATTTATTTTCATTCTATTTATTTCCATTTAGTGTAGTACAATTTAATATAATTTTATTTAGATAAGTTAAATTTGGTTCTACTTGGTTAGATTTTGTTCATGCCATTTTTTTGGGGTCATATTGGTCTATCCCATGTTAGATATTATCTAGATTTTTTTGGTTATTGAAGAAAATTTTATGTCGTTATGTTTGGATTAATAAAGTATTTTTAGATCAGTTTGGTTTAGGAAAATTTTATTGGATCTAATTAATTACATTTTTATAATTCAATCACATTCTATTAAACTGGGTTCTATTCATTTGAGTGTGGTTATGTTACGTTATATTATATTCTCTTCAAGTTTGGTACTTTTCATCTTAGTTCACTACAATTATGAATTATATTTTTTTGGGATGTATTTATTGTTTATTTTGGTTCAATATATTTCGTTTTGTTTAAAATATTTTATAAAAGGTTATTTTTTTATGTAGATTAAATTCATTTTGATTAGGTTTTGTTTAGTTTAATTTTTTATAGTTTAATTGGTTTCATATACATTAAATTTGGTTTAATATTGTTTGATTCATGCTAATTTTTAATTCATTGTGGTGTTATTTTTATTTTAATTGGTTTATGTCTAGTAATATATAGTGTGAGGGGTTTAGTTTTGTTGGGATTATTTTTTTTGGAACTTGAAAAAAAACAGTTTTTCATAATAAATACCCAGTTTCTATTATTTAATCTTATAGTAGAGTGACACAAATTTAACAATCGCTTCATATAACCCTTAATATTTTGTAATTCTCTATGATTAATCCTAAAAAATCAATAAAAACCATAAAAAATTTATTTTAAATAGAAACCATTAGTGTTGAATAATACCTAGAGCTCATTACTATTAGAATAAGGGATCATTTACTAGTATCATTCAACCAAAAATTCTTTGATGATTGGTATATATAATAATTCAATAGTAAGATGAATAGTCATTTCATAGCATTTTAGGAATACATAATACATTACAAAAATAGATTCCCAAAGGCCAAATTAGTTTAGTGCCTTTGTAATATTAAAAAAGAAAATCTTATAACTCAGTGAAAGATCTTCAATTTTTCCCACAATGATCTATAACTATTGAAATTCTACTTAAAAACCTTTCTTCATAACCCGGGGAAAGGAAACAAAATAAACTGGTGAGTGCAAATTCATATTAATGGTAAATAAAGGAAATTTTTAAGCATAACATGAACATAAGAGAATGATAACATGATCGTATCCTTAGTATATCATACCAAACAAAACAAGGATCATAAACATGAATCATAGAAAAACTATTAGATTCCAATAAGACATGAACCATAAGATAACCGGGAACATACAACATGAAATAATAATATATGATTAAGACATGTAATTGTGGCATAGAAATCAATGTATAACATCTGTAACATGTATAAGTAGGAAAAAAATGACTCATTAAGTTAAGGACATGAAATCAGGCCCTTACATAGACTAATGGACATGAAACTAGGTCCACAAATAATGTTTTGAACATGTACTAAATTTCATGTAAAACAATGTGAACATGTAATCATTTTCATGCATAAATTACAGACATATAATGGTTCCATGCATAACATTGTGAACATGTAATCAAGTTCAAACATAACAATATGAACATATAATAAGGTTCACTCAAAAAATCATAAACATGTAATAAGGATCACGCGTAAACTTGTGTATATGAAACTAGGTCCATGCATAACATTTTGAAAATGTAATCAGGTTCACACATAACATTTATAATCACGAGTCATCAATTTCTACCCAATTCATTTGAGGGATATATAGGTCCCACCCATCACATAATATGTGTGCCAAAATATTATAAACAATCATCATATCATAACCCATTAAATGAAATGGGTATGATATACATTCCTCCAAATCCTTTTTTTCATTTTATAAATAAACCACTTTTTGGATTAGTGGGAACCTCACAACCAAAATTACTCCAGTAAACCAAATCCAACCCAAAGAAACTAGATGACCAGATGTCCGGGCCACAAAACACTAATAATGATTCAAAATTCCAGGTTCAAACCAAGCATTGTCACACCACTATGGGAGAAAGCATCACATGGATGGATGAAACCTTGCAGTCACCTCGATCCCACCATAAAAAATCAATACTGCTGCTGGCCACAAATATATTTTCAAGATTCACATTTCAAAATGAGATCTCCATCTTCAAAATCACTTACCAACATCAAGAGGCAGCCATAACCATCACCGCCACTCGCAACGAAATCACATCGCCTTGCCACCCTCAAACCACCACCATGGGCATCATGAGCCAACACCGTGATCCCAGAAGAACCCTTGCAATGATGAAAAACATAGAATGAAAATCCATAAAAATAGAACCTGAACATACCGAAGGGACACAACCGATGAAGATGAGCTGCTGAAAACCCCGTAGACCAATAATAGATCACCTCCCAGAACTTCCTGCAAACTACAACTCCAGAACGACTGGGATATTAGCTATGGAATTCTGAAGCTAGGGAAGATCAGAAGAAACTGAGACATCAACAGTGATCCATCACCCACGCCAGGAATCAATCTCTACTGATCCACCTCAATTCATGAACGTCAAGTAGTGACCCACCTCGAGGCACGCCCCAGACCATCTTTACCTTTGTCATCTCCACTTTCCAGCAAGAACCCACCATCAATCGTCCCATCGAACATCAAACCACATCACTGAAGACACAGTTAACCTTACAATCACCATTTCACATTCAAATTGAACTAAACTTCGAGATCTTTCATTGACGACTCATGAACACGGCACAAGAATAGGAGCTTGGGAAGTAGAACCCCCCAAAAGAGCGGAGGAATATGAGAGTAAGACAATGAGGAAGGCACCGCTAAACTCCATCTCTGACACAACCCCAAACCACCAATGTACCATCATGAAAAACCAATATGGGTTTTTGAAACAATGGGTTAGGTGATAAGAGTTGTGAAGACAGGGTTTTATTCCATGAAAAACAACAAGAAAAATGTGAAAAACACCACCAAATGCCTACAAAACAAAATCCTAAACTACCTCAGTGCCATCGTATAAAACCAAAATGGGGTTAAAACATGATGGATCTAGTGATAAAAGTATAAATGCAGCATTTGATGTCATCGAAACACCAGCAAAACAGCACTGCCAATAAGAACGTCGAGGGAAAGGGGATTTCAAAAGTATGTAACTCATGGAAAAGAAATAGGTTTCATACACATCATTCCATAAAAAAATAAACCATTGAATAAATAATATGAATGGGACCTTTAGATCATTTCCCATAAGGTCATGAGTAACATCAAAATTTGTCCTCTTATATGGGAAATAATTTTGAAATATCTATTAAAAAAATTCTTCTAGAAAACAAAAATTATTATTTGAAATGTATTTTTAAAACATAAAACCATTAGAGAATTATTTTCATTTAAAATAAATTCTAAACATAGAAAGTGTGTCTAAAATAATTTTTTAAAACCATTTTCCCTTGAAAACCTATAAAATAATCATGAAAACATGATAAAACTGTTTTCCTATAAAAATTATAAAAGAATCTTCAAATAATTTTTAAAACTGTTTTCCATGAATATAATTTTAAAACATTTCAAATAAACTTTGTGATCATTGAAACCCTTTTCTATGAAAATATTCTTTTTAAAACATATAAAGGAAACTTTGAAAAACATTTAAAACATTTTTTTACAAACTTTGTTTTTTAAAACCCTTATTATTTGAAATCCATTTTAAATTCAACAAATTACCAGAATATTAAGAAATAATTTTCATTAAAAAATCCTTGAAAACCTAAAAAGTAAGAACTAATTAAATGATGTTCATGATGGTGGGTAGGTCTGTACATGTCGAACATTCCTTTTCCACCTTCACATTTCAAAAAATGACTTGACAAAAAATGACAAGAAGATTCTTTTTTTTAAAACCATTATGTAAAATAGTATTACATTTTTAAAAATGTAATTTAAAAATCATAGGATATTATTAAAAAATTATAACTTTTTATAAAACAATTTTTTGAAAGAACAAATATTTATAACTAAAAAATATATAAAGTCAAATTTTTATAGAAAAAATTCACAATTATCTTAAGTTGAAATGAGTGAAAAATGGTACCATTACATAGATATAACATTAACATAAATAGGTAAAGAAAAATCATGTTAGTTCTTAATATATTTATTATAATATTTAATTAATACAAGCATAATCATAAATAATTTCAACAAATGATGAGATTGAATTTATAAACTGGTATCACATTGGTGACATTAAATCACAAAAATGAAAAGAATAAAATTAAATGAATCTTAAAATTTAATTAAAAGAAGTATATTCATGATATAACATATATAAAGGAAGTATATACACCTCATTGAAAAATAAAGGTGCAAAACATGGCATGTGTCTAAATGAAGGCAATTGAGAGAAAATTACTTTACCAATTTGGTAACTATTCATACATAACCAAAATGAAAGAAATATCCTAAAATGATTATGTAAATACCAAAATATTTAATTATAATAACCATATAATACATTCATGTTCAGTAAAAACACCACAAAAATGAAATTAGCGATGAATAAGGCATGTAGCTCTCATGAAAAAAGTTAGATGAAAATCCATTACCATAAGTCTTGACATACTTCATACACATTCAAAACTACTATATAATAAAAATAATTTTATTATAAATATATGAAAGAACCATATTATTATATGTAATACCATATATTATTTTTTATTGACAATATATTACTTTTTTATTAACAACTCCATGATAATTTTATGTTTTGGGTAATATCCTCTTTATTCTTCTTATATGTTTTGACTTGTTATTATTTATCCTATTTCTTGAATAATGATTAAATTATTTATAGAATGTAAAACATGTTATAAATATCATATATATTCATTATAAATGTATTTATAATAAACTATATAAGATATAAATATTAAACGAAATAGACCATTCATGGAGACGGTAGGTCGTACGTACACATAAATGATTCTTCCATTTTATAATCATATTGAAATAATGAAAGTAAATGAAATATATATATATATATAATAGAATTACATTAGAATTATTTTTCAATATAAATTATATAATTTTACTAAAAACATACTTCATATATCCCATTCAAAGTGTAAATGAAACTTATTGCTTTGAGGAGACAATAGTCAACGCTTTCATAAAAGTGGTTATCGTACTTACACAAAACGAAAAATAATAATGGAATGATTTACAAAAAATATATTTAAGAATACAGAAATTATAAATATAAAATATATCATATATGAAAATAATATCCATCATAATTTTCAACTATGATAGGTGGTAAATGAAAAATGAACAACATCATTTCATGAGGTGGTAGTACACCGTACATAATAAGTGTAAGCTTCATAACCATTAGATGGAAGTGTGTGTAAGTGTAGTTATAAAAAATATAATAAAAAATATTAATATATTTACTATAATTGTTTTATTATATAATCATGTAATAATAATATTTTAGGTGGTCGAGAAAGAAAATTAAACAAAGGAACTTGAGGGAGGATGCTACACCTTATTCGGGTAACTCCTTTTGGTTTGCACCAAAGAGATTTCATGGATGTAATAATGACCAAAGTGATTATTATAGGTTTAATTTAGGTATTTTTAGGATAAAATTGTATATATCATGGTCTAGAAAAAGTTGATTGAGAGGTGAGTTTCTTTTTATAGTGGGCGGAAAGCACACACAAGATATTTTTGAAAAGAATGGTGTGTTACCTAAGTGCTACTTGTTCCCCAAGATTCCAAATGGACCATTATAGAATCATATAGGTGTATTGGATGAATTATAGTCATCCAATAGTTCTTGGAAAAGTGTATAGGTCATGTTTTCCCTCAAGATTAAGTTTTAGGCATTTTGTTAAGTTTAATTTTACATTAATTGACTTAATTATTTCTAATTATATTTACTAATATTTTTGAAAAAAATAACATTTTACCTTATTAAAAATTTAAAATTATTATCATTAAAAATATTTAATACATTTTTCTAAATTAAAATCATATATTTGGTATAAATTAATTTTAATTTAATCAACAAATTGGATGAAAATACGAGTTTTTAAGGTAAAAACATTCAATAGGTTGCTAAGTTTCTATGTTCAATTTCAATTTTAAATTAATTTCAATTAACAAAATTGTATTAATTAATAAAAATAATCTAAATAAGATTTAATTCCATTTAAAAATATAATTTTACCTTATAAATAAATTATATGAAAAATCAGTTTTAAATCAAAATTCATTAGAAAATGAAACTTCTTAAAAAATACCTAAATTTAACCCCGACCTAATTTTTATGTTTATATTTAAAAATTAATGTTTATTTGAAAATATTAAACATATAATACTACCATAATATAGATTTAAAATAGTTTCTCTATTAAATTCCAATAAAACAGCTTTTATAAAAATATAGGTTTTTATGTGTAATATTTGGTCTATTCTCTTTTTATGCCAATAAAATCAATTGGACGAATATAAAAAATATTTTATTGAATATATATCATTGAAATATAATTAATATCACTCAAATATAATAATTGATTTAAATTATTAATGTAAATGACCTTTTCATATAAAATTTTTCGTTTATAAAATCACTCCTTTTTTTCATTTGGTTTATACATTGATTTATAATAGTAAGTAACCAATTAATTTAAATATATATTTTCATAAGTTATTTAATCCTAAAATCATAAATTTAATTTCTAGTTTATATCATATTATATTAAATAATAATATTTTTTAATAATATATTATTATTTGGTAAGACTCGGTCTTCCGTGTTATGCAAGCCATCAAGGAAAGTCCATTGTGTATATAATGTACTATAATCTTAGTATTAAATGTATAGAAAGATAAAATTTATGTTGTGTATAGTGCAAAATTAATTTTTTATATCATATAACTCAAGACAAACATAGTGATTTAATAAAAAATAAACTATTTTCAATGTTGTTTGAAATGAAAAATATCAAAAAGATTAAATTAATTCAAAAAAAAATTCAAAAAATACTAGGGTGTTACAATATACCATATAACTTGGGATTAGTATACTCCTCCAAGAAAAATATTACTCACGCTTATATTATTTCCACAGTTATCCCATATTCTTCAATTGTGTAACTCCCTATGATTTTAAAATAAGAACATCATATTCGATAGTGTATGTGACATGCAACACCAAGATTCGAAGAAAATATACCACCTGAGACTTCAAGACAAATTTATTTTTAAACAAACTCAATGTCTATAATATATTTCACTACACACAACACAAATTTTATCTTGTGTTACATGCAATACTATGTTTAGCTTATGTTACACACAACACAGAGATTAGCTTGTGTTACACACAACACCAAGTTTAAACGAAATGTGAAATATTAATATAATATTTATCACAGATAAATTTTAATGGTGGTTATTAATATAAATAACTAAATTATGAAAATAATATTTATATATTTATTATAAATAAAAAAATAATCATTTAAATAAAGAAATGTTTTTTGAGAAAATATATTTTTCTAAAAGATAGTTATATCGCGCTTTGCGCACATAATTTAAAATTAATATTTACCACTTTTAGAAAATTAACTTGAAAAAATTAACTTCATTTTTGAAATCATCACTATAAAATTATCTTCAAATTAATTTGTGTAATTTTTCTGAAATGTTTAACTTTATCAATGTGTAGTTAAAAATATGGAATTTTAATTAGAAGATTAATTTTCATTTAAATTAATTACAATGTTATATTATATTTTAAACTTTCTTTGAAGAAAAATTATTCCAAATTTATATCAATTGGTCCAATTTAGGTCATTGGAATTATGTTCTTAATTATTTTTAATATAAAAACATTATAACCTTTTTACCATTTTTTCTTTAAAATCCATCTTTCTCACCCCCTCTTTGGGTTTAATTTTAATTTAAAACTTAAAAATATATGAATTTAATTTGAAAAAATGGATTCCATAAATTTAATTATAATAATTTATAATTTATAATAATAGAATCCTAATTTTTTACCAAAATTATTTTTTGAAAAATTAAAAATTAATTACCTTGGCTAAGGTAAAAATTGATTTATGGGGGGAGGGGTTAAACCAAGAAGATAAGGGTTCAAGATGACCCAACAACTTTTCCAAAAACAAAATTATAGAAATATTTCTACCTCATATATTCTAGGTTTGATAATCGCCCATTTTGGAACTTGTGTCTTGATATAAACCTGGGTATGATTAAATATTTTTAAAACATTTCAAGTATGCCACTCCCCTCACATATAAATGGAACCCCTATCTCCTCTATTCTTCACACCATTAAACTATTTTGGCTTGACCAATAACAACAAAAATAACTTCCCAAAGACCCTTGTCTCATCCTATAATCGTTATTTTTTTGAATAAATCCATCTAAAGAAAAATTTTGTTAAAAAATAAGGGTGATTCCCAAAAAAGAGGCAATGTTCTTTAATAGGATTTTTTTATTTATTCCACATCCTCCTTACATTAAAATTAAAACAGGCTGATATAATAACCTTCATAACTTATATAAGCCAAAAAGTTATTATAATAAGGTAATGAGCTATAAACACCACCACCTCTATAAAATGGGTGATAAAATCTTCATTTGTGTGTATGGTGGACTACCAGCTTGAAAACTGATGACATTATTTCTTCCATTACCACCCTTCATGGTTGATTATAATGATTTATTTGAAGTATATATATGATATTTATGAAATAATTATATCTACTAGTTCATTATATCAATTATACCTATTATTTAATTTACATACAGTAGGATATATGATAACGTTGCTTGTGTGAACATAGAATACTGCCTCATGAAGTGATGTGATTCGTATTTCACTCGAACATTACATAGAAGGTGATAAGGATATATTTAATGAATATATGTGATATTAATGAAATAATATGGATATCAATGATATTTTTCATTATGAAAATATAATATAACATTTCACCTTTTCACACACCTAATGATTATATCATCATTCTTTTACATGTGGACTACCACCTTCACAATGTTATACGACTCCCTTTACATTACCACACCACATGGATGGTATATATAAGAATATTTAAGGAATTAATATGTTTTATATGTTATTATTATCATTATATAAATATAAGAAATAACTTACCTCCTTTTAATAATGATCATTGAAAAATGTAAACATTACTCATGTGTGTTTAGGACCTACCATATCTATGATTTTATCATAGTCCATTTTTCATAACTATATTTCACGATTGGTTTAAAAATTATAATTGATGCATAAATATGATTATTATTTCATGATTATTATTCAGGATATAATGTTACTTTTAGAGCCTCATTTTTCCCTTGTGAGGATTTTAAATACTTCTACATATATGTTTCGGGTCGGTCTTGAAATGCCCAGCGGTTCCGTATCTGATGACACGTGGACCTGCTTTCTAAAGGCAGGCGTTCGCCGGGTGGTCTGACCATTGACACTTAAGAACTCACATTGGTCGAGAGGATGGGAATTTTGGCTCATCTCACCCTTTTGGGGGGAATTATTTCATGTTCCAGGACTCTCTTATAGATTTAAGACATATTCATATGTCTGTGAATCTTGGGTTTATACCCAAGCATAGTATCCATGGATTTAACATGGTTGGCAATGGTCAGCTGAACACAGGGGTTCAGAATCATTTATGCCCGAGGTTTACCATCCCTCGTGGGATTAATGACCCCGAGGAATCGGAACTCATTGAGGCAGCACTAGGAGTGGCGTGGTGAACCGATGTAAAGATAATCGGATAGACCAGTTGTTGGGCTTGAACATCATGGAGGCTTCCTATGTACCCTACCTAGGGGACAGGGATCAAATTCCACATAGTTAGAAAGGGGAGATTTGGAGAACCGACGTGAAGGTGGACACGGAGGTTTGTTGGTGATGGGGCTTGAACCTCATGGAGGCTTCCTACATACCCTTCCTAGGGGACAGGGATCAAAGTCCATGTAGTTCATATTGGCTTGGGACTTACACTCTGAGGCAGCCCAGAATGATGGATTGGGGCTTACACTCTGAGGAGGCCCAGAGATATGGATTTGGGATTACACTCTGAGGAGGCCCAGGGCGATGGATTGGGGCTTACACTCTGAGGAGGCCCATGGCCATGGATTGGGCCTTACACTCTGAGGAGGCCCATGGCGATGGATTGGGGATTACACTCTGAGGAGGCCCAGGGTAATGAATTGGGGATTACACTATGAAGAGTCCCATGGCGATGGATTGGGGCTTACACTCTGAGGAGTCCCATAAGAGGATGTCATTGTCGATGCTTACTCTAAGCCCACGTGAGTCATGCTCAGTGTGAGAAACAAGAGGCAGTAGGGACCATAGGATCACGTTGTGAAAGGTGCATCTGTGATAAGTGGAGTAGGGATTACACATGGAGAGGCCTATAATGATAGATTGGGGCTTACACTCTGAGGAGGACCAGGGTGACAAAGGGCAGTGGAAGAGGGAAAGGGGTGCTCCTATGCCCATCTCCTCTCTTCCAGTGCATGAGGTATTCCTTATGATGGGTATTTTACTATCCCTGAGGAGCCCTTAACAAGTGGAAGGGCAGAAAGGCGACTCCTGACCTCAGACTCCACATTACCATGGGAATGTGAACCCAGGAATGCTTGGTGAACCTGCTCAAGGGTTGGGGCAACCCCTTCGTCTCTACTTACCGTGGGTATGTGAACTCAAAACGGTGCACTGATGCGCCTAAGGGTTACACCACACGGATCTGGTGGCTCTGGTGGAGGCCTCGGCTCAGGGCCGATGAGTAGGTCAATGAGGAGATTGCGGAGGATCGGGCCGGATTGGGAGGATCTTATGTGGCTCGGGGAACGGGAACTCTGAAGGTTTTGGCAGACCACACAGGGGTATGGGTGGTGGCGCCCTTCGCGTAGGGAAGTGCTACGTGGCTAGAGAGCCTGTCTGCGAACCAGGGTGGTCCACGGACTGAGAGGCCATCTGCGAACCAGGGTGGTCCATGGATTGATTGGCCGTCTGCAAACCTGGGTGGTCTGCGGACTGATTGGTCATCCGTGAACCAGGGTGGTCTGCAAACGGAGAGGTCGTCCACGAACCAGGGTGGTCTGCAGACTGATTGGAATCCCGCGAACCAGGAGGGTTCGCGGCTTCGGGTTCAGCCCGCGTGCAAGGTTGGTACGCGGAGGGCTACACACGAGCAGGGGCGGCCAAGGTTGGCGCCGATCGGGGGTTCGTCACTTGAGGTTTCACCAACGTAGGAGGGTGTTGCGCGGTGCGGCGAATCAGAAAAGAGGCATAAACACCTTCGTTCGCGGGGAGTGCATCCGCGAAGGGTCTATGGTTCGTGGTGTTCTCTTTTTATGTTATTTTGAGTTCACAGTTCACCAAATTATTATGCATTTTAGGTTCCTTATTTGTTTGTTCCCAGGTTTAAACCTACTCTGGTTCGTGAACTGGAACTTCACTGTTTGTGAAATCCTAATCCTTCCTTCGAAATCCTTCCACCCAAGTCTGATCGATCACCTCTGAATCCTCTTCCTCCAAATCTGAATCCCCTTTTCCCTTCCCCCTCAGTCTCCTTTTATAGAGTGGGGAAATATATGTATATATGATCATGAGACACCTTTTATGGAGGCCCATGACCGAAAATCTGATTTACGGCTGACTTGGTCATTTCGTGATCCACGGTGGGCATTGAGCACTTCTCCCCCCTGCGAACCGAATGAGGGGAGTGCTTCGCGGCCGCGGAGGATTCCGCCTCCGTTTCGAAAACGACAGCGGAGGCAGTTCGGGCTGGCTGACATGTTCCGCAGCTGGGATGGTTCATGACGGTGAACCGGATTGGTGCCCACCCTGCTTCGCGCCCGTGGAGGATCTCCGCCTCCATTCCGCGAACGACAACAGTCCGCGGAGGAGGGACGCTTCGCAGAAGCAGTCGTGTGTCGTTAACATTAGACCGGTCCGTGGACCGGTTCCTCCTTATCCATCCATGAGTATTGTCCACATTTTCCCATCCCTTTGAGGGGAAATTTGGTAGACTCTCCCTTTAGTTAAAGGGGGTCATCATTCTCCTTTATGGATTTTTCAGGACCTTAAAAATTCCCCCCATAGGAATGGGGTCTAATCGGAACGAAGAGAAGGCTATTCTGATGTTGTGTGGTCCTGAAACTTGGATGGGTTGCAATAGGGAAGTGGACCCAGTAGCGGACCATGACTATAAATATGGAGGGCCCCTTTCATTTGTCCTTTTACCGAATTCTTCACGAAACCAGATCTTTTTTGTATGCGGTGCATGTTCCTTCGCGAAACGATTCATCCGCGAACCGGTTGCTGCTTTCGTGAACCATTTCTCATTCTCACCATTCTTCATCCGTGGATCGACATCCCAGCCATGAACTAACTCTTTTAATTAATTAAAAATTATGTTACGATGGGCCACGTAGGAACTTGCTTCATGGTTCTAGTGCTCTGCGGTTTCGATGCTCCGCGGTTTTGATGCCCTGTGGACTAAAATCTCTTGAACTTAAAAATTTTATAAGTATTCTGAAATTAACCACTTAAATTCAGGATTGAGATTCCGTGAAGTAACCTGGTCTATTGTTTCCTGGCCAACGCTCTATAGGCCAGGGTTTCACGGACTACTTTTTCGAAGGGCTGGTTCGCGGGATGCTGTCATCGTGAACCATCCTTCGAGGCCTCCTCGTGGACTTTGCTCTGAAGGATGCTTAGCCATATATTTGGTATTTTTGTCTGAAATTTTTTTTTATTCTTGAATAACCACTGGTTGGATCTCATTGTGCAGGGAGAAAATATGGTTCCCCCTCATTCTGCACCGAGGCCTGTTGCAGAGCCTCTCCCAATTGGTGATCAACACCTAAAGGACATGGCCAGCTCTGTTCAGGATGGAATATGCCACTCCCCACCATCTTCCTTTCTTTCGGACCGGCTCTCTATGTCACAGCAAGAGTACCCCTTTTCTAATAACCTTCCTGCCTATGGGTTTTCTTTTCTGTGTGATACTTTGATTCCTGTACCATCCCATGACAACAATCCTAAAGCATGGATATTCACTACCAATATCCCTTGGTTAGTGATAACTGTCAATGGGTGGTCAGACCCGAGGGACACAGCTGTCAGATCCGTATTGAATTACCTTCCATTATCTCCGATAGGAGAACAAAGTCAATAGTAAAGAGCAATCCACTGCTATCGAAGCATTGCCTGCAATGCCATGGTAAGCGACCAGCATGGTTGGTCAGTGAATCGGGATCTTCGACCGGGAGGAGCATTTAAGTCCTTGGATTGGGGGTGGCCCTTCTAGGTCTGCCAGAGATGTACGGAGTTTGAGGCAGAATTGAAAGATGTAGGCTTGTATGAAGCTGCCTGGGTGTCCCAAACCTACACCTACCAGCCTCAAGCCCATGCCCGGCAACTTCTGAGCCATTGGAGCCCAGACACCAACACCTTTAATCTGGTTCATGGGGAGGTGGGCATTAGTCTTTGGGACGACTTTCAGATTTTAGGGGTCCCCATTGTTGGGGGTATGTACGAAAAATTCCTTCCTCCCCCTTCTGTGTGGGATGAAGAAGGGATAACCCCTCCCTTGGTGAAGCGGCTCATTGATCTGGCCCAGGAAAATTCAAAGGATACATCTCCTAAAAAACTTGTCCTTGGTCGTGAGGAGCATCTGAAAGATACGTCTCTGAGACAGATTATCCCGTATCGCAACTGGATCAAGGCTTTTTCCAGAGAGAGCCAGTTTGTATCTCTTTCGCGTAGGCCCACGACTTTCCCTACAATGGAATCTCAAAAGCAGAGGGGAAACTGTTGGCTGAACCTGGAGAAAGGTCAATTCCATGACTGGGGCTGGGAGCTTGTCCCAAATATCAATCGTCTGCTTTGTCTGGCGGTATTTTTGGCCATGTTTTTGAGCAGCTGCCTATTTCATGTACGCGAGTCTAGCAGCATACGAGTCTCTACATTTGTCATGGCAGCACAATTGGATACTGGCAACATTATCAACCTAGTCGTCCCATTGCTGTCCATGATTTACCGGTTGCTCGGTAATATTACCGATGGGAGCCGGCCAAACCGAGTGGCTGGCCCTTTTCAGATTCTATGAGGATGGATAGGTGTTCATATCAAGAAATTCTACACCTTCATCAACCTTCTTCAGATTCTGAGCACCACATTCCGGCCATACTTGCAACTGACCAGTGGGGTTATGCCTGAAGAATGGGCGACCCAAGAGAAGGATAATCAAAAGACAGTTTAGAACAGGCGTCTGTTATCGAGTTGAATCTCATGTTATGATCAATTCAATTTCCATCTGTTCTCTTCCCCAACTGGTGCAATAACGAACACCATAACAGAGGAGTTTAGAAAGCGGGGATACCTCTTTTCCCTCTGAGAGGGCATTCTGGTAGCTCGTATTAGCGGGGAACTGATCTGCGAGGGGTATGCACCTTGCCGGTTCGAGCGCCAATTTGGCTACATCCAGGCACTATGTCCTCCCACACTTAATGGTTCCCATGAGAATTTTCATTTAATGGTGGCCAGGCAACTGTGGTTAATGTTTACCCTTGAGGATACTGGCTACAAGGTTATGACCCCCATGCTTGCAGACTCCATGCCCTTCTTATCCAAGAATTATGCTGACTCCTGGGTACAATCCTACCCAAATGTCCATCTAGGGACGTTGGTGCCTACCATCTCAAGTCCCAAGCCATCAAAGGGCTAGAGGAAGTGACAGGGGGATGGTGCTACAACTAGGCCGGGAGAAGTCCTTCACAAACCTGCTGGTCCCGTGCTCCCGGGGAAGATTTTAACAGATAGAGGTGTATCCTCTCATGCCCTCAAATCTGCCCAAGGGGGGTTGGTTGTTCTTGAAGATACTGCCTTCCCGACGGCTTGGGGCCAATGGAACAAATTTAAAGGTCATTCATCCGTCCGTAGCCAGTACCCCCATTCTCTGTGGCAGTATCTTCAGGAATCAGAAGTGGAATCTCACAGGATGAGCTACATATCTGCCCTTATTGACATTCTTTATGATGCGGACCCAGATCGGGTCAATCGGTATCTCTAGGAGCTCGAAGCCTATATTTACGCATGCCAGGGTTACGCGGTATTAACCCACCGAGTCTTGGCCATGCTGCACCCCGTGACTGATGAGGAGGGGGAAGGAAGTGACCACTCTTCAGGGGGTGATGATTTCGATGATCTCCCCATCATGGCTGAGGCAAGGGAATTCATCTCCCTTCTTGTGAGGTACCGTCCACAGGTAGCCCTAGAAAGTTCTAGGGTGGTGGCGAGATCCAAAACACAAATACGGCCATTAGTTCCCCTACCATCCCCTGCCGCAACCCGGCCCTCTCAAGTTGATCCTTCCAGGCTAGTCTTTCCTATTACGGCCGCATTCTTAGACGCATGGAGGATTTGGGATGACCTGAGGGCCAGGGGCTCAGATTAAGAGGTTTGGGCATCACTCCAAACGATCCCTCTCAAGCTCCTAGGTATTGGGGTTATCTTTGCTCCACCACACCTTCAGTTGGAAGAGGAATTGGGTGACATAGTTGATTCATTAAAAGAGATGGACGCATACGTGTGCTCACTCTGAAACCGGCTCTATGGGACCACCCGGGTGTCCATGATGATTAGACATCCCGAAATGCCCGACCTTGAAGAATAGGTTGCTCTGCTCGCCCATTCTGACTTTTCATCCTCCTTTATTGTGGGCGTTCTAAGGTTTCTCCCCTTTGTGAAGGGTGCCGAAGAATCTCAGGGGGAAATTTACTCTCCAGAGTATACTCCCCGTGGTACCGTAGCAGGTGAGCATGCGTTCCCAGCCACGAGGATCACTGAGGATGGATCTCCTAGAACGGCTGAGCTTATGGAGGAGACCATTGCGGATCTAGCTAGGGTCTTCCCTCCTCTATCTCCTCCCAGGATTCTGGGTGAACTTTCCCCTGGGAAGATCTAGAGACGACAACAGGCGTTCCATTTCTCGGAATGGCTCACACAAGGGACATCGGGTAATCATGACACCCCGTTTGCTTAATTTCCAACCTGCATATTCTGACTCTGCCAGTCATTAGCTATTTTGGCGAATGGTGCAGGGCCGCTCGGGGATCTGGCCACAGCTACCCAAGCGGTCATACCTTCCGCCTCCTTGCCATCTGCGGAATCTACTATAGCCACGCATGGGCACGACGAAATGAAGGGCCCTGCTGGAGGGGACAGTGATATGGATGCTTTACTCTCACCTTCATTAGTCAGAGATACATCAGAGGAGGAACTTCTGGTATTCAAGACTCTTGATAATCAAACAAACCTTTCTATTACGGAGGAAAATGGGGCGCTCGTGATCGCTGAGGGGCCTCCAGATCCAACGAGGCAATCGACCTCAGACCCAATGGATCCCTTGGTAATGGAGGAAGATCCTACCATTAGTCCAGTTAATGGAAACCTAGAGCGGGCCATTGTCTTGTTTACCGGGGGAGTGATTTACCCGAGCTTGGTCTCCATAGGCGACCGCTTGGGGATGACCTTGGAAGCTGCTGGCCTTGGGCATGGATTTAGGTCCTGGACCCCTCTGGGGGCTCCTCGGACACTCTTGCCTTTTGAGGATTTAGCATCTTCCTCGAGTGGCTGTCGCGACAGTGTAGAGTTTGAGGATGTCGACGCCTTGATGATCAGCAGTAAGTTTCCTGATCTCTTTACACTAATTACTTTTCCTTACCTTTTCTAATTGAGGGTACTTATCTATCTTATTGACTCTCAGGCTTTGGGACCAAGACCTTTGGCGCTGGCGATTGTGTCGTCAGACCCAACCATGCCTATGAACACAACTGCCGGGGGCAAAGTTTCTATAGTGCCAGAGTTTGTGGGTAAAGCTGCATCGGGTCCCTCCTTGGTGACATTCATCCTCGAGTATGTGTCCTCATCGGGGAGTGATTTCGAGCCCGATCAACAAGTCCTTTCCAGTCTTTGGCCTGCTTGCCAAAGGGCTTGGGAGAAAATTTGGAGACTGATTTCTTGGACGCCCCTAGCCGAGATGCCGGCCAGATTACCGAAGTTGCACAATCTTTTTTTGCTGCTAGGATTTGACGGCTTTGACTATCATGGTGTTTATGACATCGCCAAGCAGGTGGTTGCTGATCGGGAAAGACTGGGTGGTTTCGAATCTTGCCTTTTTGCTGCCCAATCCGAAGCCTACCTTTCTGCAACCCGACAGCTTTTCCTAACAGAGGCTCATGATCACGCCGGGGTAGTTGCGAGGCTCCAGGGAGAAGTTATTGAGCAGCGTTCTCACCTAGAGTTGATGAGGAATGAGATACAACATCTACAGAAGGAAGAGGCCAACGTTGTATCCATAATTAAAGAAGGGGAGCAGTGGATGGAGGAGGAAATGAGGGCGAGCACAAAGGTAGCCCAGGAGGCGGAAGAGTTGCGGGCTGGTGCAGAAGCTGAAAAGGCCTTACTGTAGAATCTCTATCAAATAATTGAGGATTCTCACCAGTGCCTGATACAACTTTGTGAATCCGCTGAAAACCTCCTGTAATAACCTTTCACACTATAGGAGGCTCTATATTGTGGATGCCCTTCCTACCAACTTTGTTATGGAACAAAGAAATATTTCTCCTCAGTGCTCTTTTCGTGTTCTCCATTGATAGAAATTATTTGGCATGATCGTTGCATATGTTAATTCCCCAAACATATAATAATCAGAGTCCAGGACCATTGATAAAAATAAAATAAGATCTAACTTTTTCCTGGACCATGGGATCCAGCGAGCATAGTTTGACTATTTATAGGGTTTTATAGAAAATCCCTACCAACTTTTTTGTCTCTTCATTTCATACCCTAATTTTTCCTAGTCTCATTTAGTGTGAACCTAGTGGGTATGTCCTGACTTTTTCTTAGGTCTCCCTTTTCGGGTTTTCAGCCTAACAAGATTTGTGCCTCTTTCCTTGGGCAATTTAAAGTCCCACCGTTAAGTCTATCATTACTGATGTTTTATGTCAAACATCTTTGATAAAATATGGTGGGGAAAGGGCCCCAATGTGGTTTCTATGATTAAAATATGTCTTGGTGTACTTCAGACGCATTTGGAGGGAGTGTGTTTAAACTTGAATGACATGAAGGGAATTTATCAAGGCATGGGAGCTGCGTCGGCGTGCAGAGGTGGGAGGAGAATTTCCTAAGGAAATATTGCCTTTGGTAGACAGGAAAGGGGCAATCAATATGCAGAGACGCTGTGGGCATGGTATGCATAGTCATGCAAAGGTGTCCTTAAGTCAATGACTCTACATTTCTGATGACCATAGGACTTTATGAAAGTCCGACTTATGGAAACCACCATGGGTGGCTTGGAGAATTATGAAAACCACTGGAGGTGGCTCAGAAAGGGTATGTGACGTCTGAAAGGTTCTGAGAACATTTGTATCAATCAGGAGGGTGGAAGCAAGGTTTTTGTCCTACGAATTTATCTAGCATAAAGGACGGTTGGGGATTGACATAGTTTAAAGTCATGCAGCTGGGACATCATCTAGAATGGGACGACTTCTCCTGGTCCTCGATAATCATGTCAGAGACATTCCACCATATTCAGGCAGGGTTGTGAAAGAGGTTGGTAAACTGTAACTCAGAGTGTTTCCGAATCCCAGGATAGACATGGGGGGCTCGGAGGCCAAGAGGTATACGGAGAGAATAATTGCCTAAGGAAATCCTACCTTTGGTAGATGGTCCAGATGCGATCAATATGCAGAGCCTTTGAGGGCATGGTATGCATAGTCACGCAAAGGTGTCCTTAGGTCAATGATTGTATTCCCACGATAGCCAATAAAATTTAGGGAAGTTTGATATTTGGGACCACCAGGGGTGGATTTATGAGAGTTCGGATTTTTCGGAGTGCAGAGTATGGTTTATGAGGAGAGGGTGCCTGGATACAGGAAGAAACATCATGACTAAACTTCCCGAGAATGGGTGAAGTAATCCCTTCTCACGTGGGTGTGAGACGGTGGCTTGTGCCAGTCTGTCACGTGCATCGAAGGACAGAGAAAGGCCTTCATTCCTTACTGAACCCCTGACGGGTTCGACTGTGCATTTTATAATCATACAGTAAAGACGGAGAGCATTATTAAAGGATGTTGTACAGTTTAACGTCATGCAGCGAGGAAGGGGGAATTTTTCTTTCCTTTGAAAATTCTGTGCAATTTCACGTCATGCAACAAGGATGATGAGCATTATTAAAACAGTGAAAATGCTTTTTGTTGGAGGCATTCCCCTGGATGTTTGATTCTTGGGCTTTGCATCCTTACACCAAGTGGCCAAGATGTGCTCTGTTCCATTTGACGTTATGCAGCAAGGACATAGTTAAAAAGGCCGCTCTTGATTAGAATGTAACTAAGGCCGAGTATCCTGGCATGTCCAGGACGTGGAGGGGGGTTGATGGTGTAAATCATGGTTCTGGGGATTCTTGTATCAGGAGATATATTACAGAGGCTCTGAGGCCGGTAAGCGTACGGAGCTAGGAAGAGTATCGCCTGGGGAAATCTTGTCTTTGGTAGATGGGCCAGGGGATATCAATATGCAGAGCTGCTGAGGGCATGGTATGCATAGTCATGAAAAGGTGTCTCCGGGTCAATGAATTTCCACTTCCGATGACCATGAATGGTTATGAAGATCCGAAATTGTCCAGGCCACGAAGTCTGTCATCGGGGAAGGAAATGTCTGTGTATGTCAGGGATATTCATCCATGGTTGCTGTTAAAGCTTAGAGAACTCCCTGTGCTGATTTATTTTGCGTGTGGGGGTGTACCTTTACTCCATGCAATTTAACATCGTGCGGTAAGGATGAGGTACTCCTAGTTTAGCGGTCATAGAGCTTCGTCCATTGGGTGACTATTGCTGCGGTCACTCGAAGGATAACTGGGTCAACATGCTCTGATATACTTGGAACAAGGTGGGGGATGAAGGTTGTAAATTGAAACTTCGAGTTTTCACGAATCAAGAGGTGTGGTGTGGGGGATCTGAGGCCGGTAAGCGTCTGGAGCTAGGAAGAGTACCGCCTAAGGAAATCATGCCTTTGATGGACGAGCCAGGGGATATCATTATGCAGAGCCGCTGAGGGCATGGTATGAATAGTCATACAAAGGTGTCCTCAGGTTGATAACTTTCCACTTCCGATGGACATGAATGATTATGAAAATCTGAGATTGCTCACAGTGCAGATTTCGGCACGTGGGGATAATGGTGTCCGAGTATACAAGAAACATATTCACTGCAATTGTCCGTTGATTCAAAGTAGCCTAGTCCTGGCTTGATGTTCATTGACGCAGGTCGCTATGTGAACCTCTGGCGGATACATAGGCTAGCCTAGTAGGGGTACCCTGGAAACATTTGGATGTGAAAAGTGTAATGAACTTATAAACCACTTCTCCATAAATTTTTGGATCGGGAGATGTGATATGGGGGCTCTGAGGCTGGTAGGTGTACGGAGCAAGAAGAGTGTCACCCGAGGAAATCATGCCTTTGGTAGACAGTCCAGGGGATATCAATATGCAGAGCCGCTGAGGGCATGGTATGCAAGGTCATGCAAAGGTGTCCATGGTTCGATGAATTTTTACTTCCGATGGCCATGAGTGGTTATGAAGATCTATAATTATCCGGGTCATGGAGTCTGATGTATGGAGAGGATGCATCTAAATGTGCAAGGAGTATCTCCATCTCGCATCGCCATGTGTCTTGGGTGGGTTGCGATGAAGTCTGTGTAGTTTAACGTCATGTGGTGAGGATGAAATCCATGCAGTTTAACGTCATGCGGTAAGGACTAAGGTGACCCGGCATAAAAGTAATGGGGGGGGGGGTCTGCACAGTTTAACATCGTGCGGTGGGGACAACTTCCATGCAGTTTAACGTCATGCGGTAAGGATGAAGAATGCACTCCATGCAAGTCTGTTACGTATACGGGGGAAGGGGAATTTTTAACATTATTGTTCGTGCAGTTTAACATCGTGTGGAAAAAATGCAAAAATACACCCCGCGCAGGTCTAGCCCATACACGGGGTAAAGGGAGCATTTTTAAATCTTGCTATTCGTGCAGTTTTACGTCATGCGGTGAGAACGAAGAGTACACCTCGTGCCATTCTGGTCCGTACACGGGGGGAAAGGGCATTTTAATCTTTTATTCAGGGGGTTGGGCCAGGACAGGGAACCCTGGCATCACTACGTATCCTGCGAGGGCAGGAATCAAGCCGCAAGTAGTTCTCTTAAAGAAGTACACCCCGTGCAGGTCTGGTCTATACACGGGTTAAGGTGAAATTGTCTAATTTTTATTTTATTTCATTTGGAGGTGTCTGGGCTAGGACAGGGAACCCTGGTGTCACTACGTATTCCGCGAGGGTAGGAATCAAGTCATACGTAGTTCTCTGAAAGAAGTACACCCCATGCAGGTCTGGTCCATACACTAGGGGAAGAAGGAATCTTTAACTTTTATTTGGGAGTGGCTGGGCCAGGATAGGGGATCCCGGGGTCACTACATATCCTGCAAGGGCAGGAATCAAGACGTACGTAGTTCTCTGAAATCCGTGCAGTTTAATGTCATGCAGTGAGGACGTAGAATACACCCCATGTAGGTCTGGTCCATACACGGTGGCAGAAGGCATTTTTCACTTTTATTATCCATGTAGTTTAATGTCGTGTGGTGAGGACTAAATCCATAAATTTTAACATCATGTGGTTAGGACGAGGGATATTATTAGATTTCGTGCAGTTTAACGTCGTGCGGCAAGGATGAACTCCATGCAGTTTAACGTCATGTGGTGAGGACGAACTCCATGCAGTTTAATGTCGTGCAGTGAGGACGAACTCCATGCAGTTTAACATCATGCGGTGAGGACGTAATTCTCTCGGTTTAAGGTCATAGAGTTTGGACCATTGGGTTCTTGGCAGTTTAATGTCATGCAGCTCGGATGATGAATAGTACACCTTTAGTCATTATGAGAAATACTTCTTCAGGAATCTTGTATTTGTAGGAGCAGTTGTAAATTGTCCGTCCATGGAGATCAGGTTATATACTCCATTGGAGTAGACCTTGTGTACAACGTATGGTCCCTCCCACTTGGGCTCCAGTTTTGGAGGATTGTTGTCGGGTATCATTGGGGTCTGGAGGACCAAAACTAATTCTTCTTCCAAGAAAGACCGAAGACGAACCTTTTTATTGAAGGCTTGTGCGATCTGGTTCTGGTATACCTCCAGATGGGGAAAAGTGTGCAACCGCTTCTCTTCTAGCTATTCCAATTCACCTAGGCACTTTTCTGACTGCTCGTCATTGGATAATTGATCACATATGGAAACACAGAGTGAGGGAAGTTGGAGTTCAATGGGTAGGACTGCCTTTGTGTCGTACACCAATGGGTACGGGGTGGCCCGAGTAGCGGTGCGGATTGTGGTTCGATAAGCCCACAATGCATGGAGGATTTTATCTGGCCATGACTTATTGTCTTTTTCCACTATGTTCTGGAGAATGTTGGACAGGGTCTTGTTGAAAGATTCCATCTGTCCGTTGGACGATGCATGGTAGCGGGATGAGTGGTTAGCCTTGATACCATACTCGCGGTATAGTTTCTCCAATTCAGTAGAGCAGAAGTTGGTGTCGTTGTCCGTTAGTATGGTATGAGGGACACCAAATCTGCTGATGATATTGGTCTTCGCAAAGCTGACAATATTTCTTGCCCCAACTTCCTTGAGGGGTATGGCTTCTGCCCATTTGGAAAATAAGTCAGTTGTCGTGAGGATATACTTCAGCTGGTTGGTCGTGGCGGGAGTATATGGTCCCATGACGTCCATCCCCCAGATGGAAAATGGCCAGGAGTACTTGGATTGATGAAGTAACTCCGGGGGTTGGTGTATGAAGTTGGCATGAATTTGGAACGAGTGGAATTTTTCGGTAAAATTCTCACAGTCTCATGCCACTGTGGGCCAGTAGTACCCAAGCCTTCGAACCTGGTGGGAATGCTTGGTCCCCGGTTGATGTGTTCCACACGCTCCGGCATGTACTTCATTCATTAAGGTAGTGGTTTCTTCTCCATTAATGCATCTGAGGATCACTCCATCGAGGCCTCATTTGTAGAGGACCTCTTGCTGACCCGCACCTCCATATAGGACAAAGTTGATTTCCCTTCTCCGTATTTTCTCTCGTTCAGCCCTGTCTGATGGAAGTTCTCCCCATTGAAGGTAGTTTACAATGGGGGTCATCCAGTTGGTGGTAGGAGAATATGGATCGGGGAAAGGACTGACTTCATGGATTTCTTCTGTCTTGGTCTGAAAAAATGGCAATACCATTCGACGGTGAGAAATACTGATAACTGTTTTGTCCCGGCCTGGGCCAGCTAGGGCTGTGTCTGTGTTGTCTAATGCATCAGCCTGAGCGTTCTGGGACCGGGTAATATAGGTTAATGTTGATTCTATGGATAACTCATCCATTAACCCTTGAACATGGTCAAACAGGGGGATTAGATCCTCCTTTTTAATATCATAGTCACCATTTAATTTCTTGATGACCAGTTCTGAGTCACCTTTTACCTTAAGTTGTTGTACTTGTTCCTGGAGTGCAAGTTCTAGGCCTGCAATGAGAGCTTGATATTCTGATTCATTGATCGTATATAATTCTGATAGGAGGAAGGAATATGACAAGACTTCCTTTTCTAAGGAAACAATTATTATTCCCAAATCCACTTTGTTGAATCTGGGATCTGCTATCCTCTTCCCAGTTGGGCTTCGGGATGCACCGTCGAAGTACACTTCCCATGCTGGGAACTCATCTCGAATCGAGAAGATGTCTTCATCAGGTAGCTCGAAGTCTGGTGTAGTGGTCCCTGTCAAAGGGTGTAACACCCCAAGCTTCTACGGTATGCTTCTCTTTGAATAATGCAATAGCGTGTGTTGTACGCAACATCGAGTTCTAACACGCACCACAACCGATCAAACTAGCCGTTATGAATAGTAATACCTACTTTTTAAAATTTTAGAAATTTTATCTCCCAAAATGGACTTCATTTTTGGATTCGGAGTATTGAATTTATCCTAAGTTGAAATTTTGGTACTTTTCGGATAACTTTAATATTCTGATGAATAGTGAAAATTACTAAATATTAATTAAAAACAAATTTTTTATTCAAAATAATTAATAGTGATAAATTATGAATTTGAGTGGTTTTAAAGTATATTTAGAATATATTTTTACCATTTAATAAAATTTTATTCATTGGACATAATTTCACAATTAAACCGGAGATAAACAAGTACCAATCTTTTGATAGTTATTATATCTGAAAAACACACTTTTTGTTTTGACATCGGGAATTAATTTTAAATTAATTTATGCCACTTCTATGTTTTGAATTTGAAAAAATGGATTCCATATTTGGAATCAGGATGTCCAAATTGTGTAAATAGGTAACTTTTATTTTTAGACATTTTGAATAATTACTTCGGTAAATATTTTATTTACCATGGTTAAAGGGTAAATCTGGTAAATAAGGGGTAAAAAAGAAATATTATAATAATACTAAATTAAACTAAAACATGTCCGAACCTTATTGGTGGATACATGTACGACCATGGGCATCTTTGGGTCGATTTTGGGACCCCATGGAGCCACTTTTAGGTGATAGGGACACATTATTTTAATTAAGTTTAAATAATTACAAAAATGACAAAAGCATATATCTTTTAGCAAAACAATTTTTACAAAGAGTTATATATGTTTTATTTTCGACTATAAATATTCATTAGAAAGTTAAAAATCTTTCCTACATAATGATATTTTATTTATAATTTTTAGACATTATATAATTTAATTTATTTATGACGTAATGATGATGCAGTAATTACCATAATAGTGAAAAATTAAAATAATTGATATTATAAATACCCAAATAAATATAATTTGAGACTTTTATTGAATTAAACTAATTTTATAGGATAATATGACATATTAGGATTGAATTAATTGAATTTTTTCGAATAATCATTCTGTTATGAGTTTCACAAAAATCAATTTTCCAAATAGTGTCAAAATTGACATAAAAGAGTTTTCAAAACAAATATTATATTATTAATTGATATTCAATTTCTAAAAATCTAAGGATCGTCCAAGAGACTTATATCATGATAGGTGTATCATTAATGGACCACTTGAGGGTCTCTTGGATGTATATAGTAAGTTTATTAACCATATAATATAAAAATACAAAGAGACATTGTAAAAGTGAAACTAATTAACTAAGAGTTAATACTTAAAGATAAGGTTAATATAGTAACCCAAAACTGTCTAAATCCTATTGGTTGAGTGGTTTTAGACCTGTAACCACCTTAACCATTAAATAATACACTTTTATGCCATTCGAAACCGAATATGAATTTATTATAAAATAATATTTCTAGCTTTTCCAAAGGTGCCCCTCACCTCTCTTATAAAAGGGCACTCCCCCTTCTCATTAATTCACACCTTCAAAGCCTTTTTGTTTGGCCAGAAACTACACAAATACTCTCTAAACATCCCTCACTACAACCTATAGGCCTTAGTTTGATCATAAAGACAACCTAAGGAGCCCTTTTGATCAAATCAAAAGGAAGAACTCGAAGAAGAGGTAATGTTTTCACCACCCTTTTTCAAGTTCCTTTCTTCTTCCACTTCTTCTTTCTTTGTTATTACCATTCTAAAATAATTAATCCATTATCTCCTATATACTGTAATATTATTATAAATATGGTACAACCATATACAGTATTATATCCATCCTTTGAATGACATGTCATTATACGTGCGTACGTACGGCTTACCGTCTCCACGTCGTGGTGTAATTGTTATTCAATATATTATTATTTGGATGGGTATAATAATGATTTTTAATTCATGTAAATAATAAATATAACATGATAATTATTCTTTATATATGATATGCCATCCAATTATATATTATTTTAATATCAAAAGAATGATATTGCCGCCCGTGCGTATGGACGGACTACCGTCTCCACGAACGCGATGGGATTCATTCTCCATCATATCCATTCAAGTATAATTATCATTTGATGATTTAAAAATAATGTTTAAGGACTTGATATCATTCTGGATATGAATAGGATACATCCTATCCATGACAAACATGTCTTACATGACAAAACATATAAAATAAAATGAGTAAGTTAAACCTGAAACGACGATAATTCTAAGATATTATTAACAAAGCAATGTTAAAAGATCATATATAATATCATATTAATATATATGATTCTTGTATAATTTAATAAAAATTATTTCACAATTATACAGGAGGTTAACCTACCCTCAACCAAAGAAAAGTACAAGGTAAGGTTTTATTTCCCAATCTCTTCATTATCCGAGGTTGTTTATACGTATTAATCTACTGGGAATTCTTTATCATCCACATCCATGTTTCTTAAAAATGCATTTAAAAACATTTTTACTATGGTTTAAAGTCATTTATACCCTTTTTGACTTTTATAAGTTGTTTATAAAGGAATATTTCTGTCGTTTTCCAAACAAGGTCATTTTTAACCTTTTCGACAGAATTAAGGTAAGAATGTTTTTTAACTTATACTGCGGGTGCGGCTATTTTCCGCCGTTATAAAATCATCGAAGCTTCCCTTACAAGCTTATAAGAATATTTTCAAAGAAAATGTTTTATTTTATAAATATATGACTCTTAAATTATTTCAAAATAGAAAGATATATTTCTCTAAAAGGAGTTTTTATTTCATCTATGTCAACATCCTTTGATGGATTTTACGCTTATTTAAAGTTGAATTATTATGATAAAAAACTTCTATATTGTATTGAAGGTTTTGTGATATGTTTGACTGTGGATGTGTTTTTTTTATACCATTCATGGTTTATGGATGAAGTATTTACATTTTGTATGCTAGTTTTAATACGAATGTTTATGTTATGTTTAAACCTTTCCATATGGGAATGCATTGGACTTAATTTGTGATGGGTGGAGCCCGCTATAGCTCCTCTATGCATCGGTAGGTCTCATGAGACAAACTAGTGTCTTGGAACAAGGCCTTGACAAAATCTAATTTGTAGTCTTTGAACGAGGCCTTGGCTATGTGGTTATGATAGTCTAGCATTATGCATTCCATCATTATGAAAGTGATTATTGATATTGCATGTTATTATTCAATTAGTAAAATATCCATGTGATTAAGTAAATGGCATTATTTCATTTTATTTTTGTCATACTATGTTTAAGTTCAAGTTTAAAAGGTTTTTTTTTAGTTATGCATTGCCTTAAATGTTTATTCTTATTTATGAAAGTTTCCGCTATATTGTTGTCCTTACTGGGCATTTGAGCTCATCCCTTTTCTATGTTTTATTTTTTCTAGGATGTGAAGAATTAAATTATGAATGACCTGCAGGGATAGAATGAGGGGATAAGAGTGTAGAATATGGAGACTATGTTGTTGTAGTTTTCATTTTAATGATGTAATGTAAAACATTATGAATATATCTAGTGTTTCCAGGGCTACTAAACTGATCGGTCTTTTGAGATTTGATCTTTCTTGTGATCATGCCAATGTTATGTAATAATGCACCGACTCTAGGTAACTAGGGTCGGGGCATTACAGTTGGTATCAGAGGAAGTTTAGTACAAACCTTGGAAGCTAGATTTTGATAAAATCTGATTAGAACACATAGATTTAAGATGGACTTTGAGTATTAGTATAGAAGAACTTCCTAGAATTTTGGTATTGTAGTGATTTTGTGAGTTTTCTGAGCAATACATCCTCGTCTGGATACGATCAGGTAGAGGCGACTCTGGCATAGATGTACCTAGGGGTAAAACCCAAAACCACCACTTTGAGATAGACTCGAACTGGAACTAGTGCACGACAACGGGCCTTGATGCACTCTTAGTTACGACACTCCCGGGGGATATGCTTAGGATAACTCTCATTTTCTTTACAAATAATTATGAAGGGTTTATGAGTATATACTTCCTCAAAGAATTTTTTTATGATTATGGATTATATCCATAAATAGTTCAATTTATGTTAAGTGTTTTATAAGTATGGAATTATGTATTTTGATTCATAAACTGATCTAGTTTATTCCATTGTTTAGAAATGGTGCCTAGTGGAAGAAATGGAAACCGTATCAATGCACACACTCCATGTTGGGATTTCCCTCCTGCTCAAGATAATTATAGTGGAGTTGGTGATGCAACTGGTGCAGAACAGCTAATCACCATACTGGGACAAATCACTCAGGTTATGAATAATAACCTTACCCGTATGAAGCACCCTGATCCGCAGTGTGGAGGATCAATGTTAGATCAATTCATGAGGCGACAACCACCAACGTTCAATGGGGGTAAAAATCCCTTAGTAGCTGAGCAATGGATAAATTCCCTAGAGAAAATATTTCAGGCTTTGGGGAGTAGTGAAAGGGTTATCATGGTAGTTTACTGCCTCACTGGAGATGTTGATCAATGGTGTTCATTGATTCGAAACACAAAGGAAGATGATGAAGTATCAAATATGGAATAGAGGGAGTTTAAAGATCTATTTTTAGAAAAATACTTTCCTCGTGACCATGGAGCAGATATGGAAAGGCAATTTCTGAGTCTAAGACAAAAGGAGGATGAGAATGTCACAAAGTATGAGGCTAACTTTATAAGTTTAGCAAGGTATGCTGAAGATTATATACGTAACCCAAGAAGTAAGATTGATCGTTTCTTTGATGGGTTAAAACCATTTCTACGTCGAGCATTAGTCTCACAATCCTTCTCATCGTACGAAGACATTGTCTCATGTACTATCAAGATAGAGAAATAATTCTCTAAGTCTTATGACTTTAAAGCAAAGCAAGAGAAGAAGAGATATGCTGAACAATCTAGGAATGGAAATAAGGGGAAGAAGGGAAAGGTTGAATATCCATCCTGTGGTAAATGTGGGAAGAAACACCGTGGTACTTGCTTGAAGGGAATGGGTGTCTGTTACAAGTGTGGTGAAAAAGGCCACCAAGATCGTGATTTCAAAGGTAAGAAGGAAGATACCGATGTTCAGTGCTACAATTGCAGGGAGATGGAACATTATGCAAATGAATTTCCTAAGAGTCAGGAGAACTTACCTTAGAAAAGGCCAAGGGATCAAGGATAAACTTATCTTATCACTACTGCTGAGGTAGAG
This sequence comes from Viscum album, assembly GCA_963277665.1. Lineage (NCBI taxonomy): Eukaryota > Viridiplantae > Streptophyta > Magnoliopsida > Santalales > Viscaceae > Viscum > Viscum album. The sequence continues at coordinate 855,740,867 of OY728158.1, read as the reverse complement.
GCTCTGAAAGACGTGGTGGAAGGTAATTTAATGGTTTCTTCAAGTTTAGAAAATGCATTATTTGATTCTGGATCATCACATTGTTTCATATCTTCCCAGTTTTCTAAGAAAATTAGATATTTCCAATTTGATTTAACAAGGGAGTTGTCAGTTAAGACTCCTAATGGAAGTATCATTGCAACAAAGTTTTGTGAATCAGTCCCCATTAGAGCACATAAATGTTCTTTATCCGCTGATCTCATCGTCGTACCTATGATTGAGTTTGATATAATCCTCGGTATGGATTGGCTTTCGGACTATGATGCAAATATTTATTGTAAGAAGAAGGGGGTTATGATTTTTGATGTTGATGATAAGGAACACATTATCTTTAGAGAAGAATCGTCACCACCTAATTCTTATCTAGATCTACCCCCAGTAGCTCAAATAAATTCAATTATTGGGGAGGAAGAGGATGAAATTACAGTGGGTGAGGAAAGGAATGTTCAAATAGAGGATGTACCTATTGTGAAAGAATATGTAGATATGTTTCCAGAAGATTTACCAGGACATCCTCCAAAACAAGAAGTTGAGTTTTCCATTAATTTAATTCCTGGATTAAGGTCTATATCGAAGACCCCTTATAGAATGGCCACTGTATAATTAGTTGAACTAAAGAAACAACTAGAGGAACTGAGTAATAAGGGATTTATTCGCCCTAGTGTTTCTCCATGGGGAGCCCCTGTTCTTTTTGTTAAAAAGAAAGATTAATCTATGAGGTTATGTATCGACTATAGAGAGATCAATGCTATAACAATAAAGAACAAGTATCCCCTACATCGCATTAATGATTTATTTGACCAACTGCATAGAGCTCAATACTTCTCAAATAATGACCTTCGATCTGGATACCATCAGTTGTGTGTGAAGAAGTAAGACATTCCGAAAACAGTATTTTGAACCAGGTAAGGGCATTACGAGTTTACTATAATGCCTTTTGGATTGACTAATGCACCCTCTGTATTCATGGATCTGATGAATAGAGTTTTCAAGGAATATCTTGATGAATTTGTGGTGGTATTTATTGATGATATCTTGGTATACTCCAAAAGCTTCGAAGATCATGAAAATCACTTGCGCATTATCCTGAAGACTCTGAGAAGACATGAATTATATGGGAAGTTTAGCAAGTGTGAATTTTGGCTTCAGGAGATTTCTTTTCTTGGCCATATTGTCTATAAAGATGGAATCTCTGTTGATCATTCTAAGACCAAGGCAATCCAAGAATGGCCAGCACCTATGAGTATAACTGAGGTATGTAGTTTTATTGGTTTAGCAGGTTATTATCGATGTTTCATCCAGAATTTTTCCCGATTGGCTAACCCATTAACGAAGCTCACACGTAAAGGGGTTAAATTTGTCTGGAAAAAAGAGTGTGAAGAATGTTTCAAAGAACTGAAGAGAATATTAGTCAATGCTCCTATATTGACTCTACCATCGGGGAATGATGGGTTCGTTATTTATATTGATGCATCGAATAAAGGACTTGGTTGTGTCCTTATGCAAAATGATAGGGTTATTGCCTATGCATCACGATAGTTGAAAATTCATGAACAAAACTATCCTACTCATAATCTCGAGTTAGCCGATGTGATCTTTGATTTGAAGATGTGGAGGCACTACCTCTATGGTGAAAAATGTGAGATTTATACTGATCACAAGAGTTTGAAGTATATTTTCTCACTAAAAGAACTCAACATGAGGAAAAAGAGATGGCTTGAATTACTCAAGGATTATGATTGTACGATACACTACCACTCGGGGAAAGAAAACAAGGTGGCATATGCTTTGAGTAGAAAAGACCATGGATTTTTGAACAATATGAGAATAGAAAGGGACACAATTTTCTTGGATCTAGTAAAGATGGACATGGGAATAACCATGGAAGGTGAAAAATCAATTATTTTTCAAATGGTTTCCAAACCATATTTACTAGAAAGGATTAAGAGTTCTCAGACCGATGATGAAGAATTTCAAAAGAAGATTAAAGATGTGAATGATGGGAGATTGAGAGACTTTGTGTATGAAGATGGAATTTTGAAAGTTGGGAAGAGGCTTTGTGTTCCCGATATACCTGATCTAAAAAGGGAATTGTTGGATGATGTTCATAGTTCCAATTTCTCTATACACCCTGGGAGCACCAAAATGTATAGAGATTTGAAGGAACATTTTTGGTGGGACAACATGAAGAGGGAGATTGATGATTTTGTGTCAAGATGTATGGTTTGTCAACAAGTGAAAGCTGGAAGGCAACAACCAGGAGGAGTCATGAAACCTCTTCCCATACTGGAGTGGAAATGGGACAATATTACGATGGAATTTTTCATGGGGATACCAAAGACTCCTAGAAGGAATGATGCAATATAGGTTATTGTTGATTGTCTTACCAATTCATCACATTTTCTTACTATAAGAGAAGATCTACCATTGGAACTTCTAGCAAGACTCTATATTAATGAAGTTTTGAGACTTCATGGAGTACCCCTATCGATTTTTTCTGATCATGATCCCCATTTTACTTCAAGATTCTATAAGAGTCTTCAGAAATCCCTGGATACTGAACTTCATTTGAGCACTGCCTACCACCCTCAGACAGATGGACAATCAGAACGGACTATTCAAACCTTAGAAGACATGTTGAGATCTTTCTCACTTGACTTTTAGGGTATGTGGGATCAATATTTACCTCTGGTTGAATCTTCTTGTAACAATAGCTTCCATTTGAGTATTAATATGGAACCATATGAAGCGTTATACAGAAAGAGATGTCACACACCAACCTGTTGGGATGACGTTGGTGAAAGAAAAATTGTAGGCCCAGAACTAGTGGAGGAAACGATGGAAAAGGTTAAGTTAATCCAAAACCATATCAAAGCATCTCAAAGTAGGCAGAAGAGCTATGCCGATAATCGAAGGAAGGATTTGGAATTTCAAGTCGGTGATCATGTTTTCCTGAAGGTATGTCCATGGAAGGGAGTCATACGTTTTGGTAAGAAAGGTAAATTGAGTCTCAGGTACATAAGACCTTTCGAAATTCTAGAATGAATTGAGGATGTAGCTTACCGATTGGCAATGCCGCCAAGTCTCTCCAAAGTTCACGATGTGTTCCACATATCTTTATTGAGGAAATACATGCCTGACCCAACGCATGTACTCACCTATGAGGAATTAGAAATGGAACCCGAACTTTCTTATTGCGAAGAGCCCGTCAAGATTCTTGATACGAGAGAACAAGTATTAAGAAACCGTACGACTCGTCTGGTAAAAGTCTTGTGGAGAAACTATAAGATGGAATAGGCAACGTGGGAACCCGAGGAATTTATGATGAAGAACCACCCGAGTCTTTTCATACGTTAGTATTCTAGAAATTTAGAGGACGAAATTATTTGAAGGAGGGGAGAATGTAACACCCCAAGCTTCTACGGTATTCTTTTCTTTAAATAATGCAATAGTGTGTGTTGTACGCAACATCGAGTTCTAACACGCACCACAACCGATCAAACTAGCCGTTATGAATAGTAATACCTACTTTTTAAAATTTTAGAAATTTTATCTCTCAAAATGGACTTCATTTTTGGATTCAGAGTATCGAATTTAGCCTAAGGTGAAATTTTGGTACTTTTCAGATAACTTTAATATTTTGATGAATAGTGCAAATTACTAAATTTTAATTAAAAACAACTTTTTTAATCAAAATAATTAATAGTGATAAATTATTAATTTGAGTGGTTTTAAAGTATATTTAGAATATATTTTTACCATTTAATATAATTTTGGTCATTGGACATAATTTCACAATTAAACCTAACATAAACAAATACCAATCTTTTGATAGTTATTATATCTTAAAAACACGCTTTTTGTTTTGACATCAGGAATTAATTTTAAATTAATTTCTGCCACTTCTATGTTTTGAATTTGGAAAAATGGATTCCATATTTGGAATCAGGATGTTTAAATTGTGTAAATAGGTAAGTTTTATTTTTAGACTGTTTGAAAAATTACTTCGGTAAATATTTTTTTTACCATGGTTAAAGGGTAAATCTGGTAAATAAGGGTTAAAAAATAATATTATAATAATACTAAATTACCCTAAAACATGTCCTAACCTTATTGGTGGATACATGTACTACTTTGGGCATCTTTGGGTCGATTTTGGGACCCCATGTAGCCACTTGTAGGTGATAGGGACACATTATTTTAATTAAGTTAAAATAAATACAAAAATGACAAAATCATATATCTTTTAGAAAAACAATTTTTACGAAGGGTTATATATGTTGGATTTTCGACTATAAATATTCATTAGAAAGATAAAAATATTTTATACATAATGATATTTTATTTATAATTTTTAGACATTAAATAATTTAATTCATTTATGACACAATGATGATGCAGAAATTACCATAATAGTGAAAAAATAAAATAATTGATATTATAAATACACAAATAAATATAATTTGAGACTTTTAATGAATTAAACAAATTTTATAGGATAATATGACATATTATGATTGAATTAATTTTCTTTGTTCGAAGTAATCATTCTGTTATGAATTTCACAAAAATAAATTTTCCAAATAGTGTCAAAATTGACATAAAAGAGTTTTTAAAACAAATATTATATTATTAATTGATATTCAATTCCTAAAAATCTAAGGTTAGGCCAAGAGACTTATAAAATGATATGTGTATCATTAATGGACCACTTGGGAGTCTATTTGATATATATAGTATGTTTATTAACCATATAATATAAAAATACAAAGAGACATTGTAAAAGTGAAACTAATTAACTAAGAGTTAATACATAAAGATAAGGTTAATACAGTAACTCAAACCTGTCTAAATCCTATTGGTAGAGTGGTTTTAGACCTATCCACACCTTAAAATTTAAATAATACACTTTTTAGCCATTATAAACTTAATATGAATTTATTATAAAATAATATTTCTAGCTTTTCCAAAGGTGCCCCTCACCCCTCTTATAAAAGGGAACTCCCCCTTCTCATTAATTAAAACCTTAAAAGCCTTTTGGTTCGGCCAAAACCTACCCAAATACTCTCTAAACTTCCCTCAATACAACCTAGAGGTCTTATTTTGATCATAAAGCCAACCTAAGGAGCCCTTTTGATCAAATCAAAAGGAAGAACCCGAAGAAGGGGTAATGTTTTCACCACCCTTTTTCAAGTTCCTTTCTTCTTCCACTTCTTCTTTCTTTGTTATTCCCATTCTAAAATAATTAATATAGTATCTACTATATACTTTAATATTATTATAAATATGGTACAACCATATTCAGTATTATATCCATCCTTTTAATGACATGTCACCATACGTGCGTACGTACGGCTTACCGTCTCCACGTCGTGGTGTAATTGTTATTCAATATATTATTATTTAGATGGGTCTAATAATGATTTTTAATTAATTTAATAATAGATATAAGATTATAATGATTCTTTATATATGATATACCATCCAATTATATATTATTTTAATATCAAAAGAATGATATTGTCGCTCGTGCGTACGTACGGACTACCGTCTCCACGAACTCAATGAGATTCATTCTCCATCGTATCCATTCAAGTATAATTATCATTTTATGATTTAAAAATAATGTTTAAGGACTTGATATCATTCTGGATATGAATATGATACATCCTATCCATCAAAAACATGGCTTACATAACAAAATATATACAAGAAAATGAGTAAGTTAAACCTGAAACGACGATAATTCTAAGATATTATTAACAAAGCAATGTTAAAAAATCATATATGATATCATATTAATATATATGATTCTTGTATAATTTAATAACAATTATTTCACCATTATACATGAGGTTAACCGACCCTCAACCAAAGAAAAGTAAAAGGTAAGGGTTTATTTCGCAATCTCTTCATTATCCGAGGTTGCTTATACATATTAATCTACTGGGACTTCTTTATCATCCACATCCATGTTTCTTAAAAATGAATTTAAAAACATTTTTACTATGGGTTAAAGTCATTTATACCCTTGTTGACTTTTATAAGTGGTTTATAAAGGAATATTTCTGTTTTTTTCCAAACAAGGTCCTTTTTAACCTTTTCGACAGAATTAAGGTAAGAATGTTTTTTTAACTTATACGGAAGGTGCGGCTATTTTCCACCGTTATAAAATCTTCAAAGCTTCCCTTACAAGCTTATAAGAATATTTTCAAAGAAAATGTTTTATTTTATAAATATATGACTCTTAAATGATTTCAAAATAGAAAGAGATATTTCTCTCAAAAGAGTTTTGATATCATCTATGCCAACATCTTTTGATGGATTTTACGCTTATTTGAAGTTGATTTATTATGATACAAAACTTATATATTGTATTGAAGGTTTTGTGATATGTTTTACTATGGATGTGTTATTTTTATACCATTCATGGTTTATGGATGAAGTATTTACATTTTGTAAGCTAGTTTTAATACGAATGTTTATGTTATGTTTAAACCTTTTCATATGGGAATGAATTGGACTTAATATGTGACGGGTGGAGCCCGCTATAGCTCCTCAATGCATCGGTAAGTCTCATGAGACAAACTAGTGTCTTGGCATAGGTCCTTGACAAAATCTTATTTTTAGTCTTGGCACGAGGCCTTGGCTATGTGGTTATGAATGTCTGTCATTATGCATTCCATCATTATGAAAGTGGTTATTGATATTGCATGTGATTATTTGATTAGTAGAATAACCATGTGAATAAGTAAATGGCATTATTTCATTTTATTTGTTTCCATATTATGTTAAAGTTCAAGTTTAAAAGGATTTTGTTTTAGTTATACAATGCCTTAAATTTTTATTCTTATTTATGAAGGTTTTCGATATATTGTTATCCTTACTCGGCATTTGAGCTCACCCCTTTTCTATGTTTTATTTTTCCCAGGATGTGAAGAAGTAAATTATGAATGACCTGCAGGGATAGTATTAGGGGATAAGATTGTAGACTATGGAGACTATGTTGTTGTAGTTTTCATTTTTATGATGTAATGTAAAACTTTATGAATATATCTAGTGTTTCCAAGGCTACTAAACTAATCGGTCTTTCGAGATTTGATCTTTCTTATGATCATGCCAATGTTATGTAATAATGAACCGACTCTAGGTAACTGGGGTTGGGGCATTACAAAGGGTGCTCTGCCATAAAGTCTTCTAATTCCTGACCCTTGATCGCTTTCTGAGGCACAAACCGGATGTCAAACTATTGCAGGATGACCGCCCATCGGGATAGGCGTCTGGTTAGCATCAGGTGGCTGAGGATGTGCTTGAGCGGGTTACTCTGCGAGATCAAATGGACTTAATGATGCTGCAGATAATGTCACAACTTTTGAACTACAAAAACCAAGGCCAAACAGCTCTTGTCGATATTTGAGTATCGAGTCTCAGCATCAATCATGGTTCGGCTGAGGTAATAGAGACTTTTTTCACTGCCCGCATCATTATTTTGTGTGAGGAAGGCTCCCAATGATCGCTCTAAGGCTGTCACGTACAATATGAGAGGTCTTCCTTCAACTGAGGTAATGAGAACCAGTGGGCTTAAGAGGTACTTATTCAAGTTGTCGAATGCCTCTTGGCAGTCATCCTTCCATTGGTACGTGACCCCCTTTTTCATTAACCTGGTGAAGGGTAAACATTTTACTGCTAGGTTGGCTATGAACCGTCTAATATAATCTAGGTGTCCTTGGAATCCCCTCAAATCTGTGAGATTTTGGGGAGGTGGTAATCCAATGATAGCCTTTTTCTTCTCAGGGTCGACTTCGATGCCACGATGGCGTACAACAAAGCCAAGGAATTTCCCTGAGGTAACCCCAAAGGCGCATTTCAAGGAGTTCATATTCAAGCTATGCTATCGGAGTTCATTGAAGATGGTCTCAAGGTTTGACAAGTGATCCGAGCGTTGTCTGGAATTGACCACCAGCTCATCTACGTAACATTAAACGAATTTCCCCAGGAACGGTTTAAAGATCTGATGCATGGCACACTGATATGTGGTGCTAGCATTCTTGAGACCAAAGGGCATGACCCTGTAACAGAATACCCCTTGAGGGTCCCTGAAGGTAGTGGATTATTCATCTTCTTGGGCTATCCTAATTTGATTATATCCAGAATATCCATCCATGAAGGATAGAGCCTCGTACCCGGCCGTCACATCGATTAATAATTTTGTGATCGGGACCGGGAAATCATCTTTCATAAAATGCCGATTGAGATCTCTGAAGTTAATGCAGACACAGATTTGTCCATTATTTTTCTTAAAAGGGACGATTTTGGCCAACCAAATGGAGTATTGGACCTCTCAAATGAATCCTTCTTTAATGAGCTTATCGACTTCAGCCTCTATTTTGGCGGCATGTGAGGGATGCGTCCTTATGGCAGCCTGTTTATAGCCCCGGTGGTCTTCTGGAAGACCCAGGTGATGTGTCGCCACTTTAGGATCGAGTCCTGTCATTTTTTTGTAATTCCACACAAAGAAATCCCGATGTTTCCTTAAGAAGGTGGTATATACCTCGTGCTCCTCGGGGGACATGACTGCACTAATGAGAGTAGGCCTCAGATCTTCCTCGGAACCCAGGTTTATTTCCCTAAGCTCATCCACCATGGTAGAGATACCTTCCTCAAATACAGGAGGTGCATCCCTGAGTTCTTCCCCCCTCTTCTTCTCCCACGTCCTCATCTTCTTGATCCGACGCGGAGAGAGCTTCCAGTCTGAGCCTTTGAGGGTTTGAGGGAGAGGTATCGTGGGCATCCCTGCTTGAGTATTTTTCCCCAAATTGAGGGTTGGCGAATGTTCTCGCATTTTCATGCTCGGCCATTGTGGCTGAAGTCATGAGGACATTCGAATGCATGTCTGTTCTTGAACTCCTACTCTCAACATGGTTGATGTGTAGGACATAATCTTTGCCAAGCTGCCTAAGGGGTCATCAGAGACCATTTCCAGGCCATTTGGAGTGGGGATCTAGTCGACACCATCGACCAAAGGCTTCTTTTTATTTTTCTCATAGAACCTAGAGTCAATGTAATGTGACTCGGAGAGCTCGAAAGGGGCCTTGTCGGCGTGCAACATTCCACTTTGTCCATTGATGCAGTACTTGATACACTGGTGGTAGGATGAAGGAACAGACATGTGCTTATGGAGCCACAGCCTTCCCAGCAAGGAATTGAATGTTGTGCTCTGTCGGACCACCAGGAATTCCATGTAGGCTACCAGGTCACCAAAATGGGTATTTAGCTTAATTTTTCCCATTGGTTTCTGGTCGCTCTTGTTGTAACCCAACAGAGTCGTGGCCGAGGGAATTAGTTCATCCTCACTGTAGCCCATCTTACAGAGTGTCCGTAGGGGAAGGAGGTTAACTCCATATCCATTGTATGTAAATAATTTCTGGATCTCAATACCATTCAGTGTGTCGGACACATATAGTGGTCTGATGTGTCCTTGCATGATGGAATCTTCATCTTGATCGGTTAAGGAAATCACCGCATTGTATTCAGCCGGGTCAGTCTCCATCCAGTAAATTTCGGTGGTGGCTACCTCGGCTTGAAACTCTTGGGGAATGATCAAAGCTTCTATAAGCGCCTCCCTGAGGTCTTCTGATAGACTTAGGGCATTGAGGATTGACAGCTTGGCTGGTACCGATGCCAGCTGCTTAAGGATATCGTATTTCTGTTCTAGCGGCCCATGCTTCTCCGTTGGCGGGAGAGTCTTAGCGGGTGCTTTAGGGGCTAGAGCATTTGACGAGGAGGGACCAGTCGCAGGGTCGGATATTGATGGAGTTCCTGCGTTTTGAGGACTTGGCCCAGTCGGTCTGTTTGTGCGCACTAGGCGGCCAGACACTTGATCCTCCTCTGGTGGGTATCGCAGAACAACAGGGCCAGAGTGGTTGCTTGTGGAGGTGGAGGGTCATTCTTTCTCCTACTGAGTCCATTGAAGGGATCTCCTACGGGTTTCCACGATACTAACCATTTGGGTCGGGGTCCAACTGTAGGGTTGGTTTCGACCGTGGCTATGCCTCCCCTGGTATCCCCTACCTCTACGATTCCTCATCCCAGCTCCTCGTGTAGGGAACTCAGGTTCGTAACCATACCCCTCATCAAGTAATGATTCCATAAGATGGATGACATTAATAGAACCAAAGATTGGCTCTTTATCCTATGACAGGTCAACCTGGTCGGTTGTCCCTGATGGTGTTGTTTGGTGGGTCAGTGCCCGTGGTTCCAAATTCGAGGGCATGTAATCTTCTAGGGTCGGGACTAACTTTGGCACCATCACGGACTGCTCCTCTTGCGATTGTCTCATCGTTCGATTGCGCCCGGATGACCGGCTCGTGGAGGACTGTGAGGCCAATGCTGTCGGCTGTGCGGCATCAAGGGCTGTTGGCGGAAACACCGGCTGCTGTAGTTGAGCTCGGAGTATGCCCTGGGCTTGGGTGATAGTCTTCCGAGTCATCTAGTTGTTAAATTTATGCCCCTGCTTACTGGTGACTTTCTGCCACCCCTCCTCTTTGTCGGAGTTGGTGGTAAAGATACATGCCACATGTGCTGGGGGTGGTCCCAGCTCGACCTGTCCGGAGTCTACAATCCTCTGCCGGAGGTCTTTGAAGATGAAGCATTCTCAGATACTGTGCCCTAACATCTGATGGTAGGGGCATTAATTTGTCCTGTCATCGCGGCCAACCTCTTTAGGTTTCCTCAACTCCGGGAGGCGGAGCAAGTTGCAGTTCATGGCAGCAATGAAGTAGTTGCGGACTTGATTGTCTTGGAACGAGTATACTTTTTGCCTTCGTTCCTCAAACTGGTTATGCTTTGGTCCTCTTTGATCGCCCCGTTTAGGCAGAGGCGGCCACTGATATGTAGGAGGCCCTTGACGATTTAGTGGAGGCCTGAGCAGTGGAGCGGGCATAAGGGCCGGCTTGAGTGTGATAGCGGACGCTTCAGCTCTAGGGGATCTTTTTTGTAGGAGCCTGCGAGGCTATTCGAGACTTCGAATTGGTCCGCTGTAGGGAGTCCTCAATTCAATGGGCAATGGCCGAGAGATGGAAGAAGCCAGTGGTACACTCTACTAGTATGAACGGTGTTCACAGCTCATCTCGAAGATTATCGATGCATATGGCTAGCATCTCATCTTGAGGCATTGGCCTGTTCAGGGAATAGGTCAGACCTTTCTATCTGGTGATGAAATCTGAGACCCTCTCGTTCTCCATCTGCTTGCATTTCATGAGATCGTTGACCGTTGTTTTAGGCAACGTTGAGCTGAAGTGGAACAGGAACTGCTGCCGAATGTCTTCCCATCTCTTTATTTACTGGGCCGGCAGACTCATATACGAGATGAAGGCAGATCCTTTCAAGGTCCATACAAAGAATCTGAGTTTACTGCTTCTTGTTGCTCCGGAGTTCCCATCATAGGGTTGCAATAGGATGCGTAGTGCATCAAATGTTTTTCTGGATCACCTGACCCGTTGAAGATAGGGAATACAGGGCTCCCAAAATTGGGTGGATGTGGTGTGTTGCTTACCCAATCCGGGTAGGGTTTCCTCTCTGGCTGTATCGGAGCGCGCCATCCTTCCATCACTTCCAATCGAGATTTTAGTGCCTCGATGGTGTTAGTGAGACCCTGGTTTACATACTGTGGGGCCTGGTCCTGGGAAGGCGTAGCCCGAGGAATTTCCTGAGGATCTGGATTGACCGACACCAGGGGTGCATGTGCCGTTTTTGGCACCTTCGAAGGGTCCAGGTGTACTAGCTCTGGTTTCTTCTTGAGTGGAGGGAAGTCTTGGTATTCATCCAAATCTACGTTCAGGTAGTTGGATGGGTCGGGCGCCTCGTTGGACGGGAGCCCTAACCGTGTTTCATTTTCCAGGGAAAACCTTATCCTTTGAGGTGCACTTGCTGGGAGTGCATGATGTGGTTCCTCCTAGGATGCACTTTCAATAAGGTGGTTCCTCTGGAGTAGCTCTATGTTAAGACACCTCAATTCTTTCATATCCTCTTCCTATCGAGCGAATCTCTCTTCGAGCGTGAGTGGCACATTTTTTTCAAGAGAAGGAGGTGGGTTAAAGGTAACCAGACCATTATTCTTATCCTTGTTGGAAGCTCACTAGGTAGGAGAAGGAGGGTTGGCAAGAAGGACGGCCATATTTAGGGCGGCCCTCTAGTTCCGGGTGTGCACATCTGGTGGTTAATTTTGATTCACAGCCTGACCAGAACCGTCATCTCCCGATCCATCCAGATTTTCATTTTCCCTAGTGTAACCCATGGGGTTAGCCTCTATGATGTTGTTGAATGAATATCGCGGAGTGGAGGAGATGTCATCTTCCACATGGGAAGAGGATCTCCCGTGTCTTCTGCTAGCCTTCCCTTTCGTGACCTGGGATTGCCTTCAGACTTCTTGACGAAGGGTGACACAGAGAGTTCTTTGATGCGACCATATGGAGAGCCTTCCTCTCAGAGGGGATGATGATTAAAATGACGAGATAGGATGGTAACCACCCCTTCTTATTTTCCTCCCTAGACAAGAGAATACTGACTCTCGTGGGGGAGGTTGTTGTTGAGGGGGTAATAATGCCCCTAGCCCTAAGGGTTGGGCTTGGTTCCATTCCTTGGACATTGAGTCTCTTCCCATTTTTATTGGTCTTATGGGGGCATTTGTTGTTAAAAATTCCCCCAGCCCTATAGGCTGGGGTTGACCATGGATTACGGCAGTGGCTGCGGCTAGCGCTACCTACCTGATCTTGCGTGCCCCCATTCGGGGGTGAACTGGGTTTGGTGTCGTGTTCTTCTGTGAATCAATCCCTTATAGGGAGGTAGGAAAAGATTGTTGATTGGCCTCTCTTAGGTGAGAGGCATGTTGTATGCTCTCGGTGGCCTGATTCAGGAGTCCTTGAATGGCTTGTTCCCATCGGGCCTGACGCTTCTGGGACTTACTCAAGGCCTGAATCTGCTGGGTGTGTTGCCTTTCCTGAATAGAGAGACCACTCGATTGCCATCTTGACATGATGGAATTGCAAGACACCACACCGAACGGGTTTTTCTGGGCGGGGAGTGGAGTGAAATGCAGAGCTCCATGTTCTCCCCATCCCCTGATATGGACTCCCGTCGAAACGTCACCGATGAGGCGGCACAGCTGGTGCAGCGCACGGAGGCAGGCTATCTCCATGTTTTTTTATGCCTCTCGGGTCACTGTTTCTGTACTGAAGGAACAGCTTCCTGGTCGATGTGATGCAAGAGGTCCCCTATTGTCTTGACATGGTCTACATACCCATCGTAGGGCAGGAATCTTGATTTCAGCCGGTGGAGGGTTGTCCATATATTATGGCGGATGTCGTGCATGCATTCTTCTGACAACTCTCTGGGTATGTCAAACTAAGAGGTGGCTGTGGGCCAAAACATAACTGGTATATCATCCCTGGCCAGTCGTTTCCTTAGGTGCAGCATATTGGCATACTCCTCTGCTAGTGACTCCTCTACCTGGTCGGCCCAACTGAGACACTCGTTGCCAATGTGGTCAGAGGGAGTGGGATAGGTAGGTGCTAAATCATTATGTGGGCAATTCTGAGGTGGTTCAGAGGATGAACGCGGCCCTGGACTGTCTCTTGATTGTAGAAGGATGTCGTCGATGACTAACTGGGAATCTGACATGCTTGATCCCGTCCTTCTGAGTGCCTCAGCATACGAGGGCTTTTCTGTGATTGATTTGGTAGGGGGAGGACCTTCCTGTCGATATGATATGTCATCACAGGGAGTACCTCTGCAATAGAGGTCGTAATGGCGAGGACTAACATTACTACTCGATGTTTCACTGCATAGAGGACTTTTGTAGTGCACACCTTAGAGAGGACCTCCAAGGCATGTCGCAGCAAGGGGAGGACCTTCTGGTTGCACAGCGTCGTTACGGGGAGGACCTTCGCAACAACTGCCATCATGGTGAGGATGACCATCATGGCATGACGTTCGATGTGCATCCTGGGGAGGACCTTTAGGACACAATGAAACAAGGGGAGGACCTTCTTTTTTCTTGGGGCCAATGCGAGGAGGACCTTCACAATGGCGGTCGTGGTGGCGAGGACTGCCATCACAGTTGCGGCCATGGCAAGGACTACCATTACTGCTGCCGCAGGGAGAATATCTATGGGATACATCCTAGGGAGGACATCCAGAATTTACCACAACAAGGGGAGGGCCTTCTCGTTGCTTGACGTCTCTACGGGGAGGACCTCTGTTATCAAGGTGGAGAGGACTACCACTATGTTCTGATTCCTGACTGCGTGGAGTTCCGTTGCAGCATAACCCCTGGGGAGGACCTTCAGGGTAGGCTACGACAAGGGTAGGACCTTCTTGTCATGATGAGACATTACTATGGGATGGCCTCCACAGTTGCGACTATGATAGCGAGGACTACTATCATAATCTGTGGTCCCACTATATGGAGAGTGATTGCAGTGTATACCCCGGGGAGGACCTTTAGGGTAGACCACATCAAGTGGACAACCTTCTTGCTGCTCAATCTTCTGGTCACGTGGAGGGTTTCCGTGACTTGCATAAAAATAGGAGCTCTCGTGAACGATCGTTATATGCCTGCAGGGGAATCCCCCACAGCTGATCTGGGGAGGACCTTCAGAGCTACTGGTAGCAACATTGTGGGGAGGACCTTCACAACTGCTACTGCCACTCCCATAATAATGTAATGGATAGGCAGGGTTATGAGCCTTTGATGTGTGCTTAGAGGTGTTAGGAACCCCAACTTCTAGCAGAGCAGAGTCATTAACTCCCCCCTTTATTTTCCAGCTACCATAGGCGTGTTCGGGCCACTCTTTTGCAGGTAGTGGGGACCGTCTTCTATTTACAACAGCATTCACCTTTGGGTCCCTATATAATTGGGTCCCATGATGTTTCTGTGATACGCTGATGGACATCTTGACTTTTAGCAGGGATATATGCCTACTCTGGAACATCCACCGTGATGGACGAGTGTCCCCCAGTTGGAACGAGTGAAGATACTCGATCCGGATGCCCTTGCGTCGCGGAATATTTCCGACGACCCTCCTGGGCAGAAGCAGGGATGCAGATCTGCTCTGAGGTGGCTATCTCGTCTCTTAGATGAGTCGCCTCAATTGGGTAGATGGGCTCACGGGCCCGAGTCCTTGCTTTTGTTGTTGATGCAATTACATTCTAGCAAGTTTGCAAGATATGATCTGGGATCGATACCTGCTCCTCCATCATTTAAAGGATATGTAGAGAGACATCTTTGGCTGGAATGGGTATGAAGGCCCATTCCGGTATTAGAGTAGGAATATCCTACTCTGGTCCTTTGGTGTTCAGTGGGTACTGACAATTATCTTGTGTCGGGGCAGGTGAACGAATATGCCCCTGTGCTGGGATACACCGGTTTATCTCTCCGTTTTCTGCCACATCGGGATGGCGTAATTTACTTGTATCCACAGGGAGATGGCCCTATATATATTGGTTTCCCACCGTATCGAGTCGGTTACCTTTATTGGTAGGGAGACGTGCCCACCTATTTATTTCTGCCACATATGGGTGGCGGGCTTTGTTGATCGCCACCATATCAGGATGGCGGGCATCAAAAGCAACTGCTAGTAGCTGGTCCTGCAGGCACCGGGTCACCACCACATCAGGTTGGTGGGCTTCACGACCTTGGGTAGGGAGAGGTGCATGCCTGGTAGCTGTCGTCTTGTGTGAGCGACAGGCTTGATGGAGCTCGGTGGGGATGCGCATCGGCCTGTATGATGCCACCATGTCTGGATGGCGGGCTCGGTAGGAGCTAATAGGTGTAAGTTCCTGTTCGTGGTACATCTCCGTGGCTGGGCAGCGGAGCTCCTCCTCCCGAGGGGCCGGAGCTCGAGGAGCGTGGGCCTGAATCATGGGGGAAAACATCCTCCTCGGCGTGAGGATGTTGAGTCATGGCATGATCGCGATGACGCCTTTTGGCAGGGGTCTTGGAGTGGAACCCCCTTTTGGCAGGGATGAAGTCCTCAGCATTGACCTCATCTGCCTCCCTATGATAAGGGAGGTACACATTGTCCCGTTCTAGGGATAGACTCTCGAAACGGTTGGAGACAATAATAGGGGCTGTCTGGATTTGCCTTAGCGGCCACTGCTGGGCAGGCTACCGGCGAGTTCTAGTGTATTGGAGGTCGTGCATGGCTGCCTCCACCGTTGGGAGAGTATCGTTCACGTGGTACGCTCAGATCAGTGCGTTCGAGACCCAGCATTGAAGATGTTGGGTGGGTTAAGGGGTCCTCCGTAGGTGAGGAAGTCTTGTCATTGCGTAGTTGGAAGCACGCGCTTGTGAGTTACATTGGGACGCTATTGAATCGAAGGGAGTTCTGAAGGTAGTACCTATAAAACATTTTAGAAAATACAAACAACAAACCCGTCAAAGTAGCATCTCATGATCCCATGCGCAATTAATGACCTTGGTTGGCCCTCCTTGTTATTAAAAGGGGTAACAGGGTGGGATTAAGTGAAATCTGTCATTCTTGGTTAAATATTCATGTTGGGTTCACCATTTTTGTTTCGGGTCGGTCTCGAAACGCCCAACGGGTCAGTATCCGATGATGCATGGACCTGCTTTCCAAAGGCAGGCATTCACCAGGTGGTCTGACCAGCGACACTTAAGAACTCACATTGGTCGAGAGGATGGGAAGTCGGGCTCATTGCACCCTTTTGGGGGGAATTATTTCCTGTTCTGGGACTCTCTTATAGATTTAATACGTATTCATATATTCACAAATATTTGGTTGATACCCAGGAATAGTATCCACAGATTTAACATGGTTGGAAATAGTCAGCTGAACGCTGGGGTTCAGAAACATTTATGCCCATGGTTTACCATCCCACGTGGGATTAATGACTCCGAGGAGTCGGAACTCATTGATTTTGTACTAGGAGTGGCATGGTTAACTGATGTAAAGATAATCGGATCGACCAGTTGTTGGTCTTGAACCTCATGAAGGTTTCCTATGTACCCTGCCTAGGGGATAGGGATCAAAGTTCATGTAGTTCGAAAGGGGAGTGTCAGAGAACCGACGTGAAGGTGGACCCGAGGTCCGTTGGTGATCGGGCTTGAACCTCATGGAGGATTCCTACATACCCTGTCTAGAGGACAGGAATAAAAATCCATGTAGTTTACATTGTCTTGGGACTTATGCTCTGAGGCATCTCAGAATGATCGAATGGGGCTTACACTCTGAGGAGGCCCAGGGCGATCGATTGGGGATTACACTCTGTGGAGGCCTGGGGCGATGGATTGGGGCTTACACTCTGAGGAGGTCCATGGAAATGGATTGGGGCTTACACTCTGAGTAGGCCCAGGGCGATGGATTGGGGCTTACACTCTGAGGAGGCCCAGGGCGATGGATTGGGGCTTACACTCTGAAGAGGCCTAGGGCGATGGATTGGGGCTTACACTCTGAGGAGGCACAGGGCAATGTATTGGGGCTTACACTCTGAGGAGGCCCATGGCGATGGATTGGGGCTTACACTCTGAGGAGTCCCATAAGAGGATGTCATGGTCAATGATTACTCTAAGCCCACGTGAGTCATGCTCGGTGTGAAAAACAAGTGGCAACAAGGACCAGAGGATCACATCGTGAAAGGTGCTTCCGTGAGAAGTGGAGTGGGGCTTACACATGGAGCATCCCATAATGATAGATTGGGGCTTACACTCTGAGGAGGCCCAGGGCAACAAAGCGCAGTGGGAGAGGGAAAGGGGGTGCTCCTGTGACCATATCCACTTTTGTAGTGCATGAGGGATTCCTTTTGATGGGTATTTTACTACCCTTGAGGAGCCCTTAACATGTTGAGGGGAAGAAAGGGGACTCCCGAGATCAGACTCCACATTACCGTGGGAATGTGAACCCAGGAATGCTCAGGGAACCTGGTAAAGGGTCAGGGAAACCCCTTCGCCTCTACTTACCATGGGTATGTAAACTAAAAACGGCACGTTGATGCACCTTAGGGTTACACCACACGGATCCGGTGGCTCTGGTGGAGGCCTCGGCTCAGGGCCGATGAGTAGGCCAATGAGGAGATTGCAGAGGAATGGGCTGTATTGAGAGGATCTTATGTGGCTCTGGGAACAGGAACTCTGAAGGTTTCGGCGGAACACACAGGGGTATGGGAGATGGTGCCCTTCGCGTAGGGAAGTGCTACACGAATGGAGAGGTCGTCCACGAACCAGGGTGGTCTGCGGACTGATTGGCCTTTCGTGAACCAGGTTAGTCTGCCGACTGATTGGACGTCCGCAAACCAGGGTGGTCCGCGGACTAAGAGGTCGTCCGCGAACCAGGTTGGTCTGCAGACTGATTGGAATCCCGCGAACCAGGAGGGTACTCAGCTTCGGGTTCAGCCCACATGCAAGGTTGGTACATGGAGGGTTCCACACGAGCAGCAGCGGCCAAGGTTGGCTCTGATCGGGGGTTCATCGGCCGAGGTTTCACCCTCGTAGGAGGGTGCTGTGCGGTGCGGCAGATCGGAAAAGAGGCATAAACACCCTGGTCCATGGGGAGTGCATCCGCGGAGGGGCTATGGTTCGTGGTATTCTGTTTTTATGTTATTTTGAGTTTTCGGTTCACCAAAATTATTATGCATTTTTGGTTCCTTATTAGTTCATTCCTAGGTTTATACCTGCTATGGTTTGCGAACTGGAACTTCTTTGTTTGCGAAATCCTAAGACTTCCTACAAAATCCTTCCACCCGAGTCTGATCGATCACCTCTGAATCCTCTTCCTCCGAATCCAAATCCCATTTTCCCTTCCCCCTCAGTCTCCTTTTATAGAGTGGGGAAAGAGATGTATCTATGGTCATGTGACACCTTTTGCGGAGGCCCATGACTGAAAATCTAGTTTACGGCTGACTTGGTCAATCCACGATTCGTGGTGGGCATTGAGCGCTTCTCCCCCCCCCCCCCCCGCAAATCGAATGAGGGGAGTGCTTCGTGGCCGCGGAGGGTTCCGCCTCCATTTCGCGAACGACAGCGGAGGCGGTTTGGGCCGGCTAACACGGTCTGTGGCTAGGACGGTTCATGACGGTGAACCGGATTGGCGTCTGCCCTGCTTCATGCCCTCGGAGGATCTTCGCCTCCATTTCACGAATGACACCGGTCCGTGGAGGAAGGACGCTTCGCGGAACCGGCCATGCGTCGTTAACATTAGACTGGTCCGCAGACCGGTTCCTCCTTCGCCATCCTTGAGTATTGTCCACATTTTCCCATCCCTTTGAGGGGAAATTGGGTAGACTCTCCCTTGAGTTATAGGGGGTCATTTTTCTCCTTTGCGGATTTTTCAGGACCCTACAATATATTTCAAGGGCCAAACGTCGAGATGGAATACGATTTTGAGGACCAGTGTGCCTAGAATTAATTTTATAAAAATATTAAATATATATTATATTGTACATGTGATTTTTTAAAGGAAATGTTATATCTCTTAAATGGAAGCTTTGATCAAAAATTCAAGACCATATATGAGTCTCGAACACATTGTTTACCCTAGTCACAACCCAAAATAGGTCAGCATGGGGCATTTGGATAAAGCAGTTATTAATGCTTCATTTTGTGGATTAATTAATTCATTATAAATAAACCATTTTTCATAAAATATTTCACAATGGATAATCCTTTAGGGTTAGTTTCATTAACCCTAGGAGTATTCCAGATCTTCTCACCCTCCTTCTGTTGGAGAAATCATATCAGACGACGATGAAAAATCGGATTAGAGAAGATCGGGACATAATAAATGAAAAAAATCATTCAATTGTTATAGAGCACATTCATCAATGATGAATGATCTAATACCCATGTAAGAATAACGAATTTTAGGATTTCAACCCTTTTGATTAAATCATATGAGCAGATCAATCTTCTCCTTTGATCTATGCCAATTATGGCCTTTTCATGCACCTATGCACTGGATATTAAATTATAGGTTTTTTCTTAACCCTTGATATCTCAGTTCTTAATATTTGTCAATGAATTTTCTAAAATGATCGATAAATTTTTTTCCCTTGTGTCTTTCCCCCTCAATTTATTCACATTCTTCACTAGTTGGCCCCATGGTCTTGGTTTGACGTTGTTGGGTGGTACCGTGCCTGATTCGACCCCTAGGATCACAAAGAAACAACGTATGAGGGATGTATCAATGAATATGGGATAGATATAATTTTTTTCATGATTTGGAAGATTATTTAGATGATCATATATCAAACCTTTGACAATGGATGTATCAGAGGCATATGGGACGTGTGATGAACAAACTGACAAGACCGATTTCTAGCAACTGGCCGGCTAGAAATGATTGATACAGACAAGATCCACTGATTGAGGATGGAGTGGAGGTGAGATCTATCAATGATCGACTGAATTAGAAGTGCATATAATGTATATAGATTTCTCAAAAAACCCTGAATACACACCATCTAGTTCAAAGAACACACATCATATTGGGACCTAGCTACAGTAGCTAGGGTTTTGGAAATTTGTAGCGATGTCAATCCATGTAGACTCCCTATATGTCGTGTTTAGCTCCTTTGGGTGGAAGATCTATGTGGCATAGAAGACGGGTAGGACCCCATGTTGGAGTATATGTCCTTTAACATGGCTGTGTGCTGAATTATACTGACACGACTTATGTATAGGGGCATCGGGTAAAGTACAAAAACACATGGTGGATACACAGATATGGACAAGCACATGGGTGGTACCCCGAGTGGAATAGGAACAATATATATATATATCCCCTATAAATTGTGTATACCTACACATTTGAAGACCCGTGTACCTCTAGGGACACGTCTAGGTGATATCGTAGGACCACACACCATGTGGGACCCCTCACACACCGTGTATCCCTTGGTTCCTTTTGAGGAAACATAAAACTCATTAATCTCTTTCATTTGGACTCATATTTTGGCCAGTGAGTATCCTATCATGATTGTTTTTTCATTTAGAATGCAATGGTTCCCTCAGTTTTGGATTTTGTGATTTGATATAATACATTTCAAAGAATGGAACTTGTTTAGCCAATGCTCGACGGTGGTAGTGATCACACATGATCACTAGAGGGGTTCTGAGTGGAACCCTCTAGTTGGGCAGGGCATGGGTCCCTATTACCAAAGTGGTTCCCTCTAGCTCAGTTTTATATGGTTCATCTAAAGGCTCCAATATTAGAACCCTCCAATTAGGTTGGGCATTGGTCCTTTATCATCAAAGTATAACCCTCTTATTGGATAGGGAATGGGTCCTTTATCATCAGAGTAGAACCCTCATGTTGGATAGGGCATGGGTCCTCTATCAAATTATATTCTAGAACCATCCAGTTGCGTTGGGCATGGGTCCTCTACGATCAGAGTGGAACCCTCTTACTAGGAATGTCATGGGTCTTTTATGGAATATTTAAGTTGAAATCCCTATTGTAATATGGTATGGGTTATCTATCTTTCCATTGACTGGAACCCTCCTATTGTATCATGAATTGGTCCTCTACCTAGGGATTTTGGCCCCTCTACTATGTGAAACCGTGAAGATGCATGGATTGACTTGGAAGGTTTCTTCTCGGATGATTCACATGATTATGGGAATTGTTGTTGGACTTATGTAAATTTTGGAGAATCTATTCCTGAGATGAGAAGTGATATTGAGATCCCATATCTCTCTCGTTTAGGCTTCTTTTTTTGATAATATATATATATATATACATATGTATCCATAACATTGAATTTGTTTACTATCCTTCCATGTTTTTCAAAGACACACAACGTATGACACATAATTTCCACTTTTAGCTTATCATGCTTGGATGAATTTACACTCTGGTTATGTGTAGAAAATAATTAATGTTTAGCTCATCAACACATCTTTGTTGATCCCCCTTATCATAGATGAGGTTACCCTTTCTCTTTTATGAGGTTTCTCTACATCTTATTTTCTATCTAGAGTCCTTATATCCCATTTGTATCTCTTATTTCTCCGCCTTTATCTTTAAAGGTGTCCTAATGGGTATGTATATACTACCCCTAGTATGGGATTTTCCCACATGTGTAATGCCTTATGCAGAAAATAGACTAGTCGGTGGTGACTTCAGAGGAGGTTAGGGACACAGGGTGTTTTAGACCATTTATGGTGGTTGTATCTTGGAGATTAGGAATCTGCATCTATTAATTGTTAACTTTCCAATTTTTCCATGTATGGACATATTTCTTGTTGGGTGTGTATTTTCACCCTTTACGTTCTAGTTTACACTCTCTTTCTCTTGCACAACCTAGAGGTTTTTCATGCTTGGTATACTTTCTAACTATTGCATATTTTTATTATTATTCCTCTAAAATTATGCATTGAGATAGTTGGGTGTGTGAGTATAGGCACACTAGGAAAAGGCATCCCATTTAGGACATTCATTTCAGCACTTTTTATTACCCTTGTCCTATAGAGGTTGGCATAGGGTAGTTACGACTTGAGCCCTGGTTAGGGTCGGGTCGTGACAGATTGGTATCAGAGTAGTTCATTACATGGTTAGTTGTTTTGATTTATCCAATTATGAGGATTTGGTTGGGATTAGTGAAAAATTGTACAATTTTCTAGAGTGAAGTTCTAAAACTAGGGAATCCAATGATAGTAGAGGAGTTGATGTATCTATTCACTTGGACCATGACTTCGTTATTATAGACTCAATATACTGATACATTGGTTGTTGGGATCTATGGTACATGAATAATGTAGGATTGAGACATTGAATATACTTATTGAGTCAGATCCTCATTGTTGATATTTATATATGCTCATATAACCATGGTATGTCTTGATAACATCTCAGATGTCTCTGCAATGACACCAAACTAGGATACTCATTATTGATCATGTTGTCTATCTAATGAGTAATGAGGCCTTAGTTTAGGGTCCATCCAATGATATTCTTCCTCCATGTGGGCTGGTAGTAGCACCAACACCTTTTGAGAAGTAGATTATCCCAGTAGAGAAGGCTGAGGATAAATGCAGAATTAGAGCATTCCATGAGTTCCAACACTAGAGGCCATAGATGTTATGCAATGAGAAATATCCTTAAGCATCATATGATATGCTAGAGGCAGTGGCTGATATATTTTGTCTTATTCAGATCTTCATGAATCAGGTGGTTCCACTGATAGATGCCCTCTTCCATAGAGTAGCAGGGCATTGGTGGAGTCTCTTACCCAGATGCACAATGACTTGACCCTCCTATGACCTAAATTCCATCAATTGTTTGAGGAGGAGTACTAACCCTCGTGTTTTCACTCAGTTTTGATTTAGGATATTTTGTAGTTGTATCAAGGAGGTATGATAGTGGCTAGTTATACAGTGAGGTTCATAGACCTGACATTGTACTCCATTGACATGATCTGAGATGAAAACTTCTATGAATAAGGGTTTTTGTAGGGACTCTGTAGAGAGATTTATGCCAGTGTGGTGCCCTTGTGCATTCCCACTTATTCCAGGGTGCTTAAGTGTGTACTATTGGTATAGATATTTCTATCATAGGGATGCTAGATAGTTTTAATTGGTAGTGGACACCAAATATCTAAGTTGTTTGTTGTATCTAGTAGGCCCCAATTTGTAGGATCTTGACATAGAAGATCCTATTTCAATTAGACATAGATGCATGTTCATGTGGAATA
The DNA here is from genome assembly GCA_963277665.1 of Viscum album. Lineage (NCBI taxonomy): Eukaryota > Viridiplantae > Streptophyta > Magnoliopsida > Santalales > Viscaceae > Viscum > Viscum album. The sequence continues at coordinate 855,717,122 of OY728158.1, read as the reverse complement.
GGGATGACACAGAACACTAGGGAATCTCAGAGAGGGTTGTTTCACTCCTTGTGATAGGAAAGTTCACATAGCATTCAATTGCTCAACCAAACACGCTGAAGATCCTAGATAGGTAGATAATAGACCACCATTATAGATACATTGTTGTGATCAAGGATCTCAAAGGGGAGGGCAAGGAGACCGCTAGGAAGGTAGATCTTGAAGGGGATGTGGTGGAGTTGTTGGTTGTGGAAGAAGCAATGAGATCCTTTCACCACTACCACCAGGTAGTCCACGTTAGTCTTAGGAAGCTAGTAGCCGAGACCACAAACATCTATAGGATATAGAGGCTTATGATCCCATAGAACATGAGATGATCCGAGATAAGATCTACTTGTTTTATAATCTTGCTTTAGTATTAGTAGAAACAAGTTCTAGTTATTCCTTAATCTCTATAATCCTATCGTGACAGCTAGATCACCTAGTTCAGGTGCTACCCAACAACATTATCTTGAGATTACAACATGGAATGATTCTTCTATATCTTTTTTCTTCAGTTAGAGTGAGTTATATCTGAGTCGAGGGAGGTTTATATGGAACCTTTTGGTCATCATGATAGAATCCTATAAATTCATCATGGGTTTGGATTGGTTGTCTATGGTCTAAGCTCATATTTACTAGCACCTAGATTGGTCATATTCCCTCACACTGAGGGTATGAGATTTCCCTTTATGGGAGATAGAAATATCATGATAAGACAAGTGGGTATTGTAAGCATAAGTCTGTAACCTATCCTCAATCAGTTTTCAAGTATATCCCTTGGTGCAGTAGGCACTTATGGCATCTAGATTTCTTCAGTTTCGGAGGATTATATGGGCATCTTCCATGATGATGTTAATGGACTACCATTGAAGAGGGAGATGGTTTTTTTCATCAACATGCATCCTGATATGGCTCTGATATCTCTTCAGACATTTCTAATGACCCCTACCAATCTCCATGAGTTGCTTTTGAGTGGTTAACCTTCAAGTGAAGGGTTTCATCAAGCACAGTGTATCCCCTAGGAAGTTTTGATATTGTTCATGAATATGTAGGACAAGAGTTTGTGGAATTTCGTGGATTATTGTCACCTAAACCAAGCCCTGATAAAAAACAATTTCCCTTTTTCGAGGATTGATGGACCCTTTGAGAAGTTGGGAGGTGAAGTATGGTTCTCAAAGATTGATCTCTAGCCCTTCTACCATCATTTTAGGATTTTCAAAGTCGATATTCAAATGCTGGAATTATGATGTCACTATAGACATTATGATTTCCTAGTGATTCCCCTTGGTGCGATGAATAAATCCACTATTTTTATGGATTTCATGAACATGATCATCTAGTCATACTTGGACCAGTTAATGGTTGTCTTATTTGACAATATACTCATCTACTCTATATCACAGGAGGATCATGAAGAACACATGAAGATGGTTCATGATTTTCTTTGAGAGCACCAACATTATAGGAAGCTCTAGAAGTTCTAACTCTAGACACATGATGTTTACTTTCTATGGAATGTCATTTTGGGTATGGTTAATCCATGGAATGATCGAAGATCAATGTAGTTCTTTCATAGAATAAACCCAAGAGAATATAAGAGGTTTGGAGTTTTCATGGATTAGGGGGGTACTACACGAGGTTTTTAGTAGACTTCTCAAAGATTACATCCCTTTTGACCACCCTGATATTGAAATGGTATCTTTTTACTAGGAATGAGAAATTCTAGAGGGACTTTAATAAGTTGAGGTTGAGGTTAACAAGTTCTCCCATTTTCATACTACCATAAGATGGGGTAGGGTAAATAGTTTATTCTGATTCCTCCTGATCTGCGCTGGCTGTGTGTTGATGTGGAAACAATTAGTTATAACATAATGGTCGAGGGAGTTGATTCCCCACATGTATAAATATGCAACTCAAGATTTAGATATAGATTCGGTAGTATTTCCCTTGAGAATTTGGGGGAAGTAACTTATGGGGTAGCACTTCATGTTTTACTCAAACAATTAGACTCTTAGGAATGTCATCACATGGAGTTACTTAAACCAAAGAAAACAGTTCTAGATAGTGATCCTATAAAAATTTGACATCAATACAGTCTTTACCTACAGTAAGGGAAACATAGTAGCATACTTCTATACTAGGAATTCACTAAATTTCTTGGTACAAGAGACTTATGAGAATTTGGATTTCGTGAATTTGACCTTGGTAGAGTAGGAGGGTATAACTTTTCATCATTAAATTATGTTGAATCATCTGCTTCTTGAGTGTGTGAGAGAGTACCAGTGGGGTGACATCGACTATCAGGTTTTGTGTGACCAGATATCCACAATGGATTCACTATATGGATATTTTGAAGAAGGTAATCTCATCATCTTCTTATAGGGACATATAGTGGTTCCAGTCATGATGTGGCAAGAGGTGATGTGAGAGTTACACACTTCTCTCCTATATATACATTCATGTCTAGGGAATATGTACAAAGACATTTAGTGGAAATTTTTGTGGTTTGAAATGACATAGAGTATTATAAAGTTCTTTTTTTAGTTCCTCAAATATCAGTAGGTGAATGATGAGCACCAGGTTCTGGAAGGTTTATTGCTTCCCCTTGAGATCCTGTAGTGGAAGTTGGAAAACATATCCATGGACGTTTTCATAAGGAATTTGTGGGAAACAAAGGGATATGATGCCATCTGTGTGATAGTTTATCAACTCAAAAATTCATCACACTTAATTTATACATTGGAGCATATTTCATTGGAGTGTTTGGGGTAGTTGTATGTATAATATATTGTTAACCTCTATTAGTCAGAGTAGACTACTCAAGATGGGGTTAATTGAGTATTTATTAAAATTTCTGATTAAAAAGGTATTCTTAAAAGGTTCCCCAATAGTTAAATACAGCCCAGTTAGTCAAGGTTATACGATTATGAATGTTTGACTATTTAAATAACTTCTTTGAAGACTGATTAATTCTCAGTAGTCTTAATATTGGTTATTAACATTACTTTTGAAGTTATTCTAATAAGGAAATACGATTATAAATTCTTTCCAAGATTAACTATCAAAGTATGTTTAGTGAATTCTAACTTAAATAGTAAAATAGAGAAAACTAAAATAGACAGCATAGCGGATATAAAACTAGTGGTTTAGTCTTAAGACAAGACCTAATCCACTCCACTTGGTGATAACCTGCCACCAAGTGGTTTATATAAATAAACTTGATACACATCCTATATCAGGCTTGAAAACAGTACACAAGACTTTCCAGGTCTCATGACCTCTTCCACAATTCTTCGTGGGTATGAAAAATAGGTTACACAACCTCTTCCACACTTATCTGTGGGTATACACAAGTATAAAAATATTTTTGATAAAGGATATCTTGTATCCTTTAGTTTACTGTAGGAGAAAATGTGTGTTTTTGTACAAACACACACTTTGATCGAAATCTAAAAACAATACACTACACTGCATAAATATAGAGATAAGGATAAAAGTGCTCTGAGTGTTAGTCTATATAGCTTGAGACTTCTGAGATGAAGCAAATGTATAAATTGAGTCCTATCATGGAAAACAGAGTATCATATGTCTGCTAGATCTGGCTCATGTTCTTCATGGTATTGATAATGAAAATATGTGCTCAGTGATTCTAATCTATGGTGTCTAGCTTGTTGATTTAATAATGCTTCAATTGTTCTTAAAGAATGTCGAGTTGCATGTGTTGATTCTTTTCTATAGAAAGCTCATGTGTTATTTGTTGTTACACTCTCTGTGCCACTCAATTTTTTTGGGCCACACTTATCTTTTATTATTTGAGTGCATGTGTTGTAACCGACATGTTGCATGTATTCTGCACCTAGTACCTTGTACTGTCATATGATATGTCGACAAAGAAACATTAATTATGTCACTTCATTTAAAAGTTTAAAATATGATTGTCAGAAATTAAATGACAAAAATGAAAAAATAGATTTAGAAATGGTGTCACAGTTTGTATGTAAATGGAACCTCCTTGAAAACGACGTCTCCTTGAAAATGGTGTCTTTATAGTAATGGTGTCTAGATAGTCACAGTGTCTGGATAGTCATGGTGTCTAGATAGTCACGGTGTCTGGATAGTCGTAGTGTCTGGTCACGATGTCTAGTCACGGTGTCTGGTCATGATGTCTGGTCATGGTCTCTAGTCAGGGTGTCTGGTCATGGTGTCTAGTCACGGTGTTTTTGTCACGGTGTCTGGTCATGGTGTCTGATCACCATGTCTAGTCTTTTTTCTAGAAAAACATATCTGGTGGCAGACTCACGGTGTCTCAGACTTAGCTAAATATCTGTATTCAGAATTAAGCTGTGATATTCATAGAATGAATTAGACTTAATCCTTCATCAAAGAAATCATTATAAAGTAAATTAAATATAATGTATAGTAATCAAACATAATGTATAGAAATTAAGATCTTGGATAGATTTACTTAATGCATAATAATACTAATCCTCTGTATATTATTTAAGATAGATTAAAGAAGATTACCAGGATTTACAGAATATATATGATTTGGGATCACTAAAACTTGAATAATATATGGGGAGTGCAACAACATCCCCCTTTTTTATGATCAAAAATCATGTGAGTGAGAGAATACATATGTCTCTAGTGAACATACAAAATATATATTTCTCTGTTCATTCTTTAATGGGCAGATTTTCTCCCCCTTTTGGGATTATCAAAAAAGTGAATAAGAAATGGTAAATAAAATATCACAATGTATTAGATAAAAATATTGTAATGAAAAATAGTAGACAATAAAACAAATTAAATAACATACCTATAAAAATATAATAGTCACTGCACTTCATCACTGACTGGTCTTCTCCTTGCCCTTGGTAGCAGCATCAGAATAAGAAGCCATAATAGCAGACGTTGATGTAGAATAAGGGAGTGAACTGGTTGACATAGATGGTAAAGGAAGACCTTCAAAGATAGAAGGGTCCAAGGTAGGGGCAATAGAAGACAGAGGCAACTGTTGTTCAAGGATTATAGGCCTGATCTAACTCAGGTCCTGACTGACAAAAATTTATGAGGAGGCTAAGTTAGAGGTGAGGGTAGGAAAACTAGATCTTAGAGGTGTAGCTGTAGGAGAAACAATGGAAGTACTCTTAACATGAAGATAAGGCCTTAAAATCCTGATAAAATCAGTGATAATCTCTTCACTATACTTCATATATTTTTCAAATTCATCTTTTTTTTCATAAACTTTTCCAAAAAATGAGTGAAATCTATGATCTTTGGACTTGTGTTTTGAAATATTGAGTAACATGAGGAATCCTTAGATTTTACACAAGGTACTTGAAGTGATTGGGCATGTTATTCTTAGAAAAGATCTGATTGAAGTAGAATTCCACTTTCATAAAAATTTCATGTTGAGCATCATTGGAAAATTTAGAATGGATTATCACCAAATCAAGAACTCTGTCACTGTTCTTAATAACATTAGATAGAGATTCTTTATCAAAACCACTAAGCACAGCTTGAAGTTCCTCTTTGAAAACTATTCTGACCAGATAACTGTCTAAAGAAGGTTAAGAAGATCGTCTAGTAGTACGAGAAGGAGTGAAAACTGAGTTAAGAGATTTCAGTTGATTTATCTCTTTCTGAAGGCACCCCTTATACTCATTAGTTAACTTATTAAATCCAATAACAAGATCACACATCTGTTGAACAATATTTTTGTTTCTTTCAACTACTTTGTCAGCTAAAAATTTTAGATGAGGTTGAATCAGTGAGGCTACATCCTGTGGGTTCTGAGTAAAAATATTCTCAACAGGATGAGAAGTAGGTTCTGGTCTCGATTTCAGCACTCCCTGTATATCATCAACCATACCTATTAGAGTCTTTACTTCATCACTAAGAAGTTTATTCTCAATTATGACTTCTCAAATATCATGAAGCATTTTGGTTTGAATCTTCCATATGAATTATTACTATAATAGTGAAGCATCTCCCTCACTCAGGTTGGTTACAGGAGCTGGTTGATTATTCATAAGATTTTCAAACCTAGCCAATAGGGTAGCTCCAAATTCTTTTAGATCATCCTTATTCACCAAGTGTGAATGTTCTTGTGAAGGCTCAGAGATAGAAGCTGAGATAGGCTCAGGTTCTTTAGCAGAGATAGCTTCAAGAGCAGATGTCATTTTCCACTAGAACACAATAGATAGATCAAGACCATTAACTGCGACTTCCTGTGAATCATTCACATTGAAAAAACTAGGAAATTTATACCATGTATCCAATGAACTAGGATAAAGAGGATTAGGTACTTCAACAGATTCCAGATTGGGGGGCTTTTCTCCTCAACAGGTGCTTCCTTCTCAGGACTAAGAGGTTTAGGTACTTTATTTATCTCCACTATTTCAACCCTTATTTACTCATCCATTTATTGTCTAGACAACTAAAAGGCTAGCTCCATTCTCTATTCAACAGAAAGAATAACTTCAGGAGCAGTTTTTCCCTCTACATGTTCCTCACCAACAACTTCATGAACAAGAGACAGATCTTATTTTATATGATCTTCTATAACTTCCGTTTATCTTTCAATAGCAACAAAATATTTTTTTGAGGAATGACGTTCTTATAAATCAACAATATTTTCAAGAATATGCACTTCTTGCTCGGATAATTCTTGAAGAACAAGTTCATTATCCTCCTCATTCAGGATAGTTTCTGTTTCAGGTTCAACAACCACTTCTTCTTCTTTTTCTTCTTCTTCTTCTTTAGGATACTTAAAAATTTCATCTGGTTCTGAACTAGTTTCAAAAACATATTTAGGTCTTGAAGGGTGGTTTAATATATTGAACTTTTCATAGATCCTATCATTATCTTCCACCCATTATTTTCTCCAAGGATTCCAACTTATTTTCATCCTCTTTACTATAACCTTTGAGAGACAAAACTCATAATCCTTGACAACTTCTTCATTTATTCCAACCAATCCTTTGGCATGAATCATGGCTAAGATAAACCTAGAATAAAATAGAGAGGTTTACTTAGAGGTTGTTTTGATAAAATCAAACATATGGTGTATAATAAATTTGAAAAGGTTGATCGTATGTCCATTTTTCATTATATGTACCAAAAATACATCCTGATACTTTACTAAAGTGAAATCACCTTTTCTGGGGCTAATCAGATTCTAAATAAATTTAAACCGGAGTCTGGTTTCTCCATCCAGCTCTGCAGCTATGGCTCTCCTCTTGGTTCCATTTCCAGTTAAACTTCTCAAAGATTATTCTAAGTCAAAAAACTCTCTTTGAGGTAGATTACCTCTTTGATAGTCCTCAAAAATACCCTCATGAGGTATTCTAAGGAATCCAGCCCATAACCTTGAGGAAAACGAGCATCTCTGTCCATTTATCAAGCTTCTCACAACAAAGCCATCTTCCTTATCAAAAGAAAGCTGAACATACTGGTAAAATTATGCAACTAACATCAGGTAAATAGGCATATCTTCCTTTGAAATCCAATCTAACTATCCTTTCTCTTTCAAAACATTCAAGACCATAGACTTTATAGACTGAAACCACCTAGGGAAAATCTCCTTTTTAGGTACAACTACTCTTTTCACTAGGTTCTAATTCAGAGGTCCCACGGCTGTTATCTTCAGCGTGATTTTCTTCTTCTTTTTTGAACTACATTTCTTAGGAGTTGATGATGAAGGGAATTTCATCCTGGGAATTCACTAAAGGTTCAATAGAGAGAAAGGTTGAATAAGGATTACAGTTTGAGTGAAGAGAAGATAGCTTGATTGAAGAACGAGTGAAATTTATTTTATTTTATCATTTAAGAATACCAATCATCGCAAAAAAAGCACGGGAAAGTGAAAGGGTAAAATAATCAATTACCGCGATACGAGATATAATGTATAAATAAAAAAATAAGGCATCTTTACGGTGAGATAGTAACTGACTCTCACAGTGAGATAGTAATAGGCGTTCATGGTGAGACTATAACATGCGTTCATGGGGAGAATGTAACTATGTGATTTCTAAACTATGTGATTGTATTGTTTGAGATAGTAAGTGTCAGACAGTAAGAAAGAAATAGTAACTATGATACTATAAACATGAAATATTAAGTTTTAAGATAGTAAAAATATAGCACTGTTAGAGTTAAACAGTAATCTCCAGATAGTGATTTGTGAAACCATGATGTGCAAAATAGTAAGATATGAAATATTAAGATAACTTCTTAAGATTTATTATACTCAATTCATGTATGATGTAATAAATTATTTCAGAATTTAGTGGTTTGATGAATATATCATCATGCTGATATTCAGTTATAATGAATTCCAAATTTATGTCACATTTTTTATAATGTTCTCTCAAAATGTGATGTCTTACATCAATATGTTTTGTCCTTGAGTGTGAAATATGATTTTTCGAGATGTTAATAGAACTTGTATTGTCACAATTTATAGGTACATGCCTGAATTGATATCCATAATCTAGTAATGTGTGTTTCATCCAAAAGACTTGTGCACAATAACTACCAGCAGCTATGTATTCATCTTATGCATTAGATAATGAAACAAAATTTTGTTTCTTACTACACCATGATACTAGTGACTTACCTAAAAGGTGACATGTTGTAGAGGTGATTTTTATATCTAACTTACAACCACCAAAGTCAACATTAGAATAACTAACTAATTCAAAAGATTTTATTCTGGGATAGAAAAATCCTAGATTAGTTGAATGCTTGAGGTATTGAAAATTATCTTAACAAAATTTAAATGAGATTCCTTAGTATTTTCTTAAAAACAAGCACACATACACACACTAAAGATAATTTTAGGTCGGTTAGTAGTTAAGTTGAGTAAACTTCCAATCATTCCTCTGTAAGTAGTTTCATTAACAAATTTTCCATCTTCATCAAGATCCAACTTACAAGTGGTACTCATTGGTGTGTCACTACTTTTAGTGTTATCCAATTCAAAATGTTTTAGAAGGTATCCAGTACATTTACATTGATTTAAAATAATACCTTCATTATTTTTAAATATTTGAAATCCAAGAAAGAATTTTAGTTCACCTATTAAACTCATTTCAAATTCATTTTACATCATTTTAGAAAAATCAACACATAAATAATTTTTTGAAGATCCAAAGATAATATCATCTACATAGATTTGAACAACTAAAGAATCATTAGAAATTAATTTTATAAAAAGGGTTGGATCAGCTATTCCTTTTGTAAAACCTTTGGAAATATGAAAATTACTTAATCTATCATACCAAACTCTTGGAACTTGTTTTAAACCATACAAAGCTTTTGATAACATAAAAATATGATTTGGAAAATGGGGGTTTGTAAAACCTCATGGTTTCTCAACAAAGACATCCTCAGCTATATACCCATTAAGAAATGCACTTTTGAAATCTGTTTGATATAGTTTGAAATTCAGATGTGCGGCATAAGAAAGTAGAATTTTGATGGATCTAAGTCTGGCTACTGGTTCAAAGGTCTCTTCATAGGCAATTCATTCTTCTTGTTTTAGCCTTGTCCAACCAATATAGCCTTATTTATAACTATGTTACCATCTTCATCTACCTTATTTCTAAACACCCACTTAGTGCCTATGATGAAAGTGTCGTTGGGCCTTTCAACAAGTTTTCAAACTTTGTTCCTTTCAAACTGATTAAGTTCTTCTTTCATTTCCATCACCCAAAATTCATCATTGATAGCATCATTAATGTTTTTTAAGTTCAAGTTATGATAAAAAGGATTAATGTTCAACATGATTCCTAAGAGAAGCTCTAGTTTGAGTTCCCTTATCTAAGTCCTATACAATAACATCTAAAGGGTGGTTTTTAGGAGTTCTAGTAGCTCTAGAAAAATAAGGACTAGTGATTTCAGGTTCATCAATAGGTTCAGGCTCATTATGACTTGAGTCTAAGGAATTTCCAGGACTGGAAGTTTTCGTAGATTCTTTTACAGGATGGTTTGAGGATTTTGATTTAATTTCCAGATTTGATACATTATCCTCTAGGTTCTCTAGAGTGGTCTTAGGCTCATGTGGATCTGTTTCATCAAATTTGACATGGACATATTCTCCCACACGTTTAGTTCTCTTATTAAACACTCTATAGAATTTACCAGAAATTGAATAACCTAAAAATATTCCTTCATCACTCTTGGATGAAAATTTGTAAAGATTTTCCTTAGTATAAAGGATATATACTTTGCCACTATAAACTTTTAAGTATCTAACTTTGGGTTTTTTATTGTTCTGTAACTCATAAGGAGTCCTTTTAAGAATAGGTCTAATTAAGACTCTATTGATTATGTAGCATGCTTCATTTATAACTTCAACTGATAAATATATAGGTAGGTCATATTCACTAAGCATGGTACTATCAATCTCTTGCAGGGTTCTATTTCTTCTTTATACAACTCCATTCTGTTGAGGTGTTCTAGGGGAAGAAAAATTATGACTATACCCATTTAGTGAGAAAAAGGATTCAAACTCTTGATTTTCAAACTCATGACCATGATCACTTCTTAAGGATTTAATTTTATGTCCACTAATATTTTCTACTATTTTGGCATATTTGGTAAAATGAGAGCAGGATTCACTTTTGTGAGCCAAAAAGAAAGTCCAAGTGTATCTAGAAAAGTCATATACAAGAACATATACATAGTTCTTCCCATTTAATATAGAAAACTCTAGATGGTCCAAACAAATACATGTGAACCAATTTGAGAGGTTGATAAGTCGACACTTCTTTCTTTGGATTGAAGAAAATTTTGCGTTTCTTTCCTTTTTGACAAGGATTACACACTTTACCATTTGGAAACTCAAGCTTGGGTAGGTATTTGACTATGATTTTCTAGTTAACTTTCTAAGGGAGTGTGTGTTAAAATGTCCCAGTCTCTTGTTCCAAATCCACGACTCTTTGTGAAACAAACTTAATCATGAATCATTTTGATAAACTAAATAATCTATGTTAATAGAATAAACATTTTCATTTCTTAATGTAGAAAACACCAATTCATCTTTATATTTAAAAACGTTGTAAGCATCATTTTTGAATTTAACATGAAATCCATCATCAGATAACTATGAGATACTAAGCATATTAAATTTCAATCCATCAACAAACAGTACTTTAGAAATAAAAAATGAGTTATCGTTACCGATTTGGCTAAGGCCAATAATCCTTCCATTGGAATTGTCACAAAAGGTGACATGTCCTCCATAATTTTTTATTAAATTATTGAAGCATGAGTAGTCTCCTATCATGTGTCTTGAATACCCACAGTCCAATTACCATATTCTCTTACAGGAAATCTTTAAGAAGATTTCCTACAAAATAGTCAAATAAAAATAGATTTTGGTACCCACACTTGTTTGGGTCTAGTAATATTAGTGATAAGTTCTTTAGGAACCCATATATGCCTTATAGATTTCCTATAATAATTATGTAATGTATTTGAAAAATAAACTCTATTTGGTCCTAAAAAACATAAAACAATAGAGAGTGTATCATAACTTGAACTAGAAGAATATTTTTTAGAACTGGGATTAAAGCTGTATGTCCTAGATTTAGAAACAAAATTAGATCTTCCTAAAAAAATTTCGAGGTTGATAGCCAATTACAATAGTATATGTTGGAGAAATTTTTTTACCTAGAATTTGAGTAAGGGTATTTTTCCCATTTAAAAACTTTTCTAAGGCTTTATCCAATTTCTCGTTAGATAGTTTTAGTTCATTGTTCTCTTTGAGTAGTTGAGAAATTTTATCCCTTTCTATAGTTAGTTCATTTTTAACAGTTGAGGTAAGAGAATGTTGTTTCTTAAATGATTTGTATTTATCTTTTAATTCATTGCATGTCTCTTCAAGCATATTACAGTATTCAAACATTTCTTAATTGGACATATTTTTATAGTCACTCTCATCTCCATAATAGTATGAATTGTGTACAAGATATTCTAGTGTTATCCCATATGTGTTTATCATAAAACACATATTGGATTTATTATCCTATTCATCATGTGACGATTCTGAGTCACTTGAACAATATTTAGAAGCACTCCATGTTGCTTTCATTTCCTTTTTATACTTTATATCTTTGTACTGATATTTTTTTTCTACATTAGCTTTGGATATTCAGCCTTGATATGTCTATTTTGCTTACATTCATAGTAGTCAATATCATCAGACTTGTCAATTCTTTTCCAATATTTCTTCCAACTTCCTTTGTGATCATTTTTTCCCTTAAAGTTAGGATTTCTGAAAAAAGTTCTTCTTCTTATAAAATCTCTTAAACCTTATGGATAATTGAGCTATCTCCTCATCACTTTTAGGTGATGATTGTTCACTGCTGGAACATTCTACAAGAACTTCCAATTTCTCTTTGTCTTTGTGTTTAGAGGTGGTAGTCTTGAACTTAACATATTTTCTTTTTTGTTCATCCTTCTATTCCTTGTTGACTTTATGCTCCTCTTCATACGTCATCAGTATCTCAATGAGTTCTTTTATAGGTAGATTTCTAATGCTGCATGACTCTATAACAGAGATAGAGGTTCTTATCCATCTATTAGGTAGGCATCTGAGAGTTCTCATGATCTGTTCCTTAGTATTGACTTCTCTTCCAAGAGAAATAATTGTGTTGAATATTTCATTGAACCTGAGATACATGTCAGAAATTTGATCATCAGGTTTCATTTTAAAGTTATCATATTTTATATTATAATTATTAAGTCTTATTTCTTTCACACTAGATGTTCCTTCTTGTGAAACAAATAAGGTATCCCAAATTTCATGGGTAGTTTTAAAAGTAGAGATTCTATTAAATTCCTCATCTTCTGAAGAGAATTATAAAGCATTCATATATTTAAAATTGTAATTGTAGGAAGTTTTGGTAGGTTAATCCCAAGTGATTCTATCAGTAGTAGGAATATTATATTCATCTATAATTGTAGACCATATTTCAAATCTCACACTTTCTAAATGCATTTTCATTTTTATTTTCCATTGATCATAATTAGTTCCATTAAATAATGGTGTTTTGTTGGTTGAAACACCTTCTTAATCTATTATCTATGATAATAAAATAACTTAAAAGAGATAAAAATTTAGAATTGATAGAAATTTATAGATATTTAAAGTACAACTATAATGACAGTTGAATAAGGTTAAAAAATAGAGTCCTAATAAGATTAACAAACACTCCTCTGATACCAAATTTTGGTCGGAGTAGAGTACTCAAGAGGGCGATGAATTGAGTATCTATTAAATTTTTTGATTAAAAGGGTATTATTAAAAGGTTCACCAACAGTAAAATATAGCCCAGTTAATTAAGGTTATACTGTTATGAAAGTTTCAATGTTTAAATAACTTCTTAAAAGATTGATTAATTCTCAGTAATCTTAATATTGGTTATTAACATTACTTTTGAAGCTATTCTAATAAGTAAATGAAATTATAACTTCTTTCCAAGATTAGCTATCAAATTATATTTAGTGAATTCTAAATTAAATAGTAAAATAGAGAAAACAAAAATAGGCAGCACAACAGATATAAAACTAGTGGTGCAGTCTCAAGCTGAGACTTGATTCACTCCACTTGGTGATCACCTGCCAACAAGTAGTTTATATAAATAAACTTGATACAGATCCTGTATCTGGATTTAAAATAGTCCATAAGACTGTCCATTCCACACGACCTCTTAAAAAGTTCTTCATGGGTATGAATAATAGGTTACACATCCTCTTCCACACTTATCAGTGGGTATACACATGTGTAAAAATAGGTTTGAGAAAGGATATCTTGTATCCTTCAGTTTAATATATGAGACAGTGTGTTTTTTTACAGACACACAAACACTGCTCAAAAGCTAAAAACAGTACACAATAGAGTATAAGTATAGAGATAAGGTTATAAGTTCTCTGAGTGTTAGTCTATGTAGCTCCGGAGTTCTGAGATGAATCAGATGCAGAAATTGAGTCTTCTCATGGAAAATAGAGTATCATAAGTTAGCTAGATCTGGCTCGTGTTCTTCGTGGTATTGACAATGTGAAGATGTTCTCGACGATTTTGATCTATGGGGTCCAGGTTGTTGATTAAATAATGCTTCATGTGTTCTTCAATAATTTTGAGTTGTATGTGTCAGTTCTTTTCTCAGGAAAGCTCGTGTGTTCTACATTGTTACACTCTCTGGGTCACCCTATTGTTTCTGGGCCACACTTCTCTTTTATTCTTTGAGTGCATGTGTTGGAGCCAATAGGTTTCATGTATTCTTAATCTCATACATCATACTTTGAGATGATATTTCTACAAAGAAACATTAATTACGTTAGTGCATTTAAAATCTTCAAATATTTATGTTAGAAATTTAATGAAAAAAATGACAAAACAGATTTAGAAACTGTGTCACAGTTTTACTATAAATGGTATGCCTTTGAAAATGGTGTCTCCTTGAAAATAGTGTCTCCATGAAAATGGTGTCTTGATGGTCATAAAGTCTTGATATTCACGGTGTCTGGATAGCCACAGTGTCTGGATAGTCATGGTGTTTGGTCACAGTGTCTTGTCATGGTGTCTGGCCACGGTGTCTGGTCACGGGGTCTAGTCCCTTTGCCTAAAAAATATAACTGATGGTAGACTCACATGGTCTCAGACATAGCCAAATATCTGTATTCAGACTTAAGTAGTGATATTCATATAATGGATTAGACTTAATCATTCATCCAAGAAATCATTTTAAAGTAAATTGAATTCAGTGTACAATAATCAAACAAAATTTATAGAAATTAAGATCTTGGATAGCTTTACTTAAAGCATAAGAATACTAATCATTTGTATATGATTTAAGGAAGATTACACAGGATTACTAAGCTTTACAGAACATATATGATTTGGGATCATTAAAACATGATTAATACATGAGTAGTCCAACAACATCCATGGGGTGCCCTCGATGATTATCTCTAATCGTGATCCATGGTTTTCATCTTGATTATGGATGGGGGCTTGTAAGAGGAATTCAAGGACCAGATGAAGATGAGTAAATCCTTTCACCCCCATTGCTATGGGAAGACTGGGAACAATATCCAGGAATAAGAGGATATACTGAGGGCTTTCATGTTAGGCTTTGACAGATCACTTCCCCTTTGTAGAATTTTCATATAAAAACAAATACCACTCTACTATTAGCATGGATCTTTTAGAGGCCATGTTTGGGAGACCCATCAGGTCATCCTTGTGCTAGAGAGAGATCCGTGAGAAATATATTATGGGCCCAATGACGGTGTAGGTGATGGTAGAGAAGGTCCAAGACATACATGAGAGGATGAGGATGGACCAAAGGAAGCATAATTTTAAACAGATTACGATTTTATTCCCTTAGTGTTTGATAAGGGAGACTATATTTTCATAAGTTTCTCTCCATGAGAAGGATTATAGAGGTTATCTAGGGAAGTAAAGTTATACCCAAGCTTTATCAGTCAATTTGAGATTATGAAGAGGCTTTGTGAAGTTACTTATCTTTTTTCCTAATCCCCATAGTATGAGAGACTCAAAAAGATATTTCATGTGTAATTGGTGAGGAGATATGTGAATGACCATATTCACTTAATCAACTTGGGTGATCCGACATTCGTGGAATGATCCAACTTTATGAATAACCCAAGGGTAATTGAGGATTGATAGAAGAGAAACCTATGTTGACAGACCATCCCCTTGGTTCATGTGTTTTGGAAGCAAGGGAATGTGTATGAGAGATCCTACAAGTGAGAGAGCCAGATATAGACTAAGTATATTGAGTTTTTGTTTGGTTTTTCTTTTTAGGGAAAAAAATATTAAATGTGGGAATGATGTAGATTCCTGGTTTTTTTCTTGAATGACTTTCAAATATTCCAAATTATATTTACAGAACCAGGCATAGAGACGGTGTGCGATTCAGAGTCCCGGTGTTCCAAGAATTAATTTTATTAAAATATTAAATATTTTTTATGTTACACACACACAGTTTCTTAAATTAAATGGGAATACTCATAAAAATAATCTTTGAACCAGTATATGATCCCATGGTTGAGTCTAGAAAACATTTTTAATCCTAGGAGAAACATAAAATAGATCGGTGTAGAGTATTTAGATAAAACACCCATTCGTGGTATGTTCAGTGGATTAGTTAATTCATTCATTTGACCCAAATTTTTTTCTTATAAATAATTATCTATGTTAAATTATATAGGGTTATCCCCATAAATCCTAGGATTATTCCATAGCTTTATCCCCTCCTACAGTTTAAGAAATCATCTTAGATGATAACAAAACTCTGAATCAAAGAGGATCGGGAAGAAACGAACACAATGACTTCAATAATTTCCAAGTGTCTTCTTCGATGACTAAAAATCCAATATCCATGTAGGTCCCTTTAATTTATTGATTATTCCCTTTTTTATTAAATATATTGATTAGAACAATACCCTCCGTTGATCTATTCCAATTTTAGAATTTTCATGAGCCCATGTGCCAGATATTTAATTTTTTTTTCAAACCCTGGATATCTCATTTCTTGATCATTGGTCATGAACAATTGGAAATAATTGATAAACTTTTGTTATTGTGACTTTCCCACTCAATTTCTTCTGTTTATTCACTACTTTGACCATGTGGTACCAGATCAATGTTTCTGAGTGATACTTAATATAAGAATACCCTCAATATGGAAATCAAAACATTATACAAGGGATAAATTTATGAATAAAGTATAGCTATGGGTTTTTTGTGAGATGTGGTTAATAATTTTGATGATTGGAGATCAGAACTTCATTAGATGAAGGATTGAATGTTTGTGGGACATGTGACTAACCTCTGAGGACTGACGAGATATATTTTTTACAACTGAATTTCTAGAAACAATATAGTCAGAGAAGATCCACTGAGTGTGGTTTGTTTGGAGGTTAGATATGTGAAAAAATGGTAGAATTATATGTACCAAGAATGGATTTGGATTTCTAGAAATATCCTGACAACATACTATGTAGTTCAAAGAACATAGGGCATGTCGGGCCCTAGTTACAGCTACTATGGATTTGGAAATTTATAAGGATGGCTCGTCATGTAGACTCCCTAAAAATTTTGTATTTATTCCTCAGGTGGATGATCCATTCAGAGGTTCAAATGGGTAGGACCATATATAGGAGTACATGGGCAGGCACACGACCGTGTACCAAAGTACATATACATGGATTGTGTACACGGATATGGGTTAAAGTACATGGCCATGGGGTGGATACATAAACACAACCAAGAAAATGTGTGGGACCATGAGTGGCATGGGCATGTCAGCTATATCCCTTATGTATACCTACACATTTGTTGAGGCATGTACCTCTAGGGACATGGCCATGTGATGGAGCAAGACCACACACTGTGTGGCCCCCCTCACACACCATGTACCCCATGGTTTCATTTTATGAATCTTCAAAGTTTCATATATTATTTTTTATACTCATATTCAGGAATGTGAGTATCCTATCCGTAGTTTGATTAAGCATAAAACACGGTAGTTCCCTCGATTGTCAAATTTGGGATAAAATATTAGATGTTTCTGGGTATAGTACTTGTTTAGGAGATGTTTGATGATGTAAATGATCATGCGATATCACCATATTCATTCTGAGTGGAATTATCTTACTAGGATGGGCATGTGTCCTCAATGACCAGAGCGGAACCCTCCAATTTTTTTGTGTATGGGTTATCTATAGGGTCTTAAAGTTGAACCATCCATCCAGGATGAGTATGAGTCCTATATCATCAAAGTGGACCCTCCTGTTGAATATGGCATGTTTCCTCTATTGACTTATAGAGTGGAAATGTAACACCCGAGACTTTTATGTTATATAAACCATCAAAGGAATATTTTTCTACACAACACTTGCTTGGCTTTCTTTGCACGCAATCGCGACCTTCCTCGATAGCTTGCGTCGTACGCAATACCGAGTTTCACTAAACAACAATATGCTATTAAAACTAGCCGTTATGAATAGTAATAAACACTTTTTAAAATTTTATAAATTTTATTTTTCAAAATGGACTTCATTTTTGGACTCAGAATATCGAAATTATCCTAGGGTGAAATTTTGGTATTTTTCTGAAAACTTTCAATTTTTGATGAATAGTGAAACCACTAAGTGGTAGGTTAAAAACTGAATTTTGCATAAAACTTAATTTTACCGCTTCTGTGAATGGAATTTCAAAAATCCGAGAGACACGGTTAATATCAAGGACTAAAATGTGGTTCAATGAGATGAAAATAATTTTTTGGTGAATAGTAACTTTTTACTATTTTTACCGCGGTTAATAGTAAATAGGGTAACTAAGGGTAAATATGATATCAATATTACCCTAACACATGTCCTAATTCTATTGGACAAGTGTAATTCGACCAAAAACAAACTTAGGAATAAAATATGACCATTTAGGCCCACTTGGATTAGATTAGGACATTTATTATTAATTTATTTAAAGAAGGGTTAAAATAGTTAAAATCAAAGTTTAATAAGTAAATCATTTTTTATGGGGTTATACATAAGATAAATTCGATTGTAAATATTCATTAGAAAGCTAAAAAGATTTCCTACATGATGGTATTTTATTTGTAATTTTTAGACATCAAATAATTTAATTTATATATGACACAAAGATGATGCAGTAATTATCTTATTAATGAAATATTGACATAATTGATAATATAAATACCAAAATAAATGTAATTTAAGGCTTTTTATGAATTCCACTAATTTTCACGGTTACTATGATATATTAGTGTTGATTTAATCAACTTGGTTCGAACATATAATTCTGTTATGACTTTCAAAAAAATCATATATCAAATAGTGTCAAAATTGACACAAAATAGTTTTTAAATCAAATATTATATTATTAATTGTTATTTTATTCCTAAAAATCTAAGGTTCGGCCAAATGACTTAGATAAAGATATATATATTAATAATAAACAATTTGGGGTTCGTTTGGCATGTTATAGTAAGTGTATTAACCATATAGTGAAAGAAAACAAAAAGACACGGTAAAAGTTAAATTAATTAACTTAGAGTTAAATCTAATTGATAAGGTTAAAATAATACCCTAAACTTGTCTAAGTCCTATTGGTTGATAGTATTTCGACCCTTCCCCACTTTAGCTTCTAAATAAGACCCTTTGGAACCATTATAAACCGATTTTGACTTTAATATAAAATAATATTTTGAGATATTCCTAAGGTGCCCCTCTCATCCCTTATAAAAGGGCACCTCCTCCCCCTCCTCCTCACACCAATTTGAGCACTCAAGCTCGGCCAACCCCTGCCATTTTCTCCTCTCCACTTCCCTAGAATAATCCTATAGGTCCTGGTCTTCTCCAAAGACCAATCTTAGTTCCTTAAGTGGGGGATTCAAAGAGGCGTTCCAAAGAAGAGGTAATATCCATTACCGATCTTTTCAATTTCTTTCTTCTTCAACTTCTTATTCTTTAGTTGTTTCATGATAAAGTAAGAACATCAGTATTACTTACATACTGATGTGTTATTATAAATATGAAACAACCCTAATTCACCTTCTATCCATCCTACGGAAAAATGAAATCACCGCGCGTGCGTACGTACGGAATACCGTCTCCACGCCGTGGTGTAATCTATTTTCCACCATCACCTTACAAGGATGGATATAATGGTGTAATGAGTAACTATATATGATTATTATGAAGTAATATTGATACTGAAATAATATATATATACTCCAATACAATTCCATGATCATAGGAACGATATCATCACTCGTGCGTACGTACGGAATACCGTCTCCATGATGTGATGCGACTCGTTCTACATGATCTTCATTTCATAATGATTATATAAATGAATTGAATGAATGAATATGGTATATACTACACTAATACCATTCTGGAAATGAATTATCTATAACCTAAAGATAAGAATAATAATTTATTCGACAAAACACGCATAAGAACAAAAAGTTATAAAGACCCGAGTAACAAGTAACAATGAAATATTACTAACAAGAAGCTAATAATATGACCATATATGATATCATATCAATATGTATGATTCTGGAATAAGTCAATAACATTATTTAAACCATTATACAGGAGCTTCGGACACGAACAAAGCAAATCGGACCTAAGGTAAGGGAAATATCACAATCTCATTTTTATCCGAGATTGTTTATTCGTAAGTATTTACTGGGGTGTATTTTATCATCCACATCCATGTTTACTCAATATGTAATATTATTTCCATCCACCTAAAATTGTTTAAATCCATTTTTACCCTTCAGTGAGTTTTTAGTAATACGTATGAAAGGAATCTTTTGTCGTTTTTCGTACGAGGTACTTTTTGACTTTTCCGACAAAAGTACGAAGAATGTTTTTTTTAACTTATACGGCACGAACGGATTTATACTGTTTTATAAAGCCTTATTTTAATGAAGCTTCCTCTAAAAGATTTCATGACTATTTTCAATAAAATCTCTTTCTTTTAAAATTGCATGATGTTTTGTGAAAAGAAATTGATTTTGAAGAAGAAAGGATATTTTCCTCAAGAATTCAATTCAAGTGTTTTATCAAAATTATTTTCCATCTAAGATAATAAAGGGTTCTGTTTCTATCCATATTTTAACATTGATTTGACTATGTTGTGATGGAATTATGTTTATGAATTCCTTTATCTTATATGAATTGATTTATGATGTCATGATGTTTCAAGAATCCCATTTTTGTTACATGTGTTATGCGATGATGTATGTTTTATGATTATGTGGCACACATAAGAAAGGATTCATTATAAGATGGGTGGGACCTATATCTCCCTCCAATGCATTGGGTAATGATTTTATATCTCATGAGATAGACATGGCTGGAACGGAAGGTTATTTCGGTTCAGTGATACAGGACTGAAACGAGGAGTGAACTCGGTTCAGAAAGGGACTTTGTCCACTAAGATAGTCTTGGCAGTGAGTCATGACTAACAAGAAATGATTTTCCATGATTATGTGTGCATGCCACAAAGTTTCAAGTTTTATGTTATGATTATGGGGATCTCATTTTCACTTCTATGATTTATTCCATGTTAAGATATTATGATCTCTTTTGCAGGTTTTGATTTTCAAAAAGATATGATATGATTTTTATTTCCTTTATTTGCCCTTGCTGAGCATTTGAGCTCACCCTTTTATGTTTTCTTTTACCCAGGTCAGGAAGATGGATATTAAGTAGAAGATGCTAAAAGGTACCCTATATATGATGAAATAAATGGGAGACACTGTAGAAGATTTATGAACCAGTTGTTTGTGTTTCCCAGTTTCTAAAGACACTATACCTATACGGTCCTTTGTGGTTTTGTCATATGTTGTAATAAGTGTGCTTCAATTTTGAAGTATTAACAATGTATGTAAAGTATGGGTCGTTATAGTTGGTATCAGAGGAAAGGTATAGTCAACCTTTGGAAACTAGGATGTGAAAGCCTTAGTAAGAACCCTAAGGATAAGTCTAAGCATAGAACACAATCTTAGAAATGGCCATGAATAACCTAGGATAAGACCATAAGCATGAAAATTTTATTCTTGAATTATGTGGTTTCCTATTATAATTAGTGTTGCTCACACTATTCTTCTTGGTTTTAGTCAATGGCTGGAACCCGAAGGAACCGTGTTAATGCGGAATGCGATGGGCAATGCAATGATTGTCCCCCTGAGCAACCAAACGATATGGGAGCTGGAATGCAAAATCTTGTAGCCATGCTCACACAACTTTCTCAAGCTATGAATCATGCATGATTTCCAAACGAGCAAAGGAGGGAGAAACATTCTGTTGAATCCTTCATGAGGCAGCGTCCACCTTCTTTCAGCGGGTCTACTGATCCGTTAGTTGCTGAACAATGGATTAGTACTACTGAAAAGATATTTTCAGTTCTTCAATGTTCTGAGCATGATAAAGTCATCCTAGCAGTGTATCGTTTGGAAGGAGATGCGGATCAATGGTGGAATCTTGTTAAGAATACGAGGCAAAGGGATGAAATTGAGTCTATGGAATGGGAAGAGTTCAATAACTTATTTTTCAATATGTACTTCCCTCGTATTCTCCGAACAAAGATGGAGAAAGTGTTCCTTGAACTGAAGCAAAGGGATGATGAATCTGTTAGTACCTATGAAGCAAATTTTACAAGACTTGCAAGGTACGCTTCTGGTATTATTATCCAACCTGAGAGTAAGATCGATCGATTCTTTAGTGGCTTAAAACCAATTCTTCTAAGGGCGTTAGCCATAAGGGACTTCAATAGCTACGAGGAAATCGTTCGATGTGCTCTCAAAGTCGAGATGGAGATTGGAGTAACCCATCAGTCACATGGGTTTGATAAGAAGAGGAAGATGGAATTCAAAGAAAAATCTAAAGAGCACATGGAAAAGAAGATGAACTTTCCCTTATGCTCAAAGTGTGGAAAGAAACATGGAGGGAGTTGTCTTAAAGGGACAAGTAAATGTTTTAAATGTGGAAAGGAAGTTCATCAGGCATTTGAATGCCGTGATAATGGGAAGAAGATGTCTAATGATGCAAACAAAGGAAGGGATACACAGAATGAACCTACTACACTTCAATGTTTCAAGTGCAAGGAGATGGGGCATTATGCCAATCAATGCCCAAATCAAAGGGTTGATGATGATGGTCGACGTCAACAAACTCTTAAGGCTAAAGACAAAGGAAAGTCACATGCAATTTCTATTAGCGATGTGGAGTACGATAACGATGTGGTGAAAGGTACACTTACCATCCACTCTAAAGTAGCAAATGTTTTATTTGATTCTGGATCCACCCACTCTTTTATTTCTAAAGAATTTTCTAAGGGTATCACCGTATTACCTCAACAATTAGATGTTGAGTTAGCTGTGACAACACCTAATGGCACAACAGTCGCATCATAAGTTTATAATTCTTCTCCGATCGAAGTTTGTGGGAAAGTGCTTCCTGCAAATCTTGTGATCCTTCCTTTAGTGGAATTTGATGTGATTCTTGGCATGGATTGGCTTTCTCTACATGGATCTCATATCAATTTCCAAAGAAGGGAAGTCACATTTCATATTCCAGATCAACCTACGACCGTCTATCAATGCAAGGATGAACATAACCTTCCAGTGGAAATTTCTTCCATCTTATGGGTATTGATTCCAATAAATGAAGGTTATTTATCTCAAATAGTTGGTGAGAAACTCACGATTAAGAATATGCCCATTGTACGGGAGTTTGATGATGTCTTTCCGGAGGAATTACCGGGTCTTCCACCAAATCGTGAAGTTGAGTTTTCAATAGAACTCGTACCGGGTGCTTTGCCTATTTCAAAGACACCTTATAGAATGGCCCCAATTGAGTTGCAGGAATTGAAGAAGCAACTCCAAGAGAATCTTGATAAGGGATTCATACGCCCTAGTGCGTCACCTTGGGGAGCACCTGTTCTATTTGTTAAGAAGAAAGATGGATCAATGAGACTCTGCATTGATTATCGAGAACTTAACAAGATCACTATCAAGAACAAATATCCTCTCCCACGCATTGATGACTTATTTGACCAACTACGCGGAGCTCAATACTTTTCCAAGATTGATCTTCGTTCAGGGTATCATCAATTAAGGGTCAAAAGGGAGGATATACCAAAGACGGCTTTCCGTACAAGGTATGGACACTATGAATTTATAGTGATGCCATTTGGTCTTACTAATGCCCCTGCTATCTTCATGGATCTAATGAATAGAGTCTTTAGAGAATATTTTGATCAATTTGTGGTAGTCTTTATAGATGATATTCTTGTCTATTCAAAGAGCAAGGAAGAGCATGAAGATCACTTGAGAATTATATTGAAGACCCTGAGAAAAGAGAAGTTTTATGCCAAATTTACCAAGTGTGAATTTTGGATTCAAAAAGTTGCATTTTTGGGTCATATAATCTCAAAAGAGGGGATATCTTTGGATCCAGTAAAAACAGAGGTTATCGAAAGATGGTCAAGACCAACAACAGTAACTGAGATCCGAAGTTTTCTTGGTTTGGCTTGTTATTATCGACGTTTTGTAAAAGATTTTTCACGATTATCTAATCCACTCACCAAGTTGACTCGGAAAGGAGTTAAGTTTGTCTGGACAGAGGAATGTGAAGAGAATTTCAAGGAGTTGAAAAGAAGGTTATCCAGTGCACCTGTGCTCACACTGCCTTTTAGTGGAGAAAGGTTTGTGATCTACAGTGATGCATCCAAGAAGGGATTGGGGTGTGTTCTTATGCAAAATGATATGGTGATAGCTTATGCCTCACGACAGTTGAAAATCCATGAGCAAAATTACCCAACACATGATTTGGAGTTGGCTGCGGTAATCTTTGCATTAAAGATTTTGAGGCATTACCTTTATGGTGAAAGGTGTGATATTTATACTGATAGTAAAAGTTTAAAGTATATTTTCACACAAAAGGAGTTGAATATGCGTCAAAGAAGATGGTTGGAGCTGATTAAGGATTATGACTGCTCAATCCATTACCACCCTGGGAAAGCAAACAAGGTGGCAGATGCATTAAGTCGACAAGACCATGCTAGTTTATCCATGATGAGGATCACAAAAGATCCAATATTTATGGATTTACAAAGGATGGATCTTGGAATTATAATGGAAGGGGAAAAATCTTATCTTTCTCAAATGAATGTTCAACCATCTATACATGTGAAGATTAAAGAGGCACAGAAAGAAGATGTCGAGTTACAAAAGAAGGTGAGAAATGTTCCTGAAATCAACCTTGATTGTGATGGGATAATAAAGTTCAGGAATCGGGTTTGCGTTCCTCCCATCCCTGAATTAAAGAATGAGCTGCTGGATGAGGCTCATAGTTCGTCATTCTCTATTCATCCTGGAAGCACGAAGATGTATAGGGACCTGAAAGAGTACTTCTGGTGGGATGGCATGAAAAGAGATGTTGCTGAATATGTCTCTCGATGCTTGGTTTGTCAACAAGTTAAAGCTGAGAGACAGAAGTCTAAGGGGATGTTACAACCATTACCCATACCCGAATGGAAATGGGAAAACATCACTATGGACATTGTCACAGGACTTCCTAAAACATCCAAAGGCAATAATGCTATCTGGGTCATAGTTGATCGTCTTACAAAGTCTGCACACTTCATTGCTATTAGAGAGGATTTCTCTCTAGATCAGCTTTCCAGGATATATGTAAAGGAAGTGGTAAGATTGCATGGAGTACCACTTTCTATTATATCTGATCGGGATCCGAGATTTACCTCGAAGTTCTGGCAAAGTCTTCAGCATACTCTGGATACAGAGTTGAGTTTCAGCACTGCTTATCATCCCCAGACAGACGGTCAGTCTGAGAGAACAATTCAAACCCTAGAAGATATTTTGAGAGCTTGCTCTATGGATTTCAAAGGAGGTTGAGATCAACACCTACCTTTGGTGGAATTTTCTTATAATAATAGCTTTCACTCCAGTATTCAGATGGCTCCTTATGAAGCTCTCTATGGAAAGAAATGCAGGACTCCAACTTGCTAGGATGAAGTTGGGGAAAGAAAGCTATTAGGACCTGATCTCGTTGATGAAATGGCAGAAAAGGTCAGATCTATTCAACAACACATAAGAGCAGCTCAGAGTCGACAGAAAAGTTATGCCAACAACTGAAGAAAAGACCTAGAGTTTGAAGTGGGTGATAAAGTGTTCTTACGAATATCTCCCTGGAAGAGGGTTATGAGATTTGGAAAGAAGGGGAAGTTGGGCCCTAGATATATCGGTCCTTTCGAAATACTGGATCGTGTTGGGAAGGTAGCTTACCGATTGGCGCTTCCACCGAATCTCTCTCAAGTTCACGATGTGTTCCATGTATCTCTCCTGAGAAAGTACATACCAGATCCTTCACATGTACTCAGCTCAGAAGTTGTACCGCTGGAGCAAGATCTTTCTTATGAAGAACAGCCGATAGAGATTCTGGATCGTAGCGAAAAAGTCCTACGAAACAAGACCACTCGCTTGGTGAAAGTTTTATGTAGGAACCACCAACTTGAAGAAGCTACATGGGAGCTTGAGGATATGATGAGGGAGAAGTATCCTCATTTGTTTGTTACAAAGTGACGAATTTCGAGGGCGAAATTCTTTTTAAGGGGGGTAGAATGTAACACCCGAGACTTTTATGTTATATAAACCATCAAAGGAATCTTTTTCTACACAACACTTGCTTGGCTTGCTTTGCACGCAATCGTGACCTTCCTCGATAGCTTGCGTCGTACGCAATACCGAGTTTCACTAAACAACAATATGCTATTAAAACTAGCCGTTATGAATAGTAATAACCACTTTTTAAAATTTTATAAATTTTATTTTTCAAAATGGACTTCATTTTTGGACTCAGAATATCGAAATTAGCCTAGGGTGAAATTTTGGTATTTTTCTGAAAACTTTCAATTTTTGATGAATAGTGAAACCACTAAGTGGTAGGTTAAAAACTGAATTTTGCATAAAACTTAATTTTACCGCTTCTGTGAATGGAATTTCAAAAATCCGAGAGACACGGTTAATATCAAGGACTAAAATGTGGTTCAATGAGATGAAAATAATTTTTTGGTGAATAGTAACTTTTTACTATTTTTACCGCGGTTAATAGTAAATAGGGTAACTAAGGGTAAATATGATATCAATATTACCCTAACACATATCCTAATTCTATTGGACAAGTGTAATTCGACCAAAAACAAACTTAGGATTAAAATATGACCATTTAGGCCCACTTGGATTAGATTATGACATTTATTATTAATTTATTTAAAGAAGGGTTAAAATAGTTAAAATCAAAGTTTAATAAGTAAATAATTTTTTATGGGGTTATACATAAGATAAATTCGATTGTAAATATTCATTAGAAAGCTAAAATGATTTCCTACATGATGGTATTTTATTTGTAATTTTTAGACATCAAATAATTTAATTTATATATGACACAAAGATGATGCATTAATTATCTTATTAATGAAATATTGACATAATTGATAATATAAATACCAAAATAAATGTAATTTAAGACTTTTTATGAATTCCACTAATTTTCTAGGTTACTATGATATATTAGTGTTGATTTAATCAACATGGTTCGAACATATAATTCTGTTATGACTTTCAAAAAAATCATATATCAAATAGTGTCAAAATTGACACAAAATAGTTTTTAAATCAAATATTATATTATTAATTGTTATTTTATTCCTAAAAATCTAAGGTTCGGCCAAATGACTTAGATAAAGATATATATATTAATAATAAACAATTTGGGGTTCGGTTGGCATGTTATAGTAAGTTTATTAACCATATAGTGAATGAAAACAAAAAGACACGGTAAAAGTTAAATTAATTAACTTAGAGTTAAATCTAATTGATAAGGTTAAAATAATACCCTAAACTTGTCTAAGTCCTATTGGTTGATAGGATTTCGACCCTTCCCCACTTTAGCTTCGAAATAAGACCCTTTGGAACCATTATAAACCGATTTTGACTTTAATATAAAATAATATTTTGAGATATTCCTAAGGTGCCCCTCTCCTCCCTTATAAAAGGGCACCTCCTCCCCCTCCTCCTCACACCAATTTGAGCACTAAAGCTCGGCCAACCCCTGCCATTTTCTCCTCTCCACTTCCCTAGAATAATCCTAGAGGTCCTGGTCTTCTCCAAAGACCAATCTTAGTTCCTTAAGTGGGGGATTCAAAGAGGCGTTCCAAAGAAGAGGTAATATCCATTACCGATCTTTTCAATTTCTTTCTTCTTCAACTTCTTATTCTTTAATTGTTTCATGATAAAGTAATAACATCAGTATTACTTACATACTGATATGTTATTATAAATATGAAACAATCCTAATTCACCTTCTATCCATCCTATGGAAAAATGAAATCACCGCGCGTGCGTACGTACGGAATACCGTCTCCACGCCGTGGTGTAATCTATTTTCCACCATCACCTTACAAGGATGGATATAATGGTGTAATGATTAACTATATATGATTATTATGAAGTAATATTGATACTGAAATAATATATATATACTCCAATACAATTCCACGATCATAGGAACGATATCATCACTCGTGCGTACGTACGGAATACCGTCTCCACGATGTGATGCGACTCGTTCTACATGATCTTCATTTCATAATGATTATATAAATGAATTGAATGAATGAATATGGTATATACTACACTAATACCATTCTGGAAATGAATTATCTATAACCTAAAGATAAGAATAAGAATTTATTCGACAAAACACGCATAAGAACAAAAAGTTATAAAGACCCGAGTAACAAGTAACAATGAAATATTACTAACAAGAAGCTAATAATATGACCATATATGATATCATATCAATATGTATGATTCTGGAATAAGTCAATAACATTATTTAAACCATTATACAGGAGCTTCGGACACGAACAAAGCAAATCGGACCTAAGGTAAGGGAAATATCACAATCTCATTTTTATCCGAGATTGTTTATTCGTAAGTATTTACTGGGGTGTATTTTATCATCCACATCCATGTTTACTCAATATGTAATATTATTTCCATCCACCTAAAATTGTTTAAATCCATTTTTACCCTTCAGTGAGTTTTTAGTAATACGTATGAAAGGAATCTTTTGTCGTTTTTCGTACGAGGTACTTTTTGACTTTTCCGACAAAAGTACGAAGAATGTTTTTTTTAACTTATACGGCACGAACGGATTTCTACTGTTTTATAAAGCCTT
The DNA here is from genome assembly GCA_963277665.1 of Viscum album. Classification (NCBI taxonomy): domain Eukaryota; kingdom Viridiplantae; phylum Streptophyta; class Magnoliopsida; order Santalales; family Viscaceae; genus Viscum; species Viscum album. Next base: position 855,688,256 of record OY728158.1, on the reverse strand, counting down.
ATTTTAATGAAGCTTCCTCTAAAAGATTTCATGACTATTTTCAATAAAATCTCTTTCTTTTAAAATTGCATGATGTTTTGTGAAAAGAAATTGATTTTGAAGAAGAAAGGATATTTTCCTCAAGAATTCAATTCAAGTGTTTTATCAAAATTATTTTCCATCTAAGATAATAAAGGGTTCTGTTTCTATCCATATTTTTACATTGATTTGACTATGTTGTGATGGAATTATGTTTATGAATTCCTTTATCTTATATGAATTGATTTATGATGTCATGATGTTTCAAGAATCCCATTTTTGTTACATGTGTTATGCGATGATGTATATTTTATGATTATGTGGCACACATAAGAAAGGATTCATTATAAGATGGGTGGGACCTATATCTCCCTCCAATGCATTGGGTAATGATTTTATATCTCATGAGATAGACATGGCTGGAACGGAAGGTTATTTCGGTTCAGTGATACAGGACTGAAACGAGGAGTGAACTCGGTTCAGAAAGGGACTTTGTCCACTAAGATAGTCTTGGCAGTGAGTCATGACTAACAAGAAATGATTTTCCATGATTATGTGTGCATGCCACAAAGTTTCAAGTTTTATGTTATGATTATGGGGATCTCATTTTCACTTCTATAATTTATTCCATGTTAAGATATTATGATCTCTTTTGCAGGTTTTGATTTTCAAAAAGATATGATATGATTTTTATTTCCTTTATTTGCCCTTGCTGAGCATTTGAGCTCACCCTTTTATGTTTTCTTTTACCCAGGTCAGGAAGATGGATATTAAGTAGAAGATGCTAAAAGGGACCCTATATATGATGAAATAAATGGGAGACACTGTAGAAGATTTATGAACCAGTTGTTTATGTTTCCCAGTTTCTAAAGACACTATACCTATACGGTCCTTTGTGGTTTTGTCATATGTTGTAATAAGTGTGCTTCAATTTTGAAGTATTAACAATGTATGTAAAGTATGGGTCGTTATAGTTGGTATCAGAGGAAAGGTATAGTCAACCTTTGGAAACTAGGATGCGAAAGCCTTAGTAAGAACCCTAAGGATAAGTCTAAGCATAGAACACAATCTTAGAAATGGCCATGAATAACCTAGGATAAGACCATAAGCATGAAAATTTTATTCTTGAATTTTGTGGTTTCCTATTATAATTAGTGTTGCTCACACTATTCTTCTTGGTTTTAGTCAATGGCTAGAACCCGAAGGAACCGTGTTAATGCGGAATGCGATGGGCAATGCAATGATTGTCCCCCTGAGCAACCAAACGATATGGGAGCTGGAATTCAAAATCTTGTATCCATGCTCACACAACTTTCTCAAGCTATGAATCATGCAGGATTTCCAAACGAGCAAAGGAGGGAGCAACATTCTGTTGAATCCTTCATGAGGCAGCGTCCACCTTCTTTCAGCGGGTCTACTGATCCATTAGTTGCTGAACAATGGATTAGTACTACTGAAAAGATATTTTTAGTTCTTCAATGTTCTGAGCATGATAAAGTCATCCTAGGAGTGTGTCATTTGGAAGGAGATGCGGATCAATGGTGGAATCTTGTTAAGAATACGAGGCAAAGGGATGAAATTGAGTCTATGGAATGGGACGAGTTCAAGAACTTATTTTTTAATAAGTACTTCCCTCGTATTCTCCGAACAAAGATGGAGAAAGAGTTCCTTGAACTGAAGCAAAGGGATGATGAATCTGTTAGTACCTATGAAGCAAATTTTACAAGACTTGCAAGGTACGCTTCTGGTATTATTATCCAACCTGAGAGTAAGATCGATCGATTCTTTAGTGGCTTAAAACCAAGTCTTCAAAGGGCGTTAGCCATAAGGGACTTCAATAGCTACGAGGAAATCGTTCGATGTGCTCTCAAAGTCGAGATGGAGATTGGATTAACCCATCAGTCACATGGGTTTGATAAGAAGAGGAAGATGGAATTCAAAGAAAAATCTAAAGAGCACACGGAAAAGAAGATGAACTTTCCCTTATGCTCAAAGTGTGGAAAGAAACATGGAGGGAGTTGTCTTAAAGGGACAAGTAAATGTTTTAAATGTGGAAAGGAAGGTCATCGGGCATTTGAATGCCGTGATAATGGGAAGAAGATGTCTAATGATGAAAACAAAGGAAGGGATACACAGAATGAACCTACTACACTTCAATGTTTCAAGTGCAAGGAGATGGGGCATTATGCCAATAAATGCCCAAATCCAAGGGTTGATGATGATGGTCGACGTCAACAAACTCTTAAGGCTAAATACAAAGGAAAGTCACATGCAATTTCTATCAGCGATGTGGAGTACGATAACGATGTGGTGAAAGGTACACTTACCATCCACTCTAAAGTAGAAAATGTTTTATTTGATTCTGGATCCACCCACTCTTTTATTTCTAAAGAATTTTCTAAGGGTATCACCGTATTACCTCAACAATTAGATGTTTAGTTAGCTGTGACAACACCTAATGGCACAACAGTCGCATCAGAAGTTTATAATTCTTCTCCGATCGAAGTTTGTGGGAAAGTGCTTCCTGCAAATCTTGTGATCCTTCCTTTAGTGGAATTTGATGTGATTCTTGGCATGGATTGGATTTCTCTACATGGAGCTCATATCAATTGCCAAAGAAGGGATGTCACATTTCATATTCCAGATCAACCTACGATCGTCTATCAATGCAAGGATGAACATAACCTTCCAGTGGAAATTTCTTCCATCTTATGGGTATTGATTCCACTAAATGAAGGTTATTTATCTCAAATAGTTGGTGAGAAACTCACGATTAAGAATATGCCCATTGTACGGGAGTTTGATGATGTCTTTCCGGAGGAATTACCGGGTCTTCCACCAAATCGTGAAGTTGAGTTTTCAATAGAACTCGTACCGGGTGCTTTGCCTATTTCAAAGACACCTTATAGAATGGCCCCAATTGAGTTGCAGGAATTGAAGAAGCAACTCCAAGAGAATCTTGATAAGGGATTCATACGCCCTAGTGCGTCACCTTGGGGAGCACCTGTTCTATTTGTTAAGAAGAAAGATGGATCAATGAGACTCTGCATTGATTATCGATAACTTAACAAGATCACTATCAAGAACAAATATCCTCTCCCACGCATTGATGACTTATTTGAACAACTACGCGGAGCTCAATACTTTTCCAAGATTGATCTTCGTTCAGGGTATCATCAATTAAGGGTCAAAAGGGAGGATATACCAAAGACGGCTTTCCGTACAAGGTATGGACACTATGAATTTATAGTGATGCCATTTGGTCTTACTAATGCCCCTGCTATCTTCATGGATCTAATGAATAGAGTCTTTAGAGACTATCTTGATCAATTTGTGGTAGTCTTTATAGACGATATTCTTGTCTATTAAAAGAGCAAGGAAGAGCATGAAGATCACTTGAGAATTATATTGAAGACCCTGAGAAAAGAGAAGCTTTATGCCAAATTTACCAAGTGTGAATTTTGGATTCAAAAAGTTTCATTTTTGGGTCATATAATCTCAAAAGAGGGGATATCTTTGGATCCAGTAAAAACAGAGGTTATCGAAAGATGGTCAAGACCAACAACAGTAACTGAGATCCGAAGTTTTCTTGGTTTGGCTTGTTATTATCGACGTTTTGTAAAAGATTTTTCACGATTATCTAATCCACTCACCAAGTTGACTCGGAAAGGAGTTAAGTTTGTCTGGACAGAGGAATGTGAAGAGAATTTCAAGGAGTTGAAAAGAAGGTTATCCAGTGCACCTGTGCTCACACTGCCTTGTAGTGGAGAAAGGTTTGTGATCTACAGTGATGCATCCAAGAAGGTATTGGGGTGTGTTCTTATGCAAAATGATATGGTGATAGCTTATGCCTCACGACAGTTGAAAATCCATGAGCAAAATTACCCAACACATGATTTGGAGTTGGATGCGGTAATCTTTGCATTAAAGATTTGGAGGCATTACCTTTATGGTGAAAGGTGTGATATTTATACTGATCATAAAAGTTTAAAGTATATTTTCACACAAAAGGAGTTGAATATGCGTCAAAGAAGATGGTTGGAGCTGATTAAGGATTATGACTGCTCAATCCATTACCACCCTGGGAAAGCAAACAAGGTGGCAGATGCATTAAGTCGACAAGACCATGCTAGTTTATCTATGATGAGGATCACAAAAGATCCAATATTTATGGATTTACAAAGGATGGATCTTGGAATTATAATGGAAGGGGAAAAATCTTATCTTTCTCAAATGAATGTTCAACCATCTATACATGTGAAGATTAAAGAGGCACAGAAAGAAGATGTCGAGTTACAAAAGAAGGTGAGAAATGTTCCAGAAATCAACCTTGATTGTGATGGGATAATAAAGTTCAGGAATCGGGTTTGCGTTCCTCCCATCCTCGAATTAAAGAATGAGCTGCTGGATGAGGCTCATAGTTCGTCATTCTCTATTCATCCTGGAAGCACGAAGATGTATGGGGACCTGAAAGAGTACTTCTAGTGGGATGGCATGAAAAGAGATGTTGCTGAATATGTCTCTCGATGCTTGGTTTGTCAACAAGTTAAAGCTGAGAGACAGAAGTCTAAGGGGATGTTACAACCATTACCCATACCCGAATGGAAATGGGAAAACATCACTATAGACTTTGTCACAGGACTTCCTAAAACATCCAAAGGCAATAATGCTATCTGGGTCATAGTTGATCGTCTTACAAAGTCTGCACACTTCATTGCTATTAGAGAGGATTTCTCTCTAGATCAGCTTGCCAGGATATATGTAAAGGAAGTGGTAAGATTGCATGGAGTACCACTTTCTATTATATCTGATCGGGATCCGAGATTTACCTCGAAGTTCTGGAAAAGTCTTCAGCATACTATGGATACAGAGTTGAGTTTCAGCAGTGCTTATCATCCCCAGACAGACGGTCAGTCTGAGAGAACAATTCAAACCCTAGAAGATATGTTGAGAGCTTGCTCTATGGATTTCAAAGGAGGTTGGGATCAACACCTACCTTTTGTGGAATTTTCTTATAATAATAGCTTTCACTCCAGTATTCAGATGGCTCCTTATGAAGCTCTCTATGGAAAGAAATGCAGGACTCCAACTTGCTGGGATGAAGTTGGGGAAAGAAATCTATTAGGACCTGATCTCGTTGATGAAATGGCAGAAAAGGTCAGATCTATTCAACAACACATAAGAGCAGCTCAGAGTCGACAGAAAAGTTATGCCGACAACCGAAGAAAAGACCTAGAGTTTGAAGTGGGTGATAAAGTGTTCTTACGAATATCTCCCTGGAAGAGGGTTATGAGATTTGGAAAGAAGGGGAAGTTGAGCCCTAGATATATCGGTCCTTTCGAAATACTGGATCGTGTTGGGAAGGTAGCTTACCGATTGGCGCTTCCACCGAATCTCTCTCAAGTTCACGATGTGTTCCATGTATCTCTCCTGAGAAAGTACATACCAGATCCTTCACATGTACTCAGCTCAGAAGTTGTACCGCTGGAGCAAGATCTTTCTTATGAAGAACAGCCGATAGAGATTCTGGATCGTAGCGAAAAAGTCCTACGAAACAAGACCACTCGCTTGGTGAATGTTTTATGGAGGAACCACCAACTTGAAGAAGCTACATGGGAGCTTGAGGATATGATGAGGGAGAAGTATCCTCATTTGTTTGTTACAAAGTGACGAATTTCGAGGGCGAAATTCTTTTTAAGGGGGGTAGAATGTAACACCCGAGACTTTTATGTTATATAAACCATCAAAGGAATCTTTTTCTACACAACACTTTCTTGGCTTGCTTTGCACGCAATCACGACCTTCCTCGATAGCTTGCGTCGTACGCAATACCGAGTTTCACTAAACAACAATATGCTATTAAAACTAGCCGTTATGAATAGTAATAACCACTTTTTAAAATTTTATAAATTTTATTTTTCAAAATGGACTTCATTTTTGGACTCAGAATATCGAAATTAGCCTAGGGTGAAATTTTGGTATTTTTCTGAAAACTTTCAATTTTTGATGAATAGTGAAACCACTAAGTGGTAGGTTAAAAACTGAATTTTGCATAAAACTTAATTTTACCGCTTCTGTGAATGGAATTTCAAAAATCCGAGAGACACGGTTAATATCAAGGACTAAAATGTGGTTCAATGAGATGAAAATTATTTTTTGGTGAATAGTAACTTTTTACTATTTTTACCGCGGTTAATAGTAAATAGGGTAACTAAGGGTAAATATGATATCAATATTACCCTAACACATGTCCTAATTCTATTGGACAAGTGTAATTCAAACAAAAACAAACTTAGGAATAAAATATGACCATTTAGGCCCACTTGGATTAGATTAGGACATTTATTATTAATTTATTTAAAGAAGGGTTAAAATAGTTAAAATCAAAGTTTAATAAGTAAATCATTTTTTATGGGGTTATACATAAGCTGAATTCGATTGTAAATATTCATTAGAAAGCTAAAATGATTTCCTACATGATGGTATTTTATTTGTAATTTTTAGACATCAAATAATTTAATTTATATATGACACAAAGATGATGCAGTAATTATCTTATTAATGAAATATTGACATAATTGATAATATAAATACCCAAATAAATGTAATTTAAGACTTTTTATGAATTTCACTAATTTTCTAGGTTACTATGATATATTAGTGTTGATTTAATCAACTTGGTTCGAACATATAATTTTGTTATGACTTTCAAAAAAATCATATATCAAATAGTGTCAAAATTGACACAAAATAGTTTTTAAATCAAATATTATATTATTAATTGTTATTTTATTCCTAAAAATCTAAGGTTCGGCCAAATGACTTAGATAAAGATATATATATTAATAATAAACAATTTGGGGTTCGTTTGGCATGTTATAGTAAGTGTATTAACCATATAGTGAAAGAAAACAAAAAGACACGGTAAAAGTTAAATTAATTAACTTAGAGTTAAATCTAATTGATAAGGTTAAAATAATACCCTAAACTTTTCTAAGTCCTATTGGTTGATAGGATTTCGACCCTTCCCCACTTTAGCTTCGAAATAAGACCCTTTGGAACCATTATAAACTGATTTTGACTTTAATATAAAATAATATTTTGAGATATTCCTAAGGTGCCCCTCTCCTCCCTTATAAAAGGGCACCTCCTCCCCCTCCTCCTCACACCAATTTGAGCACTCAAGCTCGGACAACCCCTGCCATTTTCTCCTCTCCACTTCCCTAGAATAATCCTAGAGGTCCTGGTCTTCTCCAAAGACCAATCTTAGTTCCTTAAGTGGGGGATTCAAAGAGGCGTTCCAAAGAAGAGGTAATATCCATTACCGATCTTTTCAATTTCTTTCTTCTTCAACTTCTTATTCTTTAGTTGTTTCATGATAAAGTAATAACATCAGTATTACTTACATACTGATATGTTATTATATATATGAAACAACCCTAATTCACCTTCTATCCATCCTACGGAAAAATGAAATCACGGCGCGTGCGTACGTACGGAATACCGTCTCCACGCCGTGGTGTAATCTATTTTCCACCATCACCTTACAAGGATGGATATAATGGTGTAATGAGTAACTATATATGATTATTATGAAGTAATATTTATACTGAAATAATATATATATACTCCAATACAATTCCACGATCATAGGAACGATATCATCACTCGTGCGTACGTACGGAATACCGTCTCCACGATGTGATGCGACTCGTTCTACATGATCTTCATTTCATAATGATTATATAAATGAATTGAATGAATTAATATGGTATATACTACACTAATACCATTCTAGAAATGAATTATCTATAACCCAAAGATAAGAATAAGAATTTATTCGACAAAACACGCATAAGAACAAAAAGTTATAAAGACCCGAGTAACAAGTAACAATGAAATATTACTAACAAGAAGCTAATAATATGACCATATATGATATCATATCAATATGTATGATTCTGGAATAAGTCAATAACATTATTTAAACCATTATACAGGAGCTTTGGACACGAACAAAGCAAATCGGACATAAGGTAAGGGAAATATCACAATCTCATTTTTATCCGAGATTGTTTATTCGTAAGTATTTACTGGGGTGTATTTTATCATCCACATCCATGTTTACTCAATATGTAATATTATTTCCATCCACCTAAAATTGTTTAAATCCATTTTTACCCTTCAGTGAGTTTTTAGTAATACGTATGAAAGGAATCTTTTGTCGTTTTTCGTACGAGGTACTTTTTGACTTTTCCGACAAAAGTACGAAGAATGTTTTTTTTAACTTATACGGCACGAACGGATTTCTACTGTTTTATAAAGCCTTATTTTAATGAAGCTTCCGCTAAAAGATTTCATGACTATTTTCAATAAAATCTCTTTCTTTTAAAATTGCATGATGTTTTGTGAAAAGAAATTGATTTTGAAGAAGAAAGGATATTTTCCTCAAGAATTCAATTCAAGTGTTTTATCAAAATTATTTTCCATCTAAGATAATAAAGGGTTCTGTTTCTATCCATATTTTAACATTGATTTGACTATGTTGTGATGGAATTATGTTTATGAATTCCTTTATCTTATATGAATTGATTTATGATGTCATGATGTTTCAAGAATCCCATTTTTGTTACATGTGTTATGCGATGATGTATGTTTTATGATTATGTGGCACACATAAGAAAGGATTCATTATAAGATGGGTGGGACCTATATCTCCCTCCAATGCATTGGGTAATGATTTTATATCTCATGAGATAGACATGGCTGGAACGGAAGGTTATTTCGGTTCAGTGATACAGGACTGAAACGAGGAGTGAACTCGGTTCAGAAAGGGACTTTGTCCACTAAGATAGTCTTGGCAATGAGTCATGACTAACAAGAAATGATTTTCCATGATTATGTGTGCATGACACAAAGTTTCAAGTTTTATGTTATGATTATGGGGATCTCATTTTCACTTCTATGATTTATTCCATGTTAAGATATTATGATCTCTTTTGCAGGTTTTGATTTTCAAAAAGATATGATATGATTTTTATTTCCTTTATTTGCCCTTGCTGAGCATTTGAGCTCACCCTTTTATGTTTTCTTTTACCCAGGTCAGGAAGATGGATATTAAGTAGAAGATGCTAAAAGGGACCCTATATATGATGAAATAAATGGGAGACACTGTAGAAGATTTATGAACCAGTTGTTTATGTTTCCCAGTTTCTAAAGACACTATACCTATACAGTCCTTTGTGGTTTTGTCATATGTTGTAATAAGTGTGCTTCAATTTTGAAGTATTAACAATGTATGTAAAGTATGGGTCGTTATAGGAAACCTCCAGGGTTGTGCATGGGTCCTTTACTTTCATAGTGGAACCCTCCTATTGGAAAAGGCATGGGTCGTATATTGATTATTTTTGTGGTACCCTCCTGTTATAATAGGGTTTGGGTCCTCTATCTATCCACTAAGTGGAACCCTCCTATTATACCAGGAAATGGGTCCTCTACCTATATATTGTGACCCCAGGACTGTGTGGCACAATGATGAGGCATGTCTTAAAATGGATGGTTTCTTCTAGATAATCACAGAAGATGTTGAGCATTATTTTTGAACTTCTAGAACTATTGGTGACTCTTTTCATGGGCTGAGGTGTGAGATGTATATCCCCTCTCTATCTCAATCTCATTTGTGCTTCTTTGTTTTTGAGAATATATATATATATATATATATATTTGTATCCATATCTTTGGAATTGGTTACTCTCCTACCATGGGATGTGAGGACGCGTGGGGTATACTATATGATTTATGTGTTTATCATATCATGGTTGGATGTGTTTACTCCCCTTATTTGGGTTGCAAAGACGCAACATGTAGTTCATATACACATCTTATTGATCCCACTGAGATTGGATAAGGTTACTCTTTCGCTTTCATTAGGTTGAGCTTAATCCTATTTTCTATCTATAGTAATTTTATTCCTATTGTATCTCTTACTTATCCACCTTCATATTTCAGGGCATCCAACTAGTTATGTATATAATCACCCCAGCATGGGATTTGCCTACACGTGTCATAACTTATATAGACGATGGATAGGTCAGTGGTTAATTTAGTGAATCTTAAGAATACTGAGTGCTTTAGACCATATATGGTTGTCGTTGCTTGGAGATAATGAGTTAGGCTCTCTCAGTAGTTTACTATCTAGTTTTTTCCGGATTGTACATATTTATTTTTGGGCGTGTATTTTTTCCCTTTACTTTTCATTTTACACTATCACAATCTTTTACACCATGGAGGTTTTGTTTTATTGGTATACTTTATTGTTGTTTCATCTTTTTATTATTATTCCTCTACACTTTTACATTGAGATAGTCGGGTGTGTGTGTACAGGTACCTTAGGCAAAGGCCTCCAATTTAGGATATGCCTTTCAATGCTTTTCTCCACCCCTTGGCCTATGGAGGTAAGATTGGGGTAGTTGTGTCTTGATCACTAGTTATGGTCGGGTCATGAATAAACTATATAATATACTCAATAATCATAACTTTCATAACAAATCCTGAATGAGAAGACATGTTAATTAGCAATTGAATCATTGGAAATAATGAAAGATTGTTAATGAGTGGGTGATAAGATGTTATAGTAGGAAGATATATGATATTATAAATATTAATATGTTTATATTATATGCTAATAACTTGTTTAAAACCACTATACATGAGTTTAAATAATTTTCCACCAAATGGAAGCCTTGGGTAAGGTATTTCGTCTCAATTTCATTTCAATGAGTCATATTGTAATGTAATATACATAGTTTATTTAATTTGAATATATACATCCCATTTGACATATTATATCTTGATTCATTAATAATTCATGGTATTTTGATTAAATTTGAATTATTCCATCCAAGTGGATTAGACCTAAAAATTACCATGTGGTAAAGAATTTCATAACTCAATTTATTTTAATTGGGTTATATTACTTGTTCATTTTCATTGATATTATAAGATTGTGTTTAAAATAAATTTCTGATTATATTATGTTGTATTTACACTTGATTTATTTGTTTTTATAGTGATACACACCATTTATTCATTGATTAATTATCACTTCAACATTATGATAATTGTAAGGGTTAATTTTATAATCTCATTCTAATTGAGATGGTTTATTATTGAATTTCAGTAGATTGAAATTATTTGATCATTTCATAAATAATTTTTTTATTTTTTATCTACTTTATATTCATGATATTATAAAATAATAGTACCATATTAAACTCTTTGGTGCATAAAAAATTGATAAATTGTGTTAAGTAGATCTGATTTCATTTCTCTCTTCGGTAGAAAATCTAATTTCCTCAAAAACCATTTTTCTAATAATGTTTTCAAAAAAGTTTTTTTCATTTGAAAAAATAATTTATTAAAGAAAATTTTCGCCATTTTTTTAAAATAAATTTCAAAGTAATATTGTTATCATTTTCTAAACAAGGCCCTTTTCTAAACTTTTTACAGTGCAAAATGAATGTTTTTATAACTTGTACGACATTTACAGAATTACCCATTGACAAGACGGTCATCTATTCGATGAATCCTTTGAATTTTTACAAGGTTATTTTAAATTAAATTTTTTCCATAATAATATAGAGATTATTTCTGTTAAGAGTTATTTTCAAATAAAATCATTTTCATAATTTCTAATTTTTTAAAATTTATTTTGAAAATGAAAAGGATATTTAACTATTTTTTTAAGTTATTTTTATTTTATGTCATTTTATCAAAGATAATAACCATTTTTTCAAAATAAAATCCTAATGATATTTTGTATATACACTATCCTTAATCTTTTTTTGGATGGTTTATGATTATTTTTATCAAGAATAGTTTCGATATTCACTTTCTTGATTAATTTTTGTATTTAATAAATTTTCTATAAAATTTTCACTTTCTTGCGATCATTTTAGATTATATTTCACCTAAATATTCATATTATTTATCATGGATATTTTTATTCTTTAAAAAATATATTATTCTCTGATATAATGTTCAAATTTTAATGTTATTTATCTATATGTGGAAATATTGATAAATAATTATTCTTTACTCAATATGAATATTTGATGATAAGGTTCATTGTTTATGAACTAGATAGATTATTTGATATTTGAGGAATTATTCATAAAGGAAAACTCATGTGGGGCCTAGTTATATATATGCCCTAGATGCATCAGTATTCTCATGAGGTGGATTGTTAAGCTAGTTTGAAATTAACTAGCCAGACCAAATAGGTTTGTACCCAGTAGTTTAAACATTATTGTGAAAGGTCTTAATAGTAGAGGTATCATGATTCCCAAGATCATAGTCTCCAATATCTAATTACTTACTTCATTAAGAGTTTATATATTATTTTCCATTATATTTTTATATAGATATTATCTCTAGAATCATTTAATTCTAATTTTATTGATTAAATTTCAAGTGTTTTCATTTATTTTCCTTTCTATATTTTTTATTCCTCATATAATTATTACATCCAAGTTATTAATGAAATTGAATGTGCATTCCAATATTTACCTTGATATATTTATTATTCATTAATGATTCCCAATTCCTGCCATTATACATAACCCTAACAGAGTATTTGATATCAGACTTATTTTATTTCCTTTACAAGATACTCATGAACTATACTATGAAAGAGATTAAAGATTTTTCTAGATGGAATAATGATAATAAAAAAATATGTTGTACTTTTTTATTCAAATGAAATATGGGAATCATGTATGTATAAAGTTTACAAAGACTATTAAATTATTTGGTCCTTAGGATGAGATTCATTTTATACTATACCAATGTGATAAATAAGGCACTATCTATAAGGTAATGGGTTTGGGGTTGATATAGTTGGTATCTGATGAAGTATAGTAAAAACCTAGGAAACTTGATCAATGATTACATAGATTAGGGGAAATAACCCTATTATAGACTTTGATGAAAAAAGAAGAATAGAATCCTAATGTTTGGTAAGGTTGATATTATTTTTTTCTTCCTTGTAATGCATCTATGTTAGTATAATACAAGTCGATTTGGTTTTAGAAAAGATGTTCCAAGGGGTAATAACTCTAAAATGGCTGCATTATACTTGATCAGATCATTAACTAGTGCATGAAAATGGGACTTACTGTACACCAAGTTTGACACTCTTGGGTGCTATACATAGGGTAATTCATATTTTCATTACAAAACATTTGGAAGGATTTGAATAGATAATGAAAATGAATTACTTAGGTTAAACATATGGTATATTATATTGAAAATAAAGAATCTCAAAGGAATGAGAGAATGTTTTATGTGTAGAATAAAAGAGAATAATGTAAGGAATTACTGAGAAAAAAGAATATTATGATTGAGGAAAATAAATTTCATCTTAGGGATCAATTTATAGAACATGGGAATTATCTAGGTAAATTCCCTATTCTCAAGGTTAAACCCTAGAATAAGAACAGACCTACTTAGAAATAAAATGGTTAATGTATTAATGTATTTGGATTCAATTATTAAATTATTGAAGTATTTTAAAAATGGTATTATGGTTATAAAAATCATGAAAAAACTAGGGATTCTATAAAATGTTAGAAGTGTATATAAAAACATGTACTTAAGAGTTATGTATACCACCATTGGATTATGATTTTATAATTGATAATAAGTTAAAATTCTTAAACACCCCTTTCTAGGATTTATGTGTTGGGAGTTTGTGAGGATTAAATTTATTTTGGGATAAATCTATATAAATTATATATTTTAGTTGAAAAGTTATTTGAGCATTAGTTTCTTTAAATTTTATATTCATAAATTGAAAGGTATTGATAACCATAATATTTAACAAAATCATTAATGAAATTGTGATAATATTCAAACAATATTATTATATTGTATGAAAAAGATGTTGTATTTAAAACATATGTAAGAAAATGTTATTAAATGATTAATTTTATTTCAAGGATTTCCATCATATTTTTTTGAGAACATTATAGGAATTATATTAATTTATTATAAAAATGGATAACCCTCATAATGGGTGACAAACCATTGCATCTAAAAATGTTGTGGTAATTGAATCCTTGATTAAAGGATAATAAGGGTTTTTCACCTGCAACTATCCTATATTATATCATAGTTAATATGTCACTGGATAAAATAATTGACAAATAAAGATTATTGATTAACCTATGGTGTTACTTTTGATTTATAAAGATTAATTTATTATTCTAGATAACTTGTGATAACCATATTATTTTTGGAAAATAGTTATAGATAGACAGAAATACTTATCAAACTTCAATGTATCTTTTAATCCACTAAACGTGAAATTTATTGCTTTAGGAAAAATCACTTATTTCATTTCTCGGAGTAAGTAATAAATTGGAAATCTTACAAAGAATAATGGAAGGATAAATTTGTGATTAATAAATATAAACATAATAGGTATGTATATTTATATATATTCATAGATCATAAAATAATTCCTTAACTTTAGGAAACAAATCCTGAAACAAAATTGTTATCATATTTCACTCATGTTAGTTGAATCAAATGGTTTTTAAATAATCACATATTTATGGTTTTGAGGCCCTTAACATTACATTTATCATTCACTTACTTGTGATCAGTGAACTCTATCACTCTCTAGAATTACTTATTATTATCTTCAATGTCTATATCCTAACCTTACACCAATGTTTTCCTATATAAAAACCTATTTATATGTTATTTAATATGGATTTTTTACTTCCCTAACTTTATTATTAAGAGGATATTTTATTAGACCTTTTTATGATGTGCATTGTTTAACAATGGTATTTCCAAATTTCAAACCCTTGATTTCCAAGATCGTGTTTAAATTATGGGGATGAAATTTATTTAGGATATGGGATTGTAACACCCATAGATTATAAATATGAAAATTATATTCAATAGTGTTTGGAACACGTAACAGCATGATTAGAATATAATATAAAACCTTGAAACTTTATGATATACTTAAATTTAAATAAATATAGTTTTTTCAATAGATTTCATTACACGCAACATGAAGTTTAGCATGTTACACACATCACTGTGTTTTAAAAAAAAGTGAAATATTATTAAAATGTTATTATTTTATATAAAAGTTATCAAATATCCATTGGAATGGTGGGTATGAAGTTTAATAACTAATTTATGAAAATTATGGTTATTTATTGATTATAGATAAAATAATAATCATTCAAAAAAATGTTTTCTAAAAATCTATTTTTTTATAAAAGTAATTTAATAATGATTTTCACAAATAATTTCAAATTACTTTATATCACTTTTAGAAAATTAATTTAATAAATTATCCAAAATTTCTATATCATAATATAAAAACTATATTAGGATAAATTTTTGTTATTTTTCTAAAAAAATTCATTTGTTTGATGAAATGGGAAGAATACAGATTTTTAATCAAAAAATGAATTTTTGTCTAAATTATATATAATGATAATTTAAATTTTAAAATTATTTTAAAGTAAAATTATTTATATTTTATATCATTTATTCCTATTTTGTTCATTGGAATCATTTTCATAAATAATATTTCTGCAAAAACTCTATAAACCATTCAATAAAATTTATCTAAAAATCAACATTTTCATCCCATCTACAGGATTACATTTAAATTATAATTTTCTAATTCTATAAGTTTAATTTGTAAAATAGGTTCAATATTTTTAATAATCATAATATATAATTTCTAATAAGTTTATATTTATTTTTGACCAAAATTAACAGCGAAAAAATTATAAAATAATTACTATGATTATTGTAAAATGGATTTACCGGTGGTTAAACATAGAAGATCAGGGTTAAAAATGACTTAGGGAATTTTCCATCTCTAATTTACTAGACATATTTCCACATTATATCTTTTATTTTCTATAATGAACCATTTTTAAAGATTATGGAATGATGAAATCATGTGTGTGAATGTATATTTTCAAAAATAACTACATGTGTGTCAATCACCTCACTTATAAAAGGCCACCCACTATCCTATATTATTCACACATATATTCAAATTTTCTTAGGGAAATACCTAAATCAATCACTTAAAAACTTAAATTATCACATCCAATTATCTATATTTTTTATGAAATCCAACCGTGGATAGATTTGGTACAATCATAATGTTGATACGTAAATTAGAGGTAACATTATTTAATAAGGGTTTTTATTTTATTTCTTCCACCAGATCATAAATTATTATTAAACCATGATGATATAATAAAATAGATATCATCAGAATAATTATATTTTTTTATAATAATTTCATTACCTATAACCCCCCCCCACCACTTTTAACAGATGGGTAACCAAATCATCAATCATTTTTATAGAGGACTACCACCTCGCGAACCGATGTCATTAGTTATTCCATTATGATATTTAAAGGATGGATATGATGATGTATGAAAATTATATATATGATGTTTATAGAATAATTATATATAGGGATTAATTATATTAATTATACATTTTTACCTTCCATTTTGTATGAGATACGCTAATGTTACTCATGTGTGCGATAGACTTCTGCCTCACAGAGCAATGTGATTCTTCTTTCACTAACACATTAAATGGAAGGTGATAAGGATATAAATAATGATTATATGTGATATAAATAAAATAATTATGATATTCATGACATATTTATCAATTTCCAAATATAATATATCATTTTTCCTTTTCGTGCACTTAAAGATGATAACATCATTCATGAACGTGTGGATTATCACTAACACGAAGTGATGCTACTCTATTTTCATCACTACACCACATGAATGACAGATATATAAGTATATCTAAATAAATAATATATTGTATAGGATATTATAAACATTTTTAATGATAAATTATTATATACCTCCTTTCCATAATAATCATTGAGAGATGGAAATGTTACTCATGTTTATATACGAGCCACATCTCCATGACTGTAACATTATCAATTTTCCATAACCATCATGCATGATTGGTTTTAAAACTATAATCTAGTTATATATATAATAATTATGTGATGAATATTATTTATTAGATGATGTAACTATAAAATATACACAATAATTATAACATTAATGTCAAAGAATGAGTGAGAAAACTAGGTAATTAACACCTGAAACAATGAAAATAATGATAAAAGTTTATAAAAGTATCATATATTATTTTATAAATAGAAATATGGTTCTATTATAATTTAATAAAAAAAATTTAACCACTATAAAATAGGTTAAATCACATTTAACCAAAAGGAACTGTGTGGTAAGGGATTTCATGTCAAATTTATTTAATTGAGTCATATTGTAATGTTATACACATAATTTCATTTATCTGGTGTATATAATTCCCCTTTGAAATATTATATATTGATTCATTAATAATTCATGGTATTATATGTTTTAATTTAAATTATTTAATTGAATGGGATTTTACTAGAAAATTACTAGGTGATAAAGAATTTCATTACTCAATTTCTTTTCATTATTTTGTATTACTTTTTCACTGTCATTTCTAGTATAAGATTATGTGTATAATGAGTTTCTATTATATAATTATTTATATAATTTTTTATGGGTATTTACTATTGATACATATAATCTGATCAATTATTAATTCTCCCATCAATGTTATGATCATTATAAGGGTTTATTTCACAATCTCATTCTAATCTAGATTATTTATTCTTGAATTCCAGTTGAAGTACATTATTTGATAATTTTATAAAAAACATTTAATTTTATTCTCCTCTATTTTTTCATTATATTTTCAAATAATATTAAAATTTTACACTCTTAAGTGCTCAAAATAATTGATAAAATTCATTTTAAAAAATCATATAACATTTCTATCATAAGTTGTAAACATGATTTATTCCAAAATAATGTTTTCTAAAAAAATTAAAAAAAAATTAGCCTTTAAAAATGATTTATTAATAGAATATTTACACATTTTTTCTTTTTATAATTTTTTTCATATGAATCTTCTTGTCATTTTCTGAACAAGGTACTTTTCCATCATTTTTACAGTAAAAAAGAACATTATTTTTAACTTGTACAAGATAAATGGAATTACCTACGAACGTGAATTGCATTTCATTGAACCTTAATTTTCAATTTTAAAATACTATTTTTATGTAAAATTATTTTCTAACTATTCATAAAATTATTAGTTTTTTAAAATTTATTTTCAAAGAAAATGATTTTCAAAAGGTTTTATATTTTAAAAAGTAATTTTCAAAATGAAAATAATATTTTCCTAGGGATAATTTTTATGATATTTTTATGGTATTTCTATTTTTCAATTCCAAAACACCTTAATACTACATATACTACACTGGGTATATGGTTTCTTAATAATATGTTTATTTTCCTTATATATGGTTTTTGATTATTTTGAACAAGGATGGTATTGACATTAACTTCCAGGATATATTTTTGCAGTGAATAACATTCCCTTAAAACATTCACTTTCTTGTGTCCATTTAAAATTTAATTTCCCTAAATATCCATAATATTTATCATGTATTTATTTATTGTTTAAATTGTAAATCATTTCAACATATGGTATTCAACATTTAAATTCATTTGTTTATATGGGGAAATTCGGTAAATCCATATTCATTTTTCAATATGGATAATTGATGATAATGGAAATTTTTTTATTTAAATATATTATTAGAAATATGAGGAATTCTTTGTAAATGCGATACACAAGTGGGGATAGGTTATAGATGGCCCCAAAATGCATCGTTAGTCTTATGAGTGAAATTTTTATGCTAGCATGGAATCCGCTGGCCAAACCCAATGTGGTTGTAAAAAGTAGTTTAAACTTTCTTGTGAATGGTCTTGAAATAATTGGTATCATGATACTTAAAATCATAAAATCCATTAATTAATCATTATATTCAAAAATAATTCATTTATTATTAACCATGATATTTTTAAATTGATATTATCTCTCGATGTGATTCATTGTTAATTTATTGATTAAATTCCATGTGTTTTCAGTTATTAACCATGAAATATTGATTATGCCTTATCAAATTATGATATCCAAGTTAATTATTAAATGTAATGGGTTTTCATCTATTTAACATGTCATATTTATTATTTGTTATTGATTCATGATAGCTTCTAATGTACTTATCCCTTACTAAACATTTTATATCACAGTTATTTAGTTCCTTTTCATAAGAATCAATGAAGTGTATTATGAAATATATCTAAGAATATTCTAGAGGGGATAATGATTTTCATAAAAAATTATGTTTTACTTATTATATTTAAATGTAGTATGGGAATAATTTAAGCATCTAGTTTACATATACTACTAAACCATTTGTTATTTTGGGATGAGATTCCATGTATCATATTCCAATATAATAAATCAAACACTATATCTATGCTACTAGGGTCAAGGTCAATACAAACCGTGTCAACTTTATAGAATGAGTATTAAGAATGTTAAATCAAAGTTTCATCCAATATATTAATTCATATAAATAAGATGATAATGTAGCAGTAAATTTTAAAAATTTACTTACCCATATCTCATCACATCTATTCTCATTGATTTTATTGTTTACATGAATCTAGGAGGTTTTCTTATCATGGATGATGCAACTATACTTGGTTTGTAAAGACCTGAAATTTCCGTGGAAATATTTTTTCTTAAATACATGGGAATTTTACGAGTCCGTGAAAACTAACGGGGCGTGATTCCGAGGCCTGGAATCAATTTCTGAAGTTTTGTTCGGGTATGTTCAGTAAATGTACGAGTGGGTTTTTATAAATTTTGAACCGATGCTCAGAATTGAATTCTGAGGGCATCTTTTAACTCGCAGCGCCGATACTCACTTAAGAAGACTTTCACCTCGATGACAGTTGGTCGAGAATTAAAGTTAGTTTTTGTGTTTTAATGAATAAATTAAATAAAAATAAAGTTGTAGCTTTATTTTTATTTTTGGTTGGTTGAAGCCTCCATGTGGAAGTTGGAGGTGGGGACCACCACACCTTAACCTCCCTTGAGATGTTATAGTGGTGGGGCCCACCCGAACCTAACCTCATCTTCATGTTTATTTTGATGGGGACCACCCGAGGATAAAACCTCTTGAACTCCCCCATTATGTGGGGAGAAACCTCTTGAGCTCCCCACTTAATAGTGCCACAACCCCTCCACATTGATGTTTCCAACTCTCACAATTTAATTGTGCCTTTTCCTCTTCATTAATTAAGTGGATCCAACTTAATTAATTAATCCATTAGAATTTTTTTCCAATTAATTAAATAATAGATTTAACTTAATCTATTATTTGGCTTGGCATTTGTCTTTTGGGTTGAATTTTGGGGAGAGGAGAGCTTGGGAGAAATAGAATTCTCTAACAAAGAACCTCATCTCCCAACGAAAAACGAAGAATGCATTATTCCAACAAAGAACGCCGGCAAAGATCTCTTTCGACCCTCTTCCCCAGACTCCTACTGGCGTGGAGCATCTTCCATGACCGACGTGTGAGATTAGGATTTGAAGTGTGTGGCAGACATGACGAACAACGATCTCCTTCATCTTCTTTCCACGACTTCATCGTTGAACAACGATCAAAGGTAGGGAGTTTATTTGTGTAAAATTACTTTCCTTATTTTTCTTCTTCGGTTGGAAATGAATCATTGCGGTGGTTGTAAAAATTGAAGTTAATCTTTATTTTTACTTGATGAGCCAAATGTTGTCACCCTAAATGCGGAGGGTGTGGGCCAAACCAACATGGCCCGACCCCTCCATCATTCTTGTTTATAATTATCTTAGGCATGGAAACGAAGCAACGAGGTGACGAAGGAGGAAAAGACAAAGGCCGCGCTACATACAGCCTCTGTGATCATCGCCGCCCCTGCGGCGTTCCACACCACCACTAGATGAAGAGGCCCCGACCGAGCCCCCGCAGACGGGGTCGTTCGTAGAACTGAGCCACTTCCTCAAGACGACTCGCGCCCCACCGGCCTGCCCCGCTGCCTCCCAGCTGCTTGTCGGCTAGCCCGGCCGCCCACCGGCCTGCCCGGTGCCCTGCCAGGCCACCTATCGGCCCTGCTGTGCCCTGCCCGGCCACTCGCCAGCCCGCCTGTAGGCCTGCCTCGCCGCCTGCCGGCCGGGCAGCACCCCTCTGACCTGCCTGCCTGCCTGGCCGCCTCCTGTGTGCCCTACTTAACTGTGCTAGCCTGCGCGCCCTATGCCGCTTGATCTGCACCCCTCATGGCTCTGGTCACACCGGTCTCAGCCATTCGGGCTGAGACGCCGAGTCGAGCCCCACGCGCGCCTGGCTGAGCTGGCCTTCCGTGCCCCTCACGGCACCTTCAGGCCAAACCGACCGTACACTGACACGCGGCCGGTCCGCACCATCGAGACCGGTCTGCACCGCCACACTACTCGTGGCCTTCGCGGCCTGTTGGGCCGGGCCCAGCGAGCTGGGCCGAACCCAATGGGTCAGTCGAGACTAAGTCGGGTCAGGTCGGTCCGACCGGGTCAGACCGGACTCAGGCCCACTGTGACCCTCCTTTACTTTCTTTTGTCCATATCTTTGGCACCGAACGTCAGTTTGACGAACCTTCAATGGCGCTGGTAATATTGGAGTGTGACACTCCCTTTTAGTATACCCCAATGGATTTCGGGGTATAGTTGAGTTACCGTCAGGTTAGATCGTGCACGAATCCAACAAGGCCCCCAAGACTAAAAGGCTAATAACTCACAGACCGGGCGCCCAATTGACGTGTCGTCTATTGCATTGAGACCCCTATTATGTTGAGAATCTTTTAGATACTTCTTCGTGGTACTTCGTGGTAATTCTTGGAAGTTGATGTATCAACACTTGGCTTGAGGAGCGGACCCTCCTGGATTCAAGCTTTCTTTGTGCGGAAACCCTAAGGCTGGTTGTGCTCTAATGACTATTCCAAGATCCTGTGTGGGTTCGATAGCACTGAAGACTATTCTTGGATCTTGTGTGGGTTCGACAGCTCCGACTACTGTTTCTAGATCCAGTGTGTGTTCGACAGCACTGACGACTGTTCCTGGATCTTGTGTGGGTTCGGGAGCTCCGACTACTATTCCTGGATCCTGTGTGGGTTTGACAGCACTGACGACTTTTCCTAGATCCTGGGTGGGTTTGACAGTTCCGATTTCTATTCCTGGATCCTATATGGGTTCAACAGAATAGTTGATTTAGTGGCTATATCTAATCTTCTCTAACACTCTACGTGAGTTGTATACCTGTGTGATCTGAGTCAGTAACTTTTGTGTTTTCCTCATGATTGATATGGATTACTTGGTAAATTAGGTATATGTATGGGAATATACCTAAGTGGGGTTATCTTTTGATTTCATACCTTTTGGTTTATCCTTGTTGGATTTTGTGAGACATTAAGGTTCTTGGGATCCCTACTGAGTATCGTTATACTCACCCCTGCACGGGCTATGCCCGCACCTCGTTGTGTTGGATCTAGACAGCGGACATTGCTGACTGATGTTGAGTGTACTAGGACTAGACGGTACCCAGAGCTGGACCACACGGCGTGACGGTATACGGAGGAGACGGACGGACGTGGAGTGTTTTGGAGGCTATCTATACCTACCCTTCCGGTAGTATTTCCTATTGGATGATCCAGGATCTGTTTTCCCTTTTTCTAGTACTTGTACTTTAAGTTTCTTTTACTTTACATTTGGGATTGTATTTATGGCCCCTTTTACTTTTCAACACTCTTTTTTTATATAGTTTTACTTAGTTTTTTGCTTCCAGCTTGTTCTCTGTTGTATGCGTATTCAGGTTATAAAGGCAATACCTTCCCAGTTTTAGGGATTTATGCATTTGGTGCTAGTCGCTATCCCCTGGCCTATAGAAGGCGGGCATGGGGTAGTCATGGTATGGGCTTTGGGGGATGGGTCATGACAAATTAGTATCAGAGGAGTCGGTTCTACAATAGAACTTAGGACTATGAACTTTCCTGTAAAGTAATAGTTCTAAGGGTACATAGTGTGGTTTTCAGTTTAGGGAGACCAATGTTGGTGTGGCGGTCGACGTATCCATACACCAGGGCCCTGACTTCTGGTTTCCGACTCAGTGCATGAAAACACTAATTGCGTGTGTGTTTTGTAGAGTTTTATTTGTGATCTCTTTGAGTCAGCTCACCAGGTATAAATTTTTGATCGTGGCGCATATGTTTCCTTACAGGATTCCTCCACGTAGACAGCCATCTAGGGTTCCAGACTTTGTACGAGATGGAAGCCCACCAAGAAATTATGCCTCAGTGCATGGCCCTATCACATCAAAGGCACCAGAGGTACCACTACCCATTGGGCCATCGATGCCACCAGCCCCAGTAGTAGAGAGTGCACGCGGCCTGAGCGCGTTTCACGAGTTCTAGTGCTAGAGGCCTCCTAGGTACAGGGGTGAGATGGACCGGTAGGCAGATGAGGATTGGCTAGAGGCTGTGGTGAGAGTCCTCAGATTGGTAGGGACACTAGCAGATCTTATAGTGATCCTTGACGCGAGTTTCATTCGGGCAGTAGCATGCATATGGTGGAGCCTGATGCTCCAAGTGCATGATGAGGTGACACTTCTCTGGGAAGACTTCGAGAGCCTGTTTTAGGAGGAGGTTGTCCCAGCCTCCCTATGTGCAGTGCGGATATAGAAGCTACTGCATCTACAACAGGGTAGCATGATGGTGGCACAGTACTCAGCGAGGTTCACTGACCTCTCACGCTACTCCACATATATGGTGCGGGACCCATTCTTTAGGGACCATACTTTTGAGCAGGGGATCATGTGAGAGATCAAGGATTCGATGATCTCCCTCAGCATCTCTAAGCAGGCGGGGATGTTGGAGCGAGCCCTCTTAGTGGAGAGTTTCCTTGATGAGTGTTCACTAGTAGTGAGACGCACCACCAGATATCACTTAGAGGAGTCTTCAGTAGCTAGCAGTAGATAGATGTCGCAGAGGTCCAAGAGGACCAAACCATCCGGTGGACAAACTCAGGACTCGGTTTCGGTTGTCCAAGGCACATGAGACAGAGCCAATCATTCAAGGAACATGCAGTGTTTTACATGCGGCGGGTAGATTCACATGGCTCATGATTGTCTAACCCGTAGTTCAGATGACCAGCAGACAATTGAGGGACCTCCCAAAAAGAGGTAGAGGTTCGATCGAGGCAGTCCGAAAAGAGTAGGTGGACGTGGCAGAGGAGCTGGCCATGCAGCTGTGGTGGACAATGTTTTGAGATGTTACCACCACCACAACCAAGAGGTCCACCCTGACCACAGGGAGCAGGTGGACAGCATAGAGCTCAGCTCCAGGTAGCTAAGGCTTACGATCACGGCGCTCTGGATATGATTTGATGTACGATCTGTGTCTACTGCACCTTAGTTGTAGTTCTTATAGACAAAGGTTCTAGAAACTCTTTCATTACCACTGCTCTTTTTCAGACCTCGGAGATTTTGATGGAGCCATTGGCGCGATCCTTACGGCTAGAGACTCATACGGGAGAAGATTCAACAATTACGCACTGGTGTCGGCAGTTTGAGTTTACTCTAGGAGGTGAGAGCTTCGGTTGTGATCTCCAAGTTGCGGTGTCGAGGCCTTACGACATCATCTTGGGTATGGAATGGTTATCTACAGTCCATGCTCAGATTGACTGTATTAGGTGCAAAGTGTGGTGTGTTCGCATGGATGGGACTAGGTTTACCTTCATTGGTGAGAAGAGAGACTTTACAGCATAGGACAGACTTATTCGGATGAGGGTGAAGTCGAACACTCATCAGTTGGCCTTCCTTACCCTCGGAGCAGTTGATGTGGAGATTCCAAGCTATCTTATAGTGGTGGACCAGTACGCGGATGTTTTCCCTGATGATGTCCCAGGTCTACCTCCTCGTAGATAGGTGGACTTCTATATTGACCTGTACCCCGTGATTCCACTAATATCTACACCAGCGTATCGGATTTCTCCTGTGGTGCTTCACAAGCTGCGGGTATAGGTGGAGGAATTTCATGGGCAGGGATTCATCTGGCCCAGTTTTTATCCTTGGGTAGCCCTGATTCTGTATTCCAAGAAGGTGGATGGGAGATTGAGGCTTTGTGTCAACTACCGCCGCCTGAACTAGGTGATTGTGAAGAATAAGTACCCACTCCTGAGGATTGAAGACCTATTTGATCAGCTGAAGGGAGAACGGTGGTTCTTGAAGATAGACCTCCGATCAGGCTATCACCAACTTAGAGTTTCAGAAGAGGATGTGCTGAAGTCAGCCATCAAATGTCGGTATGGACACTATGAGTTCTTGGTTATGCCTTTCGGCGTGAACAACACTCCAATAGTGTTCATGGAACTCATGAATAAGATTTTCCAACCATACCTCGATCACATTGTCTTATTCTTCGTCAACAACATTTTGATCTACTCAACTATTGAGGAGGAGCATGCCTACCATTTGCAGGTAAAATTGGACACACTCTGAGAGCACCAGCTTTATGGTAAGCTCTCGAAGTGCCAGTTTTGGATCCAAGAGGTACACTTTTTGGGACATGTCATCTCAGAGGTTGGAGTTGTAGTAGATCCAGTAAAGATTGAGCTTTTACTTTCTTGGGAGCCACCTAGGAGTGTGACGGAGGTACATAGTTTCCTGGGTTTGGCTGGGTACTACTGGAGGTTTGTACAAGATTTCTCCAGAGTTGCAGAACCACTATTAGCCTTGACGAAGAAAGGGAAACCCTTCATGTGGTCGGAGAGATGCCAGTAGAGCTTTCAGGAGCTAAGGAAGAGGCTGACTAGTGCCCCCATCTTGAGGCTTCCAGAGGGAGGATTAGGGTACATAGTCTACTACGACGCATCAGGGACAAGACTCGGGTGTGTCCTGATGTAGAATAGAGCAGTTATCGCGTATGGTTCTCGGAATATGAGACAACATGAGCAGAACTATGATACCCATGACCTGGAGATAGCAGTAGTGTTCTTCCCCTTGAAGATGTGGCGACATTATCTGATGGGTGAGAGTTTCACAGTCTACTCCGACCACCAGATTCTCAAGTATATCTTCTCTCAGAAGGATCTGAACCTGAGACAGTAGTGATGGCTTGAGTTCCTCCAAGACTATGACTTTGAGATAGTGTATACTCCTGGGAAGGGGAACGTCGTAGTAGATGCACTCAGTAGGAGGTATGCAATACAGTTTTTAGGTGAAGCAATAGAGTAGCTAGCCGCTTTACAGATATCCTTTGTGGATAGAGATGAATTAGCTTTCCTTCAGTCTCTCACAGTCACTCTCCCACTTCTTCAGTGAGTCATGGAGTCACAGCATTGGGACGCTGACTGCTAGACACGATGTGCTCAGATATCCACAGGGCATTCACCTGATGGATTTTATGATGGTGGGGAGCACTTCATCCTCTTCAGAGGACATACTATGGTACCAGTGTCACTTCAGGAGGAAGTGTTGAAGGAGTTCCACACATACCCATTAGTGGTATATCCTTGAGTGGCGAAGACGTACCGGGATCTCTGGCGAGAGCACTGGTGGCTGGGGATGAAGAAGGTAGTTGTAGAGTTTGTCTCTCAGTGCCTCACTTGTCAGTAAGTGAAGGCAGAGCATCAGGTACCAGCAGGCTTAGTTCAGCCTTTAGAGGTCTCAGAGTGGAATTTTGATGGGATATCCATGGAATTCGTGACAGGACTTCCATGTACATCCAGGGGTCATGAATCGATTTGGGTGATCGTCGACCGACTCACCAAGTCGGCCCACTTCCTACTGATCAGAGAGCAGGGTTCAGTAGAGAGCTTGGGATGCCTCTATTTGCAGGATATTGTGCAGATACATGGAGTACCTTCTTCTGTTGTCTCTGATCATGACGCACGGTTTAATTCCTGGCTATGGAAGGGGTTGCAGGAGGATTTCGGGACACAACTTTGTTTGAGCACCGCCTTCCATCCTCAGAAGGATGGTCAGAATGAGCGGACCATTCAGACCCTCGAGGACACGTTGTGTGCTTGTGTTCTAGACTTCATTCGAAGCTAAGAGGATCACTTACCTTTGGTGTATTTTGAATACAACAACAGCTATCACTCCACCATTGGGATGACATCTTTGGAGGTGTTGTACGGGTGACCTTACAGATCACCTCTATGTTGGACTGACCTAGGGGAGTCAACTGTAGTGGGACCAAAGATGGTACGGGCTACCACATAGAAGGTTAAGATCATACAGAAGTGGATAAAGACTGCACAGAGCAGGCAGAAGTCATATACTGACAGGAGACAGATGTAACATCCCGAATCCGGAAGCTAATCAACGGGTGCCCCGGACCCAGTTGGTCACATGACCTCAAGCATATTTCCTCAAACTCTAGAGGCTTCCAACTAGTAGCGAGGGCCCAGGTCTGATAGTGGGGAAACTATGCCCTCATTTGTCAAAGTGTAGCGCAGCAGAAAAGATAAATAGCATACAACAACAGCGGAAGCAATAAACCATACACATTTAAAATGAACAACTGCAATAAAAGATAACCAACAGTTATATAGATAATGGTGCAACATGTCTCTATTTCTAAGAAAATAGCCAGAACATGTTACACAATAGTACAATACAATACAATAGAAAGTACAGGTACAATAGAATAAAACAGAACAGCCGGCAGCATCGTGAGCTGAATCTCAGTCCCATGCTCCCATACTCCTCATCAACCATCAAGTACCTATATAGGGACCCTTGCCCTTATCCATACCTAGAGAAATGTAATCTGTTTGGGGCCAAAGACATAACCCCAAACAAGGTGTGAGAAATGAATCCCAGTAGGTACCCACCAAAGGCCCATGCCCAACTGTCAGTGTAAATGTGCAACAGTTTGTGCAGTAGTAAAATGCAACAACTAAGAAGTACTCAAAAGTAACTAACTTTACCTATTATATTGCCATTTTAATATTTTTTAATCATTCAGTATAAGGAAATCACTACAGTTAATTTTCTAAGTAAACAGTCAGTGTCCTCAAACACGCAAACCCTTACCCTCGGGCAATCAGAATCGAACCCACAGGTAATTGCCCACAGGCATAATAGATATTTCCCTTAGGTGTATGAAGTGTCTCCCTCAGGCACAGAATCTGCTGCCCTCAAGAACGAAAGAAGTTTCCCTCATGGGAATTAAAACACTTCCCTCAGGATAAATAGAACACTGCCCTCAGGATAAATAGAACACTTCCCTCAGGCACAAGTAACTGGGCCGATCCCAACAGATAAGCAATCAATTATATAAAATTCCTCTCAAGGCAATTTAAAGCATGCTAAATTTTATGATATACCCTCGGGTAACCTAGAAAAACGGCTAAACAGAGGAACGCACCCATGGGGTGGTCCTGGATCCATGCAGTGATCCTAAACAATAGTTTATTATTACATTTAATCACCAATAAAATTATAGGTATTCGAAACAGCCACGGATTCATCCACATGACACCCCAACATGGGTTCATAGCACAATGGTACACACAAATTCACAACAGTTGGAAATTTAAACAACAGACCACCTACCTCGATCGCCCCTGATCGGTATACGCAAATGACGCTCCTCGAATCACCCAAGAACGACATAGATCTGTGGTGAACATAACCTTGTTCAAACTCAAATAACTTCCTTTAGAGGAAGAATTGGCAAGAACTATGCAAGGAGGAGGAAGAACGCACCTGTGCGGTTCCAATGAGATTGACGGTGCAGAAAACGGGTTCCCGGTGTGCGGTCAGGAGGTCCTCTAAGCTCCGGTCGTCTCTCCCAGTCTCTCCTCTGGTTCTAAGCCTTCTCTGTGAACAGAAGAGGCTAATTACCATTTTAAGCGAAAAAATAGACTACACGGCATGTACTATTGATTACAGGGCGTGCACTTTCCATTTTTAATTGTTCCTATGACTGCTTTTTTCCACCGCGGCACTGTTCATCAGTCGACATGAGTACACGACGTGTAATACCTGAGTACACGGTGTGTACTATCGCTCAGTTGGCGGCTACGTTCACCACCTTACTATTTGTCTGCCGACTGACTACACGGCGTATACAGACCCACTACACGGCGTGTAGTCAGTTTTTACACCTCTTATCTCCCACATGGCTACACCCCCCGTGTACTCATCCCACACGGCCAAAGTACACAGCATATGGAAAAGTACATGGTGTGTACCCACCAAAAAGTTATTTATCCCCATTTTCCTTATTTTCTCAAAAACACTTAAGGAAAAGAGAAAGGAAGAAACCTGTACCTCAAAAATAAGAACCGGGTTCTTACAAAATTCCCCCCTTAAAGCAATTCCTCCCCGAATTACCCTTCCAAGGGTGGTGAAGATAAATCTCAGAACAACTCTGGCCACTGAGCATGTACGTTGGTCTCTCGCTCCTAGGTTTTGTCCTGCACTCGGCCATGATTCCATAACACCCGTACGAGAGGAACTGACCGGCCTCGGAGAACCTTCGTGCTCCTATCCGCGATACGAATCAGATGCTCCTCAAAGGTCGCATCTATATGAAGATCAAACTCTTCTTGCTGAAATATGTGAGATGGGTCTGAATGATAATGGCACAACTAAGATATATGGAAGACGTCGTGCATGGACCGGTACCTCTATAGTAACTGAAACCGATAGGAAACCGGCCCGACACTCTCCAGAATCTAAAATGGCCCCACATACCTCGGTGAAAGTTTACCCTGTCTCCTGATCCGCCTGTGTCCCAACCTCGATGAAACACACAAGAAAACCTGATCCCCGACTACGAACTCCAAGGGTCGTCTGCGGCGATCATCATAAGATTTCTGACGAGACTATGTGGTAGTAATCCGCTTCTGAATCAACTGGACCTACTCAAAATTCTCCTGCATGAGACATGGTCCCAGTAAAGCTGCCTCACCTACCTCTATCCAGCACAAAGGTGAAAGGCATAAACTACTATATAAAGCCTCTTAAGGTTCCATCTCAATAGTTTCCTGAAAACTATTATTATAGGAAAACTTGACTAGGGGTATATTCTTCTCCCAAGAGACCCCAAATTCTAGGATGCATGCACGCAGCATGTCCTCTAGCACCTGTATCATATGCTCTGACTGACCATCAGTCTGAGGGTGTTAATTTGTGCTCAGAAGCACATGTGTACGTAGTTCCCTATGAAAACTCCTCATGAAACGAGATGTAAAATAGGCATCCCTATCTGAAACGATAGAATGAGGGACCCCATGAAGATTTACAATCTCTCAGATATACAAATTCCCGAGATCATCAACTATGAATATCTCCTTGATTGGAAAAAAGTGAGCCACCTTTTTGAGTCTGTCCACAACAACCCACATGGCATCATTGCCTGGAGGTGACCTCAGTAACCCAGTCACGAAGTCCATCGCGACATCATCCCATTTCCACTCTGGAATGGGTAACTGTTGTAACAGTCCGGCTGGCCTCTGATGCTCCACCTTCACCTTCTAATAGGTGGAACATCTCGTAACAAAATCAGCTATCTCCCTCTTCATACCCGACCACCAATACTAACGTCTCAAGTCACTGTACATTTTGTTAACTCCGAGAGGAACTGCCCAAGCTGAATCATGAAACTCCCACATCAACTCCTTGCATATATCCCCTGGGACCCACACTCATCCATGGAAATGCAGTACCTCATCATCACCTATCATCCATCCAGGAGGAGGGTACTCACTTTCCACTAACTCCCGCAGAACTAGGCCTTCTGAATCAGATAGCTATCTCATCCTCACTCTATCCAGGAGAGTAGAAGTCACGGTTAAAGATGAAAGATAGGTTTTCCCCTGACTGTCGTGCACCTCCAAATGCATCTCAAAGAACAAAGCCATAAGCTACCATTCACCACTGGCCTCATGAACTGCCTGTATCTTAGTCTTCCTGCTCAGTGCATCAGCAACTGCATTACCCTTACCAGGTTTATAGGCAAGCTCAAAATCGAAGGACTGAAGGTATTTGACCCACCTTCGCTGCCTTATATTCAATTCAAACTGAGTAAAGATATACTTGAGACTTTTATGGTCAGTGAAAACCATAAAATTCTCTCCCAAGAGACAGTGTCTCCAACAACGTAATACATGAACAACTGCACCCAAATAGAGGTCATGTGTCGGGTAATTCCTCTCATGTGGCCTCAAATACTAAGACCCGTACTCAACAACTCGATCTCCATGCATCAATACAGCTCCCAGCCCAATACCTAATGCATCACAATAAACTGTATAGCTCTTTCCCTACTCTGGAAGTAACAAGATTGGTGCTGATGTCAACCTCCCCTTCAGCTCCTGGAAGGTTGTCTCATAAGCTTCTATCCAAATGAACTTCACACCCTTCTTAGTCAAACCCATCAACAGCACTGCTAAGTGGGAGAAGTCCTGTATAAAACCCTGTAATAACCAGCTAGCCCCAAGAACTCTGTATCTCAAACACGTTCTTAGGTTGCTCCTAGGAAACTACTTCTCTCACCTTCTTTGGGTCTATTTCAACTTCTGCCTCTGATATTATATGACCTAAGAAGTGTATCTGGTCCATCAAAAAGAGGCACTTTGAGAGCTTAGCATATAGCTGATGCTCTCTCAGATTACTCAAAATGATCTCAAAATGGGTAGCATGGTCGTGTCGAGTGTTAGAGTACACCAAGATGTCATCCATGAAGACTACAAAAAAAGAATATAGAAAAGGGTGGACCACACAGTTCATCAGAGCCATGAAAACTACTGACGCGTTCATGAGTCCAAACGGCATAACCATGTACTCGTATAGACCATATCTGCTCCGAAAATCTATAAGCGGTATATCTGATGGTCTAACGCGTAACTAATGATATCCTGATTTCAATTCAATCTCTGAGAACACTCGTGCACCTCAAAGTTGATAAACAATATCATAAATCATTGGAAAGGGATATCGGTTCTTGACCGTTAACTGGTTCAACTTCCGATAATCCACACAGAGTCTCAGGGTACCATCCACCTTCTTCAGAAAAAGGATCGGCGAACCCCAAGTAGAATTACTGGGTCAAATAAAACCCTTTGATTAAAACTTCTCTAACTGTCTCTTGAGCTCCTATAACTCAGGTGTAGCCATCCTATAAGGAGTAATGAACACCGGTGCCGGTCCTGGCACTAGCTCAATAAAGAAATCGACCTCTCGCTCCGGAGGTAGACATGAAAAGTTATCCGAGAAGACATCCCTAAAATGATCAAACACTAGAGGGAAATCCTTCTGACAAGTTCCCTAGTCATCCAGATATACACTCGCAACCTGGGATGTGACTCCACCTCGCCCATGATGCTTTGGTCTAGCTCGACTCGCCTGAACATCCCACTCGACCTTGTAGAGAAACTCTCTACCCTCTGGTGATGTGAAACGCACCCTGCGATGATAGCAGTCTACAATGGCTCGAAAGGGAACCAACCAGTCCATCCCGAGAATGACATCATATCTCGTCATCTCCAAGACATAGAGATCCTATAGAAAGTGACACCCACCAACATCTAGAGGGAACTCCCTGCTCTGACACACACCAGCCGTTCTAGTCCCCAATGGAGTGTATAGCGTCATAACATCAGAAAAAGAAGAAAGACAGAGCCCAAGGATCTCCACAACGGGTATATATATAAAGCTATATCTAGAACCTGTATCGAAAAGTACTGAAGATAAAACAGAAGCTACTATAATAGTACCTCTGACAATAAAAGGTTCGGGATTCTGCTCTTGTTGGTTCTGTTGCACTGCATATGCCTACCCAGTGTCGTGACCCTGCGACACAACCTGGCTACCTTGAGTTGTCCCACCATGTTTCCTCTAAGATCTTGGTGTCTAGCTACCATGGCCACGACCACCATCTCGGCCTACACGCCCTGACATACTCCAGTTTCCTGACTGGTAAGAAGCTGCTGGTCCTGCTCTTGCTTGCAGAGTCTGTATAGAACCCCTCTCATAAGCCACAGGTAGAAACTCCCCGCAAAATCACTGCAGATGTCCCTTCTTTCAGCAAGCTCGGCACTCCACTGAGTTAGGTGGACACTGCGGTCTCATGTGCCCCTCTTTATCACACTGGTAGCACATGACTTGACCACCAGAAACATTATTCTGGTTAGTATTGCAACTGTGATAGAAGTCCATCTGTCTCTTTCTCTTCCCAGTAGAAATAGTACCAGAAACAGGTGTCGAACCATCCTGGCCCACACCACTATCCTCATGAAGGTTCCTCTCTGTAATCAGTGCCTAGTTCACAATCTCATGTACTGTACACAACCTGAAAACATTCACTAGTGCTTAGATGTCATATCAAAGACCATCCTCAAAGCGTCTGGCCCACAATGTCTCATCACACACCAGAACAGGTGCAAAATGATGAAGCTCAGTGAAGAGAGACGAATTATCCATCACCGACATAGCGCCCTACTATAGGTTCATGAACTCTCGAGCTTGATCTTCCCTCAGCATCTCAGGAAAGAAGAAGTCATAGAATACTGCATGAAAATCATCCCACTCCATGTCTCAGGGGTGCTCAGACTGAGTGGTAACATCCCACCACCTCTTGGTGGAATCACGCAGCATGTAAGTAGCGAGCTTGACCCTCCACCCTGGAGGCATCTCAAGGTACTTGAAAATAGTTTACATAGACCCCATCCAAGACTCTACAACCTGTGGTCCTCCGTCATCTGAAAACGTAGGCAGATGCTGCTACTGGAAGATACAAGTCAACTCTTCCATAGATGTGGCAGCCGGCGGTGCTCCCTGAAAGGTCTGCATGAACCGCATAAAGCCTTCAAGGAACTGTGCATTTGTGCCTATGTCTGGTATAACAGATGGCACCGCATCTGGATCTACGGGAGGATCCACTAATAGCCCATGGCCTACTATCTCTGGAGTATAATCATTGCCGCTCTCTTGGAGAACAACACGTGGTCGTCTCAGAAACATGAATCTACAAGGTCAAAAACATGCCTTAGATTTATGTTTATCAAGGACTGAAAAATGAGGGGACCAAAAAGGGAACAGGAGGAAGAAGGCATTTCAAGATATGAAAAACAAGACTACACGGTGTGTATATTAACTACACAACGTGTACTTGACTTTTCTTCCCCTGCTCGAGTCCTTCTACACGGCTTGTCCACACAGATCACTTTTAACAAGACTACATGGTGTGTATGTTTTCTACACGGCGTGTATAGTTTAATTTCCAACTGCCTGTGTCGTTCATGACACGACCGACTACTCGGATGACACCACACGACATGTTACACCCGCACACGGCGTGTACACCACCCCGTTTCCCCAGCCACACGGCTAAGTCCACATGGTCTCATATCGGCAAGGACTACACGGCGTGTCCCTCAGGTACACGGTGTGTTTAAGAAGAGGTAACACCGACCCATGTTTGTTAGCTACACGGCTGAGTCCCCAGGTCAGAATACATGGCGTGTTCCAAGGTGGACACAGTGTGTATGTCTCAAGGTCTCCTCCGTTCATGTTTTTAGTTACACGAGAAGACTCCGGGTCAATACTATATGCCGTGTACATCTGGTACACGGCACGTTTTCCCCTAGCCTTTCCCTACCTCGTGTCCTCGCCCACACGGTCTATGACACGGGAAGAGACTACACGGTGTGTACTGAGGGTACACGGCATGTACTCAAAAAGTTTTATTTTCTTCCTGAACATAAGAACACACGACATGTGTTTGAGGAACTACACGATGTGTATACTTGGTTTTCCAGATAGTAAGCCTCTGAAACTACTCCGGAACCCTATAAATACTAAAAAACAACACTTAAGTGCCAAATTCTGATCCGTGAGGGCCCATACTCCCCGTGAATCAAAGTTTGGAATATTATACATGTTATACTCAATTAACAAGTCAATGATCCACAAAATTCTGGTCATTGAGGGCCCATACTCACCAAAAACCAAATTTTGGCGTCCATACTATCAACAGGCCAACACAAAAATACCTTATCACATAGCAGGTATTTATCGAAATAGCTATCACAACAACATGCTTCTCTAGCATAACAACTATCATGACAACATGAAATTTATAATGTGCCTATGTGGCATGGAACTATGCATGGAGTGTGCCTAAATGATGCATGTGGTGACATACCCTCATCTCATTGGGTTGCAACTAAATAGAACCCATGGATAAAATATAAATAGCACAATCAGAAGTGCGTCACCCAATGGTGAAAATCAAATCAATTGTCAAATTTTCAAAACCAGAATAATTGAAAAAATATGAGGTAGATTGGCTTTTCCCTGTACACGGGTTAGCTACTATCGGGCATAACTTATTACCAACTACTGTTTTCATCTTATCCCTGACTAAGGCTCCAAACAGTAAGCCAAAGAAATGAAACCCCTCTGATACCACTTTGTAACGTCCTGAATCTAGAAGCTACTCAACGGGTTCCCCAGACCCGGTTGGTTACACGACCTCAACCGCATTTCCCCAAACGCTAGAGGTTGTCGACTAACAGCAAGGGCCCAGTTCTGATAGTGGGGAAACTATGCCCTCATTTGTCAAAGTGTAGCACAACGGAAAATATAAATATCATACAACAGTAGCGAAAGCAATAAACCATACACATTTAAAATGAAAAATTGCAATAATAGATAACCAATAGTTATATAGATAATGGTGAAAAATGTCTATAGTTATAAGAAAACAGCTAGAACATGTTACACAATAGTACAGTACAATACAATAGAAAGTACAGGTACAACAGAACAAAATAGGACAGCCGGCAGCATCATGAGCTGAAGCTCGGTCCCATGCTCCCCTACTCCTCAGAAACCATCAAGTACCTGTATAGGGACCCTTGACTTTATCCATACCTGCAGAAATGTAATCTGTTTAGGGCCAAAGACATGACCCCAAACAAGGTATGAGAAATGAATCCGAGTAGGCACCCACCAAAGGCTTGTGCCTAACTGTCAGTGTAAATGTGCAACAGCGTGTGCAGTAGTAAAATGAAACAACTAAGCAGTACTCAAAAGTAACTAACTTTACCTATTATATTGCCATTTTAATATTCATTTAATCATTCAGTATAAGGAAATCACTATAGTTAATTTTATAAGTAAATAGTCAGTGTCCTCAGACATGCAAACCCTTACCCTTGGGCAATCAGAATTGAACCCGCAGGTAATTGTCCACAGGCATAACAGATATTTCCCTCAGGCATATGAAGTGTCACCCTCATGCACAGAATCTACTACCCTCAGGCATGAAATAAGTTTCCCTCAGGCGAATTAAAACACTACCCTCGGGCTAAGTAGAACACTGCCCTCAGGCTAAATAGAACACTATCCTCAGGCGCAAGTAATCAGACTGAGCCCAATAGATAAGCAAAAAATTATATAAAATTACTATCAAGGAAATTTAAAGCATGCTAAATTTTACGGTATAACCTCAGGTAACCTGGCCAAACGGCTAAATAGAGGAACACTCCCCCGAGGTGGTCCTAGATCTAAGCAGTGAGCCCAAACAACAGTTTATTATTACATTTAATCACCTATACAATTTTATGTATTCAAAACAGCCATGGGCTCTGCCACACGACACCCCAACATGGGTTCGTAGCACAATGGTAGACACAAACACACAACAGTTGGAAATTTAAACCCAAGACCACCTACCTCGATCACCCCTGATCAGTATACACGAATGACGCTCCTCGAATCGCCCAAGAATTATGTAGATCTGAGGTGAAAATAACCTCGTTCAAACTCAAATAACTTCCTTTAGAGTAATAATTGGCAAGAACTACACAATGAGGAGGAAGAATGCACTTGTGCGGTTCCAAGAAGAATGATGGTGCAGAAAACGGGTTCTCGGTGTGCGGTTAGGAGGTCCTCCAAGCTCCGGCCGTCTCTCCCAAGCTCTCCTCCAATTCTAAGCCTTCTCTGTGAACATAGGAGGCTACTGCCAATTTTTTAGTGAAAAAAACAGACTACACGGTGTGTACTATTGAGTACACGGCGTGTACTTTCAATTTTTAATTGTTCCTACGGCGGCTTCTTTCCACCACGACACTTTTCATCAGTCGACATGAGTACAAAACATGTAATACCCGAGTACATGGCATGTACTATCGCTCAGCAGGCGGCTGGCTTCACCGCCTTACTATTTTCCTGTTGACTGACTACACGGTGTATACAGACCCACTACACGGCATGCAGTCAGTTTTTACACCTCTCATCACCCACATGGCTACACACCTTGTGTACTCATCCCACACGGCCAAAGTACATGGCGTGTGGAAAATTACACTACGTGTACCCACCAAAAAGTGATTTTTCCCCATTTTTCTTATTTTCTCAAGAACACTTAAAGAAAAGAAAAAATAAGAAACTTGTACCTCAAAAATAAGAACCGGGTTCTTACAATAGAGACCTCCGGAGTCTGATGATGGTGACTATGTCTTTCTATGGGTCTCACCCCGACAAGGTCTACAGATATTTAGCCTAGGCGGCAAGTTATCTCTAAGATTCATCGGACCTTTCAAGGTCCTCAGAAGATTTGGAAAGGTGGCTTACCGCTTAACTCTTCCACCTCAGTTGCATCAAGTGCACGACCTCTTCCACGTATCTCAGCTGAGGAGATACGTGCATGATCTTTCCCACATCATCGACCATGGAGAGCTAGATGTAGACGATGGGGAGACTTTTACGGACGTCCCAGTGGAGATTGAGGATCGATAACAGTGGGTCCTACGTGGACAGTCGACACCTCGGGTGCATATTCCCTGGATGCATGAGAACCTCCAGGAGAGCACATAGGAGCGGGAAGCTACGATGCATGATTAGTACCCCCACTTATTCCCTTAGTTCGAGTTGTAGATTACAGGGATGAAAATCCCTGAGGTTATCAGAATATAAATACCCGTAATTTCCATGCAAATTTTTTCTTAAATAGATGGGAATTTTACAAGTTCGTGAAAACTGACGACACATGATTCCGAGTCCTGGTGTGCCTGGAATCAATTTTAGAAGTTTTGTTCAAGTATGTTAAGTAAACATACGAGTGGGTTTTTATAACTTTTGAACCGGTTCTCAGAATTGAAATCTGAGGGCACCGTTGAACTCGTAGAGCCAGTATTCTCTTAAGAATACTTTCACCTTTACGGCAGTTGGTTGATAATGAAAGTTAGTTTTTCGGTTTTAATGAATAAAATTAATAAAAATAAATTTGTAGCTTTATTTTTATTTTTAGTTGGTTGAAGCCTCCATGTGGAAGTTGGAGGTGGGGACCACCAAACCTTAACCTCCCATAAGAGGTTATGGTGGTGGGGCCCACCCGAACCTAACCTCCTATTCATGTTTATTTTGGTGGGGACTACCTGAGGTTAAAACCTCTGGAACTCCCCATTAAGTGGGGAGAAACCTCTTGATCTACCCACTTAATGGTGCCACCACCCCTCCACATTAATGTTTCCAACTCTCACAATTTAATTGTGACTTTTACTCTTCATTAATTAAGAGGATCCAACATAATTAATTAATACATTTGAATTTTGTGCCAAAGAATTAAATAATATATTTAACTTAATATATTACTTGGCTTGGCATTTTCCTTTTGGGTGGAATACTCGGGAGAGGAGAGCTTGGGAGAAATAGAATTCTCTAACAAAGAACCTCATCTCCCAATGAAGAACGGCGAACGTGTTCTTCCAACGAAGAACACCAGCAACGATCTTCTTCGATCCTATTCCCCGGAATCCTACCAACGTGGAGCGTCTTCCACGACCGAAATGCATGCTTAGGATTGGAAGTGTGCGGTGGACACGAGGAACGATGATCTCCTTCGTCTTCTTTCTGCAACTTCATCTTCGAACAACGATCAAAGGTAGGGGGTTTATTTGTGTAATATTAATTTCCTTATTTTTTTTCTTCGGTTGGAAAGGAATCATTGCGGTGGTTGTAAAAATTTAAGTTCATCTTTCTTCTTACTTGATGAGCCAAATGTTATCACCCTAAATGCAGAGGGTGCAGGTGAAACCAACATGGCTCAACCCCTCTGTTGTTCTTATTTATAATGATCTTCGGCATGGAGAAGAAGCAATGAGGCAACAAAGGCGGCGAAGACAAAGGTCACGCTACCTGTGGACTCCTGATCTGCACCGCCCCCGCGGCGTTCCGCACCGCCACCGGCTACGCCGGCCCTAGCCGAGCCCCCGCCGGTCGTGCTGCTCACAGAGCCGAGCCGTTGCCCTGATCTAACATGCACCCTGTCGGCCCGCCCGGCCACCTCTTGGCCTGCCCGCCGGCTCACCTGGCGCCCTTCCCAACCACCCATCGGCCTGCCCAGCCACGCCCCTTAGCCTGCCCCCCGACCAGCCCAGCTGCCTCCTGTGCGCCAAGCCGAACCATGTCGGCCCGCGTGCCCCATGCCGCCAGAGCCACGCCCCTCACGGTGCTAGATGAACCGGTCTCGGCTATATGAGCTAAGATGTCGAGTCGCGCCCCACATGGCTTGGATGATCCGGCCTTCCGTGCCCCTAGCGGCGCCTCCAGGCCGAATTTCCCTTGCACCGACACGCGGCCGGTCCGCGCCCTCGCGACCGGTACGCACCCCCACTCTAATCAGGGCCTCTGCGGCCTGTTGTTCTGGGCCTTGTGGGTGGGGCCGAACCCAATGGGTCGGCCCAGACTAAGTCGGGATGGGTCGGTCTGACCGGGTTGGACCAAACCCAGGCCCGTTGCAACCGAACTTTACTTTCTTTTGGCCATATCTTTGGCACCGGATGTCCATTTGAAGAACCGTTAGTGGTGCTGGTAATATTGGAGCATTATGCTCCCTTTGATTATACCCCACTAGGGTTCACGGTATAGTTGAGTTACGGTCAGGTTGGATCGTGCACGAATCCAACAGGCCCCCCCGGGACTAAAAGGCTAATAACTCACAGACCTGTCGTTCGATTGTCATGTCGTCTGTTGCGTTCAGACCCCTATGACATGGAGGAACTTTGGGATATTTATTCGTGGTACTTTATAGTAGTTAATGTATCGAAACTTGTCTTGATAAGCGGACCCTCCCAGAATCAAATGTGCTTTGTGCGGAAACCCTGAGGCTGGCTGTGGTCTAACAACTGTTCCAGGATCTTGTGTGGGTTCGACAGCACTGACGACTGTTCCTGGATCCTGTGTGGGTTTGGGAGTTCTGACTACTATTCCTGGATCCTATGTGGGTTCAACAACACTGACGACTATTCTTGGATCCTGTGTGGGTTCGACAACTCTGACTACTGTTCCTGGATCCTGTGTGGGTTTGACAACACTGACGACTATTCCTGGATCCTGTGTTGGTTCAATAGTTCTGATTTATGTTACTAGATCCTTTGTGGGTTCGATAGAATATTTTATTTAGTGGCTACATTTAATCATCTATAACACTCTACTTGAGTTGTATACCTGTGTGAACTGAGTCAGTAACTTTTGTGTTTTCCTCGTGATTGAGATGGATTACTTGGTAACTTAGGTATATGTATGGGCATATACCTAAGTGGGGTTATATGTTGATTTCATACCTTGTGGTTTATCCTTTTTGGATTTTGTGAGACCTTGAGGGTCTCGGGATCTCTACTGAGTATCGTTATACTCACCCCTGCATGGGCTATGCCTGCACCTCGTTGTGTTGGATGCAGATGACAGAAATCATTGACCGAGGCTGAGTGTACAAGGACTGGACGGTACCCGGAGCTGGACCACATGACGTGACAGTACACGGAGGAGAAGGAAGGATGTGGTGTGTTGTGGAGGCTATCTATACCTACCCTTTAGGTAGGATTTCCTAGTGGACGATCCAGGAGTTTTTTTCCCTTTTTCCAGTACTTTTACTTTCAGTTTCTTGTACTTTACAGTTGGGCTTGTATTTACATCCCCTTTTAATTTTCAACACTCATTTTTTATACAATTTTACTTACTGTTTTCCTTCCATCTTGTACTATTTTGTATGCGTATTCAGGTTATAAAGGCAATGCCTTCCCAGTTTTAGAGATTTATGCCTTTCGTGCTAGTCTCCAGCCCCTGGCCTATGGAAGGCGGGCTTGGGGTAGTCACGGTACGAGCCCTGGGGGACGAGTTGTGACATGGTTAACATTTCCATAAAACTTATACATTGTCTAGAATTTTTACTAATCATTTGGTTATACATATTATACCCCACCATGATTTCTATTTGATAGTTCCAGAAATCACACATACATGTATTCCCATATTTCATATATGGATGTCCTTTTAAAATGGAATAAAAGAAAAAATATAACTAATATAGAATACAAATGAAATAATATTTACATAAACATATAACAAATCTTGGATAATCATTAAGCTATAATGGATTTCTAGGTTGTGCTGGATTGGTATACTATGAAAGATGTGCATACTCCAATGCATGCTCTAGGTTGTCTAAAGATTATAGAGTAGAAGTAGAAGGATCATAGTCATCAAATACTTATAGGATAATTTTGGGAAATGTAGGTAGTATATACGAGGTAGTAAAAGGATGAAATGGATTAAGAACCATAACTGGATATGGAAATGGTATATGACAAGTATAGCTTTACTGAAATAATGAGAAAGGCATAGGTGGGAACACCCCTAGAGCCACGAATGGAGAAGCAGGAGGATATAATGTGGTAAATGAGATATCTACTAGGGGGTCTATGTGTGAACATGTGTGATGGGTTGTTCGGATACCTCTAGTAGATCCCCCACTTGATTGGCTAGGATTATAACCCATATATATAGTATCATTATAAATACAACGTGGCTCAGAAAGATATTCCTAAAATAAATATTAAAAAGAATTAGAAAATAAAATATATTATATAATAGGCAATAAATATTACAATTACTATTATCATTAAGGGTTTTAGGGGAGTTAGTCTAAGAGATCAAATTTTATTTTCTCATTTTCAAACAATCTCTTTATACGTACTTCTTCAATATCATTAATATTTTTCCTTGGAAATAAATAAATAAATTATATTTTAAATATCATAGAAAATGAAAAACATGGTATAAAAGGTTGAATAAAACCATTAAGGCATAATAAGTATAAATCTAATGAAATAAAAAGAGGTCATATGTCTTAACCAAATCATAAAAATTTGATGTTAAAAATATATTAAGAATTTCATATCATAATCAAAGAAAATTAAATAAATGTTATATTTTGAAGTATTTTGTAGGTGACACACTATTTAATATTTATAAAATAAAATTCAATATATTTAAATTTCTTTCATGAAATTGGATGACATTCAAAATTTCTAATTTTTTTTAAAAATTTAGTTTCTTATAATATTTTTAAATAAATTAATAAAAACAGTTATAAACTAGATTTTAATAAATATTTAAATATTTTTTGAGAATTTTTTTTAAAACATAGTTTTATAAAATTGTGTGAAATATATTTTAAAATTCTATCTTAAACTAGTTTTTAAAATTGTTTCAATGATAATTTTTAATAATTTGTTTTATATTTTTTTAAAAAAAATTAAACTTGTTTTAAAACCCCATTTTAAACCATTTTTTCAAAACTGTAATGATGATTTTTTTAATAACATGTTTGAAGACAATTTTAAAAAAAATATTCAATTTTTAAAAACCATTTCTAATCTAATTTTAGGAAACTAATTTAATGTTATTTTGTAAAACTTGTTTCAAATTTTTTAATATTAACTTTTTTAAAATTATTTAAATCCTATTTTTAAAACCTATATTTTTTAACACTATTTAAGAACTATTTTTTAAATCTAGTTTAAATATGTTTTTGAAATATGTTTTAATGATTTTTTATATTTGTTTAAACCTATTTTATAAATATATTTTTTGAAAACATTTTTTAAAAAATTGTTTAAACTAGTTTTTAAAAATGATTTTAAAGTTGTTTTTGGAAGTAGAATATTAAATATTCTCTACTTAATCAGTTCAATGATGTTATTTTTTTATGAATAATTTTTTTAAAGTGAACTAATTGAATTTAAATTAATTGAAATCACATAAAATTATACCAAAAATAAACATCCAAAATGAATCCAAACTAATTCAATTACAATTTTATGAACCTAAAATACCCAAGTAGAGCTAAACCAATTGAACTATGAAGACATATTTTTTCTTCTATATATTAACAACCACTAATTCAGGTTTAAAATCAACTCTGATAATTTTCTATTATAGTCATCATATTCCATATTTTGATCAATACTAATGTTGGAAGCAATGGTGTCGATTTCAACCACACCACCATCATACTTTTTTCTTGAGATTACTTAATTAGTGTCACCAAATTTAGGTATCGAATGATCTTTCACATAAAATAGTAGTTTCACCATGGATTCCAAAATATATGGCATATTAGTATCCAAGAAGTGATCCATTTCAATATCTTGAAATCCATTATCATAAAAAAAATGTTCGATGTCGCATCATTGAATCAAACTACTTACATTTCATAATAGTAACTTGAACATGAGAGTAATAATACAACATCAATATTTACTCACATAAATCATAATAAGACATATGTTTATACCAAGTACTAATTTTTGATTCACTGGAACAACAATCTATTATTTCATTCCACATAACACGATCATGTTGTGTTCCTATGTTCTGTAATCAATCAGTTATAACAAAATTTTTACCCATTGATTACTAATTATTTTCATTCAAAAGAATTGGAATTGAGACCAAAATTAAATTATTTTAATTATTGAGGGACGCATTCAATAGGTAAACTCAATATATAAAATATTAATGAAAAATAAAATTAAAGGAATATTCATTTTTATGTTATTAATATAACAGTTGAACATTCATTCTCAACCATGAAGAAAACTCATTCCTATGAAAGGTATCAAATTTTATCAAAAATAGTGAATGAATAAATATAGTTATAGTTTTCTTATTTAGT
Source organism: Viscum album (assembly GCA_963277665.1). Lineage (NCBI taxonomy): Eukaryota > Viridiplantae > Streptophyta > Magnoliopsida > Santalales > Viscaceae > Viscum > Viscum album. The sequence continues at coordinate 855,644,196 of OY728158.1, read as the reverse complement.
ATACATTTATTTAAAATAAAAATATTATATATATGTGAATTTATGTAGTCAAATATGGCATATAATTATTTAAATATCTTACTTAATATAGTCATCAAACTAATAATAGCGAAACAAGACTACATGATGTGTCATCTCCAACTCTTAAAAAATTATTGTATCCAATGTATATAACCTTGTAATTATCTTTTTTGGGTAAGAGGTGGAAATTGTTTCTCAATTTTCCCAAAATTCACCACTTTATTTCTCATTGAACAATTTCATATGATGGTCACATCATCCAAATACATTAAATAAAATCTATACATCTTTGATCCAAATGTACATTCACAATGAAACTATCAGGATAATTCTTATTCCAAATATAATAATTAATTTTTTTACTTTTATATTTATTTTGATACATCCAACAAAAATAAATGGGTCTCCAAGTAGTCTTTAAGTTTTAAGATAGATATTTAGATGCAATACACAAGGGAAAAAATATGGACAGAAAAGTTTAACTAATTCACAAAATATTAATGGCGCTTCTTATTTCATAATTATCAATAAATCCTTGGACAACCTTTTGACACAAATTTATATAAAAAAAATGAGAAATCCAATCACCATCATCTTTATATTGTTATGTATTATGTGATAAATTATTATTAGAGTTAATTCAGGAAGAAGGATATAATAGTCATGAGTTTTTAGGGATTTCAGTTTCAACTCACTTCTATTGACTTTTTTAGATATGTTTCTTGAAAAACCATCAAGAAAATTGATTATATCTAATACTTCCAAATATTGATTTCACCTCATGTTTTCTAACATAATAAGCATAAATGACTTTCCATTTATTTTCATTGATACACATAGGATATAGTATCGTCTAATACCCCAATCCACCAAGTCACATTATAATCATGAGTATTTTTGCACTTACACATAACATTTGTAATATTTTAAATAAGAATTTCACATACATTTTTTTCAATTTTCATTAAATTAATAAAATGAAAAACTAAATTATTCTACAATATGGAAAATAAAAAAGAATATATTTATTTTTCTAATTGTAATTTCATTTAGTGGGAACATTATTCCTCTTTATTTATTTTATCTATAAAACCCAATTGAAAAACTAACATATTGGAATTCATTAAAAATAGAACTTATAGAAATCTATTTAGGTGGCTTCTCAGTCTAATTTTTTTAAAACCATTGATGATTATTCCTATATGGATGATCTGTTGAAAAGAGTCATCGACTTTCCATGAAACTGAAAGTCTGAAGATAATGAAATATTTTGGGTTATGTATTCCTCATAAAAAAAGGATGTGATATTTATCACTTAGTGATCTAATTTGAAATAATTGCGTAATTAGGGAAAACATTTATTTTTTCATATAATCACAATAAGCATCTGAAATATACTTTTCATTGCAGGATCATATGTTCACAAACCACATCTCACGTCTTTTTAAAATATTTTTTAAAGGTTTTAATTACAAATATTTATAATTTATATGAAAAAAGGTCTATATATGAGTATAGTTAAGAAAGTTAACAGTTTTTAATAAATATCAATAGAGTAACATTATAAATGTGAATAAAAACTAGGTACATGTTGTGAGATGTAAGTATATGACCAAATGGATTAAAAACATCCCATAATATACCCAACATAACAATACACGCCTAAGATGAAACATTAGTATATCATGTATAAAATGTATTCCATGCTAATATATCTATAGGATGAACTAATTCATCACTCTCCATAATTATTTTTGCATCATTCCACTACAAATTTTCTGAGATTTCATCTAGAAAAAAAAGTTTTTATTCATGGAATCAATGGAATGTTCCACATTAAATTATATGGCACTTGAGATGGTGTTCCATCTACATTTGATTTCCATAAAGATATACCAAATTTTATAGAATAATTTAGGCATTTGGTTCCCACCCAAAATAAGTTATAATCTTTCTAATAGACATGAATTTCATTAGTAAAAAATCTAATATTCATAATTAACTCCCATAACATAAAATGTTTTGTTCAAATATCTACATCATAAGAAGTTATTTTATTAAAAAAATGTAATAATATAATCTATTTAATTATTATAAATTATATACATGTGTTTCCCATGATATTGTTGAATAAAAAATTATAACTTTCTCATTTTACTACATTCTTAACATACAAGATTCAAGAAATCATCCGTTAAGTTTTTCATTCCCTTTTCATCATCACTTCAAATTGTTTTATCATATTTACTGGTATCATTATTTTCATGTATTAGCACACTAACTTTCTTATGGTGATTCATAAAAGGAAACTGATAAAATATCAAATTCACTACATCAAACCTTTCATTTTGATCGTGAATATTGATATATTTCCTTTTCTCTCCATTTTCACACAAAAAAACAGAGTTTTTCTTAAAAACAATTTTTTTATATATTAGTTAACTTATTACATAATTTACCTAATAATTCCAAAACAATTATAAGCATAAAATAGAAAAAATATATCTAATGAATTTTTAAATGATATAAAAAATACAATTCATTTTATAAATTTACTGAGATCCTATCAGTATCATACCTCCAGATTCTATGCATTCTAATATAAGAAAAACATAGAATTAATATTAATATAGTTAACAATTGTTAAAATATTCTTGATAACCAATAATTATTTAAATACAAATTCAAAAAAAAATCATTTACATTTTTTCACGTTGTTATATTCATTTTATTCAATTTTTTTAGTTCATATTAACTTTTATAAAGGTAAATAAAATTAAATACATATATCATTTTGAATAATTTTATTTTTAAAAATATTGATGTTATGAATATGAAATAAATTCATTTAAATACATATCTTTTTCGTGTAAAACTTTTACACAATAATAATATTAACGTCTCACCCAACATGAAAACTATTTTCTTTGATAAACATAATTTTATTAGGTAGAAATCCCTAATACTATCATGAAATAACATAGTATTACATGTTTTTGGAAAATTTCAAATAATATTATCAAAATAAAAATTTTAATATGGAATTAATTTAATCATACTAGCATCTATCCAAATAATGAATAAGAGGTATGATATTTGATATAATAGATTTATACTAGTAATGAACCAAAAAAGTATATTTCATAGGATATTGAATAATGATTACATATTATAATTAAATAAACATGTCTTTATAAATTACTTTTTAAAAAAACTTCCTTTTTTAAATATCACATAAATCAAATTAAATACATATTTATTTATCCTGAAAAATATTTAATTAAGGATAAAAACAATGTTTCAAGAAACTTGAACAATCTTATGTTTTATAAAAATGTTTTATAAGGGAAACATTCATAATAGCATCAAGATGTGATTTAGTATCACATGTTTACAGATCAATTCTAATAAGACAATACAAATACAATTGTTAATGTGAAATTCCTCAAACCATAGTAGTAGCTACATAAAAAATAATAAGAGGTGATATATTCTATAAATTATGCATAATAGCAGTGACCTAATGAAATTATAATACATTGTATAAGAAACCACTAATACATACTATTATATTGAAATTAATTATGAAAAAAAATTCATCATTAAATTAGGAAAATAATAAAATTAAATGAATAATTTCGTAACAACCTAATATATAAACAAAAAAATTACTATAATAATTAATTATATAATTCTTTAATATATATTACATAACAAATAAATTTATATTGGATTTATGTAGAAGAAGAAAATATCTTAATTATGAAGAAAATATGAGAACTACAATCACATTTATTATAAACTATTATAAAAAATATAATATAAATGAACCTTGATTAATTAAATAAGGGAGAATCATAACCTATCATATTCTCATTTAGTTTTATATATGTGGATAGAAATTAAAATGATTCTTGGAAAAAGAGATGATGTATTTGATACTCGAAAATTTTATGTTGAAGAAGGAAGAAACTATTAAATTGATGAATAAGGGGAGATATTCATGGGAGGAGAAAGTGGAGGAAACCACTCTATGGAATGAATAATTTGGGATCATGGGTGGGTAGGGTATGAGAGGATTCCATGCCTCATATTTTGAATCCCTATACTAACATATTTTATAATCCATTATTGTAGGTTTCTATATACCAATGTTTTTTATAAATCATTGATATAAAGTAATAGTTATGATTATACACAAATAGTTTTAGAAAACCCTTTATATAGAGTCATGGATATAGCCTAAAATTCTAGTACTGAGTGAAACTCACGAATATCCTTTTTATGTTTATCCTAAAAATACTAATATATATAGTGGCCTTTGAGAGTATTACTAGTGCAATAAAATAAAGAAATATATTACAGAGTTTACCTTTAATGACCCCAACTCTAGTAACCTAGAGTTTGTTGTTGAATTATTAAATTTTCATAAGATAAAAGTAATATTGTATCTATGGACCACATATTTTAGTAGAATTAATAAATTCGATACATACATGAATCTCTCGTTACAATTGAAAACAAAAAATAAAACATAGTATTTCCTTCAAGAGAATCATTATTTTCCCTATGATAACCTTGAATATCAATCATAATACACATATCACCATATTGGGGAATGAAAATATATGAAAGGGGTGATCTCAAATCCCCAGTAAGGGTATGAGTACTATAGAATCTATGAGTAAATAAATCATAATTGTTATTTCAAGTTAAATAAGATAAAATAATGATATTTAATCAATAACATTAGAATAATATGGAAGGAGTAAATAATAAATAAATCAATATATATATGTATAATCACATGAGATTCAAAATATTCCAGGGATATTATAACTAATCAAATGATCACATGTACATCAATGAATAATCTCATAATGAGGGAATGCATAATGTTGAGTATCATAACCATACATTTAAGGCCTCATGCTAAGAAATTTTAAATAAATTGTTTAGGCCTTGGCCAAAAACCAAAGATATTTTTTTCTCATTAGACCAAAAAATTATTCAAGGGTATATATAAGGCCCCTCCCATCACTTGTGATGTCAAATTAATTCCCCAAATTAATGGGGTGAAACATAATAAACATGAACATTTGTATTGAAAAACTATCGTATGATATTCTATCACTTGCCCCAATCAAACATACTCACAAACCATTGAGAGTAAACTGAATTGTGTCAAACTGGTACATCCCCTATCATTCAAATAATTAACCATTTAGATAAATAATAATTATTTTATCATTAAACCATATTCCCAATGGTTAAAAAGTATAATACGGGTTTTTTTAATTGACGAATAGAAATTCTCTAAAGAGATCATTAAAAAAATTATTGTGGAAAATAAACATTCCATTTTTAATATCAAAATTTAAAACCACGAGTTCAAAAAATATTTTGAAAGTCATTTTATTTGAAAATAAACGTTGAAGATTGTAAATTATGATTTGAAACATTGAGCAGTCATGGTTTATGTAAATTCCATTCATGTTGTATATTTTAAAACAACGATTCCTTTCAAATTTTCTGTAAATAAAAAATGAGATTTATTTCGAAAAGGACATTAAAATTCATTTGAAAGAATTTTTAAAAAGTAAATAATGGTTCAAATTCATTTAATAATTTATTTTGAGGATTTTGAAAATATTTTATAAATTCTTTTGGAAAACATTGTTTTGGATGAAAATACAATTTTGAAGGAAGAGAGAAATAAAGATGATTTTTCTTAAAATCATTTTCTAGAATCATTTTATGTACCAACATGTTGATAATGATACTATTACATTAAAAGTTCATGAAAAATGAGATAATTATAAAATTCATCAGTTTCATGATTAATATATCATAATATTTCATCATTTTAAATTTACCAATAAACAATCCTAATAAACAATAATATTGTAAACTAAACCATTACCACATTGGTAACTTTTGTATTATAAGCCTTGTTAAGGAATTAACATCAAACTAATAATTAAATAACATGAAGTTAAAGTTATTAATTTTATAAAATATCAAAGGGTAAATTTATAAACTACACAAAATAACCAAGTGGTGAATATGGAAAACGTCTCTTAGAAGTAAAAGTGAGACGTGAAACTCTTACCTTAGTTTTAATTTCCTTCACACATGTATGTACCTACTTTATAGAAAATATATTTTTATTATATATATATTATATAAACATTATAATATATTTCATACCATATATTATATAGTTATATTATTTTATGAAAATTCTATTAACAAATCTTTATTAAAATATTTGTTTTGAGTGAAAATTTCTTGGTTTTTCATGTGTGTTTTAGTTTGGTAATTTTGGTCCTTTTAAGTTTATCATGTTTATATCATGTAAATAATTTAATATATGATATAAATATTGTATATATTAATTAATTATATATTTATAGTAATCCATTAACATTAAAGATAGAAAATCGATTACACAATTCATGGACATGGTAGGTCGTACGTATGCATGAAGATTGTTTTCATTTTCATGACGGATGGAATGAAATTAAAATAAATATAAATTAAACATTAAAAAATAATTAAAATGATATTATTAGAATTTATATTAATCAAAACCCTCATTATTACCATCCATGTTAATGGAAAATGATAAACATTTCATATCACTATGTGGAGGTGATAGTTTACACGTATGCACGAATGACGTTATTGTTTTCCAATAGATTTGATTGGAAGAATTTAGATGTGAAATTAAATTTATATAAGTTTTTATAGGTCAAAAATTTCACATATAGTCAATAACATTATCTTTACTAACTTTTGTTTAATGTGTATGTGAAAAACGAATCACATCGCTTCGCGAGGAGGTAGTCTGAAATAAAATTGATCGACGTTGTCCTATCACCCAAATAATGGAAACTAAGATGGTATACATGATATAATAACTCTATAAGTAAAATAATTTCATAAATGTATTATAAATACATTATATCCATAATTCCTTTAAAGGTGGTGATGTAAAACAAATTACATTGGTTCGCATGGTGGTTGTCGGTCGTACACACAATCAATAATTTTGTTTCACATTTTATAGAAGTGTAGATCAATATGGGTTAAGAAAATAACATAATACATATAAATATATAGAAATTAATATGTTTTTTAATTATTTCATCATAATTGAAAATTATTTTAAGGATGTAGATGATGATATAATATAAATACGAACATTTAATAATTTTACCTCTTCTTGGCAGAGCCTCTTTAGGTTTATGGCTAAAGACTTATTATGAAGAATTATTAATAAAAATAAGGCCTATATGATGTGGGGAGGAAAGTAAGTAATTTTTTCTAGTTCTTGGATGAACTAAAGTTTTCTTATATGTGAAGAGGATAGTATTGGGTGTATACTTTTATAAGTGGGGGAGAGGACACACTCGGAATTTTTGAAAAGAAAAAGTGATGCCACATTTTTTTCATTAAAAAATCCATTGAAAGAGTAACTGTCTAAAATTAAAGGTGATAATGTTTAAATATATCAATAATACGTGTTTTGTAAAATTTTCAGTAAAAATGTGTTTTGTACAAGATTTAAGTCATTTGTAACCACTATCTTCTCAGTTTAACCCCTGGTAAAATTGATATTTCCATAATCATAGTAATTAGTCTTTACTATTTTCAATAATCATTATTGTAAAAATATAAGTTAAACTTATTATAAAATATATAAATTATGATTATTAAAAATATTTAATCCATTTTTTCAAATAAAATTAACAGAAGAGGTAGAATTTAATTCAAAATAAGACCCACTCACCTGTCAAAAAATATGTTTTCCAAAGAAACTCAATCAATAGATAAAAAATATTTTACATCAGAATTAAATATAAAATTGAATATATTGAACTGAATTAGATAAATTATAATATAAATGAACTAATTTTACTTTAAATATTATTTAAAAAATAATTTAACTTTGTAAATAATTTATATGAAAATAAAATATTCAATAAAAATCAGTATTTTTCACTATTCATCAAAAAAGTAATCTTCCTATAATATTATAAAAAATTCCCCCAAATATAATTTTTAAATTTATATTTAAAATATGATGTTTATTTTTTCAAATAAATTTTCTTAAGGTCTTAAAAATTAATTTTAAATTATGCATACAAAGTGTAGTTAAACTGCCTTTTCGAAAAATACAGTTTTTCAACCAACATTTCCTTTTCTTTAAAATGGATCTTATATTATTTTTAACCAATAGATAATGATTTAGTTTAATTTATACACGTATGAACCATATAATTTTCATAATTTAGTTATTAATATTCATGTCTAATAATTAAATGGATAGTTTATAACTTTATTCTATACTGTAGTTCATTTAGACTCAAGGTTGCATGTTTTGTATAAAATCAAGGAGATTGAATATTTTTAAATATATATATATTTTAAAATATCAATATTTTATATTCACATTTGAGATCAGTGTCTCATATCATATATTCTATCAAACATAATGTTCCTCTTTTAAAATATTTTATCTTTACATTGCCATAATATGTAGAACCATTCCACAAGTTAAAATCCAATGAACAATTGCCAAAATTGATGATTTATATTGAAACATAAATGGGAAAATATATTGATTGATTTTATGATTTTATTTTCAAATATATATCAAGGTAATAATGTTTTATGGTTTTTTGATCGATTGAAAAAATATACACATTTCCTTCCTATTAGAGATATGATGTCTTTATATAAGCTTTCTTAGTTGTATCTTAAGGCAATAATGAGGTTAAATAGATTTAATCTCTCTATTTTAATTGATCATATTCCTATTTTTACATATAATGTTTGGAAAGGATGATAGAATTTGTTGGGTACTGAGTTAAATTTTAGTACAAATCTTCATCATCAATCTGATGGACAGTCTGAGTGAATAATTCAAACTTTATAAGACATGAATGAATTGGAATTTTTAAATGAATTATTAAGGACATTGGTATAATCATATTTCATTAATTTATATTTCATATAATAACAATTTCTCAATGTAACCTTTTGAGGAATTATATATAAATATTTTTAAAACTAGAGCTTATGGGGTTAAAGTAGGTTGAATGATGTTTTTGGGAACATAGTTGATAGATTAGGTGTTTTGTAATGTAAATATGATTGAACATTATAAGAGAGAATAATATAGTAGGTAAAAGATTTATGAATTTAACAGAAAGGAATATATTGATTTCGAGTAGGAAAGATAATTCCTTATAGGAAATATTGTGTTCATTTGTACATATGAAATTTTTTATAAATTTGGATCAATTTCTCTCATAGTGTCCTTTCCTAAAATTTTATCCGTGGTATATAATTATTTCATGTTTCATTGTTAACAAAATATGTTTCGGATGCATCTTATTTTTTGAGACGATAAGTTGAATATTCAAAATAAAATCTTTTATATGATGTAAATATAGTTTAGATTCGAGAGCATAGAGGTTTGGTTTTGTGGAATAAGGTGATTCTTTATGTTAATTTTTTGGGAAGGACTGCACGATTAAAATGTTTTATAGAGGAAAAATATCTCCAATTATTTATGTAATGAATAAAATTATGGGGACTCAATTTCCAAATGGATTTAATAATAAAAAACCCTGGTGATTCTAATATTAAAATTTTTAATTACATATTACTATTCACAAATTATATTTTATAGATTTATATTAATTTCAAGAATATTAATTAATATTTTAAATAATAAAGGAAATAGATTTATTTCTACTAAATTTGATTACATGTATTGTGTTGTTTTATTTTGAAGCATAGTTTAAAAATTTAAAAAAATTAGTTCTAAAAAAAATATCTTCATTTAAAAATAAACAAGTAAAAATATCCTTAGAGTTATTTTTTTCTATAAAAGTTGACATTTTGGTGAAAGATATAAAATACTGATATTTAAGAAATCTATCCTTTCATTTAATGTATTGACAATGTAATATTATATTTTATACTATTTTTAAATTTTAATCAGTTCATTTTTGTTAAAAATAATACAATAAATTTCATTTGAATCAACATTACCCTTCATTTCAGTATAAAAACAATTTATGATTAAAAATGTATTTTTTCTGGAAAACTTTTATTCATCATATTTTGCATGATAATTTTAAAATTAATTTCTTGAAATTATTGAAATTTAAATTCGAAAAAATGGAAACCATAATTTAATCATGATTTACAAATTTAGTAATAATTCTACTTTTACTTTAAATCAATATGAATATTAATATTGGTAATAAGGTTAGTTACCATGATAATATTTAAAATATGATAAAAGGGTTAAACTAAATTGATTTGTTTAAAAATGACCTAAAAAAAAGTATAAATTCTATTTTATTTTCATAATTAGATCCTATAGAATATATAATATGAAGATGAGTTTTTTTGATCCATTCATATCCTGTTAAACCTTAATATAGATAAATCATTTGAAAAATTCCATGTTTGTCCTCTCCCTCGCTTATAAAAGGACACCAACTCTCATCTCTTATCCACACATAAATATCTTATTATCTTGGGAAATACCTAAAAAAATTTCTTAAAAAAATCCATCCCCATATCATATAGGTCCTGGTTTTATCCCAATACAAACCTAATATGTTTTTAGTTATAAACCTAAAGAGGTTGTTTGAATAATAGGTATATTTCTTAACTGAGTTTTTTATTTTTATTTCTTCTTTTAACCCATTAAACTCACTCTTAACCATTGTAATTACATAACATAAGTATATTATATATAATTAAATGTTATTAGGTTTATGTTATAACACTATTTCAATTTCTTTTCAATTTTATAGGAAACAAAAACATCGCTCATGTGTACGTGTGCATACCACATTTATGAAAATATATGTTTCATTTTTCGTCATTGGTTTATAAAAAAGATTAAAATAATGGAATAAATAAATATATATGACATTTAGGTCATATTTATAATTATATAAAGAAAATATTTCATTTATTTTCTTACCAATCTATCCATTTAAAAATGACAATGTGTTTGTTCTTAACTGTGGAGTACCACCTCTATGAAGTGATTCAATTCATATTTCATTTTCACCTTATAATGATGTAAATAAATATAGAAATAATAAATAATAATTTAATTTATAACATATTTATGATTCTATAAAATTAAATCATTATCTAATTTTTTTAATCATTTCCACACCTTAGAAAAATGGAAATGGCATTCATGTGTATGTACCGATTACGGTTACCATGGAAGGTGATGGTTCAGTTTTCATGACCACATGATTTTTTTTATTTTAAAAGTTTATATAATTTATAAATATTATAAATATAAAATTTTTAGGAATACTTATATAACGTAAACATAACCCTTTTGTCCATATTCAACACACTAAAGTTGTTTTGAGCTTATAAATCATATGACCCCAAAACGTCAAACATAAAATTAACAATTTTAGTAACTAAATAAAACAAGGTAATAAATGAAATAAAAAAGGAATAATAATAATATAATTAACAATAAAAATTATTAATGAATTTGAAAAATAATATAATTTTTTTATTCAAGATCTAGATAACATACAAAGATAGATGAGACTTAATATAAGTGATTTTATTTTAAAATGTTGCTTAAAATATTTTATGCACTTTTTCCTCCATACCCGTATTATTTAAATTTTTTTCACAATGTTATTACTTTTTCATAAAATTCCATTAAATTTTATTTTTTATGTTTTATACCTTCATTACAGTCTTTAAAAATGAATATTTTTTATTTTTTTGTATGGTTTAGTTTTTAATTTTTACAAAAGTGAAAAACCAAAAATGATTCTTAACGTATGTGGCCTGACTAATATTTACCAATATCATAGTTATCATTCATTATCAAAATTTTATTTAAAATTAACATGTTTTTTCAAATAATATCATATTAACACTCTTATGTTTTCTTTCAATCTTTAGAGTTTTTTAAAGGTAGAAATATTTTTTATATTTTTTTGATAAATGAAAATGTGATTCGATTATGTGTTTAAATGAGTTTTCTAATGGGTTTAATAATGAAAATTAGAAGTCTAAATTTATTTTCATGATATTTTACTTGAGAATTATGTATTAATATTAGTGGTATTGATACATCTTATATGATGGATAATCTTTATACTACTTACATGATAGTTGACTCTGAAATAGCTCTCTAATGCATTGGAAAATACTCCTTGTCTTCACAGCAATGTAGGAGGTAGTTAGCTAGGGAGTTTTATCCTATGTAATTGACATATATCAAATTATTTTTTACATTATTAAACTTAGGTTTTTAAATTATTATATAAATTTTTTAAAAGGGTTACTATTTTTTTATTGGTTTTGATGGTTTTCTTTGAGATAACAGTATTTTCTTTATATGGATATGATTAATTTTATAATCTGATTAAATAATATATAAAAGGTAAAAATTATATATGTATTTTTATTTTCAATAACAAAACCAATTTATTTCTTCTATCTCCATTGCTGAGCTTCTTTTATCATCTTAGGTTTTCCAATGTTTTTTATAGGTTTTAAGAATAAGAAAGAACTAAGGGAAAATCATATTAAATTTCATGATGTTTTTTCATGAAAAATAATATTTCATTTTAAAAAAATATTTTGGGAAAACTAGAGAATGAGTGGAATTTTACCCTTTAAAATATGTGGGGTTGTTATATAATTGTGTTGGTATAATTCTATAAAACTCCAAACCTAAAAAGTTATATGGAATGGTTAAATATTGATTATTATATAAAAAAATCATGAATATGTGATGATTTAAGGATGGGTAATTAATATAATTTTACATTAATGATCATAATTATTTCACTAATATCATATATGTTCATTAAATCAATCATGGTGACCATCCATGTAAATATGAAATTTAAAATGAATCATATCGCTTTGTAGATGTGGTGGTTCACACATAGCACAAGCAACGTTATAATTTTACAATGGATGGGAAAGAGGTATAAAATTACAATATCACTATCATAAAAACATATCAATATATTAAATATACTAATGATTTTATATTAAAATGGTTATATAAAATTTTGTGGATTTTTAATAAGAACGAAACATGAAAAAGGTAAGTACGAATGTATACCTCTTCTTCAGATATCTTCCTATGAAAAGAAACATAAGGATTATATGGGTCATTTGGAAGAACCAAAATGTCAAGGTCATAGATAATGATTTAAATAGAGTATTTTGGATGATATAGGTTGGAAAAAAGTCTCAATTGGTGTGAATATGTGAGAATCAAAGGTTCCTTTTTATTAGTGTGGTGGATGGAAAACTTTTAAATATTAAGAACATTAAAAATTAATAATGAAACTATCATGGGAAAGAATCTCAAAATTACAGAATAATAAATCTAATAATTTTAATGTCAAAATAAAATCAACTAATAAAATTAAATCAACATTTTATCATTTTTAAATCTTTTCACTTAGTTTAATCCCTTTTTAACCTTATTTTAACCTTATTGTTGTAATATAATTTTTACTGTGGTAATTATTCATTACAGGAAAAAATGTATTTATCCTTATTAATTAATATTAGTTTTAATGATTAAAAACATGTAATCCATTTTATAATTTTAAATTCATTTGAATTTCAATAATCAATTCTAATTTCGATGAAAAAACACATAAAGCCCATTAGTAGGGAAAAAGTATTTTTAATCATAAAATCGATTTTAATCTCATTGATTTATGAATAAATCTATTAGATTAATATTAATATATTTTATTTAATACATGAAATGAAAATTAAATTAAAATAATTAATCAATAGTGATTAATTTAATTTTCCAGGAAAAAAATACATTGTGTGCATAAAAACAGATTTTAAAAACATAGCTATTTTTTATCTTCAAATGATTTTCACTTCACTTCTAAACAGTGGATAATAAATGTGTGAATAATAATTCATTTTTATACTTTTAATAACATTATATTTCCAAAAATACATCTTTTATTATTTAAAATAAATAATATATATAAAAATAAAATAATTTTAATAGTTTATCAATAAACATAAAATATTTTTTTATATTTAAAATTGAGAAATTATTTACAAGGAATTAATCAATAATTTTTCATTTATAAAAAAATTTATATTTATTTTCATTATTTATTCATTCTTATTCATACCCACTAATTCAATAACAATTCGATAACAATAACATTTAATGATAATGTTAGAATAGTATAACACAGTTCATTTAAAATATGTGTCTCATATAGAATAAGTTATCAAACACATAAAATTTATTTAATGATAAATATATTATAAAATATTAGGGTGTTATATTGTACCACTATTATAGTATTTTTTTGATAAAATTTATATTACTCTAGCACAAACATGCGAGGTTACTTCCATGTTAGTACATCCCCAAGTTTCAACATAACATCCTTTAATTTTTTAGTTTCACAAAAAGACATTAACCCAACATGTGTTGTTGTTACACATATCTTTCACTAATAGATCTATAATCTCAACCAATTTTTCCTATAAGAGATATCATTCTTATATCATTGTTCCCTGAATTTATTTATAAGAATTAATCTTCACAAGCATTAAACTCTAGATATCACTAATGCTTTTTGCATAACATTTCTATCGACTCAATGCTAACCAAATGTACTTTTGAATGAATCTTACATTCCCTAAAAATTTCTAATATGTCATAGTTACTAATATATTTCATTCTATAGCATCGTCATAAGACATTGGAGTTCTATACTTTCTTTTATATAGGGATTCATAAAGATCCATCTGAATGTTGGAGTGAAAGCTATTGTTCTATAAAAATTTTACTAGAGGAAGGTGTTGATCCCAATAAACTTTTAAATCCATAGAATAATATCTCAAAATATATTCAAAGGATTTTATATTCCTTATAAACAGAACATATATTTAGGTATGATATGAAGTTCAAATTCTCAACTTCATATTGAATGATTGTTGAATAATTATCATGAAATATGATTTAAACTTTGAATCTGGATTTGAAATGATAGAATATGGTAACCCATACAACATTACAACATCCTTAATTTATAGAACACAAATCTGATCTAGATATAAATATTATCTGATATAAATGTAATGTTATGAGTTTATAAAATATTTTACTATAACCAAAATATTAGTATCGCATTCAGAGGATTTGTGGATAGTATGAAGATGAAACCCATGGAAATGTTATCCAATTTTTATTTTTGTATGGGTAAATAGTTTCACATCCCTATATACATCAATATATCAACCTTAACCAACTGGCATACTAATCAATGAGAAAATTACACAATATCTCTTTTCATGTTGTCCCACTAGAAATACTCTTTTATATATCTATACTATAGGGACCCTGAACCTAGTATCCTAGATATAATGTCTTACTTTGTTAAATTAGAATAAGATACAAGTAATATAATCCCAAAGTTCTGAATAATTTAGTAGTATTGGTAATATATATATATATAAATTAATCCCATACTCTTTGGAATAAAAAAATTAAAACATAATTGTTCTCAAGAATAAAATTATTCACTATATGATATCCTTGGATATCAATCAATGTACACTTAATGTATTCCTGGGATAAGGAAAAAATATTGGTTGAATCAAATTATATGTTAGAATTAAGTATAGTTAAATCTATCATGAATCAATAAGAATATTCAACACAGAATGTAAAATAACTGAACAACCATTCCATTTAAATAAATTAACTTTCTTTATAAGAAAATGAATAATCAATATGAAAAGATAAATAAATGACCCCATATTCCATATAAATAACATTAATATCATGATAATATAATTAATAATCAATATAGTAAGGTAAATAACTTAAAACACATGTCATTTAATTGATTAATTGAGAATGAAATGCATCCGGAGATTATATCCCTGTGAAAATATCATGGATAATAAGATAAGGTATAATTAATATGGGAAGGCAACTAAAAACACATTCCATTTAATCAATAAACTCGTAATGAATTGCATCCCATGATAATATCATTGTGAAAGTATCCTTGAATAAGACAAATGAATTCTTAATGAAGGTAATTATTAATTTTTAGTGGTTTTGATTTCATGCACATGATACCTCTACCATAAATAACATTCACAATATGGTATAAAAATATAGGTAGAAAGAAATATAATGAAATATTAGTGATTCAACTCATGAGACTACCAACGAATTAAGGGGTCTATAATTTCAGTCCCACCCATCAATGTATGCCTAAATCATTCCTCATATATTGAATAATTGATTTAATTCATAAAAAATGTAATTTATCATTAAATATCCTTATTGAGAAAATAATGAAAATTTATCAATATTCCCCCCGATAAAAAATAACATTCAATATAGAAAAACAAATATAGAAATGATATATGATTTAATAAATAAATAGATCTATGATAAATAATATGAATATTTAGAAGAATTTTAATGTTCAATGATCACAAGAAAGTGAATATTTAAAGGGAAAGTTAATGAATAAAAATTAATCAAGAAAGATAATGCAAACAATTTACTTTGCAAAATAATATCATACACCATCCATAGAATGAATAATAATTATATCCACACACCATATATCCTATACCCGAGAAACTCAGTCAGGGGAAAGCCTCTAGACATTTATTAATAAAGAAAAATCATCAAGAAAGTACAATAAGGTAGAAAAAACAACTACATCTCGTAGAAATCATACCCATCATCACATCCATTGTATATTTATTCCTCCGCCGTAGCCGATTCCCACTATGAGCTTTCATTATTCTTAAGAACCTTAGCGTATTTCCGTCGCAGGATTAATTTCTCCAACGATAAAAACTCCTTTGAGGACTACATAGCCCGACTTTCCTTTGCAATATAAGATCTAGTAGACACTGAAGTTGGAAGATAAGAGTATTCCTTCCTCATCTTTCACTGTGGTGGAACAGTTATTGCATCCTCACTCTCAGGCACCTTCATCCTCTCATCCTGAATGACATCGCTGTAGGAAGGCCAGACCACACCACTATCATTTTTATTATCACTATAAAAGACATCACCCCACTTTCTAGAGATGTGAACCTCTTGTTAACCCTCATTCAGGCCCTGATCCTGCTGGACTTGATTATTGGAGTCAACCCTAGCAAGACATTGTGGTTGCTCCACAATATTCTGCATTCCACCCCCTCCAATTGTATCCTTAGAGAAATCATATTGCAGCTTGCCACCTTCCGGCCTTTTATCATTCTCTTATACATGAGAGGTCTCTTCATTATCCAGGTCAAGAGTACAGTTACTAGTGGAGACCATGATAAGCATTGCTTCAGCAACATCCGCACACCCTTGCATCTTTTCAGCACAGGCTTCCACTACCTCCAATTCAAGAGACAATTGAGTCTACATGTTGTTCAGTATGTACCTCTATCTGAAAATACCCATGCACTGTGTTTACAGGACTAATATCCACAGCCCAGACCAAAGCATCCTGAGGATTCTCATCATCCACTGTCTAGCTAATAGAAATTACCAGCTCCTGAACACCATTAGCAACTGATTCCACATGACATGAAATGGAGCAGGCTATCTCTGCATCTTCTGTAAAGAAACTGAGCCCAATCACCTTGCATTCCCTCAAAACACCTTCATCTCTCTTATCATGACTAACCAAAAAAGATTGTATATCATCATCAAATCTATTTCTCAGATGGACTTGAGTCCGGCTCAAGAAATCTGGACCCCCTGCATCCTCTTCTCTGTTCATTACCAATGGAAATCCATACATACCCTTAATCCCATCACCACTTTCCAGCATTAAATCCCCATCACCTATAATAGCTGACACTACATGACCATTGCCTATCATCTACTCCCGGACCACTTCCCTCTTATTACCCTGAGAAACAATTCAGACATCTTCATGCTGAGACATTCACGCACCTCCCCGCACATTACACTTGACCACAATATCCTCCCGTAATCTTCTAAACACCTAGGACACCCATAGATTCAGTTGATGACCCATGGCCTGCTTCCCCATCTCAGATCTGGATACAGCCCCAGCAACTTCATGACACACTGCTGAAACATTGACACACTGCTTCTTCTCCAAGAGCGGCAACATCTGTTGTTCCCCACCCTTGTCCTCTCTAGCTGCACCCAAATTCTTTAATCCATCCTCTCTACCTGCTTCAGAGGCCATGCCACTATTTCCTAGTTTTACTCCCTAGTGACCGAGACCTCTGCCCACCATTCTTGTAGCCCCCCGTCGACAAACAGTGGAATAATGCCCCAACCACCTATAAGAAGAACAGTAATCCATCCAACTCTCGTAGATCACTGGCTATTTATACCTATACTCCTCACAAATTTGTATCCATACATAATCAAAGGGGGTTATAGATATGTTCATCTCAACACACACCCGCATATTAACAGGATGAAAAACCACCTCTATGCAACTATCCGAGCAAAGGTACATACCAACCAGGTTGCCGAGCATTTTCAAAACAGAAAGATTTTGTAACGGTAATAGAAGATTGGGGAACCTAACCCAAATCACAGTAGAAGGTAGATCACACCTCATATGAAATTCAAATAACCATAAAAATAGTAAGAACCTGAAACCATCGCAACACCAGGGAGCCCTCGACCAGGAGTTGATGATATCCTCCTCTGATGAAAATCAGATCATGATATGATTGTTGTCTAGCAATGCCACTGTCACCCTTTCTCGGAGATCCCTTGATATGAAGATGAATCTATCAAAGGAGTCCACTGAAGGCCATTACTTCTTGAACCACACAACCAAGGTGGGATCCAAGAGCATAGATGTATCTATGAACTCTGAGTTTGAAATATGAAGATTCAGGAAACCATTAATGAGCTCCGGAAATTTTGGTCTCAGAACAGCTTTCAAGAATGATGGAAGAAATTCAGGGTTCGAGAAGGGACAGAAGGGGGCCAATCCATTCCATTAATCCTTCAAAAAAAGTAAAATATGGGTAAAAATTTCTTAAATAAATCTTTTTTTAATAATTTCATATACAATTTGAAAACATTTAAGAAAACATTATTTTGTAAGAAAACATATTTTGGACCGAAGAGAGAAATGATATCATATTTTACTAAAAATAATTTTTTAATAATTTTTACTACCATAGAGTGGGGAAAAGGTAATATTACATGAAAAATTCATGAATAAATAGAATAGAATAATATTAAATGGTTTTATTAGACAATTATAGATAATTTCCATAAATGAAAACTCATGTATAAACATTCTCGATGAAAATGAGATTGTGAAATAAACCCTTTCCAAGATCTTAACATTGATGTAAAAAATAATAAATAAATCAGTTATTTGTGTAAAATTTATATCAAAATAAAACTATTTTCAATAAAAAATAAGATAGTAAAAATTAATTACACACATAATATTATAATATCATGGCAATTAAAAAGGTAATATAAACTAATGAAAATAAATTGACTTATGAAATTAATTACCACTTGTTAATTTTCAATTGAAATCCAATTGGATGAGTTAATTCAAATTTAAAATAAAAATAAAATAAAGTATGAAGGATTCATTATATAACATGTAAAGGGGAATGTGTACACACTATGTAAAATAAATTTGGTAGATAACATTAAAATATTCTTTAATGAAGGGAAACCAAGATAAATCCCATTACCAAGTGTGTAACTCATCACATAAATTATATAATTTTCTAAATAATAAACATATGATAATTATTTACTTTATAATTATTTTTTTAATTTTTTACTTCTTTAATTTTACATAGTACCATGTTATATAAATTTAATTAATCAATTAATTTTACATCAGATGCTTCGATGATATTTAACTTATGTGTCAAAAAATAATTTAGTAGGTTTACCATTAGTCTAAGAGGTCATTATTTAAACATATATATAATAATAATAATGAAATAATTATCATATTTAAATATTAATTATACTTTTAAAAAAATAATGAATGATGAGTTTTGTAAATGATGTATGTTGTGATTATGGAGACGGTTGGTTGTTTGTATGCATTAGTAATGTTTCTATTTTCAATGATTATTATGGAAAGTAGTTAAGTAATAATTTATCCTTTAATAATGATAATAATATAATGAAAAATATATTATTTCAATAAATATACTTATATATACCATCCATGATGTGTTTTTATTGATGTAGAGTCGCATTGCTTTATGGAGGCAGTAGTCTATTGGTACACTAATGATGTTATCCTCTTTCAGTGAGTGAAAAGGGAAGGAATAAAGAAATATATTTTATTTTAATAATGATTAATATGTCTAAAATATCATAATTATGTCATTTATATAACATATATTCATTAAATTTATCCATATTATCTTCCATGTGAAGGGTTAGTGAAAATTGAATCACTTCACTTTGTGAAGTGGTGGTCCTCTCTACACACAAGCGACGTTAACAGATCCCCTAAAAATAGAAAGTAAAAAAATTTATATATGATATAATGACTATATAAGTATAATTTTGTTATAAATTTTATATATATACTTTATATCCATCATCATACCGAACCTTGAGAGGTGTTGATGGAAAACACGCCACATCAGTTCCTGAGGTGGTAGTCTGTTATACACACAAACGATGTTATCATTTACCGTTTTAGGGAAGAGGAGGTAGATATGAGTCATTAAATTAAAATAATAACATATAAATATATGGTAGATAATTTTTTTATTATATTAGAATAAATTAAGATTATTTTGTTGATTTTGAAGAAAAAATAAAACAAATATGTACAGTTAATAATAACACCGCTTCTCAGACCACCTCTTTAGGATTATACCTAAATTATTCCTAAAATGGATTTATAAATAAAGCAAGGATTATATAATTATGGTATTGATGTTGGAAAATTATTTGGATAGTTAATTTATGAACCAAAATGATTTGCATTTGTAAATAAGAGAGGACGGGGTGTGGCCTTATATAAGTGAGGTGAGTGGCACATATGTATATTTTGAAAATAAAAATGTGTACCCAAATATTTTACAAGAAAAAAGGGTAAAAATAGAGTGTTATCAATCCTTATAAATTTTAATTTTTATATATTATCATAAAAAATATTCTACATAATTATTTCTGTCATTTTAACCATTGTTATTTCATTTTAAACCTCCTTAACCCCAATTTTTACCTTAACCCCAATAATTTTGTTTTACCATTTTCACTATTAGTTTTTTTAGAAAATTATGTTCAACTTATAAGATAATATAAATTATTCTGAATCCAAATATGGAATCCATTTATAAAATTTAATTCAATGAAGTGGTAGAATCTAATTTAAAATTATTCCTTCAGACGAGATGAAAAGGTGGGCTTCCAAAGAGAAAATTATCATAAGTATAGAGGGTTTTAACATTATAATTCATTATGAAATTTATTCAAATTACTTAAATTATTTAATTTCTTAAAAAAAATACCTAATTTTAATTTTAAACGAATTTAAAATAAAATTTAACATCGTGAATTATTTCAAACAAAAGGCAGTTTTTGATAAAAATGAGTGTTTTTCACTATTCATTGAAAAATAAACGTATTCAAAAAATTCCCAAACATTCACCATAATAATATTTTCATGTAACTATTTAAGAATGTTTTTTTCTATTTTGTTCAGATAAATTTACTAAAATTAGTAAAAATTAATTTAAAATTATTTCTTTAAAGAACAATTAAACCGTCTTTTAAAAGTAATACATTTTTCAAAAAACGTTCCTTTTATTTTAAATAATTCTTCTCTTATTTATAATAAATAGATAAACATTGATTTTTTTACATGTGAAAACCATATAGTTTTATTTTTTTAGTTATTTCAATACATATCATCCAATTTAATGGCTATGTTATATTAGTATACCATATTTGGTTTCATTTAGACTTAGGGTTGTGTGTTTTGTATGCTATTGAAGAGATGAAGTTTAAAGAAATATTTTTATGTGTTGTTTAATATTTGTGTCGAATGATTTGTATGCTATCAAATAAAATATTGTTCTTTATAATTTTGGGCTATTAAATTCTACCCACCTAAAATAAATTATGTCCTCATAATTTAAACATGATATTAGTAAGCATGGGTTTGATAATTGAAAATTCCATTATTGAAAACCAACATCAAAAAACTAGTTACAAAAATTTATATTAATAAAAGGGATATGTAAATAAAAATGTCATAGGGAATAACATGTAAATTGGTTTCTATATAAGAGAAAATTTATGGAAAACTAAGATATGGATATGGAGTGAAATCATAAATATTTATAGAGAATGATAAAGGTCATTGATCATAATAAAGTTAATGTAAAATGGATAGTTAAGTCCACCAAACCATAAATCTATGATTATTTAAAATATCTCTTGATTCATAAGATAACAAATAAAATATGATAAAATTTTCATTTAAATATCTTTTTCCTAAATTCATGGGATTATTTAACTATATATTCGTATAAGGAAACATACTTACACAATAAATTTCTACTTCATAAAAATAATTTGATCCTTTGGTTATGCTCCAATAAATTTTCAATTAATTACTTACTCAAATAAATTAATGTCAAAAAATTAATCATTAGTGCTCAAATCACTGAAAATCACATTTGAATCATTATAACTTAAATAAAATTATTACAAGACTTTCTCTCTGTCTCTATATATTTTTCAATACTAATATGATTAGTATATGTTATCCTATATAATACATCAATATATAAATCTAAATAAAAACATCATTGGTTCATCATTAATATTTATTCCTAAAATTTCTTAACTAAAAATGGTGAGTATTTATAAGAGCATCATGTATGCCAGTTCTTGGAGTTGATCTCTTATTGTTCTTCAATTGTGGGTTCAATCACTGTGACATTCACCATATTCAAGGAGTTTCCCCTTTTCCAAAAATACATTAATATAATTCCTCTAATGTTCCTAAATTTTAATGAACTATAATTACAACAACATCAAAGATAAGATAAAACTTAAATTTTTCCAATACCTGTAATATTAGGTCAAAATGTAAATGAATTATTACTCAAATAACTTTTTCATATACTAAACCAATGGGTTGTATTCACATAAAATATTTCTAAAAATATCTTTAATCTTTGTAAAATCCCATCACATAAAACGTAAAAATGGGTGTTTAAGAATTTTAACCATTAACAAGTCTTAGAATCATTAACACATGATGTTATCCCAAATTCACATATTAATGAAGACGTTCATGATTTTGAAATTTAACATAGTCCATAGATGTTTCATGATTCTTATTACCAAAATAAAATTGGTAAAAATACTCCCAGATCTTATTTCATGATTCCCAATACATAAATACTTCAACTATTTTATTTCAAAATAGTTCCCTCCTTTTTCTATGATATAAAAGTTAGAAGGGTTCATTAACTCCGATAACTACTAGGTTCTCCACATTTATGACAATGAACTACAAATTCATCCCTAGAATGATATTTATCTACTTCCATTATAAGATTCATTTTTCTTTCAAAATTGGTTTTTTATACCCTTATCTTCCATACATAATTAAATTTTTTGTTCCTATAGGAAATAATCTTGGGTGTATATTTACACATTTAACACATGATATAAATCAATATCTCTTTCCACTAAGGTCTTCACCACTCAATCACTTATAAAACATCAACTTTCTCTTCTTTAGTGTGTCTTAGAGTTGGTTAATGTATATATTTTTATAATATTTCTGTATAAATAATTAGATGTAACCAAAATATATTTAACTCTAATAATTATCCCATTTGGTTGGTCATAGTAACCACATTGTCATTCACATTCAATGTTAACCCCATTCCTTCAGGTTTTAGCCATTGAGTAAAACCAAATAGCATTGTGTGAGATACAATAATCATAGTGGGAAAACCATATAATAATTTATATTATTCTTAAATCACAAAACCTATTTTTAATCTAATAAAACTTAGGTTTAACAGCTTTCATTTATTATCATCATCTATTAAAATCCATTATAATTATTTTTAAATCAAAGTTGAATTATCTGAAGTATATCCATGAAGAGTGTCAAACCAAGTGAATAGTAAGGCACTTTTTCATTCACCATGTGGCAATTGGGTTGTGCCTAATGTGCCATTTTCATATTTATTACCCCTAGTTATAACTATTCCAAAATTACATCATCTTATAGTAACTATATAGGGATTGATTTCTAGAAAAATACATCAAATCATCTCTTTAACAAAACATTAGGATGTAATTGAATACTTATCCTCAAACTATATCATAGCTTTATGTTCCCCAATATGATTTTTCATTAATGTAGATTCCAAAGTTCTTAATAAAATTCCTTTGATACCATCTATAGCAGCCCGACCCCAATATCTCAGAGATGTTATCTTACATTATTACATTGGAATATGATACAAGTAATCGCATCCTGAAGAACCAAATAGTATAGTAGTCATAGTAAAATACATACACACATGATTCCCATATTATATTTTAATACAAAAATTAAAACATATTTTTTTCAATAATAACATTATTCCCTCTTAAATATCTATACATAACAATCATATTACTCTTCATGATTCTTGGGAAAAGAAGCAAAAAATGTTAGCTCAAATGCTCAATAAGGGTTAAGTACAATAGAAGCTATCATGAGTCGATAAGCTTAATCAATATGGAAAGGTGGATTAATAAAAAAAATTCCATTTAAATAAATTTACTATCATGATAAGATAATGAATAGTCAATATGGGTAGGTAAATAACCCAACACACCTTCCATTTAATAACTTGACTATCATGATAATATAAATCATAATTGATATAGAAATGTAAATAAATGAAAACAAATTACATTTAATCAATAAACTATGAATGAAATTTATCTAGAGATAATATCATTATAAAAATACCATGGATAATAAGGTAAGGAATTATCAATATGGAAAGGAATCAAAAAACATAAACCATTTAATTAATAAACTATTAATGAAATACATCCATAGATAATATCTTTGTAAAAATATCATGGATAATAATAACGGAATTCTTAATGAATGAAATGCTTATTTATTGGGTTTAATGCTCTTAGGTACATGATACCTCTATTGTTTAGTCCTTTTAAATGATAGTTTTAAACTATAGGTAGAAAAACATTTAATTCTATCTTATTGATTTGCCTCATGATACTAGTGATGCATTGGGGGTGATATAAATTTAGGCCCACCCATAAATGAATGTCTAAATAATTCCCCATATATTGAATAATCAATTTAATTCATTAACAACATGTATTATCATAAAAAATATTTACTAAGTAAAGAATACCAATTTATCAATATTTCCCCAAATAAAAATTTAACTTTTAATGTAGAAAACTATATATAGAAATGATATATGGTTTAAAAAATAAACATATACATGATAAAAAAATATTGATATTTAGGTTAAAATTAATTTCCAATGATCAAAAGAAAGTTAATATTTAAAGGTAAAGAAGATGACTACAAAAATGAATCAATAACATTAATTTCAATGCTTTAATTGGTAAAAATGACCTTAAATCATCCACTGAATGGATAAGGATGGTATCAATATATCATCTCCCTAGTGGAATATAAGTAAAATAAAGGGTTTTTTCATTTATGAAGATGAATATTTTCAAAACTATTTTATTTTAAAATAACCATTGAAACATATAAAAGATGGTTTAAAACATTGAGCAGTCATGATAGAAGTAAATTATGAACATGTTGAGTACATTAAAACTAATATTCCATTCATTTTTTTGATAAAATCCAAACGTGAATTTTTTAAAAATACATGAAGATCCATTTGAAAAAAAAATTAAAAAATTATAAACAATTAAATCAAGGGAAAAAATGTCTTTTATAAATAATTTTTATGAATGTCAAAAAAAATTGAAAACATTTTTATAAAACATGGTTCTTTATGAAAATAGATTTTCAGCCTTAGATTGGAATGAAGTTAGATTTTACTAAAAAATATTGTCAATCATTTTAAGTAACAATAAGTGAAAAAATGGAAATATTACATGAAAAAACATGATTAACCATATGAGGAGAAAATTAAAGTGTTTTATTATAAAATTATAAAATATTGTTATTTAAGGGAAACTCATGTATAAAAAATCATGATTTAAATGGGACTGAGAAATAAACACTTACAATGAATATATCATTGAAGTGATAATTAATTAATGAAAAAATTCTATGATTCAAATCGAAATGAAACTAATTTTTTTAAATACAACATAATATAATCAAACACAATTACAAACATATTCTTAGAATATAAAATCAAACAAAGAATTAATATAACCCAATGAAAAAATTGAGTTTTGAAATTCACTACCACGTCGTAATTTTCAAGTGAAATTTACTTGAATAAATTATTAAAATTAGATATAAAAATAAAAATATTTATGAAGTATTAATGATATTACATGTAAAATGGAATGTATATGCACCCTATAAAATAAATTCGGTGCAAACAATTACAATATTCCCCAATGAATGAAATTTGAGATGAAGTCCCTTAGATTGGGTTCGACTCATCACATACATTCTTCATATTCCAAAATAATAAATTCATTTCAGTTATTCAATTTATTAATAACCTTTTTCTTGTTAATTATTACTTTTATTTCAATTATTAACATGTTTTATACAATTAAATAATCAATTAACTTTATGTATGGTTTTTCGATGATATTTGACTTATGTGTCAAAAATGAATTCAGTTTGTTGACTATTTCTCTTAGTTTTTATTATTTTAACATATCTAGTATAATAATAATGTCATAATTTTCATATTTATACATAAATTATAATTTTAGGACTAATCATAAAATATGGGTTTTATAAATATTGTGTGTTACGATCATGGAGATGGTAGGTCATACGTACGCATGAGTACATCTTTCAATGATAATTATAGAAAGAAGTTAAGTAATATTGTATCATTACATAATGATAATGTCTTCATAAATACAACATTAGTTCATTAAATAGACTTTTATATATCAGCTATGTGTTATGGGGATGAAAAGTGAGCCACATCACTTCGTGTTAGTGGTAGTACATACGTACATTAATAATTTTATCATCATTAAAAAAATTAAAAGGGGAGAAATAAAATGATATTTTATATTTTAATAATGATAAATATTTCATTAATATCATAATTATGTATTTTATGTCACATATATTTGTTAAATATATCCTTTTTATCTTCTATATAAATCATTAACGAAAAATGAATCACATTGCTTGGTGAGACTGTAGTCCATTGTATACATGAGAGATGTTATTGTATTCTCTAAGAAAATTAAATTTAAATATGTATATATTATATTATTAATCCATATTTATTATTATATTATAAATATCATGTCATACCTGACTTTTTTTCTTTTCTTTTATTTACATGTCTTGATTTTTATCTTGTTCATTGAAAATCAAGATCCTTTACTTGTGTGTTGTATGAGATTAATTTTTAGTTTTTAAATTAAATATATGTCTAATCACCCTAATTTGGGTTCCCCGTTGCTTGTTTAGGAGTTTTTGGAGAGAGGGTGGATACTTCATGATTTGGGCCAACCGTGAGCCCATTTCCAGTTTTAAAAACCAAATTTGTTTCTTTTAAAACACCTTTTTTTAAACATTTTTCACCCATTACACTTCATAATATTCCTACACTGATATATTAAAACCACCATTTCCTTTTTTACCCCTTAAGAATTCATAATAATGGTGAATTGGGGTTACTAATTTAGGTATTGGGTCAGCCCATGGGCTCATTCCGAGTTCTAAAAAAATAATTTGTTTCTTTATATATTATTCAATTTTTAATATATTTTGGTGATTCCACCTCCCAATAAAATATAGTATCCCTATCATCACCCCCATTATCATTTCCCCGCTTTGGAGATTCTATGAGTCACAGATTAGGGTGAATGTTATCATGTTACAAAAAATCGTCCAGAATTGAGAAGGTAAATTGTTTCATACATAACTCATTCAATTCTTGATATTTTTCCCAAAAATATTCTTTCCCTTGTTCTTAAAGACCTTAGGATCCTCGAAAGGATGTTCTATCCCATTCCCTTTTATCTATGGGTGTAGATCAAAGGGAATATGAAGATTTTTCTAGTTGAAAAGGTGAGATTCCTTCTCCTTTATCCTCCCTCTTCTTTCTCCATTCATTATTTCTTTGTTTTACAATCTACACTAGTAGTGATCAACATAGGGTTCTATTATCACTTGATTTCTGGTGGTGTTTTTTTTTTGGTTCTGGTCATCATAGGTTTAGGTTTTGTGAACACTCGGATGGTGATTTTGGGTGTGCATTTCCATTACACCAAGGATTTGAGGTAGGATATCCCTTGCACAAGCCTTTATCATTTAAGTTTCATCATTATAATTATTTTATAACCTTATTTATATGATTATATCTTCTGTTAAACCTTTGTTTTAAAGGTTTTGTGTGCAAATTATGTTTTATAACTTATTTTGTTAAAAATATAGTTGGTTTGGTTTAAATGTGCACTCCTCTTGTTTGATAAATTATTCCATGAGATTTAACACATGGTTTATGGTATTTTGAATTTTTTTCAGAAGATTTAACAACTTTATGGATTGAAAATGATATTATATCCATTTTTAAGTTCATAACATAAGTTGTTTTGTTAAAGAGTGCATGACATGTGTTTGGTAAATTGCCTGGTTGACTTTTAAGTGTCTAGTGCAATTTAAAATGTTTTTTTGATTTATAAATACATTGGAAGAATGTGAAAAAAAAATTATTTTGGGATCCTTTTATGTCTTTCCAATTTGGATTCGTTTTTACAAAAAACTCGTTTTTGGTTTACAACATGTTTTGGACCGAGTTGCCGGAAAATGGCCCTTTTCACATTCTTATGAAAATGGTGGTATTTTGAATATATAACCTGAGTGTTTTAAGGGATTTATGAATGTGTATTGATGATTTAAATGGTGTGTATACACCTCTTTAATAAAATTTAAATGAATAACTTTTTCAAATGTTAGTTTTGAAAAAATGTTTAAAGGCCCATTAGGTCTTTCCAAAAAAATGAAGAATGAGTGTTTTACTTGTATATACCATGTTGTGTCAATTGGGATTGTTTAATGGTCCATGAACTGATTTTATTAAATGTTTTTAGGGCTGAAAAATATGTTTTGGCATGGTTTTTCTGTGTTTTTATATTTAAAATAGTGTTTTTGAATGAGTTTTATGTGAAAAGCCTCAATACACTCCTTGAAATTGTTTTACGAAAATATTTAGTGGTTTATTGATTTGTGAATAAAATTTGAAGAAAGTTTGTTGTATATTTTTGTTTTTATGTTTTGGGAATGGAATTTGGACGTGAAATGTGTATTTTATAATATGTGTAACTTGATTGAGCACTAA
This sequence comes from Viscum album, assembly GCA_963277665.1. Lineage (NCBI taxonomy): Eukaryota > Viridiplantae > Streptophyta > Magnoliopsida > Santalales > Viscaceae > Viscum > Viscum album. Next base: position 855,614,586 of record OY728158.1, on the reverse strand, counting down.
AGGGAATCCTGGGTATCTAGGTGGGCGGACTTGTACTAGTATGTTAGTGATTCAATGGGGTTTGGCCCCTATTTCACATAGCAAGTTTGATGATGACAACACTAACTAAACTATGATGATGATGTTGGTGGTGGAACAATATGTTATGGGTATTATCCCTACTAGTGGCTCGTGTGCACGAGAGCGGAAATTTAATATGGTTACTTTCACTGAGATACGAGGTACCAGGGGCTCAAAACTAACTAGTGCCTAGGGGAGTTCCTGTGACTTGTGATCATTGGAAATTTTGTACTCATCATCAGCATACGGTGTGTTTGGTTGGTAAATTCAGTAGTGTGTGTGATTTATTTAAAATTGTATATTATTTAAAGCATCCCTCTTGAAAACTATTTTCATTTTGAAGTTGCACCTCTTTTAAAATTGTTATTAGCATTCTTTTTTATAAAACATGAAATTTTTTGTCTGGTAATTTTTTTTATATCGCATGGGACCTTATTTGTAAAACATACCTTTATATTTTTTATTTAAAACTTGAAATTGATGTTTCCTTTATTTTAATGGATGTGCATTGGGAATAGAATATCGGGCTAACCTACTGAGTTTTAATACTCATGCCTATAGTCTTTTTCTGTATTTAGCCCTTGTGCAGGTTTCAGATTGAGTTTGATCGCCTTGGGAAACATGTGATAATTATGTTGGAGAGTGACTAGAAGGGTCACATGGATTTATTTGGTTATCAGGTTTGTTCATATGTGTTGTTGGTTTAGTTTTACTTTCATTTTTTTGTACAAATAATGTTTAGTTTAGTTTTTATATAAATATATTTTGGGCTGTCCATTTCTTTCTGTTGTTTGTTTTGTTGTTTATATATGGTAAAAATAATTCCCTTTTGTACTCTATATATTCCCTTAGTTCTTTTCTCCATCCCGGGAGGATCGGGAATGCCTCTCGGGATTTTTCACAGGCTGGACCCTATGATCAATTTAGGGTCGACTTGGGCTGGTTCATGACAAAATGGTATAAAAGGAGGTCGGATCTCAGCAAACCTTTCTTTTTAGAGTGCCCTTGTTATTTTGGGTATGTCAAGGTATATGGATTAGTATTTTTGGTACTTGAGGGGTAATTTTAGGAAGAGCGTTGCGAACTCTTTCTCGTTCTAATCCTCAGGTTTCCATGGGAAGTTCAGTTTTATTAGTGTCTTTTTTTCTTGTTGATTGTCTGGTTTTGGGATATGACAATGGGAGTCTGAACAATGGCCTCTGTGAGCTCGCAGGGCCGGGAAATCCATGTGGAGTCGGGGAAATGTCCTAATATGTCTCTCCATGTTGGTGTTGTGTTTGACATATGGCTGCCAACCATATGGTCATGTCACCCACCGACACTAGTTCCCTTTTTTGGGTTTCTTGGACCTTTCTTGAATTCTGAAATTTTGTTTTGAAAATCCTTGTGTGAGAATTATGGAAATGGTTTTTAAAGGAAGGATTGGATTTGTAAAATTGTAAAATAGTTTTTCAAAAATTAAATTTAAGAATGGTTTTGGGAAGGTTGTGTTTTTTTTAAATAAATGTTGATATGGAAGTGAAAATGATTTAACAGGATTGGATTTTCTCTAATCTAAACATGTGGTTTGTTGAAATAAAATGTTATAAAAGTGTGCATCATTTTAAATTACTTCTGAACCTTTTCTTAAAATGGGATTTTTTTTGGGATATTGAAAAGTTTTTGAATTTGATGAATTGGTTTTGGAATTTTGGTTTTGAGCGGTTAGTGTTTTCTAGAAAGGGGTTTTGGCCTTTGTGGTTGTCGTTTTATGAAAAGAGGCCTTGCTGGTTTTTTTAAAATGGTAAAGGGATATTTGGAATTGAATTGTTCTTTTTGGAAGTTCTATTAAATGAAATGGATTGTTTTTTTAATCAAATGGTTCTTGATTAAGCATGGCTTGTCTTGTGAAATTTGAAAATGGTTTTTGATTTGGTGGTTAATGTGCCCTTGGAAGGTACATGATTATTTTTGTAATCATGATGATTTTTCTTTGCATTCGATTTTTTCATGGGTTCTCACATGGAAGGTTTTCTAGATATATGGATGAATGGCTGGTATGGCATGGTATTTGAGTGCCCGGGGTGGCACGTAAATATTCATGTGTGTGAGACTTTATGAAACACCATTGGTGAATGTGAAAATCCTCCAATGTAGAGTCCAAAAGCTTGACGTACAAGGACTTTACATTACTTTTGCAGAATACTTAGTACATAACAAAAACACACACACAAGGACCGTAATAGTTTAGCGTCTTTGGAAACTCGGAATATAATCTTCTAATCGTGGTGAAAGATCTTCAATATCTCCCATAAATATCTTCCCTTTTTTCTTACCTAAAACCTTTCTTTATATCCTGGAGAAAAGAAAACATGAAAGGGTGAGCTCAAATGATCAGTAAGGGTAAAAAAAAGAAATATCAATCACATCATATTCATAAGAACATAATATTTTGGAAATCTTAACCTGGAAAAAAGATCATAATATCATAACATGGAATAAATCATAGTAGTGAAATGTAATCACAATAATCATAACATAAAACATGAAACTTTGTGGAATACACACATAATCATAAAGAATCATTTTTTATTAGTCAATACTCATTTCCAAGACTATCTTAGTGGACAAAGTCCCTTTCTGAACCGATTTCACTCCTCGTTCCAGTCTTGTTTCACTGAACCGGTTTAACCTGCCGTTCTAGCCATGTCTATCTCATGAGATATAAAATCTTTACCCAATGCATTGGAGGCAGATATAGGTCCCACCCATCTCATAATGATACCATTCTTATGTGTGCCACAAAATCATAAACCATATATCATAGCATAACCCATGTAATAAAAATGGGAATCTTAAACATCGTGACATCATAAAACAATTCATATAAGATAAAGGAATTCATAAAAATATTTCCATCACAACATAATCAAATCCATGTAATAATAGGGATAGAATTAGAACCCTATATTATCTTAGATGGAAAATAATTTTGATAAAACTCTTGAACTCCATTCTTGAGGAAAATATCCTTTCTACTTCAAAAACATTTTTCCTTTCTTAACATGTCATACAATTTTAGACTAAAAGAAGTTGATTAAAAATAAACATGAAAACTTTATAAAGGAAGATTCTTGGAAATATTGTTTTAAAAATCCATTCCTATCGTATAAGTTAAAAAAACATTCTTCTCGTACTTTTGTTAGAAAAGTCAAAAAGTACCTCGTTTGAAAAACAACAAAAGATTCCTTTCATATCTTTTACTAAAAACTCACTGAAGGGTAAAATTAGATTTAAAAAATTGTAGGTGGATGGAAATAATATTACATATTGAGGAAACATGGATGTGGATGATAAAATACACCCCAGTAAATTTCAAAGTATAAACAATCTCGGATAAAAAATGAGATTGTGATATTTCCCTTACCTTAGGTCTGATTTGCTTCGTAAGTGTCCAAACCTCCTCTTCTTTGAAGTGTTTCTTTGAGACCTCCTTTTAGGGAACTAAAATTGGTCTTTGAAGAATACCAGGACCTCTAGGATGTTTATAGGGAAGTGTAGTGGAGAAATTGGCAGGGGTTGGCCGAGCTTGAAGGCTCAAAGTGGTGTGAGGAAGAGAGGGAGGAGGTGCCCTTTTATAAGGGAGGAGAGGGGCACCTTTGGAATAACTAAAAATATTATTTTATTATAAAGACAAATTTGGTTTTAAATAGCTCCAAATTGATTTATTTTGAAGCTAAGGTGGGGATGGGTCTCAATCCTCTCATCCAATTTAATTTAGACAAGTTTAGGTTCCTATTTTAACCTTATCATTTATATTTAACTTTAAGTTAGATAATTTTACTTTTACCATGTCTTTTTTTGTTCTTACACTATAAGGTTAATAAACTTACTATAACAATCCAAACGAACCCCAAGTTGTTTATTATTAATATATATAACCTTATCTAAGTCATTTGGCCGAACCTTAGATTTTTAGGAATAAAATAACAATTAATAATATAATATTTGTTTTAAAAACTATTTTATGTCAATTTTGACACTATTTAGTAATTGATATTTGTAAAAATCATAACAGAATTATTAGTTCTAAAAAAGTTAATTAAATCAATACTAACATGTAATATTAATCTATAAAATTATTGGAATTCATAAAAAGTCTCAAATTACATTTATTTTGGTATTTATAACATCAATTATGTCAATATTTCATTAATAAGATAATTACTGCATCATCTTTATGTCATAACTAAATTAAATTATTTAATGTCTAAAAATTAAAAATAAAATACCATTATGTAGGAAATATTTTTAGATTTTTAATGAATATTTATAGTCGAATCTATCCTATGTATAACCCTATATTAAAAATGATATACTTATTAAAATTTGATTTTAACTATTTTAACCCTTCTGTAAATAAATTAATAATAAATGTCCTAATCTAATCCATGTGGGCCTAAATGGTCATATTGTATTCCTAAGGTTGTTTTTGGTCGAATTACACTTATCCAATAGAATTAGGACATGTTTTAGGGTAATAATAATATCATTTTTACCCTTAATTACCCTATTTACTTTTAACCGTGGTAAAAAAAAGTAAAAAGTTACTATTCACCAAAAATTATTTTCCTCTCATTGAACTACATTTTACTTATTGACATCAACCGTGTCTCTCAGATTTTTTAAATTCCAATCACAGAAGCAGTAAAATTAGGTTTTATGAAAAATTCATTTTTTTAACTACCACTTAGTGGTTTCACTATTCATCAAAAAATGAATGTTTCCAGAAAATACCGAAAATTAGGCCTAAGATATATTTGATATTATGAACTCAAAAATGATGTCTATTTTACCAAATTCAAAACATATCAGTTGCATTAATTAATTTAGAAATTAATTCCCATCATCAAAACAAATAGCGTGTTCTTAAGAGATAATAACTATCAAAAGATTGACACTTGTTTATGTCTTGTTTAAATGTGAAATTACATCCAACCACAAAAATTGTATTAAATTGTAAAAATATATTCTAAATATACTTTAAAACCACTCAAATTAATAATTTATCACTATTAATTATTTCAATTAAAAAGGTTGTTTTTAATTAAAAATTAGTAATTTTCACTATTCATCAGAAAATGAATGTTAGCCGAAAAGTACCAAAATTTCACCCTAAGCTAATTTCGATATTTTGAATCCAAAAATGAAGTCCATTTTGAAAAATAAAATTTACAAAATTTCAAAAAGTGGTTATTACTATTCATAATGGCTAGTTTTAATAATATTTTAATAGCATATCGTTGTTTTGTGAAACTCGTTATTGTGTACTACACACGCTATCGAGGAAGGTCGCGATTGCATGCAAGGCAAGTCAAGGATGTGTGTTGTGCAAGCTCCTTTTGGTGTAGCATACAACACAAGACATTAATGAAATTAAAGGGAATATTTTTCATAAAATCTTGGGGTGTTACATTCTACCCCCCTTAAAATGAATTTCGCCCTCAAAATTTGTAGGGGTTATATATGGTTTACTACTCAAAAGTTTCTTTGATAGAAACCAAAATCGTAAAAAGAAATACCAAAACCAATCTTTAAAAACAAAATTATGAAACTTAACAGTTACCCAAATAAACTAATCACTGGGTTTCCACATAGGTGAAAATATGGATATGGAAGAGAAATATAACCATCATGTTCTGATGGAGAGTGGTAGAGAACATGGCTATGGAAAATCCAGCAATCACAAAGCCATAAATTTGTGATGATCTAAGGTACTATCTGATTCATTAGATATAAGAGCACTAGGAAAAAAAATTTGGTTTTCAAGATCATTTCCCTAAAGTTGATAAAATTGGAATTAGAAGAAATACTTTCGTTATTTTGGTATAGTCTCACCGTTGGTCATTCTTTGGAAAATTTCCACTTCATCTATTAAAAAAATGAAGTTGAATTTGTCATTCATGATGTGTTAGCAGATCATGTGATAGAATGATGGGTCATTCCATCTGTCTCAAACAAAAGGTTAGAAAAGTTATCAAAACTTACATAAGTCCATCTATAGTGAGATTAATCATATATGGTTCATAAAATAGACTTATAATTCATATATCATACTTCTTAATATAATAAAACTAGTTTCTACTAAACAGGGACTTCCTGTAGGCCAGTGGTAGGCGATAAAGGCCAGTCGCACTTCAGTTGTGGGTTCGATTCCCACAGCCTTGTCCGGCGCGATGGGTTGTCGCCCATCCTGCAGGTTGTCCTATTTCTAACGCTATATTACTATAACATCCCATCAACAATATCGAAAAATGTTCTATCCTTAAACAATAATAACTTATGTCCAACATAATCCATTCCAATCTTTAGGCTTATCTAAAATACTTCGGTCCAAGCTCATAGTATAAAGAAAATGATTACTTGAAATGTCACATAACAATCACGTGAATGCCATCATTTATCCCCCATATATCATAATATATGTGAATACCTTAATCATGTATTCTCTTGAAGAATTAAAACCCATTGAACCTTAGTGAAAACATGAATGCAGTTAAAAGTTAACACTTTCCACAAACCAAAATACTCAAAATTCTTTATACTCAAACCATGATATCACTTAGTCCTTATATCAATCATGAGCTCATGTATACTATAAAACATTTAATTTTTTCCTTATCCCTTCATTATGCGCATATCATCTTTTTTCCAAAAATATCTCAATCACTTTCCATGGTTACCGGTACCATAAAATTATTCAAAACCACAATAGACTAATACAAAAATATTCTAATAAACCATAAAAGTACCTCAACAACATTATTCTTGAATACCAATACATAAACACTTCAATCCATCCTATTCAATAATTGTCCTAGAATAATTCCTTCCTTGATTTATAATTAACTTTTTAGGTCAGGGCATTGAGTTGGGTAATGCCCATGTTCTCCACAAATAAGACATTGAACTCCATAACAGTCTGTCACTCTATGACCCTTTTCTCCACACAGATAACATCTATCCCTCCATTTGATGTATTCCTCAAGGTTCTTCTTCCCTTATTTAGAAATCTCAATCTTCCTTTCTTTATGCTCCTCCACATGCGAACATGCATAAAAGTCTATCTTCCTCTTATTTGAAGAATTAGGAATACCACTAAATTTCACCTTGTTAATCATATATCGTGATGACTGATTCGGCATAACCACAATATCTTTCTCTCTAGGCATTACGCAATTTTGTTGCTCATAGTCACCAATTTTTCCATTGGATTCAATGTTAACCAAATTCCTTATGGTTCCCTACATTGACTAAAACACAAAAAGAATTCTGTGAGAGGAAAAAATCATACAAGGAAAATAACATAATCAAGGGGGATTACCATCAATATCTGACATCTTAGGTTAAATTATAATATCGTTACCATATTTATAGGACTATAACCTATACTTATAATTAACCTTAGGGACATCCCTAGACATACCTTAGAAATATATCTAGGGATCTCACTATAGTTTTCATATCCTAGTTTCCAAAGGTTGACTAAACCTTTCCTCTGATACCAACTGTAGAGTCCCAAAGCTTGACGTACATGGACATTACATTACTTTTGAGGAATACTTAGTACATAACAAAAACACACACACAAGGACCATAATAGTTTAGTGTCTTTGGAAACTCGGAATATAATCTTCTAATCATGGTGAAAGATCTTCAACATCTCCCATAAAGATCTTTTCTTTTTTTTCTTACCTAAAACCTTTCTTTATATCCTGGGTAAAAGAAAACATAAAAGGGTGAGATCAAATGCTCAGTAAGGGTAAACAAAAGAAATATCAATCACATCATATTCATAATAACATAACATTTTAGAAATCTTAACCTGCAAAAAAGATCATAATATCATAACATGGAATAAATCATAGTAGTGAAATGTAATCACAATAATCATAACATAAAACATGAAACTTTGTGGAATACACACATAATCATAGAGAATAATTTCTTATTAGTCAAGACTCATTGCCAAGACTATATCAGTGTACAAAGTCCCTTTCTGAACCGAGTTCACTCCTCATTCCAGTCCTGTTTCACTGAACCGGTTTAACCTGCCGTTCCAGCCATGTCTATATCATGAGATATAAAATCTTTACCCAATGCATTGGAGGGATATATAGGTCTCACCCATATCATAATGATACCATTATTATGTGTGCCACAAAATCATAAACCATACATCATAGCATAACCCATGTAATAAAAATGAGAACCTTAAACATTGTGACATCATAAAACAATTCATATAAGATAAAGGAATTCATAAAAATATTTCCATCACAACATAATCAAATCCATGTAATAATAGGGATAGAATTAGAACCCTATATTATCTTAGATGGAAAATAATTTTGATAAAACTCTTGAACTCCATTCTTGAGGAAAATATCCTTTCTACTTCAAAACCATTTTTCCTTTCTTAACATGTCATACAATTTTAGACTAAAAGAAGTTGATTAAAAATAAACATGAAAACCTGTAAAGGAATATTCTTGGAAATATTCTTTTAAAAATCCATTCCTTCCATATAAGTTAAAAAAACATTCTTCTCGTACTTTTGTCAGAAAAGTCAAAAAATACCTCGTACGAAAAACAACAAAAGATTCCTTTCATATCTTTTACTAAAAACTCACCGAAGGGTAAAATTGGATTTAAACAATTTAGGTGGATGGAAATAATATTACATATTGAGGAAACATGGATGTGGATGATAAAATACAACCCATTAAATTTCAAAGTATAAACAATCTCGGATAAAAATGAGATTGTGATATTTCTCTTACCTTAGGTCTGATTTGTTTCGTAAGTGTCCGAACCTCCTCTTCTTTGAAGTGTTTCTTTGAGACCTCCTTTTAGGGCACTAAAATTGGTATTTGAAGAAGACGAGGACCTCTAGGATGTTTCTAGGGAAGTAGAGTGGAGAAATTGGTAGGGGTTGGCCGAGCTTTAAGGCACAAAGTGGTGTGAGGAAGAGAGGGAGGAGGTGCCCTTTTATAAGGGAGGAGAGGGGCACCTTTGGAGTAACTAAAAATAATATTTTATTATAAAGCCAAATTAGGTTTTAAATAGCTCCAAATTGATTTATTTCGAATCTAAGGTGGGTATGGGTTAAAATACTCTCATCCAATATAATTTAGACAAGTTTAGGTTCCTATTTTAACTTTATCATTTATATTTAACTTTAAGTTAGATAATTTTATTTTTACCATGTCTTTTTTTGTTCTTACACTATAAGGTTAATAAACTTACTATAACAAGCCAAAAGAACCCCAAGTTGTTTATTATTAATATATGTAACCTTATCTAAGTCATTTGGCCGAACCTTATATTTTTAGGAATAAAATAACAATTAATAATATAATATTTGTTTTAAAAACTATTTTATGTCAATTTTGACACTATTTAGTAATTGATATTTGTAAAAATCATAAAAATATTATTAGTTCTCAAAAAGTTAATTAAATCAATACTAACATGTCATAGTAACCTATAAAATTAGTGGAATTCATAAAAAGTCTCAAATTACATTTATTTTGGTATTTATAACATCAATTATGTCAATATTTCATTAATAAGATAATTACTGCATCATCTTTGTATCATAACTAAATTAAATTATTTAATGTCTAAAAATTAAAAATAAAATACCATTATTTAGGAAATCTTTTTATATTTTTAATTAATATTTATAGTCGAATCTATCCTATGTATAACCCTACATTAAAAATGATATACTTATTAATCTTTGATTTTAACTATTTTAACCCTTCTTTAAATAAATTAATAATAAATGTCCTAATCTAATCCAAGTGGGCCTAAATGGTTATATTGTATTCCTAAGGTTGTTTTTGGTCTAATTACACTTATCCAATAGAATTAGGACATGTGTTAGGGTAATAATAATATCATTTTTACCCTTAATTACCCTATTTACTTTTAACCGTGGTAAAAAGAAGTAAAAAGTTACTATTCACCAAAAATTATTTTCATCTCATTGAACCACATTTTACTTACTGACATCAACTGTGTCTATAGGATTTTTGAAATTCCACACACAGAAGCGGTAAAATTAGGTTTTATGAAAAATTCATTTTTTAACTACCACTTAGTGGTTTCACTATTCATCAAAAAATGAAAGTTTCCAGAAAAATATCAAAAATTAGGCCTAAGATATATTTGATATTTTGAACTCAAAAATGATTTCTATTTTACCAAATTCAAAACATATCATTTGCATTAATTAATTTAAAAATTAATTCCCGTCGTCAAAACAAATAGCATGTTCTTAAGAGATAATGACTATCAAAAGATTGACACTTGTTTATGTCTTGTTTAAATGTGAAATTACATCCAATAACAAACATTGTATTAAATTGTAAAAATATATTCTAAATATACTTTAAAACCACTCATATTAATAATTTATCACTATTAATTATTCTGATTAAAAAGGTTGTTTTTAATTAAAAATTACTTATTTTCACTATTCATCAGAAAATGAAAGTTAGCTGAAAAGTACAAAAATTTCACCCTAAGCTAATTTAGATATTTCGAATCCAAAAATTAATTCCATTTTGAAAAATAAAATTTACAAAATTTCAAAAAGTGGTTATTACTATTCATAAGGGCTAGTTTTAATAATATTTTAATAGCATATCGTTGTTTAGTGAAACTCGTTATTACGTACTAAACACGCTATCGAGGAAGGTCGCGATTGCGTGCAAGTCAAGTCAATGATGGGTGTTGTGCAAGCTCCTTTTGGTGTAGCGTACAACATAAGACATTAATTAAATTAAAAAGAATATTTTTCATAAAATCTTTGGGTGTTACAACCAAGTTAGATTTTTTTTTATTTTTCAAAAGTGTTGTTAGATAAAAAATGTGGTTTTCGTTTTGAACCAACAGTTATGTAGATGTTTTATTCTATGTATTAGAAGTTTTTTTCTATTCAGTATGCTTCCTTGTGATCTATAATTCATACTCTTGTTGCATCTTGATATGGGATCTTGTTGGTGGCTCGGTTTTGGGGTAATGTTCAGTGGGATTCTATGGATGTGTTGGATGTTGTGATGTGGCCACATATAGTTCTATGTTTTAAATATTTCCAATTGATAACCCTAAGTATTCTTTATCTTGTTTCATAGTCTAGATACACCTCCTAAAATAATTCCATGTCCCATTAGTTGAAATAGAGAGCTATTTGGGATCGATTTAAAGTGCTTCCTGGTTGTGATAATTCCTTTGGACATAGAAGTTGTGTTTGGTGATGTCAATGTGTTTCACTGCATTCCTTGTCCATTCCTCTCATTGTTCAGAGCGAGATATAATTTTGATATGTATCTATGAGTTCCTATTTTTATGAAGGTGTTTTTTTGAGAAATTTAGTTTTTTTAGTGTTTTGATCCTTAGAACCTGACAGCGGTTCAATAGATGCTTCAAGATATAGGGCTCCAGCCATAACCCTCAGAATAAAGCTTTTCACGCAGTCAAGAAATCTACCGAGGTGTGGGGTGCTTGACTAGGCTCCTGCCTCCACCATCGTGGTATGGTAGTTTCTATGTATCTATTATGGTTCCTCATTACTATGACTTTCCCTTTGTCACAAAAAGTGTGGTAGTCTTATCCCTCACATAGTGTTTATGGTTATGCCTTTATGGATGTGGGTTCTCGTTCAATGTCCCAGTGTGGACCGCCTTTGTAAATAAATTTTGGTATTGATGTTACATATTCATAGGTGGATAATGTTGGGTATATCATTTGTTTCTTTTGTAGTTTAAGTGGAGTAATGATCTGGTCCCCTTCCCTCCCCTTCCCTCCCCTCCCCGAGTTGTGGGGGTTGAGATCCAGGTAGAAAGTGTTGGCCTAGTTCTTGTCCCCTCTGTTTGGGAGTGGTTGGTATATATGTTCATGTCATAACCCTCTTAACTTGGGTTTATAGGTTTTTGTGGGGGAGTTTTGGTGGGCATGTGTGGGTGAGGCCTGATTCTAGTTCATGTTGAATTCTTTTTTTTATTCATTTCTCATTGGTCTCAAATAGTGGGGAGACCCACTGCAGGTCTCAAAGATCCTTCCTTTAAGGATTTTTCATATAGTAGATGTGATTTAATGGTGGGGATCCCATTATACACTCACCCCAAGTCATTTTATTTCATGAGTGAACATTGTTTTGGTTTATCGTTGAGTTCATTTGGAGAAGGCCCAACAATCCGGCTCTTGTCTTGGTTGTGGAGGTGGTGGCTGGACCTTTTCGTTGATTTTGACAAAGTGGTTGTGAGTTGGTGTTTTTTTTTGGGAAAGAGGATTAAGTTCTGTTTATGGAAAATGCTATTTACCTATATTTAGAGGTTGTATCATGTTGATAAGGAATCTATATGAGATTTTCTGGTAGCAGTAATGTGTTATAGCTTTCTGGGGGCGAAAAGCTTTAATGGTGGGGAGAATTGTCACACCCGGTTTTTTTCTTCTCTTTTATTTACATGTCTTGGTTTTTCTCCTATTCATTGAAAATCCCGATCATTTTCTTGTGTGTTTTATGAGATTAATTTTGAGTTTAAAAATTCGATATAAGTCTAATAACCATAATTTGGGTTCCCCATTGCATGTTTAGAAGTTTTTGGAGAGAGGGTGGATACTTCAGGATTTGGGCCAACCGTGATCCCATTTCCAACTTTAAAAACCAAATTTGTTTCTTTTATAAATACTTTGTTTTTAAACATTTTTCACCAATTCTACTTCATAATTTTCCTCCAATGATATATTAAAACTAAAATTTCCTTTTGGACCCCTTAATAATTCATAATAATGGTGAATTGGGGTTACTTATTTAGGTATTGGGCCAGCCCATAGGCCCATTCCGAGTTTTAAAAAAATAATTTGTTTCTTTTATATCTAATTAAATTTTTATTATATTTCAAAGATTACACCTCACAATATAATATATTATCACTATCCTCATCCCCATTATCGTTTTCCCCTCTTTTTAGATCTTATGAGTCTCAGATTAGGGCGAAAGTTATCATGTTACCTCAAATCATCCAGAATTGAGAAGGTAAATTGTTTCATACATAACTCATTCAATTAGTGATATTTTTTCCACAAATATTCTTTCCCTTGTTCTCCTAGACCTTAGTATCCTATCCAAGAAGTTCCATCCCATTATTTTTTCTCTATGGTTGCATATCTATTGGAATACAAAGAGTTTTCTTGTTGAAATGGTGAGATTCCTTCTCCTTTATCCTCCCTCTACTTCCTCCTTTCATTATTTATTTGTTTTATAATCTAAACTAGTCATGATGAACCTAGGGTTATGTTATACCATGATTTTTTATGGGTTTTTTTTCGTTTGGGGCTGTTCATCATAGGTTTAGGGTTTGTGAACACTCAGATGGTGATTTTGGGTGTGCGTTTCCATTACGCCAAGGATTTGAGGTAGGATGTCCCTTACAGAATCCTTTATCATTTACGTTTCATCATTATAATTATTTTATAACTTTATTTATATGATACATTCTACTTTGAAACCTTGGTTTTAAAGGTTTTTTGTGAAAATTATGTTTTATGACTTATTTTGTTAAAAATATAGTTGTTTTGGTATAAATGTGCACTCCTCTTGTTTGATAAATTATTCCATGAGATTTCGCAAATGGTTTATGGTATTTTGGATATGTTGCAGTATATTTAACAACTTTATGGAATGAAAATGATGTTATATCCCTTTTTATGTTCTTAAAATAAGTTGTTTTGTTAAAGAGTGCATGTCATGTGTTTGGTAAATTTCCTGGTTGACTTTTAAGTGTCTAGTTCAATTTAAAATGTTTTTTTCATTTATAAATACATTAAAATTATGAGAAAAAAAAATTATTTTGGGATTATTTTATGTCTTTACAATTTGGATTTTTTTTACAAACAAATGGTTTTTGGTTTACAACATGTTTTGGCCCGAGTTTCCGAAAAATGGCTTGTTTTACATTCTTATGAAAATGGTGGTGTTTTGAATATGTGACCTGAGTGTTTTAAGGGATTTATGAGTTTTAATTGATGCTTTAAATGGTTTTTATACACCTCATTAACAAAATTTAAATTCATAACTTTTTCAAATGTTAGTTTTGAGAAAATATTGAAAGGCATGTTTGGCCTTTCCAAAAAAATGAAGAATGATTGTTTTACTTGTATATACTATGTTGTGTCAATTGGGATTGTTTTATGGTCCATGAAATGATTTTATTAAATGTTTTTAGGGCTTCCAAATATGTTTTGGTATGTTTTTGTTGTATGTACATAATTAAAAGAGTGTTTTTGAATGAGTTTTATGTGGAAAACCTCAATACACTCCTTGAAATTGTTTTCTGAAAATATTTAGTGGTTTATTGATTCATGAATGAAATGTGAAGAATGTTTGTGGGGTGTTTTTGTTTTTACGGTTTGGGAATGGAAATTGGATGTGAAATTTTTATTTTATAATATGTTTAACTTGATTGAGCACTAAAGGGAATCTTAGGTATCTAGGCGGGCGGACTTGTACTAGTATGCTAGTGATTCCTTGGGGTTTGGCCCCTATTTCATGTATCAAGTTTGACGATTACAACACTAAATAAACTATGATGATGATGATGATGATGTGGGACTAATAGGTTATGTGTATGATCCCTACTAGTGGCTCGTGTTCATGAGAACGGATATTTATTATGGTTACTTTTACCGAGATACGAGGTACCTAGGGGTCACAACTAACTAGGGCCTAGGGGTGTTCTCGTGACTTGTGCTCATTGGAAATTGTGTACTCACTATTGGAATACGATGTGTTTGGTTTGTAAATTCATTAGTGTGTGTGATTTATTTAAAACTGTAAATTCTTTAAACATCCCTCTTGAAAACTTTTATCATTTTGAAGTTGCACCTCTTTGAAAATTGTTACTAGCATTCTTGTTTAAGGAACATGAAATTTTTTGTCTGGTAATTTGTTTTATATAGCATGGAACCTTATTTGGAAAATAAAACTTTATATTTTGTATTTAAAACTTGAAATTGATGTTTCTTTTATTTTAAAGGATGTGCATTGGGAATAGAATATCGGGCTAACCTACTGAGTTTTAATAATCACGCCTATAGTTTTCTTCTATTTTCAGCTCTTGTGATGGTTTCAACTTGAGTTTGATCACCTTGGGAGACATGTGATCATTATGTTGGAGAGTGACCAGAAGGGTCACATGTAGTTATTTGGTGATCAAATTTGGTTAGATGAGTTGTTGGTTTAGTTGTACTTTCTATTTCTTGTATAAATAGTGTTCATTTTAGTTTTTATATAAATGTATTTTGTGTGGTCCATTTCTTTCCGCTGTTTGTTTTATAGTTTATATATGGGAGAAATCATTCCCTTGTGTACTTTATTGATTCCCTTGGTGCTTGTCGCCATCCCAGGAGGATCAGGAATGCCTCTCGGGACTTGTCGCAGGCTGGCCCTTGTGACCGGTTTAGGGTCGACTTGGGCTGGTTCATGACATATCATATATATATATATATATATATACACACACACATTAGATTCATAATCATATCCAATAATGAGAGTTGTCGATGGAAAATGTGTCACATCGTTATGAGATGTCGTAGTTTGTCATACACACTAGCAACATTATCATTTCCCATTTGAGGGAAAACTATATTTACATAGATAATCCCATAAACATAATAAAATATATGTATTATGGAGTTAATTTTTTTATTAAATAATCATAAATAAAGATGATTTTAAATAGGTGGAAGATTAAATAAAACAATCATGCATTTTCTTGAATTTACCTCTTCTTAGACCTAATCTATAAGATTATATGTAATGTACTCATATGATGGATTTATGAAAAAACATTGGAATATGGGAAGGGGGATAGAATTTTCAATTTTATTTAGGTAGGTATTTGTTGATCCATTGTGTTATAAATTTATATTGAATGGAGGAAAGGAATTTCCTTTTATAAGTGAGGTGAGTGGAAGACTTGTAGTTTTTGAAAACAAATGTATAACCACGTTTTTTAAATTAAAATGGGTCCAAAATGGAGTATTATAAGGACATAGACATCATATGTTCGAAAACTTTCTAGCCAATATATTTTATATGAGTTATTAGGTCATTTATCACTTTTTTTCTTATATTAACATCCTGGTAATCCCATTTTTACCTTAACTATAGTAACTATTTTTTACTATTTTTACTATAAAATATGATCCAAAATTAAGCTGAATTTATTAGATAATAGTTATTATTATGATTAAAAATATGTATTCCTTTTTTCTAAATTTAATTCACAAAATTTGCATAATCCAATTTAAAATTATACCTAAAAAAGCTATGAAATAGAAGGTTTCCAAAGATAAAATTATCATAGGTACAAATTTTTTAATATAATAATTAAATATAAAATTGATTAAAATTGAGAAACATATTAAAATTATAATATTATGAAACAAATTTTAATTTAAAAAAATTAAAAATATAATTTAACCATGTAAATTCATTAAATGAAAAGGAAAAATTTAATGAAAATCTATATTTTTCATTATGTAGTGAAAAATGAAACCTATCAACAAAATAAAAAAATAACCCTAATAAAATTTTTATATGATAATTTCAAAAATGAATATTATTTTTTCATATATTTTTTTAAATGGTTAAAATATATTTTTAAATTATTTTGGAAAAGAGAAACAAATTTGTCTTTTGGAAAAAAATATAGTTTTTCATAAAACATTTTATTTCTTTTAAATGATTCAATTTCAGTTATAATAAAAATATAACCAATGTATTTGGTTATAAATTTTTAAACAAAATTATTTCCATTTTTTAGTTAGTACTATTCATAACCACCAATTTCAAGTATAGGTTATAATAGTATATCATATTATGGTTCATTTATACCTGGTGTTTCATAATCTACAAGCAATCAAATAGATTAAATTTAAAAAAATGGGTTGATTAAACATGGTGTTTCATGTGTCATTCGTTATCGAATACAATTCTATTCTTTTAAATTTCATGGTATTACATATACTTCTTTGTAATTAATAAATTAATAAGTAATCATGAAATATGTGGTTCAAAAAAATCCATAAAATATGGTATTGATGGGACACATACTGAACATTCCCATTCCATAACAATCATGATTAAACCCAAGAATATTCTCCACCAAATTCTATAGATTAAGATATTCCTTCAAGACCACTTTAATCCTAAAATGGATGGATGTTTGAAAATTAATATGAGAAAGATATGATATGTCCCATGTACTCATGATTTCAAGATAAATATTTTATAAATCAATAAGTATTAGACCAATTTAAATCCTCATCATGGAAAAACTAGCATGTTATTTATGACATGGATCATAACCCCTTGTTTACATTCCTAGGGTGGTAATGTGTTGAACAATAATACACTTTAATCAACTAAACCATATCCTTAGGTGAATATTTATATATTTCTATTTTCATATATCCATAAATATTTTAGGACCAATATATATCACACCTTTCACTATATAGACAGTTCATCTAACTCTTTAATAAAAATATTACCACCAGCATCTCCAAATATATATTCATATAATTTTCCTTAGGAATTTTTAATTGACATGAGGGATAATCTATCACCATTTCATTATGTATGAGGATGAATTTCAATCCCTTATATAATATATAACTCTAGACACAAACCATTATCTACTTCAAGGTAGTTTGATCATAGATGCACTAAAAACCCTTATTTTAATCTTATTTAATTTTTCCTCATATTCACATATTCCATGGAACTTGGATCCATTCTATGTAAACATTTTTATTGATTTAATTGGTGTGAGATATTTCACAAAATTAAATGGTAGTATACATTAAACCTAAGAAAACTATGAATATCGTTCACATGGTTGGTTTCATCTATTACTTAATAATTTCATTCTTTGAAGGATCCACCTACTTAACCTTGTATGAGATTATATGACCCCATAATGAAACATTATATACCCATAATTCAAGATTTCTAAATTTATCGTACAACTTATCCTTCCACATGGTCTTGAGCATATTTCTTAAATAATCATCATGAACTTATTTTCTCTTGGAATATATAATAATATCATCTATAAGTACTACAAAATAAGTCAACATAATATATAAATAATGTATTCATTAAATCTCTGAATATAACTGGAGAATTGGTAAGTAAAAATTACATCACTATAAATTCATAATGTATATACCTCATATGGAATGTTGTATTTTGTATTCACTACCTTTTATCCTAGATTTATGATATCAAAACCAAATATAAATCACATAAAAATATCAAGATCCTCATAATTGACCAATCAAATCCTAGATATGAGGTAAAACACACTTTTCTTAATAACAATATTGTTATGTTCCCAAAAATCATTGTTAATAAACATTGACCAATATTACTTCCTAATAAAAATAATAGTTGCAATCCATGGTGAAACACTAGGGTTTTTTAATCTCTTGTTAATATTATCCTTCAGTTTCTTCACCAATTCTGAAAACTAAATTAGTGTTATTCTATATAATTTTTTAAAAATAATTGTGGAACCAGGTATAAGTTATTTATAAAAAAACTTCATGATTCGAGGGAAGACTAAGAATTTATTAATTAAATACATAAAAATATTTAAAAAATATTTATATCATCAGTCTTTAGTTTTTCCCTAACCATTTGAGATAAATATCTCTCCTTAATTGGTAGTAAGACCCCTAAAATGGAACTAATTTCCCTTTTACGTTCGTATTTTTCCTCAAAATAAAAGAACATAAAAGGTTGATTTGGAATATCAAACGATACTTCCCTTACACAAAACATTATATGATGAGATCTATATAATGAGAGCCAATCCTTGGACAAAATAATATGAAATTAAATAAAGGTAAGATTAATGTGATTTGTTGGAGCACATTCCTATATAATTTTATTGAAGAGGAGCTATAAACATGATATGTGATCATCATACCGTTACTAAAAACACAATATCTAATCATTGAGGTGGTGATTTGATGCCCATAAAAATTATTAAAATATAAAAGTGTTTAAAACCATAATTATATTATAAAATTTTAGATATATAGTGGAAGGTATGTGTACCTTTCACCACCTCATTTTTGTAACCCACTTAAGCTATTGTGATCACCTGGGATTTCCCTTTATCTCTTGTATTGAGAGGTTTATTACTTTTATTTTCCCCATAAACATTAATATTTATAAAATAATTTTATTAATAACCCTATTACATTTAATTATTTAATTGGATTGTGGTTGGCACATTCAGTTTGTCTCTATCTTCATTCATATCATTGACTACCCTCTTCATGTTACATCATCATTTTTTCAATTGATAGAATTATTTTCTAAACTCAAAACATTTACTAGACCCATCTAGTAAATTTTTAATATTATTCCTTCCACACATTTTTCATGAAGGAAGATGAATGTTCTTTCCTTCATGGGTCTTATTATTTAATTTCATTGATATTATATATTTAACTTTTCATCTATAAAATAATGAAAAGAATGAGAATATTAAATATCCATTTCTATCTAGATATCACATAGAATGATTTATTCATAGCTAAAAAATTATATTTACCTTAATTAATATTGTTAAAATGTTCTTAAGAAACTATATATTCAGTAATGTTTTATTTGAAGGTCGATGAAAAAACCAAAAGCATGCCTTGACTATTTGGTGAAATTTTTATCACAGTAATAATCAATTTATCAAACCATTGCACTAGTTCAATAAATTCCCTCTCAATTTTATTAAGAAATGTCTGAAGAATAGACATTTTGAATAATACCTTCTTAAATTCATTCCATGTCTGAGAGTAAATTTTATTATATTACCTTGTATTATTGATAAAGTTCCACCATTGATCAGTTTCAATTTATAAATGTTATGTCGTTAAAATAAAATTCCCATGGTCAAGGAAATGGAGTACAAAGAATATATTTTCAAACACATTGTTCCATTTAACATTTCTAATGGGATTAGAGGAACCATTGAATGAAGGTGTATGTTATCACATAAAAGACTCAATAGCGAGTTGTTCCTTGTTTTATTTGGTGATCAATATGATTCATGTTATTGTTCATATATTGATAGTTTTGGGTGAGAATAACCATTAGATTTTGTATCCCAAATACAATTTCATTAGGTTTCTCATGAATATGTTCATTGCATTGATTTTCACTTTGTGTGGACACATGATTCCACCTGGTTCCATCCATTTACAAAAACTATAATAAATTTCATGAAAAAAAAATAATTAGATTAAGATATTATATGATTTTTAAAATCATTCATATAAATCCTTAAATTATTACACCTTATTTTGATCCATGACACTTTATGTTCATCTAATATCAACATTTCTTCTCATAGGTTGTCATATATTCTATTGTCTCATTAATAATATTGGTTCATAAAAAAAATTGAATTTTATAAAGCACATCCCCCCTAGATAGTCAATGATGTTTTTTTTCACATATTCCTATTTTCATGCACTATGTGATGATCGAGCTAATATCCAAACCTCATCTTCGGGGTTTTTACCCCAATGTGTATCAATATTTGATCCTATATCAACTGTTTTGTATCTATAAATTGACTTCTTTTTGAGAAAACAAAAAAATATATACTTTATAAAAACATTAATATTTTAACATATGATTTAAGTAATCCCAAGGGAATATAACATGAATAAAATTTAGTTTCAATGAATAATAATTTTTATGGTTTTCATAATATAAAACCCCTTATCATTATGTGAATAATAATATATTATAGAAATATTATTATTTTAATGTGATTATTATAACCTTTCCCCTGAAATGTATTGTCTGAATACGTGTAACCATATAATAAAATATATGTATTACTTGCATACTATACACAATTTTAATTATTAATTATTATGAAAAAAAATCACTTAATGTTTCATAAATTCATTTTATGCATAAAAATACTTTTTATTCAAAAAACGGATTCTATTATATGCTGTTATTGAATATTATAATTAATTTAAATCAAATTTTAGAATTTAGAAAAATAAATATCTTATTTGAAATAATTATGTTAGTATAAGATTATGGAGAATTTTGTTAGAATGTTTTATTTTTCAACGAATAGTGAAAACTATTGATTTTTTAAACTATCAAATATTTTCTTCAAATCATGTAATTTAAAAGTCTTATTTTTTTAATGATTTGGTTTTAAAATAACATAATATCAATGATAATAATAATAATAATAATAATAATAATATATAATTCTATTAGAATAAATATTATATTTTATTTGGGTATATGATTATTTTTATGCTATAAATGCATTTTATGAAAACTATTTTTAATTGCATAATTTTTTTCCATTTGAATTAATTAAAATAATCCTTAGTAATGAATTAATTAAATGAAATTAATAGATTATATATCTATATATCTGAATTTAAATTCATTTAATGATGATTACTAGTCAAAGAGTTATATTGTGATCATCTTATTCATGAAAAAGGCAGTTTCCTAAAAACCATTTTTTCATTTTTTTCTATTATTTTTAAATTAATATCTAACACATTAGAATTTTGTATCATGAAAAATGAATTAGATTTTTTTATTAAATGTTCTCAAATTTGGAAAATATTTCCATTTGGTATTTAGTTATTATTAATGGTAACAATGGTAAATGTTGTAAGGATTGTAAAGGGTAAATAATGTTAATTAAGGTTAAAACTAATGAGTAATTGAATAAAAATATTCATAAAAATTTAATTTTCCCTATTAGATAATTTTATTTATTTAAAATGATTCTAAGTATATAATTTTTGGCCACTTGGATCCTTTTTTCTTGGGTAATAACACATATAGTATTTTATTTAATAAAAAATACAAAGTTTCACTCTCTTTCTTTAAAATTTCTTTTATATATTAACATATGGAAAAAGAATTTGTGAGTGAATCATAATGTTTTTTTTAGAATATTTAAATTATATTTTGGGTGGTAATATATTTATAAATTATAGTTATTATTTAGTTAACATAAATGCACATACAATATAGACACAGTGGTTCTATAGGAATGTAAGAACCCAATTTTTTCTATAAAAGACTTTGGAATATTCTTGATGTTATTCCAGAGCAGCGCCTTCAGACGGCGTGCAATTCCGAGCCCCGGTGTGGCCGGAATTAAATTTTCAGAGCGTTCACACTGGGCACGCCAAATAAATGGGATAACTCCTAAATGGTGCATTGGATCCTTAATCTGAGTGTACGTATGGGTCCGTAATGGGGTTTTTACCCTAGTAATGACATAAAGTATGTCGATGCGGGAAGTTCGGACCCCTCGCCCGTTACCGGAACGTTAAAAGAATAAATTAATTAATTAATTTATTCGTTTAATGGTTAAACTCGAGTATCTCTTAAACGGTGTATTAGATTGGAAAACCGAGGGAACCTTTGAGTTCATAGTATGCCGTTTACCCTAGGAGGGGTGTATATTTCGCGGGCGCAGGTCTTTTGTGGAAAATGGCCCCATGGGCGTTTTCGTAATTTGGCGGCCTCGAGCGTTGAGTTTAATAACTTTTGAACAGGACCTCGGATTAAAATTCCGAGACCTCTGTTGTACTTTTAAGGTGGTGTTTACCCTAGGGGAGGCTTAACCTCGACCTCATCGAGAGTTTCGGGTGCAGGTCTTTTCGGGGGGTGTATACGTTAATTAGTTTTTTTATTATTTAACTCTCTATTTAAACACCTCACCCTCTCTCTCTCCCTTGGTTGATACTCTGGTGGAAGAACCCTCAAGGCAGCCCCCTCAAGCTCCTCCTCCCTCTTTCAAGCTTTGGTGGTTGCGGATCCGGCTGGTGGATCCTTTGCGAAGCATCGGGCAACGCCCATGAGGTAGGAGATCGCCGCTTTGTTTTTAATTTCATATATCCTACTTTGAGCTCAATTTTCTTTGTTGGTTCTCTATCAAAACTTAGATCAAAGCCCGTAATTGTGTATCACATATTATGGCCTTTCTAACGCAAATCTGGGTTTCAAATTTGGAGTCTCGAGGCCTCCGCAATCGCCCGACGAAGATTGCGGGTTTTTGAGTGTTTTCAGTAGTTTTTGGGGCGTTCCGGCGAGAACAGGGCGGCGGTCCGGCGAGCCAGTGCGGCGGCACGATAGGTGGTCCTAGAGGAGGCGGCGGCTCGGTGTCTCAGTCCGGGCGGCGGTCTACAGCAGAGCAGGCGGCTCTGGTCGGTCGGAGGTGAGCGGAGGCGAGCGGTAAGGAGGAGTCGCGGGGAGCAGGGCTACGAAGGTGGTCCGCTGGGGCTACAGGCGGCGTCGGCGGTCGGCTAAGTTGGAGCGCCGTGGGCGAGCTGGGGGCAACGGCAGCTCGCGATCGAGCAGAGAAACACGGGGCGCTTGCGGGTGAGCGGGGTCGGAAGAGGAGGACCAGCCGACTGTTGGCCGGTCAGTGCGCATGAGGGGAGCCCGGGGTCAGCGACCCCTGCTAGAAGACCATGACCCGCCCTTTGCAGGTCCCCATGGAAAGGGAGCCGGACCGGATCAAGCTGGTCCAGGAGAGGCAGGCTGGCCCGCGCGGTGAATCGTCGGCCAGTTCGGACAGGGTGGGCTAGCCGATTCGGCCCGACCCACCTCGTTTCGTCCATGGGAATTTAAAACACCCATAAAATTCCGACCGGGTGTCGGATTTTCATACCATTAGCGGAAACGTGTTCCTTGAAATGAGGAGAATGTTTTGAGATGGTCTAGGGAATTTTTAATTCCCGAGGCAAGGGGTTCAGTGGCATGACATGTGCGTTAAGTAAGTTTGGTGTTTCCCGGGAGTTCTTGTTTTGGGCGGCACAGACACATCTGATGTCCGTTTTGAGTGTCGTCAGTGGCATTGCGACCTTGGCGTTGAGATGGAGATTTCCAGTGTGGTTTCGGGTGTTGAAGCCGGAGTTGAGGCGTGGTCCCCATGGCCTGTCTTTCGAGCTGTATGCAGCTTTTTGTAACTTTTTCATCGGATGTCTGTTCGGGGTGTGAGACCAGTCAATTTTGAGTGTTTTTCGGAGGGCATTGCAACGGTGCAATCCTCCCACTTTAATTCAGCATGCTGGTGTGGGACCCACGTGTTTCGTCTTGGGAGTTGGCGATGATTTCCAGCTTTATCACCGGGTGTCTATTTTGGGCAAGTGAATAGTCCATCTTATGTACTTTTTTGAGAGGATCCCAACGGTGTGATCAGTTCATTGTGCTTAGGGACCGGGATGCGGGTCCCACATAGCACCGCTCATGTTCGGTATGTTGGAACACATCTTTTTTTTTCTCCGGATATCCGTTCCACTCAAGTGAGAACACCTTTTGACGAGTTTTCCTGAGGGGATCGTAATGGTGCGATGCGCCCGACTGTTTTTGGGACCGAGGCTCAGGATCACGGGACATCGTTCGGTCGTAAAGCGTTGTTGGCGACTTTTTCGTCAGATATACATTTGAGGTAAGTAAATAGTCTATATCTCATGTTTTTCTGCGAGGATTAAAATGGTGTAATCTATTCAGGTGAGCGGAACCTCTTACGCGATCTTATTAAATATGGAAATATGAAGGTGCTCCGGTGGTGGTTCTTCTTGCTGTTTTCGGAAGCAAACCATTGGCATGTTATCGCGTTCACTCATGTGTGAGTGGAGTTGATGTTTGAAGAGACATGTTTGGCCTTGCCGGGGCCGTGGAGGAAGCAGGTTGGTGAATTATGTTTTCGCCCTTCGCATGGATGTTGGGTGTCATGCTCATGATAGACTTTGGGCTAGAGATGTGGTGTACTCTGGGAGTATATGGGAATTATTGGAGGTACATGATGTATTATGTTCCTAAGAACATTTGTTCTTGGTTGGGAGATGAGATGGGGCCACACGTCGTGTGGGCCCCATGTGTGTTTCGTGTTCTACTTTGCGTACCTTTGACCTCTTGTGACATATAGGGTCCTCCTGTTCACGATGGTTTAGAAAAGTAGAGTTGAGTGGTTGCATGATACCCACTCTGAGTTCTGTTGTCCAGTGTTGTACCATCTAGTAGGGATGACCAGAGCAGTTCCGGGTTTATCCTCCAGTAGAGACTGGGCAGTGGGTTGCCCATCGACTTCTTCGGGTTTACCCCCCAGTATATACTAGGTAGTGGGTTGCTCATAGACTTCTTAGGGTTTACCCTCTAGTAGAAACTGGGCAGTGGGTCACCCGACGACCTCTTAGGGTTTACCCTCCAGTAGAGACTGGGCAATGGGTCACCCGACGACTCTTGAGGGTCTTCCCTCCAGCAGGTCTGGGCAGTGGGTCGCCCGTCGTCTTGTTCCAGGTCTACCCTCGATCAGGGCTGGGCAGTGGGTCGTATGTCGACTTATTCCAGTTCTACCCTCCAGCAGGGCTGGGCAGTGGGTCGCCTGATGATGTATTAGAGTTCACCCTCCAGGCAGGGCTGGGCAGTGGGTCACCCGATATCTTATTATGAATTACCCTCCAGCAGGGCTGGGCAGTGGGTCACCCGTTGGCATTTCAGACATAGTCCTTTCTACTAGGCTAGTTTGTGGATTTACTCTATGACTACTGGAGTGGGACCCTTGTTTATACAGTTCAGTGATGTGACATCTTGACTTTGAGGACCTCTCGACTATGTGATAGTGATGAGGTGTGGTTTGACTTTTCCCCAGAACTCTCATGTACGAGGGGAACTTTCCCCACTAAGATGCATCCTTCTGACGCGACCTGAAACCGTACAGGCGAGTCAGTGCCGCCCAAAGCAGATAGTGTCAAGGTGCGGTGATTTGAGCCCCTTGACTTGTAGTTTGGGGAAAACGTGTGAGATGCTGGTCATTGATGGTGTTTACTTCTGAGACTGATGGTGACTCACTTCCTTGGGCTGAGCTATAGGATGGAGATCCCCTTATGATCTTGTTCGAGCTTCTTGATTGAGCATATGGATATGTATATACCTTGTTCTAGTACCCACTCCTTGGGTTTTTTCTACACTCCTTCCAGGAGAGGCAAAGACGTGTGGGGTATGCCATGTGCTTTCTGTGTCTAGCTTCTCATGGTTGAACGAGCCTACTCTCCTGCTATAGGTAGCGAAGACTCGAAGAGAAGTTTATCTTCTCACCGTTTCCAGCTCCTTGTGTCTAGACGAGTCTACCTCCTTTCTCTTGTTGGGTTGAGATGGACTCTCTACTGTACTCTTTCCTGCACTTTCGGTTGTACTCCTTAACTTTTCCCCTGTTCAATCTACTTCTCACCCTTTGGTACCTCCTTTGTTGCTCCCTCGAGCCTTTGGGGTATCCTACTGAGTATTTTTATACTCACCCCTGCTTGGGCTTTTCCCGCACTTAGTGTACCCTTGTAGATGACGGACAGGTTGGTCGTGACTTCAGTGGAGCTTAGGAGTTTGGGAGCTTGGACTGCGTGCGGTGGTCAGAGTCGGGTTCTAGGTCAGGGACCCTTCTAGCTGTTTTTCTTTTGTTTACCTGTTGTCGGGTTGTGGCACTTTTCTAGTCCGGTGCGTGTTTTGCCCCTTTTCTTTTCAGTTTACTTTCAGCAATTGCTTTGTACTTTTAGAGGTCGATTCACATTGTGGTTTATTTATAGAAGTAGGTAATTTTATTTTCTTTTTACTATGCACTTTTTCATTGAGTGTGCTACGTGTGTGTGTACAGGTACTTAGGCAAAGGCCTCCCTGAGTTTTGTGCCTTCGACGCTGGTCTCCAGCCCCTGGCCTATGAAGGCGGTCTTGGGGTAGTTGCGGCTCAAGCCTGGGTAGGGTCGGGTCGTGAAAAAGTGGTATCAAAGGTGGTTCATTCCTTGGGACATTGTTCGGACATCCCTAAAAAGTAATTGGTTGGGATTTATGGAAACAGTGTTAACGTGTCTCGAGAGCGGATCTCAGGCCATGGAGTCCAGTGATGGTGTGGCGGCCGACGTATCCATTCACCAGGACCCTGATAACCCTCTTTTCGTTTCGGCATGCTGAGACACTTGTTGCAGGGAAAATTGGTTGTGCATCACATAGGATTGAGTCTTTGACTGTCCTTCTTGAGTCATCTCCCCATTTTTGTTATTGTTATATACATATATGCTCATCTGACCGCAGCACTCTTTGATAATATTCAGGATGTTTCCGCAAAGACAGCCAGCCAGGATTCTAGCTTTGGTTCATGACGATGACCATGTGAGCTACGAGGCCTCAGTCCAGGATTCATCATTTGAGCCCCTTTCTCCAGGTGGGCCGGTAGCAGCACCCCCCCCCCACCTATTGAGAAACATACAACTTCAGCAGTGCAGACTGAGCTAGATTGCAGGTTGAGCGTGCTCCGCGAGTTCCAACTGCAGAGACCGCTGAGGTTCAGTGATGAGCCAGACCCTCTGGCAGCTGAGGTTTGGCTGGAGACCGTGGTTCTCCTTTTCAGGCTTGTGCAGACGCTGACAGATCTTATGGTGGCTTTGGCCGCCAACCTTTTCCGTGGAGCAGCTTGGTGTTGGTGGAGTCTGGTGACTCAGTTTCTTGACGATTCGTTGCTTTCGTGGGGCAACTTTCAGTTGTTGTTTCGTGAGGTGTTTTTTCCCTCCTGCTTATGCTCCATTCGGATTCAGGAGCTCCTACAGTTTCAATAGGGAGGGATGACGGTGGCCTATTATGCGGCTAGTTTTACAGATTGTGCACCCTTTTACCCGGACTTGGTCTATGATGGCAACTTCCGAGCGCAGAAGTTTGAGCAGGGTCTCCACCGATAGATTCTTGCTATCATAGTACTCTTGGGCATTCCCACTTATGCCGGGGTTCTAGAGAAGGCGTTGGTGACAGAGAGCTTTCTGTCGTGTTCTAAAGTTGGTAGCGGTAGCAGGCTCAACAGATCCGAGACGTCTGCCACAACTAGCGGGCATCGGCTGATAGAACCTCGATGCAGGTGGATTTCCGATAACCGGACTCAGGGGTGTGGTCATACACCACAATGGCGCCAGAGGGCACCAGTGTATCCTGAAGAGTGTCGGTGTTATGCTTGCGATGGGCGAGGTCACCTGGCGCGGGATTGCCCGACCAGGCTCACGGAGAATATTGGTCAGACATCAGGTGCACCACTGCGGTAGAGGTAGTGTCGTGATCAGAGTAGCACCCAAATAGGTGGTGCTCTCAGAGGAGTGGGATGAGCAGGTAGTGGGGGAGGACTTTACGAGGTCTTCTCATCACCACTAGGTGGTCCACATCAGGCTCCGGGAGCTGACATTTGGGACTGAGGACAGCTGCGAGCTTTGGATGTCTACGATCCTGTAGAGAATGAGGTGATAAGAGGTACGCTCTATAGCGCTTCTACATTTTGTTCAAGTAGAATTGTTAGAATCTGTGTGAAATTATTTTTCTCCCTTCTCCTTGTTTGAGTTGTTTCCAGGGTGGTACGGGGCATCGGTGTAACCCGGTGTTGGTAAGATAGAAGGCATGAGACCTTTTTCTTTAGTCGATGGTGTCGGATCCTTTTCTCTTCGAGCGTGTAGGAGGGTTTGGATCGTGAGACAACGACTATGAAACTTTGCATGACCAGATATCCTTGGGTGTTTCACCAAATGGATATTCTGATGGAGGGAATCACCAGGCCTTGTTTCAGGTGCAAGCGGTAATTCCAGTCACAGCGTGCGACATAGGGGTTCAGTCGGAGAGGTGAGCTACCCCCGAGGGCCTTTGGGCTGTTTGAGACCATGCGAAGGGATGGAGAGGTTCCCTACTGCCTTTCCCTAACCTCAAAGTCTGGAGTGGGTGCATGACGTCTCCCATGTCACTCACCTGGGTAGATGTGTGAGTACTCTTATGCACATCATCAATAAGGGAAGACCTCGCATGAGTACATCAAATCATTTGGTCTGTCTGCGGTGACGCGGGGCTGTGCAAGAGTTCTTCTGGGTATGGAAGAGCCAGGTGCGGGCTTAATACCCAGAGTTATTCCTTGGTTTTTATTTTCTAGGAAGAAAAGTTTGAAGGAGGAAATGATGTAAGAACCCAGTTTTTTCTATAAAAGACTTTGAAATATTCTTGATGTTATTCGAGAGTAGCGCCTTCAGACGGCGTGCGATTCTGAGCCCCGGTGTGGCCGGAGTTAAATTTTCAGTGCGTTCACACTGGTCACGCCAGATAAATGGGATAACTCCTAAACGATGCTTCGGATCCTAAATCTGGGTGTACATATGGGTCCTTAATTGGATGTTTACCCTAGGAATGACATAAAGCATGTCGGCACGGGACGTTGGGACCCCTCGCCTGTTAACGAAACATTAAACTGATAAATAAATTATTTAATTTATCCATTTAATGGTTAAACTCAAGTATCTATTAAAAGGTGTCTTGGATTGGAAAACCTAGGGCACCGTTGAGTTCGGAGCATTCTGTTTACCCTAGGAGGGGTGTAAGTTTCGCGGTCACGGGCCTTTTGTGAAAAATGGCCCCAGGGGTGTTTTCATAATTTGTAGGCCTCAGGCGTTGAGTTTAATAACTTTTGAATGGGGCCTCGGATTAAAATTCTGAGATTTCATTTTTGCTTGGGAGGTGTTGTTTACCCTAGGGGAGGCTTAACCTTGACCCCATCGAGAGTTTCGGGTGAAGGTCTTTTCGGGGGGTGTTTAAGTTAATTAATTTTTTTATTATTTAACTCTATTTAAACACCTCACCCTCTCTCCCTCCCTTGGTTGATACTCTAGCGGAATAACCCTCAAGGAATCCCCCTCAGGCTCCTCCTTCCTCTTTCAATCTTTGGAGGTTGCGGATCTGGTCGGCAGATCCTTTGCGAAGCATCGGGCAACCCCCACGAGGTAGGAGATCATCGCTTTGTTTTTAATTTCATGTATCCTACTTTGAGCTCAATTTTCATTGTCTATTCTCTATCAAAACTTTGATCAAAGCCCATAATTTCATAGCACATATTTTGGCCTTTCCAACGCACATTTCAGTTTCGAATGTGGAGTCTTGAGGCATCCGCAATCGCCCGCCGAAGATTACGGGGGTTTGAGTGTTTCCGATGGTTTTTGGGGAATTCCGAAAAGAACAGGGCGGTTGTCCGGTGAGCCAGCGCGGTGACGCGGCAGGAGGTCCTGGCGGAGGCGGCGGCTCGGTGTCTCAGTCCGGGCGGCGGTCTTCAGCGGAGCAGGCGGCTCCAGCCGGTCGGAGGTGAGCGGAGGCGAGCGGCAGGGATGAGCCGCGGGGAGCGGGGATGCGGCGGCGGTCCGCTGGGGCTGCAGGAGGCATCGGCGGTTGGTTGAGGAGGAGCGTCGTGGGAAAGTTAGGGGTGACGACGACTCATGGTCGAGCGGAGCAGCAGGGGGCGCCTGCCGGTGAGCGGGGTCGGACGAGGAGGATCGGCCGACTGTCGGCCGGTCGGTGTGCACGAGGGGAGACCGGGGTCAGCGACCCCGGCTGGCAGACCACAACCCGCCCTTTGCGGGCCACTGTGGAAAGGGAGCCGGACAGGCTCAATCTGGTCTGGGCGAGGCAGGCCGGCCCGCGCAGTGAACCCCAGGACGGTTCGGACAGGGTGGCTCGGCCGATTCGACCCAGCCAACCTCGTTTCGTCCATGGAAATTTAAAAAACCAATAAAATTACGACCGGATGTCGGATTTGCATGCCGTTAGCGGAGACGTGTTCCTTGAAATGAGGCAAACTTTTTGAGATGGTCTCGGGAATTTTTAATTCCTAAGATGAGGGGTTCGGTGGCATGACACACGCGTTAAGTAAGTTTGGTGTTTCCCGGGAGTTCTTGTTTTGGGCGGCGCGGACACATCCGATGTCCATTTTGAGCATCGTCAGTGGATTTGTGACCCTGGCGTTGAGATGGATATTTCCAATGTGGTTTCAGGTGTTGAATCCAGAGTTGAGGTGTGGGCCCCACGACCCATCTTTCGAGCTGTACGCAGCTTTTTGTAACTTTTTCATCGAATGTCCGTTCGGGGCGTGCGACCAGTCAATTTTGGGTGTTTTTCCGAGGGCATTGTAATGGGGCAATCCGCCCTCTTTAATTCAGCATGCTGGTGTGGGCCCCACGTGTGTCGTCTTGGGAGTTGGCGGTGATTTCCAGCTTTATCGTCGGGTGTCTGTTTTGGGAAAGTGAATAGTCCATCATCTGTACTTTTTCGAGAGGATCGCAACGGTGTGATCTGTTCGTTGTGCTTCGTGACTGGGATGCGGGTGCCATGTAGCACCGCTCATGTTCGGTATGTTGGAATGCATCTTTTTTCTCCGGATATCCATTCCACTCAAGTGAGCATCCCTTTTGACGTGTTTTCCTGAGGGGATCGCAATGGTGCGATGTGCCCGACTGTTTTTGGGACCGAGACTCGGGATCACGGGACGCCGTTCGGGCATAAAGCGGTGTTGGTGGCTTTTCCGTTGGATATCCATTTGAGGCAAGTGAATAGTCTATCTCAAATGTTTTTCTTCTAGGATTAACACAGTGTAATCTATTCAGGCGATCAGAGCCTCTTACGAGATCTTATTAAATGTGGAAATATGAAGGTGCTCCGGTGGTGGTTCTTCTTACTGTGTTCGGAAGAGAAACTTTGGCCTATGATCACTTTCACTCCTATGTGAGTGTATTTGATGTTTGAAGAGACGTGTTTGGTCATGTTTGGGCCGTGGAGGAAGAAGGTTGGAGAATTATGTTTCTGCCCTTCGTGTGGACGTTGGGTGTCGTGTTCATGATAGCCTTTGGGCTAGATATGTGGTATACTCTGGCAGTATATGGGAATTCTTGGAGTTACATGATGTAGTATGTTCCTGAGAACGTCTGTGCTTGGTTGGGATATGAGCTGGGGCCACACGTCGTGTGGGCCCCATGTGTGTGTCTTGTTCTACTTTGCATACCTTTGACCTCTCGCGACAGAGAGGGTCCTCTTATTAATGATGGTTTAGACCAGCAGGGTTGAGTGGTTTCCCCTGGTTTTGTTCTGGAGTTGGGTGGTTTCACGATACCCACTCCGAGTTCTGTTGGCCAGTGTTGTACCATCTAGTAGGGATGGCCAGAGCAGTTCCGGTTTTACCCTCCAGTAGAGACTGGGCAGTGGGTTTCTCATCGACTTCTTTGGGTTTACCCCCTAGTAGAGACTAGGCAGTGGGTTTCTCATCAACTTCTAAGGGTTTAACCTTCAGTAGAGACTGGGCAGGGGGTCACCAGACGACCTCTTAGGTTTTACCCTCCAGTAGAGACTGGGCAGTGGGTCACCCGACAACTCTTGAGGGTATACCCTTTAGGAGGTCTAGGAAGTGGGGTGCCTGTCGTCTTGTTCCAGGTCTACCCACCAGCAGGGCTGGGCAGTGGGTCACCTGTCGACTTATTCCAGGTCTACCCTCCAGCCGGGCTGGGCAGTGGGTCACCTGATAATGTATTATGGTTTACCCTTCAGCAGGGCTGGGCAGTGGGTCACCCGATATCTTATTATGAATTACCATCCTGCAGGGCTGGGCAGTGGGTCACTCATTGGCATTTCAGACTCAGTCCTTTCTACTAGGCTAGTATGTGGATTTACTATGTGACTACCAGAGCGGGACCCTTGTTTGTATATGTCAGTGATGTGATAGCTTCACTTTGAGGACCTCTCGATTGTGTGACAATGATGAGGTGTGGTTTGACTTTCCCCCAGAACTCTCAAGTATGAGGGGTTCTTTCCCCGCTAAGACGTGTCCTTGTGACAAGACCTAAAACTGTGTGGGCGAGCCAGTGCCATCCAAAGTGGATAGTGTCAAGGTGCGGTGATTTGAGCCCCTTGACTTTCATTTCGGGGAAGATGTGTGGGATGCTGGGCATCGATGGTGTTTACTTCTGAGACTGATGGTGACTCACTTCCTTGGAATGAGCTACAGTATGGAGATCCCCTTATGATCTTGTTCGGGCTTCTTGATTGAGCATATGGATATGTATATACCTTGTTCCAATACCCACTCATTTGGTTTTGGCTACTCTCCTTCCAGTAGAGGCGAAGATGCGTGGGGTATGCCACGTGATTTCCATGTCTATCTTCTCATGGTTGGACGAGTATACTCTCCTACTGTAGGTAGAGAAGACTCGACGAGAAGTTCATCTTATTACTATTTCCATCTCCTTGTGGCTGGACGAGTCTACCTCCTTTCTCTTTTTGGGTTGAGATGGACTCTCTATTGTACTCTTCACTGCACTTTTGGTTGTAATCCTTTAATTTTACCCTGTTTGATCTACTTCTCACCCTTTGGTACCTCCTTTGTTGCTCCCTTGAGCCTTCGGGGTATCCTACTGAGTATTTTTATACTCACCCATGCTTGGTATTTTCCCGCACTTGGTGTTCCCTTGCAGACGACAGAAAGGTTGGTCGTGACTTCAGTGGAGCTTAGGAGTTTGGGAGCTTGGACAGTGCGCGGTGGTTGGAGTCGGGTTCTAGGTGGGGGACCCTTCCAGCTGTTTTTCTTTTGTTTACCTATTGCCAGGTTGTGGCACTTTTTTGGTTGGCCGCATGTTTTTTCCCTTTTATTTTCAAGTTACTTTCAGCACTTGCTTTGTACTTTTAGAGGTCGATGCACATTGTGGTTTATTCATAGCAGTTGGTACTTTGTTTTTCTTTTTACTCTGCACTTTTGCATTGAGTGTGTTTTGTGTCTCTGTATAGGTACTTAGGCAAATGCCTCCCCGAGTTATTGTGCCTTTGGCACTGGTCGCTAGCCCCTGGCCTATGGAGGTGGGATTGGGGTAGTTGCGGCTCGAGCCCGGGTAGGGTCGGGTCATGACAAGGCCATTTTAAAATCATGTAAATAATTTAAAAAAATATTAAAAATAATTTATTTTGATGAATTTTATCTTAAAAAATTATATTCAACAACATTTTTATTATTGATGGTTAAATGGATTATATTCTAATTCCATTATTTTCTAGATGTATTTAAATTCAAATTTTGTGAACAGTTTTTAAAATAAAATTAATATTATTTTATGTTAAATAATATTTTGTTAAGATATTTAAAAATAATTAAAACATTTCAAGAGGATTATAATATAAAATGGTGTAAAATTTCATCCATTGTCTATTAATGATTCAATAGTTACCTTATAATTAAAATTTAATAATTTTAAGAATGAAAAAGTTGTTACCATGGTAAATGATAAAATTAGTTAAAAGGGGGGTTAAACCAAATGTTATGGTTAAAAATACCTCTTATCTTCAAAATTCTAGATACCTTTACTTGAAAAAAAAATAATTTTATATAATTATTTTTATGAATTCCATGTGTTTCCTTTTCTTCACATAAAAGTCCACCACCTATCATTTCATTACACCTCTGTGATAATTGTGTGGTGATTAATATTTTAAAGATGATGAAACCATGTCCAACATGGATGTATATGAACTATATAACACAAACATACATAAATAAATTAAGTAGTTATCATCCTTAATAGTGATTTTAATAAATAAATGTTAATAAACCTGTGATAATATGTTATAATTAATTTTTTTTTATGATATGTATGAATATGGTTCTCAATTATAATTATTATAATTCTGAATTTTTTATACAGGGTATTTTAATGCACGTGAAGAAGGACGAGACATGAGGTAAGTGATTGATGCTTCAATACCATTATAATTGAGATTGTTTATGTTTCAATTTCTATTGAGGAAATTATTTTATATTTATCTGATAAAAATATTTAATTTTCTATATATCTTTTAATTTCATGGATTTTGATATTTTAGTACCATTTTCCTTTCTTTGGTACTCAAAATGCCTCAGAAAAAGTTTTAAATTAAATTTCTCCACATTTCTCCTTTTTTTCCAGTAAAACTTTTTCATCCATATCAATGATTTCAAAAATCATTTAAATAATGTTTTTTAATATTATATTATAAAAGTTTAATTTCATTTTATCCAATTTCTGAGTTTTTATAAAATTGATTAAAAATATTATTCTCATCATGTTATGAATGATGTACTTTTTACCAACTATTTGAAAAGAATATCTATTTAATTATTATAACAGTAATATGATTTCCCACTATCATGATTGATCAATGTTTTTATGTGTCCTATATATTTTTACATGTGTAATTTCATTAAATAACGTTTCCTTAATATTTTGGAAATATATAGATAATTTATTTTAAATAAAAATTCTAATTTCCACAAGAAATATTTCAATGATCATTTAATGAAATTTTCATCAATGATAACATAATTTGACATTAATTATGATTTACTAGTTATATGAGTCAATGATATCATACTTATTATTTATATGATTTATTTATGATTATTACACTAATATTTTTACAAAACCTATTCATTTCCCAAGGGTTATGCTATGATAAAATGATGAAATTATGTGATGTTCACGAAACATGTTTCATTACACAAGTAATTATATGATGAAATATAGAATTTTCTATGATATTATGGAATAATTATGTTTTTGTTTCAATTATGTGATGGTTGGGTTCATTAAAAACCTGTAATTAATTTAGTATGGACTAATATCCCATGAAAGAAACTATGGTAAAGGAGGTGATGTGCTTGATCCACTCTGGGAAATATGTATGGATTCCAGGTCCACTATGATATTATCAATAAGTGTTGATTTCTGATCCACATGTATATGAGAAGTGGGTATTGATGACTTGTCCTCTATGATGCGATAGTCTCAATAGTTATCCTTGGCATATTAAATGGTTTCACTTCCAATGATTGTTCCAAACACTTATAATATTTATTTTGGATTATGATGTGAAATTATGGTTTATTATTGATTTACTATGATTACTCACTTTTGTGATTCAAATATTTTGAAATGATAATGTCATAATAATTACTATATTTTTGTTTTCTTATTGGAATATATCTATAAATATCTATAGATTTTTCCTTAGATTCTACATTGTGGTTAGGTTTCGTAGCACCCTGTATATAATATATATAAAAAAATTAACATATATTAAAGAATCTGAGATCATATTTTACAAATAAATTTATTTTCACACTAATTATGAACTCAGACAAGAAACCTGATATTATAGTAGATTCCAGAACATGGGGCATCCTCTATGAATGAACAAATGAAAGTCTCTATTGGGAATCAAGATGAGGGTAACTATTGGATACTATATTGACTAGATTAGTCAATTTAATTAATTTAAATTCTTAAATAACACATCAATTAACTCTCCACTATATATTCCCTATTGAAAAAAAATCTAATGGTTTAAACCCAAAAACCTAGGTTTTTTCAACGAGCAAAATAGGAGAGTCATTGTTGAATGATGATGGATCATGTAGCAAATATTATTCATTTTATGATTCATCTTCTTCAATGATTTTCCTAGATTTCACCAATGAAAACGGCATGAACATGTTCTACATCAGTAATCAATTCAAACTCATGGTAGGGGACATTATTTCATGTATTTCCACCTTTTTTATTGGTTAAGCATGGATTTTAATATGATTTTGATATTTGATGATTTTTATTATTTGCATGAGCATAACCTTAAATTGATTTCTCAAAACCTTTGGTTTAGATCATATATTACCTTAATTTTACCCGTGATTCATATTATATAATAAATGAATAGAATTTTACAATTAAACATTAGTATTTCACTTCATTCTTGTGTATTTATCACACTTTTATTTTCTTTGTTCATCATTGGCTAGTGGGGTTGTGGTTCATCATTTTTGAGCTGGATTTGAGCACCATCGAACCCCTGGATTCATAATGGATTCATGAACAGATTAGAGATCTGAAATTTTCAATTACATTGAGATGTGATACAATTTTTGGAAACATGGATTTAAAGAAATATTTTGTTTCTTTATCCATAGGAGAGGTGATGTGTGACTGAGGTGCGATGGTCATTACCTAAATGGGGTTTTGGGGACAAAAATCGGGCCACCAGAAACAGATCACATGTGATTAGAAATAGATCCAATATTATTGGTGTGAATCATGGTGGAAACAGAAGTGGTGGTGGAATGGGTGAGACACATAAATAGTTCATTGGTTTCTGTAAACTCCAAATATACACAGTGTGTAGTACTTGGGGACATGCCATATACACCCTTAGTTGTGGCTATTAGGGTTTCATGTAGTGTAAAATACCAGATGTCGTATGTGACCCATACAAGATGTTTTACCCAATATTAGTGGCTCAACATGTACCCTAGGAGTACATGAACATATACATGGCCAAGAATATAGGCATAGCTAGAGTATACTAGCATGAAAACATACCCAAACATGGAAAAGGTACTTAGATAAGGCCAGCGTATGCTGGTATAACCATATTACATGAGGACTGCCTAGAGTACACTGGCATGGGATGAGAGGACACAGGAAAATCCCTGGTATCCAGGACATGCCTTATACTATATTCATATGCCACATAGTTCGACATAGATCCTTAATCTATTTCATTTGATGACACACCTAGTTGTTTAGGATTGGTGACATTATATGTGACTCTACGTACATGTCATGTAACAACCTTTGGAATATCAAAATATTATATTTCCTTCTTTAGGACTTATATTTGTGCCTATTATTAGTCTATATGGATCATTTTTTCCTCGTATAACATGATGGTTTCCTTAATTTTGGAATAAAAGATATCACACTTTGTGTTACATGTTGGGCACTTCCTTCATTAACACTTTACCGATAATGGTAATAATGTTTGATTATTAGATAAATTTTATGGTTGGTACCCCCTATTAGACAAGATAATGGTTCCC
Organism: Viscum album; assembly: GCA_963277665.1. Taxonomy (NCBI): domain Eukaryota; kingdom Viridiplantae; phylum Streptophyta; class Magnoliopsida; order Santalales; family Viscaceae; genus Viscum; species Viscum album. The sequence goes on along the minus strand of OY728158.1, from coordinate 855,576,676 downwards.
TAATAATATTTACACAGGTAGGGATTGTACCCCCAATGGTACTGAGGGTGTGTTTCCTCTATCAATTGGATTTGTAACCCCACCTTTGAGCTCTGGCAGGGAGTAGTTACTCCACTGTAGATAGTTCCCCCTTAGTTGTAGAGTGATGTGGTGTGGTTGGAGCCATCTTCAAGGATTATTTTATGGTTATTATTGGTTCTGGGAATTGAAGATGGACTTCTGGAGCTTCAGTTTGGATTTTTGTTCTAATCTAGGCTATAGAGATCGAATTTAACATTCTCTATTTCCTTGGTTTTCATTATGATAATATATATAAATAGGGTTTAATTTTTCTCTTATTTATGGCTTGAGATGACTATTTATTATCTCTATATATCCATTATGGGATTTCATTGAATCATACTAGGTATATATATAATCAAACCAATATGTTCTTTTCTAGGACTTGTTTTTTCTAATCCAGAGTACTAGAAGATCAATAGTAACCTCAATGGACCATGTTTTAGTGGATTGAATCTATACCTAGAAAATATGAATATGTTTGGTGGTTGGACTCAGATATTTTGTTTTGGTCTCTCTTTAGTCTTTCCCTATTCTGTTCTTTGTCAGGTTGAGACAAAATTTCTTTTTGGGTGTGTATTTTTCCCCTTTCTACTTCTTTACTACATATATGTACATTCATTCTTTCATAGATGTTCTTTCAAGCATGTTTGGTACACTAGGTGTTTCAGATCATTCCTTTATCTATGCACTATTACATATAGTTGCTTATGTGTGTACATACAGTTGTGTTGCACAAGGCCTCCCATTTTATTAATATTCTTTCTTAGTGCTAGTTTTCATCCTATAGACTATTACATGAAGAATTAAGGTTTCACACTCAATATGGAACCATCTAGGTGGGCCCTAGTGGGTTGGTTCATGACATAGTTGTATCAGAGATGGTTTTTCCCTAAGATGGTGTTTGGAGTTGGATCTAGGTGAGGTTTGGTTTGAAAACATAGGTAAATTATGTTGGAGTGTATTGGGTTTGGATCTTAAGCTAGGGAACCCACTGTTTGTGTGATTTTTGACATATCCATTCAATAGGAATCTAAATACCTACTTGTATTCTTTATATACTGAGATATTAGTTATATGTAAATTAACGGTACATGCATAATATTTGATTTGGTATTTTAAAATTTATGTTCTTCTTCAGTAAGTTCCTTGTAAATTCTCAGATAATTGTGGTATATCATGATAAATTTCAAGATTTTTCCTTGATGTCTTCTAGCTAGGATACTAATATAGGATCTGGATTATGGTTAGTTAAGTGATGAGTCATCATTTTAGGGACCAAATCAAGTATTGTTTCATCCAGGTGGGAATAGAGTAGTTTCACCTCATCTCGAGTGGTGAGAAGTAATAACATGTCATGATGATGATGAGTGAAGTATTATCACATTATGAGAGTTTAAAAGATATATAATATTGAGGTTTTGTGGTGTTCTAGATTCTCAAGAAATAGAGTATTGGCTTGAATATTTGCTATGAGTCTTCGGGATCTTTTAGACCCTGACCAATTAGATGGTGGTGCCTGAATCCAGGATTATTCATGGAGGAGCATGGAATTGGTGGAGTTTGATTATATAGATACATGATGATGTGATTATCACTTGGTTATACTTCTAGAAGCTATTATGTTAATTGTATTACCCTTATATATTATGCACTATGAAGCTTGAAGAGCTTCTCAAGAAGTAGTATGGTGATACGTGAGTTGCGGGGTATGATAAGAGATTTATAACCTCATGTGTTACTCCCTAAATATGATGAAATATGGATACTTTTAGGAACTGATGTTTGATCAAGGCCTTCGGAGATACATGCATGTTAACATTATCTCCTTGTCCATTCCCACTTGTTGGAGTACTGTAGTGAGATCAAGTTATAGAGAGCTTCCTAGAAGATGGAATATTTGTTGTTGGAGATGAAATTGGTTATCATGGTTCTATTCCTTCAAAAGTATCTAGAAGTCATCATTCATCAGGGTCTCAGAGTAAGTGACCTCCCCATGCCTGGAATGCGACACATGGATCTGTGACACAGGGTTCATGTAGAGGATCATGTTTGTAAGGACATGGGTGATGTTGTTCTTTTGATGGTAGAGTTCACATGGATCATGATTACCTATCCTGACATGCTGATCATGGTAGAAATATAGTTTATAAACCTCCCCAAAAAAAGTTTCCATGTGATTTAGAATCTTCCTATCATGGTTAGGGTGTCCCCCAAGGAAGAAATTATGATACCACAATAGGTGGATCTATGGAGGTATGTGGTTCTATTGGAGTATGATGCTACAAAATACTTCTACAACTAATAGTAGGTGGCCAACACTAGGATTATAGATCTGAAAGTTGAGGGTGTAGGTAGTTTCAATCTATATAGTGATATTAAAAGGATTCTCATGAGATGAATTGAGGTATTCTTCATTTATTTTATACTATTTCTCCGGTACATATAGACATTAGTCCAAATCATTCAATTGTCTTCATATCCCACATGTGAGAGCTAAAGCATCTTGTTGAGTCTTTATCTGAAAAATTATGACTAGATGTTCCTATATGGAGTGATTATTCTATATCGCACGTCTTCTAGAAGTGTGGGAAGGCACTCAGAGGAGAGAGTTTCTCATGGGAACTTTTGGCCATTGTGAGGAAACATTATGATGTCATATTGGGTATGGATTTGTTTTATATGTTAAACAACTAGATAGAATGTCATCATAGGATATTTGGATTTCATTTTATGGAAGGGATGAGATTATCCTTAAATAGTGAGAGGTATACTATGGATAACTGAGTGGGTATCATGACCATGAATCTACGACCTATAACCCATCAGTTGGGGACTTTATCTCTCAATGTAGAAGGCACTTAATAAATCTAGATTCCAGTGGTATTTTAGGATTATATGGATGTATTTCATGAATATGTCATGGTACTACCTTAGAGGTGGGAGATTAAATTATGCATCAATTTTTACCTTAAGAACACATAAATATCTTTAATGGAATATGGGATGGCCCTTACCAAGCTCTAGGACCTGAGGGTGCAGTTATAATTATTTTGAATGATTGGTTTTATGTGTGTCCCCCCAGAACAACAATATCTTTCTTCATGAAAAAGGAAGATGATATTTTGAGGGTTTTCATTGATTATCTTCACTTGAATCATGTAAAGATAATGAGTAAGAACCCCTTTCATAGGATTTAAGATCTTTTAATCCAGGTGAATGATGCATGTTGGATCTCCATGATTGATCTTAGGTATTACCACCATCACTTAAAGGTTCTCAAAGATGATATCTTGTAGAAATAATTCTGATATCGCTATGAAAAATATGATTATATGGTGATTCCTTTGAGTAAGAATAATTCACTCACTATGTTCATGGACCTTATGAAACTGATCTTCTAGACATACATGGAATGATTCATATTTGTATTCATTGATTCTATTCTCATATTCTCAATGTCATAGAAGGAGAAAACATGTTATTTAAAATTGTCTTAAACTTACTCTAGGAGCTCCTAGTTTATGGTAAGCTCCAAAAGTTTTATATTTGTATTTGTGAGGCTCACTTTCTAGTTCATTTCTTCTACTAGAATTTTTTATTTATGGTCTTGGTGTGTATTGATGTAGTTATTTCTTGGAGGACACCCTAGGTCATGTCGAAGGTGATGATTATTCATGTTTTAATGGGGGTAATAGTGGAGTTTCATGGAATACTTTTCTATGGTAGTCTCCCATTTTATTTTCTTCACATGGAAAGGGCACCTGTTTACCTAGAATAAGTAGTGACAGGGATCCTTTGAGGTGTTATGGTTGTGTTTGACAAGTGAACCGATTTTAAAACTACCATAGGTGGCAATTGTGTATGGGGTGTTTTGAGATTCCTTTAGTGTTGGGATCAATTGAATGTTTTCAATAGGTAAAAAATAATCACTTATTTTTAATGTAAGTTGAAACCCCTAATAATTATTACACGACCCATAAATTATATTTGGCGGTAGTGGTCTTCACTCTGATGATGTGGAAGCATTATCTTCTGGGAGACCATTTCATAGTTTAGTCAGACATCTAGAGTCTCATTTAAATCTCCTCATTGAGAGATCTCATCCTGAGATAGAGGATGTTGTTCAATTTTTACCAGGACTTTGAATTGGAGATAGTCTATACTATAGAGAATGGAAATATGGTGGAATATTCCATTAGTATGATGTCTCGTTATCTATTAGTGGAGGAGGAATAAGTGCAGTTGGATTTATTGAATCTATCCTTAGTGGAGTATAGGGGTATAGTTTATCTATTGTTGATGGTAGTTACTCCACCAATTATTCATCATTTAATATATTCTCAGTTAGGATACATATATTTTTTGGTTACTATATGAATAGATATACTTAGGAGATGCACTAGATATTTTTTAAGGGGGGGCATGTAATATTTTTCCAATGATAGATGGGGATACTGGTCATGTTTCAAGAGGTAGTGATGAGGGAGTTTCATACATTCCCATTTTCTATAAATAAATGTGTGTAAAATATACACAAGGTCCCTCAGGGGTAGTTTTGGTGAGCTATAATGAGGTTTAGCATAGCCGATTTTGTTACTTGGAGTCTCACATGTTAGCAAGTAATGGATAAAAATCAGTATCAAGCAAGTTTGATTGAACCACTCGGGGTAATGGAATGGAATTGGGATGAAATATTGAAATATTTTATGATTGGTATTTTTTAGATAGTGGGGGAATTACGCTATCCAGGATATTGCTAACTAAATCACCAATTTGGAACACTTTTATTATATCCAAGAGTGTTGATCAGTTTATAGTTTGGGGTAGTTGTATGTGATAGAGATCATATGAATTCATGGGGCACCCCTGAAGATCACCTTCAATGGTGATGCTCGGTTCACATAATAGTTTTTGAGGTGTTTCTAGGATGATTTTAAGACCCATATATAGATGAGTATTATGTTTCATCCAAATATGTATAGCTAGACCAAGTGGACTATCTCGTTTTGGGAGGATATGTTGAGAGACTATGTGTTGGACTTTAGAATAATATGGGAGGGTTGCCTTCCATTAGTGGAGTTCACTTATAATAGTATATATCATGATAATATAGACATGGAACCTTTAGATACACTATATGGGTGACCTTGTAGGACACCCTTGTGTGTAACTGAGATTGGAGGGACATATCTTTTTAGTCCAGAGTAGGTGTAGGTGACAATAAAGAAGGTTTAGGTAAACAATTAGCATATGAGGATATCCTAGAGAAGGATGAAATATTATAAAGATCGACATATTAGGAATATGTAGTTTGATTAGGGATACCATATATTCCTAATATTCTTTCCAAGATGAGTATTTCTATGTTTTGGTTGGGGAATTAAGCTATCTTTGAGGTTCATCATGTCATTCATGATTGTATGATGGGTTGGTGATGTGGCCTTTTATATGGCATGGCCACCTCAGTTAGACCATGTGAATGACATATTCCATGTGTCATATCTGAGGAAATACATGCATTACTGAACACATGTTATTGACTGGGGTGATCTAGACAACAATTATGGAGCTACCTTTATAGAGTACCAAATAGTGATCGATAAATGACATGAGAGGACCTTGTGCAGATGAAAAATCCATTTTGTTGGAGTGCTTGGGAAGCATAGGATCATGAAGGATAGATCCTGGAAGTGTGAGACTCATATTCTATCCCAGTACCCACACCATTTTTTATATTATGTGCTTTTGGGGGTGAAACCCCTTAAAGGATGGGTAAACATAATTACTTTAGTTTATGTAGTTTGATCGTTTTAATATTTATATATATATATATATCTCTAGATTTTTCCTCATAGTTGGGTCAATTTTTGGGTGTCATATGACCCCAAAATTAATATTATATGTATATATATATATATATTAAATTATAAGTGGATAAGTTTTTATAACAAATGTTTTTCTCATTGATTGGGATCTCATTTAGGAAACTGGAGACCATGGTTGATTCTTGAATTAGAGGTATACCCTAGGCACGACATAATGTTGCTCTGTATCAGAAATACCATTAAGGGTGACCATTGAAAGGTTCATTACATATATTAATTAATATATTTTATTAATTTAAATAATTAACCTAAAACATAATTCTCCTCTATATATTTTCCATTATAATAAATTTTCAGGGTTAGCCTGACAACCCTCAGGGATTTGCGAGTTGCAAAGGAGGATAGCCATTGACGAATGATTATTGATTGTGCAGTAGAAATAATTATTTATGGGATTCTTCTTTACTAATAAAGTTTCTAGATCTACAAAACAATAATTCAATATACACATTCTTCATTGGAAATTGATCCAAAATCATGGTAGGGAATTTTATTTATCATATTTTCTCCCTTTTTATAATTTTTCAAGAATTGATTTTAATATTATTTTGGTTTTGGTTTTTTTTTTCATTCATTTCAGAGCTTGATCTTAAATTTATTTCTTAAAACATATCACTTTTATCATTTTCACTATTCAGTTCACCTTAGATCCATATTATGTTATCATTAGATGGAATCATACCATAAAATAATGGGATTTCACTTTTTTCTTATGAACTTTCCCCACTTTTTTTTGTATTCTTCTCTGTTAACCCTTGTGGTCATAGTTCAAAATTATAGTGATAAATTCGAGCATGTTTTTACCCCCAGATTGGTGGAATGTTTTTGGATGAGTTTTATATTGGGATTTTTTGTATTAGATCAAGATGAAATACGAGATGCGGGTGTTAGAAACATGGATTGGAGGTCAGATCATCTATCTTCATCCACATGAGAGGAAATGCAATGGTGTGGTGAAATGGGCATGACTCGCTCAAGGTTTGGGTGGCCCTGATCTAGACACTAGTAATGGATCATGTGCTGTAATACCAAGATTTGAGCTTTTGAGTGTGGATAGTGGTCGAAACAACAATGGTGGTGGACTGGGTGAGACACATGAATATTTCTTTGGTTTCTAGAAAATTATTATATATACTACACATAGCCTTGGAACCCACACTATGTTGTCCCCTTGCTATGGAGTCTTTGGATTTGGGTGGATTTAAATATCACATGCCATGTATGACCCATACATGCTATGTGACCTGGTGTTGGAGGCTCGACATGAATCCTAGGAGTAGGTAGGCACAAACATGATAGGACACATCAGTATAGGTAGAGTAAAAGGGAACTCCAATGTACTCAAAAATATCCAGTGTACCCTAACAAGACTAGTGTACATGGGAATGAATAGAGTACACTGAATGGGATATATTACATGGGGACTGACCATAAGGTTACAAGAATAATCCTACAAACCAAGACATGTTTTGTACTACATATACATTCCAGGTATGTCTTCATTTCTATCTAATTTATGTGTAGGAGGGGAAATTACTAGGTGGACAGGCGAGGTCGCACACCATGTTACCCTATATACACATTTTTTACCTACCTCATGAACATCCACCATATGCATTTCCTTCATCAAAACTCATATTTGGGTCAACAGGTATCCAATCATGAGTAGTTTTCCATGTATAACATGATGGTGGACTTTGTTTTAGAATCAGAGATATAGAAGGTGTTGTTAAAAGAGAGGCACTTATTTTATCAATTTTTAGATGATAGAAGTGATTTATTTTTATAATTAGAGAGATGGTGGGGTTGTTTCCCCGGCTAAACTAGGGCTCAGGTCCCCTATATTATCTTCACATGTAGAGTCGATACCCACCATACTAATAAGGGAACATGTCCTTTATCTACAGAGTGGTATCCCGATTATTTGAGATATAATGGGGAGAATACTCTTTACTAGATATAGTTCCCTCTCAAATATGAAGTATAGTGAAAAGTTTGAGGCCCTCCAAATGAATTCTTATGTTGTTACATTTGGTGTTTGGAATTAGAGATAGTATTTTCGAGCACGTGGCCGACACATTATTCTAAGCTTTTTTGTGGATATGGATATCTGATTTTAACTTCTATTGGGTTTATTTATGAGTATATATATATATATATTGGGTTTCATTTACCTCAATATTATTGTTTGATTTGACTATTGGTTCTTTATACTAGCATGTTCTTGGTTTTTGGGGAATCCAAAAAGGCTCTTATATATACACCCATGCATGAGATTCACCCACATGTGTTGTGATTAAGAAAATAACATACAGTTCTATGGAGACCTTGGTGGACTAGATTTTGGAGGATCATAGTTGGTACTAAAATGGATGAACGTGTTTAGTGGTCATCCTTTCAGATTGTGAGTCAATCTATGTTCAATATTTCCATCCATATAGTCATTTCTATGTTGGGACCTCATTTCTGGATATGCATTTATTTTGACCCTTTTTAAATTTTTACTATAATTATGTACTTTCATTAATTTATCGAGGTTGCATTGTGCATGGTTTAAAATCTAGATGTTTCAATTTAATCAATTATCTCTACACTATTTTATGGTGCTGGTTGTGTGAGTATGTACACGTACTTAGGATAAGGCCTCCCATTTATTTGATATTCCTTCATGGTAAAATTCATGAGTCATTAGCCTATTAGAGGTGGAATTGGGTTTCACATTCATCTTATTAATGGATCGGTGGGCCCAAATGGGTTGGTTCATGAAAAAATATTTATTCCATAACTCATGTTTTTTATCTATGAATTATTGAGTATGAACATTATAAGTTAAGATTATGATGTCAAACCCTTATTCTTATATTTTCATTTCATATGATTATAGATTAGTATCTCCCATGTTTACCTTTCTTTGCAACTGATATCTCCCTTAATTATGTTTCTATTCCTTAGGTTATGAAGAAATTTTTTATGTAGTGTATTTCAATGAAGGTTATAATGTGATATGAAAATTATGGGAGATATTGAAGATCTATCATAAAAAAATTTATGTATCTAGTTTGAAATTACATGAAAACATTTATGGATATAGGTAATGTGAAGTTATTAGATGTATTGAATATTCATATAGAACATTTTAATATTTGGTTATGTTTTTCTTGGATCACCTTAGTTGGTATTAGATTAATATTTAGTTATTTATCAAGATTAAGATTGTATAACCTTATTGGAAACCCAGAGGATAGGCCTAAGTATAATAAATCATCATAATGTTTGGGTAAGATAGAGATTACGTATTTTTATAAGTAATACATCCTTATCTAGATACTAAAAGTGGATTTGGTTTTTCTGTAGATTCATCTAGTGGTAATATATATGAAAAGAGTAGGTTTAATATATCTTATCCATTATTTTTGTGCGTAGTGAATGGTCCCTTACTCCACACCTAGTTTGAAAATCCTAATGGATGTTATTTGGTTATTTCATATTTTATTTATGAACCATTATGAAGTATTAAAATGGATAATGGTGATGGATGACCTAGGTAAAATCTATGGTTTTGTATATTAAAAAGGAGTTTCCATGGAATAAATATCCTATGAACGGTATTTCATGATTTTTTGAGTTTTCACTATTATTATTTTTTATAACATTATTATTTTTTATTTTATTATAATTATATAACCAAGAGGATTCATGTTAATGCTGAAATTTATGAAAAATGGAATGATTTTACTCATGAGAAAAAATAAAATTAGCGATCAAAAGTGAAACCTATCGATTTTTCCTAATCAGTTATCTCATTAGTTAATTAACATTCTCAACTTGGGTGAATTTCATAACATACCTAACAAGAGATAGATTGGGATTAATGGGATTTTAAATGATGAATATCATAGAGGAAATAAGAATAAACTACATGCATATCAAGAATATGGGAAGAATAACATAAGGGAAAGTCTCCAAGGAATCAATAGATGATTCATGTGAGGTAAATATGAATATAGAGAAAGTAATTTCTGAGTTAAAATTGATAGTTTGAGGGGGGGAAATTAATTTCAAACTAAGTGAACGTTTACAGTTCAATTTCCTATGTGTGGGGAACTTGGGGAATTATTTCATTCAATTTTCTAGTCATTGGGTTAACTACTAGACCATGGAAGGTCCATTGTTGTAAAATTAATTTATATAGAATGATTAAAGATTTTATGTATCGGAATTTGAGAATTATTTTTTTTGAAATTTTTTATCAATGATATTATGGTTATAAGAATCATAAATCATCTAAGGATAGTCTTGTAGTGGGTTTTCTGAAGTATTTTCAAGAAGATGTTGAATTGTACCTATAAACTAGAAAAGTGATTTAGTGGTAAGGTGATATTATATGGAAAATGCATGATTGTGAAAAAGATAAACTTCAACATGTAATTAAAGTTGAGATAATAATTATTAGTGTGGATGAAAATTTGATTAATGTTGATAAATTTTATTTAATAGTATTGGTGACCTTAGAAATGAATGGTGATTTAATGAAAATGTGATTTAGAATGATGTTTTTGGATTTTTTTGGATTTATGGTATAAATTCAAAAGTTTGTTGGAATAAGGATCGAGTTATGTTTTAGAAGAAAATTTTGTTTTCATAGATGTTTTTCAGTGATTTAGTTTATTAACTTGTTTTAAGAGAATATATTATCAAGGTATTCATATTTCCGATATGTAACATTATGAGCAACATCATGTTGTCTAGGGATAAATGTTAAAGTTGGACTTGAAAAGAAATATTCTGAGATGTTTTGGATTTTTTGGTTTTGAATTTGGTCATATGTATTTGGTAGTATTCTTAATTCTAATAACATAGGTAATGGTTTATGTTGAATTTTTAGTGTTATTGTTATTGTTTTAGAGGTTAATTTATTATTTCATCAAATTAGGATTTATCATTATTATGTAACTTGTGTTTCCCATTTTGGAATTTTAAATTATATAGAGATATAAGGAGTGAATTTTCATTTTTTATAAATTTTATTAAAAATTAAAATTTAATTTTAGTGCTCTAAGCATGAAAAATCCACCTTCAATATTAATTTCTTAGAGTAAGAGGTGATGTGAAAATTGGTCGAATCACAAAAAAAGGATCAAATTATTCTTATGAAATGGAAATAAATTAATTAAGAGTATTTTATCCAATTTTAGATCATGATAGTAAAATAATAACTCCATTTTATTAAAAGGAAAATGAAATAAACAAATTATTCATTTACCTTTATTTCTGATGAATTGATGGTCTTTAATCCCCTTACAGATTTATGGTTTTGTGTTCATTGAATTTCTGATGAAGTTGTTATCTATCATTATCTATTGGACATTGGATGTTATTTTTTATTAAGGATAAATATTTTTAATTACCAACAATTTTCTCCTTATCTCAAAATCATATTATATATTTTTTTGGAATAATTATTTTTCCTACCCCCCCCCCCTTTAATAGAGGTTTTATTATCCATTTTTATTTTGTGGGTGTTAAATAAATGTATTTTTAAATATTAAAACAGTGATGAATGAGATTAATTTTTTAAGATGAAATATATTTATAGGGGGGACTATAAAATCCTGTAAATATTTTTAAAAAAAATATATTAAGATTGATAGTTTTCTTTACCCATAACACTTAACTTTATTCGATTTATGATATACTATAAAATATTAGTATTTAAATGTGACCATTATAACATAGTCATCGAATTGGAGGGTATAAAAATGAGTAACTGTATTATGAAATAGAATTATAATTTTTCATACTCAGAAAACATTTATTGGATAATTCTTAATAAATAAGCACTCAATTTTTAATATAATCAATTTATGCAACTAGAAAAAATTGAAAAGGTTGTTTTTATTACATTTTGTGCATGAATATTTTCATTAATTTATATAAATTTTTATATCATTAAATAATGAATATAAATTTATTAAATATTCATACAAATATTAACTAGGGTGAATTTTTTGTTTTTTTTTAAAAAAAAATTAATTTTCATTGATTTGTGAAAAATACCGATTTTTGTAAGATTGCCATTTATGTTCTAAAATTAATTTAATTGAAAATCCCCATTATGTTTTGGATTTTTTTTAAAAATAAATTTAAATATAAATTTTACTCAACATAATATAAATAATTACATAATAATAAATGTTATATTTTATTTTGGTATAAATTTATTTTAATGCTTATAAATATATTTTTTAGAAAAATGATTTTATGTCCACAAAAGTTTTACATTTTAATTATTTTAAATAATCAATAATTTTGAATTATTAAAATTAAATATATATATTTTATATCTATACATATTAATTTTCTATAATATAATGATTATTACTAGTCAAAGTGTTAATGTGAGATTGTCTTACGCTTCAAAAATACATTTTCCTGGAATAACTTTTTCATCATGTTTTGTTGGTTTATTTTTAAATAAATATTATCCAATTACATAAATATAATCATGATAAATGGATTCCATATTTTTAATGTGAAATTTCTAATTTGTTAAATAGTACCCTTTTATTCTTGGTCATGATGAATAGTTACTATTGGAAATAGTTAAAACAACAATAGAGGGTAAATTGTGTTAATTAAGGTTAAAACTAATTTGAAAAGGATTTAAAATATAAGTAAAACTATAATATATCCAATTGTATGGGTTTATTTAATAATACATCATGAGAATATTGATCTTGAGGGAACTTGGGTATGTTTTTATTTGATAACGACCTATATAATATTTTATGTAAAGAAAAATACAAAATATCGCTCTCTTACTTTCAAATTTATATTATATGTTCACATATGGAAAAAAATAAGTTTTGATGAATCATGAAGTTTATTCTTATAATAACTAAATTATATTTAAGATATTAATTTATTTATAATATTTAGGGGTCATATAATTTCCTTAAACACTTATACAACGTTTGACACGGTGCTTGTTCAAGCTAATGAAAAATTAGTGTAAATAATTTGAAAAACATTTAAAGTAATGCATTTGGATATATAATTGTACAGAAATAATATTATAGTTTATTATTATGAATAATTGATGTTGAAATTTATTATATTACAATTCAATTGATTTTTTAAATCCTTTAATGTCAAATTATTTGAAGAGTTCTTAAAATAAATTTAGAAATATTTTATGATAAATAATATTTTATTAAATTATATAGAAATAATTATATTATTTAATTAGGTCCAGTAGGAAGAGATATTTTTTCCATTTTCATCCCTCTACCATTTTTATCCAACTATTACATTATAATTAAATTAATATACCTTCAAGATAGGAAAATTCATTTCCGCGATTATGGTTAACATTTTATAACAAATGGGTTAAACTAAAAAATGATGTTTAAAATACAACATAAACATATCAAATTTTTATTTTATATAGGTGTTTAAAATATGTACTATATTATATTTAAAATTATTTCTACATGGTACAACTTACATATGAAAATTAATTTATAATATTTAAATATTTTTATTAATTACTTGTGTGTGATTTCCTAAACCTGTAAAAGAAAACCCATCCATCATTTAATTACACCATACTAAGCCTACTATATCTACTAAAACCATAAATGTTTTCTTATAAACTTCAATATATTTGAATTAGAGGTGTTTAAATTCTTAAAATTCCATTCCAATGGCCCATAATAAGGGATGGAAAGGTAGTATCTGAAAGAAGAGGTAATCATCTTAACCGAACACTTTCAATTTATTTTTTCTTATACAATCAATAAATCAGTTTTATTCATTTTAAAATTATTAATTAGGTGTATTTAATATATTTTATTGTTATTATGTGGATATATAAATCATTTCCCACTTCCTTTTCATCAAATGAGAAATTAAAAGTGCCACTCATGTATACATATGGACTACTGCCTCCATGTAGTGATATGATTCATTATCAATCACCATAATTCATAGTTGGTTATTATGATATATATAAAATTTATATGTGATATTTATGACATAATTATAATTATGAAATTATAATGTCCTATCTAACTTCTTAATTTTCTATCTTTTGAAAAATGATAATGTTACTAGTGCCTATATATGGACTACCACCTCCTTAAAGGGATGTGATTCATTTTTCATTTTTCATTACATGAATGGTAATAAGGAAAGAATTAATGAATATAAATGATATATATTATATAATAATGATTATATATATTTGAATTATTTTTTACCCTTCTTTCATTCAAACCATCAAAAATTGGAAGCATCAATTGTACGTGAGTATGGACTACCATCCCTAAGAAGTGATATAATTCATTTTTCACAACCACCTTATATAAATAATTATAAAAGAGTATATTATAAATAAATATTATAATTTTTTAATGATTATTATTTTTTATATGATGGAAACATAACTAGAGTACATGTATTGTAACCATATAACTGAAATAAAAATGAAAAGCGAAGCAGTTATCTCCTAAAATAGTGATTTTAATAAAGAATTATTAATAAACAGGTGCTAAGATGTTTTAAGTAAATTTGATTTGATATTATATGCATGAATATTTTGATTAATATATTTACAATAATTTTATATTTATTATATAGGATATTTTAGAATATACAAAGAAAGATGATCCTTGAGGTAAGGGATTTATATTTCAATTCCATTTTAATCCATATTGTTTATGTATGAATTCCCATTGAGTAAATTATATAATAATTATATGAAAAACCAATTTAGTATTATTATTCTATGGTTATTTTTTTAATTATGATGTTTTAGTACCATTTTCACTCTTTATTACTCAAAAATGTTTATAACTCATTTTTAATAAAAGTCATCTATATTTCTCATCTTTGAGTCGAAAAACTATTTTCTTCAAAATACATGTTATATAAAATGTTCAAAATAATTTTTCTAACTACTATCCAACGATAATTTAAATCAATTCCTTATTTTATTTTTATAACTTTCTTTTTAAATAATAATCTCTTTATTTTCTTGTATAAGGTACTTTTTACTAGAGATGTGAGTTGAATAGTTGTTTTAATGATTATGCCAAAAATGAAATCTAACACCATCATAAACTATCAATTATTTGAAGTTTCTATAAAATTTTAGCTAATTATTTTGAATGGACGTTTTCTCGACAATAGTTTGTAAAATTTTAGATAATTTGTTTTAAATTGAAAAGGGAATTTTCCTAAAAATATATTCCAATGATCTTTTAAAGGAATTTTCATTTATCATAACTTCCTTTGATGTTATATATGATTTAATGAGGATATAATCCTATGATATCATCTTTATTATTTACATGGATGATTTATTATCATGATAATGATATTTTTATGAAACCCATTCATTTCCCATGGTTTATGCTATAATGAAATGATAAAATTATGATTTATTATAAAATTGGTTTCATTCAATGGGTTATCAAATAATGAAATTATTATTGTTTTATTATATTATGACACACATATATATGGATTTTATTTTGTGACGGGTGGGATTGTGAAATACTTCAAATGAATATAGAAAATTATAATATCTCATGTGAAAATTATGGTAAATGCGTTTTTGTTCTCTATCCACTATGTCAAATTTATAGGGATGTTTGATCCATTATGATATAGAAAATAGTTGTTGATTCTTGATCCTTAATGGCTTGGGAAACATGTTCTTATGTTAGATTTTCTATTATATAATGATCTTAGCAGTTAAAATTGATATATTAAATGGTCGTTATGCCCCTGATGACACCACACACTTATGAAATGTTTTTATAATTTTTTTTGAACTTTTAGTTCATGGTTTATTTATGATGATTCCATAATATTTAAATTCATGTCTTTTTAAATGATATTGTATTGTATAATAAATTATTTTTATGATCTTGGAATGATTGGTCAAGAACTTTGTAAGTTATAATCTTTAGTACATGAAATTATTCTTGTTTTATGATTTTATATGAACATCGATGGACATCATACATTTTTTCCCATACTGAGCATTTGATCTCACCATTTCTTATGATTATTTTCCCTGTGTTATGAATTAATTTTTCAAGTAGGGTATGTAAAATAAGGTAATTATGTTATTTTTTTAAAAATATTTAATATCTATCAAGAAATAATTTATTTATATATCAAGTCTCAATGTATAGTAAATATTTTAGAGTTCTATGGTATGAAAAGTTATTAGATGTGTTTAATATTCACACAAAAGGATGTAACATATATGTATGTTTTTCTGTGGTCACTAATATTTTCAACAATGTTTTATATCCTAATATCTAAAAAAACAAAACCCTACAATGATAAAAACTAAGGTGACCCAATCATTACATGCATAAATATTAAATTATTTTAGAAAAATATTAAATACACCTTATAATATTACATTCCCCATAAACAGAAATGGATTAGAGTATTTGGAGAATAGATATGTAATCAAATTATTTGAAAAGATATATTCAAAATCTACCACATAGATATTATCTCCTAGAACCCTTATATTACATACCCTATTTAAAACCATTACTCATTAAGTGGGGAAAAGGAAACATAATAATGAGTGACCTAATATGATCATTAAGGGTAAATATAAGAGATTTAATCTGTTATTATAAGTTATAAAATTATAATAATAATGGTATAATACCATGACTATAACATAAAAAATTGATACCCAATAATTACAATATAATTAATATTGAGTTTTAGAATAAGTATTTGTCATAAAAAATATATATAATTCAAAGGAGTG
This sequence comes from Viscum album, assembly GCA_963277665.1. NCBI lineage: Eukaryota > Viridiplantae > Streptophyta > Magnoliopsida > Santalales > Viscaceae > Viscum > Viscum album. The sequence continues at coordinate 855,559,921 of OY728158.1, read as the reverse complement.
ATGATTCATTAATAATAAATTATGATCCATGAGTAAATATCATAAGAATAATACAAAATATTATTGTATACAAATAATCATATAATAACATTTCCTTACTTAAGGCTTGCATACTAGATTATCATAGTGGTTAGAGTACCACATTGCATTGGGTTTCACTCCCTATTATATTATTTCTGAAGTTATGTCTTTGTTACATGACTATTATAGTGGACATATTACCTTACAAAATTGGGTCCACACGCCATTATAGAACATATTATCTCATTAAATATCAATATTTAAACAATTAATTAGAGGGAAATATAATTACAAGGCCATCCATCACATATTTACAATAATACATAAGTGACCCATAAGATCATAGAAACATTAATTATAGTATAACCCAAGAAAAAGAAATAGGTTTAATAATTATTTTTATAATAACATAATAAACTCATGGGAAAGTAGCAGGTTTCATAGAACCATCCTTAAAAAATAATTATAACAAGCCATATGGAGAATAAAAGTGGATGGAATTATAAAATAACAACCCTATTATATCAAAAAAATATTTAAAGGATGCTGACATTGAAGAATAGTACCTTGAATATATCATTTGAACATTTACTTGAATACATTGAAAATAACCTTTTCATTTTGTATATTTAAAAACTAAAAATTATGAAAATAATGAGAATAATATTTTATTTTAAATTTTAAATGGAATATTTTAATGAAAAACACAATTAAAATAACGTCCATTATGATAGGAAATTTTTTTCATATTTTATACGTTAAAAGAGAACATTGTTTTCACACTTTTGTAAAAAGTCAAAAGAAAGTCATACCTAAAATAATTTAATATATCCCTTTTAATATTTTTTAAGGAATGTAAAGGAATTAAAAATAATCATTCTAGAGAATTTATTTATATATAAAGACATCGATTTTTTTTATGACCACGGACACATAAGAGAGAGTTTTATGTCTAGTAATAAACAAATAATGTCAATTATTATTAAAAAACATTATTTTTCATTTTAAGTTATAAGGATAGAAAAATAGTAAAAATAATTTAAAATTATAGAAATTACTAGATTATATTTAATTAAATAGGTTTTAAAGGATAAGAATCATATTATTTTTCTATTATAAATTTAACATAGATAATCCATAATCTAATGTGATTGTAACATCAACTCCTACATAAAGTACCATTTTTCTTAATAAATGTTCAAAAATAAAATATAATAAATATTCATTTATTAAAAATATATTAAAAAACCATATTAATAAATAACATACTATATATCAATACTTTATAGTTTCTAATTACATTTTTATTAATTTTTCTCATTAAAATTAAAATTTAGGTGAAAACTGGTTTGTTTTCCATGCATGCTTCAGTTTGATGGATCTAGTCCTTACCCCATGGTCGTGGTTTCATCATCTTGATATTATTAATTATTTCATAACTATAATATTTATTCATTGTTTACACTTTTATTACCATCCATATATGTTGTTTATTAATTATCACTTCATGGAGATCGTAGTTCATATGTAAGCACAAGAGATATTTCACCTTTTTATTTGAGGGAATAAAATAAATAAAAATAATAAACAATTATTAAATAATTATTATTATTTTGTAAATATCATATTTATTAATTTAATATATCCTTATGACTATCCGAGTAAAAAATAAATGAACAATGAATCATGTCACTTAAAGGAGGATGGAATCCATATGTACATACGATCGACATTATCATTTTCTAGTAGATGGGAAATAGATAAATAGTGGAAATAAAATTTACATAAAAAGTTCTCATTATATTAAATATATTTAATTCACTATTTTATAATGATTATATGTCATTTTATGGAGTTTTTAGAAGAAATAATCATGAAAATGTTTGGTAAGAACACATACCTCTCCTTTGATCATCCTCCTTTGAAAATAACCTTATGATTCTCTGATGGATATTTTAGATAAAAAATAACCTCATGTTTATCGTTAATTATTTTGGTATAATAGTTTTCTAGTTTATTTTTAAGATAATTTTATAATGTGGTGTGTAGAAGTGGTAAAATTTGATACCCCTCTATAAGTTAGGTGGTGGGAAAATTGTTAATATTAATAAAATTAAAACATAATAATATCACTCTCATGGAAAAGTAGTTCAAAATTTATAATTTGTAGAAAACAATGAGGTTAAGGTAAAAATAAAATCAAATAATCAAATTAAATAATGTGTTATATATATTTTCAACCTTATATCTTAGTTTAACTCCTCTTTTAACCCTGTTAACGCATTTTATGGAAACAAGATTTTGACCGTGGTAACTATTCATTATAGATAAAAATAAATTTGAAATTATTAACAAATATTAATTACTCTGATTAAAAATACTAAATTTTAAAATATTCAATTCCTAGAATTGGTATAGATTAATTCTAATATCTAAATACAAAAAAAATCATAGAAACCATTTTTAAATAAAACAAATTTTTAAGAAAAAAATGATTTTATTATAATTCGTAACTTATTAAAACCAATAATATATATATTAATATACTTGATTGAATAAATGATATGAAAATAACATTTAAATCATTAATCAATAATTATTAATTTAATTTACAAAGTTAAAAATATATAGTACATATAAATACAAATTTATGAAAACTAACAATTTTTTCCTTCAAATGATTTTATATTCAATTATAACCAATTAAAAATATATTTATTAATAATTATTAATTTTAATAAATTGAATAAAAATATATTTTATCAAAATAAAATTTCATTTGTGATAAAAAAATTTATATATAGAAAATTAAAACACTTTTATAAATTACTATTTTAGTATAAAATTATATTGTTTTTAAAATTTAAAATTTATTACATATTTCTGGGGAATGAATCAGTAATTTTTCATTAATGAAAAATTTTATAAATATTCTTTAAATTTTAGTTAGTCCTATTAATACCCACCAATTTAATGACTATGTGATAAAATTCACATTTATTAATAATATTTCAATAGTATATCATGGTTCATTTATGATTATTATTTAATTTAAAGATAGAGATATAAAAAATCAAATTCACTTAAATGTAAATATAATATAAAATATCAAGACGTCACAATGATAATGTAGGCATAATAGTTATGATGGTCTTTATACCTTTCAAAATGGTTTGATGGTGGTCCCTTGTTCAAATGTGTGATGGTGGACCTCTATATGGTTACATTGTTGTTTTGAATTGGTCTTCAAAAATTAAAATGTATTTTATTTTAAAAAAACAATTTTAAAAATTGGTTTGTATTAAAATGTATTTTTATTTAAAATTAGTGATTTTAAAAATATTTTTCATAATGGAATTTCAAAATGGGTTTTAGAACTTGTTGGGATTTGGAAAACGGATTATCATGAATAAAGTATCATGTGATGAAACATTGAAAATTGATTGAACAAGTTTTATTTGACATGTTTTGGCCCATTTTACCATCGGATGGAGATATCATATTTTGTAAATCTTCTATGATTATAATTTTTATGGTTTATGGTCTCCTAGTGGGAATTATTTTCTTGACGAAGCATGTGTTTTATGGGTAGTCCTATGAGAACCATCTTTGTGTTATAAATGTGGTGGATTTTCATGATTTATATGGCATAAACCATGGAGGGTTGATATGGTTCATGAATTTGTTTGATATGCATTAATGATTCCCCAATGAGTAGTTTCCTAAAGGTGTGTTGGTGAGCTCTTATATGGGTTGTGAGACCAATTTTTTTTAAAAGTGTGTTCTTGATTTTCTCATCCATGGTGTCTACATGGATTGAATAATGTGATTGACTGTGGACTCTAAATTATTTGTGATATGGGTTGGGTTTCTTATTTTCTTCCTCCCTAGAGTCTATAGGGATGTTCTAGTGTATATTACAGTAGCCTCCCTAGAGACTATAAGGACGATCTGGTGTGATTTATTTTTATATATCTAGATCCTATTGGGATGGTTCATTGTGATGACCATGCACTGATGTGGGTATTATGTCAAGGACCATTCTGAACATTACACGGATTGGTGAGCATGAATTGGACCTTAACATGATAGTCTTAGGTCAACAACTTCCCAGTGGGATGGGTGATAGATTGATGTGTCCCATAGATGATGGACCTCCCACATGTGAATAGGGATAGGTTAAGGATCATTGATGTATAATCATGGAATATTTTTATGGGTAGTGGGTTGATGTTTTGGATGACACCCCACCCTGAGTCTCGGGTGAAATCATGTATTCATCTCAGTTGGAACCTTAGTTGTATCTTTGGGTATGTTTCAAGTTACAGTAGGTGGTGACTTATTATTTATGGTATATAGTTGAAGGAGGTATATCCATCTGATTTTGTGGAATTCTTATCACACTATAACCAAAATTGTTTGATTGCATTTTTTTATGTGCCAGGTTTCTGGGTGGTTCTGTTTCATGAACAAGACTCCACCCATGATATATATTTCATGCACATCAACATGATCACATTATCACTCCGTATTATTTTTGAACTGGGGATAATTACAGGGTCATTTCACTAACCACATACATGTTTACATTATAAGTGTTTTGATGTATATTGGTATAATTTCATGTTTTCTCTTAGGGAATAGGTACCATATATATCAAGGATCGTGATAAATGTTTAGTTGGTTAAGTGGGTCTATTCTTCAACATAGTGGGTATGTGAGAATTTATGGTTCAACAAACCCACATTTTTGTTTATTAGGTTTTATGAAATATTTATCTAATAATACTCTTTTGTTTTTGTTTTGATGTATCATATAAACTATTTATTACATCCCATTTTAGACTATAAGGGGGAATTTGGCTCCTTATTTATTTCTATAGGTATTTTTGGATGTATGATATATAGATGAGTTATTCCAAATATTTGGTAAAATTTTTCTATGACCCCTGTGCTTTATTTTAGAGGGAATAGTCCCCCATGACTCTGATTGTCCCCCACCACTAGTTGACAACCTCATATTTATGTAGAGGCACACCTGAGGTCATGTAGTATCCCTGTGCAGCCCATGTTCTGGTATAATTGGCTAGAGAAATACATAGTGGTATCATAGTGGTCATTTGGGATGAGATATTATAGTAAGAGTGGAGATATATTTTGGGGACTCAAAAGGATGATGTATTTAATTCCTCACTATAATGATGTTGATTGAAACACAAGTTTTTAGGGGATGTCCATTTTTTTTATTGATCCCTATCAAAATAGTAAGTTTTTGGTTTGGAATGAGATTCCCATTTGGGATAGAGGAGACTCAGGGGGAGTCTTTGGTCTGTGATTGGATCCAATTATTTGTTCATGCATCCAGACAAAGACGTGATTCACATTAATATGGGTGATATTGTTTGACATGATAAATTTTTGTAATTAAAATTTATTTAAGAAACATATTATATATATATTATTTTATCGCATATACTATAAGGGTTATATATAATGGAATGTAAATGGGGGGATTTTTTGATTGATTTTAATCATTATTGTTTGGACACTATAATGACATGCTTTTTGGTACATGTTATTTTTGAGAGGAATGGTGTTTAGAATAAAACCCATGTGGATGTGTAAGCTATGTGTAAAATACGAGTCAATATTGGTTTTATTGAAATGTATTACGGAACCAGTGATTTAAAAATATTTTTTTCATTTTTTGGTTTTTTAGGAATATAAGGGAATAATTTTGAAATTGTATTTCAAAGTGTTTGTAGAAATTATTTTTAAAATTTATTTTTTAAAACATGATTGGTTTTCAAAAAACTAATCTTCTAAGAATGGGATTTGAAAAATTTATGTTTTTGGGGAAAACCAGTGGATTCCATGTGCTATTTTGGAATCATTGATGAGTTTTTTGTGTGTAAAATGTTACAAATAGGTTTTTAAAATTATTAATTGGCATCATATGAAACTTGTTTTCTTGAATTTTTTGTGTTTTCCAATGTAACCCAGATTCTTGAATATTGTTGTTTTCTTATATGAAATTTTTTCTAGGAAACCATCATGTGACTACAGAGTGAGTGTGTGAGATGGTTGGTGTGGTTTCTTGAAATAAATTTCTGCCTTTGTAGAATTATTTGACAGATCATCAATGGTTTACCATGATAGAATCCAGTTATTGATTTGATCATTCAATGAGTATAATGAGGCTATTTTAATGGATCCTCATATGTAAAACTCATGGGTGAATCATTGATATTGGTATTGAGTATATGGATGTGATTTTGATAGGTTTATGGATTGAACTCCTTGATGTTTGTTTTCATTAATTATTTAGTGGGACAATTGATGCATTTTTTGTGTTCCATTCCTATTATGGGAAGCACTGCTAATTGGAAACAACCATTGGTAGAATATTCCGATGCAGGGGTATATTATAAGTTTGAATGAATTTTTTATTAAAAAATCAATGTTATAGGATTAATGGGTGTAGTTGAGAACTGTCTTGGTGTTTATTAATCTGTGTATCTTATTGGGAACTCAAGTGTGAACTGGTGGTTGCAACTAGAGTTGCGAGTTTTATCCCTTTAAGAAATTATTCATTAGGATATATATTGGGTTTTGGAATATTTCATGGGGGTTAATCCCACTTCATGATAAGTTTTTGAGTGTGAACCATGTTTTTTGACATGTTTTTAGGGGTGAAACCTATCTTTGTTGGGATATTTAGGTGGTGAATCATGTGACCAAAAATAAAAACGTTTTGTTTTGTGGAATGAATGATTATTAGATCATGATATGTTGGTACCATGGTGTGTGTGTGTATATGAGTGGGACCTGATTATGTGGCCGTTAGTGGGAATTATAGTTTTGAGGTTCGTGTGTGTTTTTTAGGAGCATCAAACATGTGTTATGGGTCAAAATGATGAAAGGGAAATGGTAAAAGGTAGAGCCTCTAGGTTGAGTGTTATGATTATATGGATGTCTCCAAGAGGACACATGGGAGTGAGATTCGAAAATTCTAGTGCTTAGATGGATCCAAAATATCTAATTCCATGGATAATTTTGGAATGTAGATTAATATATGGTGATCAATGATGTTTATATGTGGTGAATAACTCATGGTTAGTGGTTGGATTTGGTGAACTTACATCATGATTGGGGTTGGAGTTGACATGATCTGAGTGTGAGACATATTGGGAATTCATTGATACTCAGTGTGGATTATAATGTTAGAAGTGTTCATTTTGTAATCTTGATGATTGATTATAAAAAGTGTTTGGGATTGACCTAGATATTGTTAGTTTAATGATTTAACTATAGATCTTAGAGTATGACATTGTTTTCAGGTGATTTCCTGATGCACATTGAGTTTAGCCACTTTGGATTGGAGATGTGGTGGTGTGTTTATAGTTAAGGTGGAGTGCTTCTTTGAAATGTTAATGGACAAGGGAATTAGTGGAGTTTTTATTTAAATAGATGTGTTGAGTTGTAAAACTCCTTGGGAGTGTCATTTATGATGCAATTTTGGTGTTTTGGGGATTTAAGTGGGGTTGTTCGTGGATAAGATCATGTATCCAAGTTTGGTGGTTGATTTTTATAGAGAAATCATGTAAGGAATTTGAGATTAAATATATAGTTATAGTGATAAATTTATGACTAAGGTGAGTCAAGGGTTGTACTTGGAGGACTATCATGACTTCTCAACAGAGAGATTAATTATTTTGGGGAATTTTTCATGGTCTGCATCATTACATTTTATAAATTCTTGGGGGAATTTTAATTTTCATTCGATAGATGGTTCAATTTGATGTCCCATTTTTCATTAAAATGTATTTTGTATGGGTTTCATGTATCATGTGGATTCATGGAGTTTTTATAGTATGTCGGGGAAGAGTTGGGTGGAAAAGCTATTGGAATGTATAAATGTAGGTCATTCACATAATCTTTGAAAGGGAGTGATGGGTAATGAGGTACATTTCCCCAAATATTCATGGCATGAACCTAGGGATCACACCATGAAGTAAGATGACATGTTTTTTTAAAACACAAGGGGGTTTTAAAATATAAACCCCTTAGAATTCTTCTTCTATATGTCACACACACAGGGGAAGGCTGAACCTTCCTTCCCTCTTTTCTTTATCATTTGATCCAGTTGATTCAAATGTGTATTTTGATTCATTTATAGTTTTGATATCCTTATATATTTTTATATTTCATTCTATTTCCCTCTAATTGATTTATATTTATCTTGGGTTGGGTATGCATAAGCAATTTCTCTAGAGGATGGATAAATCATCATGCTACTTTCGCCTTTTGTGTGTGGATCATAGAGGATTCCCCATGTGGTGGTATTCCTACCAACATTCACCATTTTACATAATGTATGTCTCTTTATGATTTTTTTAGTGTTAAGGATAATGTTGGGAAAACTTATCCCTTGATTTAGGTTTTAATAGTTGGGTTCCTCCTTGGCCTAGGTTTAGGGGATTATTGGGAGTAGATCACACATAGTTTCTCCCAAATTTGGTTTCATAGGACAACCTGATGATTTTGGTTCCTATTATTTCATTTTGGTGTTTTGGTATAAATTAACTAAATAATTAATTTAATGATATAATTGATGAAATTGTTTCCCATGGTTTTAATGGAAGGTAACATAGGATTGGGGTAAATGGTTAGGATGTTGGTTGAGGTTTTGTGACTTAACATTACTCAATATCTTGGTTAATTAATTAATTTATATTCGTATAACTCATTATTACTATCTTCCTACATATTTCCAATTTTTTGAGTTTCCCCATAAGGTTGGGATGGGATTGCATCTTTCAAGTATTTAACTTGGATCGTATATCTTGATAAATTTTTTGATTATGGCTCTTTGAACAAATGAGTCCTATTATCCCACCCTATGGTCTATTTTGTGGTGTGTGTTGGTTTTTTAAAATTAAAACAAAATTTTTCTATAAAAAAGTTATTTTCAAAATGGGTGTAAGATAAAATATAATTTAATGTAAAGGTGGTTATTTAAAAAAGTCATTTGAAATGGGTTTTCGAACATATTTGTGTTTGGGCCAAGGGATTATCATGAGTAAATAATCTTGTGATAGATTTTACAAAATATATTAAACAAGGTCGATTTGAATTTTTTGGTTTATTTGACCTTGTGAGAGTGATTCAATATTATCCAAATATTATGTGACTATGGTGATTCTTGATGTTTGTTTCCAAGTGGGTATGTTTTTTAATGATGATGTATGTGTTGTGTGGGTTTCCCTATGAGACCCTTGGTTGTGGTATCAAAGTGATGGTTAGTCCAGATTGATGTGAAGAACCCCTTATAGGGTCTTGATTGGAATCGAATGTGTTCAAGACCCAAGTTTTAGTCCAGAGTAACTAATACCCTAATGCTATGTTAGTGAGCTATGAGACGAGTTGGAATACCTATTTTTTGTTTTCTACGTATTCTTGATTGTGGCTTCTCAAGAGTCTATTTTGATGGGTCAGTGATCTTGATTGTGTCCCCCATAATCTATGGGAATGGGAAAGTGTTCATAATTATCGCCCCATTAGAATATATCGGTATATACAAGTGTGTTTGATTGAGACATCCTCATCCTCTATAGGTATTGTTTGGTGTGATGAAAATTTCATAAAGAGTATATTTGGTTTAGGAAATTTTTAGTTGTGGTATTGTAAAATGTGCCTGAATTATACCTTTACATAGTAGGATTGGGTTAAAGAACACCAAGGGGATGGTTCATGGGATGATGTGATGCGTAGATGATATAACTCCTTTAAGTGGTGTGTAATGTGTTAAGGCTCATAGATGTATGAATATTCCTTGTTCCTTTAAGTAGTGGCTATATGTTTTAGAAGAATCCACACCCTTAGTATCGAGTGAGAGCTACAAACATTCTCAATTGGAACCCTACCACACGTCTTTAGGTATGGGTCAAGTTACATTTTGAAGTGACTTCTTCTTTCTAGAATAGTTTCAATGAAGGTATTCTCAGGTTTCATTGTATCTTTGTCAGATTTTAATAACTTGGATTTTTTTATTTCATGTAAATTGTGTGTTATGTTTTCGGGTGGGTTTATTTTCCATAAATTACTACACATATAATATGTATTGTACGTACATCCAATTGATCTTAATAGAACTCATTGTCATTGAGGAACTACGGAAACCTAATAGGTCATTGAAATCACCACTATTTGTATACATAGAATGTGTATCGATGTATATGTGTCAAATTTCCTTTTTTTATCGCAGGACATATATACCACATAGAGATAGACTCATGGTACATGTTTAATAGGTTGTGGTGGAAGAGGATTCAATCGGTCATGTATGTAAGAAGTTATGGTTCAATATATAGTTTTTTTACAAAGTAGATTTACCACATTCTTATCTATAGTTTATATATTATGTTTCTATTCATCATCTAACATTTTTATTTCATTCATTTATAGACTTATGGGGCCTAATTTGTTCTATTTTTTCTGCATGTATTTTTGGATGTTCGGTATATGAATGGGTCATCCAAATTTTTCAGATGAATTTAGGCATGACACTAGGGTATTATTTTAGAGTTCATAGTCTCTTGATGACAATGTTAGTCCCTCACTACATTTCTATAGTCTCTAGAGTATTGAGAGGCATTTCTAAGGTCAAGTATTTTCCTCAAGTGGTAATTTTTTAGGGGGGCTTAGGCTAGGGAGTTACATGAGTTGTGTATTTTTTTAATTTACTTGAAATAAATAAACGATATTATGATTTTTCTTGATCAACTACCAACTTTGATATTCTTTTGATCATTATAAAATTTAACAATAACAACTTCCAATAGATTAAACCATATAGATAAAATTTCTAAGGAATATGAAATTAGATACAAAATATAGGTATCCCTATATTAATTTTTTATATGAAACGTTATCAAAAAAATGTTGGATTTGACTTATTAATTATATAGTTTTCACTCCATTTGAAAAGAAAACTTTGAAAATTCCAATATCATTGGATACATAATATAAGGACAAAATATAATCCTAAAAAATGTGAAAGTTTAATAAATTATCTATGAACACTAAAAGGGGTTACATAGTTTTTCATGAATTTTATTCTTTAAATCCTTTTATTAATTCACTTAGATTTTGGTTAAAACCCAACAATACACACACCCCTCTCATAGTATATATTTATTACTCAAAAAAGAGAAATTCCATTATTTTTAAAGGGTTCACCACTCAATAAAATTTATTACTCCTATTCATATAATAGTTTATATACAACTTACTATGGCTTGAATCTCTTATTATTAAGATAAGAAAATTTTAAAGTAAATGGAATACCAATGAATGACTATTAAAAATTCTATAAAAAAAATTTCTATACCATCCACATAGATTTATCAACAAATAATGACAATTAAATTTAAGAGTGATGATAATACAAATTATTATCTAAATAAAGAGATATTTTATTCTTTATTATGTTAATAAATCGACACCCAGTCCACATATTTATAATAATCTCATTGATATTCTATTCTATAATTATTTATCTTAACAGTGTCACATAATTTGTTTCATTAATAAATCTAAAATATCACACATTATATTCATTCACACACATCAATGTGGAGATAATAGTTTTATATACTTTTATATATGACATTATTGTTAACCATTTATCTTCTACTAACCATCCTAAGGAAATAACTGTCCATTGAGTATAATTAATCCCTAGAAATTAGTATCATCAAAAAATATTATAATTTATTATTAAAAAAATCTCTTTGTTTTACTATGAAAATTTTATTATGGTTCTTGAAAATGATTTAACTAGAATAAAATCCTCCAATAATATATAATTTCTTTAAGAAAAATAATATCTAAATTCTATAACTTTCTTCATATGAGTTTTAATTTTATATGAACTCAATTGAAATATTTACAGAGTTAAACGAGTACTATTTATGGTGTATACCATGTTCTTCCTCAGTATAAAGTATATGTAACCTATATTTTGAATCTACATGATATATAAATAATCTATTCACATTACATAACCAATTTTATGGAATGTAAAACCAAGATTTATTTAATGAAATTTTATTTCACTAATTAATATGAAAGAAGTATTCCTCACAAACCACATACATGTGGTAGAACTCCAATGGCTCCAAGGCCTTCATTTTTTATTGATTTTGATAATACACATTTCAAGGGTTGAGGGGGAACCCTTTCAAGGGCTATAGGAATAAGTATTACATGTACCGTAGGCCTTATAGGAATTCAATGCTCGTAGGTTTCAAACATTTTATACAACCCATACTAACAACTTGGAACGACTCCTCCCCAGCATCTTCATCATGAAATCAGCTCTCCACCTCCGCATGTCTATTCGGCTAGGCTTTCCCACTCATGAACAGGCTTGTCCTAATGGCAGGATCCATACCCTCTCATTCTTGTAATTCATTAAGCTTCTGCTATAGTGAAATCTCTTTACTCCACCTCCTTCTGAATTTTGTTCCTTGTAGGTTGTCTGGTTTTTATTTTCACTTAAGGTGTCCCGAAGCCCTTGAGGTGGCCCTAAGGCCTTACTGACCTAAATTCCTGGGTGGTCTGAAGGCCTTAAAGGACTTAGGGAACAAATCAGTGGCCTGAAGGCCCAAACGGGGGAATATTCCCAACTGTTACAGTGTCAAACAGTTCCTGCTACAATTCCTGCTATAGTACTTGCTATAGTACCTGTAAATTATCCTCTACCTGGATTTGTTCCTGGGTCTCTTGGATACACTTAAGAATTCCTCACCAACTAGGTTGAGGCTCATGTATGTGGTAGAACTAAAAATCAATCACATTAGAAAATTGAATTATTGATTTTAAGCATGCATGAAGTAAAAATTTTCCATGAAGGAAGATTTATTATTTTATACTTTAATCATGTCTAAAATTACCAACATTGATCTTTCCTTATTAATTCTATGAATTATTAAAATTACTATTTATTTAAATTTATAATTATTTAACTATTGTTTTGATAATATATTAAATGCATTGAATATATGTACCATGATTAAAATAACACCCACAAAAGAATAAATTTGATAAACTACTCTTGATAGAGAGGTTCCAAACAAAAACCCCCATTAAAGAGTAGAATATATTATAAAAACCCACTCCTAAATGTAAAAAATTAATCAATGGAACTAACATTATAAATTATTTCTTCAATGACCCAATGTTTACGTCATTATGACCTTAAAATCGTGGATAAACCTCCTTTATTTCCTTCTACATTAAAAAATAAAAATTTCATCATCAGATATAAAATCAAATTATTTTTAATTGAATTCATTTCAAATTAAAAAAATTAATATTTTAAGGTAAACTAAACTTGGTGAAGTATTGATGAAAAATAATTTATTCCAAGCCATTTCAAATTTTTGAGTACTGTTAACATTTCATGAGATATATTCACTAAGTATATTTTTTATGTTTCATTAAATAATATTATCATTTCTATTCCACTTTGGTTAACTATTTTCCATGAAAGTCTAATTTAATTATATAAATGTCAATTTTTATTCCAAAACATTATTTTTATTCTATGTAACTCATTTCATTTAGTATGAGTTTTAGTGACAATGTATGCAATTTCTAAATAGTGTGTTGAGTTATTGAGAATAAATTAATTATCAATTCATTTTCTAATTTTCCACTCGTTATTTTAATCCATGCAAATTTATAATTTTGTATCTATTTTTTCAACTTTTACAGTGTAACATTAAACTAATTTCATCTCCAAATCCGTGGAAATATCAATATCACTTATAGTTTAATTAATAGAAATTTAAAACATGTAAATATATAATTTATTTTATTTTCCACATATTATTAATTTTAAAAAAATAATATATAATACTTTATTCATTCCATAATTTTATCTTTACTTTATTGTAATGAACTAATCTTATCAGGACTCATCTTTAAATCCAATAATTTCAGCCAAATAAAAATATAAATTAAAAACAAATTATCAAAATTCAATGGGTATTTCAATTAACCCAAACATGTATTATTTATTTATTTATTTTATAGATTAATCCATTGATGAGATTTGTTTTACAATTTTTTTTAAATGGATTTGGGATATTAATTTATTACATCAACGAGGTTTTAATGTATAAGATTTCTTATATTCTTATTATTTAAAATATTTGTTTTATAAAGGGAATAAAATGAAATATATAATTGTTGTAATCAATATTTCTAAGATTTTGTGTCTTGTTCGATGGATAATTTTAGATATAATGGTATGTCATTTGGATTATGATAGTGGGTGGTTACATTGCTAAGTGAGTGATATAACATCTTTTGATTGACAACCATTTATTCTTATATTTTGTTATTGAAACCATAAATACATTATTTTATTCATTATAAATGTGTAATATCATTTTAAATAATTTTACTTATATATAGGAATTGAAAAATGAATTTTGGTGGTTAATGAAAAAAGTTGGTGTCAAAATCAATTTTTCAATAAAATCATGGTCTATATCATTGGGATGGTCAACAATCATTGATTGAATAATAATTAACTCCCATACAATTGAATTACATTTTTTCAAATCATGACATATAAACCATTCATTTTTTATCTATATCTTTTCACTTTTAGATGCACAGTTTTTAAAATGCTTGATCTAACCATAGTTTCCCTTTTTTTCTTTTAATTCATTTTTATTTAAATCCTCTTGAAGATATGTTATAATAATATATGGAAATTAAATATAAATTTTAAACATATTTATAGAAAATAGAAAGGTCATTTTCATTAGAAATATAGTTAGTTCTTAGTACAAGAATAAATATTATTATTTAAGGGATTTGTGAAACATATGGGAGGGTTTTGGTCATTTTTTATTTTATAAGTGATATTATAAATTTTTAATTAAAAAATAGAAAGATAAATTTAATTTAATTCATCCTAAATATAATTATTTTATTTTTATAATATAAATAAAATTTCAAATACTATTATGTATATAGTTTTAATGATATTTCATTGAATATTAGAGGTCATGAGATTTATATAATAAAAAAATTAATAAATAAATGAGATGTTAATTAGATTATAAAAATTAGGTTGATAATAAATTTACTCTTATTTTTTATTGATAATGAATTAATCTTTTATAATATGGATTTTGTGATCACATAATAAAATTAATGTTTTTTAAATTGTATGTTCAATTTTTAATATATTTTTTAAAATAAAATATTACTTTACTCATGACTCATTGAAATAAATTTATTTTATTATAAATGGAAAATATTCAATGGTGATTTTATATAAAATGATTCATGTATTTACTTGTTAGTGTAATTGAATAAAACCAGGCTTTAGTGGTATTAGAGTCAATGTAACTTTTTAATTTCAATTCAAAATTCGAATTTGGAATATGTAGGATTAAATGAATGATGGTTTCGTAGATTTATGAGGGTTAATTTACATTTTTAGATTTAATATTTATGTTTTCGTGGTGATTTATGAATTATTTAATTGAAGTTTATATTTTTTGAAATAATATTTACCATTTTAGGTGTTTGTGGTAGTGTTTCTAATGTGAAGCAAGATCATAATATGTAACTAGTACTCGGTTATTGGTATTATTGGTTCATTGGTACTAGGTTTTTTGTAATACTAGATATTACCGATAACCAACTATAATCCTACATGGTACCCTATGCGATCATAAATACTATTCCAAATTAATAATGGGTACAGTGGGTACTTGGTATAATTATTTTAGGTTCATAGTGGGGCTATTTAGAATCCTTGGAAGGGTATTTTGTGGCTATTATGTTCTCAATTGATGAAAAAACTATATTTTTAAAATTTTAATGAAATTAATTCTTTAATGAAAATTATTAAAACCTCATACCCCCATTTAACTAATTAACAAAAATGTCCTAACCATTCCATTCCACACTTTCCCCAATCTCCCTCTCTAAATCCATGTACATTTTAGTATTGCCACTATCCTGAATGATACTCTATATAAAGTAGGTGGTATATCTTATTATGTATAAGGTATATTTTAGTATTATTTTCATTTTTTCCATTATCTCACTAAAATTAAATTTTAAATATTCTTTTAGGGAAATTTTTTGATTTCCCAATTTCAGGTGAGTAAGGCTAGATCAACCGATGATACTGAGTGAGATAATACATATAAACTCATTGTATGTGTTACCATTAATACATATAAATATTATATATGTGTGTGTGTGTGCATGTGTGTATGTGGGGTGTGTGTGTGTGTGTGGTGTATGCATGAGAATTTTGGATCACTGTTTGGGAATTCTATATAGTTACCATGTGGGATATAAAGTGTGAATTAGGCTAGGTTACAACCCTATAAAATCTGACCAAGTATTCTTCATGTAGTTTGAGAATTTTAAAGTGGCATGCTAAATTTATTACAAAGGGTAAAACCTTCAATTTTACAAAAAGAAACATGAGAGGTTCTTATCCCATGTGATTATTTTTTAATGTATTAGGATTTTTTTATTTTATTATTAAAGGATTCCCAAGAGGGTAACAACATTGGTAGTGATTTTGGTAAATGGTGATACTTAGAAATTATTGTGTTAGGCTATGGGTGTAGTCTATGTAACCTGAAATTTACATGAAATAGGGAAGGATTATATATATATATTAAGTGAACAATGTGTAAGCTTCTCATTATGAAGGTGTTTTTTTGTTTGATATGTTTATTTTGGCTGGGAAATAACAACATATTATAAGTTTTCCAAAATAGACCTACATTGGGAAGGAGGGGTGTTATGTTCTCATAAACCTTAAACAACTATTTGATTGAAATTTATTGTCTTTGAAATCAAAGTCAAATGATAAAAAGCCTTCTATTTTGATTAATAGACACCAATAAATGCTTTTTCTATGGGTATATTGAAGTATGGATTATATTTAATTTTCTTCTATATTCCAAGATCATAGAAAGGTGTTGACTTGGATTGTGTAGTCCTTGGGTCATAACACTAATCAGTTGATCAAATTGGACTATCATTGACTTCACATATACTCATAGTGTATGGTAATGTGTCCAAATAATGTTTATATAACTTTATATATCTTTAGGGCATGTGTTGGGTATTATAGAAAGAGGGAATGTTAAGGAATGATGTTTGGGGACCTAGTAGATATATTATTAGATATAATGGGTATAGTTTATTTATTCAACAATATATTACTAGTGGGATAGTATTTCATAAATTTAACATTTTACAAAATCATCAATATCATTAGTGATTATGGTTTTATCTATGCGTCATCCTAATATGATTGAGTATAGTGAGTTGGTTCATGATGGAATATTCCTCCAATGACCCAAAGGCCTTCATTTTTTATTGATTTTTGATAATCCACCTTTCAAGGGGTGAGTTTGAACCCTTACAAGGCCCGTAGGCATAAGTATTACATGGCCCATAGGCCTTAGAGGAAATCATTTTGCTCGTAGGCTTCAAACATTACATACAACCCAGACTAACTACTTGTAACTGCTCCTCCCCAGCATCTTCATCGTGAAATCAGCTCTTCACTTTCGTGTGGCTGTTTGGCTAGGCATTCTCGTGCATGCACAAGCTTGTCTCGATGGCGGGTGTCATACCCTCTCATTATTTCAATATGTTTAGCTTCTACTATGGTGAAAACTCTTTGCTCATCCTCATTGTAGAGCTTGTTCCTCATAGGTCGTCTGGTTTGCATCTACACTTAAGGTGGCCCGAAGGCCTTGAGGTGGCCCGAAGGCCTTACTGACCTGAAGGATTTGGTGGCCTGAAGGACGTAATGGACTCAGGGATCAAATTTGTGGCCCAAAGGCCCAAACGGGGGCATATTCCTGGGTGCTATAGTGCCAAACAATACCTTCTATAGTCCCGCTACAGTACCTACTACAGTACTGCACGGTTCCTGATACAGTACCTGCTATAGTGCCTGCTACATTACCTGCTACAGTACTATTACAGTACCCCTAAAAATAATTTCTCCGCATGGATTTGATCTCGGGTCTCCTGGATGCACTTGCAGAGTCCTTACCAACCGGGCTAAGGCTCATGTGCCACGATGGACTATTATTTGGTTGCTTATAGTGAGATACTTTAGTATAGGGCTAATTTTATATATTCTTTTCAAGAGAGATATGTTATTGTATATGTATACAATGAATTTTTTTATGTATCCTGACTATTTAATGCAGCAACTAATGAGGTTGAGTCCTAGAAAGCTGAAAACTATGGTATCATATTACCCTACCCTAGATTCTAATCTTCTAGAGTTCTATGAACAACATAATAGAGTCATATGTTCCCCAATTTCTCAGTTATGTAGGAATAACTAACTATTATGATTTACCTTTGTGTGTTTCCAATACATGAGTGTGGATGGTTGTTATACTATACTCATATGAATTTATTATATGTTATATTAGCCAATGTTTCACTACCATTTGTGAGGAAAAGTCTTGGTTTCCTAGGAATCATGGTTTCATATTACATTTATTAGTTTATTGTTCATCCAGAGTCTATGGATGATCATTATTGAGATATAATATCCTAAGTTATTTAGATATACAAATCTAGATAAGTTTTATGCCTTATATAATCAGGATTTCTATTTAACATGGATTATATAGAAGGATTCTTCATAGGGATCCTACATTTTCATTGGTATAACAGATCCATTACTTATATTGGATGAACCTTGTATGTTCAAGTGTTTTGGTGGTTTATTTATCAGTTTTCAACCTAAAATTCTTTTTTAAATGTTTCTTCCTAAAAAAATATGTAATTTTATATACTTATATACGAATGATATTAATGAATATATAATGGACCCAATTAGTGGTTTCAAACTATGTTTTATACTGACACCATACACATGAACTCTTATGAATGTACATAACGTAATACTTTCATGTTAGATTATTTATATGTTATATATGTGATCTGTATTGAGTAGCTTCATAGTGTTGGGATATAGGTCATGGGAGAGACATGATTAGTTCCTTACAATAATCCTTCTTATATTAATTCCATAGTTTACCATTTTACTTTATCATCATAGTGAAAAATCCTTTTGGTGGTATATTTCTGTGATAATAATTGATTAATTTTGATACATCATGCTAATGGTTATATATTATACGGGGTTAGCTCTTAACTATAAATCCTTCTGCATACTTTTTTATTTTATGATGTTTCTGTTTTTAATAATATTATATATTTTTATATTCATATTATAGTAATTTCAAAATCAGATTATAGACAATTATTACTATCAACAACCTCTATCATATGAGGAGCCTCTATTGGGGTCATGTGGCACTACTAGCATATCCCTTATTCGAGAAACCAAGGATGGGAAGTTATGAAACATTATTAGATCATTTATTTTGTTTTCAATTTATTTGGGGACATGGTAGATAGTTATAGTATATGATTACACAAGATACATACACAAAACTTTAAATCATGAGCACATGTATGGGGGGAGCCTAAATTACTTGGGGTATGTGAATATAATTATTTCTTATTTATATTATAACTAACTTGATTATTCAAGTATAATGTTTTTGTTCTGTGTTTTATTTTAATATTTTTACTCTTTTCATGGGTTATAAAGAGGTTTTATTTTCATGAATCTAACTAATAACATAGGTACACCTAAAATATTAATAACCCTTGATAGTGTGAAATGGTTTTCAAAAATATTTTTAGGGAAAGAATTTTTTAGATAAATCATTCTGGAAAAAAGGTTTGAAATAATTATATTGTAAAGAATATGTTACCTAGTTCTTTATGGAATAATATAATTGTGTTGAATTATTTAATTGAACACACTAAGAAGTTTTTTTGCTTGTTATTTATTTTATATTATGTTACTATATTCTTGCTTAATGGAATTATGGTAGATTTATAGTGGGAAAATACATTTTATTGAATAATTTTTCTATGATTGGGATATGTGTTCCATGGGTATGAAATGATGTCAATATGGGTTGTTTATACGATAATGAACCTTGAGTGGTTGGGATGGTTTATGATATTCTTTAGTATAATGTGGTAGGAAAATCAATGGAGTTATTTGATTGGTAGTAGTAATGAACTAATAGGAGATAATAGGTAATACTTCTAAATTTGATGTTATGGGGGATGTAACCTTCATAGAACATTTATTGTAGGTATTAAAACCAGTTTATTTGGGTGTTATAAAAATTTATGTAATGGTTTTCCATACCATATTTGAATTTCATGAATGAAATTATCTAATTTTCAATGGAATGTTTGGTACATAGAATGTCAAATTTTTGTTAGGAACTTTTAATTTCTTGTTTGAATGGATTATAAATCTATTGTAAATGTGACAACATTTGCTGGATTACAAATTTAGTGATGAGGAATATAAATAGTTGAATTTAATTGATCATAATGATAGGAATGTATATATTTTAAGTATTTATTTCCATTTTCACTTACATTAGTGTTTTTCTTAGATTGTAAGTATCATGGAATTTTTTTGGAGTAATTAGAACAACACAAATTCAAGAAGACAGTGTCAAAGTATTCCTCTCAATTTGAATGGTAATTCTATATTAGGTCAAACATGAATGGCGATGAAATCATAAAGGTAGGGAAATTTGGGAAGTGTGATACCCCTCTTATAATTCTTTTATAAATAATATTTAAATTATTTATTTTAGTTTTGTTTTCTATATTTTTTAATAGAATTTTATAAAAATTATGTTTTACCAGTCTGCATTTTTAGGAATCATAATTACACTAATCGAGAAAGAAAACTCTGTAGGCGGTTGTAGGATCTCAGGTTTTCCTAAGATATAAAAATATTTATTTTTCGATTTAAATGTCTATTTTTAAACTATTATATGTACATAATAAGTTCACTGATGTTTTGGGGGTTTTGAGGATTTTTTGGAGCCTATTGGCTCATTTTTTGGAAAAGGAAGCTCGCCCACACCGATAGTATAAACTTTTCACACATTAAAATATGATTTTAGGACCCCTTAAAGGGTATTTTATAAAGTAACAGAGTGAACACAGTTTGACCTAATCATTATCCTAGGGCTACATGCCCATGTGTGACCACTATCAATTTTTAATAGAGGTAAAACATGTTATTGGGGCATAATTTTTTTTACCAAGCACCGTGACTGTGCAAGGATATTATTTGAATATAAAATGTGGCAAGGTTTGTGAATGGTTTTTCAAGCCATTCAGGTTCCTTGTTAATACAGGGAGGGGTGCATGACTGGAACATTTTTTGGAAAAATGTGTTATATGGTTACAAAGTGGTAAATAACCATTTTCCTTATGTGGAATTAAATATTTAATCTCATTTCCCATTCTTTTTTTGGATAGCATCCTTGGATTTTGGGAGCTCATTTGAAGCCCTCAACCTAGGATATTATCCTAATTCATCATCCATACACTAATTTAGACTTTGTTTTCCTCTTGGATAGACATCAGTGAGTTCTTGATTCATCTTACACCACTCATCATTTGTATTCATATCGATATGGTTATTTAGGTTAAATCTAACATGCCCTATTTCTATATTTTTCATTAGTTATTCCATTTTATTATAATCTAGTTCAACGTTGGAGATAATAATGGATGAGTGTTCATCCACAAGTATACGGTGGGCGGTCTATTCATTTCCCATAAAGATTTCTATTTTATATACCTTTTTGTTATTATGTCACAGACCATTCCATCCAGTGTTATCCCTAAAATTAATTTAATTTCTTGATTAAATTAATTTAAACTTGTTTAGTTTTCCCACTTATCACCATCATATGGTTAGAATATGTTTATCTCATCTTGATCCACCCATGGGGTGTGTTTATTCCTTTTTATGTGATTAGTCCACCCGTGGGGTGTGTTGAGCCTACCCATATATTTATGAGAAATAAATTAGTTATAGGAGAATTTTTATGCATCCTTTTCATGTGAATACATATGGTTTGGTGGTTAAATTTTTAAATGGTAAAATTTGGAATTTGATGGATTAAATCATGGAATGTGAGTGATAATGGGATGATTTATGCGATGAGATGAGGAATTTATTTTCATAGTGGGGGCCTTAGACATTTATACTACTCAGAACCTGATTCCATTGTATACCATGGACATTTCTACTCTATGGATCATGATTATTGTAGTGGATTCTTTAAACATTTATACTCCATGGATCATAATTCCATTAGATTCCATATAAATTCTACTACATGGATCTTGATTGTGATAGTGGATGCCTTGGGCATTTCTACTCCAATGGTCCTAATTCCACTAGATTCCAAGAACATTATTACTCATTGGATCTAGATTTCTTAGGCTCACCTTGGAAATTCTTTGGGGATATTCTCCTTGGGCTCCACCCATGTTTTTACCAAGTCACCATCGTGATGCTCCATGGACTCAATGAGGATGCCTAGGTCATTTATAGCACATATTCATCTCTTTCAGACCTAACACTTGATTACACGACATAGTCCATTCTGGATTCTTTATCGTTATTTACAGTTACTTGATTACAACTTCACATTTTTATAGGTGCTTAATTATTGATCACTGGGAGCCATGTTTGGATGGACATGATAATATATGCATTTCACACTTTACCTTTATTAGAATTATACATGTGATAAACTACACACTAATTTATTTTTTATACATATACATGAAATGTTATAGACACCGTTAATGGTGGAAAACTAAGTATTATATCCCACCATGCTTGTGTTGTAATTGGGTACCTAGAAAGACTTCATAAATTTAAGTATGGATCGAGGAAATCACCCACTTTATGATTCATGATTGATTGTGCATAATAGTAGCGGAACATGACCAATTTATCCCCATGATTCTAGTAAGAGATAGTTATTTTTTCGTATTTTGTATTGTGATACATGTGTTGTACTAGATTCATATTTCCTGATTTTTCATTCCATTTTTATGGATACATTACATGATCATAAAATTGTAATTAACACTAATTTTGGTATTAATTGTTATTAAAGTTGCCTATATGTATCTTTTATCAGTGATTTATATTATGCTTCTGGTGACTTATTTACTTGTAACCCCATCATGTTACTCTAATCATGAGGGTATAGTCTCCCTATTATACCTCTTTAGGCCCTCACTTGTAGTTGAAAGCCTATAGCATATAAAGAGGCATTCTTATGGCCATGTGACCCACTAGCTCAGGGATCCATTTAGTGGCTCCCAATTCAAGATAATATAAAGTTCTATCAGAGGATTTTCATTCCTTTTCATAATATTTTGAGACAATAGACAAGAGATTATGAATGAATTTTAATTATGTAATGAGTTGTTCCTTGGATTATCTAACCTATGTTCATGAAAATCCATATTCCCTAGACTAAGAAATTATTGTTCTATATTTTTTCTATTATAGTTCATTTTATTCGAATGTTCGGTGATTCTCATGATATGTGATTTATTATTTCTATGATTTAGGAATATCATTTTATCCTTAGACCATTGTGAAAAGAAATTATGGATCATGCAATAATTTAAGAACCTTATAGGATTCACATTTCATGTATATGTCATGCTATATGGGATGCATTACATGACTGCAAGCCATTTATTATGTGTTCCTTGCATGATATAATTGATAATTGGTTAGTTTTTTTTGTAGGGTATTGAGAAACATAATTGGTGGTTGGAGTGCCTACCATAACTTGAACCATGATTTCCATAATTGGATACAAATGACACACTAAGAAGTCAATTATGGAACATTGAGTAATGGATCACTGGTCTAATGGACTGGAATATGTTATAATAGGGTTTAAATAGATTCCATGCTTCAGTATCTAAGGTGTATGGTCACTTATTGATCAAAATTGGGGATCTAATTGGTTTTACCATTTATAGACAATTTTAAATAAATATGAATTTAAATAAAATTGAAATTACAAATAGGAAATTTCCCTGGTAAACATATTTTGTTATTTCACTAGACATTCCATATACTGAGACCCATTTTGTGAAACTGAGAGCTTGATGTTGACCTGACATTAAAGCGTGCAATAGGAATAGTCTCTGATTTTCTTTACAGTCATTTCTTTTACCCTGTACTGGATATAGGAGGAGACATAGAGGTGTTTCTTGCTTATATAAAGGTTTTAACCTATCCTATTCATTCATCTTTAATGTTTTTGTTATTTAATGTTTTTTTATCAAAATATTTTCTAAGGCATATGTTTGGCATTTTTAGAGATATCCCACCACAACAACCTATAGTCATGCAACAGGAGGGTGGTGAAAACCATGCTCCATAGGTGGTGGGCTCTAGACTCCCAATAGAACCTCTATCAATGAAACATGTAGAACCTCATGTCATTCTTGATATGGGTTTTGATTCCCATTTCTAGTAGAATTTATTGCACTTTATGCAGACCATTTAGGGAACCCTACAGCCTGCCTTCTTTATGGAAGACCAGATGCATGTGTTCCAGTATCAACATATGCCCACATTTTCAAGGGATGGTAGTCTACAGGCTATCGAGATTTGCCTTGAGACTATTTTATCAATCATTGAGCATTATGAGATACCTTCTGAGAGGACAGTGAATATCATGAAATATATTCTTTGTGGAGTTGCTAAGCACTAGTTGGATGTTTTTTTAACCAGGATGATACGCTTTGGGATATGTTTTGAATGGATTTAGAATTCATGTTTTTCAATTATTTCTTGCTATAAACATTGAGGTTAGAGTTTTCCATCACATTTATACATATAGAGTTTGGAGAAATGATAGTGATAAAGTATTATGTATGCCTCGCTAAGCTTCATCACTTTGTGTAGATTTATCTTACAGATGAATTTTTTAGGGTGATATGATTCAAGGAAGGTCTCAATCATGTCATATGATCAATGTTCAACACATTTTTATTCACTACTATTAATGAGAATGTAAACCAAACACTGATTACTTAGAAACAATTGTGGGAAGTTAGGGGTGTAGAGCATGGAATTTCTGCCTCTTGACCTAGTGGTTCAATTTCAGCAAGTAGAAAGTGATGTTCTAACACTTCCCATGATGAGAATACCATAAAAAGTTGTATTTATGGTATTTATATATTATTTAATTAGTGTATGAGATAGGGAAACATTAGGAGTCGGTGTGATTGAGACTCAGTCCAGTGCCGAGCATACGGAAGGATGAACCATGTACATGGATTATACATGACCTTCCCTCTATTAGTTGTTGGACTTGGATTAACTCTAACTCCATGTTTAGGAAAATGATTCAAAAATCCATGTCAGGATGGAACCTTGAGCAGTGTTTTTCTTTTAGGATGAGGTGGTGGTTGTGACTAAGGTAGCCATGCACCAATTGTGCCACAACTAAAGAGTGTGCATGCTTTGAGTAGTGAGTTTATTTCAAAGGGTCTCCATACATGGCTGATATATTCTGTACATCCAAAAACTAATATAGAGACCCTAGATTAACATATATAGATATTACATCATTTTATGTGACTATTAAGTAAATTACAAAAATAAATTGCCAAGGACAATAATAGTTTAGTTTATTTGGAAACTTGGAAACATAGTCATCTAACTTGGTGAAAGATCTTAAATTTATCCATTAAAGGTCTTCCCATTTTATCACTCTAACATAAAACCTTTATTCATAAACTGGGGAAAGGAAAAATAAGAAAAGGGTTAGCTTAGTCACTTATTAAGAGAAAACAAGGGATATATATAAACAAAACATGAATATAAGGGTATGACAACATGATCATAATATTAGAAGATCATACCATGCATATTAAAGATCAAAATAAAGATCCATGGAATAAACATTGGATGTTCATGAGACGTGAATTAGTATAGAATCAAGAGTATAATCCATGAGACCATAATATAGGAATAAGACATGGAATTGTGGTATACACAAAATCATAGAAACTCCTATGTCAAGGATACCTACCAAGACATTCCTAACATGTTAGTCTGGGGATAATAACCCATGTACCTTCCTTGGCCTTGGTAAGCCAACCTATGTACCCTCTTATATTGTGTTTGGAATGGCCTCTCATGTACCCACATTTTTTAGTATTGGGATGCCCTCCCATGTACCTTCTTGTTTCAAGATTGGGATTCCCTCATGAGTACCATCTAGTTTTGGTCTTAAGATTCCATCTTAAGTAACCTTCTATTTTGGGCTTGGGATTCCCACACGTGTACCCTCTTGTTTCTGTCTTGAGATTCCCTCCTGTGTACCCTCTTGTTTCGGGTGTGGAATGACCTCATGCATACCATCTTGTTTTGAGAGGTGGATGACCTCTCATGTACCCTCCTGTTTCGGGATTGGGATTCCCTCTCTTGTACACTTTTTTCAGGCTTAGGATGCCCTATTCTTCTGGGCTTGGGATGTGCTCTAGTGTACCCTTTGAGCAAATAAATCGTTTATCATTACCCAATGCATTAGTGGGTGATATAGGTCCCACCCATCACATAATGAAATCATACAAGAATGTTCCACAAGATAAAAAACAATCATCATATCAGGTCCCATGAAATGAATTGGGAATTATTATTATTTTTTATTCATAAACTATGAAAAATAGACAGTCTTCATAATCATTTCAACAAAGAAAAACTAGTGAAAAGAAGTAGTTTTCAAAAGAATATAACCCGTGAAAGAGAACCAGGTGTCATAAACATATTTCCATAAAAAATAAACCATTCGAGATAGAATTTATATGGTATTATAGTATTATATAACCATTAAAGTATAAACTACATCAAATTATTTCATCTTATATGAGAAGGATTTTGAAATATCACATATCACATTTTGTAAGGAAAATACCATCTCTTTTAAGATAAAGTTCATAAATACTTTTCGAAAATCATTTTCTTATAAAGAAATATTTGAAATTTCATTTAAAACATTTCTTGAGAAAACTATATTTTACTCTTTGAAAAATTATTTTTAAATCATAAATGAATTTTTAAATCCTTTTTCTTTTAAAATATCTTTGAAAACTTATAATGTAAGCTTGAAAATATTTTGAAAATAATTTTCATTGAAAATAATTTTCATTAAAAATACATTCAAAACATAAAAAGAAGGCTTGAAATCATTTTGAAAACCCATTTTGGGAAAATGTATTTGAAAATTTATAAAGAATTATTGAAATCCTATAAATAATTTTCTTTGAAAATATCATTTTAAAAACATATAAAGTAATATTCGAAGATAATTTAAAAACATTTAAATCATAAAACATTTTTGAAAACAATTATAATTAAAAAAACTTTAAAATCAAAAAATATCCAAATTATTAAGAAATAATTTTCTTTTAAAATTAAATTTTAAACATAAAAAATAAGATTCAAGGAAATAACAATCATGACATTGGGGAAGTATGTACATGTTAAACATTCCTTTTTCACCTTTAAAGTTTTAGAAAGGTTACTTGATCAAAAACAAAAAGAATAATCCTTTTAAAATATTTATTTAAATAGATAAAATATGGGTAGAAATTTATTTTAAAAAACATAGAATAATATAAAGAGATTTTTGAAATAATTTTTATAAAACAGGGTTTTAAAAGAATACATATTTCCTCCTGAAAGTTCAAATAAGGACAGATTTTAATAAAAACATTTTCTTAATTAAATTAAGTACCAAAGAGATGTAAAATGGTACCATTACATAGATATGACATGAATAACTAAAGGAGAATAAATATTCATTAGATTAATTATGATATTGATTATAATATTTCAAAAATGGAAGCATAATTGTAAAAAAATCCTGATAAATGATCAGATTCTTGTAATAATCTATTTCCACTTTAGAAACATTAAATCATAATACCCATGAGAGAATAACATTACATGAAATGTAAAATATCATGAAAATATGGAGATTATTGATATAAATTTTATAATTATTGTATGTACATCTCATAGAAAGGTTTTTGTTCCTAACATGACCTATTTCTCAAAGAAGGAAAATTGAGACAAAATTAATTTACATATTTGGTAACCTTTGAACCATAAACCCCATGAAACAAATATCATAAAATATATAAGTCAAAACCCAAAAATTTAATTTTAATATTCATATAATAATTTCATGGGTATTTTATAAACCACACAAAAATATGAGTGGTGAATAAGGCATAATTCTTATAGAAATAGATGTGAAATGAGAAAACCCTTACCAAAAACGTCGAATTTATTTATACACATTCAAAATACAGTATAATAAATATAAGTTTGTTATAAATATATAAAATAACCATATTATTATATATAATACAGTATATGGTTCTATTATGACTTCATATTACCCATTTATAAAGAACTGCATGTTAATGTTACATTTCAGGTAATATCCATTTTTTGTACAAGTATTGACTTGTTATTCACGATCCTGTTATATAAATAAAGATTTATAAATTTCAAAAATGTAAAACATGATATAAATATCATATATATTCACCATATATATACTTATAATACTATATTAATGATATAAATATTAAATTTAATACACCATTCAGGGAGACGATAGACCATACATACGGATGAACGATGTTTCCATTTTCTAGTCTTATTGAATGAAAAGTAAATGAAATATATGTGTATATATATATATATATTTATAATAAAATTATATTATAATTTTTATTTCATATATATCATAAAATTTTACTAAACCCATCCTTTATACATTCCATGTAATGTGTGAACAAATTACATCGCTTTGAGGAGGTGGAAGTCTACATGTCCACAAACCAAGTTATCGTATTAACAAAAAATAGAAAGCATAAAGTTAAGTCATATATAATAATTACATAATAATAAATACATAATAAATATCATATATATCATATAAAAACATTATTTCTTCATAATTCTAACTAATGATAGGTGGTAAAGGAAAAAATGAACAACATCATTTCATGAGGTGGTAGTTCATCATACACAAGAATGGTAAGTTCATTACCCATTATAAGGAAGAGTGTGTAATTGTAGGTAAAAACTTTAGAATAAAAAAATCTCATTATATTTAGTATACTTATTTCATCAAATAAAAGTGGAATAATAATATTTTAGGGGTGTAGAATGAAAATAAAACAAAAGATTTTGTGGAAGTTTGTTACATCTTCTGTGAGTAACTTCTCTTGGCTTGCACCAAAGGGATTTTTTAATTCTATTTAATCCAAAAAAAGGGATTATATGATGAATTTATTTATTTTTTGAGTATATTTTGGTATATTTTGTCCGATACAAAGGTATTAATAGGTTTTAATAAGTAGAAGGGGTGAGTGTTTTTTTATAGTGGAGGTGTAGTGGCATTCTGGATTTTTTTGAAAGGGAATTCAACCCACATTTTCCCCATTTCCAGTTTCCCTAATAATGTTTAAAATATGATACAAGGGATTATATGGTCTATATATGAACATACAAATTATTTTTGATAAGTTTATATGTCATTTTGGGCCTCAAGTTTATGGTTTAGTCATTTATTATATTATATTCTCTATTAATCGTTGTAATTAATTTTAATAACTATCATAAATTATTCGGTAAAATAAGAATTTGACCTTATGAAATATTATAAATTAGTATTATTAAAAATATGAAATTAATATCTCCAAATTCCAATAACATAAGTGGAAAAAATTAATTTAAATTTAATCCTGCATATGTGATGACAAAGTGGGTATTTAAAGTAAAAAAGTTCAGAAGAAGAATATATTTTTATATCAAATTTTAATGTGAAATTGAATTGAATAACATAAATTGTTTTAATTGATTTAAAATTTATAGAATAAAACTTTAAAACCAACTTAATAGGTAATTTATCTCTATAACTTCTTTAGATGAAGAGGTTGTTTATAATTAAATTTTAATATAATTATCTAATCATCAAAGAATAAAAATTCTCATAAAAATACAAAACAAATCACCCAAAGAGAGTATTGATTTTCTAAATTCAAAAATTATGTTATTTTTTTCAAATTAAAATTATTACTGTGTCTAAATTTATATTTAAAATGGGTCTCCATTAAAATGAGTAAAATTACAGTTTAGAAAAATTAAATTTTTATTAATAAAATTGGATCTATTCTTATCATATACCAATAAAATATATTGGGTGGGAATAAAAAATATTAATTGAATATATAATATATAAGTTTTATTTAAAAATTTAATCAAAAGTTTTTTTTTAATTTATTAGGATAAAATAGTTTTTTTACATTGAAAAAATGTTTTCATAGAAATTTAATTTCATTATTTTCAAATAGTTCATAAATTAATTTATAACTAATTGATAACCAAAGGATTAATTATATATACATGTATAAATATTGTTTTCACACATTATTTAATATTATTTTTAACTTACATTCCAATGGATAAGTGGTATCTATAATAATATTTTAATAATAATCTTAATAGTATATTATACTTCAGAAAAAACTAAACCTTTCATGTAACACAAGCTATCTAAGGGATTGGGTATTGGTTGTAATACAATACCAACATTATTTTCATGTTCTGAAAGAAAATCTAATTGTATCATGTAGTGAAATATTTACATGGTGTTTTATATCAAATAATCCAAACTTAGTTCTTTCATATAACAAAAGATATATTCAGTGTTGTGTGAAATCAATAAATATTTAAATGATTAAATTAATTAAAAAATTTAAATTTCAACCTTTATATAAAATTTATTTTTTGAACTCCATCTTCCATTTATTGTCAAAACCATGAGATTCATATGTAATTTGATCCTCTATTTCAACATTTATATCACATTAAACAACTTCTTCAAAGCTACTAAAGTGTCTTATATCCATGTATTTTTGTATTCTAAGTTTCACTTTGCCAAATAATCAATCAATTTTTATTTCAGGTTGGATGATAACACCCAAGGAATACCTCAAAATCCTTGTAAAAGTTTCTTTATAGGCACCAACGGATTCATATTCTTTATTCTTAAGCTCTAGGAATTTCTTTTCAATAATTTTACTAATAATAAAAAGAATGTACTCATTGAAAAATATGTTCTTGAACTCATCCCAATTTATGGAGTCAATTTCATCTTGTCTCCCAATATTATTAATATGATTCCACCATTGATCCACCTCACATTACCTATAGTAGACCACCAAAGTGTTTATTTCATGCTCTGAACACTATAGAATAGAAAATATCTTTTTGATGGTATGAATACATTTCTCAAAAACTAATGGGTCAAAAAAACTACTGAAAAAATTTATAATTTTCCTCATGAAAGACTTGATATTTTTTTTCCACTTTTTCTCATTTGGATGATCATTAGGATTCATAATTTCATAAATTTATATGAGAATAAAAAACAGATTTTCATTCCATCTCTCATAATATGTGGTTTCCCATGAGGACACTTATTACATTTTCTATTGCAATCATCATTAACACAGTCCATTCAGGTTCCATCCATTGATAGAAACCAAAAATCAAAGAGTAAGAAATTATCATTATAGTGTGGAACCATGTAATCATTAAAAACACTTATATGATGTCTAAATCATGAAACCCAACTCTTTCATCTATGAAATATTATCCTTATCCTAATATATTGTAAGTTATATTCTATTTAAATTCTTTTATAATGGTTTATAGATAGTTTGTAAATTCCAAAAGCATATCCCTATAGAGTGTCAAACTAGGTGTGTAGAAAGGCCCGTTATCTTGGACTAGTTCCTGATTTATTCCATCTCAATATGATTTTTTGTGGGTTGTTACCCATATGTACATATATTCTAGATCCACAAACACTTTTAGTTTCTTGATAGGTATGTATTACTAAGAAACCTCATTCTTTATCCATTACCAAAATTCTAGAACATTTTCTAATACTTTAATGCATCCTTAGACATATCCTTAGAGACATCCCTAGACATATCCTTAGATATATTTTTAGGGATATCACTAATGTTTTATTATCCTTGTTTCCAAAGGATAACTAAACCTTTCATTTGATACCAAATATAGCGATCATGGCTTAACATACATAGATATTACATCATCTTAGATGAATATTCAACACATTACAAAAATACATTCATAAGGACCATAATATTTTAGTGTGTTTGGAAAATTAGAAACATAATCATCAAAATTAGTGAAATATCTTAAAAAACTCTCGTAAATATCATTAACATTTAGAAATCCTACTTAAAACTTTCCTTCATAACATAGAGAAAGGAAACATAAGAAATGGGTGAACTCAGATGCTCTGTAAGGGTAAACAAGGAATATATTCAAGAATAACATGAACATAAGGGTATGAGAACATGATCAAAACATTATAATATCATACCCTACGTATCAAAGATAATAATCAAGAGTTAAGTAATAATGATTATAAATTCATGAGACCTGAATCGTAAGAGAATACAAAAAATAATCCATAAATGCATAACATTGGAATAAAACATGGACATGTTAGATGCACATAAGCACATAAAATCATATTTCAAGGCTACCTATGAGACCAAAATAACATTTTTGGTATGGGATAATAACCTATATACCTGCTTCAGGCTAGGTATTCCCTCTTATGCACCCTATTGTTTCAGTATTGGGATTAACTCATGTGTACACTCTTGTTTTGGGCTTCAGATTCCCTCCTATGAACTCTCTTTTTTCAGTCTTGAGATTCCCTCCCATGAACCCCCATGTTTTAGTATTGGAATTCCCTCCTTTATACCCTCTTATTTTAGGCATGGGATTCCCTCCTATGTAACCTCTTGTTTTGGGCTTTGGAATACCTCATGTGTTCCCTCTTGCTTTAGGATTAGGTTGCCCTTCTATGTACCCTCTAGTTTAAGGCATGGGATGCCCTCATGTGTAACCTATTGTGTAATGCATGGTATTCCCTCTTTTGTACCCTCTTTTTTTGGGCTTAGTGTACCCTCTTGTTTCAGGATTAGGATTCCCTCCCACATACCCTTTTAGTTCATAAATAATTTATATTCACCCAAGGCATTAGAGGGAGATGTTGGTCCCACCTGTCACATAATGATTTTATACAAACATGTGACACAAGAAAATAAAACATTCACTATATCGTGACCCATGAAAGGAAATTGGAATCATTAACATTTCTCACATCATGACATATAGAAAATAGATAGGTTTCACAATCATTTAGTCAAATCATAACTCATGAAATGATTCTTGTTTCAAAAGAATATAACTCGTGGAAGGGAAATGGGTATCATAAACATCATTACATTAAAAACATTAAATATTTAATAATTAATATTAATTCTATTGAGGGATAATAACCTCTATAAATCATAGACTATAAC
This sequence comes from Viscum album, assembly GCA_963277665.1. Classification (NCBI taxonomy): domain Eukaryota; kingdom Viridiplantae; phylum Streptophyta; class Magnoliopsida; order Santalales; family Viscaceae; genus Viscum; species Viscum album. Next base: position 855,526,421 of record OY728158.1, on the reverse strand, counting down.
AATTTATGTCATCTATTATGAGAAGGATTTTAAAATATCACATAGAATATTTCTTAAGGATAAATATCCTTTGAAAATAATTTTAAAAAACCATTTCAAAAACCATTTTCTTATAAACAATTAATTACAATTTCATTTATAACATTTCATGAGGAAAATATATTTTCCACTTGGAAAAATAATTTATAAAACATAAATACCATTTAAAACCATTTTCATTCAAAATAACTTTGAAAAATTATAAAGAAATCTTGAAAATATTTTGAAAACATTTTACATTGAAAATAAATTGAAAACATAAAAATAATTCTTGAAATAATTATTAAAACACTTTTTTAGAAAATTTATTTGAATAATTATAAATAAAGATTAAAATAAGATAAATACATTTCATGAAAATATTATTTTTAAATCATATAAAGGAATATTTTAAAATCATTTAAAACATGTTATAAACATAAAAAAAATTGAAATAATTTTTATTTGACAACCACTTTAAAATAAATAAACTTCCAGAATACTAAGAAAAAATTTTCTTTAAAAATAACCTTGCATACATACAATGAATGATTCAAGGAAATATTGGTTGTGGTGGTAGGGAAGTTCTTACATACTAAACATTCCTTTTATATCATAAAATGTTTAGAAAAGTGCCTTTATCCAAAGATTAAAAGAAGATTCAATTTAAAAACATTTTAAAAATTAGTAAAAAAAATGTGTAAAAATTTCATTTAAATGTAATTTTATAATATTAATATATTTTTGAAAACATTTTTATAAAAAATGGTTTTCAAAGAACATAAATTTTAGACCAAACATAGAAATAGAGTTAGATTTTTATAAAATGTTTCATTAAAAATCTTATGTTCCAAATAGTGTGAAAATTGTACCATTACTAGGATATAACATGAATAAATAAAGGATAAGAAAATTTCATCATATTTATTAAGACATTTATTATAATTTTTATCAATGTAGGCATAATCATAAATTATCTCGATAAACGATGAGACTATAGAAATAAACACTTACCAGTTTGGTGGATTTAAATCATAATCACCATGAGATAATAAAATTACATAAAGCATAAAATTTCATTAAAATAAGTAGATTCATGATTTAACATGTCAAAGGTAATTATATACATCTCATATTAAAATGTAGGTGCGTAACATGGCATGTATCTCAAAGAAAAAAAATTGAGACAAAATTAATTTTCTGATTTCGTATCTTATGAACCATCAAACCCATGAAACCATAATCATAAAATGGATATGTAAATTCCCAAAATTTTAATTATAATAATAATATAACACATTCATGGGAATTATATACCCCATTCAAAAGAAATGAGTGGTGGATAAGGCATAAGTATCATAGAAATAGAAGTGAGATGAGAAAACTCTTAGCTTAAGTCTTGACTTTCTTTGTACACATTCAAAAATCCTATATAATAAATATAATTTTATTATAAATCTACCAAAGAAACATATTCTTATATATAATACCATATATGGTTTCGTTATGACACGATATTACCCTTTTATTAACAACTCTATGTTAAGTTTACATTTCAGGTAATATTCATTATGTTTTGACTTGTTATTCATGATCCTCTTACTAATGTCATTATTTAATTATTTACAGAATGTAATAAAGAATATAAATATCATATATATTAAATATATATATATTTATAATAATCTATGAAAGATATAAATATGGAATAGAATATACCATTCATGGAGATGGAAGGTTGTACGTACGCATGAACGATTATTCTATTTTCTTATCATATTGAAAGAAAATTAAATGAAATATATATATATGTATAATAACATTAAAAAAGAATTATTATTTCATATATATCATATAATTTCACTAAACCAATAATTAATATCTTACATATAATATCTGAATGAATCACATCGCTTTAAGGAGGTGGTAGTCCACACATCCAAAAACAGAGATATCATATTTCTATAAAAAGGAAAGCATGAGGGTGTGTTTTATAAAATAATTTTATAATAATTAATAGATCATATATATAACATATATCATATAAAAATAGTATGTAAATCATAATACCCACCCATGAGAGTTGGTAAAGTAAAAAAACAAACAACATCATTTCGCAAGGCGGTAGTTTACTGTACACGCGAATGATAAATTTGTCACTCATTAGATTCAAGTGTGTATGTTTAGTTATAAACCATATAACTAAAAAATATAAGAATATTTTGGATAATGAGGCTATTATATATTAATTTAATAAAAATATTATTATTTTTCAGAGAATGAAAATGAAATTGAGGAGCTTGTGGAATGATGTTACCTCTTCTTTGGGAAACTCTTTTTTTGCTTTCACTAAAGGGATTCCTTCATTGATTTATTACAAAATAGAGTATTCTGGGTGGATTTTAGGGATATTTGGAGGATATTTGTGTAGATTTTTTAAGATAAAAATGTCTTGATATGTGTGAATAAGTGGGATGGGTGAAAGGATTTTTATATTGGAGGAGTGACATTCTTGTAAATTTTGAATAGGGAAATACACCTACATTTTTCTTATGTAAAGTGACTCAACTAATGGTAATAATCACATAAAAGGTATTATAGGGTATAAATATGAATCTAAATGGATTTTTTAAAAGTTCTTAGGTCATTTTGGGCCTTAGGTTTAAGGTTTAATCCTTTGTTAAGCTAATTTTTCTCTTAATCAATGTAATTGATTTTAATTACATTCACGATTATTTTTGGTAAAAAAATAAGTTTACCTTATAATGAATTACAAATTATTATTATTAAAAATATGGAATCATTTTTTTAAAATTCTAATAAAAAAGTGGTAGATATTATTTTAAATTTAATCTCATGGATTGGACGACATTATGGGTATTTATAGTAAACATTTTCAAAAGTATAAAATGTTTTTATATCCAATTTCAATTTCAAATCAATTCCAATTATATAAATTATTTTAATAGATACAAAATTTATATAATTAATCTTGAAAACCAATTAAAAATATAATTTAGTCCTCTAAATTATTTAGATGAAAAAGAAATTTTGAATTAAAATTCAGTATTTTCACTATTCATCAAAAATGAAACTCCTTAGAAAAATATTAAAAATTCACCAAAACTAAATTTTGATATTCTTATTTGAAAAATGAAGTAATTTTTTTCCAATAAAAATAATAAAATTTTGAAAAATTATATTTCAAATTGGTTCTCTAGTAAAAGACAGTAAAATTGCCTTTTAGAAAAAATAGATATTTTTATTCATAAAATTAGATTTATTCTTATCTTATAAGTATAAAATCTATTGGATGATTATCAAAAATATTTCTTGAATATGTAATATCTAAATTTTATTGAAAAAAAATTCTTTAAAAATTCTTTATTTAATTTATTTGTATAAAATTGTGTTTTACATAGAAAAATAGTTTTCTTGGAAAAGTAATTTCTTTATTTTAAAATAGTTTTTATAATAATTTATAATGAATTTATAGAAAAAAGATTCATTTTATATACACATGTAAATAATATATTCACAATTTATTTGATATTATCTGTATCTTTCATTCCAATAACTATATGTTTGATATAAAAATATTTTAATATTAATATTAATAGTATATTGTAGTTTGGTAGAACTCATCCTTGCATGTAAGGAAAGATATTGAAGGGACTCAAAATTGTGTATAATACAGGAAAAAAATAGTTTTGTGTGTTATGAAATATAATATGATTATTTTTTATATTATAATATTGAAATTATTTTGTGTATCTTGTAAGACAAACTTAGTGCTTTCGTATGAAAAAAGCTAAATTTAGTGTTGTGGGAAATAAAAGAATATTGAAAATATTAAATTAATTCGAAAAACAATATTTCATAAAATTTGATGGTGTTACACCTAAGGAGTAGATTTTTAGTCCATTTATAGTGATAGGTGTGAAATTATTAACCTCAACCATATTATCTTCCCTTTTCGATATTTGAGCATCTCATTCTTTCGTATATGTACCTATTGTGCATAGCCTTGGGAAAGATGGTCAGTTTTCTTATGGTGTTTGGACTTTAGATACTATAATGGGGATCATCAGCTAGGGTGTACACCATTTTAAGGAGTTATCCCATGATATTTGTGGGTTTCAATTCATATGGGACCACTTTTCCACAAGATTATTTGTTTTCACATCATACTCGTGATGAAATGGGTAGTTTCATATCATGCCAATGTCGATTGTTATCGCTAGCGGGTAAATTTCATATCACCCAAGGGGGGGTCATTCAAAATGGTGAATGGGATATTTAGGCAGGTAGATATAGAATGTAGCATCCTAGGCTAGGAGTGATGGCATCCTAGGTTTCTAGTTTATATCTAGATGATCAGGTAATATGATAGACTCAATTTCTTTCTATTGTGGATCATTTCTGATATGTCATCCCTGATGAATTTTTTGGTCTACCTCCAAAGGGAGAGAGAGGTGGATTTCTCTATTGTTTTAGTTCTAATATATTCTCTAATATCCATTCCTCCATATAGGATAGATATTACTGAGTTTCAAGATCTCAATATATAGCTAGAGGAATTTGAGGAAAATTGGTTTATATAACCTAGCACTTCTCTGTGGAGATCATCAGTCCTTTTTATAAAATAAAATCTGATAGAAAGCTTTAGTTATGCGTATATTATCAAACATCAAACTAGTTTATGGTTAATGATTAGTATCCTTTACCCAAGATAGATGATATCTTTGACCAAAATTGAAGAGTGTGGGTTTTCTCAAAAATTTATTTGAGGATGGGATATCACCAGTGTGTGTTAAGACAAAATACATACCTCGTATGGTATTCTGTAGGAGGTGCGTTCTTTATAAGTATCTAGTTATTTCATTCGATCATATAAATGAACATTTAGTTTTTATGTCCATGATTAATTGGGTTATCCACCCATATTTAAACTCTCTCATAGTAGTTTATGTGGACAACATGTTGGTGTATTCTCATAACCAACACGATCATACTAGGTACCTTTATATAATTTTGAATACATTGAGAGAGCATTAGTTGTATTCCAAGATCAAAAAATGTATGTTCTAGAAATAAGATATTCACTTCATGGTTCACATCATCCTAGATACAAGAGTATTTTTGGACCTAGAGGAGGTGATATCTATGATTGACCTAGCCTTTTACACATATTATTACATGATTTTAAGCATAATTATATATTAAATAAAAACTACGAATAGTAAAGTCAAGTGTATTTGGAGGATTAGGTATATAAAACTAAAAACATAAAAAAAACATCTTTTATTTAATATTCATAATGATATCCTAAATTCCATTGAGCTCTTACATCTTTATAGGATAACCTAGGAAATACATGAACAAAGGGATGTGATAAAACGCAAATTAAGGGGATAAACGTAGGAATAAATCATTACACAAGGGTTGGAAAGGATAACATGATGACATAAAAATGTATGTACCATAAATAAACATATGGAAGCATTACATATAGAATATGGGATCATAAAAACATGGAATAATTGAAATTTGTAAACAACATACAACATGATATAAGAATGAGTCAAGGCTAACCACCCAAACCATTGCACATGGAGGAGCTTGAGGCAAGGCTAACCTCCAAGATCATTTCACAAGATTAGAATGATTCAAGTTTAACCACTAAGACCATTTCACATGACATATAATGATACTAAACATTAAACAATGCATTAAATCACTATTTGGGTGCACCCATCATAACATGTTTATGAATATGTGTGCCACATGAACAACCAAGCATAATGGTTACCCATGGAAATAATTGGGTAAAATAATCATGTCAAAAGAAATAAAAAAGGTAATATCATAATGGTTTCTATAAAAGAATTTATTTAAATCATACATGGACATTTTTAAAGGAAAACAACCATATATCATGATAATTGTTTTCAAAATTTATAGATTACATTTAAAAATAGGGTTTAAGAAACTTTAGAAAAAAAATTTGTTGGGTTTAAGAAAAATAGTAAAGGTTCATTAAAATGAAAAGGAGTAATTATTTTTAGAAAATAAAAAATGAACCAATATATTTTTCTATAATAAAATTAGATATTTTATAAAAATAATGGTGGACTAAAAAATATTATGGAGTGCACTTTAAAATATGTCAGAAATCAAGAAGTTCCCTTTAATCGAGCTTGCTTATCAGGAAGAATTGATAAGGGGAACATATAAAAAATATATTTCCCATTCAAATAGATAAAAATTGAGATATATAAATTCTTTTGGAACATAAAAACAGAATTTTGGTGGAGTACATAATAATAATTAATAATTATATTAGGTTAATGAGAGATAAATTGTAACCCAAAGGAAAAAATGAGGGTTCAAAGAGAATCCCTTAACTTATGTCTGAAATCTTCTGCACTTCCACTTCATTTCATGAATAATAAGATTAAATCCATTAATTAATTAATTAATAACCTTTTCAACATGTATTTCATTTATTATAATTTTATTAAGTTAATTTATGACAATTTTGATGAGTTATAGGATACAATTTTATCATTTTTGAGTGTTCATTTCCATTGTTTTCATGATCAATTTACTTGTATACGTATATGGAAAATCATTTAAAATGATAAAAGTTTTATAGAATTGAAATTATATGTTATTAATGAAACTAAATAATATTGAATGGTCTTATAATTTTTTCTAGATGTGCGGATGATTAATTAGATAAAAAATTAATGATAATCGTTTAAATTATTTTGGAGTTTTTTATCAGCACAAACTAGTTTTGTTTCATTAATTAATATCATGTATATATTATGGTAGCAGAAAATTAAATATACTATAATACATATAATATAATTTATTTTAATAATAAATTTTTTTATGAATATCATTGAAGGTTCTAATGGAAATTGATAACTCATCGTCCTTGAATGTGATAAATCAACACATCACGGATGATGTCTTCATTTTTAGTACAAAAGGAGTGGTGAAGAGGATATATGATGGGTTATTACATTAACACAATAAAATTAAATTATATAAACTTTAATGGAGTTATCATGTAACTTATATAAGTAGAGGTGTGGGGAGAATAAAAAATTAAATTAAATTAAAAGAGAACAGAGGATGATTTTACTTCTTGAATTTCTTCTCTTTGATAACCTCTTTAAGAAAATGGGTTTGGACTTTTTTTGATACAAAAGAATCATGGATGTGGGGGATAGGATTTGGAGTGTATTGGGTAGAATTTTTCAAGATTCATGGATTTTGAGGTGTGTGGAGATGAAGTGGTGAGGGTCGTATTTATATTGTAGGAGATGGATTTTTTTCGATTATTTTATTCATTGGTTTATTATTGTGGATCACAAATATGAATAGTGTTTATTATTTTGACTAAATAAAGTAACTATTTAATATTAATTTGAACCAATGGTTCTTATATCATCCATAAAATATCCCTAAAAAAATAATTCATGTATTTATCTTATACCACAAATTACCATATTTCACTACTCACAAAAAAATCATTTTTTTTTGAAAAATAACAAAAAATACCCGTAAATTTTTTTCAATGTATAGAATTAAAAAATGGTCCATATTTTACAAAAATAATATTTTAAATATGATAAATTTTTTTTTACATTAAATAAACATTTATTTTAAAAATACTAATTTCAAAATTATAACTGATTATATAACACTTTTCAAAATTACAAAAGGTGCCATAAAATTATATTTTAAACATAATAAAACAAAATGTTAATTTATGAATATATTTTATAAAAATAAATTTTATTTTAAGTCATTAAATTATTTATAAAATTTTAAATGAACATTTATGTTTCATAAAAATATCAATACTTAATTTATCATTTCTAAGATATTTATTTACTTATTCCATGATATGAATATGACATGTTTTCATTTTTCAGATACATAAACTTTATTTATACTTTCATAGGTTAGGTTTTATTCTATTAAGAGGTTTACTATTCTTAATGGTCACATTACTATTCCGAAGGTCATGCTACAAATCTGTTGCTTATGGTTCCTTAATTTCTATAAATACATATTATTTGATTTATTGTTCATTTAAGATGTTTTTATTGTGTTATCTATGTGATTTTATGTGATTTATACTATATGAAATAATTATAAGAATTGATATTTCATTTATATAATTTTTTGTTGTTACATTCTTCCCACCTTATGAAATTTCACCCTCGAATTTTCATTTTACACATTAAGGTGAAAACAGGTGAAGGTACTTCTCCTTCATCACTTCCTCTAGTTCCCAAGTTTCCTATTAGTAATTATCGTTCCATGATACTACATTAACTGGGAGAGTAGTATTGTTTCATAGAAATTTATCCCAATGGTCCAATATCCTCCCAGTATTCTCTTCATAAGAGATATAATTTTAAAATTCTACCCCCTATTAATTCAGAACATGAGAGGGACACAGTATGAACTTCCTCAAGAGGGATATGTAGAATACATCATACACATGATACATGGTTTGTGGAAGTTCTAGTCGATAGGATACAACTCCAACATGATCAAGAATCTATAAGGGTATGATGTACGTAGGTCTCAGCTTTCCTTTTTTACCAAATCCCATGATCCTCTTACATAGAGATATATAGATGAATACCATTTATCCAACCTTGAACTCTAGTTCCCATTAATGATATTTTACATATCTCTTATGTTGATTATAGTATCCATTGATGTTCTTATGAATAGTTTTCACCTTTTTCACCATTTCTTTGATCATTTCAGGTCTTAGAAGCATACATTCACCTATCTCATCCCAAGATTATAATTTTTTTCATTTTTTACCATAAAAGAATTTATATACATTAATTTTGGATACTTTAGTGGAAACTATTGTTGTAATAGAACTAGAACAGAGGAATATAATGTTCTCATCCTCCTTTTAAGTCTATAGAACATGCTCTCAAGAAGGCCACTGGTGACTGAATAGTTGACTAATATTGGCTATTGGTTTGAGGATGATAAGACATACTGAAGTTTATCTCAATGGTTAGAGCATGTTGGATACTTTTTTTGAACTTGGGGGGTAAATCATGGATCTTGACTAGATACAATTTACAGTGGTACTCCATGAATCCTCACCACTTATCTAATGAATATACATACCAGTTGATTGAGTGATAAGTCCTCTCTAGTTGAGATATAGTGAGCTATATTTTTAAGCTGATCCACGATGACCCATCTAGCATTATTTCCTATAGATACCTTTATAATTCTAGTGACAAAGTCCATGGTAATGTTATCTCACATACATGTTGGTATGGGTAATGTTTGTATCATATAACGAATCAATATTTATGTACATGTACATTTCACTACTTTTTTAAAATACTTATTACATTACAAAAATAGATGGCCAAATACCATATTAGTTTAGTGCCTTTGGAAACATGGAACACATTCTTCTAACATGGTGGGAGATCTTCAACATCTCCCATAATGATCACCCCCAGTAGTTTTACTACCTAAACATTTTCATTGTATCATGGGGAAAAGAAAAAATATGAAAAGGGTGAGATCAGATGCTCAATAAGGGTAAACATGGAAAATATCAGGAAAAACATAAACATAAGAATATAAAAATGTGAACATAACTATTAAAAATCATACCACATATAAAAAATATCAAAATATTGAGTCATAAAATAAATCGTGGTAGTTCATAGGGAATAAATAATAATGGAACATGAGCCCTGAGAAAATAACATCAAAAATATAACATGGAATTGTGGAAAAACATAAGCATAGAAAATCATTTCCATATTAGACAAGGCTCATTACCAACACCATCATAGTGGGGAATGTCCTTTACTGAACAAAGATCACAACTTGTTCTAGCCCTATATTATTGAACAAGGTTTACAGACCATTCCAGCCCTGTATTACTGGACTGAGATCATTTCACATTCTAGATCTGTAATATTGAATCATGTTTACATACCGTTCCAGCCCAGTATTACTGAACCAATATAATTTCTCATTCTAACCATGTATTACTAAAACGATATCATTTATCATTCCATTCATGTCTATTTCATGATATAAAAATAATTAAATAATGAATTGTATGGTGATATAGGTCCCAACCATCTTAAAATTAAATTATTATTACATGCTTCATAAAAACATAAATCACTCATCATAGGATAACCCAATGAATAAAATGGGTTTCTTAAACATCGTTCAATCAAAACATAATCCATGTAAAAAATATATTTCATAAATAGTAATCCATCATTAACATAATCAAACCATGTGAATAATATGGATAGTATACTTGAAACATAATCATATTAGATAACTCCATCTTATATGGAAAATAATTTTTGATAGAACACATGAAATTAATTCTGGGAAAAAATATTTTTTCTTCTTAAAAAACATTTTCCTTTCATGAAATATCATTCCATTTTAAAAGAAAATAATTTCATAGAAAATAACATTGAAATGTTATAAAGGATGATTCATGGAAATAATGCATTATGAAAATGTAAAAATATCTTCATGTTATATACGTTAAAAGAAAAAATTCTTCCCATACTTTTTTAAGAAAAGATAAAAAATACCTTGTCTGGAAAATGAAAGAAATATTACTTTCAAACCATCTAGTAAATAGTCAAAAATGGGAAAAATGAATTTAAAAATTCATAGGAGAACAATAAACTATTTTTTTAAATCATTTTCATAAAACATGGATATGGATGATAAATGATCACCATTAAATACATAGGTATATACAATCTTGACTAAAAATGAGATTGTGAAATTATGCCTTACCACATTATAATAAGACAAAAAATATGAATAATAAAATAAATATGATTAAATGAATATATAAATACCATAACCATCAAAATAAGAATCATAAATACATTCAGGGATAGAATAAACACCACACAGAAGAAACAAGTGGTGTATAAGGCATATGTCCCACATAAATAAATGTGAGAAAAAATAATCTCTTACCTTAGGTATTAGTTCCTTAATATTTATGATAAACTAATGTATAATGGATTAAATAGTTCTATAAATCTGATCCATAACCATATTTATATTTATGATATCATATGTGATCATATTATCACCCCTCTAGTAATATTTCATTATTACTCTTCTTTCAGGCACTATTTTCTGCATGTTTTGTCGTATAAATCCCATTTAATCTTTATAGGTTTCTTTTATATCATTTATAGAATGATAATAATCTAATAAATTTCATATTTATTCATTATATAAATCTATATAATCATTATTTAAATGAGATTATAAAGAACGAATTGCATCGTTTCATGGAGACGGTAGGTCGTATGTACGCACGAGCGATGATATCATTCCTATCATTATTAAATGGTAGGGAAGTTGATGGTATATATATTGTTGAAGAATAAATATATTGTAAAAATAATCATATATAGTTATTATTTTCATTATTATATACATCCATGTAAAGTGGTGGTGAAAAATAGATTACACCACAGTGTGGAGACGGTAAGTCGTACATACTCACGGATGGTGGTTTCATTTTTTGTAGGATGGATAGAATGAGGAATATGTTTGTTAAATAATAATAATAAAATTTAATCATATAGATGATATGGGATTTATTTATTTGGAATCAAAACAACTCAGGAAGAAGATGTAGAAGAAGAAGAAATAAGTTTAAAAGAATCTGTGGAGGAGATTACCTCTTCTTCAACGAGCTCCCTCTAGGTCTCCTCTTAATGAAACTAGGTTTTGTCTTTTGATAAGAACAGATCCTCTAGAATGTATCTAAATAATTTGATAAGGTAAATGTGAAGGTGATAACTAATCTTTAAGACTAAATGTTAAGTGAATAAGTGAGGTAGGTGGTGCCCCTTTATAATTGATGTGAGAGGCACTTTTAGAATCTCTAAAAATATTGAATTATAATAAAATCAACCCACATCCAAAAACCTCCAAAATGTAATATTTTAGAATATTATATGATATAAGGTTTTAATTTAATCAACCAATATAATTTATACAATTTTTTCTATCAATTTAATACTTATCATTTTAATTAAACCTTAGTTATTCTATTTTAATTTTAACGAAAGTATCAAAATATTAATTTTCAAAATAGTGCAATTTTTACATATTTGATGTTAATTACACTATAAATAAAAAAATTAGAATCTTTTAGACCATATAATAATTATTTTATATTTTTAAAAATATATTATTATTTTTTTATTCATTTAACAAATCATTATTTTGAAAAAATATCAATAATGACAATTTTGACACTATACAATTCTTAGATTTTTAAAAATATCATGATAAGATGGTAACCTCGAAAAAAAATTTATATCCCTAAAGAGTCAAGTTAATCTAAAAAATTGTATTTATATATTAATTATCCCAAATTATATTGGTTTTAATATTTATAATAACATTAATTTTATATTTCCATTAATAAAATAATTACTACATCATTTTTTGTGTAATTATTTAATATACCTAAATGTTTCCTTAAATAAAAAATAAAAAAACATGATGAATATAAATCCGATATATTTAATAATTATACTTATAGTGGATTATATATTCTATAAAATCCTACATTAGAAATGTTATATATATTAAAACATGATTGTGACAACGCTAACATCACTTTAAATTTAATATTATCAGTTTCATAATCTTTTACATGTGGATAAAAATGGTCAATAACTATACCATTTTATTATTATGGTCAATATATACTCATTAAATATGATTTGTTCTAGTTTTTCTTTCTTTTAATGGTTATTATCATTTAAATAAAAATTATTTTATTGATTTTTAAGTAATTAAGTAATTTCTGTATTGTCAATGTATAATCTTTTAATACAGTTATTTGTTTACAAAAAATTACAAATAAATTACCATGATAAATTTAAAAAGTGATATTTAAATTGAATTTATATAGTTGAATTTATTTTATGTATAACATTATATTAAAAAATTTATAGTTATTAAAATTTGAGTAAGAAATATTTATCTTTTCTATAAATAAAATATATTAAATGTCCTAATCTCATCTAAGTGGCATTAAAATGATACCATTTTGACTCAAGGATTATTTAGGTCAAAAAATACTCATCCAATTATATTAAGACAAGTGTTAGGGTAATTTTATAATATTATTATTGCCTTTAATTACTCGATTTACCCTTTTACCATATTAATAAAAATTACCAATGTTAGTATTCATAATGCCCAAAAATAAAAGAATGTGATTTACATAATTTGAAATTATTGACTCCAAATTTGGAATAATTTTATCAAAATTCAAAACACAAAATTTTTATTAATTAATTTAGAATTAATATTGTTCTCGAAATGAGACTATGAGTTTTAAAAGATAAAACATGCAAATGATTGAAATGGTTTTACCCCTTTATTCAATGTAAAATTAATGACAATGACATAATTTATATTAAATGATAAAAATATAATATATTTATATTTTAAAACCATTAAATCATATAATGTAACCATATATATTATTTCAATTAAAAAGATGTTTTCAATTAAAGTTTAGTATATTTTTATTATTCAAGAAAACATGAAACTTATCAGAAAAACATTTCAAATTCAACAAAAGTCAATTTTTTATATCCCACTTTCAAATAAGAACTTTATTTTGTCAAATAGAATATAAAAATATGTTAAATTGTAGATTTTAAATTGGTACGCCATTAAAATGCGGAAAAACATCATTTTTTGAAAGAAAACTTCTTTTCTCTGAAAAATTAAATTTATTCTTATATCATGTCTAGAAAACATATAAGATGAATTTTAAAAATTATATTGAATATAAGCAATATATATTTCATAAACAAAACCAATCAATAGTGATTTTATTATTTTATAAACTCACTTATTTTCATTCAAATTTGTTTTTCAGAAAACAAAAATTCCCTTTCATTTAAAAAGGGTTATATTTTCATTTATAATTAATTTCTCACTAAAGAATTAATTATATATGCATGTGTAAAGACTATTTTAATAATTTAAAAATACTATTTATATCCACCATTATAATGGCTAGGTTATAAGGTAACATTATAATATTTATTATTTCTCTTAAACTCAGCCTTGCATAAAAAAAACTCTGTTAAATGAACTAGAAATTTTGTGTAACACAATATAAGAATAGTATTATGTATAACATAAGTTAAGCTGGTTTTTTAGGTAGCACAATCATATCTGGATGTAGTATACAACAAAATACATCAAATAAATTTAAAATATATATATCTCATAAATATCTTGAGGTGTTACATTATACCCCCCTTAAAATGAGTTTCATCCTCAAAATTCATGTGGATTATAAAATGATTAATACTTATATTTTTATTTCGTAGATACCCACTTCGTAAAAAAAGACTAAAAATATCATTTAAAAAGTAATAATTGGAATATAATAGTTACCCAAAGTTAATTATAACTAGGTCTCTACGTAGGAGAACATAGGTGAAGATTTGGGCATGGAGGAAAAGCATATACAATCCAAGATTTCAATAAAGATCACTGATCCAAATAATATTGGTGATCCATAGAAATTTTACAATAACAAAACCATAAACTAATGAAGCATAAAACATTTCATTCATGTCATCATTAATGATGATAATAATACACTCATTTATATCATGATCCCTTTCCATAGGGTTGAAGAATTTACATGAGAAGGTATAATTCCATGATTTCGGTACAATCTCGCCCTTTATCATTCCTTGATAAATTTCAACATAATCACATATTCCATGAAATGAAGTTCAATTTAGAATTACTAAAATACTACCAGATCATGAGATCCGTGCATATACTAATAAGTCATTTGATTATTATTTACAACAAAAAGATAGAACAAGTTGTCAAATATGAAAAAATCCACCTATGGTGAGATAATAATTTATTCTAAAAAATATCTTATAAATTTTATCTTAAATTTTCCATAAATGGATAAACTTTTAATCCTCCCAAAATCATAAAATCCAAAACATTAAAAACATGGGAATTAAATCAGCTTAATATTTATCCCCCATATATCATAAAGTATCTCTTGTTGGCCACATTCCAAACATATGAATTCCTTCATCATGTATTCTCTTTAAACATGGTAATACACTGAATTACCATAAATAATAACTAAAAACATGCATGTTTCCATATTTCAATGTTTATTGGAAATATTCCATAAGTCCATAATGTTTTAAAATTCCTCCATAATGGCATTACCCACATGTCAACAAATCCTCAATTATTATTATCCAATTAATCATATCCAAAATATATTTATCTAATATAAACACAATTTTCTCCACATGTTGAATACATTAAGGGTTAACTTCCCTTAATAAAAATATTACCTTTCCCTTAAATCACTTTTCTAAGCCTTCGTCACCATTCATTATATCTTTTTAAATAATCAATGAAAAAAATATACTAAAAATACTTATACATAATCCTTTAAATCAAAAACATATAAACTTTTGTCATCCAAAATTATTCTTATCCCATTACTAATGCATCATTATTTTACTCATTCCAAGAGTATGAAATGTGAATCACATTTTACAGTTCCTTAAACCTTAATGAAACCATGCTTTTTATGTTTAAGGTAAACAATAATTGCAGAACATCCCATAACTCTCAAATTTTGTTCGTAATCTCTTTATACTTACATGTATAACCAATAATTATACCACCTTCATGATTAAATTCTTTATATTTCCACTTATGAAATCAATTTTCATAATTCTTATACTTTCCGCATATGAAACATTCAATATTAATCATGTTTTTTCTAGTTCTGACTATTGACTATTAGCAAAAAGAAAAGTATGATAAATACTTATCATAGATGAAAAACACATAATTAAGGGAAATTAATTATAATATTTCACTCTATGATATATTATGTTTAATCCTTCAATGTTCAATATGGTTAAAAAATTCTTGTATTGTGACCTATAATTAGACTTATCCTTATGACATACCAATACATAGACTTAGAGATATCTCTATAGATCTCAAAAAAAGATTTCGTAATCTATTTTACAAAGGATGAATAAACCATCACTCTGATACCACATATAATAACTCAAGATTGGTTTACATTGAAATTATATTACTTATATGGAATAAATAATACATTACATAAACAGATTCCCTAAGACAATATTAGTTTAGGACCTTTGGAAACGTGGAACACATTATTCTAATTTAGGTAGATATCTTCAAAACCCCTCATAAATACCTTCCCCTTTAGTTTTCCTACCAAAAACCTTTTTTATATTCCCTTGAAAAGAAAAAATATGAAAATGGTGAGCTCAGATGATGAGTAATAATAAACATGTAAAATATAAAATAAAACATGAACATAAGAATATAAGAACACGAAAATAACTTTTGAAAATCATAACACATATAACACATATCAAAATATTGATTCATTAAATAATTCATGGCTGTTCATAAGGTATATATCATAAAGGAACCAGAGCCATGAGAAAATACCAATAGAATATAAGATATAATTTTGGAGGACAAATTAGCATAGAAAATCAATTCTATACTAGCCAAGGCTCATTACAATGACCATCATAGTGGAAAAAGTCCATTATTAAACCGATTTCACTCATTATTCCAGACCTATATTACTAAATCGAGATCATTTCACATTGAATCCATGTATTATTAATCCAGTATTACTTATAGTTCAATCCCAATATTTCGGAACTAAGATTGTTTCCTGTTCCATCCCTATATTACTAAACCAATATCATTTCTTGTTCTATTCATTTGTATCTCCTGAGATATAAATCATTACCCAATGCATTGGATGGAGATATAGGCCCCAACCATCTCAAAATGAAACCATTCTTACGTGTTCCTAAAAAACATAAATCATTCATCATATCATTGCCTAAGGGAAAAATTGGTTTCTTAAACATCATTCCAACTTAACATAATTGATGTAAAAATGTATTTCATAAATAACATTCCATAATAAAATAATCACTCCATAGTAATAATGGGGATAGTATAATTGTAACATAACCCTATTAAATAATCTCATCCTATATAGAAAATAATTTTGGTATAACACTTGAAATTAATTATTGAGAAAAATATCCTTTCTTCTTCAAAAATGTTTTCATTTCCTAAAATACCCTGCACGTTTGAAAGAAAATAATTTCATGGATGATAAAATTGTTATATTTATAGTAATTTTCATGGAAATATGGTGTTATGAAAATAAAAAAACCCATTAATGTTGTATAAGTTAGAATAAAACATTCTTCTTGTACTTTTCTCATAGTAGTAAAAAATCACTGCATTTGAAAAATTAAAGAATGATTATTTTCCAAAAAATGTAGTAAAAGTAAAAAATGGGTAAAAATTACATTAAAATACATAGTAAAATAGTAATAAATTTTTTGAAATCATTTTTAGAATACATGGACATGGATTATAAATAATATCCAGTAAATGATTTTATATAAACAATCTCGGATAATAATGAGATTGTGAAATTATCCATTACCACGTTATAATTAGTATTATAATATTTCTAATAAAATAAATAATATTAAATGAATATTTAAATACCATAACCTGTATAATAATAGTCATAAAAACATTTAGGGGTACACAAACACCTCACATAAGAAACAAGTGGTGTATAAGTATGTCCCCCACAAAAATAAAAGTGAGACAAAATAATCCCTTACCTTAGGTAAGAGTTACTTCATTTGTTTGATATAATCCTTTATAATATATTAAATATTTTTATAAACATGAACAAGAACCCTATTTATATTTATGAGATCATATGTGATCATATTATCACCCATTTAGTAGTATTTCATTATTACTCTTCTTTTGGGCCTTATTTGATGCATATTTGTAATATAAATCCAAGTTATTCATCTTGGGTTTCCTTTATATAATTTATAGAATGATAATAATGCAATATATTTCATATTTATTAATTATATACATTTATATAATCATGATTTAAATGAGATCATAGAGAATGAATCACATTGTGTCAAGGAGATGGTAGGTTGGACGTACGCACGAGTGAGGACATCATTCTAATAATTATGAAATGGAATTGAAATGGGGGGTATATATATTGTTCCAGAATAAATATATTTTTATAATAATCATATAAAGATATTATTTCCATCATTATACCCATCCATGTAAATTGGTGGTGAAAAACATATTACACCACAACGTCGATATGGTAAGGCGTACGTACGCATGCACGGTGATTCCATTTTTCGTAGGATGGAGAGAAGAAGGAATATGGTTGTTACATAATAATAATAACAACTCATCATATATATTATAATGTAGTTATTACATTATAATATAAAAAACACAAGAATAGGAAGTAGAATAAGAAATAAGTTTTAAAGAAGCGATATATGAGATTACCTCATCTTGGATGATCTCCCTCTACATCTCATCTATTGGCACTAGAGATGGAATTTTGATAATACCATAAGCTATATAATGTAACTTAGGAATTTGATATTGGAATTTTTGGGGGGATAACTGAGATTTAAGGCTTAATGTCAAGTGAATAAGTGAGGTCTGAGGTTCCCTTTTATAATTGATGTGAGGGGAACTTTTGGAATCTCCAAAAAATATTAATTTATAATAAAATCAAAACACATCCAAAAACCTCAAAAATTTCATATTTTAGAATCTAATATGATATAATATTGTAATCTAACCATACAATAAACTTTAAAAAAATATATCAATTTAAACATTTCCATTTTAATTACGCCTTAGTTATTCTATATCAATTTTAACTAGGGTAGAAAAATATTCAATATTAAAAATAGAGAATTTTTTTCTTACTAAAATTCAATTAGACTATAGATGAAAATTTTAGAAAATTTTGGACCATATCGTAATTATATTATATTTTTAAAAATTAATTATGATTTTTAAATAATTTAATAAAACATTATTTCGAAAATATATCAATAGTGTTAATTTAGACACTAGTCAATTCATGTATTTTTTAAAATATAAATATAATTTGTTAACCTCAAAATAAATATTTTATTATATTACTAAGGTATCAAGATAATCAATAATTTTTTTGGATATATTAATTATCCCAAATTATTTTAATTTTAATATTTTAAATACAATTAATTTGATATTTCACTTAATTAATTACATTATCATTTTTGTGTAATTATTTGATATTTATATTTGTGAAATAAAATTAAAAATAAAATAACAAGATGAAAATTAATCCTATATTTTTAATAATAATAATTATAGTTGAATGTATCTTCTCAAATATCCTACATTAAAAATGTTATATATATTAAAACACAAATTTGACAACTTTAACATCACTTTAAATAAAATATTATTAGTGTCGTAATCTTTTCCATATGGATCCAAATGGTCAATAACACTACCCTTGGATGATTATGGTTGAAATATACAAAAAAATTAATATTTGGTCAAGTTTTTAGGTCTTTTAATGGTTATTATCATTTTAATAAATATTATTTAATTGATTTTTCATTAAATAAAATAATTTTTTCAGTATCAATGTATAAGCCATTAAGGTAATTATTTATATCCTAAAAATTAAAAAAAAATTACCAAAACAAATAAAAACATTTTTTTTTCATATGAGTATTTTATTTTAGTTTATCTTCTTCATAACTTTATATTTAAAATGTCATAATTATTAAAATTTGAGTAAGACATATTTAACTTCTATATAAATAAAATATATTGAATGTCCTAATATTGAACAAGTGGCTTCCGAATGATTCTATTTTGAACCAAGGATGATTTCGGTCATAAAAACTCATCCAATTATATTAGAACAAGTGTTATGGTAATTTTATAAAATTATTTTTACCCTTAATTACTCTATTTACCCTTTTACCGTATCAAAACAAATTAAAAAAGTTACTATTCACAATACCCAAAAATAAAAGAAATGTATGTACATAATTTAAAAATATTGATTTGAAATATGGAAACTATTTTTAAAAATTCATAATAAAGAATTTTTAGTAATTAATTTAAAATTAATATCATTTTCAAAATGATAAAATGGGTTTTAAAAGTTAAAACATGCAAAATATTGAAATGGTTTTACATCTAAAATCAATGTAAAATTAAGTGAAATAAATTATATTAAATTATTTAAATAAAATATTTATACATTTTAAAATAATTAAATAATTTAAATTAAACATAAATATTATTTTTATGAAAAACAAATCAATTAAAATTTAGTATATTTTAACTATTCATAAAAACTTTATCATAAAAATATCAAAAATTCATCCAAAGTAAATTAGTATATCCCACTTCCAAAGAAAAAGTTTATTTTTTTAAAAGAAAATATAAAAATGTGTTAAAAATTTGATTTTAAATGGGTGCACCATCAAAAGGTGGAGAAACTGCATTTTAAAAAAAATACTTCTGTTATCTGAAAAAATAAATTTGTTCTTATATCAGGTATAAAAAACATATTAGATGAATTTTAATAATTTTATTGAATATATTAAATATATATTTTCTTAATAATATCCATTAATAGTGATTTTATTATTTTATAAACTCACGTATTTTCATTTAAATGTTTTTTTTGGAAAAAAATATTTTTTTATTTAAAATGGTTTTTATATTCATTTATAAATAATTTATCACCAATGAATTAATTATAAATACATGTGTAAGTCATATTTTAATAATTTAGTTAATACTATTCCTACCATCCATTATAATGGCTAATTTATATTGTAACATAATAATATTTAGCTGTTTTCTTAAACTTAGTCTAGTGTTAAATGAATTTTATGAAAAGAAATTGAAATTGATTATAACACATGCAAACCATAGTATTGTATATACCACAAGCTATAATTGATGGTTAATCAATCATTTGAGAAACGATTGATGATTTTACTTCCTTAATGATTCCCATGTCCATGATTTTTAGGTCTAAGAATATTGGATTCTTCTCAATTCTCATTGTTGATGATAATATAGGATCTTTTCTTCTAAGAGCATCCACCGTCATATTTTCTTTACCGAGATGGCACTGGATTGAGTAGTCGTCATCCTTTATGAGATCCCATTATCTTAACTGGTCCATATTATGATCCTTATGTGTGAATATATACATGAGGCTTTTATGATTTGTATATATTTAACACTTCCTTGCATAGTGATAATGCTGCCATATTTTCAAAGCATTGATCACAGCTTCCAACTCTAGATCATTCAGGGGATAATTTTCCTCATGAATTTTCAACTACCTTGAGTTATAGGATATCAATTTATAATTTTTAATTAGTAAACATCCTTATCGCTTCTTTGTAGCATCGTTTTATACCGTAAAGAGTTCCCCACTTGTTGGAAAAGTATGTATTGGTGTAGTTATAAGCCTATTTTTCAACTATTTGAAGCACTCTTCACATTCACTAGTCCATTTCAACTTTTCTTCCTTCTGAGTCAGTACAGTTATCATTAGTAATACCCAGTAGGACAAATGAAAATATAGATATCTATTATAGATATTGGTTTTTTTCCACTCTTCAATTGTATTTTTCTTGGAAGGATCCACATATATTATTTTATTAGTGATAACATTCCCCAATAATGATATTTCCTTCATCCATAACTCACATTTAATATAATTACATTTATTTTATCCCTTTATAATGTCTTTATCACATTATTTAAATTCTCATCATGTTCCTTCTTTCACTTGTATTATATCAGAATATCATCAATAAACAATACAAAAAATTTGTTGAGGTAATCTCTAGAGACTCTATTCATGAAATCCATGAAAATTTATAGAGAATTAGTGAGTTTTAAGGGCATCACTATGAAATCATTATATCCAAACCTCAATTGAATGGTATTCATGGAAATATTTTTATTCCCCACCTTTAATTAGTGTTATACTGACCGAACGACCATCATAGAGAAATACTTGGCCCTATGTAGTTGATTGAAAAAGTCATATATCCATTGTAGGGGATAGTTCTTCTTTATCGTGATTTTATTGAGATCAAGATAATCAATTAAGAGGTTCATTTATTCATCCATATTCTTGAAAAATAGGATTGGTGCACCCCATGGTGAAACACTCAATCATATAAAAACCTTGTCCATAATCTCCTATAACTATGACTTATGTTCCCCTAATTTGATGGTGGCTATTCAATAAGTTGTAGTTGATATTGGTAGAGATATAGGGATAATTTAAATTTATAAATCAACTAATCCATTAAGAGGAAGACAAAAAAAATTATTCATAGAACACATCAATGTAATCCCTCATAATGGGTATGTCTTCTAGAATGATCCCCTCTTTTGTCTCAATCATTTGAGCTAGATATGGTTTCTCATAATGTAGTAATATTAACACATGAGAAGATGATTCTGAAGGAGATCATCCTCCTCTTTACACTTGTTCAAAATTAGTGTATGCTTCAAAATTTGAAGTGTGGTCTCCCTTTCCCAATAGTTTATGAAGTATTTTTATCAAAATATCTAATTTATGCCCAATATAGCTTCAAAATCCACCAAAGGTTGTAAGATAATATTTTTGTGAGGTTAAATCCACAATCATTAACTAGGGAGGAGTTATATACTTTGATTAAAATATTTTCCACATTTTCTATTCCCATAAATAACTAAACCTCTAAATTGTTTGGTGGTGTTTGAATAGTTCTACAAAACATGTGAGATATAAAACAATGTATAGAACCATAATCAAAAAGAACATTCACTATTCTTGAAAAAATAACCAATGAACCTTTCAACGCATCATTTTAAGGCTCCACCTTAGAAATAATGATAACATATACAATTCCTTTCTACCTTAGAGGCTTTTTTGTTTATTTTATTCAGCAACCCTTGTCTTAGGGAAATAGTTCACATAATACCCACATTACATGAAGTTGAAACACAAAACTACATGTTGATTGTTGATCTGAACCATCCTTTCCTCTTCCAATTTAGAGGGATTCTTCATATCCCTTCAAAAATTATCATCTTGATTTCCTATTCTTCCAAATTTGAAGAATATCCTGGTTCCCTTTAGATAATTCTGAGGATTCTTCTTCCTACAACTTTTACAGGTGGGATGTTGGGTTTTAGTTTCATCATGGGATTTATCTATTGATCCTCCCATATTATACTTCATTTTTCTATTTTTCTTCCTTTGGACCATGAGACCACTGAGAGTATCCTATGTTTATTTCAACATTAAAGTCACAATAGACAATCTTTTCATAGCTATAAATCTCTAAAAACACCAATATTTTTTAGAGAGTCATCTTTAGTCCACTAAATAAGTGAACCACCTTGCTTTTGGTGTTCACGAAAAAGCTATAGGCATGTCTTGTAATCCTGGTAATGTTTTATTCAAACACCCCAATGGACTCATCTACATTTTCTTTATTATGAGGAACTACTTTTCCATCTTAAGAGTGAGGTTTCGGGAAAAATATTTCTTGAAATATTTTTATTGAAATCTTCCCATTACATGGAATCAATTTTTTCCTTGAACTTTGTATTTTTGATTAGTGTTCACCACTAATCAATATCTTCAACAAAATGATACACTAACAAACAAATTTTTCTTATTTGGAGCACTAGAGGATATAAAATATATTCTCAAATGATTT
Organism: Viscum album; assembly: GCA_963277665.1. Taxonomy (NCBI): domain Eukaryota; kingdom Viridiplantae; phylum Streptophyta; class Magnoliopsida; order Santalales; family Viscaceae; genus Viscum; species Viscum album. The sequence goes on along the minus strand of OY728158.1, from coordinate 855,502,602 downwards.
AATCCATTGTTTTATGAGGAGGGGAATAAAAGATCCACTAAACATGGGAGGCATTATTTATTATTACATATTTAACCAAAACATGCACTTTATTAGGAGAAGGAGGGTGTTCCACAGGATTCAAGTTACTATTCATAACTTGGTAAAGTTTAAAAAGTATTTTCATGATGTTTTTATCACCATTTACCCTCATATTTGGAATATTATTTGGTAAATCATCACATTGATTATTGGCACAAGTACTTCTATTTCCAACCATTTACTAAGAAAAAGAAAAAAAATTATGGGCTATGATTATTTAGATAATAATAATAAGAAATGTAAACTCTAAAAATATAGGTATAAACTATTAAATAAAATTTATATCCTAACTTTAGATTCCCTATGTTTTAATTTGGGTTTTCCATGGTCATCGAATTGTCCATAGGGTTCTTAGTAAAGTGATATAGTCTAAATCTCCAAAAATAACAAAACCATCATATGATTCCAACTATGATTTATTTATCCTTTTAAACAAATTATTACTTAATTTTAATCACAATTAACCATTAAATACAAACCAATGATTTTAAATTATATTTTCATTGGAGGATTATTTACATTAAACCGCAAGAATGAATCCAAAATAAAAACCACTTTTATATAATCTTTGTAATGAGCTCATAACATTCATTAATATCTTAGATATAAAAATTATAACCCTAAAAATACATTAATAAATGGATGATCTATGAATCCTTGTAAGAAGATAAAAAAAAATTAATAAATCAGAGCATATGGGTTAGGATGCATAACATGATGATATAAAAGGGAATGAAACCTAAAAAACATATGGAAGCATAACATATAGAACATGGGATTATATAATCATGTAATGATAGAAATATGGAAAAACATACAATGTGACATAAGAATGAGCTAATCCTAACCACCAAGACCATTTCACCTAGTGGATCATGAGTCTAGTATAACCCACAAGACCATTTCACATGATTGTCGTGAGTCAAGTCTAACCTCCAAGAACATTGCACATGATTAGCATGAGACAAGGATAACCACCAAGATTATAGAGAATTAAGTATCATGAGACTAAACATTAAACAAGGCATTAGATTTCAATCTATGTGGATCCATCATAATATGTTCATGAATATGTGTGCCACATAAATAAATAATCATAGGGGTTACCCATATAATGAATTGGGTATAATAATCATGTCATAAGGAATAAAAAAAGGATTTTTATAAAGTTTTCTAGGAAAAATGGATTTAAATCATATATGGACATTAATAATGGAATATAGACATACATAAAGATATGTTATTTCAAACTTATGTGAAAACATGTAAAAGGGTGTCTAAGAAACTTTATAAATAAAAAAAATTAGTGATATTTAAAGAAAATAATAATTATTATTTAAAACTGAAAAGGAATAATTATTTGTAGAAAACCATAAACAAACTAAGATATATTTTCATGATAAAATGATATATTTTAAAAAAAATAATGTTGTCATAAAAAATATTATGGAGTGATTTTAAAAATAGGTAAGAAATATGGAAGTTCCAATTAATCAGGATTTCTTATCAGGAAGAATTGAGAAGGGAAACTTATAAAACATGTATTTACTCAAAAAAAGAAGAAAATAATTTATCTAGGTAAATATGCTTAAAACATAATCATAAAATTTAGGAGTAAATATGAATAATTTTGAATTACATTGGGGTAAATAGTGATAAAGTGTAACTTAAAGGAAAAATGAGGGTTCAAAGAGAATCTCTTACCTTATGTCTGAATATGTTATGATTTTTCACTTCATGTCAAGGATAATCAGATTAAATACATTAATTTATTAATTCATAAACATTTCTACATTTATTTTATTTATTATAGTATTATTAAGTTTATTTATAGGCTTTTTGATGAGTTATAATATACAATTTTATCGTTTGGGAGTGTTCATTTCCTTGGTATGCATGATCGGTTTACTTATATACATGTATAGAAATTCATGTAAAATGGGAATAGTTATCTAGAAGTGAAATTATATGTTATTAATTGAAATAAATAATAAAAAATAGTCTTATATGTATAATTTTTTCATATGTAAGGATGATTCATTAGATTAAATGTTAATGATAACCATTTAGTTTTTTTTTGTGTTTTTTCGATCATCACAAATTAGTTTTGATTTATTAATTAATATCATGTATATATAATGGTTATATAATATTAAATAGTGTTTAATACTTATATTATAATATTTTTTTTACCATAAAAAATGGTTTTATGACTATTCTTGAAGTAGGTAATGGAAATAGAAAACTCATAGTCCTTGAATGCGATAAATCAACACATCATGGATTATATTTTCATTTTTTGTAAAAAATAATAGGGGAAGAAAAAAGATGATGGGATGTAACATTAAATAAATTTAATTAATGTATATAAAATATTATATATTTAAAATGTCACTTAGATAAGGGGAAGAAGGAGACAATAAAAAAAGGAAATAATTAAATGAAATTAAAAGCGAATGGAAGAGGATTTTACCTCTTAAATTTATCCTCATTGAGAACAGACTTAGGAAAATGGGTCTGGATTTTTGTTGAGACAAAAGAATTATAAATGTGGAGGGAGAGTATTGGGAGATTATTGGGTAGAATTTGGAAAATCATCAAGTCTTTGGAGGTGTAAGGAGAATAGGTGGTATTTATAGAGGAAGAGTGGTGTGTTTAATGATTATTTTATTCATTTGTTTATTATTTTTGATCAATAATATGAATAGTGTTGATTAATATGACTAAATAAAGTAACTAGTTCATGTTTGTTAGAACTATGGGTTCTTACATCATCTATACATCATCAATGACTCAAACATTAATGTATTCAACATATACCTTAAATTATAGTATTTCATTATTGTTAAAAAATTCAAATATTTTAGAAAAATCCAAAAAATTAACCATATCCATTTTTTGACATGTAGAATTAAAAATAGAATAAATATTATGAAAATAAATTTATAAATATGTTAAATTTATTTTTAAAATAAAATCATAATTTATTTGAAAAAATGATGACTTTTAAAATTAAAACCAACTTTATGACAATTTAAAAAAATGTAAGGTATTATTAAATTATCTTATAATCATAAGAAAAGAAAAATTAATTTATGAATCTATTTAATGAAAATAATTTTTTTTAATTCATTAAATTAATAATAAAATTGAAAATATACATTTATGTTTCCTAAAAATACCAATAATTATTTTATCATTTCTAAAACAATTATTTACCTACTCCATGATATAAATATATAATATCTTCTTTTTTAAGATGCATAAATTTTAGTTATAATTTCAGAGGTGTGGTTACTATTTTATTTACAAGTTTACTATTTATAATGATCACATTACAATTCCAATGGCCATGTTAATATTCCATTGGTTTGGGTTAATTAATTTATATAAATACACATTATTTCAACCATTATTAATTTATAATGTTTGAATTGTGTTCTCTATGTAATTTTATGTGATTTAAAATATATGAAATAATTATAATAACAAAAATTCCATTTATATAATTCTGGGTCATTAAAAGATCTTTGGTTTCGTGGTAGCATCCTAAGAATGTTTTTGATATTAAGAGTTTCTTATGATTGGCCAGTTATTATAGACACTACATTCAAGAATTTTCATGTCTATATATGCCTCTTATGGTGTTGACTAAAAAGGGGGTAAAAATTAAATGGTTTTAATCCTGAAAAAAAAAGATTTCCTAGAGATTAAGGGCATATTAACATCAACACAGAAACTGATTCTTCCAAAGCTAGGTGGTAGTTATACTATATACTATGATGCATTATATATTGAGATTTGAGTTTTCATGATATAGGGGGAACTATTCTTGTGATATGAGTCTTTCTAGTTGAGAATACAGAGAATATTTACACTATGCATGATATTAAGTTAGTTACAATAGTGCACGCCTTACATTTTTGCATACACTATTTGATTGAATAGTATTTTGTGGTGCACATGGACCGAAAAGGCCTCAAATTCATATTCACATAGAATAACATGATCCTTCAGAAGAGTAGGTGGGTTTAATACCTCAATATGTTCAATTTTGTGCTATCCTTTATGTCTAATAAAGGAAATGCATTAGAAGATGTTATGAACTAGAGAACTCATACATAGCCAGTGCAAGAGCCTTGGAGTGAATATAAATTTATAGTATTACTCTTTAGGATGAACCTTTAGGTGAAATATAGCCAAGGATCTACTTTTATCTCATCCTTGGAATTGAATTCCACTCCTATGGATATATGGAGAATCATAAATCTATCATATTCATAGTGCGTAGTCCCATAGGGGAGTGTAGTAGGTGAGGACAAGCCTCCTGGTTATATTGTTGGTGAGAAAGAAATTTCATGTATACATGGTCACATTTGAGTTCTAGTGGACATAAATAAGGAGTTATTGAGGGAGGTTTATGCCTTACCTTGGGTAGTGAATCCTGACATCACCACGATGTATCATGACCTACATAGTTAATAATTGTGGTCGGGTATGAAATGAGAGGTATATGGTTTTTTCATGAGGTGTTCCCCCTGTCTTCAAGTGAAGGCAGGACACTAGTGACCTACTGAGTTTTTACATTAGTTATCTATTCCTAAGTGTAAATTGGATGATGTTGCAATGTATTTAGTGAATGGGTTTACGATATCACCTTGAGTAAGTGATATTTTATGGGTTGTTGTGAATATGATCATAAAGATCACCCATTTTCTTCAGATCAGGGTGACCTTCTCATTATATGATCTTGAGAGGCTTTATATCCATGAGACTATAAACCTTAATGGGATTCCTCATTCCATTATATCATATAGGGATGCTTGGTTTACATGTCAGTTTTGGCATTATGTAGAGAGGGAATTGGGTACACAGGTGCTTCTGAGCTTAGTATACCACCCTCAAACTGATGGCTTGTGATAGGTTATTATACATGTTATAGAGTACATTCTTAGATCATGGGTCCTTGATTTTTACGGCTCTTGGGAGAGGAATACAACCCTAGTGTAATTCTCCCACGACAATAGATATTAGGTGACTATACAGATGGAACCATATGAGGCATTGTATTGTAGGCCATGTCGATCACCTATATGCTCAATAATGGTAGGGGAGGTAGTGTTACTTAAAGTATGCCTCATGATAGAAACTTCATATCATATCTACTTGATCAAGAATTATAATACCACTAAAATGTCAAGAAAATTTCATATGTTGATCACCCTTGATGGCCTCTAGAGTTCAAGGTTAGAGATCAGGACTTTTATTTATATCTCCATGGATGGGGAAAATGGATTACGAGATTGGGTAATCCTTCACCATGATATGTCAAGTTGTTTGATATTCTGGAGGGATTTGGGTTGATATCCTATCAGTTGCAGTCACCTCAATGGTACAGATCCATTCATGATATCTTCAATGTATCTAAACTGTGCATTTATCATTCATACCCATCACAAACTCTTCAGATGGATGAGGTTGTGCATCAATATAATGTGTCATTAATGGATTATCATATTTTTATTATTAAAAGGTGCATGAAGGCTCTTTGAGGCTGGTCAATTCATCTAGTATGGGTGATATGGATGTACGACCATGTGTAGAATGATACATCTGAGTGGAAGGCTGACATAAATTCTCAGTGGATGGAGTTATTATTAGGAAATACATGACCACCCTTAGAGGGGAAATTAGAGGATGAATTGCTTTAATGGGTGAATATTGAATGATCGTAGGATTTCCTATGAGGTAAAAATCTTTTGGTTTTTACATTAAAATATTTTTTTGTGACATAATTTAAGTGACTAATGAGGTAAAAAAAATTTGGGGGTGCTCTAGGCTTGTTTAGAGCCTGGAGGCCCAGTTTTTGGAAAAAAACGTTAGGTAGCAAAGTAATTAGAAACCATGAGAACCCAGATTCATGGTTTGAGGAAATGGTTTGGGTAATTTATAATGTAATATAGGGATCATAGTTCACCCTAACTGTGTTCCTAGGGTCATATGCTTGTGCATGATCAACTAGAATTTTTAAAGGAGTCCAAACGCATGATCAGAGCACGATGCCTCTAACATTATTCCATTCCCATATGAGGGGGTATTTGGTAATGGCATAAGAAATAGTTTTCTCATGGTTTTACAAAACATTTGTTATGAACTATATTGGTTCCATATAAACATAGTGACGGGCGAACGGTTGGTCCATAGTTTGGTCAACTGTGGGGTCAAACTATGAAACCTAGTTAAAAAATGGTAAATGACCATTTTTCACCTGTGGATTTAAATGGATAAATTACTTTCTTCCTTTATTCCAGTGGAAATCCTCCTTGTATTTTTGTAGATCTTTTAAATCTTTCAATATATTATTTTCTTTTAATTCTCTCTCTAGACTAGGATTCAAGAATCATTTATCTCATTGGATATGTTCTTATAAGTTCATCATTCATCTTTTACTTCTCATAATTTATTGTTGTATCAAAAAATATATTTTTGTGAAAGATAATGTGCCCTATTTATAGGTTTTCTTTCCTTTCTTCTATTTTTATCCAATTTTTCCTAAGTTAGGATCTGATACACTATCTATGTTCTACCATGAGTATATGGTAGGTGATTATATGTTTACCTTGATGATTAGTTTATTATATTACTTTTTTCATTGTGTTAGAAATCAAACATTCTAGAATTCCCCCTAAAATAATTTAATTCCTTTGTTAATTTGATTAGAAATTGATTAGGTTTCCCACTAAGAACCGTTATATGGTTGGATGTGGTTCATGATAGCCCGATCCACCATTGGGGTGTGTTCTTACCTTTTTAATCGACTAGGAAACCCGTGGGGTGTATTGATCCTACCCTTGGATTTTTTATAGTTAAAGGAGTTATATGAGAATTTTTATGCCTCCTTTTTAGGTTAATTCATTAGATTAAATGGGAAAATTTGGAATTGGTATCATGAACTCAGACTATTTGAGTGATAATGAAATGGGTTAAAAAATGAGATGTTGAATTGATTATGGTAGTGGATGGATTTGAAATATATACTCCTCAAATCCTAATTCCATTGGATAAAATGGAAATTTCTACTCCATGGATTATGATTATGGTAGTGGATTCCTTGGCCATTTATACTCCTTGGATCCTGGATCTGTTGGATTCCATGTACATTTCTACTCCATGGATCCTGATTGTGGTAATGGATTATTTGTAAATTTATATTCATAAGATCCTAATCACATAGGTTTCCGATGAAATTATACTTCCTTGTATCTGGATTTCTTGGAATCACCATGTACATGATCTGTGGACAGGCTTCTTGGGATCAACCCAAGTCTTTTCCAGCATTCCATCATGATACTATATGGATGTGATGAGGATGATTGGTTCATTTAAATCTAAGATCCTATCCTTTCAAGACTAATACTTGATTACGTGTAATAAGACATTGTGGATGATTTATGATGATTTATGATGTCTTGATTACATTTTACCTTATTTATAGGTGTTTTATTATTCTTCATAGGGATCCATTTTTGAATGGACAAGATCACATCTGTATTTGATAAATTACTTTTATTAATATAATAGTTATTATATATTGCACACTACTTCATTATTTATTGTTAAACTATAAATGTTATAATCATCTTTGGTGGTGGAATACATAGTTTTATCTCTATAAAAACTTAATCATTATACACTTTTTATTACATGATTTTAAGAATAATTATCCATCAATTACAAATCAAGTATCGAAAAGTTTAGATTATTTGAAATACTAGGTGCATAATTAGAAAATATGAAAATATAATAAAAAATATTTTATTAGTATCTATAATAAGCACATAACTCCCATAGAACTCCTACTACTGTATTAGATAACCTGGCTAATATATAAACAAAATAGATGATCTAAAAGGCATAGTGAGGGAGTAAATATGGGAATAAAACAAAAAAATGAGTTGCATGGCATATAATGGTATCATAAAAGACACAAAACATGATTAAAAATATAGGGGAATAACATATATATCATAGAATCATATGATCATAGAAATATAATAATGTGGAATAAATACATAACATGACATAAACTTGAGTCAATGATGACTACCAGGAATATATCACATTGTGGAAAAAGTACCATAATGGATTACCTTTACCCCCAATTATATTACATAACATCTCATGAGACTAAACATTATCCAATGAATTGCGAACTATCTAGTCCCACCCATCCAAACATTTACATGAATACGGGTTCTATATAATGTATCAAACATAAGAAATGAATATAATTATTTCCCATAAAAAGAAATGGCTTTCATAATCATGTCACGAGGCATAAGAAAAAGGTGTATCATAATTATTTACATGAAATAATATATTAAATTATTATAGGACATTATTGAAGGAAAAATAATAATATATTATGATAAATGATTTCCAATTGAAGTGTAAACATGATAAAAGAGTGGTTAGGTAACTTTGGAAATGTCCCACTTAGGAGGTGTTTTAAGGAAAAATGTAAATATTATTTTAAAAGGGGTAAGAGAAAAAAAAGTTAACTAAAAATAAATATTCATAATAAAATGTTTTCTTTTTAAAAATGTGGGTGGATTAAAATATTTTATGATGTATACATAAAAATTGGTATGTAACAGAGAGGTTCCCCTTAGTCTAGTTTGTTTATCCAGAGGAATTGAGATGGTAACCTTTTAAAACGTGTAATTCCCCATTAATTAAATATTAATTTAGAAATATACATATTTTTGGAACATATACATAGACTTTATAGGATTTATATAATAATACTGAAGAAATACATTGGGGAAAGGATAGAGAATGCATAACCCAAATGAGAAAAAATGGAGGTTCAGAAAGATCCCTTACCCTATGTTTGAATGTGTTATGAACTTGCACTTAACATTCAGAACAATCAAAATATATTCATTATTAATTTATTTCAAAACCTCTTTCACATATATTTGATAAATTATAATTTTATTATGTTCATTTATTCACATTTTGATGAGTTATAATTATTAATTTCATCGTTTTGGGAGTGTTCGTTTCATGGTTCCATGATTAGTTCACATGTGTATGATTATGGAAGTTCCTATAAAGTTGGAATAATTATAACAATGTATAATTATATGGTATGAATGGATTTATAGAAGTTTAAATAGTCCCATATATTTTTTTTCTAAAATGTGGATGATTCATTTATTATAATGTTACTGAGAAATGTTTAGTTAATTTTGGTGGTTTTTATGACCATCATGAACTACTATAATTTTAATTTATATAATTTATATATATTAGTTATAGAAGATGAAATAAGTTATAATATACATATTACAATATTATTTAGCCATAATTATGGTTTTATTACCATCCTTTAAGGTGGTTTTGAAAAACTATAACTCGTCATCCATGAAGGCGATGAACCAACATATTACGGGCAATGTATTAGTTTCTAAAATAAAAAGGGGAGAGAAGAGGATTTGATGATGTATATTCCATTTACTCAATAATATTATATATTTAATTATGATAATAGAGTTATCATGTCACTTTGGATAGGGGTGTGGATAAAGTTGATGAAAGAATGAATTTTAAACAGGAAGATGAAGGATATTACCTATTGAATGTCATCTCCTGGAGAACCTTATTAAGGCACATGGAATTAGTATTTTGGTGAGAAAAGAAACTCTGGGACCTGGGGAAGAGGATTTGGAAGGTAATTTTGTAGAATATTTTCAATATCAAAATCCAAGATGGTGTTAGGAGAGTGGTTAGTGATATATGTTATTTATAAGGGGTTGAGAGGAGTGTTTTTTATTATTATATTAAGTTAATTTATTATTTTGGCACAATAATATAAATAGTATTGATTATAGTGACTATATAAAGTAACTGGTTTATCTGATTTGGAACTATTGGGTTCTTATATCATTTATGACTCAAAAATTCATTAATTTGATTAATAATGTTAAACACTGTCAATTACCATATTTCACTATTCATAAAAAATTGACTATTTTAGAAAAATATCAAAAATTCACCCTAAAAATTTGTTGATGGGTGTATTTTTTAAATATAATCCATTTTTTGAAAATAATTTTCTAAATTTCTAAAATTTAATTTTTAAATCAAATCATCATTTATTCAAAAAAATCAATTTTTATATTATAATTGATTGCATGACCCCTTAAAAATTAATTATGGTCTCATAAAATTAAATAATCATTATAATAAAACATAATATAATTTTTTTCAATCAATTTTATTTAAATAAATTATCTTTTAAATCATTATATTCATTATAAAATTTAAAATAAAATAGATATGTTTTCAACAATATGAACACTTAATTTATCATTTCTAAAATATTTATTTACTTATACCATGATATAAATATATCATATTTTTATTTTATAAGATACACATATAATATTTTACATTTTTTATTTTTTAAGTTATTGTTCTAACGGTTTGATTTCTATTCCTAATGGTCACATTAGTATTCAAATTTTATGGTTACTATTCTAATGGTAAGATTTATAATGGTCATATGGGTTTACTACTTACTATAAATACCTATTATTCCATTAATTAGTCATTAACTTAAAAATTATCTCAATTTTATTTATATACATTCATCTTCAGAATGAATATTTTATTATTAGCATTATGTCTTATTTCTACTATTTTGTTCGTGATTGTTGTCATTCTGGTCGATCAAGAAATTAAAAATTATCCTATTATTATTCTCTTATTTTATAATTATTTTCCATCTGTAATATTTGACATTATTATTTGTTTATTTGGTTACTAATGTAAAAATATTCATTTATGAGAATAATATTTAGTTGGTTTCCCTATGTGATGTCTATGCCAATACATAATTTTATGAAGGGAACTTCCATTGATAAAATTCTAGGTTGTTTCAATCTTCAACCCTTATAAAATTTCCCCTTCGATTTTTTTACAAACTAAGGTGAAAATTGGTGAGGGTACTTCTCCTTCATCACATATACCATTACCCAAGTTTCCTCTTCTTATTTATGGTTCCCCAACAGTACTTTAACCAGGTGAGTTGTCTTGTTGCATATATCTTTATCACGATGGTCCAGGATCTTCATTGGATTATCCTCATAAGAGAGATCATTTTGCAAATACATGACCTCTGAATTTATTATATAAGAGGGATATGGTATGTGCAACATTAATAAGGATATGTGGAATATATCAACTAATTGAAACATGGTTGGTAGAATCTCTAGTCGATGGGCCATAGATCCAACACGATCAAGAATCTCAAAGGGGTCGATGTATCTGTGACTTAGATTTCCCTTCTTCTCAAATCTCATGACACTATTTCATAGAGATATGTAGTGGATTACCATGTCTACAACCACAAAATTTTCACTCCATAAATGACTATCTACATATCTCTTCTATCAGCATTGGGTATCCTTGATGTTCTGCTAAAAAAATTCACCATTTCTAGCATTTTTTGTTTAATTAGCTTACGTTCACCAACTTCATCCCAACTTGCAAGTGTTCTGCATCATTTCCCATAAAGGAATTTATATGGATCCATTTGGATAGTTTATGGAAACTAATTTTGTAAGAAAACTCATCCATTGGAATATGATAATCTTATCCACTATTTAATTCCATTGATCATTCTATGATCATATATTCCAATGTCTGAGTAGTCCACTCAAACTAGCCATCAGTTTGAGGGTGATTTGTTGTAGGGAAGTTGGGATCAGGGTTTAGATCATGTTAGAAACTTTTCTAGAATTTATAAGTAAATCTTGGATCTTGATCAGGTGAAATTGAAATGGTACACCATACAGCCTCACCACTTCTCTAATGTATATTCATACATTTTGATCGATTGAGAATTCCGCTTGAATTTCAATAAAGTTAGTAGACATTGTAAGAAAATCCACAACAAACAATATATCATTATTTCCTCTAGATGTACTCATAATTCCAGTAACAAATACCATGGTGATGTTTTCCCATTTCCATGTTAGTATAGGTAATCGTTTCATCATCCCCTTGGACTTTTGACATTTAGCCTTCAATTGTTGACGTACCAGGAACTTTGATGTATATTCAGTAATCTCCTTCTTCATATTATTCCACCAATAGTTCTCTCAAAGGTCTTGATACATATTTTTACTCCCTAGGAGGATCAAGAAGGTCGATCTATTTTCATCATTATAAATCTTCCTCTTTATCTCAAGATCTGATGGTATATATAGTCATGACCCCAATATCATTACACATTCATCATTAGTTCGGAACTCTAAGGATTTCCCATTTCTGATAGATTCTACCTTCTTTTTAATTTTCATATAATTTCATTGAGCATCCATTAACTTATCTATAAGTGATGATTGAGAAATCATTTAGGAATGTAAATATTTTTTCCTTCCCTTATTATTCCCATGTCCATCCAATATAAGTATAAGAAGATTGGGTCCTTCTCAATTATAATCATTGATCTTGTTGTGGGATCCTTTCTACTTGGATCATATTCTACTTTATTTTATTTACCATGATGGAAATGGATTTTGAATTAATATTCCTGGATGAGTTTTAAACATGTTCTTTGTTTCATATTAAGCTCATTCTATGTGAATATATATTTTAGGCTCTTGTGATCAGTATATACCTCACATTTCCCCCTATTGAGATAATGTTGCTAAATTTTAAATGTGAATATCATAGTTTCTAACTCAATATCATGTGTGTGATAGTTTTTCTCATGAAATTTCATCTATGTTGAGGCATACTTTATCACTTTAGACTTTTTCATTATTACATAACCTAATATATTATTTTATGCATCATTTTATACAACAATGAGTTCCCCACCTATTGGTTGTGTAAGTATTGGTGCAATAATAAACATCTTTTTTTAATTTTTTGATGTAGTATTGTCATTTAGTAGTCCATAAAAACATTAATCTCTTCTGATTCATCATGGTTATTGGGTTTGAAAATCGTGATAATTTCCTTGAAAATCATCTGTAATACCTAGATAGACCAAGAAAACATCAGATATTTGTTAATGATACCATTCTAAGCCACTCCTTTATTTCCATTATCTTATAAAGGTCTACATATATTCCTTTAGTGGTGATAAGTTTACCAATTAATGATACTTCCTCTATCTAGAACTCCCAATTACTATACTTTACAAATATTTTGTCCCTTAAAAATGTATTTATCATAATATTCAAATGCTTCTCATGCTCCTCATCTCTCTTTGAGTATATCAGAATATCATCTATAAAGACTACCACAAATTTTTCAGGGTAATCTCTAAAGACAATAATAATTAATTCCATAAATATTTCTTGATCATTAGTGATTCCAAAATTCACCAATATGAACTCGTAATTTCCATACATTGTTCGAAATGTAGTTTTGGGAATATCATCCTTCTCCACATCTAACCAGTGATATCCTGTCTGATGTTCAACCATAGAGAAATACATGGTTCCACGTAATTTATTGAACAATTCATTTATATATGACAGGGGATAATTTTTCTTTATCATGGTTGTTTGAGCTCATTATTATCAATGAAGAGGAACATTTATCTATGCTTCTTCTTGAGAAATATGTTTGGTGCACCCAATAGTGAAGCACATGACTATATGAAACCATTTTTAGATTCTCTTATAACTATATCATTTATTCCAACTAAATGGTGTAAATCCTTTATAGATTCATTGATATTGGAAGAGGTCTATGTATATGTTCAATTAATAACTCATCCTCTTAAATAAGAGGAATATCGGGCAGTTCATCAGAGAACACATCAGTGTAGTCTCTTATAATGGGAATGTTTTCAAGTAGGATCCTCTACATTTTGTTATTCATTTTAGATATAAATTCTTAATCATAAGGAAATATTATCCACATATTAGATGTTTATTATATTGGAAATTCATTCTACTCCTTACACTTGTATATAATTGGTGGATGCCTTGGGTAATGAATATGGATATCCCTTTCCAAATAGTTGATGTTGGATTTATATAGAGAAAACCTGTTCATGGCCAATATAGCATCAATATCCATCGAAGGAAGTTAGATGTGATTATTTGGATGGTTCATTCCATAAACAATAATCTAGGATGAGTTATATAATTTTTATGCAATAATTTCCCCATGCACTATTCTCATAGATAACTCAACCTCTATATTTTGAGGTGGTGTTTGAATATTTATACAAAACATGATAAATTTGAAGGAATGCATAGAACTATAATCAAATATTGTGTTTTTTATTCATGAATGAATAACCAACGTACCTAACACCTCATCATTGTGGGGATCCACATTATTATTAGTGATAGCATATTCCATTATGTGCTACCTTAGAGGTTGTTGTAATAGATTGTCTCTGAGAACCCTTGGAAAAGGGAATTGTCTCACGTAATACTTGTATTACTCTCATTTGAAATAATGTACTACAAGCTATTTATATATATAATACTTTACTTCTTATTCTTAATTATTGTATCTATTCAAATCCTTTTGACATTTATTAGTTTGATCCCACTATTTTCCACATTTTAAGAATTTCTTGATTCCTTTTAGAAAGTTCTCTAGTTGCCTCTTCCCATGATTTTGACCTATTAGAAGTTGGGTTTTCCTTCCACCATGTGATTTATATGTTTATTATCCTATATAAAACTCCATTTTCTTATTTTTATCTCTGAGCCCATGAGACCACTGAAATTGTAAAATATCTATACCAACATTACGTGTAGAATAGAAAATTTCCTTATAACTATCAATATATTGACTCAGTAGTAATTTTCATAGAATCAACGTTAATCCCCTAAAGAATAAATTCTCTTTGATTTTAGGATTCATAAAAAAGCCAGAGGCATATCATGGAAGCCTTATAATGTTTTCCACATATCGCCTATATACTCATCTTATTTTTTCTTCATTATTAGGAAATCTATATCCTTATTAAGACAAAGAGTTAGGTGAAAATATTTATGGATAAATATATTCTAGAATCCTTACCATTCCATGGAGTCAATTTCCTCCTTAGACATCATGTTTTTTATCAGTTTCCACCACTGATCACCTTCTCCATCAAAATGATAGACCACCAGCATGACATTATATTCTTATAAGAATTAGAGGATAGATAATATCTTCTCAATAGAGTTAATCCATTATTCCATGATATTGGATCAGAATATCGACTGAACATAGGAATCATTTTCCAGAAAAAGTATTCAAACGAAACTTTATCTTTCTTAAGATAAGGAATGAGTTCCCCATGATTCTATTTATTGTTCATAATGTGATCCAATTGAGCTCTTAATACCATGATATTTTTATCTACTATTATAAATATTTTTTCTTCCCATTAGGGAAATCATAACATTTCCTATAATAATGATTTCTAGCACATGTTTCCATATTTCCAATCATTAACTAATTAAGAAAAATTTAGGGGGAATTGAATAATTATCTAGTGAACATATACAAAGGAAACTATGAACATATAGGGGTAAAATTATAATTTAATAGTATATCTTAATATATGATTCATTGGGTTTTAATCTAGATTATCCATGGTGATAAAATTTTCCATAGGGTTCTTACTAAAATGTTTTAGTCCAAATCTCCAAAATATATAGGATGTTAACTAATAACAATTATAATGACCATAGACATTTACAAAAATTATGACATGACTTTGAGCATTATTACCCATGAATTACAAACCATGGAATAAAAATTTTAGTGTATTTTGAAGAATAGGTACATAATTAGAAAACATTTTTTTCAAAATGAGATCCTATCTTCTTTTTAGTTCCTAAAAATTCCTAGGAAAACCTTAGGAATGCATATAAAAAATGTATGAGCTAAAAAGCCCAGTAAGGGAGCAATCATTGGAATGAAATAAATAACAATAGTATAGGGAATAATATGATATCATAAGAGTAATAGAACAAAAATAAAAAAATAGAGGTGTAACATATATAAAATGTAATCACATGATCCTGAAAAAATGGGAATATGATAGAAACACATAACATAACATAAAAAAAAGTCAAGGATAATTACTATGACTATATCACATAGTGGAAAGAGTCTAATAATGAATTAGGGTTACTTTCTAATCCCATAAACAGTGTCTCATGAGAATTAAAATTTCCTAATGCATTATAGTTATATCCAGGTGCACTAATAATAATATATACATGCATATGTATGCTCCATAAGGATTAAAATATAAAGAATGAGTATAATGTTTACCCATGTAAATAAATGGGTTTCATAAACATGTCACAAGGTATAAAAAATGGTAATATAATAATGGTTTAAAAGAAAGAATTAATTCAAAAAATATTGTACATTCATAAATGAAAATAGAAATAAATTATGATAAATGACTCCAAAATGAATTTTAAACATGATAAAAGTGTGGTTATGTAACTTTGGAAATGTGCCACCTTAGAGGTATTTTAAGGAAAAGGGTAAAGTGAATTTTAATGGGGGTGAGATAAAACAACACAATGTGAAATAGAAATTGGTTTTCATGATAAAATGAGTGATTTTAGAAAAAATGTGTATCTTAAAACAATTTATAGATTGTACATGAGAAAATGGGTAAGTAACAAAGAAGTTACCCATAATCGGGTTTTCTTATCCAAAGGATTTGAGAAGGAAACCTTTTAAAACATTTATTTCCCAAAAAAATATGAATTGATAAAAACAAATTCTAATAATTATATAATAATATAAAGAAATAAATTATAAAAAGAGATATAAAGTGTAACCCACAAAAGAAATGGAGGTTGAGAAACATCCCTTACCTTATGCATGAATATATTTTCTCTTCCAATTTATTTCATATATAATCAAATTAGATTAAGTAATAATTTAATATAAAACCTATTACACATATATTTTATTTATTATAATTTTATTAAGTTCATTTATTCAAATTTTGATGGGTTATAAGGATTAATTTTATAGTTCTAGGAGCATTCGTTTCATAGTTTTAGGATTAGTTCACTTTTTTATAATTAAGGAATTTCATCTCAAATTGGAATAATTATCCAAAAGATAAATTATATTGTATTCATTCACTTTAATAACATTAAATGGTACCATATATCATTTTTTCGAAAATGAGGATGATTCATTTGAAATAACATTAATGACATATGATTAGTTTATTTTGGTGGTTTTTATAATCACCATGAAAAAGTATCATTTTATTTAATATTATGTTAATATATTAGTTCTAGAACATAAAAAAGTTATAATGTACAAATTAAAATCTTATTTAACCATAATAATGGTTTTATGACCATCCTTGAAGTTGTTATTGGAAAATGATTGCTCGTCATCTAAGAAGTCAGTGAACCAACATATCATGAATGATGTATTCGTTTTTACAATAAAGTATGAGAGAATTGGATTTGATGATTATTATTACAATAACATAATTAAATTCCATTATATAAATTAAATTGTATGAATCATGTCACTTTTGATAGGGGTTAGGATATGGTAGAAGAAGGAAAGAATTTAAAAGAGGAAGATGGGGTATTTTACCTCCAGAATGTCGCCTCCTTGAGAAAATCCTTAAGGAACATGGAATTGGTGTTTTGGTGAGAGAAGAGACAGTAGGACATAGGTAAGAGGTTTGGTAAGGGAATTTGGAATTATATTATCATGACAGAAATCTAAAAAGGGGAGAAGATAAGGGGTGGTATTTATAAGGGGAGGAGAGGTGTGTTTATTATTATTATATTCAGTAATTTATATTTTTTTCTCAAGACTATCAATAGTGTTGATTATTGTAAATATATATAGTAAATATAGCATTGAGTTTGATCTATTGGGTTCTAAAATCACAAATGACTCAAAAATAAATGTATTTGGTCTATAATGCTAAATACTATAAATTACCATATTTCACAGTTCACCAAAAATTCATCTATTTTTGAAAAATATCAAAAATTAATTCTATGAAATTTTCAAGGTGTAGATTTAAAAAATGGACTATATTTTTTGAAAATAATTTTCTAGATATGAGAAATTTAATTTTTAAAAAAAGAATCATTTATTTGAAAAATACTGATTTTAATATTATAATAGATTTATATGTCCCTTTGAAAAAATAATTATGGTCTAACAACATTAACTTGTCATTTTAATACAGCATAATATTAATAAATTAATCTGTTTTATGAAAATATATTATCTTTTATATCATTATATTCGTTATAAAATTGAAAATAAAATAATTACTTTTACAAAAATACTAACACTGAATTTATCATTTTGAAAGCATTTATTTACATGTACCATGATTTGAATATATTATATTTTTATTTTATTAGATCACTAACTATTTTTTGACATTTCCATAGGTTATATTACTATTTTTAATATCAGATTACTATTCCTAATGGTCAAATTAAAATTCCAACAGTCAAGTTACTATTTCGAAGGTCGGATTTATTACGGTCATAAGGGTTTAGTGCTTCCTATAAATTACTCTTATTCTATTCATTATTCATTGAATTATTATTTATATTAATTATATATATATATATATATTAATCCCCAAAATTAATATTATGTTATTAAAATTATGTTTTATTTCTATAGCTTTGTTTATGAGTGAAGAAATTTTGGTGGATCGATAGATATGAATTTTTCTATTCTTATTCTCTTATTATCAATTTATTTTCCTTATATAATATTTCATATTCTTATTTGTTTGTTTTCTGAAAAATGTATCACTATTCATTTATTATTATAATGTTTTCTTGGTTTCTTTATGTGATTTTTGTGCTACTACCTAATTAAATAAATAGAAATTATATTGATAAAATTATAGGTCATTATGATAACACAACATGTTCGGTCTATCGTTGTGTACCCAAAAAGATTTCATGGATGCATGAAGGGACTATGGAAATAACTCTTATTATGAACCTTTATTTTTTAAACTTCAGAGAGTATAATCATTGGATCGATCTATGGTTGTTATCCCAGATAGAGATTGTTCTTTTATGGTATTTTTTATTTTGATACATGTATTTATCTATATGCATGTTTGCATTAATTGAATACCATTCTATATAGAGTAATTACATGATCATCATATTGCATATGACACTGATTTGATAATTATTATTATTATTAATTTCATTAGGATGTATCTTATTTTAGTGATTTATATGATGGTTTCACTAATTTTTTTACTTGTGATACAGCTTCACTACTCTAGTCATGATGGTTTAGTCACACCAGTGAACCACCTCAGAACCTCGCTACTAGTCAGCACCCTATTGAATATGAGGTGGCCCGCTTGAGGTAATGTGACCCATCAGATTGGGGAACCATTTAGTGGCTCCTGGGTTTATACGTTACAATGGGGATGGTATTTTATTATGTCTTATGCAAGGTTAGATCTTGGATAGCATAACCATTCCATATAACCATGCATGGATCTGTAATAACATATGCATGGTTGGTGAATGTTTTGAAAAACCATGTAGCCAAACCATACAATCCTTTAAAATATGGTTTATTTTTCATTTTTTCTTAAATCTCTTTTTAAGTGGAACAAATTTATTTTTTATCATTTATATAAACCACTGTGTACGTTCCTCCTCTACTAATTTATCTATTCTCCCTGATTTCATGTGGATGCATCATCATGATTTATTTCTTTATTCTAAATATAAATCATTCATTATCCCTTCCTCTCGTATCTCATAACTTTATTACTTTTTCCATGAATTTACCACATCCCCATGGCTATGGAGGCTTTATTTTAATTCTTTAATGGTTTTATTTGGGTTTTTCCTTTGTTTATGGTCTATAGTGATGCACTATGACTTCTTATTTTATCATTATAGTGACCGGATACTCCCACACATCATTTATGTTTAATAAAATAGGCTTCTCCATGCCATTTAATTTAAACTTGAATAAATAAATTATTATTTTATTCAAATCCATGATTCAGGTAATATATATGTTATGTTAAATATATCCATTTATTCTATGAAATATAATATTGAGTTTTCATTTTACTTCCATCGTTCAAAATGATGAATTTTCATGTCTAATTGTTAATAATATATTTTCATGTAAACTACACAAATATTTTCTTATTATAATGATAACCAATGTTATTCAACAATTAATAATGGATCCATTTATAAAAATATTTATTATGATTTTGAATAATCTATCATCATTATAACTCCATGGGTCATAATCAACCCATATTTACATGATTTATAATAATGGATTCACTTTATTAAATATATAGGATATTTTTAGTTTATATTTTTATAGAAATATGAAACAAATAGAAAGTGGTAATTTTTACATAGTTTCTAAAATTAATACAAAACACATTCCATATAATTTGACACATGCTTTTTTCAAGGAAATATTCTATAAAATAATCTATAAATCGAATGAGTACATAATATTCCTTAATCTCTTTTAATTATTTTTGAAAATGTGAGGTTATAAATAAAATCCTAGTAAGGGATATAAATCTAATATAATCATGTTAGTCTGTTGAAAAACTTAAAATTCCATGACAGTGTTTACAGTTTTTTTATAACATAAATTAGATATTTCCACAAGTGAAAATAAATAATTTCTCATGTAAAAGATTTAAAAACCATTATAAATCATATAAAAACCCCATTAATTCTTTATGAGGAATGTGGGAGCTCATTAAACCATTCCTCTAAAAAATCATTTCACCTTTAGAAGTACATAAACTTTCATTACCTCATGAAATCAAAATATATCCATAAAAACATTTGGAAATAATAAAAATAGGTATATTTAATCATCATATTCAAATCCATGTTTACTAATTTTTAATCCCTATCATAAATAACTAATTCCTAGATAATTATATAGGAGTAACTATCCTAGTTATCTCCCTCATTTCTCACCTTCAAGACTAAATAGTTACTTAATGTATTAGAGAGCTATATTTCACTCACCAATCATCATGAAATATATTTGGATCATCTTCCATCATATATAATTATAATTTTCTATGTCATTAAAAAAATAATTTTTATGCATTCACATTTTCTTCATTAAACCTTCAAAAAAATACTTTTGAGCCCATAAGTATAACACTTTCCATTTTTTGTACAATCGTAATATGAAATAAAAGTGTTTCTTCAAAAAAAAAATGAAAAATTAATTTAATATCTAGAAAGGTATATTATTTAAAAACCCATATTAAATTTAATATAATTATTAATAACAAATAACCACTATAATAATTTGAATAGGTAGTAAGTCTGTATATGAAAAAAACATTATTTTCACTTTTTTAAAATGTTGAAAATAATAACTATAATTTGTTTTGAATAGAATATATTTTAAACCATTATAACGAAAGTAAAATATAGTTTATAATGACCTATATCAATGATTTTATAAAAAATAAAAAAACCCTAAAACATTAGAAAGATCATGGATATATACAAAAAAACATTTAAAAGGTTTAAAATAATTTTTTAAAAGAAAAATACCATATAGACTCTTTAATATTTAAAAAAAGGAAATTTATGAAGATAACATGAAATATATGTGTAAAAAATCAATATATTAATTATAAAATATATCTATAAGGTAGTTTTTATGCCACAAAAAATAAAACATGTTGTAAAAATGGAATAAGTCTCAACAAATGTAAATTGATATGTGAAATTCATTACCACAAGACTCATCTATTTTGAACATTATTTTAACTCTTGAATAATAAAATTATGTTCGTTTTATAATTTCTTAAAAAACATTTTATGTTCATTTAATTATTATAATTCTTTCTATTACCATGTTTTATTTTTTTTACTAAAATGGACAAGTTCATTTTGGATGTTTTTTGGTATTTCGGTTAGAGACATAAAAACAAAATTGGTGTGTTCAACATAGTAAAATGGGTATATGATAACATCAAAAACAATAATTTTATTTTGAATTAACAATTATTGAATCTTGAAAGTATATATATGTAGAGTGTAAGGGTAAAAAGGTAGAAGTTTCAACAAATAATTTTTAGGATTTTTAAATGGTTTTAAGGTAACCCACATTAGAAAAGAAACACAAGTCTCAATGAATTTAAATTTAGTTAAATAACCCTTATGAATATGAAATTTAAATCCCCAAAAAATAGAGAGGCATATAATTTTATCATAGGGTTGGGTAAACGATTATTATGAGATTATATTCATAAAATAGAGTGAATGAATTGATAAAAGGAAGTTTATCCAACATGGTGAGTGAATTATAAATCCATATGAGAGGAGAAGAGACCATAAATTAAATAGAATTGATTGTATGAGAATAAAATTTGTATTCTTCTTTATAGGTATGTTAAATTAATTCATATCTTTAATAAAGGTATTCATGTATTCTTTTATACTGTTTATATCCCCTTTATCTTTCAGTATGAAGTCTGTATCTCTAAAAAAAATTGTAAAGTCTATAGTGATATTTATCTTGTTAAATGAGATAAGTGAGTTGAGGTTTTGAAATTAAATAAAAGAGATACTATGATATGTATAATTTTTTGAGAAATAAAAAAGTGTCTCATAACTCAAATATATTTCTATGGGTGATTTTTTTATTCAAAGATCTTTTAAAATATTTAGAATAGTATTTTTCCATGATATTGATTATTAGATCATCTAAAAGGTATAAGAAGCATGTGTTATATCATTTTACTTCCATATAAAAAAATAAATATTGTTATATTGAATGGAAAATCCTAAAAAATGAAATTATTTATTACACATTAAAATTAAAATGTCGTAATCGAGTAAAGATAATACCCATAGAAATTATATAACATATTAACTTTAAAGTCCATTACAACTATATTGGCTATCTATATTAATCTAATCACCATAAAATAAATACATTTCATCTTGACGTACTGACCCCTAAGGTTATATGATATTGCTAACATATGATCTGAAACCAATATATTAACCCATGAAGTGTTATAAATATTTTAATTATACCCTTACAAAAACATCATACACTATAATTTTATCTAAACCATACCATTGTTACTAGATATAATGATCCATATCATAATCAATCAATATTTACATGATTTATAAAAAGGGTTGATATTTTTTACATTTTAGTGATTTTTTAGGTTTTGAGTTTTAAATAATGATGGAAAACAATACATAAGAAAGTGAATATTATCACACAATATCAATTTATTCCACCAAACAAGTTCATTATAAATTAATATTTTCTTTTTTCAAGTACAAAAATATGTATTCAAATATAGATATAATAAAAATTCCTTATCTTCCTTAAAACCTACCAAAAACATTTTAAAATATGATATGAGAAACAAATCACTTTAAGGGATATAAAAATTATTAAATCATGTTAGTATAGTGAAAAAAAGTTAACCAATGATGACATTTACCTATTTTGAAATAAACTTATCACCTTTAAAAGTTCACAAACATTTCTTACTTCATGAAATAAAAATATTTCCATAAATAACATTAGAAATCATAAAAATACATATCTTTTAAAATAATATTTATAAACATAATTAATTTTGGTTTAAACCATATCTAAAATAAATAAATCCATTTTAATTCCGTTGTAGTAACCATCCTTTTTATCTCTCTCATTTTCACCTTTTAAGGCTAAATCATTAACTAATGAATATTATAGTCATTTCTGTCTCACCCATCATTATGAGCTATATCGATCTCACCTAATATCATCTATAATATTGATATAATATATCATGATAACATAATTTTTAATATTTGATTTTTCATTATAAAACCATTTAAAAATACATTTCAACACATTAGCAAAGAACTTTCAATTTTTTATAAGCATACTGAGCAATATCTATTTTATTTGAAAAATATTACAAATAAAAAATTTGAATAAGATCAAGAATATGATATTATTTTTAAAAAAATAATTTTAAATTGTTATTTAATCCTAACAATTAATAACAAATATTATCAGATTAAAAGGTGGTAAATTTGTATATGTTAAAAACATTATTTTTACATGCTTGTAATTATTCAAAAATAACCCTTATAAAATACACCGAAAATATTATTTTTTAAAATAATGTAAATAAATTAAAATATTATATTTAAAAAAATGAATCATAATTAATAAAATTGTTCAATCTTTTAAAAGAATTTTGATTTTGGGGAGAATTACATTAAAAACATAAAAATCGTTTTAAAGGAAAATCCTTTAAAAATATTTTCACTTTGGAAAAAAAAGTACATTGAAGAAGATAACATGAAATTGAATTATAAACCACATTTTCAGTAAATTAATCGTATTAGAGATCCATAATTTATTTCCAACACAAAAAAAACATGCGGTGAAAATGGACTATGTCTTAATGAAAGGAAATTAGGATGAGAAATCCCAAACTATATGTCTCATATAGCATCTTACATTCCCCGAATCGTCGATAATAAAATTACATTAGTTTTATATTTTATTATTAAATATTTAATGTTAATTACTCAAATATTATTCTAATAATTTAATTTATTAAAATTTAATACTTAGTTATTATAATTGTTAATTTTTCATTGGATGTTTTCAGGTTATTCAAGGAATTACCACAAAGCAACATCAGTGTGTTGGTCGTGGTCAAAGGGGTTATGGTTCAATTACCTCTAAAATAATAAAAATATCATATTTATAATATCCATAAATTAAATATTATTTTAAATCCAACAGTGTAATCATACATGAAAAATAAATCATTTCATTTATTGGAGGTGATATTATGTACGTAAACTTGAATGAGATATTCATTTTATAAATAAGTATAAAATGAATAAAGTAGAAAATATTTATATTTTATATAATAATAAATATGTTATAAATTTCAAAAATATTATTATTTTAATCCATATGACTAGCCAAGTATGGTGTAAATGAAAAATGAGTCACATCTCTTTTTAGAGGTGGTATTTCACACATATGCATGAGTGAAGTTATCAATTACCAAAAAACTAAAAGGGTGAGAAAGTAAGTAATATATAATATTAAAATATTTATAATTTCAAATATATATCATATATATGAATTTAATCTATCATTTTTACCATCCATATAAATTGATGATGAAAGTAGAAACACATCACTTCGTAGATGTGCTACTTCACACGTACGCATGAGAGAAGTTTTCATTTCCCATAGGTTGGAAAATAAGATGAAAATATTATTATACCATAATAATAATGTAATTTAATTATATTTAACACAATTATTATATTATTTTGACACTGTTAAATGAGAAATTTAAGGATTTAAGAAAGAAATAAACATAAACAATCGGTTAAAAGTAATACCGCTTGTTTGGGAAACCACTGTTGGATTGCTCCTTAAGCCTTCTATATTTGGTATTTTGGGGTGATAAAGTACTACAAGACATGGGAATGGTTATTTGGGAGTGAGTGGGGTATGTATTGAATTGACTATATTTATCAAAAGGTTTTAAGAAGAGATAAGAGGAGTTTTCATTTCTTAATTTTGGGGTGTGACACACCTATAATTATTCAATGTTTTTAGTTAATATTAAGCCATAATATAGGTAAAGTGGTACCAAAGAACCCCATAATTAAAAATAAGTTGTGATAAGATCTTAATAAACTCAACAAAACACATTAATACATGTTATATATATATATATATATCTGTGTGTGTGTGAAGTTATATATGTTAGTTAAACCCCTTAAAACTAATATAACTTTAATTGTAATAGCTTAAATATTTACCATGATAATTTAATTATATGAAAAAAAAATAAAAAGGGACATAATTTTTTTTAAAAATAACTATTATAAATATGTAATCCATTTTTAAAATTCAATTTATATATACTTATGTAATTAATATGAATATAAGTTTTCAAAACGCATGAAAACTATGTTCGTAAAAAATATCTCATTTAACTGTAAAATTAATTTTACCCTAAAATAATGTATAAATTTGATTCCAAAAATATATTTTTTTATCTAATAAATAATTTATTGTTTTTTCCATTTATATTAAACCACAACCTAATAGAATCATCCAACCATACCATTAAATGTAGATACCCAAAAATAGTTTTATATTTTAATAAAATATAACTAATGTTCAGAAAAGTAAATATTGAGTATCCAAATTCAAAATAATGTGTTCAAATTAAATATTTAACTACATAGAAATATTTTTTTTCAAAAAATATAAATTAATATTTATTTGTTCATTATTGAATCATAAAAATTACATAAAAGTGGCAGTATTTAAAAATTCAATTGTTCACATTATTCCCCCAAATATCAACTATTTTTTAAAAATATCAAAAATTAACCCTAGGAAAATTTTGAAATGATGAATATAAAAATTAAGTTAATTTAATCAAATTAATACTATAAAAAATTGTTTTTTTATTTTTTTTAAATGAGAGCATGTAACTAATGGGATAGTAGACTAGTTAAAATAATAAAAAATCATTTTTAAATTTATAGCCATACTCATGATTTGTACCTCGATATAATTAATTATTATAAAAAAATATAATTATAAATAAATTTATGTAACATAAATATATATATATATATATCAAATATTTACATAATTTCTTAAATAGATAAAATTAAAATTCATGTTAAGGGAATATATTTAACCTTTCAATAGAACATATTTTAAATCATGAAGTAAACATAATAATTTTAAACGTATAATGTATATATAATTTTATTGTCGGATATAATTTATGGCGTGAAATATATATATATATATGTGGATTATATAAGTAGGGTGTCACAAAATCTAGTGGTAGCATTTATAACTTTTCTCTATTAGGTTATGGGTTTGAGCCCCATAGTCATGCGGGATGTGAATTGTTTCCCCTAGTATATGAAAGAAACTATTTATATATGAAGAAATTATTTAATAAATAAAATCCCATTATAATTAAAAATATATATATTGATGAAAGGCATGAAAAGGATGCTACTTATATGATAAATATTTCTATAAAATCTTAGTTTATGAAGAAAGAAATTCATTTAAACTTTACATTTATATTCTGAAAAAGAAAATTTATAAAAATTATCATTATAAATATTTGTACATAAAATTTCATCTTAATAATTATTTTAAATGGTTATAGACCATGTTTTTCCACTTCCAGATGGGATTTCTATAAGGGAATTAGAAATGAGATGTTTTTATTTTCCTTAGAAAAAGGGATTTTTTTTATTTTCAAATGTGTTATTTGAATACATTAATTATATCCTCAAAATATTATATGTCCTTGTAAATATTTTAATATAATTTCGATATTATATACCATTTATATGAGCCACTTTTTGTCACTTATGTGAAAGTTCAAATGCGATATACTATTTGATATTTATGGATTCACTATGGATGATAGTCATTATTATTAAATCTATAATGTTGGTAAAATGGTTCAATTATATATTGGGTGTTAAAATGTGAGAGTGTGCATTATTTATCATTTTGTTTTGTTTTATATTGTTATGTTTCAATATATTATGTTTTATTATTAACATTAATTTAAAAATCATGGGAATACTTAGGTGGCAATGTGGGAAATATTGGTATGAGTACATCACCTACCATGATGAGGCCATGTATAATGATCCATATGTTAGTCATATTCACTACATTGGGGATTTTTTACATAGTAAGTATAAGAAGGTATAATTTTTTTAAGGAAGTTGGATCGCATCAGGAATTCCAAATAGTTATATTCCACATTTTTTTTCCATGATTGTCTCTAGGAAACCAATATGATCCCAGGATATATGATATCTGATTATTTAATGATGATTGTGTTATGATTACCCTTTTGTGGTTACTTTATTTATACACATTCTTGATTTCATTTTCCTTTGGTTATCCTCGGTAAGGTATGGTTTATGTCATAGTTTTTGAAATATATCTTCCTTTTTTAAAGAAATTAGTCTTTTTATAATGTTTAGATAAATGCTTTAAAACAATATTTCTCTATTTATTATTATTATATGTATGGATAATAAATTTTAAAATTTATACTCATATTTTATAAATTATTTATGGAAAAAAATTCGATATACTCTCTTAATGAAAGGATTAACATTAATTTTTTCGATTTTTTTTTGTTTTTTAAGTAATGGTTATAACCAATGATCCAAACCACCAATATCAATTATCTTTTCTATGTTTTAATGTTTTTTATACCTGAAAATGGATAACTTGATGAATTTTGGAAATAGAATGATCAAATGTAATGTTCCTTGATACAATTTTTGTTATAAATGTTAAAATATACATTTATATACATATTTTAGACGAGAAAATATTAGATTAGTTTTTAAATATTATTTATAGGGTATGGGGGGTACATATTGAGATTTATTTTTCACAACCAAAAAAATAGAAATATAATATGTGGTATCATTGGATTATAGTAATGTTTTAGATAAATTGAAATTTGATTATAGAAGTTTAACTTTGTATATGTTTTGAATTTTATGGAGGTGATACGTGATGATATTTACATGTCAAGTGTTGCATGCTAGATTTTATCAAAGGTACAGACCATTATTTTTTTGTTATAATTATTTTTTAGGCCCAATTGATCATGCATAAAGAAGTCATGGAGGTATCAGAGGTTCACAGGGATTTTTCAAATCTCAGATCCCTGAACCATAATGAAATAAAATACGTCACATGGTTAGTAAGAAAATATGAATCCTTGTCTGTATGGTTTATCAATCCATGGAGAAAAAAATAGTGGGTTGAGGGGATTTTCATGGTTCATTTGAAACTAAGTAAGAGAGACTCCATGCTCATGAAACTTGTCTCACAAAAGTTACAAACATATTTTTCATTAGTTGTGCATGGTTATACAAATTATGCACTTACACCATTTAGCATACATCTTGGAGTAGAACCTATCATACAGTTAGTACATGGTTTGGACAACCGTGTGGCAAAACCATGCACCCTTGCCTATGTGTGTGATTTTATGAAACTACCCCTTAAATGTTTTAATTTATACCCTACTTTACTCCTCCCTTATTATCTAGTTGGCCAATACCCCTCCCTCACATGAACCATCCTCCTCTCATCCTCTAAGGTTTCTTACTATCTCCTCTATCCAGTAACTAAATCCCATGTGGACGGATCAATCAGGAATCTAGAGGCAATCTCTTCAATCCACTTCATTATTTTTTAAGTATCACTTCTTCTCTATTTCCCTATCTAAGTAAAATATCATTGATTATATTTTAAGGTAATTTTATTTTTTCCTCAATATATATCATTATAGCTTGAATAAAAGGCTGACACTAGTCTAGGGGAGCACTATGGGGCTACTGTAGGTGTTCTATGATATTTCCCCTTATTTCATTGCATTTTATAATATGTGATGCTATGTCGTGAGTCATACCATTCTAGAGACTCCTTTAATTTGTGAATTAAATTAAACGGAAAGCCTTACCCTACCAATTGTGACCCTATCGAATATAAAATCAACACCTTGTCTAGATCTCCATGACTTATGCCACCCCAATGGGTGTGCTCCACCTTAGAGGCCTAATTGACCCTTTTTTCAAATTGACTAACACCCTTTGATGGGTTTTCCATATCATAAATATGTTAAATTGTTTAATTGAATTTAATAAGGTGATGAACCATGAGTTAGACCCTACACCTCATGCCATGAATTAAAGAAATCTTTTAACTAACTGAATTAGTTAGGTTCTTATGGATTTCACCATTCCTCGAATGAATGGTTAATTTAATGCCATGTACAACTTGGCAAATCATGTATTAGATTATTATTTTTTAAAAGGTATGAAATTCAAAACTAATTCATATCCTCTGCCATCTATCATGGGATATAGAATTGGTTCCAATTTTATGACCAGTTGGATGGGATTATCCTGCCTTGGTTATAATTTTTTAATGTTTTGGAAACATACCAGGGGAGACACTAGCTATGCTTAGGATGGGTTCACTGAGCATTATTGTTATTACCTCAAGATGAGTGACACTAATTCCTTAGGGGAGACCCCATGGATGGGCTCAATGGCCTGATGGTTATACCATGCCATGTGAGAGACTTGGGACCCAATGTGTGATACCATGGACGGACTCGAAGTTTAGTGTATATTGTCATCACACCATGTCTAAAGGGACACTTGGGATCTCAATTCTATGTCACCTTGGATATAATCACTTGGAATTATATCTATACCAATACCCTAGATAGATAAATGGAATTCTTTTTGAATTATCACTAACGAGCTCAGGGTGACTCTATATAATTATAAAGAGGATAAATTGGATTAAAAATTAAGTGAAAATTTTCAAATAAGAAATGAACTATTGTAATTGGAAACTTTGGGATGTGTCCGCCAAGCCCAATCCTAAGATTGGGGATAGTACATATTATTACATAGTACATCACTCACATTACCTTCATAGGATCCTTTGGTTCAATCGCACCAGCTTTGGCCGAAGAAGGTAGAATTGTACGGGTGTCCTAATAGAACCTTATCAGGGTTATATTTTTATTTTTATATTTAGGTATTTAATTTTTTATTTATGGAACTGATCATTTAATATCTCACACCCTAATTGGGCTAAATTTTGGTATCAAAGAAGACTTGATGACTATAGGTGTTTATAAAGGGAAGAAAACACTATCCAATTCTTGATTTTAGTTCTAGGATGGAGTATCAGGTAGAGGACCGAGCCTATGCTTGAGATGAAAGTTGAGGAAATTTTTTTCCTTTTTTATTTTTATAGCATGTGGTATATAATAGTATCCATTATTCATTATGAACACTTTTATTTAGATACAAGACATGGAATCATCATCACTTTTTAACTGTTTATTATTCAACGTCCTCTAATTGCTAATTTATTTTACATGTTTTATCATTATTGTTATGATGCTATCTACTTCTTGATTTTATTTCATCTATGGAGGGTTACTGGTCTAGTCATATAGAACTATCTTCTCCTGTTTATAATTAGTTATATATTTGTGTGCTATAATTTGACCTACGAAGGCATAGTCTCGTCATGAACACACCCTAGGCCCTCACTTCTAGTCAACACCCTCTAGAATTCAGGGACGCATGCATGAGGTCTCGTGGTCATCATCCATGGAAACATTAATTTGAATTTGGGGTGGGATGCTACATAATGGTATCATAGGTTATTTTCGTTTTGTCTTTCTATTTTGGTTTAGACAGGAGACTAGGGTATTAAAATTTAGTAAAGATCATGTGCCTAGAATTAGTTAACCCATGTATAGGGGAAACCCAAATTACTTGGGATTTGTAAATGATGTTATTTATTGTGTTGTTAGAATTTTATGGATTTAACCATGGGGTCATGCACATTCTTTTCATTGTTATTATCTTTAACTAATATCTTCTATATTATCTTGATGATATGTGGGAATATTAAAATCATGCATCATCCTATGAACCATAGGACTTAAAATTACATTAATTATTTTCTTCTATCATTATTTTATAATATGAATTTCTTTAATTTCATGTGCCTATTGCGGTACTCTATTTATTAGTTCTTTCATTGTTGTGAAAACATAATTTACACTTAAAGTTACTAACTTAACCTAACGGTGTTTTCATGAGTAGTTTAAAGTAGACACCTTATGTAGTTAGTTATGGCATGTTGAGACATGGACCATTTATCACATGGGATAGAACATGTTATGGTCAGTTTTAATTGGATGCCATATTTCAATTTATAAGGTGTATGGGTCCTTATAAATTTGAAATGGTGATCAATCTAATTCAAACATTTATGGAAAATTTAAATATCAAAATATATAAATATTAATATTATATTTAAAATGGAATGGTCACCTTTTATATTTGATACAAGACCATTACCCTAACTCAACCTTAGTAGTGGGAAGTAAGCTATGTCTCCAATGATCATTTTGTGACCCTTTGGGATCACTTAGACCTGGATCTTAAAGAAAGCTATGGGAGGTGGATTGTTATAATCAGGCCTTATACATGCCCTTTATTTATCTCTTTTTGGATCGGTTATAAATCTTATCTGAGGAGTGCAGTTAGAAATTTTAGAGCTATGTCATTGTGATGACCACGTGTTGTATTCTAAGAGAGTGGTTCTAAGAATTCTCTGATGGTGGTGTGTCCTGATCCACCTGTGGTTCCCATTATATTGTCCCCTGAGTCACCTCTTCTAGATCTTCCAGTGGGTGTGGATTCCCAATTACATGATATCTTATTCCGGTTCATGAAGACTATTCAGTGTGCTCCTCAACCTACTACTACCATGGAATAGTTGAACCATGAGTTCTAGCAGTAGTATCCTCCCACCTACATGGGGAATGGAAGACCTTGGGCTGTAGAGTCATGTCTAGAGGCCATGTTGTCTATCTTTGAGCGTACCAATATTCCTTTATATAGGTCGGTCAAGCTTGTGACCTATATTATTCGTGAATTTACCAAGAGTTGGTGGGACATTTTTACTCAGGCTGGTCGACAACAGGGTATGCTCGAGATGGATTTACAGATATCATACTTTGACTACTTATTTCATTAGACCTTGAGAATAGACCATCTGTGGGATTTCATGCACCTTCAGCAAGGTGAAAAGTTGGTGATTGAATAGTCATACTTCATCAGCAAATTAAATCTATTCTCACCAACCTTGTTTCGTGATGAGATGACTACTATGAGGTGATTAAAGAATAGGATTGAATATTCCATTTGATCATAAGTGAAAGTATTTAGGCTGACCACAATTTCATAAATAGTGAACCAGACCCTTATCCTTGATCAAAAGCTAATGGAATCATGCGACATGGAACTGAGAAGTTCAGCTTCCAAGAAGAGTAGTGTTTTACCCCGCAGTTGGAAATGATGTTTTAAGGATATGTACATGTTAATTACAGTCTAGGTGGCATGTAATGGTAGTTATGTGGTGTGTCACAAGTGTGATAGGCTGGGCTATAAAAATTTCTAATATACGAGGAACCCAATTGAGTGTAGGGATTATGACAGGATGGGTCACATACAGTGTTTCTTCCGATCCATTCTGCCAATCCTAAGTGAGTGGGGATTTGTTCCACCACTAAATTCAGGTACATGATTAGTGACTCCTTATATGGAAGGATGTTGTCCTTATATAGGACATTTGGGCTAAGACATCCATGCCTCTTAGTTTTAGCATCAACAGAGTGGACCTACTCAGGGTACTCAAGAAGCATCTCATGGCCACAGTTCCATCCACATTAATGGAGTGTAGCCTATTCAAAATGAGAATAGTCTAGGGCCTTAAACAGTTAGAGGTACTATTCTAGTAACCTCTACTTTAGTATCTATCTTTTTTGATATAGGTGCATCACACTCTTTTATATTTTTTGCAACTATAGCAAGTTTGGGCCTAGTGATAGAGTCTTCCAGTAGAATTATGACTCATGACATGCTTTTTGGAGATAAATCTAAGGGTATATACCAGTTTAGGGAGTGTCCCCTTGAAATACGTCGGTGCAATTTTCTATGGAGTTTCTTCATCCTTGAGATGGCTGATTTTTTCATCATTATTGGTATGGATTTTCTTATTCCTTATCGATCCTTGGTGGATTTCTATCACCATCAAGTATATTTCACATCACCCAAGGGAAGCACCTATATCCATAAGGGAGAATGGGATCTCCAATGAATTTGAGTCAGACTCAATAGTACAGAGCTAGATGGAGTGACAGCATAGATAGCCAATAACATTATGAGTGTTCAGGGAATATAGCTTGTGGAATTTTCTCATATTGTGGATCATTTCTAGGATGTCTTCCTTGAGGATTTATCTAGATTACCTCCTGAGAGAGTCATCTATTTCACAATCAAGATTATAGCAGGAGAGGGACCTATGTCCATTCCTCCATATAGTATGTCACCTATTGATCTCTAGGAAATCAATAAGTATATTTGTGATATATAGGCTAAGGGTTTTAACCAACCCAACACATCATGATGGGGTTCACCGATCCTTTTCATAATAAAGGCATATGGTAGACTTATATTGTTCATGGATTAAAATCGATTGAACCATCTTACAATGAAGAACTGGCATCCACTCCCTCTTATAGATGTGCACTTTGACTAGCTCTGAGGAGATACCATTTTATCCACGATAAATTTGAAGTTTGGATACCATCAGGTGTGAGTAAGGCAATCAGACATAACACATACAACATTTCAGAGCAAGTAAGACTTATACGAGTATCTTGTAATGTCATTCATTCTAAACAATTCACCAAAAATATTCATGGATTTGATGAATCTTATTTTCCATTCATATATTTATTCCTCTATGGTGGTATTTTTATAGTAAATATTACTATATTCTTTCACCAGACACGACCATTACAATCATCTTGAGATCGTGATGGGTACACTAAGAGAGCACCAACTATATGTGAAGCTCATAAAAATCCACTTTTGGATTCGTAAGGTTCACTTTATGGGTAATATAATATCTGAGGTTGGTGTATCAGTTGACATAGAGAATGTAGGAATTGTTGTTTCATGGGATAACCCCAAAAACATACTTTATATATGCTTTTTCTTAGGGTTGGTTGGTTACTACATGTGATTCATCTCGTAATTATCATTCCTAGAAGATTTTCATATGGGTATGACCAAGATGGGTGAGAAATTAATCTCGACAGGTCCTTATGAGATGTATTTTTAGGATTTAAAGTGGATACTGAATTCTGTATTAATTTTGATTCTTACTAATAAAGGAAGAATCTATACTATTTAATGTGATGCTTTAGGAATCAAGATGGTGGTAGTGCTGATATAGGGAGAATGAGTTGAAGCATACGACCCCTGCTAGATGAGACCAAATCAGTGGAATAACCCTAAATAAGACCTATATCTACATATTGTGGTATATTCTCTACATTTTGGAATATTTACTTATTTGATGAGTGATTCATTTTTACACAAATCATAAAAATCTCAAATACATCTCCACATAGTGAGACTATAATCTGAGGTATCATGGGTGGGTTGAATACTTTTTATCATTCAACATTGAACATTCTTATACCCTTGGGAAGGGTAATGTCATTTTTTGATTCATTGATTTGAAAGATTCATATGCAAGAAATCAAGGAGGCCAGTAGTGAGTGGTAGATGATGTATATAATTTTCAAGTTTCACCAGGAGGTTTAGGAACACCATGGGTAACTAGTTTAAGAATATCTGGTAGCAATTTAATCTCTTTTTGAGATGGTTTGGATGAGGCATTTATCTGATTCTGAGGACCTTTTCTTGAGGGAGAGTTTCATAGTTGAGAACCCACCTCCAAGATGGGTTGTTGATAGAAGTGAAATTTTACACTTATGTGGCCATGTATGGGTCCCTTCTGATATACGAGGAGAGTTGGTTAGGGAATCAAATGCATCGATTTGGGTAGTTTACCCTAGTCTTATAAAGATGTAATGATATTTCCATAGTTAGTATTAGTTCCTAGGTATGAAGAGGAGTATAGCAGGTTTTGTCACTCGATGATCCATCTGTTAGCAGGTGAAGGCAGAGCACCAAGGATCTATTAAAATTATACTACCTATCTCAATTAAAGATTAGTAATGGAATGAAGTCACTATTTATTTCAATATGGTATTGAAAATATCCCCTTGTGGAAGAGATATTAAATGGGTGATCATTGATAGTTTGACAAATTTTCACACTTCCGACTGATTTGTGAGACCTTCTAAGTTGAAGATCATGGGAGGCTTTACATCTAGGTGATATTGAACCTTCATAGTTTTCCACATTCTATCTTATTGGATAAAGATGTGAATTTATTTCAAGGGTTTCATAAGACACTAGGTTCACATGTGCTCTTTAGTACAACAAATCACCCATTGATCGATAGGGAGTCTGAGTGGACAATACGAGTATTGGAGGATATTAAAAAAGAATGTATCCTTGATTTTTTAGGTTCATGATAAAAATAATATACCTCTGGTTGAGTTTTCCTACAACAAAATCTTTTAGCAAATAATTCAAATGGCTCCATATGAGGCCCTTTATGATTGGGCATTTTATTCACCACTGTTCTTGTTAGAAGCAGGAGAGGCAGCTCTAATAGGTCCTTGATTTCTTTATGAAACTTCAATGGAAGCATAGATGATTAAAAAGTGTATGGATACAGCTCGGTTTAGGAAGAATTCATATACTGACCATCATCATCAACCTCTAAATTTTGAGGTGGGACATTATGACTTTCTTTTTCTATCACCTAGATTGGGTCAAAGATGAATCGGGTGACCAGCCAAGTTATCACCTCGATATGTAAGGCCTTTTGAGATATGGATATAGTCATGTTGGTAGCTTATTAGTCGCAGTTACCTCATAGGTATCATTCCATGAATTTTATCCTCCATGTATCGTATCTTTTATAGAATCATTCTGACCTGTCACATTCATTTGGCCCTGAGGATATTGAGATCGTGGTGGATGCATCCTTTAAGAAACATTTGATATGTGTTTTTGATCGGAGCATAAAAGATCTTTGAGGTAGGTCAGTTCTTCTTGTTTGAGTGCTATGGAAGCATGGTTGTGTTCAAGATGAGACTTGGGAGCATGAAGTTGATGTACGTGCACAGTGGCCAGAACATTTCTTGGATGGCGTTTTATAGGCCTTCGAAAGGAAACTTAGGGTTGAGTTTTCTTAATGAGGGGAGGTTATAATATATTAGTTATTCTCAAAAGTATGTATCATTATTTTTTTTAAATTATTTTTTTCGTTCCTAATGATGATGACTAAAGAAGTATTGGAGGGTTTGGAGGTGTCTAGGTCTTATTCAGAGCCATGAGCCCCAAAACAAAAAGAAACAGACTAGGCCACATGGTTAGAGAAACTATGTAGCTCAGTGTGAATGGTTTTTATAACTATGCGGCTCAAGATAGTGGGTATTAGGGATTCACATGATTTCCTTGAAACTATGCAAGAGATACCTCACGCATATGAAACTTTTCTCAGAAATGTATCATAGCTATTTTTCACAGGCTGGACATGGTTATCCAAACAATATTCCTAGCCCATGTGGGGTGAACATTAGAGAATAAAATGTCACGCGGTTGGTTCATGGTTTGGAAAATTTTGTTGAAAAAGTGTTCACCCCTACCTGTGTGGCTGATTTTATAAAACCGCCCCTAAAATATTTTAAGTTAAATCCTCATTTATTTCTCCCTAATTCTCTAGTGTGCCATCACCCCTCCCTCATATGAATCCTTATCTCCTCCTCCTCCAATGTTTATTGTTATCTCCTCTATTTGGTAGCAAAATTTCTCATCATGAGGACCATCAAGAAGCTAGCAGTAAGCTCTTCAATCCTCACCATTCTTTTTCAAGTTGTTCTTCCTCTCTATTTCACTATCTTGGTAAAATATAATTTCCATATTTTTAGTTAATTTGATGTTTTCTTAAATATATTCCATTCTAGCATGAATTAGAGGATTCCACTAGATGAGGTAAGCATTGTGGGGCTAAGGTAGGAGGTCTAAGTTATTTTCTCTTCTTTTGATGATTTTTATAATATGTATCATTGTTCTATGATCTGGAACTTTATAGAAATTCCTTTAATTTTCTAATTAAATTAAATGAAAATCATTACCCTATCAATTGCGACTCGAGCTAGTGGTGAATCAACCCCTTGGGTCAATCAGCTTAAATTATTCTACCCTAATGGGTGTGCTCTACCTTAGAGGCCTAATATATTTTTTATTCTAAATACCCTAGAATCCCTTAAGGGGTTTTCTTATGATAAATATCTTGAATTGATTAATTTAAATGAATAAGGGATTAAACATGAATTATAACATACACCTCATGCCATAAATGAATGGAATTATCATACTAAGTGAATTTCTCAAGTGGTAATAAATATCACCATGCCTCAAATGGACGGTTAATTTAATGACAAGGATAACTTATTAAATCATGTAGTAAATGATTTTTTTGTTAAAAAGTATGAATTTTCTATGTAATTCATATCCTCTACCATATTTCATGTGAAATACAATATGATCCAATTTAAGGATCCATTGGTTGGGATCATCATGCCTTAGTTATAATTTTTTAATGATTTCTAAACACATTGTGGGATACACTAGCTATGTTTGGGATTGTCTCACCAAGAGTTATTTATGTTATCATCAAATGAGTATAATTTGTTACCTAGGGGAGAACCTATGGATGGGATATATGGAATTGGGGTTGTATCATTCCATGAGAGAGACTCAGGCCCCTATGTGCGATAATAGGAACAGACTCTGATGTTAGTTCATGTTGTCAACACACCACGCATGGAGTGACACTTGGGATCTCATTCTTGGGTTACCTTATATGTACTCCCTTGTCTTTGGATCTATACATAACCTTTAGATAAAATCATATAATTATTTTTGAATTTCCACAAACTAGATCTGGGTGACTCTCTATAATTATAAAGAGGCCAAATTGGATTAAAAAATATGTGAATGTTTTCAAATAAGAAATGAACTTTTAGAATTGAAAAATTTTGGAAATTTCCCTTGAGCCTCATCACAAGCTTGGGGATGGTACATATTTTTGAAAATTATATCACTAACTTTATTTTCACATGATATATTGGTTTAGGCTCACCATCTTAGGCTGAAGTAGGTAGAATTTAACGGTTTTCCTAACGAAAACCATTATAGTATACTTATGTTTTTTTTATTTATGTATTGCATTTATTATTTATGGAACAATATTAATTGTATATTTAATGAGATATATTGATCTATAAAATGATTTTCATGGCCTACTTGGATTATATATCACACCCAATTTAGACCACCATTTAGTACCCAAGTAGAATTCATTAATGGAGTTTTTTTATAAAGGGAAGTATCTATATTCTGATGCTAGATTTTCATTTCAATGATGGAGTATGGGGTAGAGGATGGAGCCTATGATTTAGAATCTAATTATAGCAGTATTTAGTCATTTTTATATTTCTATAACATGTGTTATATACATGTATACCTAATCCCCCATACACACTTTTGTATATATAAATGACATATCATCATCATCACTTTTTAAATTTTTATTATTCATCTTCCTATTATTATTATTATTTATTTTACATGTTTTATCATTATTATTATGCTTTTATCTAATTGTTGGACTTTCTTCTGCTACGGTCTCTTAGGGGTCCTATCACATGACATCCACTTATGCTATTTATTGTTAGTTATATCTTATTGTGCTCTACTCTTATCTATTGAGGAATATTCTCCCCACTAAAACACCCTAGACCCTCACTACAAGTCGGAAACCTCTAGCATTCAGGGTGATACACTTAAGGAATTTTTTCCACCGTATTGGGGAAATGTTAAGCAATATCCAGGGAAAGATGCT
This sequence comes from Viscum album, assembly GCA_963277665.1. Lineage (NCBI taxonomy): Eukaryota > Viridiplantae > Streptophyta > Magnoliopsida > Santalales > Viscaceae > Viscum > Viscum album. Next base: position 855,462,945 of record OY728158.1, on the reverse strand, counting down.
ACATCGGGTGGAGATAATCTTTTGGGTTTTGTTTTTTCTCTTTCTTTTATTTTTAATCTTGGTTAATATCAAGTGTATCATACCACCCTGAGAATCTAGATATCTTTCTAAATTTTCTAATTTTTTATTAATAGATAATATAAATTTTTGTTTCAGAATTTTCATGGATTATTTCTCTATTCTACCTTTTTATGCATTTTTTAGAATTTGTTTGAATTTAAATATAGATATTTTAAGGATTTGATTTTAAAAACATTGATATTTTAAGCTACACTTGATGGTGAAGTTCTTTTATAGTTATTATTTTATTAGGATAAATCATTCCCATGATATATACTTTGTTGAAAAAAAGTTATTTTCCAACCCATATTGATAAAAAAGTTGTGTTGGTCCTTGTATCATGATGACATAAGTACCCGGTCAAGGTGTCCCAAGCTTTTCCATCACAAAATAATATAATATTCCAGTAATAGTTATTAAATTTTGTAAGATTTTGTTGATTAGGGATAATTCCATTAATGTTTAAGAGATAGGTATGAGTGAGTCATTTCCTACCACTCATTATATTAAACATTGAGTTACCAGGTTTAGTAGGGATGTCTATGTCTTAAATATAAGCTTTTTTATTGATTGATCTAATGAAATTTAAATTATATTTTTCTTATATATGTTTTATATAAATGTTTTAGGGGTCATTTTTGAGAAATTATATGATTTGAGTGTGATATTTTTTAGAGTTACAGGGGGAATTTCTATTATTCATGGCTTAAAAAACAATGCACAGAATGTGTAACAAATTCTGAAAAACATAAATTAATCTCCAAATTATTAGATGATATTTTTCTTGAACATGTAACCTAAGCTCCCAAAATTTTAAATGTTTCATGTTTTTACATTTTGACATTTATTATTTCAAGTTATTCTTATTCCAAAAAATTATTAATTTCACTAGAATTATGGTGATTTTCAAGGGTAATTGGTGTTATTTGAAATGGTTAAATTTAGTTTCTTGTGAAATACTATTGGGAGATTGTACTTACAAGAATAAGTTTCATAGTTTAAGCTGAAGTATCAAATGATATGAATTATAAAGTGAGGTTCTATGTTGATAATACAATAATTTAATTTTAAAAAAGTTTGGTGTAATAATTTTTGGTATTAAGAGTAAAGTTTTATAAAATTTCTTCAAGATACATTTAATATTTTGATTCTTAATTGATTAATTATTGTATTTTTATTGGTATATTTTAATAATTGAAAGGGTTTTATTTATAAATCTCTTTGATTAAATATTTAAATTAGATAAAATTTTCTTAAATGTAATAGTGTTTTCTTTGAAATTATATAGAGTAATTTAAGAAATTTATTTCATAGATATCATATTGTATGTTATTAATAAGAAAAATGGTGTTTTAATGACTTATATAAGATGTATTTGAAATGGTTCCTCCTTTTTGTTCTATGTTTTCTAAAAAAATGGTTAATTATATTTATTTATAAGTGATACTTTTTTGATATTTTAGTATTGTTTTTTTTCTATGATTCATTTTATTTAAATTTTAATCTCTAATTGTGTTTATTGTTCATGTTTTTCACTATTTTTTAATATATACCCTAAAACAAACTATATATATTCTAAATAGGGACATGAAAATGATTTTCAACAAGTGAACCCTATAGTTGATCATGGACTACGTGGGTTTTCTATTATTTTAACTATATTTATGGGAGCTAGTGTCCCTATATTTCTAGTTCAATATAGAGACTAGGTTTGAAACATTCTAGATTCTAATCCTCCAATCTTCTGAGGGTAGAATGATTCCCCTAAGGTGGAATACTAGTTAAAGTAAATTTAGAGGATATTCATATTTCTTAGTATTATAAAGTCTATTAAACTCAAATTTTCCATGTTTTTACATGAATATTTAAATTAAAAGTGGTGGAAATATGAAATTAAAAATAATCCATTGGAGGACCAATAATGGTTGATGCTTCATGCTATTTTTTCCCAAAAATAATTCCCTTAAAAAAATTAAAAGTTGTGAGGGAGATGGATTTGTATTTCCACTATCAGTGAAACTAGTTAGTATTGGAGTACAATTAGATCTTTGATGGGATAATTTTTTATTTACCTAGGTTATTTTTGAATGATACTTTTAGATTCCAGTGTTTATAAAGTGGTCTTATTCCATTTCCTTAACTAAAGGCTCCCTTTTTGGCATTTCCTTTTATATAGAGGTAATGAATCATTTTATTAGAGCTGAGTTAGTCATAACAAGAGTTCCCTAGGTAAATAATGTTTCCTCAATACATGGTTCTAGTGAGGGTAATTCCAATATTGTAAATGTTAATTTTATTACATCTATTTAGTTAGGTGATGGTATTAAGTGGACATTATGTTTCTTCCCATCAACTTTATATTTCTATAAATCATGGGTATCCCATCAATGTAGTATGTGAGGGAATAAAATAATTTTTGTTTGGGTATCTATTATGAAATTTTATAGTTGTGACCAGTATTATTATCAAGAAAGTTTCTTCCATAGTTTTATAAATTGATATTATTTTTTTCATATATAATATTTTTTGAGCTTCCTCTAATTGTGATAGTGTTTTTTGTTTATAATGGAATCCCTGAGAATATAAATTTAGTTTTATGTATAAATTTTTTATATAATGTTCTATTATGGTGTTTTTGGATCCTTTATGGATTTATTTTTGGAAATTTCATTTACTAGTTTATATCATTCATAGTTTTATAATGATTATATCCTACTCAGGTAGTGAAAGAGCCTAGTAAGTAGTAGAACCTGCGGAATCAATCCCTGTCATATAATGACTTGGATAAAACCCCATTTTCTAAAATCACTTAAAAATAACTATAAGATCCAAAAAAACACACGGATATTATAAATCCCACTAAAACACACATAAAAGTATATTTCAGATCTTATAATTTCATGAAAAAAAATTAATCCAAAGGGGGCTTGCACAACATATAAATATCTCCTATAGGGGTTCTTTTGTAAAATTTACCCATTAATACACAATAAGTACTTATACATAATTGAGTGCTTAACCTTTTATTAATGGTGATTTCTAACATCAATCAAAGTAAGGATTCACAATTCACAATTGACTTAATGAACACATTGCAATATATTTTCATGTTCAAGGAAAATAAAAATAATAGAAATAACATAAAACTAGTGGACACGTGTGAATTCACCCTTCATATTCAATTTCATTCCATTTAGTTAATTGTCTTTTTTAGGTTATTGTTTAACAAACACCCAAATGTAAAAACAAGAATTATAATTTCATATATGAAGATAAATAAGGATGGACCTTTGATCCTAGACCTTAATCAAGGATTTATGAATACAATAATATGATGAAAGTAATGAGAAGATGATCAGGAGACTAAGATCACACAAAGTAAACCATAGAAACCTAATACACAGCACTTCCCATCAATCTCTTTCCATATCATCTCTTGACCTTGAAATCCCCAAAACCATATCTTTCTCTAAAATAATAATTAAAATAAAACTGTATGGGAAGGAGAATCACATCTAATTTCCATGAATCAATATCTTGTTGTTTGGAATCAAAGACAATATGGGGTTGAAATCCCTCCCATGGATGCACCGGTTTCTCCCAAGATTCCATTGAAAATTCATATTAGTGATGAGATTCTAAGGGGTTATATAATTTACACATAGTAGATTTTTAATGGGACCATGACAAAATATCCCTAACCATGTATTAGTGACCTTTATTTAACCCAAAACATGGTCAAGAAAATATAATACACCAAAATTATCCCATGTTGAACTCCCCTATGGATTCTACATCACATTTGGTTCTTAGTTCCAATAATCCATAGGAAAGGTTCTGACACAACCCATACACAACCCCATAGGTACCCCTAAATTGATAGAGGCATCAGAATCCACCACATTGAGCCTCTATGACATAGGACTTCTATTATGAAATATTTATCCCACCTCCAAACCTACTACACTAAAACACTAGTCCATGTTAAAACTACCCATGTATCCATAATTACACCAAAAATGGAATCATTGGGACTCCATGTTGAAACATACCACCATGCTGCAACCAAGACTCCTCTTACCTTTAATCATACTGCAAGACATCCATTATGCTTAGAATCATAGGATTTAGCCTTATGTAAGATAGGGATGACCCTTATCCACACTATCCTTCTGCAGAACATAACTAACTTACCTTTATGAAAGACCCCCCAAAAATGTAACTCATAAATCTATAATTTAAATGTAACATTATGCTATCTAGGTGGAGCCGATTTACCCTTGAACAAGATAACCTATGGAATAACCCAAGAATTCATGTTGTAATATACATTTCATCTAAAATTAAAACTTTAATTCATTCGTTACTTCCTCAAAAAATCTTCTGAAGAATCCATCAGGGAAACCATAGAATATAAAATACCTAAAAATATATATTATTACAATAATGGATTTAATTTTGTTGATAGTAGGGGTTATTAAATGAATACTCTTAAAAAAGGGGATACTTATTTGAAGTGTGTTCAATGATGTGGGTGAGATTGTTTTTCCATTTATTGGTGATCTATCTATTTATATTGTAACGTGTTGTATTTTATTTCACACCTTAAATTATATTTCATGGGAATTATTTATTATCTAGGTGGGAAATATAGGTATGATAACTATAACACCCTGATATTTTTAAGAGATATTTTTTTTATGAATTATGTTGTAAGATACACCAAGATTAGCTTGTGTTATACAAAACATCATCTTATCTTACAATATACACAACTATATGCTTAGATTTTTTTATATTGAATTTAAAGTTATTTTGATAAAATTAATTTCACACAAGACTGATTTTAAGTTAACAAATAAATATTATAACCTATTCATTTTAATGGCGGGTATGAATAGTATTAACTTTCATGTGAAAAACTATTAAAATGAAAATAAGTGACTCTATAAAATACTAATATCACTCTTGATAGATTTTATTATTAAAAATATATATATAATGTATTCAATATAATGTTTAAAATTCATCTTATATGTTTTTTATACATGATATAAGAACAAATTCTTTTTTTGGATAAATGATGTATTTTTCAAAAAAGGTAATTTTTTCACCTTTTAAAGGGGAACCCATTTTAAATATAGTTTTTCACACTTTTTTATATTAAATTTTATAAAATAATCTTTATATTTTAATTTATAATATAAAAATTTACATTGGTTGAATTTTTGGTATTTTTCTAATAAGTTTCATTTTTAGATGAATAGTGAAAATACTGATTTTTATTCAAAACATTATTTCCTATTAAAGTCATTAAATATTAAAATTATGTTTTGGATTAGTTTTAAATTTTAATTTCTTCATTTTTATCCAATAATGGGGTTTAAAATGATTTTATACATCAATTTATTATAAAAACATTTTCCATTTAAAAAGAGCCATCTTCCAGAAAAACTATTTTTCATGACATTTTATTGGTTTTATTTTAACATTAATTATGAAAAAAAACTATTAATTTTGAAAAAAATGGATGTCAAATTTGGATTTATGAGGCCCATATTTGGTAAGTAGGTCCCTTTTATTTTTTACCAATATTAATAGTAACCGTGGTAAATTTCGTTACTATTGTGTAGGGGAAATTAGGTAATTTAGGTTAAAATTATAATTATAATGACTGTAAAATGATAAAAAACAAATGAAAAAAGTTATTTTATGAATTTAATTCGACCCTTAACACATAAGGATATAAATTATGTTATTTAATGGACACTTTTACATGGAAATGACTTAAATAATATTTTAATCAAACAAAGACGCAAGTTTCATTTTCATTATCTTTAATATCTATTATATCTCCACATGTGGAAAAATGGGCAGTACCAATGAATATAAGTGGTAATGTTCAATTAAATAAACATATTTAACAAATACAAATTTATTTTGTATGTTTTGGGGCCATATCAGAGATATTATGGTTTTTACAATATTTAATTGAATGAGATTTAAAGATGTCACATTCATTTTTAAAATAATATATATTTTTTAAAATAAGGTTCTACAAAAGATACATTCAACTATAAATACTCATTTGAAACATAAATTTTTATTATTTATCAATATAATTTATTTTTAAGTTTTTGGAAATGAATAATTACATTAAAGGCTTATAAATTGATGATGCAGAAATTATTTAATTGATAATAAATATTAAAATACTGAAACACTATCCCCAATATTATTATTTGAGTATATCTCAATAATAATCATCCAAGGTATGAGTTAGTGACCATTTGGAGTCTTATATAAGATATTTTGACACTTATATTATTTTATTTAAAGGGACGTTAAAGTTGTCATATTTACAATTTAATATGTATATCATTTTAAATATTGGATTTTATATAAGATAAAATCTACTAAAAATATTCCTACGAAATATAGAAGATTTATATTCATCATAATATATTATTTTTAAATTTTATTCAACAAATAATTACATTAAATAATTATACAAAATTGATTAAGTAATTATTTTATTAATAGGGATAACAGATAAATGTTATTATAAATAATAAAATAAATATAAATTGGGCTAATTAATATATATAATTAATTTTCTAGATTACCTTGACCTATTAGGAATATAATAAAATAGTTCGTTTGCAGATAATCTAAAAGGACCTGACCTTAGACACTACATAATATATCTATTTCAACATGATTTCACTTCTTTACATTCCAAAAGATCTTTTCAATTTAGAGTTTTCTAATGTTAGTACAAAACTCATACATATCAACCCGAAATCATATAAATAGGGTACCACTAAAATGGTATCCATTTCTTCCAAAACATAATTTTTTTAACACAAACTGACAACATGATTTCTTTGAAAAATCTTCATAACATTTAACTTGACTTAATTATTTCCCTTACACATCCTTATAACATAAAAAAGCATTTAAAAACATGGGATGATCATAAAAAACTCATTCAGGGATATAAAAATAAGGAATGAAACCATTATTCCATGAATACTTCTAAACATATGAAATCATTTTCACAAAGACATACTTTACACCCATATATACTTACTTTGTGGGAGATGAGATTTCCATAAAACATTAAAAAAATATAAAACCCTAAGGGTATTATCTATAATTACTTACTTATATTGTAACCCCCATGGATGCCTTATGATTTTAAACCCTTGCGAATACCTTATAATGTAACCATCGTAGTTATACTTACAGTAACCATATGAACGAACTCCATCTTATACATACCCAATGAATTAGAGGGAGATATAGGTCCCACACTTCATCATAAACAATTCCCAAGAACCCAAATATAATCATAAAATGTGGATAATTGTATAAAAACATTTCTTTTGAATATTGTTAAATAGAATTTTAAAAAAAGTGTTTTTAAGGAAAATTACCTTACAAATATCATATAATTGATGTGAGAATTAATAGAATTAAAGGTTTATTCATATAAACTATAAATACACATAATATAACATCATATAAACAAAATTAATTACACAAATAATCATAGTACCATATAATCAATGAAATATAAGATTAACCCAAAGAACAGAAATTAGGTTAAGAATCCCCCTACCTTGGGTTCGTCTTACTTCAAAATTGTTAAAAACTCTTGTATAATGTTTAATATGGTGATATTAATATTATATGTATGCATAATAATGTTTTTAACACCTTATATGATAATTTTTAACATCATTCGACCCATTTATTAATAATATTTTTTTATTCCCACTATTTCGAGTGCGTGCTTTACATGATTTCTATGGTTGTTTTTTAAGGATTTTCTTGTTGAATGGAAGAGAATTTTTTTAAGTCAAATTAAATGGTGTTAATATCTTTCTAGAATATTAAATGTCACTATAAATTATTTTGGTTATATAGTATGATAATGAATAATTAAATAAATCATTAATTATATTTGTTTTGATCATTTTGGTGGTTCTATGATAATCATCAACTGGTTTCATCATATACCATTAATATTATGCATATAATTTAATTCTGTATCATAATAGAGGACATATAATTCACATTTAAATCTATTTAAATGATTAAAAATTTTTTACAACCATCATTAATGGAAGTAAATGCAATTGAAGACACATCATCCATGATGTCTGTAAATCGACACATCACAGATGATGCTTTTATTTTTGAATAAGAGGAAGATTTGAGGAATAATGATGATTAATTTTTCCATAAAGAGGATAAAAATCCAGATTATATATAATATTTAAGCTTTCATGACTCTTGGATAATGGTAGGTGAAGAGAGTATAAGAAAATAAAATAATTGACAAGAAAATACAAGAAAATTAAAGAGGTTTTTTACCTCTTGATATATTCTTCTTTAGATCCTCCTTAAGGCCTTTAGTTTTGTCATTTTGGTGAGACCATCAATTCTTGGATGTGGGGAATAACCTTGGGGAGGTGATTGGGCATAATTTATACAATTCTCAGAGCTTAAGAGATGTGAGAGGAAGAGAGGGTGAGGGTAATATTTATAGGGGGGATAGGAGGGGTTTTCTATTATTTTAATCATTAGTTTAATATTATTGCTCAAGACTTTGAATAGTCTTGATTCGTGTGACCCTAAATAGTAAATAGAGCATGTGAGTTTGAACCAAGGATTATTACATCATCCATGATGCTATGAATAGTGTATTTAACATATAATATATATATATGTGTGTGTGAGTGAGTGATAAATTATTGGATTTTATTATTCATCAAAAATTCAATAATTTCAAAAAAATCACAAAAAATCACCCTAACCATTTTCTGATATCTATATTTCAAAAATTAAATCCATTTTTTGAAAATTATTTTCTAAATATGATTAATTTAATTTTTAAATAAAATAATAATTTTTTTGAAAAATAACAATTTTAAAAGTATAACTCCTTTTATATCACCTTGAAAAATTAATCAAGATCTCGTTATCTTATAAACATAAGACAATAAAATAATAATATGATATACTATTCATAAGGGGAATATTACTATTCATAAGGGTATATTAATATTCACCAAAAAAATCAAGTTGGTTCTATAAGACTCCAAATAACTTTCTGATCACAACCATAGATGTCTATTTTTCAAAATTGAAACCATAGAAGTGGAAAAGGTATGTTTAACAGCTAGTTTATAATTATCTCCTTAAAAACTATTTTTTCATAGAGACTTATTGGTTTATCCAATTTTTTCATTTAATTTTTAAACCCTTGGTGTATTTCATTCTCCCCACGTTCTAGAAATTGTTTCCTTGTAATTTTATTTACTTATTAAATAAGTTATAGTACCTTTCCCCCATAGCTTTTTCATATTCCCATGTTACTTATTAAGACATGTAGTTTCTCCAAAATACCTTTACTTAGTGGATTACCTTATTATTTAATACATGTTCTCTTCGATCAAGAATCTAAATAGGTTTTTCTTCGTAAGAAAGGTTCTCTTCCAACTAAACTAATTCTGGGATCAAAACATGAGATGAATCTAGCACATAATTTCTCCACATCGAAACATGAGAATCGTTGTGTACCTCGGATAAAATCTATGGAAAAGATACATGATAGGAAACTTGTCCAACATTCTCCAAGATTTCATAAGGTCAGATGAACCGTGGATTTATCTTTCCTTTCTTACCAAAACACATAGCACTTTTCCATGGTGAGATTCTAAGAAAAACATGATCACCTAACTTGAAATAAAATTCTTTACTCCTATTATCTACATAACTTTTCTACCTAATTGTTGTTATACTCATGTGTAGCTAGATTATATTCACTTTCTTAGCCACTTTATCTTATAATTCCATTCCCATCAACTTCTTTCCTTGACATCAGCCAGAAAAGCTAGAGTTTGACACTGCTTCCCAGATAGTTCCTAAAAAGGTTATATCTATATTCTTAAATGAAAACTGTTAATATAAGAAAATTAAACTAATAAAATATGTTGATCCAAACTTCCCTGTTTATCCATTGAACAAGCTCAAAGCATCTCCTCCAATGTTTAAATTTCCAGTTCTGACTACCCATCTAAATGGGGATGAAAAGTTGTATGGAAATCTTATTCTATTCTCAATGAATTTTGCATGCCTTTCCAAAAGTTGGGAGTGAACATCGGATCATGATCAGATACAATGGAAAGAGTAACTCCATGTAACATGGAAATATATTTATATTATATTCAAGAAAGCTAATCTAAATACATTGTATCTCAAATATAAATGAAATGAGAAATTTTAGTCAGTCGGTCAATAATAACTTAGATTGCATTGTTACCTTGAAAATTATTTGGTAGACCCACAACAAAGTCCATGGATATATTTACCATTCCCACTATGGAACTGGTAAATGTTGAAGCATCCCATTCGGTAACTTCCACTCAGCTTCAGACTTTTCAAATGTCAAATATTTCTTGATAAAATATACAATATCTCTTTTCATTTCACCCCACTAGTAATGCTCTCGAAGGTATCTGTACATCTCTGTGCTGCTAGGATAAAGTGAAAATGGAGAACTATGAGCTTAATACAATAATTATTCCTTCAGCTGAGAATCACACGACTCGGATAATATCTTTCCAAACCTTAGAACATAATCATTATCAATGATAAATTCTAAAAACTTATCCATTTTAACCAATTATACATTTTTCTAAAACTCATCATCTTCCTTCTGTGCTTGCTAATTCTATCTGAAAAAGATAACTGCACTGAAACTTGAAACAAAATTGAGGAATTTCTTGCACCAACAACTTCCAATCCAAAATTCATTAAATCACTAATCAAAGGGTCATGTTCTATAATAACATAGTAGATGATTCATTATGTTTTTAGCTCAAGTAATCCGCCACTTTTTTCATTTATAGGATGGTTATTGATCTTGCAATCACAATCCTTTATCAATTCAAGCCATATTATCTTCATCATGTTCAATTACTTTTGATTGGATATATACTTCAGACTTTTTTGGTTAGTATATTTTTTACATTTGGATCCGTATAAATGATTCCTCCAAATTTTTAAAGTGAAAACCATAGCTACTAATTATGAATTATGTGTGGGATAATTTAACTCATGATTTTTTAGTTATCTTAAAGCATAAGCAATTACAAGCCTAAATGGACCGAAGGCCTTCATTTTTATTTATTTTTTATAACCCCCCTTTCAAGGGATGAGGGGGAACCCTTACAAGGCTCGTAGGCTCAGAGATTAAATGGCCAGTAGGCTTAAGAGATTACATGACCAGAAGGTCTTAGGGAATTCAACCAGACTATCTACAAGGAACTACCCCTCTCCAGCATTTGCATCATGATAGTAGCTCTCCACCTTCACAATGTCGTCTGGATAGGCTTCCCATGCATGCACAGGCTTGTCCTGATGGCATAGCCATACCCTCTCATTCTAAAAAATCCATTTTTCTCTGCTCTGGTGAGTACACCTACTCTGAATCCACTTCTGGGGTTGCTCCTTTTTTGTAGAGTCTATCTGGGGAAACTGCATGTGGCCTGAAGGCCTTGAGGTGGCCTTAAGGCCTTAAAGGTGCCCTGAAATCCCTAATGACCCGAAGTCCTGGTTGGCCCGAAAGCCTTAAGGACTCCAAGCCCAAACTGGTGTCCCAAGGTGAATAGTTCTAGCTGCCACAGTACCGAACATTACCTGATATAGTAACTACATAGTGTATAGTTCTTCTATAGTACCGCATAGTGTACAGTCTGCTACAGTACCGCACAGTGTACAGTTCTTCTATAGTACCTGCTATAGTACTTCTATAGTTCCCCCAAAAATATGCCTCTATCTGGTTTTGATCCTGGGTATCGTGGATGCAATTACCTAATCATTATGTATCAGAACACAACCAAGACCCTTTATTGAAGCATAACTATAGATGAAAAACCCACCATTCTGGAAGGTAGGGTTAGAACTAAAGAATTCACCAATCTTCTTTTCAATTCCTAAAAAACAATCATAACATTCTTATTCCATATTAATTTAACTCCTTTTCAAGTTAACTTAGTTAGTTTACTAGATAATCATGAAATGCATTCAATAAAACTCTAGTAATAGCCTTCCAAACAAATAAAACTATGAATCTAGGTTATATGTGTGAGTCTTGGACATTCTTCAACAAATTTTGTTTTAGAATGATACATTTTTATTCCATATTTAGAAACAATATGACCAAGGAAATAAATTTTTTGCCACCAAAATTCCCAATTGCTTAATTTCCAAAATAGTTTATTTTCTTTTAATGTTTCAAAAATTACCCTTAGATTTTTTTCAAGATCCTATTTACTTCTATAATTTACAAAAATTTCATCAATAAAAACAACCACAAACCTATCTAATAAATCATGAAACATTCTATTCATAAGATCCCTAATTACATCGGGTGTATTAGTTAACCCAAATGGAATAACAACAAAGTCATAATGACCTTATGTAGTGAAAAAGATGTTTTTGGAGTTTCAACCTCCTTCACCATCAGCTGATGGTACCTAGATCTCATGTAAAATTTGAAAAAATACTGAGCTCCCTAAATATGATCAAATAAGTCATCGATGTGATGAAAAGGATAGTTATTCTAAATAGTAATTTTATTCACAGATTTATAATCAATGAAAATTATCATGGATGCATATTTATTTTTAATGAATTAAATAGGAGATTCTCTTGGTGACGTGCTAGGATGAATGAAGCCTTTATTAAGGAACCCCTGCAACTGATTTTTTTATTCAAGAAGTCCCATTTGAGCCATTCAATAAGGGAGCTTTGAAATTGGCTTAACATCTATAACTAAGTCAATTGTGAATTAAACTTCTCAACTAGGTATAACATTAGAAAACTCATCAGGAAAAATCAATGTGTTCATTTCCCATCGACACATCATTACTCTGAACAGTTCCCTTGTTTTCAAAAATATGAGCATGATAACATTCATTTCTATCATTCAACAGTTTCTCGGCTTCCTGATATTTTATCAATTGAATATGTTCATTCTTGTATACCAACTGAAAATTATTATGAATGAAAACTTATTTAGGTCAATAATAAATCATATCATGATAAAAAAATAAATCCAATACATACCCATAATCACATAAAACACTACTAAGGGAAAAACAACAAGGTTTGCAGGTAATGTATTTCTATAGAAAACAATAGGAATATTCTTAAAATGATTTTTTCCTATAAAATTGACTCTAGTGTTTTAACAATAAGTTATTGTCTCATTTTTTGAGGTGATTATTCCTATTTACCATAAATTTTTTTCAGAAATAAAGGAATGTGTAGACCTCGTATTAAAAAATACATTAGAAAGATCTGAGTCAATAAAAAAAATTACCTAATACCACTTCATTGGATAGCTCGACATCTGCTGATGTAGTCACAAAGGATCTCACTACACCTTTCTGCTTATAGTCTCGCATCTTTTCATCACTCAGATATTTCTTTGGGAAGGAATTTTAATAATGACCCATATCACCACATTTGAAACACTTTGCAATTTTCTTATCAGAATTGTTCTTAAGATCATTTTTATTACAATATCAGACCATATTTCCAAACTTAACACATCATAAAACTTCATGATTTTGCTAAGATAGTCCCCTGGGTTATTTTTAGCACAGTTTTCACAAACTAGAAACTATACATTCTTACCATCATATTTCATTGATTGATTCTTACCCATCATTTTCCATCTGGACCTGTTCTTTTATTTGTTTTCAAAGATAAAGTGATCATCAAAAAACTCCATTTCTACCCTCTCATCACATCATACAAGTTTCAAAAAACATTGGAATTATCTAGAGGCCATTTACCTTTAGTATCTTGGCTTCAATAATGAGTAAAAGCAATTGATTTTTCTATCAAGATCCTGAATAAGATTTGGATTGTACCTTGACAGTCTTGTGAAGTTTTCTTCATACACATCCACTGAATATTCTTCATTTTTCCTCAATTCAAGGAATTTATCATCCATCCTAAGTCTAACCACCATAGGAAAATGATTTTAAAGGAAAATATATAAATTCAACCCACTCTAAGGCGTGAATCTACTCTCTATCCCTGATATTCTTGGTCGTTGACCACCTCTAATTAGCTTCACCTTCAAAATGAAAAATGGAAAGACTATCATATTAATTATCTGAACATCCCATAACATTGAATATCTTTACAAGGGATCTAATAAATTATTCACCCATTTATAGGTCAGAAGATCCACTGAATGTATGAGAGTGTTGCCGCATTAAAAATTTCAATTATCATCATTTTCCATTGTGGTAGCTCTGGTGGTTCTCTTTCATGGATTCCACCACCATGTATTGCTTGCGTCAGCTGAGCCATTACTATCATAGACTACTCAGTTCCAATTCCCACCATTTCTAGTTTTGGATTCTGAAGGATATCAGCCTCTCAGTTCATTCAAACTTCTGCTTCCCTATTTCTTCTATAGAAAATCATTCTGAATAGACATTTCTTAGATGAAGGAACATGGTAATATTTAAATGTAATACTATTTCAACATAAGCATAAGGAAAAAATAATTTATATTATTTTTTTCCCATCATAATAACTCCTTAAGTTATCTAAATTGTGCTCAGATACCAACTATATAGACATGACCTTTAATATTATATAATCTAGAAATTTCAAAAAGATTTCAATTCTTTAAAATAAAAAAGATCTTTTTAGTTTAGATTTTTAGAATTCTATGACCTAAATCATACATATCAATCCACAAGCAAACAAAGTGGGTACAATTAAAATGGATTCCATAAATTATTTTTGTTATGTGGTATGAGAATGAATCAATAAATAAATCATTAGTGATATTTGTTTAGATCATTTTGGTGGTTCTTCGATAATCATGAATTGGTTTCATCATATACCTTTAATATTATGCATATATGTTAATTCTATATCATAAGAGAGGTCATATAATATAGTTTAATTTTTTCAACCATTAAAATGGCTTTACAACCATCTTTAATGGATATAAATGAAACTGAATACATGTCATCCAAGATGTCGGTAAATCGATATATCACAGAAGATGATTTTATTTTTAGAATAAGAGGAAGAGGAGAGGAATAATAATGATGAATTATTCCATAAACATGATAAAAATTTAGAATACAAATAATAATAGAGCTTTAATGACTCTTGAATAAGGGGAGTTGAAGAGAGTACAAGAAAAGTAAATAATTGAAAAGAAAACACAAGAAAATGAAAGAGGATTTTTACCTCTTGGTCTCTTCTCCTTAAGATCCTCATTAAGGCCTTTGGTTTTGGCTGTTAGGTGAGTCCAGCAGGTCTTGGATGTGGGGAAGAGCCTTGTAAAGGGTATTGGGATGAATTTAGGCAATTCTGAATTCTTGATACCTGTGAGAGGAAGAGGGGGTGAGGGTGGTATTTATAGTGGAGGGGAGGATGGGTTTTCTATTATTTTAATCATTAGTTAAATATTATTGCTCAAGACTATGAATAGTCTTGATTCATGTTACCCTAAATAGTAAATAGAGAATTTTAGTTCAAATAAAGGGTGCTTAAATCATCCGTGATTCAAGAAATAGTGTATTTAACATGTAAAGTATATATATGGTAAATTACCGTATTTTACTATTCATCAAAAATTCAAGAATTTTATAAAAATCCCGAAAAGTCACCCAAAACATTTTTTGATGTGTAGAATTCAAAAAATAACACCATTTTTTTAAATTAATTTTCTGATTATGATTAATTTAATTTTTAAATAACATCATATGTTATTTGAAAAATAACTTTTTTAAAACTATAACTCATTTAATATCACCTTGAAAATTTAATCAAGATATCATTATCTTATAACCTAAAGATGATAAAATAATATTATTATTTACTATTCATAAGATTAATATTATTATTCATAAGGTTAGGTATCTATTCACCAAAAAAATCATGTTGGTTATATCATATTCCAAATAACTTACTGATCGCAACTTTATATACCCATTTTTTTAAATTCAAATCATAGAAGAAATAATATTATGTTTAATAGCTATTTTATAACTATCTCCTTAAAAAGTGTGTATTCATAGAATATTAGTTTTTAATGCATTTTAATAATTTTATTTTTAGAACCTTGGGGTGCTGCATAAATTTTTATCTTAAATTTTTTAAAAACAAATAAATTAAATAGTGGTAAAATTGACACTATAGTTTGTTTATCAAAATAATGTTTTACTAAATTAATTAAAAATCATGAAACATTTTTAAAAATATATAATTATTATGATATGGTATAAAATGCTTTAAATTATTTATTTATAATATAATTTACATCTAATAAGTAAATATTTCACCCTTTTAATATTGAAATAATTTATACCCTAGTTAAAATGAAATAGAATAACTAAGTGTTAAATTAAAATGATAAGGTTTAAATTGACATAAAAACTTCTCCATAATTTATTGGTTGAATATATTATAACCCATCTCATCTCTTTATCAAAATTGGAATATTTTTTAGGCTTTTAGTGGGGATTCATTTTATTATAAATTAATATTTTTGAGGATTCCAAAAGTGCTCGCACCTCAATTATAAAAGGGCACCTCATCCTACACCTATTCACATCTATTTGAGCTTTTAAGATAAGAAATACATTGCCAATTTCTATTATTTACTCCCTTATTCACATTCTATAGGTTCTAGTCTTCTCAAAAGACCAACTCGAGTGCCTTTAAGAGGATATCTAGAGGGATCTCATTAAAGAAGAGGCAATCTCTTCTACCAATTCATTCAAATGATTTCTTCTTCTACTTACTATTCATCAATTTTTTTCAATTATGAATTAATGAATACATTATAAATTGTATTATAATTATTATTAATATTATGGAACAACCACATTCCACCTTTTATCCATCCTACGAAAAACTAAATTACTACGCATGAGTACGTACGACTTACCGTCTACACATAGTGGCATAATATTTTTTTCACTGCCACTTGACTTGGATGGATATAATTATGGAAATAATAACTATATATGATTATTATAAAAAATTATTTATTTTGGAACAATATATATACCATTCACTTCAATACCATGTCATAATTAAAGGAATGATATCATTGTTCATGTGTACGTACGAATTACCGTCTCCACGATGCGATGCAGTTAATTCTACATGATATATATTAAATAATGATTATATAAATGTAAAAAATGAATAAATATGGTATATATTATGTTTATATAATTTTTAAATTATAAAAAATTGACCTAAAAAGGAGAAACTGATCTTTTTCGACAAAACATGCATAAGAACATAAAGAAATTAATACCCGAATAATGAGTGACAATGAAATTTTATTATGAAAAGGATTATAATATGATCATATATAATCTCATAAAAATTAAAGTGTTTCTAAAATAATTCAATGAAATTATTTAAATCATTATACAGGAGCTTCAAATACATTCAAAAGATAGCGGACCTAAGGTATGAGACAATTTTTCAAACATCATTATTATCTGAGATTGTTTATTTGAAAGTATTTACTGGGGTATATTTATAATCCATGTCCATGTTTCCTAAATAAGTATTCCAAATTAATATTTCTATCCCTATACTCTTTTTTAAAGTCAATTTTACCAATTGGTGAATTTTTATTAAATGGTATGATATTAATATTTTTTCAATTTCTGTATGAGGTACTTTTTGACTTTTCCAAAAAAAGTACGAGAAGAAATTATTTTTAACTTATAAGGAAAGGATGGATATTTAAGATTTAATAATATCATATTTATAAGAATCTTCTCTAAAATGTTATCAAAGTTATTTTAAAATAAATTATTTTCATTTAAAATTGCACTGTGTTTTTTGAAAAAAAACATTTTTGAAGAGGAAAGTATATTTTCCTTAAGAATTAATTTCATGTATATTATCAAAATTATTTTCCATCTTATATGATTTTATTTAAATTGGGTTATGTTTCTCTCTCTATTATTACTATGATTTGATTTTTTTTGTGATGGATATCTATTTATGAAATCCATTTTTTCTATATAGATTATGTTATGATAGAATAATGTTAAAGAGACCAATTTTATTCTTTGGGTTATGCTATAATTAATTGTTTATATTTTGGGGCACATGTTAGAATTATTTTTTTTGTGAGATGGGTGGGACATATATGTCCCTCCAATGCATTGGGTACATATTTATATCTCATCATATAAACATGGCTAGAACGACAAGAAAATCTAGTTCAGTAATATAGGTATGGAAAGAGGAGTGAACTCGGTTTAGTAATGGACTTTGTCCTCTATAATGTTCTTAGAAATGATCCTTGGCTAATATGGAAATTATTTTCAATGATTACGTGTTTCCCACAATTCCATGTTTTATGAAAATTGTATTATATCATGGTTCTTGTTACTTTATGATTTATGTCTTATGTACTAAAGAGATTTATTTCATGGATTAAGATTATGATATTCAAAATTTATGTTCATGTTTTTACATTCTTATGTTCATGTTTTGTTTGATTATCTCCTTGTTTACCCTTAATGAGTATTTGAGATTACCCTTTTTATGTTTTCTTTTCCTCAAGATATAAAGAAAGGTTTTAGGTAGGAAAAGTAACAGGGAAGATATTTATGGGAGATGTTGAAGATATTTCACCAAGTTAGAATAATGTGTTCCATGTTTCCAAATACACTAAAATAATACAGTCTTTAGGCATATATTTGTGTAATGTATTATGTTTTCAACAAATGTGATGTAATGTCCATGTATGTCAAGCTTAGGTCATTAGAATAACTTCACTGGCCCTAATGAAACTATATCTATTGGGATACATATTATGACTTTTATGTTATTTAGGTAGTTTACCTCTAGTTTAAGCTAGGTGGGTAAAACTAATTGTTTAGGTAATTGGACCGCATCAGGCATTCTAATTAGATTGATCCTTGTTTTTTTGTCGAAAATTGTCTCTCGGTATCCTAGTTATTCCTATGATAGTTTACATTTTATTATAGTATGATTACCTTTTTTATACAATATTTATAATATTTTTTATTTATTTTTCATTATTTATGGTAATTAATAGTTTATGATAGTTATTTAGAATGATTATGTTATTTTTCTTTAAATAAAATTGTATTTTTATAAAGTAGTTATGAATTCTATAAATTTATATTTCTCTTTTTTAATTATTCAATATTTGTAATGAGATTGTTATTAGAGGATTGGTATTCTTTTATTAAATACATCATGAAGTGACTTAAGTTGTTTTATTAAATAATAGACTAAATTTATTATATTTTTTAAAAAAATAGGTTTTTTTAAATTAATGTTTTATATTGTTTTCCCATACATTCAAAAATTGGTCTTCTTTCTTTTTCTTTAAATTGGGGTCTTCTTAAAAATGGATAACATGATTATTTTTCAAAATGGGTGATTTAATGAAATTATCTCTTATTACATGTTTTTCTATAAATTTAAATGAATAATTTGATATTTATATTTCAAACTATCATAAAATGTATTTTTTTTACAAATTGTACATGATATATGTGGAGGTTACATATGAGGATTTATTTATTACACCTAATAAGTACACACATTGTGTGGGTAGTCTTGATGGATTTTGATGCCTGTTTAGGTAATGATTTGCTTATTTATATCTAGGGATGATGGTTGAATGTGTTAAATAGGTTACAAGTGAATCATGTTTTCTTTTCACTTAGAGATGGTATTTTGGGTTTTCATTTTGGCATCTCACATTGATTATATTACATGGTTTATCATATATGTATTCTTCCACCCCTACCTTGTGACTCCCTTACTATCATTTAATGATGTTTTTATTGAGATATTGGAATTTTTTATTCATATTTTTTGATGTATTCTTTGTATCTTCTATGTATTTATGCTTATTTGGAATGTTTTTATATTTAAAACAAATTATTTTATTGGTGTGACCATTTGAAACATGGGGAGGTTATGCTGGAATCTTGTGTGGATGTTCTCCAGTAGTTGTTGTTTTATCATGTGAGATCATTCAAATGATTTATACTTTGATTAAAAGTAACTAATTTCTAGCA
The DNA here is from genome assembly GCA_963277665.1 of Viscum album. Taxonomy (NCBI): domain Eukaryota; kingdom Viridiplantae; phylum Streptophyta; class Magnoliopsida; order Santalales; family Viscaceae; genus Viscum; species Viscum album. The sequence goes on along the minus strand of OY728158.1, from coordinate 855,442,732 downwards.
TGTGGTGATTGGAAACAAACCTCTAATCTTATAACATGTTGTATTTCTTTCTCAGTCAGGGTGTCATGGCTTTGATTATTAAAAAAAACTCTACTACTAATTATGGACATGATTAGTCTCCCTTTTTGTAGATTCCTACTTAAAATTAGTCTGTAATTCATTGATTATCAAGGTATAGGTTTCCATACCTAAAGAGGCAATATGTAGTAAAATTTCATTTGTGTAGTAATGTAGGTTAACTAATGTGAAATATAGTAATTATAGCAAGTAAAAATATTAGAATAGTCTATCATATCTAAAATAAAATAAAAAAGCGGGAATACAATTATTTGAATTATGGGAGACTAGAAAGTATGTTTTCAAAGTTCCTATTTGACATTATATATTTTCACACCTATGATAGGATATAACACAGGTATTATAGTAATATTAAATAAGATTCGCTAAAAAGATTTTGATATCCTAATTTTGAGGAATATCATTAAATGAAATATTATTTCTTAATGACATATCCATCATAAATCAATTAAATATATTCCATATGTTAAATGTTATTAGTTTTGGTGGATGGTGGTTATCTAGGAACATAAGTATATAAAGATACCATAGACATGGATTGGAAATGAGGATTTTCATATTTTGTTAGGGATCAAGTGTGTGATTTTTTATCATGTGATAATATTAATAATTTAATGGTGGGGAGTTTCTTCAACTTAATTTTTTGACATACCATGGTGTTAGGAGTATGGTGATTGATATCTTGTTTGAAGATAATTACAATCATAGTAGATATTAATGATAGTTTTTTATACCCATTCATAGTTGGAGGTAGAATGTGATATATCTATTTTCAAGGGAAATATTGTTTAGAGATTCCATGTATGGTTGTTAATATGATATATTATTTTATTATAATAGATAAATTGTAATTTATATAAGGGGACTTGAATAATACATTTGTTTTCATGATGATTCTATCTTGAGGAATCACGGTGTAGGTGATAAATATTGTACCATTTAGAGTGGGTCATAGTTGGTATAAAAGAAGTCATAGCACTAAATAACATATTAATGCTTTTCACCAATAAATAGATATAAAGGGATTGAATTTATAAAATATACTTCATTTAAAAAATGACCGATGAGGTTAATGGATCAGAGTTATAGTTTATAACAACAAATTAGTTGTCCAGATAAAATGAGAGATGTGTAAGTAATTATCAAGACTAAAATCTAAATAATCAATTGAATTAAATGAATTTAATGCATTGGAGGAACATTTAGAAGAATAAATAATTTAAAATTGGACTGTAATAGGTCAAAGGTTCAAGGTTTCTAGTTTTACTAGGTAGATATAACTGAGTTTTGGGTATAGCTGCGTTACTGGAACAAAAATGATGGTCAAAGAAGTATATCATATTAGATTCCTAGTAGAATCCGATCAGGTACATAATGATAAATGAATAAAATTTTAAAATTATTAAAAGTAAAACAGGGTACCCAGTGGATATGTATTAGGTACATGATGGATATATCTAAATCTAGAGGATGGTATTTGGTGGTCACTAAGTACCCAATGCCTTCAACTGGGTACCCCATGGTTAGAAGAAAATTTTTAAATTTATTATTTAAAACTGCTAAAACTATATCCATAATTTTGATTCTCTAATATAGTGACCAATATACTCCCATATCACAATTTCCCCCTTGTCCCCCACCACATTCATGCCTCTTTGGTTGTTCTCTCTTACCAGATCGATACAACTTCTGAAGTTGGAGGTCCCCTTAGAAAGGATTGGTTGACCTAGGATTTTCCTTCCTATTCTTTCTTCTTACCATTTATCATTTGTAAATGCCTATTTAAGGCCAATATTTTTTTAATTATAAATTACATATGGTTGGGTTTTTATCAATACATGATACTATGTGTCACGACCCCCCCCCCCCCCCACCAAAGATTCCCCTCCTGAGCTGGCAATGGTGAAAGGGAGATAATGACCCCCGAGTCCCGCCTCCAGTAGGCCCCGGGGTGGTGACTAGCACCAAGGGTATGAGTTTTCACAAATATGGGAGGCATTACCCTTTTTATTATTTAAGATTGGGAAATAGGACAAGTCAACCACCAAAAAGGAAAGAACCAGTGTAGAGAAATAAACCCAAACCAATCCCACATGCATGTTTAAACAATTTTATAACAAGGTGCAAGTACAAGAAAGCTCAAAGTACAATACCAAAAGAAAATAAGAGTACAGCAACTGCAGAAACTCCAACTGTCTGACTAGTGGGGTCCCGCACGGCCCTAGTAGTCCTCCTGGAAACTTGAAAGTAAACGTAGGGTGAGCATACAAGTATACTCAGTAGGGAAACCTAAAGCTCTCATGCACAAGTGGGGAGACATCCTAATGTCCTGTGAGAACAACAGAAGAAACCTAGCAAGGAATTATATCCACCCAACCTCATCAGCCACACTCACCAAAACACAATCACAACAGGTAGTAGTAAATAAGAACAAGATTATTGGGTACCTCGCACCATTTCCCACTAGTTAGCTGCTCTTCCTAACGGTGAACGTCCTGATGCTACCACACTCTTCCCACCCGCACACACCTGGGCCTCAAGAACCACACATCCCGCCCGCACACACTTGGGCCTCACAACCACGTATCTCGCCCGCACACACCTAGGCCTCACAACCATGTATCCCGCCCACACACACTTGGGCCTCAACCACAATCACGTCCCTATCCGAACACACCTGGTCCTGATCCCAAAGATTCTTGGGAATAGTAATAGTAACAGAACTCTCGCCTGAAGACACCTGGGCCTCATCCTGAAGATTCTTGGGAAAACAAACCTGCCCGAAGAGTCTTGGGCCAATCCACCCCAATCGAAACCTACCTGAAGGTTCTTAGGTGTAAGGTCACCTCAAGCCATCATAGACTAGGGAATAAGGAGTAGGAAGGAGCTAGTAACTATGGGAAAACACCCTCTCCCATGAAATGGGAGTGTTCGACACTAAGTGCTCAACATGGTTGGGGTGCGATAAAACACAAAGATATATATATATATATATATATATATATATACCAAACACTCATCCCAACCTATGGCTTCTAATAAGATAACTGAGCACGTGCCTCAGCACTGCTACTACGAAGCATGCATACAAAAAACAACCCCAACCCCATTTAGGTTTTCACGTTTCAACAGAATCATCTTATTAGTTCCTTAACTACTAGGAAACTATCCACAACCAACCACATCAATCATTCGTGAACCATATCCTTGCCATCCACAAATCAAGTTAGGAAAACACAATCAGCACAACAAGTCCCTTCTTATTAACCAAAAAACCCATTGATTATTAATCTCGTTCTATTACCATGCCCCACCATTCATTAATTCTTCCACTATTTATTTATTATTGATGACCCATAGTTCGTTCACATTCAAACCCATCCCTGCAGCCCCGCTGGAAACTTCCATAACCATAACCTCACCGTACATCATCATCCCTTGATACCATTTATCGCAGCCCCGCTGCCCATCACCAACACAGCATTCACACCAACCCACAACCAATCCAACCGCACCCCTGCTGCTCACCTGATCCACAACAACCCACAAAACAAGATTTGTGCCACATAATCGCCCCTTTAACATCATTTACCGCAGCCCTACTGCCCATTCTATTCGTAACAACCCAGGATTCACCCCTCCCTTTCACACACCAGTAACCAAGACAAAACCCACATGTTAATTATTCCATTTTGTTTAACCGGGGTGATCACACAAGGGTTCCAGATTTTAATCAGCCAACTTTACGTGATTAATCAAATTCCACATTCAACAAAGTTCCATTCACAAAAATGGTCTACAAAGATAGGGCAACATTTAATTGTGCAAGCAAAGGCCCCCAATGATCGTGATTTTCAGTAGGCAGAAGCCTATTCAATTCACAACATAAAATCGCAGGATATAAGATAAACATAACAACTCCCCCATCCCCGTTCTTTAACCAGTTATTATCTTTATTTAATGGTTCAACTTCTTCTCATGAAAACAAGAGGATACCCACCCTGCATGATGCACAAATTAGAGAGACGAAGGTAAGATCCCTACCTCAATAGGTTCTGATCACAACGCTCCCCCGGATCAACCTTAGAAGACGCCCGTTGGTGTCTGTCACCTCTGTCGAGTCCTGGAAAAACCTCCTCAGGTGGATGTTGGAAAGGAAAGGTCGAAGGAAAGAGAACGGATCCAAGCTCGGAAGTTCCACCTCGTTGTTACAATCCCGTGGCCGCTGATGGATCTTAAATCGGAGCTCGGACGAAGAAGTTATGGAAGAAAAGGAGCCTTCGAGTCTCTTGGGAGAGCTCTGCTCAGAGGAATGGGGAGGAGAGGGGTGAGTTAAAAAGGAGGAGGGGACCCCTCCTTTTATAGGTGAGAAAAACAAAAGTACACGGTGTGTACTTTATGGTACACGACGTGTACTCAGCCGTTTCACACGGTCACCACGCGGCTTCCAACACGGCCTTCAACGCGGAATGCAGCCATTGACTGGTCAACACACGGCTTGAAGGTAACGCATACGTAGGGAGGGACTACACGGTGTGTAGTATTGGATACATAGCATGTACCCATTTATTTCACACGGCAAGGACAGGGCTCCAACACGGCACACAGTCGTTGACTGGTCAACACACGGTAACGCATACGTGGGGAGAGACTACACGGTGTGTAGTTTGGGGTATACGGCGTGCACCCATTTATTTCACACAAAAAGGACATGACCTTCAACACGGGGTATACCCGGTAAGGGGGTACACGGCGTGTACTCAAACTACATGGTGTGTAGTTTCAAAATTCTATAAAGGGTGGGAAAAGTCAATTTTACCCTCCAGAACACTTCATGGCCTTCTTTTTGACAAAGGAATGGGTCGGAGAGGTCCGGGCCATTACATCAGATACCTCTTAAAACATTCTCACCCTCAAGAATTCAAAAACCAACCCAGAGAAAACCCAACAAGATACCTCTTAGGGTTCTCATTATAACAGGAATCCAACCAACAACCCTAATCATATGTGTTAGGAATTCCTTCTCCTATGTCGAGATATTATCCGCTTTAGGCGGCACTGACTCGCCTGCACGGGTTTAATCGCATCCTCATTAATGTGTCTCGATTAAGAATTGGGTCTTCCCACCTTCATACATTAGGATTTTTCAACTTTCACTACCCCCAACACCACACAACCAACACACTACCCGAACATGTGGTTTGGGGAAATTCTTTCTCCTATGTCAATATATTATCCGCTTTAGGCGGCAATAACTTGCCCGCACGGGTTCAATTGCACCCGCATTAATGTGTCTTGATTAAGGATCAGGTTTTTCCCTTTTTCCCACACATTCGGACATGCTACACACTTCCAGAGAACAAGGAGAACAAAAGGTCTCACAACCAACAAGTCAAGCATTCCATATATCAAAGGTATATAGTATAACATCAAAACAAATCTCAGAAGAAAAAGGGAAAACACATGTCAAAACAACTCCGAGTACTGAGCGTGCATCTGGGCCTCCCGCTCCCAATTTCTCTCCTCAAGGCCGCCATGCCTCCACAACACACGAACCATGGGAATGGTTCATCCACGGATCACCTTCTCTTTACGATCCTCGATTTTGACGGGTAGTTCCTCGAAGGTCGTGTCGTCTCCTATATCTAACTCGCCCTAGTCGATAACGTGAGAGTCGTCATGCAAGTATCGATGAAGCTGGGAGACGTGGAAGATGTCATGAACCTTCTCCAACTAAGGTGGCAGGGCCAGCCGATATGTCTCCTCGCAGACTCGCCTTAGCACCTCGAAAGGTCCGATGAACCTAGGGGAGAGTTTACTCCCATTCCTGAACCTCTACTGCCCCCGTCGAGGGGAAACCTTCAAGAACACATGGTCTCCCACCTCAAACTCCAAAGGCCTCCTTTGACGATCAGCATAAGACTTCTGTCGATCCTAAGCTTCTTTCATCCTCTCACGCACAAGCTGAACCTTCTTTGTGTTGCTTTGTACTACCTCTAGCCCAAGAGCACCTGTCTCACCAACCTCTGCCCAGGAAATGGGTGAACGGCATGGTATTCCATACAGAGCCTCAAACAGTGCCATTCCAATAGTAGAGTGGAAGTTGTTGTTGTAGGAAAACTCTACTAAAGGCAAGTTTCATACCCATGATCCTCTGAAATCCAGAACGCATGCCTTCAGCATGTCCTCCAACATCTGGATAGTCCGATCTGTTTGTCCATCGGTCTGGGGGTGGAAAGCAGTGTGAAGGCGTAGCTGGGTGCCAAAAGCATGTTGTAACCCCCTCCAGACATGTGAGGTAAACTGAGTATCCTGATCTGAGACGATAGTCTTTGGAACTCCATGAAAATGCACCACCTCGTCTACGTACCTCTGTGCTAAGGTACTCACCGGGCCTGACTCCTTAATTGCTAAGAAGTGAGCTGATTTCATCAGTCGATCCACCACTACCCAGATAGCATCATAACCACCCTGAGCTATGTGTAGTCTAGTGACAAAGTCCATTGAGATTTCATCCCACTTCCACTCGGGGACATCTAAAGGATGCAACAAACCACTGGGAACACAGTGTTCAGCCTTCACTTGCTGACACACTAGGCATTTAGCCACAAACTCCACCACTGCCCGTTTCACCCTGGGCCACCAAAACTGTTCCCTTAGGCCCCGGTACATTTTTGAAACCCCTGGATGTACTGCCAAGGCTGATCTAGGGAACTCACGGAGAACTCCCTCACGCATCGCCTCCGGAACAAACAACCTTCCATGGAAAAGCATCCAATGTCGGCTGTCCTCTAACCATCCTTCTGGAGCGTTTCCCTGATCAACACGATCCCGCATTACTTTTGCCTCGGAGTCCCCCCACTGAGACTCTTCCACCTGCTGCAACGAGGAGGACTACACCGTCATCTGAAACAAACAGCCTCTAACACCTTCTACCCTTGCATCCAATTGCAAGGCATCCAACTCTCCCATTTCCTTCCAAGCATCAGCGGATTCCCGAACCACTTCCTAATGCGACTTCCTACTTAGGGCATCAGCCAAAACATTTCCCTTACCTTCAGTGTAAGAGATCTCAAAGTCATAGTCTTAGAGGAACTAGACCCATCTCCGCTACCGCAGGTTCAGGTCATGCTGGGAGAAGATACAACGTAGGCTCTTGTGATCTGAGAAGACCACAAAGCACTCCCCAAGGAGGTAATTTCACCATAACTTCAGTGTGAAAACTACTGCTGCAATCTCTAGGTCATGGGTGGAATAGTTATGCTCGTGAGGGCATAACTTCCTAGACCCATAATAGATCACTCCCTTCTTCTGCATCAGCACGTACCCCAGACCAAGTCCGGAAGCATCACAAAACACCTCATACAACAACCCTTCCTCTGGAAACCTAATTACGGGAGCACTGACCAACTTCTCCTTCAGGTAGTCGAAAGCCTTATATCACTACTCACTCCATAGGAAGACCTGGTTCTTCCTAGTCAAAGTTGTCAATGGAGGAGAAACTCAAGAGAAGTCCGAAACGAACCTCCGATAGTAACCTTACAACCCTAGGAAACTACAAACTTCCGCCATGATCATGGGTGCCGCCCAAGAAACAACTGCCTCCACCTTTTACAGGTCCACTGACACTCCATGTTGAGACACTACGTTCCAAAGAAGCATACTTCTTGCATCAAGAACTTACACTTTGACAATTTCCCGTAAAGCCGGTGGTGTCGAAGGAATTCTAAGACTTCCCTGATATGCTCAACGTGCTCCTCCTCTGATCTTGAGTAGATCAGGATGTCATCGATAAACACAACGACGAACCAGTCTAGAAACTCTCAGAAGACAAAGTTCATAAGTCCCATGAACACAGCCGGTTCATTTGTAACTCTAAACGACATCACTACAAACTCAAAGTGCCCATACCTGCACCTGAAAACCATCTTCGAGATATCACTGTCCTTTACCCTCAGCTGATGATATCCAGATCATAGATCAATCTTAGAAAACCAACTTTCTCCCCTTAGTTGGTCGAAGAGATCATCTATCCTTGGAAGGGGGTAATAGTTCTTGATCGTTACTTGGTTCAACCTTTGGTAGTCTATGAATAGCCTGAGACCACCATCTTCCTTCTTTACGAACAAAACTAGAGAACCCCATGGCGATATACTGGGTCGAACAAAACCCTTCTCCCTCAAATCATCAATCTGAATCCCCAACTCCCGCAACTCTGAAGGTGCCATCTGATATGGGGCCATCGAAATCAGACGGGCACCAGGCTATAAGTCTATCCCGAACTCAACGTCACGTTGGGGGGGTAGAGTCACAACCTCCTCAGTAAAAACATCGAGGAGCTCCCTAACAACCCCCGGGACATCCATCATCTCTGTATCAGCTGGAACCACTGATAACCCACCTAACAAGGAAAAGAGAGGCTCCATATTCTGGTTTCCCACCTGATAGATCCTCTCGCCAACAAAAGCTACACGTTGCCCGTCCACATCGGAGAACACGACTATTCTCCAAAAGAAGTCGATAACGGAACTAACAGAAAACAACTAGTCGATGCCTAGAATGACATTGTATGGCTGCATCTGTAACAGAAGAATGTCCCCACTAGATCGATGTGGTCCCAACTTCAGCCCACATCCCTGGAAAACACAAGATACGCTGGTCTGGCCTCCAACTGGTGTACTCAGCATCAGTGGTACAAAAAGTCTCTCTACATCTAGTCCCAAAGCATGGGCTAGACCAGGTGCAATAAAGGAGTGAAAATCTCCTGAATTGAACAAAGCAGAAACAAGAGTGCTGAACAAACAAATCGTACCTCGCACCACCTCTGGTCCTGCCGGAGCTACCAACTCTGCTGCGTGCAACTGTCCACACCTAGCTCCTCTGCCTCTCTGATGTCATCCACCTCCCCGACCATGCCCTGGTCGAGGTCCCTGAGGAGCACCCTGTGGTCGGCCTCCTCCTGCAAAGTCTGCCCTCGGAGGAGCATGGTCCTGCTGCAGCTGGAAGGGCCTTGCCGGCAACTGGTGCTGCTGAGGTGGGCGCTGAACCTTCCCACCTCTACCGTACTGAGCTCGGGTTGGGCACCGACTCTGAATGTGCCTGAAACCTCCAAAAGAAAAACACTTCAGTCTTGGGCTCGTGAAGAAGGGACGAGGACCTGAAGATCTGAACTGGAACTGCTGGGTCCTGCTCCCCACTGGCCTGAACCTGGAATGTCCCGTTGTAGGAGACCTGCTGCTGACTGCCTTCCCCTTCGACGAACCTGGCAGAATCCCCTCTCGTGGTGCACCTCTCAGCGAGTGAATCTTCTCTACAACCTCTACCTTCTTTTGTACTTCCAAGTACGTCGGAAGAGTAAAGGGGGTAACAGCATACTAGAGCGAAGTACGAAGCACCTCCTCTAGACATCTCACCCGAGACTCCTCATCCGGAAGAGATCCGGAGCAAAGCACAGAAGATCCTTGAACTTGATCCCCAACTCTCATACTGACATACTCCCTTGCTGAAGGGAGAGTAACTCCTACAACTTCTCCGCCTTGATCATGGAAGAAAGGAATTCCTCTCATAATTCCTTCTCAATGTCAGCCCATGAAACCTCTGCCTCTATCCTCTCTCCGAGGTAGAGCGTCCACCACTGTCGCGCCGCACCTCTCAGCCGACTGACTGCTAGGGGAACCCAGTACTCCCTTGGAGCACGAATCAAGGTAAAAGCGATCCCTGGCTTCTCAAGCCACCCCTCTATCTTCGTATCTGAAGTACTACCCTTGTACTTCTTGAGGGTTTTCCGCTGGAAAGAATGGAGAGTCTTTTTCCACTGGCTATCTTCCTCCTCTCGGTCAATCCTCAACTGATCGACCGCCTGAATCTGCTGGGCCTCGGCCGTCTGAGCCACCCGGGGACGACGTCCAGGTGTCATAGCTATACGGTAAACAAAGATCGCCTAAGCCCAAGTAGTAAGGAAATTTATCAGGGTTTCATTTTATCATTTTATTTCAATTTCCTTCCCAGAACACCCAAATCAAGTAAAACACAATCATGATGATGCATGTACCTTACCTAGGGTCTCTACCCTACAATCAATGTAGTCTCACTTCGTCGTTCGATAGGCTCAGAGTCCTTGCATCGGATCACGGGGGTCCCTAAAATCCCGTGTCCTAGCTGGTCTTCCCTGGATTATGTCACACACCAAGATTAACCAACACTGTTTCCCTACCATCCCATGAAATCCTCACTGTTCCTAACTCCAGACTCCATCCAATCTCTCAACCATCGATCTGATACCATTCTTTCACGACCCCCTCCTGCCAAAGATGCCCCTCTTGAGATGGAAATGGTGAAAGGGAGATAATGACCCCTGATTCCCGCCTCCAGTAGGCCCCGGGGTGGTGACTATCACCAAGAGTATGAGTTTTCACAAATATGGGAGGCATTACCCTTTTTATTATTTAAGATCGGGAAATAGGACAAGTCAACCCCCAAAAAGGAAAGAAAAAGTGTAGAGAAATAAACCCAAACCAATCCCACATGCATGTTTAAACAATTTTATAACAAGGTGCAAGTACAAGAAAGCTCAAAGTACAATACCAAAAGAAAACAAGAGTACAACAACTCCAACTATCCGACTAGTAGGGTCCCACACGGCCCTGGTAGTCCTCTTGGAAACCTAAAAGTAAATGTAGGGTGATCATACAAGTATACTCAGTAGAGAAACCTAAAGCTCTCGTGCACAAGTGGGGAGACATCCTAATGTCCCGTGAGAACAACAGAAGAAACCTAGCAAGGAATTCTATCCACCCAATCTCACCAGCCACACTCACCAAAACACAATCACAATAGGTAGTAGTATATAAGAACAAAAGTATAGGGTACCCCACACCATTTCCCCCTAGTTAGCTACTCTTCCTAACGGAGAACGTCCTGACGTTGCCACACTCTTCCTACCCACACACACCTGGGGATCAAGAACCACACATCCTGCCCACACACACCTGGGCCTCACAACCACGTATCCCGCCCACACACACCTGGGCCCCACAACCACGTATCCCACCCGCACACACCTGGGCCTCAACCACAATCATGTCCCCGCCCGAACACACCTGGGCCTCATCCCAAATATTCTTGGGAAAACAAACATGCCCGAAGAGTCTTGGGCCAATACACCCCAATCAAAACCTACCTGAAGGGTCTTAGGTGTAAGGTCGCCTCAAGCCATCACAGCCTAGGGAAGAAGGAGCAGGAAGGAGCTAGTAACTATGGGAAAACACCCTCTCCCATGAAAAAGGATTGTTCGGCACAAAGTGATCAACATGGGTGGCGTGTGATAAAACACAAAGATACAGATATATATATATATATATATATATATACCAAACACTCCGCCCAACCTATGGCTTCTAATCAGAGAACTGAGCACGTGCCTCGGCACTACTACTACGAAGCATGCATACAACAAACAACCCCAACCCCATTTAGGTTTTCACGTTTCAACAGAATCATCGTATTATTTCCTTAACTACTGGGAAACTATCCACAACCAACCACATCAATCGTTCGTGAAACATATCCCTTCCATCCACAAATCGAGTTAGGAAAACACAAGCAGCACAGAAAGTCCCTTCTTATTAACCAACGAACCCCTTGATTATTAATCACGTTCCATTACCATGCCCCACCATTCATTAATTCTTCCACTTTTTATTTATTATTCATGACCCATAGTTCGTTCACATTCAAACCCATCCCTGCAGCCCCACTTCCAACTGCCATAACCACAACCGCACCATCCATCATCATCCCTTCATACCATTTATCGCATCCCTACTTCCCATCACCAACATAACATTCACACCTACCCACAACCAAGCCCACCGCACCCCCGCTGCTCACCCGATCCACAAAAACCCACAAAACAAGATTTGTGCCACATTATCGCCCCTTTAACATCATTTATCGTAGCCCTGCTGCCCGTTCTATTCGTAACAACCCAGGATTCACCCCTCCCTTTCACAAACTAGTAACCAATCCAAAACCCACATGTTCATTATTCCATTTTGTTTAACCGGGGTGATCACATAAGGGTTCTAGATTTTAATCATCCAACTTTACGTGATTAATCAAATTCCACATTCAACAAAGTTTCATTCACAAAAACGGTCTAGAAAGATAGGTCAACATTTAATTGTGCAAGAAAAGGCCCCCAATAACCGTGATTTTCAGTAGGCATAATTCTATTCAATTCACAACTTAAAATCACAGGATATAAGAAAAACATAACAACTCCCCCATCCTCGTTCTTTAACCAGTTATTATATTTATTTAATGGTTCAACTGCTTCTCATGAAAACAAGAGGATACCCACCCTTCATGATGCAAAAATTAGAGAGACGAAGGTAAGATCCCTACCTCAACAGGTTCTGATCACAACGCTCCCCCGGATCAACCTTAGAAGACGTCCGTCGGTGTCCGTCACCTCTGTCAAGTCCCGTAAAAATCTCCTCGGGTGGAATTTGGAAAGGAAAGGTCGAAGGAAAGACAAAGGATCCAATCTCGGAAGTTCCTCCACATCATTACGATCTCGTGGCCATTGACGGGTCATAAATCAGAGCTCGGAAGAAGAAGTTATGGAAGAAAAGGAGCCTTTGAGTCTCTTGGGAGAGATCTGCTCAGAGGAATGGGGAGGAGAGGGGTGAGTTGAAAAGGAGGAGGGGACCCCTCCTTTTATAGGCAAGAAAAACAAAATTACACGGCGTGTAATTTATAGTACATGGCGTGTACTTGGCCGTTTCACATGGTCACCACGCCGCTTCCAACACGGCCTTCAATGCGGAACGTGGCCGTTGACTGGTCAACACACGGCTTGAAGGTAACGCATACGCGGGGAGGGACTACATGGCGTGTAGTATTAGATACACTGCGTGTACCCATTTATTTCACATGGTAAGGACACGACTCCAACATGGCACACGGTCGTTGACTGGTCAACACACGGTAACACGTACGCAGGGAGAGACTACACGGCGTGTAGTTTGGGGTACACGGTGTGCACCCATTTATTTCACACGACAAGGACACGGCCTTCAACACGGGGTATACCCGGCAAGGGGGTACATGGCGTGTACTTAAACTACACGGCGTGTAGTTTCAAAATTCTGTAAAGTGTGGCAAAATTCCATTTTACACTCCAAAACACTTCGTGGCCTTCTTTTTGACAAAGGAATGGGCCAGAGAGGTCTGGGACATTACACTGTGAGATCTAACTAATATATTCTCTCGGTAGGTCCTCTTTTTATTATTTAATGACATTTTATTTTTATGTATGTTTCATTCATGAATGAGAATATGGGTTCTATGTTATGGAATTAAATATATGTATAGAGTTACACATAAATTTTGAATTAGGTTTGGTAATAAAATTTTATGAGAAAATTTGGAATTTCACACATTATTTGGTAAATTTAATTTTGTCGGGTGACTATTCAATTGACAAACACATCTTATTAATTTATATAAGTTACATATATCACATTTTTTATAATATAATTAATTGTAAATTTTTTAGTATAATCTTTGTTAAGTTGTTAATAAACTACCAAGAGGGTGTTTTATTGAGTAGTTATTCCAGATAGTGATGTAAACTGGAAATTATATGGTAAGACGAATAGAGTAGTCTATAAACATTGAAAAAAAATAGAATAGAAAAATTTAATATATATATATATATATATATATATATGGGTATTAAACCCATAGAAACCTTTTAGTCTTAAATTTTATCTTTATTATAGATGTTTAGGTTGTTTTTGAAATAAACCCAATATTATGGGATTTCTAAATGAAACCTCGAAAAAGAAAGAGGAAAGTTATTTTCCATTAGACCATAAAATCCCTTTTATTGGAAATTAATAGTACAAAAAGGATTAGATATTGAGTGTAAAACTATGGTTTGACATGATTTATATCAGTAAGGGTATTTTACTTTCTTATATTGATGTGTGGGTTATACAGGAGTTTCTTTGATATGACTATATCTTAGTTAGAGGTTGACTTGGCTTTGTTTTTCCTTGGTCATCATTCCAATTGGTAGCTAAAAGTAGGGAAAATTAGTCTCACATACATATATAGTTCATGGTAAAGACTCAGAAAGAAACTTATGTATATTAAATATCTATAGGTTAATTATTGGGGTATTACAGGAAGTGAGTATGTTGAGAGGATTTTATTGAGGACCTATGACAATTAATTTGTCATGTAATGGGTATATCTTATTGATTAACCCACATGTGATTTGTGAGTTAGTATTTGGTATGTTATTCATAGCTAAATTGATCTTGGATCATCATCTAATATGCATGACTACAAAACTAGTGTTTAACAACACTGGTATTTATCAGTGCTAAAGAAATCACTGATAAATTTATCCTTTTATCAATGATTTTTTTACTAATAATAAATTGAACCTTTATCAGTGCCATAATTTGAGTGCTGATAAATAATACCCTTTATCAACTCTTTTTTGTTAATGCTGATAAAGGGTGTCCTTTATTAGTGCTTTATTTTAAAAGCTGATATATATAGATTTTATCATCACTTTTTTAGCACTGATAATCGTATGAATAAATAAAATGAAATACTTAAAAAATAAAAAAAAATAAGTTTATTAAAAAAATTATTACAAATTCTATTAATTAAATAATTACTGATAAAAATAAATAAATTGATTATACATTATTAAATATTATACATTTAATTAATTGGGTAATTATGATAATTAATGTCAATAAAGTGTATATATTAAATATATAGATAAATATTAATGTATGTAAATATGATTTATATATTAAAAAATATTTTTTCGCTTTATATTAAATAATCATATATTTAGGGAATAATGGTTTATAATTGAAAATTAATATGAATTAAAAATAAATACTAATTACATAGTGTAATGGACAAATAATCTAATGTATTATTTGATTTTTCAATTCAATATAGATCAAATGTGTGTTATATTGATCTCACATATATGTAATTAATTCATTTTTATATAAAATACACACACACATAACATATCCCATTTTTCAATATTGGTAAAGTGTATTTATTTTTAATTTATTCAATTTCACTCATTTTTAATATATATTCATATTCATGCACTTAAAATTAGATATACATATAATTTTTCAAAAATATTTCTATAATTATAAATAAATAATTATAAAATTATAATAAATATATTTAAAAGGGAATATATTTACTATATTTATATTTACATTTAAAATTTTCATTTATAATTATAATTATAATTATTTTATCAGCACTTAAGTAATAAGTGCTGAAAAATGTAGGTCTTTATTGACACTTTTCTCACGCTGATAAAGATTAGGATTTATGAGCACTTATTACTTTTGTGTAGATAAAAGGACTCATTATCAGCGCTTATTTGTAAGTGATAATTAAAGTGTCTTGTTATATTTAAAAAAAACTAACCATTTTGAAACCTATGATGATACCATAAGCATTACATGCAAGCTACCCACTGTCGGTGCTCCTCCTTGGTTAATAAAATCTCAAATCAAATCACTTGACTGCCTCCAGTTGCTCAAACATCATCAAGAATTAGTTGTTCAGTTGCAGTTAGGGTTTCCAAAGAGGATTATCTTAAAACTATTAAGGTTGGCCTTTGAATTTTCTTTTTGTATTTTTTGTTTCATTTTTTATTTCTGGTTCGATTATGTCAAGAGTTGTTTTTGGTCTAGTCCTTGTATACTTTTTTTGTCATGACCCATCCCCCGGGGACCATATCATGACTACCCCAAGCCCACATTCCATAAGCTAGGGGTTGGAGACTAGCACCGAAGGCGTATTCCCTAAAATTGGGAAGGCATTGCCTTTATAACCTGTAAACACATGTAACCAAGCACAAAACAAGATACGAACTCAAGTAAACTAAATAGTAAACAAAATGAGTACAGAAAGCAAAAGGGGCCAAAATACAAGCCCAACTAGAAATTACAAGGAAAACTAGAAATTACAAGTAAACTGAACAGCTCATGTGAACACCCACCAAGGATCCGACTTGAAGGGTAGGTACAGATCTCGAACGGTCGTCTCTGCAGTATGCCTCATCTAAGGTCCACCTCCGAGCTACCTCCAGTCCTTGTACCCTCGTCCTCAGTCAGTGCTGTCTGTCGTTTGCACCAAACACAATAGGGTGCGGTCAAAGCCCATGTAGGGGTGAGTATAATGATACTCAGTATGGACCCTGAGACCCTCAAGGTCTCACAAAATCCACAAAGGATAAACCACATAGCATGAATTCAACTGACAACCCTACTTAGGTATATGCCCATACATATACCTAAGTTATCAAGTAAGCCAATCTCAATCATGAGGAAACACAAGGTCTAACACAAAATCCCAAATCTCATCTGTTCCATAAAGGAAGGATTACCATGATGGTAAGTACCACACAGGTACGCCACACAAAAGAACACCACCAAGGTTTTACTATAAAGGAAAAGTACCACACAGGTACACCACACAGAAGAATACCACCAAGGTATCACCACGAAGGTATAGACCACAAAGGTACAAACTCATCTCGCACTAGGTATAACTTAGGTACATTAGTAGAGATGATTAGATGTAACTTCTGAATCATGTTACTTTGTTAAGAGGATCTGCTGCTGACCCACACAGGATCTCTTGGTGCTGACCCACATAGGATCTCTAGATGTTGATCCACATAGGATCTCTAGGTGTTGACCCACACAGGATCTCTCGGTGCTAACCCACACAGGATCGCTCAGTGCTGACCCACACAGGATCGCTCTGTGCTGACCCACATAGGATCTCTCGGTGCTGACCCACATAGTATCACTAGGTGCTAACCCACACAGGATTGTTATTCATTCTTCATGTCACATCCATCTAATGGGTTCCCTCACTAAGCTTGCTGGTGTCCGAGAGGGTCCGCTCCTCAATCACTGGTTGATACTCCAAATTTCATGAAAACCCATGAATAAATATCCTAAAGGACTGCCACGTCTTAGGGGTCTCAATGCAACAGACGGTGCGTCAATCGGGCATCCGGTGTGTTTGTTATTAGCCTTTTAGTCCCAAGGGGCCGATTGAATTTGCACTCGATCCAACTCAACTGTATCCCAACATTATCCAAATCTCAAGTGGGGTATACCAAAGGGACCATCTCGCTCCAGGGTTTTCGGCACTGTAGATAGTTCGTCAAACGGATGTCTGGTGCCAAAGTTCTGGTCGAAAGAGCGTAAATGGGTCGAAGTGGGTTCGGGTCTAGTCCAACCTGGTCGGACCAACCCGGCCTGGGCTGACCCAGTTTGGGTTGACCCGACCCACTGGGTCTGGCCCAGACCATGGTAGGCAGCCCGGCCTGGGTGGAGCGGGGTGGCGCGGAGGCCACGAGGGCCGCAAAATCTGCGGGGGCAGTGGTGGTCGCGGGGCAGCAGAGGTTGCAGAGGCCGTAGGTCAGCGGAGGCCGTAGGGGCCACGTACGGACGCGGTGTCCGTGGGGTGGCAGAGGTCGCGGATGCCGCGGGTCGGCATAGGCTACAGGGTCCACGGACGGTCGTGGGGCAGTGAGGTCGTGGGGGCCGCGGGGGCCGTGGGGGCCTCGGAGGGCCATGGGGCGGTGAGCCGTGGGGGCTATAGAGGGTCGTGGGGTGGCGAGGCCATGAAGTTCGTGAGGCCACGGGACGACGGAAGCCACAGGGTGGCAGTCCACTGTGGCCAGTCGTGCAGTGCGGTCGCACGTCGTGCCATCTTCGGCGGCCAGCTTGACCGGACGCCCTCCGTTTGTCGCCTTCGTTGCGGTCGGCTGCGGTTCTCAAGTTCCACTAGTTCCAAATGTCGTCACCAGGCGTTGTCACCATTACGAAGAACGCACAAAATAACCATAAGGTTTGCGAAGGGGTTAGTCCATGTTTGTTTGGCCCATACCCTTCGTGTTAGGTCAGTAGAAAGCGGCTCAAGAGGAAAGATTCAATGTGAGAGGAAAAATTAACATTGATCAATTTAAAACACACCCCTACCTTGATTTATCATTGATGTTGGAAGGGGTGAAGTCGGTGACATCATCGTTTCCCCGATCTTCAGTTCGTTGTCGTCGAAGACGTCCTATGTTGGTTGCCTTCGCAAGGTGCTTCTGATCCAGCTCGGGGTTGGTTTTCTAATTCTTCAATCTCTGGTGTTCGTTCTTCGTTTAGAGGTGTTCTTCTTTGGAGAGTGTAAAAGTTTCTCCAAGTGATTTTCCAACACTTCTCCCAACAAAAGAATAGCCAATATAAATTAAATTAGGTTTTATTTATTTAATTTTAATTGGAACCATTAATCCAGAGGTGTTGGCATAATTAATGTGGAGGAAGTTCAAGAGACTTCTCCACATTAAAGAGGGAGTTTAAGAGTTTCTCCCATTATGAGGGTTCGGGTGGCCCCACCTTTAGGAATTCTAAATTTGGGGGGTTTTAGGCTCGGGTGGTCCCCACTGCCATAACCCATGTTGAGGGGGTTTCTAAAATAAAAATGTTAGACATTTTTATTTCATTTTATTCTTTCACAAAACGCACCAAAATTTATCTTTCACTCTCGACCCACTATGGTTGAGGTGATTGTCTCGTTAAGCAAATATCGGTGTTGCGAGTTCAACAATTCCCTCCGATTTCAATTCTGAGCACCGATTTAAAAGTTAAAAAAACTCGCTCGCACATTTACTAAACATGCCTAAAAAACATTTAGGAATTAATTATGTGCACACCGTGACTTGGAATCACGCACTGTCAATTTTAATGGACACATATGATTCCCATATAATTAAAAAAATACATGGAATTTTCAGGTCTTTACATTCTCCCCACCTCAGGGCTTTGCGTCACCATTAGCCACAACACAAACTAAGAAAAAACAAGTGGGGGTACTGAGCACGAATCTAAGCCTCCCGCTCTCATGTGCTCTCCTAGAGGTTCCCGTGCTGCCAGCGAATGCACACCGGAGGTATCGACCACCCAAGAAGGACTCGGTCCTGTCAATCCTCAATCTCTACTGGAACCTCCATAAAAGTCACCCCATCATCAATGTCCAGCTCGTCATGGTCGATAATGTGAGAAGGGTCATGCACATACCTCCTCAGCTAGGATACGTGGAAGACGTCATGCACCCAGTACAACTAAGGTGGAAGAGCTAAGCGATAAGTCACCTCACCAACTCTGCTAAGGACCTGGAAGGGTCCGATGAACCTTAGAGATAACTTTCCACCTTGTCCAAGTCTCCACAAACCTCATTAGGGTGAGACCCGTAGAAAGATGTGGTCACCATCCTCAAACTCTAGAGGTATCTGTCTCCTATCGGCATAAGACTTATTCCTGCTCTGTGTAGTCTTCATCTGCTCCTGGATGATCTACACTTTCTATGTGGTAGCCTGTACCATCTCTGGTCCCACCAGTTCTGACTCCCCTGGGTTAGTCCATCACAAAGGTGGTCAGCAAGGTTGCTCGTACAATGTCTCAAAAGGTGTCATCCCAATGGTAGAGTGATAGTTGTTGTTGTAATAAAACTCCACCAAAGGCAAATGATCCTCCCAAATGAAACCTAAGTCAAGGACGCAATCACACAACATGTCCTCGAGGGTATGAATGGTCTGTTTAGTCTGACCATTCGTCTGAGGATGGAACGCGGTTCTCAAATGAAGTTGTGTCCCGAAAGCCTCCTGCAACCCCTTCCATAGCCAGGAAGTAAAATGTGCATCACGATCAGAGACAATCATTGAGGGTACTCCATATAGCCGCACAATATTCTGCACATAGAGGCGTCCCAAGCTCTCGACTGAACCCTGCTCTCTGATCGGTGGGAAGTGGTCCGACTTTGTGAGTCGGTCGACAATCACCCAAATCGATTCATGTCCCCTGAATGTGTGTGGAAGTCCCATCACAAAGTCCATGGATATCACATCCCACTACCACTATGGGACCTCTAAAGGATGAACCAAGCCTACTGGTACCTGATGCTCCGCCTTCACTTGCAAACAAGTGAGGAACCGTGAGACAAACTATGCCACTGTTTTCTTCATTCCTGGCCACCAGTACTATCGTCGGAGATCCTGGTACATCTTCATCACTCCTGGATGTACCGCTAGAGGGGATGTGTGGAACTCCCTCAACACTTCCTCTCAAAGTGACACTGGTACCATGGTACATCCTATGAAGAGGATGACGTGCTCCCTACCTTCAGAAAATCTTTCAGGTGTCTGTTCTATGGATATCTGAGTACATCGAGTCTCGCAGTCAGTGTCCCCACACTGTGCCTCCCTAGCTCACTGAAGAAGTGGGGGAGTGACTGTAAGAGACTGAAGGAAAGCTGCTCCATCACATTCCATGAAGGATATCTTCAAATCGGCCAACTTCTCTGTCGCCTCACTGAACAGCTGTATACCAGATCTCTGGCTGAGTGCATCTACTACAACGTTCCCCTTCCCAAGAGTATAGACTATCTTGAAGTCATAGTCCTGGAGGAAATCAATCCAATGTCACTGTATTAGGTTCAGATCCTTTTGAGAGAAGATATACCTGAGACTCTTGTGATTAGAGTACTCTATAAAACACTCGCACATCAAGTCATGTCGCCACATCTTCAAAGTGAAGGCCACTACTTCTAAATCTATTCCATGGGTAGCATAGTTCTTCTCATGCTGTTTCAGCTATCGAGAACCATATGCGATCACTACTCACTCCTGCATCAGGAAACATCTGAGTCTGGTCCCTAATGCGTCGTAGTAGACTATGTACCCTACGTCCTCCTCTGAGAGCCTCAATATGGGGGCACTAGTTAGCCTCTACCTCAGCTCCTAAAAACTATGTTGGCATCTCTCCAACCACACGAAGGGTTTCCCCTTCTTCGTCAATGCTGATAAAGGTGTTGCAGCTCTGGAGAAATCTGTCACAAATCTCCGGTAGTATCCGGCCAAACCCAGGAAACTCTGTATCTCCATCACACTCCCGGGTGGCTCCCAAGAAAGTACCACCTCAATCTTCATTGGATCCTGTCACGACACGTTCTCAGGGCCCGTTCCGTGACTACCACAAGCCTGTATTCCATAGGCTAGGGGCTGGCGACTAGCACCAAAGGCGTAATCCCGATAAAAAGGGAAGACATTTCCTTTAAACCTATAACACACACTGTCTGAACACAAGCTGAAGAAGCAACAAGTACTAAATTAGAAAAGAAAAGTGTGCTGAAAGTAAGTGGGCCAGTATACAAACCCAACTGAACAACAAGAACAAGTAAAAAGGGAAAACAGCTCCTGGATCATCCACTGGGGAATCCTACCTGAAGAGTAGGTACAGAACTCAAACAACTTGTCCCTGCAGTATATCCCGTCTAGTCCAGCTATGAGCAGCCTCCCTTCCGTAACCCTCAGCCTCGATCACTGCTGACCGTCGTCTACATAGAACACAACAAGGTGCGGGCGAAGCCTGTGCAGGGTTGACTATAACAATACTTAGTAGGGGACCCGGAGACCCCCGAAGGTCTCCCAGAATCCACAAAGGATAAACCACAGTAGAAAGATACAATCATGAAATATCAACCAACCCTACTTAGGTATATGCCCATACATATACCTAAGTTATCAACCACAGTCTGGCTCCAAATATCAAGCCCAAGCACAACCCATTCCACAAGGAAGTAAATTCAATCACCATGATGATATCAACTGAAAGTCAAGACTCAACTCACACAGGTATACATCTTTTGTAGAGTGATAGAGATGATCATATGTAGTCGCTAATTCATCTAAGTTGTCGAACCCACATAGGATACAGGACCAGCTAAGCTGTCGGACCCACATAGGATACATGACCAGCTATTCTGTCGGACCCACATAGGATACAGGAACAGAAGTCAGAACTGAGTGATAGAGGTGATAAAATGTAGTCATTGATTCATCTAAGCTGTCGGACCCACACAAGATACAGGACCAGCTAAGCTGTCGGACCCACAAAGGATACAGGACCAGCTATTCTATCAGACCCACACAGGATACGGGAACAGAAGTCAGAACTGTCAGACCCACGGAGGATCCCAGTACAGTAGTCATCACTATCTAACCCATGGAGGATTCTGGTATAGTATCGTCGCAGCCAGTCCTAGGGTTCCCGCACATAGCATGCTCGATTCTAGGAGGGTCCAGTCCTCGAGCCAAGTTTCGATACATCAACTATCAAAAGGTCCTAATTTGATGTATCCCGTAGTTCCGTCTCGTCATAAGGAACCCAACGCAATAGACGGTGCGTCAATCGGACGCCTGGTCTGTGAGTTTTTGACATTTCTGTTCCAGGGGCCCGGTTGGTTTTTAGGCTCAAACCAACCTGACCGTACCCCAACTATGTCCAAACCTCTAGTGGAGTATGCCAAAAGAATTGTCTCTCTCCAATAATTCCATTTCCGTAGGCGGTTAATCAATTGGACACTCGAAGCCAAAGATGCGGGCTAAAAGGTGTAAACGGCCATAGCGGGTCCGGGTCCGGTCTGACCCAATCGGGCTGACTCCGCCCGACCCAGTCTGAACCGGGGTCTGACCTGATTCATGGGTTTGACCCGGTCTGAGGAAGATACCCGAGCCAAGGGGATGGCCCGGGTCGAAAAGACGGCCCGGCCGAGGGCGGACCGGCCTTGGGCGGCCTGACTGAGGGCGGCCCGGCCTTGGGTGGCCCAGACGAGGGCGGCTCGGCCTGGGTGGCCCCGCCGAGGGTAGCCCAGCCGGCCACACGAGGGAGCGGTTGTCGCGCCCCTCCCCGGTTTGTCAAACAGTACTGGTGCGCTGCGCCGTTTCAGGGGCCGCAGGACCCGGCTGGTCCCGCTCATCCGGCTCCATAGTGGCCGACCCGGCAGGCCACCACCGCTCCTCCACCGCGGCATGATGGCACCACAGTCCTCCTGCTCTCCACATGGCATAACGGCGTCGCGGCCCGACCTGGCCGCGGCCTTCGGCTCCACCGCACAGTGCGACGGCGTCGCGCCTCCTCCTCCGCGGCCCGGTTTGGCCATGGCCCGCGGATCCTCCATGTGGCACGACGGTGCTGCGCCTTATTCCGGCGGCCTTGCGCTGCTGGTTTCCTCACGGTCATCCCATCGCCGGCCGCCGATGCTCCACCTCAGTTCTCTCTTCCGGTGGCGTCATTGTGCCACCGCCATCGTCAACCAATCAAGAACCAACAGAGGGACGTCGGGCCGTGTTTTCTCAGCTCGCGCCCTCCGTGTTATGTGATAACAATTGGCCAACAAATAAACCTAGGATGAATGATGAATAAAAAGCAAAGAATTCACCTCAAACCCCTACCTCTTATTTGTCGTTGAACATTGATGAGTCGCAAAAGAGGCGGCGTCAATTCGTTGACGTCACGGAGCGTCCGAGGAAGAAGCGTTAGTGGCGTTCTTCGTGGGTTGATCTTTCTCTTATAGCTTGGTCGAAGATCGAGGATAGTGTTCATAGTTCTTCAGATATGAGGAGCGTTCTTCTTTGGTGAGGATATCATTCTTTTTTGGAAGAGTCCATTTCTCCAAGAACTCCAAAGCTCCACCAAAGATATTCACCAACCCCAAAATAAAATAATATATCCCTATTATTTTATTGTTGCCAAGAATTCCAAATAGAATTCAAAAGTTTTTGAAAATATAATTAAAATAAGCTACCACACTTCATTAATGGGTGAATTGGAACCATTATGGGGAACGTGGAAAGTTTGAAAATAAATAAGGGAGAGATGGCTTTAATTAACTCAAGGGAAGTTTAAGAGACTTCCCCCAATTTAATGAGAGTTACATTGGGGTTAATGGGGGTTTATACTCATGTGGGTCCCACCTATTTATATCCTCCCAAGGGAGGTTATGCACGGGTGTGCCCCACCTCCAACCTCTCCTTGGAGGATTAAACCACCGCAAATAAAAATATGTTGTACATATTTTTATTTAATTTATTTAGAAAACCCCCAAAAATTAATTTCCAACCTCGATAAAATGCAACTGTGGTAAAGGTCTCCTTAAGAGAATATCGACACTGTGAGCTCAACAGTGTCCTCATATTTCAATTCTGAGCACTGGTTCAAAAGATATAAAATCTCGCACGTACGTTTACTGAACGTACCCGAACAAAACTTCAGAAATTGATTCCGGGCACACCGGGCCTCAGAATTAGGTGTCGTTAGAAACTGAGGACTCGTAAAATTCCCATGTATTCTAAAAAAATCATGGAATTTCCTGGTCTTTACATTATCCCCACCTCAGGGCTTTACGTCCCCGTAATCTACAACACATACTAAGGGAACAAATGGGGGTACTGAGCACGCATCTGAGCCTCTCGCTCACATGTGCTCTCCTGGAGGTTCCCATGCTGCCAGCGAACGCACACCAAAGGAATCGATTGTCCACACAGGACCCGCTCCTGTCGATCCTCAATCCCCACTGGAACCTCCATGAATGTTTCCCCATCATCGATGTCCAGCTCCCCGTGGTCGATGATGTGGGACGGGTCATGCACGTATTTCCTCAGATGAGATACGTGGAAGACGTCGTGCACCTGGTACAACCGAGGTGGAAGAGCCAAGAGATAAGCCACTTCACCTACCCTACTGAGGACCTGGAAAGGTCCGATGAATCGTGGAGATAACTTTCCACCTCTTCCAAATCTCCGTAGACCTCATCGAGGTGAGACCCGTAGAAAGACGTGGTCGCCATCCTTGAACCCCAATGGTCTACATCTCCTAGAAGCATTGGACTTCTGCCTGCTCTGTGTAGTTTTTATCCACTCCTGGATAATCTGCACCTTCTCTATTATAGCCTTCACCATATCTGGTCCTACATGTGCTGACTCCCCTGGGTCAGTCCAGCACAGAGGCGATTTGCAAGGTCGGGTCGTGTAGTGCCTCGTAAGGTGTCATCCCGATGGTTGAGTGGTATATGTTGTTATACGCAAACTCTACCAAGGGTAAGTGATCCTCCCAACTATAACCAAAGTCGAGGATGCATGGATGGAGCATGTCCTCAAGAGTATGAACGGTCCTCTCAGTCTGACCATTCGTCTGAGGATGGAAGGCGGTGCTCAAGCGAAGCTGCGTCCCGAAAGCCTCCTGCAACCCCTTACATAGCCGGGAAGTGAAACGAGCATCTTGATCATAAACTATCATCGATGGAACACCATTAAGTCATATGATCTCATGTACATAGAGGTTTCCCAAGCTCTCTACTGAGACCTGCTCTCTAATCGGCAGGAAGTGGGCCGACATGGTGATTCGGTCTACAATCACCCAGATAGAGTCATGTCCTCTGGATATACGTGGAATTCCCGTCACGAAATCCATGGATATCCCATCTCACTTCCACTCTGGGACCTCTAAGGGCTGAACCAAGCATGCTGGAACCTGGTGCTCCTCCTTCACTTGCTGCAAGTGAGGCATCATGAGACAAACTATGCTGCAGCCTTCTTCATGCCTGGACACCAGTGCTATCATCGGAGGTCCTGATACATCTTCACTACTCTTGGATATACCGCTAAATGATATGTGTGGAACTCCCTCAACACTTCCTCCTGTAGTACAACTAGTACTATGGTACGTCCTCTGAATAGAATGACATGCTCCCCACCTTCAAAAAATCCATCAGGTGCCAGCCCTATGGATATCTAAGAATGTCGCGTCTCACAATAAACGTCCCTATCCTGTGCCTCCCTGACTCACTGAAGAAGTAGAGGAGTGACTGTGAGAGACTGTAGAAAGGCTGCTCCATCTCTATCCAGAAAGGATATCTTCAATTCGGCTAGCTGCTCTGTCGCCTCTCCTAGTAGTTGAATGTTTGATATTCTGCTAAGAGCATTTGCTACAACATTCCCCTTCCCAGGAGTATAGATTATCTCGAAGTCATAGTCCTAGAGGAACTCAATCCATCTTCGTTGTCTCAGGTTGATGTCCTTCTGTGAGAAGATGTACCTGAGACTCTGGTGGTCAGAGTAGACTGTAAAATGCTCACCCATCAGATAGTGTCTCCACATCTTCATGGCAAAGACCAATGTTGCCCACTCCAAGTCATGGGTAGTTTAGTTCTGTTTGTGTTGTCTCAAATGTCGAGAACCATAGGCGATCACTGCTCGCTCCTGCATCAAGACACACCCGAGTCCGTTCCCTGATGTATCGCAGTAAACTACGTACCCAACACCCTCCTCTGGTAGCCTCAAGATGGGTGTACTAGTCAAACTCTACCTCATATCCTAAAAGCTTTGCTGGAATCTCTCTAAACACACGAAGGGTTTCCCCTTATTTGTCAATGCTGAAAGTGGTGCTGCAACTTTAGAGAAATCTGGCACAAATCTCCGGTAGTACCCAGCCAGTCCCAGAAAACTCAAAACCTCTGTCACACTCATAGGTGGCTCCCAATCAAGAACTGCCTCGATCTTTGCTGGATCTACTACAACTCCAGCCTCTGAGATGATGTGTCTTAGAAAGTTTACCTCTCGGATCTAGAACTGGAACTTCGAGATCTTACCATAAAGCTGGTGCTCTCGGAGTGTTTCCAGTACTACCCGTAAATGGTAGGCATGATCCTCCTCAGTGGTCGAGTAGATTAGTATGTCGTCGATGAAGACTACTACAAAGTGATTGAGGTAAGTCTGGAAGATCATATTCATGAGACTCATGAACACTGTTGGAGCATTGGTTACGCCGAAGGGCATAACCAAGAACTCATAGTGGCCATACTAACACCTTAAAGTTGTCTTCTATACATCCTCATCTCGAACTCTGAGCTGGTGATAGCCTGACCTAAGGTCTATCTTCAAGAACTATCATGCTCCCTTGATCTGATCAAAGAGGTCTTCAATCCTTGAGAGTGGGTACTTGTTCTTCACGGTCACCTAATTCAAGTGATGGGAGTCAACACACAGTCGCAAGCTCTCATCCGCCTTCTTGGAATACAAAATCGTAGATGCCTAGGGTGAAACATTGGGTCAGATAAATCTCTTCCCCTATAAGTCCTCCAGCTGTACCCACAGCTCACGAAGCTCGGAGGGAGCCATCCGATATGATGGAGTAGATATCAGTGTCATCTTGGGGTACAGGTCAATATAGAAGTCCACATCTCTGTGAGTAGGTAGTCTTGGAACATCGTCAGGGAAAACATCCGTGTAATGATCCACCACTACAGGAAAACTCGGACTCCACACATCAACTGCTCTGAGGATGAGACTAGCCAACTGATGTATGATCGGATTCCCCCTCCTCTGTATAAGTCCATCCTGCACTGCAAAGGCTCCCTTCTCACCGGTGAAGGTGAACCTAGTCCCATCAGTGTGGACACACCTCACTTTGCGCCTAATATAGTCAATCTAAGCATGGACTATGGATAACCAGTCCATACCCATGATGACGTCATAATACCTCAACACCGCTACGAGGAGATCCCAGCCAAAGATCTCGCCTCCAAGAGTAATATCACACTACTGGAACTAGTGCGTAATCGTCGAGTTTGCTCTCGTAGGAGTATCTAGACTTAAGGATCAAGCCAATGGCTCCGTTGGAATCTCTGAGCTCCGAACAAGAGTAGTGGCAATAAAATAATGACTCGCACCTATGTTTATAAGTACTGCAACAAGGGTGGAGTAGACACAGATAGTACCTTGAATCATATCAGGTGTGTCATGGTCATAGGCCTCGACTGCCTAGATCTGAGCTCACCTCTGTCCGCCAGCTCCCT
The DNA here is from genome assembly GCA_963277665.1 of Viscum album. NCBI lineage: Eukaryota > Viridiplantae > Streptophyta > Magnoliopsida > Santalales > Viscaceae > Viscum > Viscum album. Next base: position 855,414,892 of record OY728158.1, on the reverse strand, counting down.
ATGGTCGGGGTGGACCACCTGGTGGTGGTGGTGGTGGAGCCTCGAAACGTCATCCACCACCCACTACTCGGCCAGCTCCTCAGCCACATCTGCCTGCTCCCGACGGACCACCACGGCCAAACCTCTACCTCTGCCTGGGAGGTCCCTCTACTGTCTACTGCTCATCATCATGGCGGTTTGGGTAGTCTCGAACCACGTGACTCTGCCCGCCACATGCATAGCAATGCATGTTCCTTGTATAACTGGATCTGTCTCATGTGCCTCACACAATCAAACCTGTATCCTGGGGTCGCCCACCTGATGTCTTAGTCCGCTTGGACTTTTGAGACATCTGTCTACTATCGTCTGCAGAAGACTCCGCTATGTGTCACCTTATGGTGGGTCTCGCTGCTGGTGACTGCTCAGCGATAAAACTCTCTACTAGAAGGGCTCGCTCCAGCACCCTCGCCTGCATCGGGATACTGAGGGGGATCATTGAAACCCTGATCTCATGCCTAAGTCCCTTCTCAAAGGTCCGGACCCTGAAGAATGGGTCCCGTACCATATCCTTGGAGTAGCACGAGAGGTCGGGGAACCTCGATGAGTACTGAGCTACTATGATGATGCCCTGCTGTAGATGAAGTAACTCCTGAATCCGCACCACACGAAGGGTGGTTGGAAAAAACTCTGACCGGAAGAGACTCTCAAAGTTTGTCCAGAGTAATGATGCCTCTTCATGAACCTGGAGCATCAGGCTCTACCATCCACCAGCTAATGCATGCAGGAGACTCGCGGCAAGGATCACCATGAGGTCGGCTGGTGCCCCTAACAATCTGAAAACTCTCACGACAGCCTCCAGCCAATCCTCAGCAGCCTATGGGTCTATCTCTCCCCGGAACCTGGGCAGCCTCTAGTGCTAGAACTCTTTCAACACACTCAGATGACGTGCACTCTCTGCTGCTGGAGATGGTGGTATCGGTGGCCCAACGGGTAGTGGTACCACTGGTACCTCCGCTGTGATAGGGCCCTGCACCGAGGCCTCGTCACTCGGTGGGCTACCATCTCGTACGTAACTCAGAACCCCAGCTGGCTGCCTTCGTGGGGCCATCCTAAAAAGAAACAGGTGCACCATGGTTAAAACAGTATACCTGGTGAGCTGGCACAAATTAATCATGAATAAAACTTTTTCAAAGGAAACACACACGCAATCAGTGTTTTCGTGCACTGAGTCGAAGATCAGAAGTCAGAGTCCTAGTGTATGGATACGTTGGTCGCCGCACCAACACCGGTTTCCCTAAACTGATAACCACACCCAAAACACTTAACACTATAGCCATTAAAATAATCAGAGTCCAAGTTCTGTGGTAGAACCGACTCCTATGATACTAATTTGTCATGACCCGTCCTCGGGGCCCATGTCGTGACTACCCCAAGCCCACCTTCCATCGGCAAGGGACTGGCGACTAGCACCAAATGCGTAATCCGGATAAAAAGGGAAGGCATTTCCTTTAAACCTATAACACACACTGTCTGAACACAAGCTGAAGAAGCAAAAAGTACTAAAATAGAAAAGAAAAGTGTACTGAAAGTAAGTGGTCCAGTATACAAACCCAACTGAACAACAAGAACAATTAAAAAGGGAAACAACTCCTGGATCGTCCACCGGGGAATCCTACCTAAATGGTAGGTACATAACTCAAAAAAATCGTCCCTGTGGTACGTCCCGTCTAGTCCAGCTCTGAGCAGCCTCCCATCCGTCACCCTAAGCCTCGATCATTGCTGACTATCGTCTGCACAGAACACAACAAGGTGTGGGCGAAACCCATGCAGGGGTGAGTATAACAATACTCAGTAGGGGACCCCGAGACCCCCGAAGGTCTCCCAGAATCCACAAAGGATAAAACACAATAGAAATATACAATCACGAAGTATCAACTAACCCTACTTAGGTATATGCCCATACATATACCTAAGTTATCAACCACAGTCCAACTCCAACTCTCGATCCCAAGCTCAACCCATTCCACAAGGAAGTAAAGTCAATCACCACGATGATATCAACTGAAAGTCAAGACTCAGCACACACAGGTATACATCTTTTTTAGAGTGATACAGGACCAACTAAACTGTCAGACCCACACAGGATACAAGACTAGCTATTTTTCCAGACCCACACAGGATACAGGAACAGAAGTCAGAACTGAGTGATAGAGATGATCATATGTAGTCACTAATTCATCTAAGCTGTCAGACCCACACAGGATACAGGACCAGCTAAGCTGTCGGACCCACACAGGATACAGGACCAGCTATTCTATCGGACCCACAAAGGATATAGGAATAGAAGTCATAACTGTCAGACCCACGGAGGATCCCAGTACAGTAGTCATAATTGTCAAACCCACAGAGGATTCTGGTATATTATCACCGGAGCCAGCCCTAGGGTTCCCGCACACAGCACGCTCGATTTCGGGAGGGTCCAATCCTCGAGCCAAGTTTCAATACATCAACTATCACAAATTCCTGAGTTGATGTATCCCATATTTCTGTCTCATCATAAGGAACCCAACGCGACAAACGGTGCGTCAATCGGATGCTTGGTCTGTGAGTTATTAGCATTTCTATTCCAGGGGCCCGGTTGGTTTTTAGTCTCAAAACAACACAAACGTACCCCAACTACGTCCGAACATAAATTTAAGTATGCCAAAATAATCGTCTCGCTCCAAGAATTCTATCACCATGGGCGGTTCGTCAATCGGACACCCGAAGCCAAAGATGTGGGCTAAAAGGTGTAAACGGCCATAGCGGGTCCGGGTCCGGTCCGACCCAGTCGGACTAACCCGACCCGACCCAGTCTGAATCGGGGTCTGACCCGGTCTGAGTAAGTGACCTTATCCAAGGGGATGGCCCCGATCGAAAAGACGGCCTGGGCCGAGGGCAGCCCGGCCGAGGGCGGCCCGACCGGCCACACGAGGGAGGGGGGTGCCACGCCCCTCCCCAGTTTGTCAAACAGTACCGGCGCGCTGCACCGGTTTAGGGGTCACGGGACCCGGCTGGTCCCGGTCGTCCGGCTCCACAGCGGCCGGTCCAACTGGCCGGCATCGCTCCTCCACCGCGGCATGATGGCGTTGCGGTCCTCCTGCTCTTCATGCGGCGTGACGGCGCTGCGCCTCCACCGCCACGGCCTTCGGCTCCACCGTGCGGTGCGATGGCACCACACCTCCTCCACCGCGGCCCGGTTTGGCCGCGGGTCGAGGCTACTCCGTGTGGCACAATGGTGCCGCCCCTTTTTCGGCGGCCTTGCGTGGCCGGTTTCCTCACGGCCGGCCCATCGCCGATGCTCCACCGCGGTTATCTCTTTTCAGTGGCGCTGTTGCGCCACTGCTGTCGTCAACCAATCAGGAACCAACGGAGGGACGTCAGGCATTGTTTGCTCAGCCCTCACCCTCCGCGTTAGGTGATAACAATTGGCCTACAAATAAACCGAGGTTGAATGACAAAGAACAAGCAAAGAGTTAAAATCAAACCCCTACCTCTTATTTGTTGTTGAACGTTGATGAGTCGTGGAAGAGGGGGCATCAATTCATTGACATCGGGGAGTGTTCGAGGAAGAAGCATCGTCGGCATTCTTTGTGGACGGCTCTTTCTCTTATATCTTGGTCAAAGATCGTGGACGGTGTTCATCGTTCTTCGGAGATGAGGAGAATTCTTCATTGGTGAGGATATCATTCTTCGTTGGAAGAGGTCATTTCCCCAAAAACTCCAAAGCTCCACCAAAGAGAGTCACCAACCCCAAAATAAAATAATAGCTCCCTATTATTTTATAGCTACCAAGTATTCCAAATAGAATTCAAAATATTTTGAACAGATAATTAAAATAAGCTACCACACTTCATTAATGGGTGAATTGGCACCATTATAGGGAAGGTGGAAAGTTTTAAAATAAATATAGGAGAGTTGGCTTTAATAAACTCAAGTGAAGTTTAAGAGACTTCCCCCAATTTAATGAGAGTTACATGGGGGTTAAAGGGGGTTTATACTCGTGTGGGTCCCACCTAGTTATATCCTCCCAAGGGAGGTTATGTGCGGGTGGGCCCCACCTCCAACCTCCCCTTGGAGGATTAAACCGCCACAAATAAAAATATGTTGTACATATTTTTATTTAATTTACTTTGAAAACCCCCAAAAATTAATTTCCAACCTCAGTAAAACGCAATTGTGGTAAAGGTATTCCTAAGTGAATACCGGCGTTGTGAGTTCAACGGTGCCCTCGGATTTTAATTCTGAGCACCGGTTCAAAATATATAAAATCCCGCACGTACGTTTACTGAACGTACCCGAACAAAACTTCAGAAATTGATTCCGGGCACACCGGGTCTCGGAATCAGGCGCCATTAGAAACTGTGGACTCGTAAAATTCCCATGTACTCTAAAAAAATTTCCGGAATTTTCAGGTCTTTACATCCATTGAAAATCTAGCCTCTGAGATGAAGTGTCCCAGAAAGTGAACCTCTTGGATCCAAAACTGGCACTTCGAGAGCTTACCATAAATCTGGTGCTCTCGGAGTGTGTCCAATACTACCTGCAAATGATAGGCATGTTCCTCCTTAGTAGTCGAGTATATCAGAATGTCATCGATGAAGACTACTCTAAAGTGATCAAGGTATGGCTGAAAGATCATGTTCATGAGTCCCATAAATACTTCTAGAGCATTGGTTACCCCAAATGGCATAACCAAGAACTCGTAATGGTCGTACTGACATATGAATGTCGTCTTCTGTATATCCTCATCTCGTACTCTGAGCTGGTGATAGCCTGATCTGAGGTCTATCTTCGAGAACCATCATGCTCCCTTCAGCAGATCAAAGAGTTCTTCAATCCTCAGAAGTGGGTACTTGTTCTTCACGGTCACCTGGTTCAGGCGCCGATAATCAACACAATGTCTCAAGCTCCCATCCGTCTTCTTGGGGAACAAAATCGGGGCTGCCCAAGGAGAAACACTGGGCAGAATGAATCCCTTCCCCTGTAAGTCCTCCAGCTGTACCCGCATCTCAAGAAGCTCTGTGGGAGTCATTTGATATGCTGGTGTAGATATCGGTGTCGTCACGGGGTAAAAGTCAATGTAAAAGTCCACCTCTCTACGAGAAGGTAGACCCAGAACATCATCTGGGAAGACATCCGTGTACTAGTCCACCACTACAGGATAACTCGGACTCTCCACATCAACTGCTTTGAGGGTAAGGCTAGCCAACTAATGAGTGATCGGTTGCACTCTCCTCCGGGTAAGTCCATCCTGTGCTGCGAAGGCTCCCTTCTCACCGGTGAAGGTTAACCTGGTCCCATCTGTGTGGACACACCGCACTTTGCGCCTAATACATTCAATAGGAGCATGGAATGTAGATAACCAGTCCATACCCAAGATGACGTTGTAAGGCATCGACGCCACTACTAGGAGATCCCAGCCAAAGCTCTCTCCTCTTAAAGTAAGCTCGCACTGCCGGAACTAGTGCGTAATCATCAAATCGGCTCCCGTAAGAGTCTCTAGCCATAAGGATCAAGCCAACGAATCCATCGGAATCTCCGAGCTCCAAACGAGGGCAGTGGAAACAAAAGAATGACTAGAACATGTGTCTATAAGTACTGCAGTTAAGGTGGAGTAGATACAGATCATACCTTGTATCATCTCCGGAGCGCTGTGATCATGGGTCTCAGCTGCTTGGAGTTGAGCTCGCCCCTGTCCTCCTGGTGGTGGTGGCAGTAACATCTCGAATCATCTCCCACCGCTAGTTGCATGGCCAGCTCCTCTAACACGTTCGCCTTCTCCCTGCGGACCTCCTCAGTCGAACCTCTGTCTCTGCCTGGGTGGTCCTTCGACCATCTGCGGATCATCCATACGGCGGGTCGGATAGTCACGATCCATGTAACCCTACCCTCTACATGCGTAACACTACCCTCTCCTGGAATGACTGGATCTTCCTCAGGTGCCCCGCACAACCACCTGGAATCCTGCGGTTGTCCACCTGTAGCTCTGGTCCTTTTGGACCTTTGTGACATCTATCTACTGCCATCTACAAAAGTCTCTGCTACATGACATCTGGTGGTGGGTCTTGCTACTGGTAACTGTTCATCAAAGAAATTATCCACTAAGAGGGCTCGCTCTAACACCCCCACCTGCGTCGAGATGCTAAGAGAAATCATCGAATCTCTAATCTCTCGCCTGAGTCCTTGCTCGAAGGTCTGGGCCCTGAAGAATGGGTCACGCACCATATCAGTGGAGTAGCATGAGAGGTCAGTGAACCTCACTGAGTACTGAGCCACAGTCATACTTCCCTGCTACAGATGATGAAGCTCCTATATGCGCATTGCACGAAGAGTCGCTGAAACAAACTCTGCCCAAAATAGGCTCTCGAAGTCTGCCCAGAGAAGCGTCACCTCATCATGAACTTAGAGAATCAAGCTCCAACATCTTCCTGCTACTACATGTAGAAGGCTGGCGGCAAGGATCTCCATGGGATCTGCTGGTGTCCCTACCAATCGAAAGACTCTCACCACGGCCTCCAGTCAATCCTTAGCCATCTGTGGGTTCGTCTCTCCCCTGTACCTGGGTGGCCTCTGGCACTGGAACTCGTGCAACTCACTCAAGTGGCGTGCACCCTCTGCTGCTGGGGCTGGTGGCATCGATGGCCCAATGGGTAATGGTACTGCTGGTGCCTCCGCTGGTGCCTCTACTGGAAGAGGGCCCTATACCGAGGCCTTGTCGCTCGGTGGGCTGTCAGTGCGTACTATATCCGGAACCCTAGCTGGATGTCTGCGTGGAGGCATCCTGAAAAGAATCAGGTGCGCCACGATCAATAAGTTATACCTGGTGAGCTGACTCAAAGAGATCGCAAAGAAAAATATTCAAAACACACACGTAATCAGTGTTTTTGTGCACTAAGTTAGAAATCAGAAGTCATGGTCATGGTGTATGGATATGTCGGTCGCCGCACCAACATCAGATTCCCTAAACTGATAGCCACACTCACTACACTTAACACTATTGTCGTTAAAAAGATCAGAGCCCTATGTTCTACGATAGAACTAACTCCTCTGATACCAATTTGTCACGACTCGTCCCCTGGGGCCCGTTCCGTGACTACCCCAAGCCCGCCTTCCATAGGCTAGGGGCTGGCGACTAGCACCGAAGGCATATTCCCTAAAATTGGGAAGGTATTGCCTTTATAACCTGTAAACACATGTAGTCAAGCACACATCAAGATACAAACTCAAGTAAATTGAATAGTAAATAGAGTGAGTACAGAATGCAAAAGGGGCCAGAATACAAGCCCGACTAGAATGTACAAGGAAAACTGCAAAGTACAAGTAAACTGAATAGCTCCTGTGAACACCCGCCAAGGATCCTACCTGAAGGGTAGGTACAGCTTTCAAACGTTCGTCTCTATGGAACGCCTCGTCTAAGGTCCACCTCTGAGCTACCTCCAGTCCTGGTACCCCCGTCCTTAGTCAGCGTTGTTCGTCGTCTGCACCAAACACAACAGGGTGTGGGCATAGCCAGTGCAGGGGTGAGTATAACGATACTCAGTAGGGACCCCAAGACCCTCAAGGTCTCACAAAATTCACAAAGGATAAACCAGACAATATGAATTCAACTGACAACCCTACTTAGGTATATGCCCATACATATACCTAAGTTATCAATTAAGCCCATCTCAATCATGAGGAAACACAATGTCCAACATGAAATCCCAAAGCTCATCTATTCCACAATGTAAGGATTACCACGATGGTAAGTACCACACAGGTACACCACACAGAAGAATACCACCAAGGTATTACAACGAAGGAAAAATACCACACAGGTATGCCACACAGAAGAATACCACCAAGGTATCACCACGAAGGTATAGACCACAAAGGTACAGACTCAACTCACACTAGGTATAACTTAGGTACAGTAGTAGAGATTATTAGATGTAACTACTGAATCATATTACTCTGTTAAGAGGCTCTGCTGCTGACCCACACAGGATCGCTCGGTGCTGACTCATATAGGATCCCTAGATGCTGACCCACATAGGATCTCTAGGTGCTGACCCACACAGGATCGCTCGGTGTTGACCCACACAGGATCGCTCGGTGCTGACCCACACAGGATCGCTCGGTGCTGACCCACACAGGATTTCTAGGTTCTGACCCACATAGGATCGTTATTCATTCTTCACGTCGTAGCCAGCTATTGGGTTCCCGCACTCAGCTTTCTCGTCGCCAGGACGGTCCGCTCCTCAATCACTGGTCAATACTTCAACTGTCACGAAAACCCATGAAGAAGTATCTCAAAGGACCACCACGTCTTAGGGGTCTCAACGCAGCAGACGGTGCGTCAAGCGGATGCATGTTCTGTAAGTTATTAGCCTTTTAGTCCCGATGGCCCGGTTGGATTCGTGCTCGATCCAACCTGATCGTATCCCAATATTATCCAAATCTTAAGTGGGGTATACTAAAGGAACCGTCTCGCTCTAGGGTTTCTGGAGCCGCAGACGGTTTGTCAAACGGATGTCCAGTACCAAAGTTATGGCTGAAATAGCCTAAATGGGTCGAAATGAGTCTGGGTCTGGTCCGACCAGGACTGGGCAGACCCGGTTTGGGTCGACCCGGCCCAACCCATGCTGGGCGGCCCAGCCTAGGCAGTGTGGGGCGGCGCGGAGGCTGCGAAGGCCACGGGAGACATAGAGGCTGCGGTGCTGCAGAGGCCACCGAGGCCGCGGCGGCCGCAGGGCGGCGGAGGCCGCAGAGCCACGGATGGCCATGCGGCAGCGAGGCCGCGGGGGCCGCGGAGGGCCATAGGGCGGCGAGGGCGTGGGGACCGCGGAGGGGCGCGGGGCTGCGACGCCGCGGGACGGCGGAGGACGCGGGGCGGCAGTCCGCATGGCAGGGCATGCGGTGCGGGCGCGCGTCGTGCCTCCGCCAGTAGCTGGCCTGAATGGTTGTCCTCTGTTTGTCACCTTCGTTGTGGCCGGCCGCAGTTCTCGAGTTCCACCGGAGCCAAACGCTGGCACCGGTCGTCGTCACCATCGTGAATAACACACAAAAGAACTATAAAGTTTGCGGAGGGGTCGAGCCATGTTTGTTTGACCCATACCCTCCGCGTTAGGGCGGTAGCTAGCGGCTCAAGGAGAAAGATTCAATGTGAGAGGAAAAATTACATTGATCATTTTAAAACACACCCCTACCATGATTGCTCGTTGACGTTGGAAGGGGTGAAGTCGGTGACTTCGGCGTTTCCTCGATCGCCAGTTCTTTGTCGTCGAAGACATCCTACATTGGTTGCCTCTGCAAGGTGCTTTCGATCTCTGGTGGTCGTTCTTCGTTGGGAGGTGTTCTTCATTGGAGAGGGTAAAAGTTTCTCCAAGTGTTTTGCCAACACTTCTCCCAACAAAAGAATAACCAATATAAATTTAATCAGGTTTTATTAATTTAATTTGAATTGGCGCCATTAATCAAGAGGTGTTGGCTTAATTAATGTGGAGGAAGTTCAAGAGACTTCTACACATTAAAGAGGGAGTTTAAGAGTTTCTCCCATTGTGAGGGTTTGGGTGGCCCCACCATTTGGAATTCAAAATTTGGGAGGTTTTAGGCTCGGGTGGTCCCCACCACCATAACCCATGTTGAGGGGGTTTCTAAAATAAAAATGTTAAACATTTTTATTTTATTTTATTCTTTCACGAGATGCACAAAAAATTATCTTTCACTCTCGATCCACTGCGGTTGAGGTGATGGTCTCCTTAAACGAATATCGGCGCTGTGAGTTCAACGGTACCCTCAGATTTCAATTCCTAGCACCGGTTTAAAAGTTACAAAAACACGCTTGCACATTTACTGAACGTACCCGAAAAAAAGTTCAGAAATTCATTCCGGGCACACCAGGCCTTGAAATCACGCGCCGTTAATTTTCGTGGACTCGTAAAATTCCCATATAATTAAAAAAAATACATGGAATTTCCGGGCCTTTACAATTTTTCCTTTAGATTATGAATATAATTTTTTTGATACGTTGGTTAATTGACTACCGATTTGGATATCCTATTTTTGTCTTTTTAAATTGTTGTTTTGAATCAATTTTGTTCATTGTCTACATCTATACCCCAACTTTCTCTACAATCTTAATTCCATGTTTTTAATTTATATTGATAATTGGATGATAATAGGTCCAATTTTTCCTTATCTATTTCTATATAGCGATCTTTGTCATTTATCCCTTTTCAATATTTCATCTTCTTCTTAATTCAAAAGGTATTATAATTACAGTTCCATTATGAGTTAATATTGTAGACGCCGGAAAAGTCCGTTGTTCCCAAACGAAGCTCCGGATGCGGAAAGCGAGGTCATATTTGGAGTCGGAAGAATGTTTCGGAGGGCCCGGAGGCCTTGCGCGGAATTTCAGAGGTCTGCGCGCAAAGATGATGATCCGCGCGCAAAACCCCCGGGATGCGCGCAACTCCCTTGCGCGCGGTGCCCGATTCCGCGCCCGCGAGGAGAATTCCTCACTCGCGCCTTGGATTCCGCGCCCGGGGTTGCCTATAAATACTAGGCGACCCCCAACGTTTCAAAGGTTGCTGGAAGTCGAACGGTCTCCCGCGCGCGCAATTCAACCCCTTCCGCGCGCAATGCCGATCTTCAGGTAACCTCCTTTCTTTCGCGCAATAGAGCCTTGGGGTCCGCCTTCGCGCGCAATCCCCTTGGCTCATTTCCTTTGAATAAATTTCAAACCCGAAGGCCTTTGCGCGCAAAAGAAGCCTCTTGCGCGCAATTGCCCCCGGGTGCGCGCAATCCAGCCCGATTGCGCGCACCCCCCATTTTCAAAGTGGCCATTCGTTAGAGAATGAGCCGTTGCTCCCGCGCGCTACCCGAAGCCCGGTGCGCGCAATCCCAATCATCCGCGCGCGAAGCGCTGGCCCAATTGCGCGCCAGCCCGCCATTTTGCGCGCCGACCCGCGGTTTTGCGCGCAAAGCTCCTCTTTTGCGCGCAATCCGCCAGGGTCGCCTCCCTTGACCCCCTGAGGGTACCCGCCTGCGTGGCGCCCGATGATCCTCATCCTGGGTGCCCGAACCGTGCGCTGTCTTCCCGTGCAGCCTTCCAGGCTCGTGCGAAGTGACACGGACCCCTCGGCGGCAATCAATCGTCCTGCATGACGTTAAACTGCATATTCGTCCAGCATGACGTTAAACTGCATATTCGTCCAGCATGACGTTAAACTGCATATTCGTCCTGCATGACGTTAAACTGCACATATGTCCAGCATGACGTTAAACTGCCCATACGTCCAGCATGACGTTAAACTGCACATTCGTCCGCGCTGCAAGACGTTAAACTGCCAAGTGTTTCGTCCTCAACACACGACGTTAAACTGTGCTTCGTCCGGCAAGACGTTAAACCGTCCGTTTCGTCCTCAACACACGAAGTTAAACTGTACTTCGTCCGGCAAGACGTTAAACCGTCCGCAATCTGATCCCGTGCTCCGCACGCAGGGTCCCCCACGGTTTGGATGTGGCCCCCACCCGCTCGTCTCTGTAGGGATGTCGGGATTGTCCCGCTTTTGGGACGATTTAATGGGAGTGGCTTTTCCCTACGGGGGCAGGGTATTATAAACCCCTTGTTTCTTGTGGGGGGCTGCACATGTGTATCTCCATTGCGCTCCCCCACCGCCGAAGCCAGTAGAGGGTGTGACTGGGATCGAGGTGTCTCCTACTTTCGGTCCAAGTCCCTTCCAACTGAGTTTCGCCGCATCCGGGCTGCCTCAAGTGCGTAAGTCCTGACAGAATGAACTACGTGGACTTTGATCCCTGTCTTCTATACAGGGTACGTAGGAAGCCTTCTTGAGGTACAAGCCCACCACCTGGTCGTCCCGGTCGTATTTACGTCGGTTCGTCCATTAGTGGACCCCTCCAGGGTTCACGCTTGCGTCGATTCACCTATGAATCTGCCCCTATGGGAGACTGCCCGTGTGTATCTCCACTGTGCCTCCCCACAGCCCCTTTTTTCCATTTCTCCTTTCATCGTCCAGCATGATGTGAAACTGTGATCCACCCGGCCGTTCCATCCCCCTCTGTGTGAGGTGGTTCGGTTCAATCCTCCGCCCGGCGGCCTAGACCTCTTCGTGAATCGGCTTGCCGACGTCCAGCATGACGTTAAACTGTATACCCGAACTACGTTGACTTTGATCCGTGCTAACGCGCGGTACGTAGGAAGCCCCTACGGGGTCCAAGCTCTTCACTCCATCATCCATCCTGATCCTTACCCGGGCCGCCACATCCCGGTGGGGTCATGCCACTTCACTCCACTCCATATCACTTGGGAAGCCTCCCATGCGCTAGCCCCAGCGTCGGAGGTTCCCCGCAAGGGGTTCTGTCATCTGATCCACTTCTCGTGTTGATCGGTCCGATGCCGTCCCCGCTGGACGTTAAACTCGCGGCATACCCCGTGTTAAACATGGGAAGCTGAGGAAAACCTCAGGTGACACAGTTCCCCGCACCTAGTACGGGATGCCTCAGGCCATCATGCCTTCGAGAAGCCCTATTAGGGACGGAAGACAGACGTGCAGAGCCGCAGTGTCACGACACGCCCCCAGCACCCAGAGCCACCCGGCCTTCTCACCGTAGGTTGCTGCCCCGCCCAGACTCCTTGGAGCGTCCGGGCGGAAGCAGCGTAATTAACCGGTGTCCATGAAGATATGACGCCGGGAACGAGATTCACGAACATTCTTAAGTCTTTGAGGGAGACCCGGATTAGGCGACGAGTTCTGAGGAGACGTCCAAGGAAGGAGGAGCCGACATCCCATCATCCCGGTTTCGATCAAGGAGCAGACGCCCCTGAATAAGGGACGAATGCCGCCCGCCCTTGGAAAGCGGGACTGCGGGACCACAAGCCGCGCGCCCATCCCCTCGGGTTGACGGGTGCACGCGCGAACGCGTCCTGGCGGAACAGCGTAACCCGACGCACATCCGCACCGAAACAGAAAAATGGTGAACCCGACGTGAATCTCTTCTCCTCGATACGAAGACCGATGGCTTTCAGAGGTGTTGGAAGACCGGCGTGTTGCCCGGCCAAGCATTCAGTCTTACCCGCCAGGGGCTGGGGAAGTGAAATCGGGCACTCCGTCTCGCAACGTCGAGGGCCTGGGTTCCCCCCACGGAAGGCGTCGTGGCGCTAATGGTTGGTTGTCGATTCCTTTTTCCTGTCAGTGTTAATGGGTCATTCTCCCTGCTTTCAGAAATCAGGTCGCCCGATCCAGTGCCCGATCGCCACCCGCCCACTGGCGCAGGGATAGGGGAAACACCGACGCGGCTACTCCGCGCGGTCCCGCCCGTTCCACAGCCGTCCCAGCAGCCGCAATTGCTGGACGACCACGCCCTCTCTCCCCCTCGGAGGTCATCCAGAGAAGGGTGATCAACACCCTGGTGCGGAGATACGAGGAAGAGGGAGTCATCCCCACTAGGGAAATGGCTCGCCTAGACCTTGAGGAGGCTGCGCCTCGCCACCACCGCCGCCCCCGAGGGCCGCGCAGGGAGGCACCGCTGCCTACCTCAATGTCCAACCGCTTCGGGAGCTTATCCCCGGAGCGCTCTGACAGTTCCCTTCCCTACGCGGATGAGGTGGAAGAGGCCCGGGATCACCCTATCCGGGATTCGTTCCAGGGATCTACGGTAAGGACTCCCGCCAGGCCACGGCGACACCGCCGCCAGGCCTCTCCAGTCGAAGAGCGGTCTCTCCACCTGCCCGCGCCGCTCATTCCGACTCGCCTGTCCCGACGCCAACGTCGGGCACGAGCGGAAGAGGATGCCCACCTTGGGGCTCTAGCAACAGCGGCCGCATTGGCCCAAGCCACTGCTGGCTCCAGTCGCCAGGCCTCTGCGCATCCTGAGCAGGGGAACTCCTATGCCCGACCTGGATCGAGGCCCCGACCGCCCCAAAGGCAGGTTGGGTCGACTCTCCCGGTTGCTGGCACTGGCAGTAGCCACCGCGGACCACCTCGCGGTAGCGCTATTCACCGGCAGGATCTACTCTGTGTGGCCGATCCAGGAGGCATGGGTCATCCCACCTTCCGATCCCGGCTCGGAGTCCTGCCCGGAAGCATCTCTCCCCGCGTCCCCTTTGATATCTGTCCCGGTGCCCCTCGCACCTTGGTTCCCAGTCCTCTTGGCCCCAGCACCAGTGCGGCCGGAGGACGCCAGGACAGAGATCAGCCCTGCCCCGGAGAACCACCCAGGGGCAGGAAGGCAAGGCGTCGACGCCGAGGGAAGAATGTTACGGAATTCCGGACGGAGATCCGACCGGTTTGCTTCTCTGACTCAGAGGCGGAGTACGATTCGGCGACAGAGCCCCTTCCCCAATCCCGCCAGTCAAGGGCAGGGGTAGGAATGCGGCACGTCAGCCTCGTGCTCCCCGAGAGCGAGATCGATGTGATCCCCGCTTCTCTCCGAAGGTATATCCGGAGTAACGAGGGCCTGGTAGACCCCCAAGGATCAAGCTTGCGGTTGGTACTGGCCCCTCCGGAAGTGCCTTCCGCCTCGATCGGAGAAGCCAGAGACTTTTTCTGGGGATCGACGGTCGAACCACGATCTGGTGCACCCTCGGCGAGCACCGATGCTACGGCAGGATGTTCGCTCGCCGGCCCGTCCTATCGTGATGTGATAGCCAGGGCACCGCCACCCTCAGAGGACGGCCCGGGATATGGAGGCCAATCGGCCTGTTCGCCGTATTCACCGTCGGCCAGCCCGTCGGCCCGGCAGCCCGCCTCGGCACCACTACCAGTTCCCCGTCCGTTCCCAGCCATGGAAGAGGACCAAGGAGATCTGGGTCCCGAGTTTGAGTCGTGGAGCTTCTGGACCGTCCTTGCAGAGGGCCACTTCCCTGAGAAGTTTTGGCCAGTCGCAGGACCGGGCTTTGATGCACCCGAATCGCTCACCCCGGATGAGTTCGAATGCTTCCGCCGAACTCTCCGGGAGACTCGCTCCTGTCTTCACCGCCTACAAATGCCATACCCCGGGAGTCAAGCGCACCTGGAGGATATTGGTGAGCAGTGCTGTCAAATTGACCTGGCCATGCTCCCCGCGGTTCGGCACCCCGGGTCATTTGAGCACCACGAGGCCCTCCAACAACGATGCGTTGAGTGTTTTCAAGTACTCCGCAAAGTTATCGAGGAAGCCACTCCCCACGTGTATATCCGTGGATGGGGGCAGTACGCTGCCCTACGCTTCAGTGTGATTCGCCGACAGCCCGATTCGCTGGGTGGCCCTGAGGGTATATCCCCAGGGACAGAAACAGTCAATATGGATGACCTGTCGGGAGAGGGGAACGACTTGGAACTTCTCGACGGGGGCTTCCCCCCCGAAGACAAGCCGTCGTCAGATCCATCAGTGAGAGTTACTCGTCATCAGAGAAACCTCCTGGGGCTCCCCGCACCCACTGAATCACTGACGTTGAGCCGAAACGTCAGCAAAGGAAAAGAGCACAGCGAGGCTATAAGGCCCGCCGACCCATCTGCCTCCATGCAGAGGGCAGAGGAGGATCCCGAGAAGGCTACGCTACGTCAGCAGCTCGCCGAACAGAAGAAGCTGGTTGACCAGCTCCTCGCCGAGCGCGCTGCAGAACGGCGGCCTGACTACGGTGATCCTAGGCCAGGACAGCAGGGACCGGAACAACCGCTCCTCGACGAGACTCTCCCGGGCAACCGTGATTATGCCGTGTTCGCCGACAGGAGAGAGGCCATTGCCTATGTCAAGAGGGCGCAGTATGTTTCGCCACACCCTCCCGAGCGGCGTGACTACCTGAGAGATCCCGCTCGGATTCCTCCCGCTGCCCCAAGGGCCGCTCCGCCCGCCATCCCACGAGCTGCCGAGTTCGACGACCCGGTCGACGACCCGATTGAAGGGCCATGCAATGCGCTCGTGGTTAGAGATCATCGCCAGGACTGGAACCCATGTCCGGACGATCTGATGGCGGCACTCATTGCCCGCTTGGAAGCCTTGGAGACTCGGCAGGTGGCGATCCCACCGGACGGCAAGCCCTACCCAGCATGGGTGGATGACATGCCAGCGCCTCCGGGATTCGGGAATCCCACTTTTGCCCCCTTCAACGGGACTGGAGATCCGCCACAGCATTTAGCCCACTTCAACTCGAGGTGCGGGCCTATGTTGGGGACTCCGGCGCAGCAAGAGGCCGCTAAGCTTCGCTGCTTTGTTCAGACACTGGAAGGGCCAGCATTTGTCTGGTACAGCCAGCTCCCCGTCGGGTCGGTAACCAGCTGGGAGGACCTCCGTAGACAGTTCCTCTACCAGTTCAGTTCCACGACCCGGAAGACAAGTATCGCAGACCTCTTCAAGTGCAAGCAGAGGCCTGATGAGCGAGTCGCGGACTTCGTCGCCCGATGGAAGGGTCTCACGTATTCCCTTGACATGCCATTGACTCAGGAGCAGTTGCTGACAATGTGCGTCGGGAACGTCAAGACCGAGCTGGTCCCTTCCCTGATCACTCAAAATTACCCCGGAGGGTTCAGGGACTTCTCAGACAAAGCTCAACGTCTTGAGGAAGCCCTGCAACAGGCCAGCCAGGCACACCCGCTGCCTCCTATGATTCCTGCAAGGAGAGTCAGCAGGGCTGAGCCCGCTGCTGTTGCCCAGATAGAGGCCCCCAGGCCGTTGGAGCTGCTGCCGGTGAGGCCAGCTCCACAGCCTCACAGGAATCCGCCTCCACGGGCTCAGTTCCCGGCCCAGCAGCGGCAGCCTCAGAACCGGCCGGCCCCTCCGCGTAATGTACCGCCGCAACCCAGGCGAGATAATCAGGGTCCACCTCCTCGGCCGGCCCCTCCAGCCCCTCGTCAAGACCACGCTCCCAGGGGCCCGCGACACCTGACTTACTCATTCCACGAGGATCAGGTCCCTGGTTATTTCCGGAGCGCCCTGGAGCAGAGGATTGTGCGACTGCCTGAGTGTTGGAAGCCAGAGGAGGCACATCTTACGAATAACCCCCGCTACTGCCCCTACCATCGGGCCCTGGGGCACACCATCCAGCGGTGCTATGTGTTTAAGGATTGGCTCCAAGACCAGATTAACAACAATGTAATCAGGTTGGGCCCAGCTCCAGCACAAGTGGCGGGCGTGTTCGTGGGATCAGATGACGATAGTGGCAACGAGGACGAATGGCAGCTGGTCTCCAACCGCGGATCCCAGAAGTATAATAACTGGATGGCCCGCAAGACGGCCATTCGCGCCCATGGAATCATCCGTGCGCGCTTGAATCAGCCTGAGCCCCCAGAATCTGCGGGTGCTGCTTCGGCATCGTCGTCCCAGCCTGCCTCTTCCAAGAGGAGCAAACGGCGGCAGCGCAAGAAGGAAGAGCGCGCCCCGCCGGTTCCGCCACTATCCCGCACTCTCGGCGATTTCATGCCCCCGGAGATGGGGGTCCCTCCTCGGATCCGCTCGGTGATGGATGATTCGTCCGATGACGGTATTGGGTACGCTTCGGTTAACACCGTCGAGCTGGTAAATCCCTTTTCGGTTCCCGACGTTGAAGAACACCAGGTGGACCTCCCTAGTGTCCCCGGTCGTCGCCACCGTCGGAAGAACCGCAGCAGCAGGAGTCGCCGGGGCACAGCCGCTGGTGCCTCCAGCCAGGCCGTGCACGCCACCGAGACTAGGCAGCAGGCTCAAAACCGAGCTCAGCGCGCGCAGCCCCCCCATCCGGGGATGACGGATTCGCCTCCGCCACTGTTTGTGGTGTGGGACCAGGCAGAACCGCCTCAACCGCGTCGCGACCAGCTCCGCCCTGCCACAAGTCCATCCCGGCCTCCTGACTCCAGTACGGTGACCATTTCCCGGACTGTGACTAGTGAACAGCGAGATGCGCCAAGTACCAGTCGGCCGCCGATCCAACCGGCAAGGCCCGTCATGCCACCAACCGCAGAGCAACCTCCTGCAACCAGGGGCTCGCGCTTGGCCAAAAAGTATGATGTCCTGAAGCACTTGGCCGACATCCCAGCAAGGCTCTCCATCCTTGAGGCTCTGCGCATGTCATCTGAGATGCGCGAGGCACTCGCTGAAGCCCTGAAAAGCCCCCTCCAGTTTGAGACAGAGGTTGCGGCTGCAGAGGCCTTTCACGCCGAAACGATCGAGGACGCCGAATGTCAGGCAGTTATCTCGTTCTCTGGTAAGGATGAAGACCCTCCTATACAGGGACATATCCGTCCGCTGTATGTCACTGGCCAGTTCAATGGCCTTGAAGTCCGGCGCTGTCTTGTCGACACGGGGTCCGGGATTAACCTGATTCCAACTCGGACGCTCCGGAGATTGGGGTTGTCTGAGGATGACTTGATTCCCTCCGACCTCAGGATCCAGGGGTACGATCGCACCGAGCAAACCCCGGTCGGCAAGATACGTTTGAAGACCCAGTTCGGTGACTTGGTTGCCAACACCGAATTCATGGTAGTCTCTCAGGACACTGCGTACAACGCATTGATGGGCAGGCCATGGCTCCATCTTCACGCGGCGGTTCCCTCGTCATACCACCAGTGCCTCAAATACTCCCTTAATGGTCGAGTAGGCATGCTTCAAGGAGATGCCTCTCCTTTTGCCTCATGTGAAGCCCGCTATCTGGACGCGGACTATTACAAGAGCAAGGATAAGCAGATCCTGGCAGGTGAGGTTGAGCCTGTCACTGTTGCAAGTGATCCCTGGGCAAGTCTGGATGACGCTTACGTCCTCCCGATTCAACGGTTGGACGTCGCCATGGTCTCAACGGCCCGCGAGTCTCCTAATGAGATGACCGCGACCGCCCGTGCCAGCACCAGTGGCCCAGCAGGATCTGGTAGCCCCAATGCAGTTGCCAACGCAGTCTCTCCCGTGGACGATCCCTCCCCGAGTGGAGAGGATATGGAAGACGCACCCCCAGCCTTTGAGGAGGGCATCCCCGCCACGGTCGATGAGTTAATACAGGTGAACCTTGGAACCGAGACCGATCCAAGACCCACATTGGTCAGTGCCGCCATGCCCTCTGAGGAGCGGCAGCAGTACATGGACTTTCTCAGGCAGCACCGTGATGTGTTCGCTTGGGGCTATGACGAGATGCCGGGGCTAGATCCTCAGGTAGCCGTCCACTGCCTTGGTCTCCCGGCGAACCATCGCGGGTTCAAGCAGCCTCCCAGGAAGATGCACCCGTCCCACGGTGCCATGGTTGAGGCTGAAGTTGACAAGCTTATCAAAGCCAACTTCGTGAGGGAAGTTCAGTACCCCAAATGGCTGGCCAACATTGTGCCGGTCAGGAAGAAGAACGGGCAGATCAGAGTCTGCATCGACTTCCGCGATCTCAACCGCCACTGTCCGAAGGATGATTTTCCCCTTCCAGTGACAGAGCTATTGATTGATGCCACGGCAGGGTTCCAAGCCCTCTCCTTCATGGATGGATACTCCGGATACAACCAAATTCGGATGGCCCCTGAGGATGAGGAGTTCACTGCCTTCAGGGCCCCCCAAGGTACCTTTTGCTACCGGGTCATGCCCTTCGGCCTGAAGAATGCAGGTGCCACCTATCAACGGGCGATGCACCGCATATTCAAGCCAATCCTCGACACACTGGTGGAATGCTACGTCGACGACTTGGTGGTCAAATCGCGCCAGCGTCAGGACCATCTCAAAGATCTTGAGAAAGTGTTCAGCTTCCTCCGGTCTCGCTGCCTGAAGATGAACCCATTGAAGTGTGCCTTTGGGGTCACCTCCGGAAGGTTCCTTGGATTTGTGGTAAGATACCGGGGTATTGAGATCGACCCAGAGAAAATCAGGGCGATTAGCCAGATGCCTCCCCCAGGTACCGTCCGGGAACTGCAAGGGTTCCAAGGCCACTTAGCCTATATACGCCGATTCATCGCGAATCTGGCCGGCAAGTGTAAGCCCTTTTCTCGGCTCATGAAGAAAGGTGCCACCTATGTATGGGATAAAGAGTGTCAGACCGCTTTCGAGGAAATCAAGCAGTACCTGCTTCAACCTCCGGTCCTGATGCCGCCCGTATCCGGAAAGCCGCTGGTCCTTTATGTGACCGCCCTGGAACGGTCCCTGGGTGACCTTCTCGCCCAGAAGAACAACGAGGGAACAGAGAATAGCCTCTATTACCTCAGTCGCATGCTCCTCGATGCGGAAGTTAGGTATTCCCCCATCGAGAAGAGCTGCCTGGCGCTCGTATTTGCCGTACAGAAATTACGGCACTACTTGCAGCACCATGAGGTACAGTTGGTTTCTCGGGTAGACCCGTTGAAATATATCCTGAGCCGACCTATGTTGACTGGCCGTCTAGCGCGGTGGGCTGTGATTCTCCAGCAGTTCGACATCAGGTATGTGTCTCAGAAGGCCATCAAAGGGCAAGCATTGGCAGACTTTCTGGCAGCTCACCCGACCTCCGCGGATCAGCCTCTGGATCTAGGCTTTCCTGATGAGACCATTCTCTCGGTTGATCGAGCCGATCCATGCTGGCAGATGCACTTTGACGGTGCCTCCCGGAGCCCCACCGGTAGAAGACTCGATAATCCTAAGCTCAACAGAGTGGGCTTGGGCATCGTCTTCATTACCCCGGAGCGAGCTGTGCTGCCATACTCTTTCCTGTTGTCAGAGGGCTGTACCAACAATGAGGCGGAATACCATGCCCTCATCACCGGCCTCGAGTTGGCTCTCGAGATCGACGTGCCCCGTCTGTGCGTGAAAGGGGACTCCGAGCTGGTCGTTAAGCAGATCAATGGCGACTACGTTGTCAGGAAGCCAGAACTTGTGCCATTGTTGGAGTGCACCCTCCTTCTGATGGCTCGGTTCCCTTCTCGGCCGGAAATTGTCCATGTTCCCCGGTCGCAGAACGGTCGAGCAGATGCTTTGGCCAGCCTCGCTGCGTCACTTGCAGAGCCTGAACAGGACAACCTGATCGTCCGCGTGACGCGCCGCAGGCTCATCGCTCCCGTTATCCCGGAAGAAGATCGCGGCCCGTTGGTAAGTAACCTCACCACGGTTGCCCCTATGCCCGGAGACCCGAGTACCCCAGATATGACAGTCGGATCAGCCCCTGATTGGAGGACGCCTTTGGTTGAGTACCTCCAACATGGCATTCTTCCATCGGATCGGGCCGAGCGCGAGCGAGTTCGACGTCGCGCATCGCAGTTCGTCCTCCAGAGCAGCCCCGGCCTGGAGCAGATCCTCTACAAACGTGGATTTGATGGTGTTCTCCTCCGTTGCCTTCAGGGAGTTGAGATCCCACGAGTCATGCAAGAGGTTCATGCTGGTTCATGCGGCGCCCACCAGACTGGGCCGAAGCTGTCCCACCAGATTCGGAGGTTAGGATACTTCTGGCCCTCCATGATCCATGACTGCATCGAGTATGCCAGGAGGTGCCATGCGTGCCAGGTTCATGCGAACTTTGTGCATCGGCCGCCGGAGCCTCTCCATACCACAAGGTATTCCTGGCCCTTTGTAGTCTGGGGACTGGACGTTGTGGGACCTTACCCTCCGGCGACAGCTCGCCAGTGCCGGTTCATTCTGACCGCCACGGACTTCTTCTCCAAATGGGCAGAAGCGATTCCGCTCAGAGAGGTCAAATCCTGTTCGATCGCTGACTTCGTGACCTCCAACATCGTCTATCGATTTGGAGTGCCTCACGCTATCCTCACGGATAACGGAACCAATTTCCGAGCAGCCGAGTTGAAGAAGTTGTACGCCAAGTATAACATTCGCTCGAACCATACATCTCGCTATCATGCGCAGGCAAATGGACAGATCGAGGCGTTCAACAAAACCCTCTCTAACATTCTGCAAAAGATGGTTGGTCAGAACAAGAAGAGTTGGCCGGACAAGCTCCCCAACGCCCTCTGGGCTTATCGGACGACGACTCGCAATTCCACCCAGATGACCCCTTATTCCCTGGTGTATGGAGCTGAGGCCGTCCTGCCCATCGAGATCCAGTTGCCGTCCTTGCGCACTGCGGTCTACGACCAACAAGCGCCGGATAGAGTTGCTGAAGCCCGTCTAGTCGAGTTGGAAGCACTGGATGAGAATAGACTTCGCGCTTTGCACAACTTGGAGAGGCATCAAAGCAGAATGGCTCGAGCTTTCAATAAGAAGGTTCGCCTCCGCTCCTTCCTGCAGGGTGATCTAGTGCTAGCCCTAAGAGCGCCGATGATCCCCGGCAGGAAGCCGCCCAAGTTGGAGCCCAAGTGGGAGGGATCGTTTGTTGTCCACAAGGTCTATCCCAATGGCGCATACTCCCTAGCGACTATGGATGGTGAGCGTGTCACTCCTCCCACCAACGCTAGGTTCCTCAAGCAATACTTTGCCTGAGTGTTCATTCGTCCCGCATGACGCTAAACTGCACTTCGTCCTGCATGACGTTAAACTGCACCATGTCCTGCACGACGTTAAACTGCATTTGTCCAAGCTACAAGACGTTAAACTGTTCAGCATTCGTCCAACATGACGTTAAACTGTACCCCGTCCAGGCTACAAGACGTTAAACTGTTCAGCATTCGTCCGCGCTGCAAGACGTTAAACTGCCAAGTGCTTCGTCCTGCATGACGCTAAACTGCACTACGTCCGAGCTACAAGACGTTAAACTGTTCAGCATTCGTCCTGCATGACGTAAAACTGCCCCTCAAGAACTACGTGCGGCTTGATTCTCATCCTTATGGGATACGTAGGACCGCCTGAACCTTCATGTTTCAGGCCCAGCCCCATCCTTCGGGAATTTCCATCCCATCTCGGGCCCTTGGCCCAGTTTCCCCCGGGTGTGCGGCGTATGGTGTGAGCGCGGGGCTATGCCCTCATTCACGTCGGTTTGCTCGTCACGCTGTACGCCCCCCCCCCCCCCCCCCCACGTTTGGGGATGCCTTCTTCTCCCCCCTTCCTTTTTTCTCTCTTTTCGTCCTGCATGACGTTAAACTGCCTCTCAAAGAACTACGTATGGCTTGATTCCCATCCTTATAAGATACGTAGGACCGCCTGGACATTCATGTTTCAGGCCCAGCCCCATTTCCCGGGAATCTCTATCCCGCGTTGGGCCTCTGGCCCCAGTTCCCCTCCTTTTTGTGCGAGGCGTATCGCGTGAGCGGGGGATTATGTCCTCATTCACGTCGGTCTACTGGCCGCGCCGTACGCCTCCCCCGTGTGTGGGACTACCTCACACCCCTCATCGTCCTGCATGACGTTAAACTGCCTCTCAAGAACTACGTGCGGCTTGATTCCCATCCTTATGGGATACGTAGGACCGCCTGAACGCTTGTGTTTCAGGTCCAGCCCCGTTTCTTGGTTGATCACGAGGATCTACCCTCTTTTGGTTGCTCTCAGGGTGAGTCCTCCGACCCTTCCCGGTGACCCATTAACATGTTTTGGGTACTTCGGTCTATGACTCGTAGTGTCAGATTCAATCCCGACAAGTCCTGTGTTGCTTGTCAGGCCTCGCGCTTCCTCTTGTTCGAGCCTTCACTCAAAGGGATCCTCGTTAGCGGTTTGGGTACGATGCCTCAGTGCTCTCCTACCGCTCCGGGTTGATTTACCGGCGGGTCTTGGGCCGCAAATCGATATGAATCCTGCGATTGAGCGGTCGATGCTCGTTTGCTTGCCCCGTCTTAGGCTGACGCGATCGGATGTTGTGTTGCGAATGCGTCAGCAACATCCTTGATCGCCATGTCAGCTCCTTCAGGCTCTGAACATTGGTTGCGCAGTCCTCATCACACTTCGCCTTTGTGCGTTGTAGTGGAATCTTGACACTCTTTTCATACTGACCTTCAGTACACCTCTACACGTTAGGCAGACCAACCAAGGTAATGATATCGTTCGAGGCTCCCATGATCTGAGCACCAAGGATATATGCGGATATCCTCCCTAAGGGCCATGCGTAGCTGGACCCTCGTCCCCATAAGGAGGAAGGAGTCGCCCGAACAATTGCGTTCTGGGCCCAGTATATCTGGAGGCTAGCATCTCTGCCCCTCGGGTGATGGACATACGCAGGCCCCTATCCCAAGACTCTTCTCCTGGAATCGTGCGTGACCGCAGGGCTGGGTATGCTCCCACCTCCGCCGTGTCCGCCGTACCGCGATAAGAGGATTCCTCCATGGTCCGAACCACACGACCTTAAACTGTGTTGTCTGGTCCTACCACACGACCATAAACTGTGATCGTCTTGGCCGCCCGACGAGAAACGGCACTGCATCGTGATGTCCTCCTCAGGGGACACTCATGTTGGGCGCTGGTTAATGACCACGCCATTCATCAATGCCTTCCATGGCTTGATTATTGTGGCGACGCCAGAGATTTCTCAATCCCAGGCGCGTCGCCGCACAAAGAAAAACCATTCATCTTTAAGGACAAACAAGAAATATCAAATGCCGCTCCTTCTGTGTGCGAGGGTTAGACCCGCACTCTTCCCCGCGCTGGTGCCCGATTGTGTTGCGCCGCGCTTCAAGAACTACGTGTGGCTTGATTCCCATCCTTATGGGATACGTAGGAACGCCCGGATGTTTGAAACTTCGGGTCCAGCCCCCCACCTCTTAGAGATTTCCCCTTCTCTGGGGAATCCGCCGCCTTCAGGTCACCCTCAAGGCGTGTTCCCCGACCCCTTGCAGTGGTCCACCGGTGTCAAGAGTACTCTGGTTTATTGCCAGGAGGGTCAGGATCCGCTTGGTCAGGTTTCCTCCGCTTTTCAGGCTTCGTGCTCCCTTTCATTCGGACCCATCGTCTACGCCCTGGGTGGAGCCCCCGTGAACGGTTCGGACACAATGCCTCAGTGCTCTCCCACCGACTCGGGCCGGTACCCCCAATGGCCTCGGGCAGCAAATCGATATGAATCCTGCGATTGAGCGGTCGATGCTCGTTTGCTGCCTCATTCCACCAACGGTTAGTGCGATGTTGATGCTGCTTTTCCGCCACGGTCGGCAGTACTCTCATATCGTCACGCCGGTGCTCCCGGTCCTCGAGTGAATGGCCGCATGATTCACATCTTCCACCTCCCATTCCGGCCAGGCGAAACCTCGACACTCTTGACACTATCCCTCAGTGCATCTTCGCATATCCAGGGGATATGACCAGATGCGGCGTACTTTGAGGTCTTTATGGTCCGAGCTCTAAGACCTTAAACTCAGATCTCTCTTTATGGTCTGAGCTCTAAGACATTAAACTCAGATCTCTCTTTATGGTCCGAGCTCTAAGACCTTAAACTCAGATCTCTCTTTATGGTCCGAGCTCTAAGACCTTAAACTCAGATCTCTCTTTATGGTCCGAGCTCTAAGACCTTAAACTAAGATCTCTCTTTATGGTCCGAGCTCTAAGACCTTAAACTCAGATCTCTCTTTATGGTCCGAGCTCTAAGACCTTAAACTAAGATCTAGTCCTTATGGTCCGAGCTCTAAGACCTTAAACTAAGATCTCCCCTTATGGTCCGAGCTCTAAGACCTTAAACTAAGATCTCCCCTTATGGACCGAGCTCTAAGACCTTAAACTAAGATCTAGCCCTTATGGTCCGAGCTCTAAGACATTAAACTAAGATCTACCCTTATGGTCCGAGCTCTACGACCTTAAACTAAGATCTCCCCCAAATGGGATTCTACGTCCTGCATGACGTTAAACTGCACTCTCAGAACTACGTGTGGCTTGATCTCCAGCCTGATGGAGTATGTAGGAACGCCCGGGCATCTCAACTCGGGTCCAGCCTCAGGGATCGTTAAGTCCCGCCCCTCCTCGTCGCCGGCCGTCTGGCCTGGCTTCTGGTAGAGTGGTGCAGTTGTAATATTCTCCCCGATTCAGCTCGGGATGCCCCACTGCAATGGTGGGAAGCGACGGTTTCCTCGTCAAAGAGGTGCTGTCTGAGAATTGGGGTGATTCACGGCCAGATTAGTGCATCCGCCTAATACGCTTTCCCCACGGTGGCGCAATTTTGAGAGCGTTGGATTCTGTCCGAACAAATCGTCACTTCGCCCCACGCTTCGCATGCCCTGTTGATCTGGATTTTCCACCCTTGTGTCTGAAGGAACCCCAAAGCGGTATTCATGATGACATGTGGTCCGCCTCCTGCAATATGAATGAAGGCCTTTTTCGGTCCGTCTATTGCAGTTGTTATGGTCGATCCACTGTCCGCCTACCGTCTTGGGCATTTCCTGGAAGGCCGACCGTTGTGGATGTCCGGATTCGGGACACGCGATTCACCCTTTCTCATTTCCCTATGTTCGGATAAAATCTCAACGCCCCTAGCATTGTCCCGCTCGTGTGTTGGAACAGGTTGGGGGAATGGTACATTGATTAGGTCTGAGGTCTCCTTTCCTAGGAATGACCTCCCTCTTTTCTCCAGAAATCCAGGCCCAATTATGGATGCCTGATGCTTGGTTAACACTCCCGCAAGACAACGAATTGTGGTTGAGCATGTTAAACCAAAAGATGCAGATAAATATATTGATTCATACAGATGGATCAAAGTAGCGGAAGCAAATGTTTTGGGAATGGCAAAACAAATCCCTTAGGAATTAGCGTGCTGAATGAGTCTTTCTAATGCCGCTACCCTTTGGCTGGTGGCCTCCAGAGCTGCTTCTCGCTCTCTGCGTGCCCTCTCTTCGTCGGCGGTCGCAGCACGCAGTTCGTCGATTCTGGCCTGTGCACGCTCCCGCTCGACTTGAATTGTGACCATCTGTTGGCCCGCCTCCGTCAGCTGTACCTGGGCGTCAACCAGCTGGGCTGCTAGTTGCTCCACAAGCTCGGTACACGTTGCGACGAAGGCCTCCTTCTCTGCCGCCTGCCCTTCGAGGCGCCGGACTTCCTACTCCGCCGCGAGGAGCGCCCGCGTGCTCTCCGACATGTCCCGACTTTGTGTGACGTCGGCACGCCGGCAGCTCTCGCGCATCTTTTCGGCCATGAAATCACGGACCGTCAGATGGAGGCGTTGAGCATCAGCTCCCCCGGCACACAGGAAGCGCAGCCAGGTCTGAAGTGATCCCATGCGCCCCAGCCACTCCGATGGGTCTCGCTTGAGGAAGCGCTGGATGCACTTCCACCCCCTACGGCGCGTTATCCGGCTCTCCTCGACCGCCTCCGCGTCCGAGTCGTCCATCTCCTCGGGGTCGGCAGGCCGGTAGGCAGGGAAGGCAGCCAGCAGGTCTGCTGCAGGGTCCGCCCCTGGGAGGTCCTCACGAGGGATAGGTTCCCCAACATCCGGGCGACCTTCTTCTCTCTCCCCAGCGGCGCTGACACCCTCGTCAGCCCCCAACCTCTCTCCGATGTCAGCACCGCCGATGTCCGGAGCCCCTTGATCAGCAGTTGGTGGGGCCGGCTCGGTTTGGGAAGTCTGTTCCGGAGCAGGCGGCATGTCCACCACTGGTCCACTCGTAGATGGCCCGGGTTCGGCAACCCGACGAGCCTCCAATGTTGAGATCACTGCGCGGGGCATGCCATGGTTAGTCACGGGTCGTCAACGGCAGGCACCAGCAGTAAAGTAAGGAGACTAACGGGAGGTCAGAGCGTCATCTTCCGCTGCCCCGGTCGCCGCTGGAACAGTTGCAGCAGGGGACCCCTTAGCGCTTGTCAATTCAATGATAGGTGTCTGGCCCCCGCCTTGTCCTGCTGGCGCCCCTCCTACTCCCGCTGAGGACGCCTGACCAACATCCGTGCGCTCCTGAGAAAGATGGAGAAATGGGTTAGAAGCTGCATAAGAGAATGGATGAAGCAGATTGAGTAGGGATAGAAGCGGACCTCGAGGAGCTCAGTGACATCAACGTCGTCAGAGCCGGCCACCTCGCCGCTCTCCCGCGGACTCCCCTGATGGGATCTTCCCTCGGAGCCTTCATCCTCCCCCATTTCCTCCTCTTCCTCGGAGTCGTTGCTACTGTCGTCTTCTTCCGGCGACATCTGTTCCGGAGCGGGCTCGAGACCGAGCATCACCTTCACCAGAAGGGATGGCTCCGCGCGCTGACCACGTTGGCGCGCGTACTCGTCCATGGCCGTCAGATACGCATACTGCCGGTTGAAGTCCACCCTGTCGGCAATGTGGAGGCGCCCGACCTCTGGCAGATGGATTCCTTCTCTGAGAATCTTTCGCCAGATGGCGTCGGTCCCCAGTGACTGCCGCAGGGTCATCCAGGCCGACCACAGCGCCGGGAAGACTGCATCGTGGGAGGGTTCAAGCAGACGTCTCACCTGCTTCCCGGGCCGCTCTTCGACCACCACGCGTGCCCCCTCTCTGGGCGCTGAGGTCGTGGCGGCAGCTCGCGATGTGCCCGCCGCCGAAGTCCCTGCCCGCGCCGGCTCCGCTGCTTGGCGCGCCTCCGTTCTCCCCCGTGTGGCGGCGCCTCGCCTCCTTCCTTGACGCCCGGTCTCCGCACGGGTAGCCTCGAGCCGCCGAACTAGCTTCCGCAAGAGCCCCTCGGGGTACGCGATGGCCCAGTGTTCGGCGTACTCGGTTGCCAAGCCTGCGTCAACTCCGGTAGGAGGGAGAGTGATGACGTCGGCAGAGCCGAAAGCGGCAAACATCAGCCACATCTGGCGAAGGACGCCAGGGTTCGTCTCCTCCCGGACAGCAGTGAATACCCTCTTCGGCATCCGTTGAAGGCACCCGAACTGCCTGGCGAAACGGGTCGGCACGTAAGGCTCGCAGATCACCTTCCCGTCGATCCGAGCCACGAGCACCCCGCCCCGCATGTTCAGGAAGTATTCATGCTGCTCCAGCGGACCCTGCCCATTGTCGATCATCTGGCCGACGGGAGTGGGGAACGGACTGAAGTTGAAATTGGCATGATTGCCAATCCGAATCCTCACGCCCTCCTCACTTAGGGTCATCGGAGCGACCCCCGCGGTGTTCAGCAGGGAGGGTCGCAGGCCGTTGCCCGGAGGAATGATGGCGTTCGGAAACGTGTACCCACCGAGGTGAGCAGCCACCCAGCCGTGGAAGAACTGAAAGGGCCCACAGATCCTTCGTGGCGACCCCCCTCGTGAGATGCGTCCCAGGATGGCATACAGCCTCGCCAGCACTGGGACCCCGAGGTTGTATCGTTTGTTGGCGGCCATAGCGCCCGCCACCGCCAGTGTCGCCGGGCGAACGCCCATTCTCGCGTCCCGCACTGGCAGGAGCCACCCACTCAGAAAGGCGGCCAGGAACGCCGCGTACCGGACGTTTGGGTCCCGGGCCTCGATGACACGGTACCCCCATGAGCGGCAGTCGCCCGTCTCCAGGACCCGCCAGTACGACCCGTTCCGGCTCCTCTGAGCTGCGGTCGGGCACCGCTTCCCCCTGCCTGGCATCTTGACCGCCGGGTCATGCTCCAAGAACTGGCCGAACCATTCCTTGTAGGCTATGTCCTTCTGGAAGTCTTTGATCCCGAGCCGCTGCGTAGCCAGGTCAAGCAGATGCCAGGTCAGGATGGGAGTCCGTGACCTGTCCTCCCAGGTGTTCTTCGGTGGCAGGAACTCATCGTATTGGTAGCCCTCCAGTGGGATACCTCCGATGCAGTGGATGTCCCAGAGACCGATGCCGACCTCCCCATGGTGAAGATGGAAGGTGTTGGTATCCGGAGACCAGCGGGTGAACAGCTCCGGCCCGAGCTCGGACTGCTGGTAGAAATGGAACTGCGACGTCCACACCGCCTCAAACAGGCCGATGTACCGCAGCTCCTCTGCGAAGTGATCGCAAGTGTGGCGTACCCAGAACGCCCAGGCCCACTCGCTGGTGAAGTTGCCCCCAGACCGCAAGTCCCAGTCCTTCAGCCAGCCCTTGGTGTCGTCCGTGACGCTCTGGCGATATATGCTCGAGTAGAGGGCTGGAGAATTCTCCGCAGTAGGCTCACCCCCATCAATGGTTCGCGTCCTCGGGTTCAGGACATAGACATCCAAGTGTCTGGTCTCCCTGGCAGGATGCCCATTGTTGGTGATGTTATAGCGGAGAAGCTCGTCCTCCCGGGTCACCCAGGTCCGCGGCGCATCAATCTCGAACCCTGGCACCAGGACCTCATCTAGGATGCCGAAGTTCCAGAGCGGCAGGTTGTCCGACAGTGGATATGTCTTCTGGGCCGGCGTCAGTAAGTCGAACAAGGATTGATTGTTGGAAACAATCTCCTTGGCTCCGTAAACCTCCTCGTTCGTCGCCATCTCAGCCCTGCGAGTGGCGGCATCCCCCTCATTTCCTTGATTCGCGGCCATCTTAGAAGTTCCGGGGGTCGTGCGGGTTAAGGGATGAAGTGTGCGGAATCGGACGAGGCTGGTGGAAAAGTTTGAGAGTCGGCGCGCAATCCTAGTGGACGGCGCGCAATCGGGAAGTCGTTCGCGTAAAACCCCGGGTATTCGCGCAAAGACAGAATGAACTACGTGGACTTTGATCCCTGTCTTCTATACAGGGTACGTAGGAAGCCTTCTTGAGGTCCAAGCCCACCACCTGGTCGTCCCGGTCGTATTTACGTCGGTTCGTCCATCAGTGGACCCCTCCAGGGTTCACGCTTGCGTCGATTCACCTATGAATCCGCCCCTGTGGGAGACTGCCCGTGTGTATCTCCACTGTGCCTCCCCACAGCCCCTTTTTTCCATTTCTCCTTTCATCGTCCAGCATGACGTGAAACTGTGATCCACCCGGCCGTTCCATCCCCCTCTGTGCGAGGTGGTTCGGTTCAATCCTCCGCCCGGCGGCCTAGACCTCTTCGTGAGTCGGCTTGCCGACGTCCAGCATGACGTTAAACTGTATACCCGAACTACGTTGACTTTGATCCGTGCTAACGCGCGGTACGTAGGAAGCCCCTACGGGGTCCAAGCTCTTCACTCCATCATCCATCCTGATCCTTACCCGGGCCGCCACATCCCGGTGGGGTCATGCCACTTCACTCCACTCCATATCACTTGGGAAGCCGCCCATGCGCTGGCCCCAGCGTCGGAGGTTCCCCGCAAGGGGTTCTGTCATCTGATCCACTTCTCGTGTTGATCGGTCCGATGCCGTCCCCGCTGGACGTTAAACTCGCGGCATACCCCGTGTTAAACATGGGAAGCTGAGGAAAACCTCAGGTGACACAGTTCCCCGCACCTAGTACGGGATGCCTCAGGCCATCATGCCTTCGAGAAGCCCTATTAGGGACGGAAGACAGACGTGCAGAGCCGCAGTGTCACGACACGCCCCCAGCACCCAGAGCCACCCGGCCTTCTCACCGCAGGTTGCTGCCCCGCCCAGACTCCTTGGAGCGTCCGGGCGGAAGCAGCGTAATTAACCGGTGTCCATGAAGATATGGCGCCGGGAACGAGATTCACGAACATTCTTAAGTCTATGAGGGAGACCCGGATTAGGCGACGAGTTCCGAGGAGACGTCCAAGGAAGGAGGAGCCGACATCCCATCATCCCGGTTTCGATCAAGGAGCAGACGCCCCTGAATAAGGGACGAATGCCGCCCGCCCTTGGAAAGCGGGACTGCGGGACCACAAGCCGCGCACCCATCCCCTCGGGTTGACGGGTGCACGCGCGAACGCGTCCTGGCGGAACAGCGTAACCCGACGCACATCCGCACCGAAACAAATATGTTCCATGTTCATTCAATAAATGTTTTAGGTATGGTTCCCAAAAATGAAATCTATAACATGCTTATTTTAGCAATTTTTTAAAAACATAATGTGGTATATTAAGAATGGGTTAAATAGTTATGTTACCTTTATGGAACCATAAAAAATCATTTTATTATAAATATCAAATAAAAAATTAATTATGATTTCATAACAATATATTATATCATTTTATATGATTCTTCATGCTGGTGGTTAAATTGACCCAACAAAATAGCATGCAATAAACAATAGATGAGAATTAATGTGAAGTTAATTTAATTGTAATATATTTAACTTTGATTTATTTTTATTTAGTTTTTAATTCTATTCACCATCGTCCGCTCTCTTCCCAAGCCACACCACGACTTTCCCTCCACGCCGCACATCATTCACCCCTCTGCCCTGCGCAACCTGAACCCCCATTCCGGAACCGCACCCCTCTTCAGAGTCGGTACTCGACCCTGCTCCTCACCCTCGCCCGACCCACATCTCAGCCACTGCAAGCCACAAACATCATCTTCACCAGTCTACCACCTCGCACCTGCATATCCGCACCACCTCGCACCTGCATGTCCGCACATCATTCTCTCCCTACGCCGAACAAACCCCCTTTCTCCCATTTCCATTTTTTTATTTCATTCTTTATAATTACATATATTATATATAATATATTCTATATAATATAATATTAATAACAATACATATAATACACATAATAAATACAATTATATATATTACTTATATTAATAAGTAGTTTTAATAGTTAGATTATATATATGTACAAATATTTGTAACCATATTATTAGTTATTA
This sequence comes from Viscum album, assembly GCA_963277665.1. Lineage (NCBI taxonomy): Eukaryota > Viridiplantae > Streptophyta > Magnoliopsida > Santalales > Viscaceae > Viscum > Viscum album. The sequence continues at coordinate 855,382,538 of OY728158.1, read as the reverse complement.
TTAATATATATATTTTTATAAGTATTTTCATTAATTTTAAGTAGTTATATTAATATACTATATATATATATATATATATATAATCGTTTCATGTTTTTATGATGTGTTTTTGTTGTTCCATGTAGGGGGAGGGTTGTGACTTGGCGCGTGCGACCCATTCATTCAGTTAGGAGAAACTGCTGCAGTGACCAGCGTAGAAGAAGTGGAATTGCGAAAGTTCCTTGTGAAGGATGGGAAACACTTCGGGCGAGATTCCAGAGACTTCGATTACGGTGGCATCCAGCATTCACAGGGAGCATTCGAGGACTCGGCCTTGGTCTTCATCCTTTGACTTCCATCATCCATCCAGAGCCTTCTATCCAGAGATCAAAAGTTCACATTGAAGAGCAGATTCCAGGTATCAGAGCTGCAGATCAACATTTCACACCTCGATCCCCATAGCGGTACATCGAGCGCACTCCGACACCTCATCCCCCATTGAGTAGCAGGAATTGGAGCTTTCTAGAGTTCCAGCAGAGAGTATAATATTTTTTTTGATTGCTCTGTTTTGTGAATATTCCATCATTATGAACTTCCTTGTGTTTAACTCTTTTAATTTGTTGAAGTCCATCATGATTCTAGGCTAATCTTCTTTGGGGGAATCGGCTGGTTGGCTAGAGTTATTGATCAATTGTTTACCTATTCATTTTCTTAGGTATATCTCTCTCTTTCTCACATCGTCTAGACATTTGTTTTATTTAAAATGACAAGTATTGGTGAAACCTGGTCTTGATTGGAACAAACTGAAGATAAAGGGATATTCATTGAGTTCAAATGAAAATTTGAACCCTGTGAATTTGTATTTTAACCATTGCTTGATCGAATGATTTCTACAGTTGAAATAATTGTAGAGGTTATTTAATCAAATGTTGACGAGAGGACAAATATGGTCAACCACTTTCAATCAGATATAAATCCTTTGATTTAAAAGCATAAATAAAGAGAAAAAAATAGTGAAGCTAGCTAGTTGATTTCCCCTTCTCTTTCATATTAATTGCTCAAGTTTGTTCCCACTACACATTCCTTGCCCGTTATTTGTACTCCCCCTTGCACTCACCAGTTCACCTTCACTTCCTCACACACTGATTTTCACTCACTCCACTTCACCACCACCAACTGATATTGTTGTTTTTGTGTGTGTTTTTGTTGTTTTGTTTTTTAGTAGATCACAAAGCATAATATTAGGCCTCTCTGTGGTTCGACCCTGTCTTTCCACTGTTCTAAGTAGTAAGTAGACTATAAATTTTAGTTTGTCACCAGTTCCCAACGACGCGTGAGCATGAAAATTTTTGCGCCGTTTCTAGGGAGTCCTCATGTGATATAAAAAAACAAAACAAAAATTCACATATTAAAAAAAATCAGAAAAAAACAAAAAACTGTAAAAGAAATATACAAAAGGAAAATTCAAAAAAAAATTGTGAACCTCCTGCATGAAAACCATGTCTATGTTTGAATACTTAGTATCTGGTAATCTAAAAATTGATAAGAACCTCAAGGAATTGAAAATGAACAAAGACAAGATCAAAATGCAAGATAACAGAAATGAAAACTTGAACAATCCACTCCCTAAAAATTTGAACCAACCTGGAATGATGAAGCCACCTTGAAATGAGATAGTTGAGAAGAACAATTTGAGAGAGTTCTTACTACCTTCAGTGTCTATTAACCCTTCATGGATTAGGATATATCCTAGATCTAGTAATTATGATATCAAGCAATCCATGCTCATTCAGCTTCTGAACTTCAATGGAATGCCTAATAATGACTCCCTTGACTTCATTAGAGCATTCTATTGTAGTGTCCAATAGCTGCCACTTTGGGGTCTCACAGTGGAAGAGCTTAAACTGAGAGTTTTCACTTTCTGCCTCATGGGAAATGCTTGATCCAGGTTTCAACAGCTAGAGGAAGAAATATTTGTCACTTGGGATAATGTTTATAATGCTTTCACAATGAAATTCTATCCTAGGAGATTGACATTTGAAATTAGGCACAAAATCACTAGATTCCATCAGGATGAAGGAGAATTGTTTCATGAAGCCTGGGATAGGATTAGAGGTTTTCTTAGGCAGTGTCCAAACCATCATTGCACACCCCAATTTCTCAAGGACACCTTCTACAATAGTCTCACCCCTTACCACCAAACTATGGTGGATCAGTCCTCTGGAGGAGACATTAGTGATAAGACTACGGAGGAGCTCAAACAAATCTTCAACATGCTAGCTCAAAATTCCCAACACAAATGCTCTAGGAGAAGAACTATTGTTCGGAAAGAACCCAATCCTTCCCCTCAAGCCGAAGCACAAGCTACTGGATTTTTCAATGAAAATACCCATAACACACTTAGGGAGCAGTGTCACCACTATGGAATGTATAGTCATTCTTAAACTTGTTGTCCAAACATTGATATGTATGTCCTACCTCATGAGAGTACCAGCTTTGCGGGCTATGGACCTCAGATGTAGCCTAGAGAAGTTCCTTTTTCCAACACCTACTATCTGGGTTATATGAACCATCTGAACCTGTAATGGAAGGATCAGGGAGTCCTTTCACCTGCTGCCCCTCCTGGATTTCAGCAGCCTCCTAGGCAACAATTTCAATACCAACCCCAACCCAAGGCTGAGTCATCAAACTCAAAAGATGAGGTGAGAAACCTGTTCCATCAGTTGATAGGGAGGTTTGATGAACAAAAGAATAAAAATTATTATGATAAGGTTAAAATAGATTCATGAATGAAAAATTTGGAAATACAAATGGGGTAGTTGGCTAGAGATGTAAGCAGTAGAGACAAAGGTAGGATGCCCATCACCATTGAAGCCAATCCTATTGAGAATTCAATGGCTGTGACCACTAGAATTAGTCTCCAAACCCACCAAGAGCCTAGGAAAGAACCCTAAACTTCTGAAAATGAAACACTGGATGAAGCTAAAAACTCAAAACTGGAAAAACCTGAATCTGGAAAACTGGAGAGCAGCACTGGAACCCCTCCAGTTCCTATTGTTCCAGCTCAAAAATCGAAAGAAAATTTATTAAAAAAAGACAATAAATGGAAGTTCAAGATTAAAGAAGAAGCTGTAGGGTTTCCCCAAATCATGAGAAAATTTTCCCCTATCATTCCATTTCCAGAGAGAATATAGAAACCAAATCCTGATTCTAAACTATTGAAATTTCTGAAAGTAGTCAAAAAGATGAACAATGATATCCCATTTCTTAAATCTCTCATTCAAATCCCATCACATCTAAAATCACTCAAGAAAAATTGTTCAAATAGAAATATATTGAAAGAATTTTCCACCTATAGATTAACAGAGGAGTGTAGTGTTTTATTGTATAATAGGATACCTCATAAGCTTCAGGACCCAGGAAGCATTGTCATCCATTGAACCTTCGAGGATAGATGTGGTAAGTTCGACTGTTTGTGTGATTTGGGGAATAGTATTAATCTGATTCCCCCGTCACTTTTTCAACACCCGAGACTAGGATTTCTGTAGGCCACCACAGTCGTGTTTCAGCTTGCTGATAGGTCCATTACTCATCCAGTGGGTAGAGTTGATGATCTTTTAGTGGGAGTATGAAAATTATTTTTGCCTGCTGAATTTCTCTTCCTTTATATGGAGTGTGACCAAGAGGTCCCTATCAATCTTAATAGTCCCTTCCTATCCATAGGGGGAGCTGTGATAAATGTCTCTAAGGGGAAACTAATTTTCAATTTGGGTGAACATAAAGAAAAATTCAATGTGATTAAGAAAATCCAAGAACCCACCCACCAAATATTCCCCAAAGATGAGATGTTAGTTTTTGAGAGTAGTGTTTATAAGGAGGAAGATAAGTTCCTGAGGATGATAGATGAAATCAATAGTGAACTAGAAATACTTGCTGCGACTTTCATGGGGATCATCTCAAGTAAGGAGAGAAAATATTTTGATGATTTTTAGAGAGATGTTTTGGAGAACCGAGATGAGTTTGTTTTAGAAAACATTCTTACATCGATAGAGGAGTCTATGTTTGAGGAGAATTTTTCTAGAAGCTCTAGTGATGAGGAGGAATCCTTCTTTACTTACTTCTTCAAGAGGAAGCATGAAGACAATGGGCCACCCATGCCAAAGTGTCTTCCCTCATGTATATCACCACACACCCTTGAACTCAAGCCCCTCCCTTCCCATATCAAATATTCATTTTTTAGATACTGTTCCACCCTTACTGTGATAATTTCATCTAACATGGAGGTAGGTCAAGAGAAAAATATTCTTAGAATTTTAAATAAGTACAAGTCTATCATAGACTGGTTGATTGTTAATATCAATGGGATATGTTCGGCCTTCTGTATGCATAAAATTACCATGGAACCTGAGTGTAAGACTAGAGTAAAATAAAAAAAGAAGACTCAACCCAAACATAAAGGAATTTGTGAGAGAAGAAGTTATTAGGTTTCTTGATGCAAGAATAATTTTCCCATTTTTGATAGCCCCTGGGTAAGTCCTATCCAGGTGGTACCCATAAAGATTGGTGGGATAGTGGTAAATAATGAAAATAATGAGAAAATTAAGACGAGGGAATGAATAAATGGAGAGTCAGTATAGAATAAAAAAAGTTGAATGAAACCACAAAAAGGATCATGTTCTCATTCCATTCATGGATTAAATGTTATCGAGGTTGGAAGGCAATGAATTTTTCTACTTTCTTGATGGTTATTCTGGTTACAAATAGATTTCCATTTCACCTGAGGACCAAGAGAAAACAACATTCACCTACCAATTTTTGACATTTTCCTACCGGCATAAGCCCTTTGGCTAGTGTGGTGCTCCTACCACTTTTTAGAGGTGTATGATGGCAACATTCATAGACATGATTAAAAGGATAATTGAAGTGTTCATGGATGAATTTTCTATTGTGAGAAATGATTTCGAGAACTGTGTAGAAAACCTGGAACTTGTGATGGAGAGATGTCAAGAGACCAACTTGGTCTTAAATTTGGAAAAGTGCCAATTCATGGTTACTGATGGCATAGTTTTGGGACACAAGGTTTCTAATAAGGGGCTGGAGGTCGATAATGATAAAGTATAGGTCATGAAAAATTTCCACAAACTAAAAAGGTCAAAGGAATCAAAATTTTATTGGGTTATGTTGGGTTCTACAGGAGGTTCATTATGGACTTTTCCTAGATTAATAGACCCCTGTGCTACCTAATGGTTAAGAACACACTATTTGTATTCTATGAGAAATTTCTAGAGGCATTTAATCTGATCTAGGAGAAGTTGAATAATTCACTTGTAATCAATGCTCCTAACTAGAAGATCCCTTTGAGGTGATGTGTGATGCAAGTGATTTTGTAGTAGGAGCAATTTTGGGGAAGAGGAAGGATAAAAAACTGCACATTATTTTCTATTCCAGCAAGCTACTAGACGATGCCCATAATAATTATTCTACCACTAAAAAGGAGCTGGCTGCTGTCATGTTTTCTTTGGAAAAGTTTAGGCAATAATTTATATGATCAAGGGTCACTATTTTCACAGATCATGCAGACCTAAAGTACTTGATGGATAAAAGGATTCAAAACCCAGACTCATAAGATAGACTTTGCAGTTGTAGGAGTTTGATTTAGTGATTAATGATAACAAAGGGGTTGAGAATGTAGTTGCAGATCATTTGTCTAGGATTCCCAACACCCCAAGTGAGGAAACAAGAGATATCAACACTTATTTCCCTGATGAACAATTGTTTCCTGCTTCTGTGTAGCTGTCTTCTTGGTTTACAGACTATGCCCACTTTTTGGCAGTTGGAGTCATGCCCAAGGATCTCTCATGCAGCCTGAGGAAGAGGTTTATATCTGAGATTAAATATTATATTTGGGATGACCCACTTCTCTTTAGGAGATGTGTTAATGGGATTTTAAGAATATGTGTGGTTGAGGATGAGATGTTGCACATACTTGAGAGATGCCATTCATCACCTTGTGGTGGCCACCATGGAGGAGAGGGAACTTCTCACAATGTCTTATAGGCTAGTTTCTGCTGGCTAACTTTGTTCAAGGATTCTAGGAGTCTGGTTATTTGCTGTGAGAAATTTCAAATGCTAGGAAATGTTAGAAGAAGGTAGGATATGCCTGAAAAAGGAATTATGGAGGTTGAAATTTTTGATGTATGGGGCTTGGACTTCATGGGACCATTCCCATCATCTTATGGGAATTAGTTAATTTTTCTTTTAGTGTACTACGTGTCCAAGTGGGTTGAGGTAGTGGATATGCCCAATAATTCAGCTACTGATGTTGTGAAATTCATCATGAAAAACATATTTTCCAGATTTGGTGTTCCTTTAGAATTCATCACTGATAATGGGACTCACTTAAAGAATTATAAGTTCATTGTCTTGATAAAGATGTATGGGTGATCACATAGGACATGCACCTCTTACCACCCATAGTCTAGTGGGTAGGAGGAAGTTTCAAATAGGGAGCCCAAGCAGATTTTAGAGAAAATAGTGTCTATCACTATGAAGGACTGGTCAAGGAAGTTAGATGAGGCCCTCTCGTCCTAAATAACTTCTTATAAGACTCCAATAGGGATTTATCCATATAGGATTGTCTTTGGGAAAACATTTCATCTTCCTGTTGAGTTAAAACATAAATCTTATTGGGGAGTGAAGGTTCATAACTTTGATTTCAAGTTTGATGGTGAGAGAATACTATTAGAGATGAGTGAGTTAGAGGAGATTAGAATAGAGTCTTATGAGAATGTTGATATTTACAAATAAATAACAAAGGATTTTCATGACTCAATCATTAAAAAAATGAATTTAATGTTTTTTGAGAGGGTCATGCTATTAAATTCAAGATTTAAATTGTTTCCAAGAAAATTGAAGACCAAGTGGTCAGGACCCTTTACCATTTTTAGAGTTTTTGTTAATGAAGATATTGATCTATTTGGATAATAGAATTGACCTTTCCTGGTCAATGGTAAAAGAATAAAGCACTTCTTTGAAGGGAATCCAAAGGGCTTGGCTTCCATATCTCTATTGGAGTAATGAGCTATTTCAAGTTTAACTGAGCACTATAAACTCAATGAGGAATTGGAACTAATCCACGGTTTCTTAGTTGTTTTCTTTTTTACTTGTGTTTTCAATAAAAAATAAACCTTGCTACTTGTTCTCCAGTTTAAAATCTTGAATATTTGATAGTGCCTCATGATCTATTTCTGTTTGAGAGAGAGTGTTGTTACTGCTAGAAACTCAGCAAAGGAAACCCGAAGGAGAAATCCACTTCATCATAAGGATATCATTTCTTTCTACTCACTCCCTTGGGTTACTTTTCTTGAACTTAAAATGATTCAATCTTAGTTTACTTATTTGAAATTGTAGGTAAATGAAGAGGAGTGACCACCCAATACCGTTGAAGAGGCTTTGTCTATGGAAATTAGTGTTAAATCTCCAATGATTTAGGGAAGTGTTGTTCTTCCTTATGAACTTTTTATTTTTATTCCCATATTTTATAGTCTGCTCCATGAACTTAAGTGTGGGGGAGACCCCTTATTTTCATTTGAATTTTTGAAAATTGAAATACTTCATAGGGTGTCAGTTTCATTAATCTAGTGAGTTAAAAATTTGTATGAGCTGATTTGTGAAACATGCTTATACCCACTGCATTCAATTTAATTATGTTGCTGATACACAATGTTGTTAATAATGCTACTATTTGAAGTACATTGATAAAATAATTTGTCTTCCCTTAAAAATTAAAAGAATAAAATTTTCAAAAGTTGAACTGAACATATTTATGGTGATGGTTGGTGGGGTTAGGTTATTCTTTTGTTTATTTTAGTTTGTGTTTTTCTTTTCTTTTTCTTTTTTGTGTGGAAAATCAAATTTTGAACCTTGTTTCTACCCCCACCAAATCCTTTTTAAGAAGAATGGCCATCTGTTTTGAAAATAAAATATCTTCTGCCTTGAGAGTCAACATTGAGAACAATGTTGGGTTTTAAGTGTTGTGGAGAGGGGGAATTCTAGTGTCATTTCAAATTCACCCTTCTTGAACCTGAGTTTGTTTTAAAAAATGGTCAATTTTTTTTCAAAAATTGTTCGAAATAATTTAAAAATTTTCAAATTCATTCATCAGTCTTTGGTCATTAGAGGTTCACTGGTACTTTATTTTTGTGCTGGTTAGTGGGGAACTGATAGCTAGATATTGAGAGTGACACTTAGTCAAAAACTGTTAAGCATGAGTGGTTGCTGAGTGCAATTATTCGTTGTATTATGAGCCTTTCTATTTAGGAACTGAGGATGGTAGTGTTACATGATAGGTTTTGTTGAATAAGGATCAGGAATTAGGGTAACTAGAAGTTCTCACTGGAACCTAGGGGACTCACATTTTTAAAATATAATATTCAATCACTTTAGTAAGTCAACTCAAATGATTATTAGTTAAGTCCTTTGTAACTAGAGTAAAATAGAAAAAATGGGATCCCAGAGCGAGTATCTGAGTCAAGGTGAACTGGGTGCATTTCTCTGAATAAATAAAGCCAATTAGAATCTTAATAAGTTCTATGTATACTGCTCCACACATAAAATATGGCTTGGAAAAAATTTAAATAAAGTGCCCTTGTCAAAAATGAACTCATTAAGGTGAGGGGAATTTTGAATCAAAATAAAGAAGGGATCAATTTACTAGGTTAAAATCCATTTGAGTTGAATCAATAAAGTGATAAAATTAATGGAATTTAATTTTTGGAACCTGGGGGATGGTGATAACGGATGGTGCCCTTGGTTAAGTTTTTAAATTTCACTTCATCTAACCTGTCAACACTCCTTGAATCAGAACATGAATTGGAAATTGAAGTAGGACTGTTAATGAGTACACATAGGAGGCATAAAATACTTCTCAGTGTATAAATGTGTGAGGCTTTTGACTTCTAGTGAGTATTTGATACTAGGAATGACATCATTTTTGAACACCCTTGAAAATCTTGGCCCACTGTTTGGTCTTGATCCTCTTGGTATTAATGTTTAATCATGCACTTTTTGGACTGAAACTCACAAATAATCTTTGTATTTTTAAGTCAAATATATTAATTTTTTAGGACAAACAAAGTTTTAAGTGTGGGGGAGTTTGATTTGGCGGTGTTTTCACATTCCTTGCCACACCCCTTTTTGTATTTTTATTGTATTTTTAATACCAAAATGTTATTATTTGATAAATAATTAATAATTATTATTCTTTTGTTCTTAATTTGTAAAATTGTAAATTTAATTTAAAACTTGTGTTTTAATGTGCATTTTTTTTCATTTTAAATAATCCTTAAATTAAAATATACTAGTGAATTTAAAATTTAAATTTTATTCTTTTATTTTTAAAATTTTTCATTCTATTTATTTTATTAATTCATTATGTTTATTATTTATTAATTTATTTTTAATTTGTAAATAAATAACACATTTTAATTTTTTAATTATCAATTATTTTTATAAATAATTAGTTTAACCATTTAATTTTATTCAATTAATATTTATTTAGTTTAATTCTTTAATTTACTTAATTAATTGGTTAATTAATTTAAGACAATGACTTTAAATGTTTTAATTTGTTTTAAATTAACTGTTTTTTAATTTTTTATACAAATGAATTAATTTTATTATTTAACTTTTCTTTTTTTTTTTTTATTTTTTAAATTATTTTCACTAATTTAATTAATTTATTAATCTATTAATTTTTGTTGTTTTGTTTTTAATTTATTTGTTTTACGGGTGTTACAGTCACACCAGGTACTTAGGTTGTTCTTTCACCATCTCATGGTGCCACCGCGTTTCTTCCTTATGGGGACACTATTTCATTTTTTTTCTTCTACCCAACAGTTCCATCGTCTCATCCTGATATCGTGCCATCGTTCCTTCACCAGTGTCACCACTACTTCCCTAAGTCACCGTTACCCTGCCTCATGGTGGCACCATTCCACACCACTTCCTCTATTTCTTCATGGTGCCACCATTCACCATCTCACCATTCCACCAGCAACTACTCTTTCACTGTCTCACAGACACCCACCTTAACACACTGACACACTCTCACAACAGCACATCAAAGAAGAATTCATAATGTTGAAAATTGAGAGAATGAAAAATTCATGCCCATTTTTTTCTCACAAACAAGAAGATCAAAGGAAACCTTGGAATCAAAGTACACCAAAATTCAAACCAGATTTGAAATACCTCAATTTATTCGAACCACCACAATAAACCCAGCACTGGCCTACCCTTCCACCATCCGATTATTTGTACCATCATCCCCTCTCTTCCAAGGATGCACTGCCACTTTCCCTCATCCCCACCACACTTCATTTTCACCTCTGCCCTGTGCAAGCTGAACCTCCATGCCCAAACCGCACTCCTGTTCAGCGCCGGTACTCGACCTCCCCCCTTGTAGTTGACTGGCTCTGTAGCAGACCGACACCATTGAACCGAAGCCCTCCACTGTGTTGGAATTGCAAACAAAAAACCCACGGGTCAAGTAGCCCACGTTTTTTTTGCGTCATTTATTTCATGCGGGTCCACATCATTTATTTTTTATTTGAATGAATTTAAATGTTATGCATTTAAGGATTTGATATATCTTTGTACCGTCATAAATGTTCTGCATTTAAAGATTTGGTATATCTTTGTACTGTCATAAATACTCTGCATTTAATATTTTGGTCTTTCCTTGTACCTTCATAGATTCTCTGTATTTAATGTTTTGGTCTTTCTTTATACCAACATAAATGCTAGGCATTTAATGTTGTGGGTCTATAAATTGATGTAATTGTAGTCTGAAATTTCAATTGTGAAATACAAATCTTGAAAGCTCCTTTGTGTTGTGTGCCAATTTTCTACCTCTTCCATTATTTCTCTCATATTTCTCAGCTTGTATAGCTAACAAACTAGTATCAGAGCCAAGTTATCAAGATCATCCAATTTTTTTTAAGATGGCCGCAATCCAGCTGCAAGTTCCGAAGCTGTCTAAGGACAACTACGAAAGGTGGTGCATCCAAATGAAGGAGTTATTCGGGTCACAATAATTATGGGAGATCGTTATTGCCGGGTATGTTTTACCCACTATGACGGAAGAATCTGCCTTCACGAATGAAGAAAAGACGAACCTCAAAAATCAAAGAAAGAAAGACAAAAAGGCGTTGTTCCTCCTATATCAAGGGTTGGATGAATCAACGTTCGAAAAGATTGCCGAAACAATATAAAGCAAGCAATATTGGGATACCCTTGCCACCGTCTTCAAAGGTGTTGATCGAGTGAAGCGGGTACGCCTTCAAACATTAAGAGTGGAATTTAAAGCGGCGCACATGAAAGAAGGTGAGAGCATCTCCGATTATTTCTCAATATTAATTGTTATTTTTAACAATTTGAAAAGGAATGGTGAAAAAGTGGAAGACATTCAAGTTATCTAAATATCACTTCGATCTCTCACAACCAATTTTGGGCATGTGGTTGTGGAAATCGAAGAATCAAAGGATTTGGAGAAATTGTCCATTGAAGAACTAATGGGGTCGTTGCAAGTGCATGAGCAACGGATGCAAAAGAATACCGGTTCAACAATAGAGCATGCCTTGGAGTCCAAGTTGACTCTACAAGAACAAAATAATGGCCACACGCAACAAGGTGGTCATCGTGGAAGAGGAAGAGGGCATGGATATTATCCAAGCCACCAACAAAAGAAAAAATATCCTACCAACTTTCGTGGAAGAGGGAATGGTGGAGGACGATTCACGTGTGGTCGTGGAAACGCAAAGAACATTCAATGCCACAACTGTATGAAATTTGGCCATTATGCATCTGATTGTTGGAGAAAAGTGGATCATGATGAACGATCCAACTATGCTGAAGCATCTCATCATGAAGAAGAAGGTACCACACTCCTCCTCGCACAAGAAAAGGCATGCGAACGCCCCGATGTGTGGTATCTCGACACGGGTGCAAGCAACCACATGAGTGGTAACAAATAACTGTTCGAGGAACTCACCGAAGAAGTTCGTGGAAACATGAGTTTTGGCGACTCATCCAAGATACCTGTGAGAGGAAAAGGTAAAATCAAAATCTATCTGAAGAATGGAGAGTCGAATTACATTTCTAATGTATATTACGTACCAAGTATGAAAAATAATATCATCAGTCTCGACCAACTTCTTGATAAGGGGTATGTCATACACTTGGAAAATTCTTCTTTGTCTATAAAAGATGCTCACAGGAGACTTGTCGCTCAAGTCCAAATGGAGAAGAATCTCATGTTTCCGCTGCATATCAACACAAAGGCTGAGAAGTGTCTCTTTGGGCTCATGAAGAATGATTCGTGGAGATGGAATCTGCGTTTTGGGCATCTCCATTTTAACGGGCTTAAACTTCTATCCTCATCAAACATGGTGCGTGGTTTGCCAATGATTGAAGCTCAAAATCATGTGTGTGAGGCGTGTACGCTCGGTAAGCAACAAAGGAACTCATTTCCAAGTGGAGTGTCTATAAGAGCAACAAAACCACTTCAGTTGGTTCACACTGATATTTGCGGACCACTTGAAACACCATCACTTGGAGGTAATAGATATTTTATTACCCTTATTGATGATTTCAGAAGAAAGTTGTGGGTGTATTGCATCAAAGAAAAATCTTCCGCTTTCACTGTCTTTAAAACTTTTAAAGCTCGTTTTGAAACTGAAAGTGGCCACAGAATCAAAGTAATCAGATCTGACAGAGGTGGAGAATACACCTCAAATGCATTTCAAGATTTCTGTAGGGAACATGGCATCAAACAGAAATACACTGCAGCCTACACACCACAGCAGAATGGCATCACAGAAAGGAAGAACCGCACCATCCTCGACATGACGAGGACCATGATGAAGGAGAAAGGCTTTCCAAAGAACTTCTGGGCATAAGCAGTGGCATGTACTTCCTATATTCTCAATCGGTGCCCAACTAAGAGCGTTAGAAACATGACACCACAAGAGGCATGGAGTGGCTATAAACCGAGCATAGCACACCTAAGAATCTTCGGGTCTGTTTCATACACTCAAGTTCCAGAAGCGAGAAGAAGGAAGCTTGATGATCGTGGTGAAAAGTGAATCTTCATCGGATACAATGAAGAGTATAAAGCCTATAATCTCTACAATCCACTAACCAATAAATTAGTGGTGAGTAGAGATGTGGTCTTTAGTGAGGAAGAAGCTTGGAAGTGGAATGATGAAGAACCAAACAAAGAGATTCCAGTCGAAACAGAAGATCCTGAAGAAAGGCGTGATCACCAGGAGAAAACGCCAACAACACTTTCCCCAGGAACATCATCAATACACAGGAGTCCAGGAGGACATTCCATCACTCCTGAAAGTAATCCATCAAGTCAAAATTTGGCGAGCTCATCCTCACCCATGGCACCCATAAAAATGAAAATCTTAAGAGAAATTTATGAGCAAACCGAAGAGGTAAATCTTTTTTGCCTATATGCAGATCATGAGCCTCTGATGTTTCAGGAATCCGTAAGGGAAGAATGTTGGAGAATGGCTATGGGAGAAGAAATTTGCGCCATAGAGAAAAATGACACATGGGAGCTGACCACACTTTTTAATATCCAGAAATCCATTGGTGTCAAATGGGTGTACAAGATCAAGCGAAATTCTAATAGTGAAACCGATCGCTACAAGGCAAGGCTCGTATCAAAGGGGTACAAACAGAAGTATGGGGTGGACTATGAAGAAGTATTCACTCTAGTTGCTCGCCTTGATATTGTGATAATGATTACTTACCTTCTGTTCATCACATTTGTATGATCTACCAATTGGATGTGAAGTCTTCATTCCTGAATGGAATTCTAGAGGAAGAGGTCTATATAGACCAGCCTAAAGGCTTTGTTATGAAAGGGGTGGAAGACAAAGTGTATCGACTGAAGAAATCTATTTATGGGTTGAAGTAGGCTCCTTGTGCTTGGGATGCACGCATTGACAACTATCTTTGAGAGAACGACTTCAACAAATGTCCATATGAGCATGCGGTTTACATCAAGAAGAATGGTCGTGGCGATATACTCATTGCATGCTTGTATGTTGATGATTTGATGTTTACAGGGTATAGTCAACAGATGTTTGATGATTTCAAGAAGGCTATGTTCAAGGAGTTCGAGATGACCAATGGAGGTATCATGTCCTAATTTCTGGGCATATAAGTAAAGCAACAACATGGAGGCATCTATATTTCTCAGAAGAGGTATGCTAAGGAGTTGATTGAAAAATTAAATATGGCCAATTGCAATACTGTAAACACACCTGTGGCAATGAGTTTAAAACTGAAAAAAGATGGAGAATGAAGAAGTGTTGACTCGACTCTGTTCAAGTGTCTGATTGGAAGCTTGAGGTATCTCACAATCACAAGGCCTGATATTTTCTATAGTGTTGGGCTTCTAAGCAGGTACATGTAAGCCCCAAAAGAGTCACATTGGCTAGCAGCGAAACGTATCCTCAGGTACGTTAAAGGAACGATGGATTTTGGTCTTTTTTATCCATACAATGAAGAAACAAATATGCATGGATACTCAGACAGTGACTGGGGAGGCGACCAAGATGAAAGAAAAAGTACCACTGGGTATGTATTTTTCCTTGGATCGACTGCTTTCATGTGGAATTCAAGGAAGAAAAGTGTGTTAGACTTGTCTACATGTGAAGAAGAGTACGTGGCAGCATCATCCACTGTTTGTGAGGGAATATGGTTGAGAAATCTGCTGAAGGAGTTGAAGCATCTACAGGATGGATCCATAGTGATATATGTGGATAAAAAGTCGACAATTGAACTTGCCAAAAATCCGGTGCAACATGGAAGAATCAAACATATTGATACCCGATTCCATTTTCGGAGAGATCATGTGAAGCAGAAAACGATAAAATTGGAATATTTTCATACTATGGAACTGGTGGCGGATATTTTCACAAAGGAATTACCGACAGATGTATTCAAAAGACTTAGAACGATGCTTAGAATGAAGCCGGTTTTTGTTTGAAGGGGAGTGTTGGAATTGCAAACAAAAAACCCACGGGTCAAGCAGCCCGCATTTTTTTTCTGTGTCATTTATTTCATGCAGGTCCGCGTCATTTATTTTTTATTTGAATGAATTTGAATGCTATGAATTTAAGTATTTGGTATATCTTTGTACCGTCATAAATGTTCTGCATTTAAAGATTTGGTATATCTTTGTACTGTCATAAATGCTCTTCATTTAATATTTTGGTCTTTCCTTGTACTGTCATAGATTCTCTGTATTTAATGTTTTGGTCTTTCTTTGTACCAACATAAATTCTAGGCATTTAATGTTGTGGGTCTATAAATTTATGTAATTGTAGTCTGAAATTTCAATTGTGAAATACAAATCTTGAAAGATCCTTTGTGTTGTGTGCCAATTTTCTACCTCTTCCATTCTTCCTCTCATATTTCTTGGCTTGTATAGCCAACACATTGAACTAACTCACTTCCACCATTCTACCCCACTCATTACCCTCAGTCAACCCCCATCTCAACCACTGTAAGCCACAAACCACATATGCACTAGTCTACCACCTCATGCCTGCCTATCTGCTATAATCTGGTGCCACTGTGTACCCTCCTCACCGCGATTCCCTAATTCATCACCTCCATCCCATACCTCCTCCACCCAATGTGACACCCTTCCTGAGCCACCTCTCACCCTGCTTACATCCCTTCTCATCCTGATTCTTTCGCCACATGACCCCCTTTCATCTTCTCTCCCTACACCAAACAACCCCCTTTCTCCCATTTCCATTTTTTATTTTATTCTTTATAATTACATATAATATATATTATATATTATATATAATATAATATTAATAAAAATACATATTATACACATAATAAATATAATTATATATATTACTTATATTAACAAGTAGTTTTAATAGTTAGATTATATATATTTACATATATTTGTAACCATAGTATTAGGTATTATAAATATATATATTTTTATAAGTATTTTAATTAATTTTAAGTAGTGATATTAATATATAGTATATATATAATAGTGTCATTTTTTCTGATTCGTGTGAATTTTTGTTGTTCCATGAAGGGGGAGGGTTGTGGTTCAGTGCCTGCGACCCATTCATTCAGTTATGAGCAACTACTCCAGTGACTAGTGTAGAAGAAGTAGAGATGTGAAATATCCACGTAGAGGCTGGGGAACACTTCAGGTGATATTAAAGAGACTTATATTATAGTTTCATCTAGAACTCACATGGAGAATTCGGGGACTCAGCCTTGTTCTTCATCCTTCGACTTCAATCATCCATCCAGATCCTTCCATCCAGAGATCGAGAGTTCACATCAGAGAGCAGATTCTAGGCATCAAAGCAGCAGATCGGAATTTCACACCTGAATCCCCAAGGTGGGACATCAATCACACTCCAACACCTTATCCCCCATTGAGTAATTGGAATTGAAGTTTTCTAGAGTTCAAGAAGGGAGAATAATATTTTTTTCATTACTCTGTTTGGTGAATTTTCCTTCATTATGATCTTCCAAGTTTTTAACTCTATTAATTTGTTGAATTTGATCATGATGCTAGAATAATATTATTTTGTGGAATAGGATGGATGAATTGAGTTGTTGAACTGTTGTTTACACATTCATTTTCTACTAGATATCACTCTCTTTCTCATATTATTTGGAAAGATATTTTATTCAAAATGTCAAGTAGTAGTGAAAAATGGACTTGATTGGAACCAATTTCTAACTGTTTCCAACATGAGGATTCAACAAAAAGGTTAGTCATGATCAAGATAGAGGGAGATTCACTAGGTTCAAATTACAAGTTGAACTCAGTGAATTCTGATTTTTAACCATTGTTTGATCGAATTATTTCTACAGTTGAGATAACTATAGAGTTTATTTATTCAAATGTTGACCAGAAGAAAAATATGGCCAACCAATTTCAATCAGATCCAGTTCCTTTGATTTAAATGCAAAATTAAAGAGAAAAAATATTGAAGATGGCCGGCTGATTTCCCATTCTCTATCATATTGATTGCTCAAGCTTGTTCCCACTACACATTGTCTATCTGTTGTTTGTACACCCCCTTGCACTCACCAGTTCACATTCACTTCCTTACTCAGTGATTTTCACTCACTCCACTTCACCACCACCAACTGTTTTTTTGGTTTTTTTTTGTGTGTGTTTTTTTTTGTTTTGTTTTTTAGTAGATCACCAAGAACAACATCAGGCCTCTCTGTGGTTCGACCATGTCTTTACACTATTCTAAGTAGTAGGTAGGTTATAAATTTTATTTTGTCGCATGTACCCAATGACGTACAAGAGTGCAGTGGTGGAGGGGTTCCTATATAATTGATAAAGAGTTTCATTTTCTCAAATACCCATTCCTTAATGTGTGATAAATAAAAATATGCATCTCATATGGATCCAATGTGAAGAAATAATAGATATGTTTTGTGCATTACCTATTAATATTAAGTGTGGGTATACATCATGGAATATGAAATGAGGATGTGTTTTCTATAACTATAACCTTTGAATTAATTAATGGGATAACACCTTCTGTAGTGGAGTAATTATTTTCTTAAACCAAATTACCCATTTTCTTCAACATACTGAAATTCTTTAAAACAATCAAATGTTGAGTTTCCCTTATTTTAATTTCCTATAACATTCACCTTTTACAATGAATATCTTATGTGTATTTATTTATATATTGTACAAAATCAATAAATTATGAACCCAATAGGATGGATAAGAATTGAAAATGGATACACACTAATCATTTGAAAAATGAGTATAAAAACAGATTTAAAGAGTTCATTAAGTTTTCAAGAGAGAATGCATATGACCCTTCTAAAATACTCTTATTGTGTTTACATTGTTGTTATTCAAGACAAATTAGTTTGTAAGAGTTGGAAAAACATTTGATTTAACATTGAATAAATCAGATCTATAAATCCTAGACTAAACATGGGGAAAAACTTAATGTGGATAGTTATTGGGATAATACTGTGGATTATGAATCATTTGATATGAATACCTTGTTAAATGATAATGGAGATTGCATGGAAGAAATGACAATGGAAATTTAAGATGAACTTCATGATTGTACAAAGTTATATTAGGAGTTAAAATATTTGTTCCATGAAACCACTGTATACCGGTTTTACTAAATACACAACATTTTCAGTTGTATTGAAGTTATATAATTTGAAATATAGAAACAGATGGAGTGACACCACCATTACATAACTACTTGGTCTCCTAAATGATATTCCACCAGATAAAAATAAACTACTATGTCAAACATATGACACTAAATGATTGTTACGTTCAATGGGAATGATCTCTAAAAAATACATTCTTGTCAAAATGATTGCATATTTTTTTCAAGGACCATGAATAACTCATAAAATTCTCTAAGTTTGGAATGGATTGATACAAGAAAAATGATTCAAGTCCTCCGAAATATGTATGGTAAGTTCATATCATTACATAGTGTAGAATACTATATGAATGTTGGGAAACTGTAAGACAATTAACATGTCATGTAGATATAAATATTAAATATGGGAACCCACTTCATCAATCAAATTCTCCTCAGTGGAAGAAATTTGATTACGAGTTTCCTAAATTTTGAAATGAGTAAAGAAACTTGTATCTTGCATTATCTATAAATGGGATAAATACTTTTGATGTATAGAGTAGTACTCACAGTACATGTCTCATCATGTTAGTAAAATATAAATTTCCTCAATGGTTATGCATGAAGCACAAATACATTGTGTTGAATCTACTTATATCTACACCAAAGAAACCCAGTAAGGATATTTATGTCTATTTGGATCCATTGATTGAGGATCTGAAATTGATATGGGGTACAGTTGTTACAATGTATGATGCTCATAGAATTGGATAATTTACATTCGGATCCATGTTGTACAAAATGATAAATGAAATCTTGGTTTATTGAAATTTATTAGGATATATAATTAAAGTAATTTTGGGGTGTCCCTTCTTTGAAAAACACACATACTCGGTTCAATTGAAACATTCCTTAAAGACTACATTTTTAGAAAATTGTAAATTTTTACCAGAGTGACATAAATACTGAAACTTTACAACATCAATAAATGGGAATATCAAACAAGGTACAATGACATTTGAAGTAACGGGTGATCAACTATATAATAAAGTAAAAAATATTGACATTGATTTTGGTAAACAATTTTCGAAAAACCATACAAAATTAGGTTGGAAGTATTGATCATTTTTTTTGAATTACCATATTGTAGTTGTTTTTATGTCATACATTTATTAGTGTAATGCATGTATAAAAAAAATATTTTATAGTTTTATTGGAACATTACCAAATTATTCTAGAAAAATGAAATAGTGTCAATGCTATGTTTGACTTGATTAAAATGGGGATAAGGGAAGAGTTGGCACCAGTAATGGGTAAAAGGCAGACTTTTCTTCCCCCAGTAGCTTAAAATATATCTAGATAGGATAAATTTCATTTTTTTCTTTACTTGTTTTGAAGTTCTACAAGGGTATTCATAAAATAGAAATTATGTCATTTAAATGAATAATTTGAAGTTACAAGGACTAAAATCACTATAGAATCATGCCTTGATGCAAGATTTAATTCATGTTTATTTTTTGTTGCATTCTAAATCAAAATTTATGATATAAATTAACCAAACTTGACTTCTTTTTCAAAGTCATATATAGTAATTTTATAGACCTAGAGAAGTTTCCCATCATGAATAATGAGACTGCAACCATATTATGTGAATTAGGGATGTTCTTACCTCCATCGTTCTTTGATATAATGGTCCACCTGATGGTTCACATGGTTAGAGAGGTTCAAATATGTGGTCATGTACATTACATATTTATGTACCCCATTAAGTGATATATAAAGATTTTGAAAGGGTATTTCAAGAATCAAAGTCATCTATAAGGTTGAATTGTAGAAGGATTTATTTATGTATAAGTTGTTTAATTTTTTACTGATTACCTATCAGATGTTGAAATAATTGGTTTCCCAAATCCACTTTACAACAAATACCTTTTGGGAGAAGGGATTTTTGGAAGATAAGTTGTTACAATTACCCATATAGAGAAGGAGAAAATGCACCTTTACATATTATATAATAGTAAAGATTTTGATATATACATTGAATTCCATAAATAAATTTTAGAGATTTGAATCCATAAAAGGATAAAGGAAGGATATCAAATACAAAAAATTAACAGTTTATAAGATAGTTTAGAGATCAAATGTATAAGTAATTATCTAAAAATATAAATTAAATTGTTGAACGACTTCAATGGATATCCATAAGACCGAATAAAATTGTTATATCTTACAATGGTTTTGTAATCAATGGTTATATGTTTTATACAAAAGAACATGATGACTTCAGTACGATGCAAAACTATGGTGTTACGCCTATAGATAAATCAATGAACATATCAAATTCCAAGGATAGAAATCCAATTTATGAAAATATGTTATATTTTGGCATTGTTAAAAAAATATAATAGTTGTATTATACAACATTTACCGTTACTCTTTTCCATTTAAAATGGGTTGAGAATATCAATGCAGTGAACATTGATGAAATGAGCTTTGTGAAGGTGAATTTCACTATAGAAAGGGAAAAAGAAGATCTGTTCATAATGGCATCACAAGAAGTGTAAATATTTTATGTTTATGGTCCAACAAACAATAATTAGTCGAATTTCCTACTAGTGGCTAAAACAAATTTTGAAGTAGATGAAAATTCAATTTAGGATGACCTGTTCATTAGGACATCACAATCAGTTCATGCTGGTACCAATGTAGATAATGTCTTGTACGTTAGAGGGGACCATAAATAGGGGATTTGGATTCTCAATAGAGGAACCTAATCCATGAAACCTTTAAAAAAATAGAGTTCAATGAGGAGGAAAATTTGTTTTTTAATATACTAGGTTTTTCCTCATAATATTATATGTTCTCTACTACAATAACATAATCTAAATTAACTATTTAACAAATCATGCAGACAATTACTTCTACACATGATGATGTTACCAATCCCTTGAAATAACAATCTATAATAAAGGAAACCCTTTATAAAGAAGTAAAGGTAATGTTATGATATAATTTCTCTAGTTTTCCAAAAAAATATATATAATGAAATGTTGATTTAATTTTTATTATTCCATGCAGAATTATTTCATTTTAGAATATTTTAGTCCATGTTTCATACCACTATAAGAAGAATAAAGATACTATCTATGTTCAATAATAGAGGTAATCTTGATGTTTTTTAGTAAAATCATTTTCCAAATAATTAATGTATTGTTTCATATTTATGTTTAATTTATTTCAATTTTTTATTACTCATATAATAATTTTTTTTATATAGGTGGATATTGTTACTTGATTTGGGGTGCTCTGTCCATATTTTATGCCTTTCTAATCCAAAAAATCCACATACTTATTCTCCCTCAAAACCTTTTCACCCTTATAGTGTTGCATTTATCTCTTTATTTTAAGTTATCTCCTCTGAATTTAGTGGAAGAGCAACAATGTTTCCTATGCTCAATTATATATGTAATATTGACATTTTAAAACTCAAATTATTTTCCATATAATTAATGCATTGTTTCATATTTATGTTTTATTTATTTATTTTTAGTATTACTACCATAATAATTGTTTTCTTATACACGTGGATTCTTTTTTTTGAGTCGGGGTGGTCTTTCCATCTTTTATGCATTTCTACACTAAAACATCCATAGAATATTCTCCCTAAAAATATTTTCACCCATCTTGTGTTGAATTTATCACTTTCTTTAAAGTTATCTCCACTTCCATTGTAGGAAGAGAAATAAAGCTACCTCTACTCAATTATAGAGTTAATCTTGATGTTTACACAGTAAAATCATTATCCATAGAATTAATGTATTGTTTTATATTTATGTTTAATTTATTTTTTTAATATTATTTACATAATAATTGGTTTCTTATACAGGTGGATTGTTTTGTTTGAGATGGGGTGATCAACCCATATTTCTTGACTTTTATAACCAACACTTTCACTTAATTATTCTCCCTAAAAAACATTCACCCCTTTAGTGTTGACATTTATCACTTTCCATATGTTATCTCCACTGCTCAATCACATAGGTAATTATGATATTTTCATAGTAAAATAATTTTCTATAGAATTAATGTATAATTTAATATTTATGTTTAATTTATTCTATTTTAGTATTACAAATTATAATTTTTTTTATACTAGTGGATTTTTTTTCAAGTTGATGTCATTTTTTAAGTAAATCATACAGTGTTGGAATTTATACAAAGAAAGTCAATGGACCGGTATGAATCTAAGTACTTCTTTCTATTTAAAATTGAAATTAATTTTAGTAAAATAGACAACTAACATACTCAAAACCAAGAAAACATATTCATATTATTTTGATACTTTAAGAGAATAGTCCATAAGTCATTTTTTATATGTAAGAATCATCCACCTTAATCTAATACATGATGTTCTCTATATGACTCAATGTGTCTGTTATTAGTTTAAAATAAATTTTTGACTTTAAAAAGTGACACTCACTGAAAACTGAGAAAACATACTTGTATTTTCAAGATAACTTTGGAAATTGATTCATAAATCCTTTATGACATATAGGAATCAGTCTCATGATAAATAGATACACGATGTGGTCCATATGATTCAAAGTGTGTGTTTAATGTTTAAAATGAAATTTTAGTAAAAAATACAAGTTATGTAGTCAAAACCAATAAAACACATTCATATTGTTTAGTTAATTTAGGAAAACAACCCATAAGTGATTTGGAATGTGTATGAATCTTCCTCACATTAATCTGATGCATGATGTGACCTGTATGACTCTAAGTATATCTTTATTTAAAATTGACATCAATTTTACTAGAAAAAAATTACATACTAAAATCTAAAAAAACACATTCATATTGTTTTTATACTTTAGTCATATGATCCTTACGTGATTTGAGACCTTCATAAATCAACCACACCTTAAACTGACGCACGATGTGAATGATATGACGCCAAGTGCATGTTTTTATTTAAAATTGACATATATTTTATTAAAATGAAAATATAACCTACTCAAAACTAATAAAATTAATTCAAATTGTTTAAATACTTTAGTATTATAATGAATAAGTTATTCGTGATGTGTAGGAATCAGCTGCTCCTCAATCTAATTCACAATGTGATCGGTATGAGCCAAAGTGAATGTTTCAATTTTAAAATGACATTTTAGTTAAAAAAACAAGTTACATACTAAAAATTTATAAAAAAACATTCGTACTATTTTGATAATATATTAAAATGATCCATAAGTTATTTGGGATGTGTAGGAATCAGCCACATCTCAATATGACAAATGGTGTGACTGGTATGACTCAAAGCGTGTCTTTTTATTTAAAATGGTAATAAATTTTAGCAAAATGGAAATTTTTCTTACTCAAAACTAATAAAACACATTTAAATTATTTTGATACTTTATGAAAATGATCTATAAATCATTTTTGAGGTATAGGAATTAGTCACACCTTAATCTGATATACAATGTGTCTGGTATGACTCAATGTTTCTGTTACCGGTTTATAATTGATATTTCAATTCAAAAAGCATCACTCACTGAAACCAATAAAAAACGTTCATATTTTATTGATAATTTAGTAAAACAATTCATAAGTCATTTTTTGATCTATAGGAACATGTCTCTTGTCAAACCGATACACGATGTGATTGGAATGAGTCAAAAGTGTGTTTTCCAGTTTAAAATGACATTTTTGTTAAAAAGACAACTGACATACTCAAAACCGATAAAATACATTCATATCACTTTTATTATTTATAAAAATGATCCATATTTCATTTAGGACATGTAGGAATCAGATTCACCTTAATCTGAAGCATGGTGTGATCGATAATACTCAAAGTGTGTCTTTTTATTTAAAATGGTCATCAATTTTAGTAAAATGGACAACTATCTTACTCAATATCAATAAAACACTTTAGGAATGCTTTGATAATTTAAGAAAATGATCCATAATCCATTTTTATTATGTAGGAATAAGCTGCACCTTAATTTGATACATGATGTTCCCAGCATGTCTCAAAGTGTCTTTTATTAGTTTAAAATCGACATATTAGTTTAAAAAGTGTCACTCACTAAAAACTGATCAAACATGCTTGAATTTTCATACTAATTTAGGAAAATTTTTAATAATTAATTTCTTATTTGTAAGAATCTGTTTCACATTGAACTGATACATGATGTGAACAAAATGATCCAAAAGTGCATGTTTCCAGTTTAAAATGACATTATAGTAGAAAATACAATTAACATTCTAAAAACTAAGAAAACACATTCATATTGTCTTGATACTTTAGGAAAACGATCCAAAAGTCATTTTGGATTTGTAGGAATCATCGACACATCACTATGCTGCACGGTGTGACCCGTATGACTCTATGTGCGTCTTTTTATTTAAAATTGACATCAATTTTAGTAAAATTAACATTTTCTGTTAATTTTTTTCATTATATTTTTTCAATCATAATAATTGTTTTATAATATTAGTGTGTTCTTTTACTTGAGAAGGAGTGGTCTGTTCGACAATATAATGACTTGTGTTAGGACTAAAAAAAGGAACAATGATGTTTTTGAATTTATGTAATAATTTGTTTTTATGTAATTGTATAAACTAATTATTGAAGTGTATCTAATATAGTGTTTTTTCTTGTGTTTGTGTTTTAAATTTCATTTCATTTAAATAAAATATAGGGACTTTTTTTCCTGATATCTGGTGTGTTTATAGTGTTTCGGTGTGCTGTTACAGCACATTGTAGTGATGTTATAGGGTTCTATTACAACACACTGTAGTATGTCCCTTTATCAGTGCTTTTAAAAGAACTGATAAATGTATAATTTATCAAAGCTTTAATTAGTGATGATAAAAGGTCCTTTATGAGTGCTTCTATAAGTTCTGATAAAGGGATACTTTATCATCACTTTTATTAGTGCTGATAAATAGAGGCTTTATCAGTACTTTTTCAGGGATGATAAAAAGACTATGGATTATAACCTCTCTCATATAGTCAGTGATTTGATATCACCGATAAAGGCCATTTCTATTACTATTAAAGGCCTATATTACAGTAGTGATGGTTTCATCAGGGGTTATATCGATATGACTGATCATAGTGAGATGTATATTGATGATTTTTTGTAGTTTCTTATGGTTTCATCCTTTAACACGGTTCTAGGTATGGATTAGATTCATGCGAGGAGATATGATATAGGTTATATATTCCATGGTCTGTTTTATTTTATGAGTCCATGTTTATGGGGATACTACACTGTTATAATTTGGGATACCAAATAATTTGGGTGTTATATTACACCACCTAGGTTATTTTTCTATAGTTCATGGGAAATTACAATAGGGTGAGATAATCTAATGTTTCTCGGCTATGAGAGTCTGGCTATGTGTTTTTCTTTTCCATTATTTAAAAAAAATATAAATTCTTTTTTATGTGTCAACATATACTTAGATTAATTTCCTATATATTATTCTAACCACATTTATACAACTACTAATGAATCATAGGTTTAGATCCTTAGGAATCGTGGTGTCATATTTCACCACATATATTATTATCCTTTTAGAGTTCTGGGAAGATCATGGCAGAGTTGGATAATCCCTAATTTACTAGACATTTGAGTTTGGGTAAGTGTTACTACATACTCATATGTTTTTCTTATATGATGTGTCTTTGAAAAACTGGATATTAATTGAAATCCATGCAAGTCTTATGTGTGACTCAAGTTCAATTACAAATCCATTCTAAGGATTGGATATAGCAGATAAGGTATATTTTTTTGGTGTCCTAGTTTTACCACAATAACATGATGTGATTTAATACATGTTTTTTATTATATTATGATATATTTTATCATACATAGATACTAATTATATTATGGTATATATAGGGGACCTTGTTGGTGGTTCCCTAATGATTTTTATGCTCGCTCATTGAACATGCAGTCCAATGAATGTGTATTCCTTATATCTATGATGAAATTATATTTTATGTTTTTATAAGAGATAAGGTAAAAGATTCTATATGGTGTTAGTAGGAAGATCTAGTTACATACTCATGTGTATTAATTTTATATCTACCTATATTGTTTTCCATAAATTTCATTGTATTTGATGAGAATAATGGGGAATACTTTTGAGTGTATGTATCATTAAATATGGTGAATTTTAAAATGGAATATAGTTGTTTATATATTATTTATGGATATATTATAGATGAAAAATCTTATTTATACTCTGATATTGTGTGATATGTATTTTATTTGATAGTGTTTTATACTATGACACTGAGAGTATAGTCTCTCAAATGTTAGTTATGAATTATTAATTGAAGTCATTAGTATTTGGACTATGATGTGTCACACCTAAGGTCATGTGGGGTCATAGAGATAGAAATATTTGGGCAGATTGGTCCAAGTTATTACAATATATTTTTAGAAATTTTTATTTTATAATAATTGATGATATTTGGGATATGAACAAAGTATATGTTTATATATTATATATAATAGTGTAAATGAAAATAAATTTTTTAAATTTACCAGCTGATATATTAAAAAAGTTATATAAAAAATTTAATATCAGTTATAAAGTAATTTTTACATGATCTTTTATACAAATAAATTATATGGATGAATAATGAAATTATTGGATATATTTTATAGAAGTTTATATTTTATAGATTCATATTTATAATTTTTATTATGGATATATTATTATTTATTATCATAATTGAAATAAATTTAGTAGGTGTATATTTCTTTATTCTATAGTTATTAATGTTATATGACATAGGGTTTTAAGAATTGAATTTTTATACCCTTGGAATTCGATGGTTTAATGGTGTAAATTGAATGTGGTGGTAGATTTTAGTCAATCATAAAAGGATGGCGTTTCTCAAAATCTAATGAATATATTACTTTCTCCTCTTTTTTCATTCATTCTGACATGAACTGACCCACTAAGGTCCCAACCAGGCTAGTGGTAGGTCGATTGTTCCACCCTTTGACCGTATACAAAAGGCACAGGCTAGTTACTAGGATTGAGTTGGAATATCCCACAATATGGGACGTATTATCCTATATCATCCCATAATAGATACATATCTCTAATGAATAAAACAAAAAAAGTAAAAACACGATTGATACATACATACATAAAAAAATACACATATATATATATATTAAAATGAACTATATAAAAAAACATGAATTAGATATTTGGTTTTATTAAATCGTGATAAATGCTAATAAAAATGGTCTAAACAACTGAAAGACCTAGAATCTGGTAGATAAAAGACACATTAAAGACCCTCCTCCCTTAAATTTCTTTAGGAATGAACTTGAACTGCCATGATTACCACCAACACCAAGAAACACTAAGATCCATTTTAAGCCACTAAGAATCAAAATGAATTACCTTAATATAATATACACAAGATCCATGTTTATGGAGATCATCTCTAAACTTATTCATAGTCTACAAACACACACTTCTTGTGGGCACACATCTTGTGTTGAGGTTAGTATAAACATAACATGTAGGGAATCACAAAAACCACAAAGAAAACATAAAATAATGATTTTATCAATGTTTTGATATGGAACTACGACTATGTGGTAGTTAAATAAATGTTATCCATATATTGATTACAATTATGATTATTAAGAACTCATGAAAGTCTCAGTCATGAAAACACCAACCCAAAAAATCCTATATCCAATGATAAAATAGTGATGATCCGAGAATAGAAAATAACCCACATAGTTTGAAGTCAATGGTCCAATTTTACATCATGTCTTGGAGGGAAAAATGGTTTGATTGAGGTACCACATGTCCCAATGTATTAAATGTTCCCAACCATCATTCTACACACCAAATAGAATGTATCATGGGAAATCCACTTCCCACTCAAGCAAGAATTTCTATCAAGAAAGTACATCACCCACCATTCAAAAATATAACAACATAATTGTAGAAACAAATTGAGAAACTATACCACACTGATGCTAGATTCAGGATAGGGGGTATTAATACGTATTACCACAACCACCCAGAATATAAAAAACTACAACCACACTAAAAACAAAATAGGGGGACCTATGCAATGAAATGGTACAATAAATAATCTAAGGGGATATATGAAACCAATTAAAGTTTTTTACATAGAGTAGAACATAATGATGAGATAGAGATATGAAACCCTTGAATTCTCTGATCATCACACCAAAACACTACCATCACTCTCATAGGGAAATATAAAAAATATACCAATCTCACTTTATATTTAGCCTCATATGGTTGAGAGGACCACACTAAAATAATATATATAGAAAAATACATAGAATATGATGTTTATTTTCAAGAAATGGGAACCTAGTAAGTAATTCATGTAGATTCTATGAAGTCATAGACTTATCCCACATGGAAAACTTAGAGGAATTTCACATGGTTCACTATTATAAAGATCTTATTCTACATACACCATGTTCTTTGTTTGGTATGGTTGACCTGTCCTACCTGAATTTCCTTACCGAAAACCAGGGTGGTTCACTTGGGATCATAGGATAAATCATGGGCTATTCTCATGTTGGTTCAGCCACATTATTTATTTCATTATACTAGCTTGGGAGACTGACCCTAGACACTACCTGGCAGGGTCTGGCCCAATTGGGTTGGGCCGGTGGGTCCCATACCACCAAAGTTCTATGACTTCTTAAAGGAACAACAATGTAAATTTTATGTGGTTATACATGTGGTAGAACCACATCCTCGGTGATCATGATGGGAATTTGGTCACCCCACCCACATGTAACACTAGTTATGGTATGCAGTTGACCCAATAGAACTATGACATATTTAAGGTTCCATGTCCCTCCATCAATGAAACCTGAGATGGTTTTTTCCAACACACAATTCCAAATTATTTTATTTAAGATCGACTCTATGAACACCTCTTTCTATATCTGCATCCAACCCTATGCATGCACCCCTAGCTATGATGGTGGGAATCCCTCCATGTGTACCTCACTAGCATTGAATATGGGAAGCCCTCCATGTGCACACCATCATCATCACACTATTCCCATCACACCATGTGACAATATAAATCACTAAGAAACCATGTTTCCCTAATGCCAATTCTTCCTTCTACCTCATCAATCAATCACATCTCATTTTTTACCATACAATGTTTGTGAGTCACCCCAGACCTGCATTCCCAGGTCTACTACTAAGAAAGAGTTATTTAAATACATTCTTTGATACAATGTGAGATGAAAGAAGATAAAAAATTAAATTTCATTTAATTTAATAACATAAAAATTACATCTTATAATACCTTTAAAATCCAAAAAATGGTTTAGTTTTTTTAGTACTAGCTATATAAAAAATTATAACCCTTGTAAAAATTTCTCTATAATAGAACCAAAATGCAAACCATTCTTGAATCCTCAGAGTTTATTCACATATTCATGACTAGAGAATATAATCATAAGAAAGGGGTGATATAAAAAACTCAATAATAGAAAAACTCATCAATATTCTATCAAGGTTCAGACTATAAGCATAAGATAACACGATCAAGGGATAAGTATTCTGTTAAAAAACATGTAACAATAAGTTTTTTCTATAAGTCTGTAAAGATGGGAATTTAATCTAACATGAAAAATAATATATCATGGAATAAGAGTGTGGTAAAATGAGATAATAAACATGGACCATGGGTTATAATCTTTTCCACATGACATAAATATTTGTCAAACCAAAATAAAGAACTATCTCACAAACATAAACATAGAAAATCTTCTAGAAAGAGCTACCCACATCACATCCAGGCAATAAACTTGTGTATATAGCTACCAGTATCACATTAAATACAAAAAATACTGATGAAAAAAGATTGAATCATATTCAAATAATAACCCTATGAAAACATTAACCCTTATCACATTAAGGAAACAAACATGTGAATAAATATACACGTATCTTGCTCATATTAAATTTTATTTTGTTATTCTACTCATATCATGTTATGATGTAAAACATATTAAGAAAACTAATTTAATCATGTTCATAAAAAAAATTCATAAATAAAACTAAACGTATCATATTTGGAAAATAATTTATCAACTAAAATGATATGAATCCTCAAACAATGCATTTAAGGGTCATATAAGACCCCACTCGTCATCATAATAACTATACATAGACATGTGAGTGATTGGATAATGGAAATGTTCACATTAAAAACATCACATCATTAACCAATAGAAAAGAGACGTGTTTTCAGGAAAACATAACATTAATATTTCATAATCCATCCTATGAAATAATGTTTATGGTCACATAAGAACAAATCCCTAGTGAAACAAAAGAATAATTAATGGGTTTTTACATATATGAAAAACACCTTTATAGGAGGAACACCTAGAATGATAACACGTAAGAATGGATTAATAATTAAAAAAATTCCCACCACATGTTTAATTTCTTAAATAAAATAGAATAATGGAATTTAGAATGAAATTCAAGAATATAATGAATATTTCTAAGATAAAAAGGAAAATTGGAATGAAAAATATTTTTTTTACTTTTTAATAAAAGAATAACTTAAATGTAAATTTAAAAAATAATTTTTGAAAAGGGTATGTGAAAGAATAATTTTGAAAATAATATTAAAAAAAAATTCATGAAAAGAGACAATGGTTTTATAAAAGGAGTATGGAGTGGTAAATAAAACATTTGATTATAGAAGGATGTAAAACCATTTTAATATTTTGAAATATATTTGTTGAAAACCTACATCATAAAAAGAGTAATAAAATATCTTTTTAAATTTTTTAAATTTATGTTTCAAGTTTCACCTAAAATGATACATATTTTAATCTCAATATAATAATGAGAACATTTTTGTGAATTATATATATGAAAATTTAGTAGAAACAATCATTAAAAACGGTACAAATTTTTTTGACCACATTATGATTTTATGTGTGAGAAAAAAACCATGGAAGTAACTTCAAATAAAACACACAATATCACTAGAGAGAGATTCAAGATGTATTTTCAAATAAAATGGGAAATTGAATAATATTTATAACATAAAAGAAAACACTTTAAGAATAATCCTTATAACTCAATGAAAAAATTTTGTGTTATCAAAATCCATTACAAATATCATAATTTAATAAGTAGGTAACATTTTAAAATGGGATTATGTGATTAAAATATAAATACACAAAAAAGAGTAAGTAAACTATGTTAAAATTATTGGTAATAAAACATAAAGCTTATAATAATAAATTTCAACAAGAAAAATCACAACTCAATGAATGAAAATTGAGTTAATAAAGACCCTTACCCTTAATCATACTTAACAGAATGTTCTCTAACCACATGTATAAAAAAATAACTATCTTAATAACAGAATTAGAAACCTTATTAATAATTATATAATTTTATAAAATTTATTTATAATAATTTATTAAAAATATATTATTTATCTTTTTTTACTTTCATTACCTAATTTTATTAGATTCAATTTTCTCTTTAGTACTAGTTTCGCAATGAAGAAATTGATTCTTGTTTATTGATTCAAATTTTTTCATTCCAACATCAATATACGTAATATAATTTAGTTTTTATAATTATTTTTATTTTTATAATTTTATTTAATCATTACTTTAGTTATGATTCATAATTAAGATGTTAATGACAAGCTTGTTTTAAAAAAAATTAATGAAAAAAGGATTGTACAATAATAGTAAGTAATATAATAATATAACCATTCTTGAAAAATAAAACAAACTGAGTTTTCTAATTAATTTATAATGAAACTCGTAGTATTTTTTTTCAATATTTATCCATGATATAAATTTATAACATTATTCAAGTAGGTGGCTAAACCGACCGAATAAGAAAAAGATATAATAAATGGATGTGTATGATAATTAATGTGATTCTTTAAGAATAATATCATTTTTACACAACCATAATGATATTATTCACATGTTATAAGGTGATGAATTATATTTTCAAATAGTTTGATAATGAATAAATGAATATATGAAAAACACAATATGTCAATTACATGGAGTTAGTAGTTTATATATACACACAAGGCGACTCATTTATTTACATAGAGTAGGAAGATGATATGGAATGGTTTATAATTTCAGAATCATAAAAATGTTACAAACATCACATTAATCCCTTAAATACCCACTTATTACCATCCATAATCTAACACCTCTTTCATGGATGTGGTAATGTTCACATATTCATGATGATGTTTTTACTTTTTTATAGAAATAGGGAAGGGTGGATAATGATTATTACTTAAACAATATAAAACTAATAATATATTCAAAATTGATTTCCTTATATATTAATTGAAAAATTATATTTATTAGAGAAATATAGAATAGAAAAAGGTTAAGGAATGATTAGTACTCACATTGATAACTTAAGTTTTCCCTTAGAGGATGTCTTAGAAATGGAGGACATATGAATTCTAGTTGTACAAAGGGGATATAAAACATGAGATTGGTCTCCATAGGAAGTATAAGTGGTATAGGTTCAAGAATAATTTGAAATTTAATGATACATTGAAGGGGTGGTGAAATTCCTCTTATATAAGTAGAAAATGTAATTTTTATAAATAAAAAATATTAATATAAAGGGAAAACATGTTTGACATAAAAACAAGATCCAAAAGTGGAAATTAATGGATTGGATATAATGTTTGGTTGAGTATCCCTTCATCCACACAATTGTATATATGTTCTTAACATGTTTTACCTATTTTATAGTTTCTTAAGCACTTTTTACCTAAATTTACTTTTACCATGATAACTACATTTGTATTATTGTAAATTTTTTTATGAAAAAATTTAAAAGAAAAATTCTACCAAATTTGTAAATTATGATTCTAGATATAGAAAAAATATTATTATTTTACATTTCTAGAGTTTATAAAAATTAATTTTAATATCAACACACCCACCGTGTAAAAACTTATTGCGAGAAAAAATATTTTTTAGTATAATAAGTATGTTTATGTATGATATTAAATGGTTTATTATTAAACCAGTAATATTTATATAGATTTAAATTTATACCAAATCCCAATTCATACTTGTGAAATCCAAATTAAAATAAAAAGGTAAAAATTCATTTTTATTAGAATAAAAAATTACTTAATTTAAATATTTTAAAGATGGGTTTTCTAAATACAACAAATTATTTTAAAATGAATAATTTTATTCTTCAAATATATTCTTATCAATTTAATAAAATTTATTAATGTTTTAAATAATTTATAGATCATAATAATGTCAAAAACTCTACACTATTCATAAAACTGTATTTTCCATTATTCACCTAAAAATCATCAATTCGAGAAAAAACTCAAAAAGTGATCATAATATAATATTGTCATTATAAATGAAAATATTTTGTAAATTTTATCAAAATTAAATTTTATAATTTATAAAATTCATTTATATATATATGAATTATAATGAAAATATGTTTTCATTTAAAAATGATGTTTTTAAGTGTTCTTAATATTATTTTATGACAATTTAAAATTTAAATAATTTTAATATACAAATTCATATAAATAAAATTTTACAATTTTTCAATTTAATTTAAAAGGTTAAAATATAAAAAATATAAAAAACATTTATATCAGAAATAATTTTTTTTTCATATTAAATAATATTAATTATTTATCCTCTAAATGTAAGTGATTTAAGTTGAATAATATCTTTTAATTCACTACAAGATTTATTATTATTATAATTTTCTTAATAATATTCATATTATATGCCTCATCTCATTTTATTTCTATGTTTAATGTAGAAAAATCTATTGAACACAATATATTTATTTAGAGAAATATATATAGTAATATCTGGGGAAATTACACTATCCCCACTTAAATAAATTTTATCCCCACAATTTGTGTTATTACTTGGTAGTGAGAAAATCTAAGGGTTTCTAAAAGACAGTCATGAATCATGATTTAATTTCTTGGTAGATGTTGACCTCATAATCTTATATGATTAGAGTCTCATCCTTTCTCGCATAATGGGAAGGTTATGGGATTTTCGTTTAGCTCAAAAATGTATACCAAGTATGCTTCCTTAGTTGGTTATATGAGTTTTTAGGGACATTCCTTCGAATGATTAATATTCAGGAACCAATTCACAACCAAATACTAAAACTGGAATGGTTTTGGTAATATCCAATAAAAATATAATAAATGATCTTATGAGAACTGAATCATAAAATGACTTCTCAAATGACACCATAATTTCAACCTATGATACATTTGGTTCAACTATGATATAATTAGAAATTATTACTGGATTCTCTAACCATACTAGAAATACATTCTCAAGTCCTTCATAATGGTTTATAAAGAGGAGGTTAATCACCAAAGAATATCCCACAAGACTGTCTAATATGGTGTGCATTCCTCTTCCCACTCATCAACACCAAGTGGAGATCAATTGAATACTCAACATGATTTTTTATAGTTATTACCCTATGTGAATATGTGTTGAAACCATATCTACTTCCAAGTATCCAAAATTGGATTAAATTCATAGAAAAGCATACAATCTCTACATTACCCAAAAATCATAAACAAAGTAGGGTTTATTTATTTTTGGGGATTATATTAGTTATTTTTAGCATTGTTTTTGTTAATTTAGGACTTCATATGAGGTAATTTTATTGAAAAATCGTAGTCCCAAGTCACATGATAAAAACACATAATTTACATACTGAATTTTCTACTAATAATGACATCCCACAAATACATATATAACATTACTTATTATCTTAGTATTTAAACATTACATGTCACAAATAATTTATGAAATTCCAAGCACTAAAGGTTTAGTTTATTTGAGTATTAGTGATATAAGAAACATATTATATAATACTGGTGATAATTTATCTATAAAAAAACCACAATATAATACCTTCTATAATTATTATAATTTATACTCATATTCATTACCTGGGGAATAGAAAAATAAGAAAGGGGTGAGCTTAAAAACATGGTAAGTGAAATCTTAAAAATTAAGTTTAATATTTTGATAAAAAACATGTGAGAAAACATTATAACGTGAGAAGTATCTAATTAAAAATAACTTGGAATAATATGATTTGTCCTTAAGTAATGATTTAAGGACTTTTCATCTCATATGAACTAACATATTTTATTGAATAAGATTGAAATAACATGAGATAATAAACATATTTTATGGAAATAATCATAAAAATATGATTATGATATGCGAAAAATATAATAAGGAACTATGGATCCAATATAAGAATATAAGATCCTATGAATAAATGTACATGAATCACATTCATACAAAAAAAGTACGAACCAGACAACATGATTCATGTTTACATAAAAAACTTACGAACAATTATACCTGTGTAACATTCAAAAATACCTTCAAATAAATACTCATACATTACATTAACCCAAAAAAATGTGAATAAATCTACCCGCATAATTTTCACTATAAATACTTATGAAAAAATCAATGCACATAATGTTTAGATGAAAAACCTATGAATAGATCTATCAATACCACTTTTATATGAATTGATTATCAACAAAGATACTAGAATCATATTCATGAAACATTTCATCATCTCATGCTATACAAATCCTTAAAAAATGCATTACAGGGTGAAATAATACCCCACTGTTCATATTAATAATCATACATATACATGTGAGAAAAAAAGTTCATGAAAATGTACAAATTTAAATTATATACTAATTAAACCATTGAAAAGTGTTCGGTTCTCAATAAAACATACCAAGAATATTTTTTATACCGTCCAGAAAAATAATGTGGATGATTTCATATAAACATATCCCCTTTCAATAAAACAATCAATAGAGGATGTTGATATATATAAAAATGACCCTTACAAGAATAATAGTTTTAATGATACTATATTAAAATTGAATAAGAATTAGAGTGTTTTAAAAAAAAGTTTAATACATCAAAATAAAGATAGTATAAAGAAATTTAGAGGTAAATTGATGAATGTAATAAATTCTTTTGAGATGAAGTAAAAAATGGAAATGGAACCATAAAAGAGTTTTCAAAAAACAATTTAAATATTTTCATTAAATAATAAGTTACAAATTATTATCAAAAAATCATTTTTAAAAGGTGAAGTGAAGACATAATTTTAAAAAGAGTCTTAAATAGTATATCCTTTAGAAGGTATAAAGTTAATATAAGGGGAGAGTAGTGTGGAAATATTAAATATAAAAATATGGAAATAATTTTTAATATTTTAAAATAACATTATTGAAAACCCACATAAAAAGAGTAGTAAAATATTCTTTTGAAAAGTAGTATGCTTAAGAAATATGTTCCAAAAAAAAAAAATTATTTCAAAATAATAAAGATATCATTGGATTGATGGATAAATATTGATATAGTACCGAATTAATCATTAAAAAGGGTTATAATTGTTCTCAACCATGTTATTATTTTATGTGAGACAAACATATCCTAGAAGAAGCATTGAATTAAAAATGAAATTTTCCCCAAAGAGAGAATCAATAGATATTTTCCTATAAAATGCTAAAATAAATAATTAAGAGAAATTTAAGAATAAGGATAATGAAGTAAAGTAATGACTCAATGAATTTTTTTTGAGTTACCTAAATCCTTTACAAAAATAATAATTCATAAAGTAGAAAACATTTGAAAATGGGTTGAAAATATAGAAATGTATATCCTAATAAAATGAAGATTAAATTATTCCTATTAAAATAATATGGTATATAATAACCAATATATAAAAATAATGTTCAAGAACAAAACTCACAACTCAATGAGCATAAATTAATTTAACAAAAACCCTCTCCTCTAATTCATATTAGAAGATTTTTTATAATTTTTTT
The DNA here is from genome assembly GCA_963277665.1 of Viscum album. NCBI lineage: Eukaryota > Viridiplantae > Streptophyta > Magnoliopsida > Santalales > Viscaceae > Viscum > Viscum album. The sequence continues at coordinate 855,345,359 of OY728158.1, read as the reverse complement.
ATTAGTTATATCATAAAATTATTAAACCTTTTGACCTTTAATAATCTTCATTTGAAACCATTTATTAAAAATATATTAATTAGTTATATTTTATTTTCATTATCATATGATACTATATTTGATTGCTTATTAAGTACTAGTTTCTTAATGGTGGTGTTAATTATTTTTTATATATTTAATGTTAATAATTATGGAATCATTATATGTAATAGAATAATTTTTTTATAATGATTTATAATTTTATAATTTCATTTCATAAGTATCTTATTTATGATTCACGATGATGAAGGTGGTGATTAACTCATTTTAGTAATTATTATCGAACTGAAGGGAGGTACAATAATAATAAGTGAAATATTAAAATTACATTTCTAGAACAATAAAAAACCATTATTTTCCCATGAATGTAAAATAAAAATACTATTAAAGTTTCAATATTAATCCCTATTCAAAATATATATAATTATTCCGGTAGGTGGTTAAACTGAATCAGAAAAGAACAACCTATATTCTATGGTTGAGTATGGTAAAGAAAGTGATTGTTTTGAAATAATAACATTATTAAAGAATAATAAATATATTATTTTTATGTATTTAATACAATAAATCATAATTTAATAGAGTTTTATAAATAATAAATGTTATATTAAAAAAATATGCAACTTTTTTTTGGAGGCAGTAGTCTGTACATATACATGGTTAATGTAATAATTTATATAGAAATAAAGGATGATAAAGAATGGTTTATAATTTCAAAATCATATTAATCTCATAAATATCATATTAATCATTGAAATACCCCCAATTAACTATCCATATAGGTCTATGATGAATAAAACATGTCTTTGATGGAGGTAGTAGTCTGTACGTACCCATGATGACGTTTTCACTTTTTTAATGAAAAGGAGATTGGTGGATTTTTAAAATTACATAAAAATAATAACATTTTTTTATACAAACAATAGTGATTACATTATATAATAATTTGAAATTTATATTTTTATGAGATATATAGGATAAAAAAGTTGTTAGATAAAGATTTATACTCACATGGAGACCTTAAGTTCTATATGGATAATTTCGTAGAAATAGAGGAGATAGGGATTTCCAATGGATCAAGGGGATGATTAAAGTGGGATAAGAATATTTTAGAAGTAAAAATTTCAATGTTTCAATAGGAATTATGATTTTATATTGGTCTGAACGGGTTGTAGAAGGCCTATTTTATAAGTGAATAAAATGGATTTTTTTGTAAATATAACATCTTAATATATTGGGAGCACGTGTTTTACATGGTAATTGGATCCAATAGTGAAAAATAAATGTTTTTAGATAATTTTTTGTTGATATAAATAGAAAACACTCATTTTGAGACAAATTTTTATCATTTTTATCACTTTTTCACTTTCTAAAACTCATTTTACTCCAATTAAAATTTATCATGGTAACTACATTTTTAACTTTAGACACTGATTTTTTATGAATAAAAATGAAAATAACCTTATTTAGTTATTTTAAAATTATAATTTGAAATGTTGAAACCATTTTATCAAAATAAAATTTATGTGGGTCATAAAAATTAATTATAATATTAGATCAATCAACATGAAAAAACCCATTTTTAGAAGAAGTGTAGTTTTATGAATTAAAATCATGTTTAGGAAATAATTATCAATATTTTGGATTTTTAGGATAGTAATTTATTTGTTAATAAATATAGGAAATCTCGGTGACATTCAATGTAATCCACAATCAAATTTTATATTATTAATTCATAAATAAAAGAGAATGATGAAAATTAGTTTTTTGTTAAAATAAAAGATTAATCAAGTTTTAAAAAGATAAACATGTGTGTTATAAATAGAACATAATATTTTTTAATTATTTATTTTATTTCCTAAATACACTCTAGGTCATAATTTTTTTTATAAAAGTATTAATTCTCTCTTAGATAATTATAAAATAAAAAATGTAATGATATTAATAAAACCCCTACTTTAATTAATAAACTAAAAACAAATATTTTAGAAAAATAAAAAAAATATCATAATATAATATTATTATAGTTATAAAAGTGAATTTAATTTGTTATTATTTAAATTATAAAATTTTTAAATTTAGTTTTAAAATTAAAATACAAAATACGAAGGAATTTTTTTTATTGAAGAATAAAATATTAAGAGTTCTAGATATTTTTCCATATCAATTTATAATTTAAATAATGTTAATATATTTGTTAATATAAAATAACATTTTATGTTTTTTATTTAATTTATTAGGATAAAATGGAGAACACTTTAAAATATAGTTAATTGAAAAATAGTAATAATTTTTAAATATTAAATCATATTAATTATTTATCATATGAATGTATACAATTTTGGTTGTGTAATATTTTTTATTTTATATGTGTTTTTTATTATTATAATGCTCTTATTAAAATTAATATAATATATTGTGGATGTTTTTAGCTTGGGTTCGTGTGTATAGAAATCTCTTGAACACATTAGCTATATTTAAATAAAATATGTATAGTAAATTCTTAAGGTGTTATGGTTAGTGGGGTTGACCATCGCTCACATGTGTGAGGGGAGAGAGAGATTTAATAGTGTGAAGATTATAATGAGATAATATTTGGGAGAGAAAATTATTTCATACACTACTATCATTAAATTACACTATATTGTAAAATGTTAGATAAATAAGCACAATGATGATTTAGGAAGATGAAAATAAGAACATGGGTAGAAAATATTGAACGATGAAAAGAATTTAAAAGATAGAGGGATATTAAGTATAGTCAAATCATATTTCATAAAGGTAAAATGATATAAATAATTCTTATGTATAATATCAAATAAAACAACTTAAAGTAAATCATGAAACCCAACATTTGAATTGGATCATTCATTGATTAAGGATTCATTCCCTATGATGTTGAGCCCAAGGAGTCCTTCTCTGATCCTACTATAGGGATTTCACTCCACTGGTGACATCATTTCCTAGATTTCTTTTTTATAACCCTTGTAATTTTGTTAAATATATATTTTTAGAGTTTATGTATAGGGATAGTGATATAATTACCATAAAATAAACAATAAATATTCTCATAAATACCCTTTTAAAAAATTATATCTGAACCCACCAATGATGGATACCTTCTAGGTCTCCAAAATGAATAAAATATTTACCCCCATCCATAAGACCATGATTTTGGACATAGCCATAGTGTTCTTATTTCAGTCGAGCATACCATTTACGATGAATATCATCTTTCTCAAGAATTTTCATGTGTGGGATGATGATGATATTTTTATACATTAAATATTTTTTAGGGATAAATATATTTTCTCTTCAACACTGGATCAATCTAGGTGTAAACACCACCCATTATATTTAATAGGACCATCAAATAACTATTTAGAGGTCTTATGGTAGGATAATTTTACATTTTTTGACATAATAAAGTTTCAGGACCCAGAAACAAAAAATTGGTATATGTTTCACTTATGGAAAACTTTAGTTACTATATCATAACCATATTAATTCCTATTAAAAATTTAAAAGGTTAAAATTTAAGATAAATAATATGGAATCTCAAAAAACAACCTTAGACAAAAAATAACCCACTATCACAAGAACTTCCCTCATAGTGAAATTTAAAATTCTTACAAATACTATCATGCATACATTTTTGAAGGGGAAATGTACATCAATACAAATTGATATAGGAACTATCATTCATGATTCATGTCCCAATAATAAATAGGCCTTAGCTCTAGGAAAGTCTTTCAGTACTCCATCACTCAAAACACTTCCTAATAAGAAGGTTACCCTACAACATGTAATAATTATAATCAATGAAGAATTATTATATTTAATGAAATTAATCACTTCAATAGTTACTTATAGTGGGATAGATCCCCTCCCCGCCATTTAAAGATAAGTATTATTAGGTTTTTTGTGGGAACCACCCATTATTTTCACATTACTACAACGAGTGCTCAAACATCATTTGCATTGACACATAATGAGATGAAAGGTAAAACTATCCTACATTCCCATGTCATATTCTCTAAAATATTTAGCTAGAAAGGCATATAAACTAATGTTAGTTTATTATGGACCAATTATAACATTCCCATTCCTTCCCAATCCCCTCACAACTAGCTTTGGGAATCCTCTATCCATACATCAACCTCTAAATTTTTTTATCCACTAATGAATGTAGACTGGTTATATTTTGACCAATAATTCATGAAATATATCAATGATCATATCCAAAATTATCATCCAAATGCTAAAATTTCTCAGCACCACAGAAATTCTCATCAAGTTTCCCTTTACACCAAAATCCAATGCAAACAAACACGACTATTTATATGACCCTTCTCAATAGAATTTAGAATAAATGATGACACATTCCCAAGTGACCAAAATCCATATCCTCATAATGAAACATTCTCCTTCAACATATAGCAGTAGGGTCCATGTGATGTAAACATCCATAAAGGGATATCTTTACATTCAACGCTGAGGGTAGCATTCCATAAGGTTGGTCTCCACTTTGGTCATCTATCATGATATTTAATATAAAAATTAGTTCAAAAACTATCATATTAAGAAAGTGGTCAATATTCTACCCACCTTTAAGAAAAAACCCTTAAAATATATCAAATGATAATGGTTGGTTACACATAACAATTATGTCTTCATCTTTGTCAAGTACTTTCACACATGTGGTGATTTTGGGTCCAACTACATGCAACTAAGGGTGAGAAATATATCCCTTCCTAACCAAGATTTAATTATTTTGAAGTTAGCATATCACATGCCTATCCTATAATTTGAACTCAAATTCCTACCCCATAAGTGTCAACTACCACACCACTACTATAATGAAAAAATCTCACCAACTTCCAGTGACTTTACTTCATAAAGATCCATGATACCCTATTAACCCAGTTCCCATAATATTAGATTTTAATAAATAGACGGAATTCGCATGAGAGGACAAGGAGAAACTTATTGAGTTTCCAACATGCTCCTCTATAAACCAATACCAATAAAGGTTTTGTTAACAATCCTCTTGAATGCCACAAGGGAGTTATTTAATCCACTTAGTAGCACTTGAAAACCATCTTCAAAATACAAGAAAATTTATATGCAGGGATCCTATCAAAGGATAACCATAGGTATAAATTTCAGAGAATTTAAAAATTTATCCATATTCAATGGAATTGGATTTCACATACATGAAAAATAGCACAAAATCTATCAATAGACTCTGATGGATAACTAACATCATCTTCAAAATGGTTGTCTCTACTCACCATGCCCCCAGGTAGTTAATTATCATAGAAAAACTCATCGACCACCTATCATCATGGAAATTTTATAATTTTATGATCTAACAATTTGAGACATTAAAAACATTAAGAACCATGCCCCACTAAACATAAATTATAATATAGATATATCTCTCCACTATGAGCAGTGAATGAAACATAGTCACCATCAGTGGAATCTCTCTATGTAAAAAGGCACTGGCTAGGGGTTCCACCAGAATCTATAACTCTTGAATATAAGATGTAGAGAGACTAACTCTTTCTTACACAATCCATTATAGGGGAACTAAAAATAGAATATAAATCATAATCTGAACTTCATCTGTTGGATCTTTGATATAAGCATCCACCACACACATCATCCCACGACATCGATTGTCTGTCGCTAGTCTATATTTGAAACTGACCAAGGGTGGTGATTGTGGGTGTAGATAGATGCATCATCTATCTCCAACTACTCTCACACCACCCTATCTTCTACTAAATGAATCATAAATAGCCAATAGAGTCTACAACAAGGAGTTATGATCAAATCACTATCTTTAATATTGAGTTACATCCATGAAACCACCTTATCTATCTTTAGGTAAAATGTGAACTTGTTTCCATAGTAATTGTGTTTCTTAAGTAAGAATTATAAAATAGAAAAACTCTCTCTGAAGTCTCTAACATACGTAGTTCTACATGAAAATACAACCATATATTATTAACACATTCACAAGAGTTTTTATATGAACCACCATAGTAAAATATTCATCCCAAAACGCGTCTTATGAATACCTTGTGAGGTATGGGGCCTCGACACATACTCAAAAAATGTTTACACAACCTTTTACAAGATTATATATCTTTGGATGTAAATCCTTCTTAGAAAATATCTAAAACTATAGCCATGGTAGAAGTGTATCATCATGGATTTTAAAGAAAACTATCACCAACTAATGCCTCACCATGTCATACATGTGGTATCAATGAAAGAATGGTAATTTAGTCCATGAAATTATGAATCTAATGGGCATGTGAGTAAAAAATTATATCATAAATTCTCTCACCTAACCATCAGTCTCACATTATAAAACCACAAGGTCAATGATGTCATTATGTATGAAAAAATCTCATTCTATAGGTATTCCCATCCAACTCAATGGAAACTACTATCCTCCCTACAAGAAATTTCAATACTAAAAAAAGTTATTATTGACCTACATAGATAATGAGTCTAAAATATATCTCAATGAAGTCTCAAAGATAACTCTCTATCTCCCATATGGAATCATAATGGAGATACCATGTCACATTAGATAACACACACATAGAAAGCGTGGAACACAATAATAATTTTTACTAAAAAACATATGGGAACACACATAAATTCATATAACACAACAAGTAATAACACATAGCACGTGAGATTATACAACTTGTGATATTGTAAAATAGGTACTTGAAACCTGAACTAAAGACTCTACACATAAATGGTCATAAAAAATAGGTGTAATCGCAATTATGATTACACTATTAACTTGCCTCAGAATCCTTGACGAAAGCCTATGTGGTATAATCCAATAATTAAAAAGGGGGATAATAGACAAAAAATAATCTCTAGGGAGATGAATCAAGAGTTACATGGAAATTAATGACCAGTTCTAGTTAATTTGAGAATGGTTATTATTTATCTTAACTGTAACCTCATTGTAATGATTTAAAAAATATTTCATAAATTTCCTGGTGAATGGATAGTTTAGTCACTAAACCATCAACGGGTTCCTTGTTAACCACAATTCCAACCCATCTATAGATAAAATATAAATTGAAACATTTTCCCTAATACTAACCTATTCATATACCACTCTTACACAACCCGACCCATAGGTTCCCCTACCATGACAATGGTAGGTCTAGTGTTCCACTCCCACCCCAAATACAATAATCTAGGGGTTTGACTAGTATTGATTTGGAATATCTCACAATATGGGTGGACTTAGTCTATATGACCATGTTATTGATAAATTTCTACAATGGATAAAACAAACATAAACATTATCATGTTGGATATATATATATATATATAACTTAACTATATAAAACTAATTCAAAAGACATCTTGTAGAAATACATCACCATAAAGGAAAATACAATGTAAATAAATAACTAATAATACTTAAAATTTCATAGATATAAGACCTAATAATGCTCCTCCTCACTGCGAGTACTCCTAAAATAATCTCCATCCAAAAAAAGACACTACCACCACTAAGGACAAATAGGATATATAATTTATTACCATGAATACCTAGGAATTATCTCTAAATTAGCCACATAACCACTATATTCAGCATGATTATCTCTAAACAATTATTTCATCTATAGATATACACCACATGTGGTTAAAAAACATGTGCAGTGGTGAGTATAAAAATACCTATTAGGATTCCCCAAAATCAAAAACTAAAACAAAAAAACATTCTCATACAAATATTTAGAATATAAAGGTAAACATGTGGTAATTGAAGAAATATAATACCAATATTCCCTATAACTAGCATTCTCCGGAAATGGGGAGTTATAAATCCTTACATATTTTCCCCAAGTGTTTTGAATCTCATGATCAACTAGGGATTTTTATATAACTAAAAAAACCCACATAGTTTTAAGTCTATAGTCCAGTTACATGTCTTGAATTGAAGGAAACTAAGGGGTTCCTGAGGAACCATAAGTCTTAAATTATTTGATCTACCAGGACTTCCATCTACATAACCATGGGAATATATTAAGGGAAATATAATTCCTACTTAATCATGTGCATTATTCAAGGACACAACTCACCCACTATTAACTATTATGGTGATATTATTCCAAAAATCCATTAGGAAACCATACTCGACTAATTTTAGATTTCATTTAGGGGAGTATCAACACTTTTCACCACAATCACCAAGGTTATTCAAACCTATAACCTCATTTAAATCCAAGAGTGGGAACCTATTACTCGCCTATGAGAATTTATTGGTCATGGTGGATATATAAACCATATATAATAATTGTGCCTTATCTATCACACAAAAAAATGGGAGAGAGGTATGAGACTTCTGAATGGTTAGATCATCACACCTTAACCCCAACACATGACCCCTAAATAAATTTAAAAATTCTTAATATATCTCCTTATATATGGCCTTATATGGTTGAACATACCAAAATAAATTGATCTATGTAAAAAAATAATCAGGATTGGATAATCATTTTCATGAAACAGACACGCAGGGAGGATATCATGATTATTCTATAAAGGCGTAACCATATGCCATATATAATCCCTTGTAGTGAGACTTATGGTGAACTTTAAAAAATCATGTGTGTTAAATTCACCATTTTAAAAGTTATCATGTATAAAATCTGACCTTATTTCTATACATGACCAATGACTAAGATGGGTTACTCAAGCCATTGGGATGAGCTAAGAATCAGACCCATACTATCCAACCCATGTAGTCTAGTCCACTAGAAAATCTAGGTTGGATATACTAGGGAACTTCTTAGCTAGGTAAGGACTAACCCAGACTAATATTATGGGACTCTATCCCACCCACATTCCATGGTGGCTTAAAGGCTATGTTTCTCCAGCTGTTTTTTTCAGGCTGTGTAAGTATGTTATGTCCCCATCGACCACAGTTGGTCAACAGGCATGCCCACCACATGAAATGAAGGCCACATGATGTGGTTGACTATATAAGATACTCGAGACACTCAAGTCATTACATACCTATATCATGATATCCTGAGAGATCCACTATACAACAGATAATTCCAATCACTTCTTGGGTGGCTTCCCCAAGTGGATTCCTTCAGGTGTATCAAATGCTTAGCCTCTTCTTATACACTGCCACCAATACACCATTCCTATCACACCATGTTTCCTTAACCATCACCAAGATATTGTTTCACCCCAATTTATGTGTTTCCTTCTCCCTTATTGAGTTATCACATCACCCCATTGATTGACTAATGTTTGATTTAGTGGTAATTTCTTTTATGTATGAGGGGGAGATAGGGTGTAGAATTAGAGGATAATAGTAACAGAAGATATAAGATTAGAAGAATACTTTTATTTCCTACTTCATTCAATTAATACAAATAGGTAAAATTTACACAACCAATCGAGATAGATATTGATGAAGAACATATAAAGACCATGGGTCTAAATTATTAAATTATGTAAATAATCATGAAGAATAAAGGACCCTATGCACAGTGGAATCATATTCCATGAAGGTGTAAATAATTAATTACTCTAAATAAAAATAAACAATAATAATGAAAAATAATTATTAAAATAAATAATATATACTTCCAAAAAAATAATATCATTCATTGATAAATGTTTTACACCAGGTGACTTAAAACCTGTGGAGTGGTTCTTTGATCATTCTCTAGGAAGTTCTATCATTTTACGATAAATATTCCTAAGGATTCACGAGGCTAACACTAAGAATTGTTTTAAACATATGTTTAAATAATTTATGTATATTTTCAGTGATTTAAATTCTATAAAATAAAGTATCAATATTCTCAAAACATTCCTTTTTTTAATCATCACTTAAACTAAAAAAAATAACTCTCAGATCTCAGATACTAAGAACATTTATACTACCTTGGGGTATGACCCACTTTTCTGATGAAATTATGATGAAATAATTTCAATATAACACATATTTTAAGATACAATAAATATTTCTCAATAATTCATTTTCACAAGATAAATAAGATATTTTTCTAATTGAAATATTTTTATCAAGGTGATTTTCGGTTATTTAATTCCTCATTGACTCATCTTGGGTGTAAACACCACACCCTAGATTAAATCAGACCATCAGATAATTTTTATGAGTTTTCCTAGAGGGTTAATTTTACTATTTTACCCTAGGGAGAGTCTCAAGACTTGAGAACTCAAATTGAAGAAGAATATAACTTGAAAAACCATTTTACTACACATGCATCATTTTTTTATCATATGTTTAATAGGTTTTGGAAGAACTATGATATCGGGATGGGGAATTAAATTTAAGAGAATATGACCCCATAATGTTAAACCATTATAATTTAATAATTATTTCATTATGTATAAATAATAATTAGAATACAATAATTGAAAATTGTGATTAATATGGATATGTATAAATTTTATTATTTTTGAATATATTATTGTATTTTTCATTCTATTTAGATGGTAATTATAAATGAAACACATAAAACACATGAAATATTTTAATATTGAATAATTTATTGTCAGTTAGAATAGATAGACTTTAATTAAATATCATGATGTTAGTAAAATTATTTCTATGAATAAATTTTTTTGACTTATTTTTTAAATTGAAATATTACTATATTTTTGATCAAGTTATATGATGATAGAAAATTCAGTAGTGTCAATATTTTTCCGATGGTAAATTTAGATGATTATATTCACTTAATAAATAATATATTTATTGTAATAAGGGTTATTCTATGTGGAAAAGGTGTCAAGAAACATACTATATATGATACTCTATTCCACCCAAGAGTATCATGGGTGTTATGCCAAAACAAGACAAATCATAAAAAAATACCATGGGTGTCATGACACATGATTTTATTCTTCTAATATCTTAAACTTTTTTACAATGGGTTTTACTAAATAACCTAGGGGTTTCACCTATAGTAATTTATTTTGGAAACATTCTATTTAGTTTAATTTCTTGATTCAATGGTTTTAAAAGGTGAATCATGATTAATATATTAAATTTGTAGTTTGGTGGTACCTAGGATATAGAGGTCGTAAATTATCCACTTAGGGACCTATTTCTTATGAATAGGTCATAGTGGAGGGTAGTGTAATTGTTTTTTTTGGGATTTATATAGATTCATATTTACCTATTAACATAGTAATTCCCTATGACTTTTATTATATGAGTATTTTTATTTCTCTTCTCCTAATTCCGGGCCAAGAATAAAATTTATTAACTATGATAAATTCAAATTATTTATTATGTATAATGAAATGATATTTGATTAGATTTTATTGTCTATATGTTTAATTTGATATATTTTTTATTATTTGAGTGATGTGAGTATCATCCACTATATAAATTCAAGATTAGTAAAATTTTATTGAGTATGACTAAATATAAAATTTGAATAATTGGTTTGAAAGACTTATACAATAACACCATTATTATTATTGATATATTTCTTTTCGAATAAATTTATTTTCATTGAAAGCTTGAGATACACTCATTCTGGAGTATAAATAAATTATAATGTAGTATATCATTATAACTTATCCACTAAATTGGTTGGTATGAATAAGACTAAATAAATTATGATAAATTTATGGTTTTATCATGAATAAATTGAATTCATTAGTTTTAAATTTAATATAAGTGCAAAAAATTATCATTTTTAAGTAAAATATTTGTTTTTATAAAATGCTGCTTTTATGTGTACAATGTATTTTTATTTTAATAAACTAAATCAGTCACATTTAGTGAATGATTTTATTCAAAAAATATATATTATGTATTCAATATTTTTTTTTAATATTCATATAACATCTTTCAGAGTCATGGGAAATGAATTTATATCCAATTTTGTACTTAAAAATTAAGATTCTCTAAAAATGTTTTTGATCACGTTTTGTGCACTTATTTTAAAATAAATTTATTCCACTTAGATAAATTTAATATTGAAAAAAATATTCCATATTTTGAATAATGATAATAGAATTTGGTAAAAAAGTTTCCATTTATTTTTTTCTTATATAAATAGTAACCATAATAAATTTCTATCACGTCTCTAAGGTTAAAAAGGGTAAAATATGATACAAAATTTGGGATAAAGAATTTAAATTTATCTATAATTTTTCTCTATCATATTTAATGAGGGTAGTCCAGCTATATCAATCTAATTATCTAATATATTTCCACTTTGTGTTATATTTATTTACATATGACCTCTATATTAATTTAATAAAAGAATAAATACAAAATTCCACTCTCTTGAATTTAATATCTCTAAATGTTTTTACATAAGTATAAAAATATTATGAGTTTATAAATAATTGATTATCTAAAGTTAAATTACTTTTTTTAATTATAGTAATTTATTTTTAATTTATATCAATTCAATAATTTCTATAAATCCTTTCACAATGACAACATAGTAATTCTTCAATTAAAATAAAAATAAAATAAATGATTTTAAAAATATTAAAATTAATAATGTTTTTGTTAATTATATTTTTTTAAAAAACATTATCGATTCATAAGACATATTATTAATGTTTTAATAGCTTATATCCTAATTACATATTTATCTTGGTGTCATTAAATTAAAATTAAATGAATATTTTAAAAATTGACATTAATGTTATTTTATGATAAATAATATTTTATTAAATGATTTAAAATTAATATAAATACAATAATTGATAAAGGGGAAGAAATATGGTTGAATATATCAACCATGGTCCTTTTATGAGTCATTTATCCTTTTATGGAAACATTATTAATCCTTTAAAAATGAAATATGTTTTACCATGATTAAGGTCAAAAATGATTAATGAAGGGTTTAATAAAAAAATAAGGCTTAAAATGAGAAAAAACCTATCTAAATTTCATTGAATGATGTAATTTATAAACCTGATACTTTTTCATATAATTAATTTCAATTTTGAACTATTTGTTTTGAGATTCACTTAATTATATTTTAATCTTTTAAAAAATTTCATGTGTCCTCTCCCATGCCTATAAATGGACACACCTCCATTCTCTTATATACACAAAATTTTTATTTCTATAAATTTCCCCAAAATAATAAACATATTTACTTACATGTACACGTTCTAGAGGTTATTTCCTACCTAAAATACCAACTATAAGGTCCTTATGAGGTGATCCAAAGGAGTTCCTTAAAAGAAGTGGAAATCACCTTAACCGATCACATTCATTTTAATTCAAGTTTTACCTCATATATATCTATGATATTAATCATAAAAAATAACCTCATTATCCAAAATATAATAAAATTTTATTATTATTATGAAACACCATAATTAACCCACCTTCCCATCAAATGGGAAGTGAAAGTATCTCTTGTGTATACATACAACTTACCTTCTCCACATAACGATACAATTTATTTTTTTTGTTAAAAATATTTTACTTATGGTTTTTATGATGGGATTAATTTTTATATATTATATTTATGAAATAATTATATTTATAAATTGATAATATCATATCTACTTTCTTAAATTTGAAATGTTTGGAAAATGATAACGTTGCTCGAGCTTATGTGTGGGATACCACCTCCAAGAAGTGATTTTAGTTTTTTTCATTTCTATTTTAATTGGATTGTAATAAAGATCTATTTATGTAATTTATATGATATAATAATTATTCTTGTCTTACAGTCTCCATGAATGATGTAATTAACTTTTTGTCAATAAATTTTATAGATTACTATATATATATATATATATACATATATAAGGAATATATATGATATTTTTATCATAGTTAATATTATAGAGACTATGGAACCATGATCTATATATAATTTAAAAGACCACTTAACTGAAACATGCATGAAAAATGAGGGAGTTATCACCCAGAATAGTCATTTTAACAAATAAATGTTAATAAACTGGTGATAAAATATTATAAAAAAATGGTATAAGTTATTATATCTATGATTATGGTTTTTAAATATTTTTATAATAAATATATATTTTTTATAAAGTATTTTCAAATTATTACAAAGAAAGAAGATACTTAATGAAAGGGATTTATATTATCTCTTTTATTTATGGGATACATAGACCATATTCACCACTCATTTCCTTTGTGTGGTTCATATACTACCCATTTTCAAGGTTATATCATGAATATAAATCAACTAATGTTATTAATTTTTCATTTTATTTTATTATTTAATTGGTATTATGATTTTATATTTAACAAATAGGTATTGCTTCTATGTTTCAATCTCATTGTTTATCAGGATTAGGAATGATTATGATTCTAATTATTAAATTTAATTATATATCACTCAAGAAAATCGTGATTTTTTTCATCTAAAATTATTTATATAGAATATATGTTTTCCATTCATTATCCTTTATTTATACACTCAATATAGTGAAATAATTCTTTTAATAAAATTGACATTATTTCTCTATTTCGTCTAAAATCATGTTTCTTTTATGACTACGTTTCCACTAAATTTTTTTCAAGAATGTATTTACTATTTTTATATGATTTGTATAGTCACTTCTAAAACTGATTGACTTTTAAAAAATTTAATAGGAATATTATCTTCAATTTCAAAAATGATGTACTTTAATGATTTTTTTACAAATATATGAATAGAATGTTTTGTTACAACTTAAACATCATGAAAAAAATTACTATCATCATTACAACTCAATTCATTGAAACATATTTTGTATTTTTCCATGTTTTTAAAAAAAAATAATTTCAATATTTTTAGAAAATTTTTAGATTTTAAATAATTGATTTCTAATTGAGAAGAGTATTTTTTCTCAAGAATCCTTACAAGTAATCTTTTAATAAAATTTTTCATCTAAGATGAAATCCATTATTGTTACTTATTTTTTATTAGGGAAATTATCCAATGATAGATTCCTTATTATTTATTTAGATGGTTTATGATTATTATGAGATGATGTTCATGAAACCCATTCCTTTTCTATAGGAAATTATATGAAATAGTATTTAAATTCTTATGAACCCCATTTATATTTCATGGGTTAGGATCTAGGATGATTGATTTCTGATCATATGGAATACATATGAATGGATTATAATTATGTGAAGGGTGGTTATATAATTATATAATACACCAATGGACTAGGTAATGATATAATTCTCATGAGATAAATAGGACTAGAATGGTGTTTGATGAAAGTTTATCAAGGGACTATGTCTTATCTTATAATCTTGGGAGTGATCCTTGTTTATGAAATGGGGCGTGAACCCAATCCACTATTATAGTCTTGGGAATAAAGCTTGACTATGAAATGGGGTGTGAAACCCATCCTCTATAACAATATTCAATGTGAAACTTAACTAAAAAATGGGGAGTGAACCCAATCCACTATGATAGTCTTGGGAGTGAACCTTGACTATGGAATAGGGAGTAAACCCATTCACTATGATAATATTTATATTAATCCTTGACTACTATAGAATTTTTTTCCTATGATTATGTGTATTACACAAATTTATGTCTTATTAAAATGTTATGATCTCATGAAAAATATTCTTTGATTCATTTATGATTCATGTCTTATAAACAACCATGTTTTATACCATTACATAAAATTATGATCTATGGTATACATGATATGGTTTTAAAATGTTGTTCTCATATTCTAATACCATTATTCTCAAATTTATGTAATCATTGATATCACCCCTGTTTACCCTTACTAAGTATCTGAGCTCATGATTTTTCATGTTTCTTTTTCCCAGTATATTAAGAATGGTATTTAATATGATATTTTTTAAAGGATGATAGTTATGAATAACTTAGTGAGATATAATATAGTTTACCTATGAATAGGTTTTTTATGAATCAATATTTTAAAACATAAAACTAGATGTATATGATTTTGGTATGGATCATTATGTTATGTGTGTAATTTTCGTCTAATAATATATAATATCAATGTATGAAAATTGAAGGTTTATATAATTGGTATTATTTAAAGTTTTAGTTACCATTGGAAATTAGGATGAAGAACTTTTAGTGAGAACCTATGGGATATGTCTAAGTATAGGATAACATCCTAATATATTGGTAATGATAATGGGAGACCTCAGATAAGCCTATGGTATTATATATTTAAAATAATATGTCTTTATTTATATATCCAATAAAATACTTTCATTATTAAAAGGTTTCCGGTTATTATTATTGTTGCTCAAACAATGGTTTTTGGTTTTAATAAATGACTGTATCCAAATGTAATCATGTTAATGCTGAATTGGGTGGGAAATGAGATTATTTTAATCCTAAGAAATAATATTTTATGGGATATGGAAAAACCCCACTAAAATTATTATGTAACTTACTCAAGAAATATATCATGCTGAGATTCCAAAAGAGAAAAGGGTGAAATGAATTTTTGTTGTTTTTTTCATAAGGAAACATCCACCTTTATTTCATGGGCCTTCTATTCTATTAGTTTATTAATAATGGATTATCACCAATTAAATGATATTTTATGTTCTCCAATGATCAGAATATGAAAAAAATTATATTTTCTATTTGACGTTTGGATGGAGAAGCAGTTCAATGGTGGAACATTTTAAAGAACATATGAAAACATGATGGAATTGAATCAATGGAGTTGAATGAGAATAATATATTATTTTTTAATAAGTAATTTACTTGTATTATTCATATAAAAATGGAGGAAAAATTCCTTGAGTTAATGTAGAAGGATGATGAGCATGTTAGTACATATGAATCAAATTTTAAAAGACTTTCATAGTAAGATTTTGGTATTATTGTCCAACCTAAAAGTAATATTGGTTGATTATTTAGTAGCTTAAAACAATTTCATGGAAGATAATTATCAATAAGAGACATTATTAGATATGATGAAATCATTTTATACTCTATAAATGTTTAAATGGATAATGGAGTTATCCATCAATATTATAGTTTTGTTAAGAAAATAAAGAAATAATTGAAAGGAAATTATTGAAAACATTGAGATATGAAGATGATATTTTCTTAATTCTCAATGCATGGAAGGAAACATAGTGTAAATTGTACTGTTGGGATAGGTAACTATTTTAAGTGTGTGAAGGAAGGTTATCAAGAAATAGAATTTCGTAGAGATGGGAATATTTTAGCCAATGATAGAGGAAATGAAACACAAAATGAAAAAACCACTTTCCAGTTTTCCAAATGAAAGGTATATGATAATTATGCTAAAAACAGCTCAAATATGATGGTAAATGATGAATATAGGCATCAATAACCTCTAAATCCCATAGGTAAAGGGAAATATTACGTGATCACTATTTTCATGTGGATTATGATAATAAAGTGGTAAAAATTACACTTACCTTCCACTCTAAAAATGAAAATTTATTATTTGGTATATGATATATCCACTCTTTTACATCTAGTGAATTTCCTAATGGTATACAGTACCACCACAATGACTAGATATTGATTTTTTTATGAAAAATCATAATTTTATGATGATCACATTACAAGTCTATGATTATTCTCCCATAGATGTTTGTAGGAATATGATTCGATTAAATATCATTATTCTCCCTATAGATGAATTCATTGTTGTTTTGGGTATGGATTTGATTTATTTATAAAAATCACACATCAATTTCCATGGAAGGGAATTGAAGTTTGATATTTAGAACCAAACAATGATTTTTTATTATTTTGAATATTAATATTAACTTACAATTGAAATTTAATCCAGTATATGGCTATTGATTTCTATTCAAAAGGGGTGTTTATCCCAAATGGATGGGATAGAAGCTCAGTATCTGTGATATTCCTATTTTTAATGAGTTTTTTATTTCATTAAAGAAGAGTTTCCTAGTTATCCACTAAATATTGAAATTCATTTATCAATATAACTCATATATTGTGTTACAAATATATTAAAGACTCCAAATAGAATTGCCCCAATTGAGTTTCAAGAATTAATGACCCAACTTCAGGATAACCTTGAAAAGATATTTATTCAAACATGTGTGTCACCTTGGGTACACTTAATATTTTTAAGAATAAATTTGGAGCAATGTTCCTATTAATAGATTATTGGGAACTTAAAAATATCATAATTAAGAATAAATATGAACTACCTTGTATTGATGACATGTTTCACCCACAGAACAGAGCTCAATACTTTTATAAAATTGAACATCATTCATGATATCATCAATTTAGGGTTAATAAGGAGGATATACCAAAGAAAACAATATGCAAAAGGTATAATCACTATGAATATATGGTTATTACATTTTTAATTACTAATTACCCCCATACTATCATGTATTTAACACACATTGTCTTTAGATATTACCTTCAAAATTTTGTGGGAACCTTTATAAATGTTATTATTTTATATTTAGATAGAAAGGAAGAGCTTAAAAATAAATTGACTATTTTACTAAAAACCTTAAGGAAGGATAAGCTATGTTTAAAATCTAAAAAGTGTGTATTTTGGATACAAAGTTTTTTATGTTTGGGTAATATAATATCGAGCAATGGTATATTGGTGAACCCATTAAATATAGAAGTTATTGATTGTTGGCCCATGCCGACCAATATGATAAATATTTGTTGTTTTATTGGTTTTGATGAATATTATATAAATTTTATAGATATTTTTCTAAGTCTCTCTAATACACTCACTATTTGTATTTATAATGGATCCAAGTTCCTTTGGATATATTACCTTTACGAAAATTTCAAGGAAGTGATGATATGGTTAGTTAGTGTATCTATGATGAAATTTCCCATTTGTAGAGTAGGTGTTTAGTAAATTTTGATGAATAAAATAAGTTTCTAGGAGGAGTTTTCCTTCAAAATTATATGGTTATATATTATTCATCATATAAATTTAAAGTTCATGAGAAAAAAATAATGATCTCAAGATTTAGAGTTAGATACGACAATTTCAGCATTAAAGATATAGATGCATTATCTTTATTTATCTAGATGTGATATATATAATTATCAAAAAAATTTATACTATGTATTTACTCAAAAAGTGTTGAATATGTGATATAGAATATGTTTGGAGTTGATCAAAGTATATGACATCTAAATATATTACCAACATGGGAATGAGAACATGGTGGTCTATGCTCTGAGTCAGAGGGATCATGCTAGATTATTTATGATGAGGACCACAAAAGTTCCAATATTTATGGATTTGAAAGTTATGGATCTTGAAAACATGATAGAAGGGGAGGAATATCATCATTCTCAATTATATTTTAAACTATATATCCATGTAAAGATTCAATTGGGGTAAAAAGGAATATTTAGAGATGAAAATGAAGGTGAGAAATTTTTCAGAGTACCATGAATATTATAGAATGATAATATTAAAAAACTATGTATGTATTGCATCCATACCCAATTTGTTGAAGGAACTATTGTATATGGTTCATATTTGATCATTTTCTATTCATCATGGAACTTTGAAGATTTATAGGGATTTGATGAAGTATTTTTGGTGGGATAACATGAAGAGAGATATTATAGAGTATGAATTTCAATGATTAGTATGCTGAAAAGTTAATACTGAGAGATATATTCCTAATGTTATGTTATAAAAATTAACCATACAATAATGGGAATCTGAAAAAAATAACCATTGATTTTTTTATGAATCCCTAAAATGTACAAGGACCACATTTCTATTTTTGTTATAGTCGATCACCATTCAATGTCAGAACACTTCATTATTATCATAGAATATTTCTACATTGGTCAAATTTATAAAATATACATAATGTAAGTGTTATGGTTTCATGGAATACTACATTATATTGTACTTGATTGGGATTTGAGGTTTACCTCAATGTTCTGGGGAAGTATTCCATATGATTTGGATACATAATTGATTTCTATTATGGTATATCATCCACAGATATATGGTTATTTTGAGATAACTATTAAAACCCTGAGGATATGCTAAGGCCTTTTTTAATGGATTTCAAAGGTGGTCTGAATCATCACCTTCCTCTAATCTAGTTTTCTTACATCAATAACTTTCACACGGGCCTTCAAAACGTTTCTACAATAATCACTATATTGAATAAAGTGTATAACTACAACATGAATTGAATTATTTGATGAAGGAAAGTTATTGGGACCTAGGATATATGATGAAATGTTATAGAAAGTTAGAGTCATTCAACATCACATTATAACCTCTTGGATTCAAGAGAAAAATTATGCTAATAGTCATCTGTGAGATCTGAAGTTCAAAGTTGGTGAGAAACTGGTTCTATTAATTTACCAATGGAATAAGTACATGATATTTAGAATGAAAGGAATTATGAGCCCATGTTATATTAGTCCCTTATATATTCTTGATCATATATGGAAAATAGCTTTTCACATGGCGCTTCCACTGAACCTCACTCAAGTTCATGATGTGTTCCATGTTTATCTCATAAGGAAGTTCATACATGGTCATTCACATATACTAAACTCTAAGTTCATAGCACTGGACAATGTTATTTCCTATTAATAACAACTCATATAAATCATGAATCATAGAGATAAAGTGTTATGGGACTAGCATACTCACGTAGTTAATGATCTCATGAGGAGTCCAAAATTAGAAGAAGATACTTGGGAACCTAAGGGTATCGTGAAACTGAGATATCCCCATTTTTGTATTGATTTTATGTATTTTTGGGAATAATTTAATTTTAATCATGGTACAATGAAACAAATACATATTTTTTGATATATTTATTTTCAAATAAATTTAAGTTATTCAATATCTTTTAATACAGGCGACCACAGGTCTAAATAAATAGCATTGTAGTTTACCATTATAACCTAGATGTTAAATTGGTGGGTATTAATAGTACTAAATAAATTCTGAAAAATATTATATTTATACTTGTAAAAAATAAATTCATTTGTTTTCAATTTATAATAAATGAAAATAAAAATCATTTGTATGTAAAAGAGTATTTTTTTTTGAAAAACAATTTTATAAAAAATGTGTTTTATTTTAATAAATTAAATTTATCAATATTTGTGAATGATTTTAATGAAATTTAAATATCACCTATTCAATAATTTTTTTCGAGATTCATTTAATTGTTTTCTAATGAAGAGATAAGAATACATATCCAATTTTATGCTTAAAATGATTTTTTTTCTATAAAAAACTATTTTCATAACGTTTTGAAAACATATTTTAAAATGAATTTCTAACACATATTGAAATTGAATATTGATAAATAGATTTAATATTTAGAATCATCAGGATCCAATTTAGAAAATTTGTACCTTATATTTTTGGTCAGTGTGAATAGAAACCGTAGAAAATTATTGTCACAATAGTAAGCGTAAAAGGAGTAAAATACTATTAAAACATTAGGATAATGCATTAAAATTCATATAAAACTTTCATTTATAATATTTGATCAGTTTATTTCATACATTTTTATCATGTTATAAAATATATATCCACTTTGAGCCATATTTCATTGAATTTAACTTTTATTTTTATCTATGAAAAAAAAAATATAAAATCACACTCTCTTGACTTTAATTTCTTTAAAAATTTTACATAAGGATAAAAAGAAGATAAGTTTGGATATGAAAATTTATTTTAAATAGAAATTTAATTTTTTATCATATTTATTTATTTATAATTATTACTAATTTAAAATTACTTTAAATACTTACTTAATAATGACACAAAATTTATCCCATTAATAGAAAAATATTATTAATGATTTTAAAAATATTAAAAGTATTAAAATTCTATTGAGTTATTATCTTACATTAATTTTTAGGTATATTTTATATAATAGGTCAGTGTTAATATATTATCTTGTAATTACATCCTTTTATTATTATCTTTCAAGTTAATTTAAATGAATATATCCATAATTGAAAATAATGATATTTTAAAATAAATAATAAATTTTTAATGATTTAAAACTCATAAAAATATTATCATAATCCACTTGAATGGAATATTTTTGAACATATAAACTATATTCCATTTATGAGACATTTTTAAATATATGGTGACATTTTTAACCATTTAAGATTGAACTTGTTTTTATTACTATTAAGGTAAAAAAATAATTAATGAAGGGGTTAGTCAAAAGGATAAAGTTTTATATGATCCCATAACCTATATAAATTAAAATTTATGATTTCATCTAGACATAATCCTATTTTTATTCTAATTAATGTCCATTTTGATGCAATTTTCTTGATAATTATTTTATTATATTTTAATCTTTTAAAAAATTCCATGTGTCTCCTCTATCTCCCCAATAAATGGGCACCCCTAATTTCTCTCCTTTATAGTACATTATGCCTTATTGATTGAAAACAACCTAGATAATTATATTCTAAAATTACATTTAATGTGTATAGAGGTTATACGTTTCCAAAAATACCATCCTTATAGTCCATAAGAGGAGATCCAAATAAGTTTTTTCAAAGAATTGGTAATCTCTTTAACCGATCACTTTCATCTTAATTATACTTTTACTAAAAAAATATATATGGTATTTATCATAAATTAATAACTTAAATATCATATATATAAATAAATGTTCCTATGAATATGAAACAACCATTATCTATCCCCTTTCCTATCAAACGGGAAGTACAAGTATCAAACATGTGTGTGTATGACATATTGTCTCTACGTTGTGAAACAATTCATTTTCAATCACCATATTTTATTGATGGGTTTTATGATAGGTTTAATATTTTTAAATTATATTTATGATATAATTATTATTCATGAATTATAATACCATATCTACCATGTTACATTCCAATCTATTCAAAAATGATAATGTCACTCATGCATATCTGTCGACTACTACCTCAATGAAGTGATGTGATTTTTTTTCAATTACATTTTAATTATAAGGAAATAAAGATATATTTAGTGAATATATATGATATATATAATATAATATTTTTTCTATAAAGATGAATTATTATTTACCTTTCTTTCTTTACATCCATGAAAAAATGAAAAAAGCATTCATGTGTACATACAACCTACAATCTGAATGAATGATGTAATTCATTTTTCTATATCTAAATTTTATAGATGATTCAAATATATATATATATATATATATATATGATATTAATATAATGGTAAACATTTATTATATTATTTAACCCTAATCTATGTATAATTATTGAGACTTTCTAACTGAAACTTGCATGAAAAATGATGTAGTTATCACTTGAAACATAGATTTTAATTGAAATTATTAATTAAGGGGTGATAATATGTTAT
Source organism: Viscum album (assembly GCA_963277665.1). Lineage (NCBI taxonomy): Eukaryota > Viridiplantae > Streptophyta > Magnoliopsida > Santalales > Viscaceae > Viscum > Viscum album. The sequence goes on along the minus strand of OY728158.1, from coordinate 855,321,923 downwards.
AAGAAAACCATATATGTTATTATTTATATTATTATGGTTATATAATTTTTCTATAATAACTATATATTTACTATAAAATATTTTAAAATGCGTAAAAATAAATATGATACTTGAGGTAAGGGATTTCTAGACTCACATTTATTTCTAAGAGACATAAGTCATATTCACCACATAATTATTTTTTGTGGGGTATACACTACCCATTTTAAGTGTTTTATATTTAATATAGTTATATTAATTATATTTATTTTTTAATTTGGTTTTATTATATAAATTTTATAGCAATTCAAAATTTTCCAATGTTGTAGGAATTTTATGTTACAATATCATTGTTTATCAGGATTGTTTACGATTAAGTTTTTGATAACAAAATTTCATGTTCTAACTATCATGAAACTGATAAAATTTCTTTTAGTTTTTTTATATATATATATAATTAATTCCTTCCTTTAATTTCCTCTCTTTAATAACATAAGATACTAAAATAATTTTTTAAAGGAAAATCGGCTATATTTCTCCCATTGACTGAAAATATTTTTTTCTTCCAAGTCTATTTTTTCACTAAAATGTTCTGAAGAATATTTTAATATTTCAATATTATAATTATATGTAATTTTTACCCTTTATTTAATATTTACCAAATTTTTTAAAATTAATCTTCTTTTCATTTTCCAAAATTAGGTATTTTTTGACATTTTTTACAAATGTATAGAAGATTTTTTTTCTTTTAACTTATATGACATGAATGGAATTTACCTCTATCTTGAAAACCCAATACGTTAAATATTATATAAAAGTAACCAATGATATTTTGAAGGGTTTATTTTACATGGTAATTGAAGATTTTTTATATTTTAATGAATTGATTTTAATATGAAAGAGGATTTTCCCCCAATAAATGTTCCAACTGATCTTCTAAATCAATTTTCATCTAAGATAGAATCCTTTGATGTTACTTCCAATTTATAAGGGGTATGACCCAATGATATCATCCTTATTATTTATCTAGAATATTTAATATTATTTTGATAATTGTTTTGTGAAATATGTTCCTTTTCTACGAGTTATTCTATGGTGAAATATTGATATGTTTATGAAACCACATTATTTTCCACCAATTAGGATATATGATGATTGATTTGGGATCTTGTGGAACTCATATGAATGGAATATGATTATGTGATGGGTATTACAAGAATTATATATCCATATAATTCATTGGGTAATGATGGAATATCATGAGATATATAATACTTTAATGGAGAGTGAACCCATTTCAACAAGGTACTCTGTCTACTATGATAGTATACTTAGTGAACCTTGACTAAGAAATGTAGAATGAACACAATCCATTATAATTTTATTTTAAATTAACCATAACCATAGAATGGGGAGGGATCCTAATCCACTATTATAGACTTTTGTGTTATCCTTGACTTTGGATATGGAGTCAACCAATTCCACTATGATAGTCATTAGAGTGAACCTTGACTATTGAATGAGGAGTGAACTGAATCCACTTTGATAATCTTGGTAATGATCCTTTACTACTAAAGAAATTATTTTCTATGAATATTTATATTCCAAAAATACATTTCTTTTTACAATGTTAAGATATCATATTTCAGGTTCATTTATTCTTTTATGATTCATGTCTTATGAACTACTTAGATTTATTCCATGATTTAAGATTATGATATATGATATGCATGGAATTGTTTTCCAATGTTATTCTCATGTTATATTACCCATATAATGTAACATCCCAGGTAAATAAAGAATATGACATTTTCATATTTATTAATTTTTAAAATTAAATATTAATTTTACTTTAAAATTGTGGCTATGTTCGATAGCGTACCCGATACGCAACAACGAGTTTCTTTGAAATCTTACGTTGCACACTAATAATTTATTATTTTAAACAGTAGTTAACACCTAGCCGTTGTATTGGAGGGAATGAACGAAACTAACTACAATATGATTATACATGTTTGTTAAATGTATTTACATTTATCCAATAAAAGTTAGAGGCTTAAAATGTGAATAAATCTAATCTTAAGCATAATTTACATTAAAAAGATGATTTATCACCTTTTAATGGATAAAACTTTTTTAAATCTAGTTTTGGTTACTTTAATACATTATATATGACCAAATAAAATCATTCTTTAGAATGGGTACATCAAAATTTACTTTGTGTAAATTTTTGGAATTTTTCCGATAAAGTTCATTTTTAATGAATAGTGAAAAATATTGTATTTTAATTCAAAAGTGCCTTTTAATCTAATTTATTTATATGGTTAGATTATCTTTTTAGTTTGTTTTAAAGTGAAATTAAAATATAATTTTACCATTTAATCCAATGTTGGTCATTGTAATTAATTTCACATTAAAATTGGATATAAATAAGTATCAATCTTTTGATAGTTATTGTTTCTTAAAAACACGCTATTTGTTTTGATAACGGGAATTAATTTTAAAATTAATTAATTACACTTCTATATTTTTAATTTGTCAAAATAGAAATCATTTTTTAATTAGGAATATCAAATACAGCTTAGGCTGAAATTTTGGTATTTTTCTGAAAAACTTCAATTTTTGATGAATAGTGAAACCACTTGGTGGTAGTTAAAAAAACAGACTTTTTCATTTAAATGAAATTTTAACACTTCTGTGAATTGAATTTTGAAAATCCGACATACATGGTTGTTATCAAAAAGCAAAATGTTGTTCATTAAGATGAAAATATTTTTTGGTCAATAGTAACTTTTGACTTTTATTTACCACAGTTAAAGATAAATAGGGAAATTCAAGGTAAAAACAATATTATAATAATTACCAATTACCTTAAAACTTGTCATAACCTTATTGTATGAGTCATGGACGACCATGGGCATCTTTTGGTAGATTTTGGGACCCCTTTGAGCCACTTGGGAGTGATAATGACAATTTAGATTAATTAACTTAAAGTAAAGGCAAAAATGACAAAAGAAAATATCTTTTAGTAAATTAATTTTTAAAAGGGTTTATATAAATTAAATTTTAGACTATAAATATTCATTGGAAATATAAAAATATTTCCTACATCATGGTATTTGTTTTATAATTTTTAGACATCAAATAAATTAAATTATTTATGACACAATAAGGATGCAGTATTTACCTCATTAATAAATGATTTAAATAAATAAGATTATAATGATTAAAATATTATCCAAAACCTCTCCAATTCATATTGGATGATTTTATTTTGAATATGAGTCATCTTATCTTCGACATTAATGTGTTTTTTACCTCTTTAAACCGAATATTAGTTTATAATAAAATAATAGTTTCACACTTTCCTAAAGAGCCCCTCCTCTCCCTTATAAAAGAAGAACACTTCTATGAAATTAATCACACATATCAAGCCATTTTTCTCGTCCAAAATCTACCCAATTAGGGTACCTAAATCCCTCTCCTCCTTCTAAAAGCCTTTACCTAGGCAGAAGGTACTTCAAGAAATCCTTTGGTTCAAACCAAAGGGAGTTACCCAAATTAAAGGTAACGATTTCTCTTAAATTGTTTTCTTTTATTTACTTTTCCAACCCATAAACTCTTTTTATGTCCTTTATTTTGTAACAACATAAGTATCCTAAATATACTAGGATTTTTCTATAATAAGGAGTCTAACTACACTTACACACACCTCCATCTAATGGATGAAGAACATAATGTTTCTGTGGATGGCAAACTAACGCTTCATGAAACGATGATTGTTCAATTAAATCTTACCACCTCTCATGGTGGCCATTATGATGGAAATCTATTTATATAGGATATATATTATGTTTATTATTTTATTATGCTTCTGTACTTCCCAATTATATCAAACCTTTATGGTTTCCATAGTGGGTAAATACGATAATCTCATTTGAGGAAGTGTGGACTACCGCCCCCTCAAAGTGATGTGATTCGTTAATGCCTTATGTTGGATGTATAAAGGATGGAGTTAATGATATTATATATGATATTATACTGGAATTATAATATACCTATGTATCATTATGTTTTAATTCCATTAAAATAAGAAATAGAAATGAAAGTAGCATTCATGCGTACGTACGGCTTACCGTCTCCATGAACGGTGCAATTCATTTCTTATCTCCAAATGTTATGTAAATACATGTATATACTGGATATATATGATATATATGTTATATAAATGATTAATTTCATTCTGGATATAATTAACCTTTGACCACATGAACAACATGTAATTATAAGAAGTCCATTTTTGACTCAAGTACCAAATATCGACAAAACGAACATTATTAACTTAAATGATCACATAATGTTTATAACATGGTAATAAGTGATATAAAAGGAATAATAAACTTTAAAAGGGTTATTAAAAATTATAAGTTAAATTTAGTTCATTATCCAGGAGATTAAAGAACGATCGAGTCAAGTCGGACATGAGGTAAGGGATCCAACCTCTCTCTTTCTTTTCAAGTACTCTCTTTTATGTCATTTATTTTATGTTCCATGTTCTTATGTTGGAGGATGTTCTTTTATATTAACCATACTGTAATTTGTATTTTCATATTATGAGAGACCAACTATTACTCTAATCAATTCATTTTAAGAATTCTTAAGTGGCGTCGTTAGGCTGCCGAATTTTTGTAAGGGATTTTCTTATCTCACTTTTAATTCCGTGAGATTTCCATTGTTTGCCAGTTATTTATTACATGTAAGGTAATTTGTACAGACATTGATATATATTATCATGATTATATTATATTAATTATATTCTATGATTCATTTTGTGGTTAGTAACTTTTGGTCATATGATTAAATTTGAATACAATGAAGTAATGGTTTTTCATATCACGTTTTATTCTCATGAGATTCATACTATATTGGCCACTATTTCCTTTTGTGTGGCATATATACTGTCAGTGATTGTACTCTTTGTGTAATATAATTTAATTTATGATTATTTACATCTTCATTGAATGATTCTTCTTTCATGTGGCGTATGTTTTGTAAGTTACCACATCGGTAAGGGAATCTTTCACCCTCCTCTCTTTTTTTTTAAAAAAAGACTACTTTTTGTTTTGTCTTTTAACATATATATTATTATGTTGGGATATGTTATTTTATATCCTTATTGATTTATAATTTATTTCCAAGTGATGAGATTCCCTTTTTATCTCATTAACTCATTTTCTGAATTTTAAAGAGACACCGTTAGACTGTCGAATTTTTACAAGGTAACTTCTTAACCCAATTTCAATTATTTGGGTTCAACTTGTACTTCTTGAATATGTTTTCATATGAATATGTGTGAATGAAATCTTATTGTTTTACACTTAATATCCTCTTATATTGGGTGTATTATTATTTTTCACACATAATTATGTAATTGCTTTATCCTTAATCAAAGGACACCGTCTTTATAATGGATTTAATCTCAATTTACATTTCCATTGAGAATTCATTGTTGTTATGAACCAATTATCTCTTATATGGTGTATATAATGTCCTTATTCATATTATATCATGAATCTATTTATTATCATGATATTATAAAGTTCTGATTAAATTTTATTCTGCAATTATTTCTCTCATTTTGTTAAAAACTCTTTAACAAAAATATCATTAAATGTTAAAAATATCATTTTTAAATGTTTTAAGGATTTATTATTCTAAATCTATATCTTTAATTTCCATGTTTTAAAAATTGTTTTGAGTATTTATTTATATGGACATTAATTTTTTAAAATTATAATTCCATTAAAAGCTTCAAAGTGGTATGGGACACTTTGATTCAAAAATCCTTTTTAAAATGGTTTTTGAAAATGGATTGATTATTTCAATATCTTGAAATTACTTTTTGTGATTGAAAATGAAATGTTATTTGTGTAATGTTTATATTTGCAATATTTTATGTGTTATGATAGAACTTGGACATTTGACGAGTGGTTACGTGATAAATCATATGACAGGTGGTGCCGTGAATACCAGGATGGGTGGTTACGTTATAACCTTCAATGCATTGGGTATGGAAGTAGGCCGTATGGGTATTCCATTTAGTGATATGTGTGGAAGTCGACCATATGGCTATTCCATTTATGCATGTTTATGTCCCAAGTAATCTTTATATGTTATGTGTTCTTTATATGGGTTTTATGGTAATATTTGGGTTACAAAAGGGTAAGTAATGATCTTTTATTCAATGAAGAGTATTTACTACTTCATAAAGGAGAAAAGTATTACTTATGTTAAAGTATTCATGGTTTACTTGTTGTTTTGAAAAACTAAAAGTTTTCCTTCTTTATGTATCCCTTACTGAGATTTTTATGCTCATCCCATGTTTTTGAAATGTTTTCCATAGAACTTAAAGATGAATAGATTAAAGGATGGGATCAAGGAAAAGTCATGGTGTCTAAAAAATGGAACTAGACATGTGTCTTTTTAAGAGTTCTTATTTTATGAAAAAAATGGATACTGAGTAGTAGTGTCTACTTGTAATATTCAAGTTGTTATGTAATAGTTATGGCCTAATTCTCTAAAACTCTAAACCTGAAAAGATCCTCAATGTGAATTATTCATTTAATTCAAGATTATGTAAGGTTTAAGGCCGGGTCCTTATAGTTGGTATCAAAGGTCGGTTTAGATAACTTTAGAGGTTAATAAATTCTTTAAGCATAAGTGACATTACCATAATGGTTAGGATTTTAGAAATATTCATTATTTTTTAGATAAAGTGAATGAGTTTAAGATAACATGAACAAGTATATCTTAGTTTTTACCCTCCTCATAAGATATTATATGATGGTTTTACGGATATACTCACACTGACCTTTTTGGTTTTAGTAAATGGATGGATCTAGCAGGAACCAAAGTAACAGTGGATGTGAAGAAAACTGTGATGGTTTTTTGAATGAGCAACTGAATGATATGGTAACTGCAATGAGAACACTTGTGGTTATTCTCAACCAACTATCCGGAGTCATGATTGACCACCTGAACCTTAGTGATCTTTATAAGGCATTATATATGCGAGAAACAAATCCCTATGAAATTTCAGGTAATAATCATAAAGGTAAGTATATTTAAAAACATATGTTTAAAATATGTGGAAAGAAACACCTAGGAAAATGTTTCAAAGGGAAAAAAAGATGCTATAGATGTGGAAATGAAGGTTATAAATCAAGAACCTTCCATGGAAAAAGGAAGAATCTAGTTGACTCTAGGAAAGTGAAAGAAGTCCTTTTCAAGGGATCAATTGAATATTTTAAATGTGGTGTGCATGGTCATTATGAAAACACATGTCCTACAAAGATGTTTTGGGAATGGGATCATCAGGATTATAAAAATATTTGTTTACCAATACCTAATGCCATTCCGATGGAGGATGAAGAAACTGACAATGACCAATGAAAGGTATGAATTATTTCTTAACATATGTTTTCCTATTATTGAAATATTAGGATACGATTCATGATTTTGTTTGTAGGAAATAAGTATTTCAGAATAAGTTGGAGAGGAATGGTTAATGGATCATGAAGAATATGGAATGAGTAAGAAATCAACATATAAGGGATTCAAGAGTTAGGGTAGAATTTAGGATGGTGAAATGCTTGAAAGTATTAAGGCTCTTCTGATGATGGTATTACATTAGAATAATTTTTATAGTTTGTGTAACCCTGATGTTTGATATATATTTTTTTTTCAATGAATAATTATCTTTTCTTTTATGGACATAGTTATAATGAAAAATTTGGGTTTATATGATCCTTGAATTTGAGGCAATTACCGGTTAATACTTTTTGGGATGAAAATGAAATTTATTAGATAAAATTTGTAGTTAAAATATGTTATGGTAATTTTTTATAATTTTTTTAGGGAATGTTATAAAATTATATAGTTTTTGAAAAAGGAAAACACACAGACCGTGTAACAACCTGTTGCGTCGGACGAAGCTACGAGAATCAAACCCACAACCAAAGTGCGACTGGTATTTATTGACTACCACTAGACTACGTGAATTCCCTGGTTAGTATGACTTATTATTTTTAGTTTGATGATCATATGAATCAAGAATAAGTTTATTTTGGGTTATCTATGGAACTGATTAACCTATCATGGAGGATATGTGATTAGGTTAATTACTTTTCAATATGAGACTTTAAGAGTAACTGGTGTTATTTGGAGATAAATGTTAAGATTTTTCTTGGAAGACAATGTGATTAAATCCTTCAGAGATTTGGGTTTCAATCTTAGTTTGGATTACTTTGAATAATTTTAAGGATAACTTTTTATTTAATGGTCTTTGATGAACTTTGGGTTTTTTTGGACAAATTTTGGAGATTAAGAGTGGTTTTTTATTTTTATAAAGGATTATACTTTTGGTGATTATCTGATCTTGTAATAACAATTTTGGTTAATGTATAAATACAATGGAAATAGATAGTTTCCTTTTGTGGATTATGTGATTCTATAGAAGATGATTCTTGTGCTTTTGATGTGACCAAGTCTTTTTGAATGCTCATCATTTAGAGAAATGATTAGTTTTGGTAGAAACTTATTAAAAGATGAAACTCTACTTGAAGGTAAGTATATTTCCTTATGTTTTTATTATATGTAGAATATTAATTCCTAAAAATTATGAAAAGGAACATAAAACAAAAATATTGTTGGTTTATGTTTCCTTCTGGGTAATTAAAGACCGTTTACACACATCATAAGTCTATGATTTTCTTGTGGTTAAATTTCTCCTAATCATGTTTCTTATCACTCTCCATCAGAACTTGAACCTTTGTTCTCTCCTCCATATCCATGTTTTCATGGAATATTAGTATGGGTTAACTCGGGTGACCTTTGTACTTTTATTTCTTTCTTTTAAAGTGATATTTTAATTTACTCCTTTTTCGATGTGGGGCTTTCAATGAAGTTTCCGAGCCCAATTTTAAAATTGCAAGGATGCAATTCCCAAAAGAGAGGAAGGATGTAACATCCCAGGTAAATAAAGAATATGAAATTTTCATATTTATTAATTTTTAAATTAAATATTAATTTTACTTTAAAATTGTTTCTATGTTCGATAGCATACCCAATACGCAACAACGATTTTCTTTGAAATCTTACGTTGCACACTAATAATTTATTATTTTAAACAGTAGTTAACACCTAGCTGTTGTATTGGAGGGAATGAAAAAAACTAACTACAATATGATTATACATGTTTTTTAAATATATTTACATTTATCCAATAAAATTTAGAGGCTTAAAATGTGAATAAATCTAATTTTAAGCATAATTATATTAAAAGGCAGATTTATCACCTTTTATTGAAGAAACCTTTTTTAAATCTAGCTTTGGTCACTTTAATAAATTATATATGACCAAATAAAATCCTTCTTTAGAATGGGGACATCAAAATTTACTTTGTGTAATTTTTTGGAATTTTTCCGATAAAGTTCATTTTTAATGAATAGTGAAAAATATTGTATTTTAATTCAAAAGTGACTTTTAATATAATTTATTTATATGGTTAGATTATCTTTTTAGTTGGTTTTAAAGTTAAATTAAAATATAGTTTTACCATTTAATCCAATGTTGGTCATTGGAATTAATTTCACTTTGAAATTGGACATAAACAAGTATCAATCTTTTGATAGTTATTGTTTCTTAAAAACACGCTATTTGTTTTGATAACAGGAATTTATTTTAAAATTAATAAATGCCACTTATATGTTTTGAATTTTTCAAAATAGAAATAATTTTTGAATTTGGAATATTAAATACAGCTTAGGCTGAATTTTTGGTATTTTTCTGAAAAACTTCAATTTTTGATGAATAGTGAAAGCACTTAGTGGTAGTTAAAAAAACTGAATTTTTCATTTAAATGAAATTTTACCACTTCTGTGAATTGAATTTAGAAAATACAACATACATGGCTGTTATAAATAAGTAAAATGTGATTCATTAGTATGAAAAATATATTTGGTGAATAGTAACTTTTGACTTTTATTTACCATGGTTAAAGGTAAATAGGGTAATTCATGGTAAAAAGAATATTATAATAATTCCAAATTACCTTAACACTTGTCCTAACCTTATTGTATGAGTCATGGCCGAACATGGGTATATTGTGGGAGATTTTGGGACCACTTTGAGCCACTTGGGAGTGATAATGACAATTTAGATTAATTAACTTAAAGTAAAGGCAAAAATGACAAAAGCAAATATCTTTTAGTGAATTAATTTTTAGAAGGGGTTATATAAATTATATTTTAGACTATAAATATTCATTGAAAATCTAAAAATGATTCCTACATCATGGTATTTTTTTTATAATTTTTAGATATTAAATAAATTAAATTATTTATGACACAATAATGATGCAATATTTACCTCATTAATAAATGATTTAAATAAATAAGATTATAATGATTAAAATATTATCCAAAACCTATCAAATTCCTATTGGATGATTTTATTTCGAATATTAGTCATCTTATCTTTGACATGGATGTTTTTTGGACCTCTTGAAACCGAATATAAGTTTATAATAAAATAATAGTTTCACACTTTCCTAAAGAGCCCCTCCCCTCCCTTATAAAAGGAGACCACTTTTATGCAATTACTTACACCTATAAAGCAATTTAACTCGTCCAAACTCGGCCCAATTAGGCTCCGTACATCCATATATTCCTCCTAAAATACTTACCATAGGCATAAGGCACTTCAATAAGTCTTTTGGTTCAAACCAAAGGGAGTTACCCAAATTAATGGTAACGATTTCTCTTAAATTGTTTTCTTTTATTTACTTCTCCAACCCCTGAAATATTTTTATTTAATTTCTTTTGTAACAACAGAAGTATCCTAAATATACTAGGATGTTTTTATAAGAAGGATTCTAACTAAACTTACACACACCTCCATCTAATGGATGAAGAACATAATGTTTCTGTGGATGGAAAACTAACGCCTCACGAAACGATGATTGTTCAATTACATCTTACCACCTCGCATGGTGGACATTATGATGGAAATATATTTATATATTATATATATTATTTTTATTATTTCTTTATGCTTCTGTACTTCCCAATTATATCAAACCTTTATGGTTTCCATAGTGGGTAAACACGATAATCTCATTTGAGGAAGTGCGGACTACCGCCCCCTCAAAGTGATGTGATTCGTTAATGCCTTATGTGGGATGTATAAAGGATGGAGTTAATGATATTATATATGATATTATACTGGAATTATAATATAACTATGTATCATTATGTTTTAATTCCATTAAAATAAGAAATAGAAATGAAAGTAGCGTTCATGCGTACATACGGCTTACCGTCTCCATGAACGGCGCATTTCATTTATTACCTCCAAATGTTATGTAAATACATGTATATACTGGATATATATGATATATATGATATATAAATAATTAATTTCATTCTGGATATAATGAAACTTTGACCACATGAACAACGTGTAATTATAAGAAGTCCATTTTTGACTCAAGTACCAAATATCGACAAAACGAACATTATTAACTTAAATGATTACATAATGTTTATAACATGGTATTAAGTGATATATAAGGAATAATAAACTTTAAAAGGTATCTTAAGAAATTATAAATTAACTTTAGTTCATTATTTAGGATATTAAAGAATGATCGAGTCAAGTCGGACACGAGGTAAGGGATCCAACCTCTCTCTTTCTTTTCAAGTACTCTCTTTTATGTCATTTCTTTTATGCTCCATGTTCTTATGTTGGAGGATGTTATTTTATATTCAAAATACTGTAATTTTTATTTTAATATGATTAGATATCCCCTATTACTCTCATCAATTCATTTTAAGAATTATTAAGTGGCGCCGTTAGGCTGCCGATTTTTTGTAAGGGATTTTTTATCTCACTTTTAATTCCGCGAGATTTACATTGTTTGCCACTTATTTATTACATATAAGGTAATGTGTACTGAAATTGATATATATTATCATTATTATATTTATATTCATGATATTATGTGATTAATTTTATGGTTATTAACTTTTTTTCATACGATTCAATTTGAATACAATGAAGTAAGGGTTTTTCATCTCACTTTTTATTCCCGTGAGATTCATGCTATATTGGCCACTATTTCCTTTTGTGTGGCATATGTACTATCCATGATTGTACTATTTGAATAATATACTTTCATTTATGAATATTTACATATTAATTTAATGATTCTTATTTCATATGGCGTATGTTTTGTAAGTTACCAAATCGGTAAGGGAATCTTTCACCCTCCACTTTTTTTTTTTAAAAAAGACTACGTTTTGTTTTTTATTTTAACATATATATTATTATGTTGGGATATGTTATTTTATATCCTTATTGATGTATAATTTATGTCCAAGTGATGATATTCCCTTTTTATCTCATCAACTCATTTTCTGAATTTTAAAGAGATGCCGTTAGGCTATCAAATTTTTACAAGGTAACTTCTTAACCCTATTTCATTTCTTTGGGTTCAACTTGTACTTCTTGAATATGTTGTCATATGAATATGTGTGAATTAAATCTGATTGTTTTACAATTAATATCATCTTATATTGGGTGTATTATTATTTTTCACACATAATTATGTAATTGATTTATCCTTAATCAAAGGATACCGTCTTTATAAGGGATTTCATCTCAATTTACATTTCCATTGATAATTCATTGTTGTTATGCACCAATTCTCTCTTATATGGTGTATATAACGTCCTTCTTCATATTATATCATGAATACCTTTATTATCATGATATTATAAGGTTCTGATTAAATTTTATTCTACAATTATATGTATTCAAGAGTCTCTCATTTTGTTAAAAACCCTTTAACAAAAATATCATTTTTAAATTTTTTAAAGATTTATTATTCTAAATCTTTATAGTTAATGTCCATGTTTTAAAAATGGTTTTGAGTATTTATTTATATAGAAATTAATGTTTTAAAATTATAATTCCATTAAAAGCTTTAAAGTGGTATGGGACACTTTGATTCAAAAATCCTTTTTAAAATTGATTGATTATTTCAATATCTTGAAATTACTTTTTGTGATTGAAAATGAAATGTTATTAGTGTAATGTTTATATTTGAAATATTTTATGTGTTATGATGGAACTTGGACATTTGACAGGTGGTTACGTGATAAACCATATGACGGGTGGTGCCGTGAATACCAGGACAGGTGGTTACGTTATAACCTCCAATGCATTGGGTATGGAAGTCGACTGTATGGATATGCCATTTAGTGATATGTGTGTAAGTCGACCGTATGGGTATTCCATTTATGTATGTTTATGTCCCAAGTTACCTTTATATGTTATGTGTTATTTATATGGGGTTTATGGTAATCTTTTGGTTACAAAAGGGTAAGTAATGATATTTTATTCAGTGAAGAGTATTTACTACTTCATAAATGAGAACAGTTTTACTTTTGTTAAAGTATTCATGGTTTACTTGTTGTTTTGAAAAACTAACGGTTTTTCTTCTTTGTGTATCCCTTACTGAGCTTTTTATGCTCATCCTAAGTTTTTGAAATGTTTTCCATAGGACTTAAGGATGAATAGGTTCAAGGATGGGATCAAGGAAAAGTCATGGTGTCTAAAACATGGATCTAGACATATGTATTTTTAAGAGTATTTATTTTATGAAAAAAATGGATACCGAGTAGTAGTGTCTACTTGTAATATTCAAGTTGTTATGTAATAGTTAAGGCCTAATTATCTAAAACTCTAAACATGAAAAGATCCTCAATGTGAATTATTCATTTAATTCAATATTATGTAAGGTTTAAGGCCGAGTACTTATATATAATCATGTTTAATTGATCATTGATATCTCCCTTTTCTATACTTACTAAAAATCTGATATCATCCTTTTTATTTTTCCTTTCCCAAATTTACGAATAAATGTATTAAGTATGGTATGTCTAAGAAGGGTTCTATTTATGAAGAACTTGGTTTGAGATGACGTAGTTCACTTATGGACCAATTTTTTTGTATAAATTTTTTCTATGATACTATAATTATATGATTCTAGTGTTTATATTTATTTTATGTAATGAATATTCATATAATAATATATAATATATATTTATGAAAAGTATAGTTCACTATAGTTGGTGTTGGAGAAAGTTTTTTTTCCTTTTAAAACTAGGATGATAAAAATTTATTGAGAGCCCTAAGGATGGGTCTATGTATAGGATAACAACCTTAGGTTTTGGAAGTGATCATGGATGGATGAGATTAAATCTATAGTTTAATAGAACTAAATGAAGGCGTCTTGATTTAGTCTTATAGTAAATGAATTTTAATTATTAATTGGTTTCCTACTATGGTTATTGTCGTCACAATACCCTTTTAGGATTTATTCAGTGGATAGAGCTCAAAGGAATCATGTTAATACTGAATATGAAGGATAATGAAATGATTTTACTCATGAGAAACCAAATGTTAATGGGATATAGAATGAAAAAAATTATTTTTATTCATACACAACATTCTCAAGCTATGAATCATGATGAGATTCCAAATGAGAAAATGAGGTAATAATGATTTGTTGTAACCTTTATGAGGTAACACCCACATTATTTTTGTGGGTATTATAATACACTAGTTACTAAACAATTGATTAGTTCCACTAAAAATATTGTTTCCCTTATCTAATTATTAAAACATGGAAAATATATTTTTTCTTTTTGTCCTTTTAAATATGAAGAAGATCAATGGTGGAATATTATCAAGAACATGAGATAATGGTATGAAATTAACTCCCTTATTGGGATGATTTTTTGGGATTATTTTACAATAAGTAATTTCCTTGTATTCTTCAAATTAAAATTGATAAATAATTCATTGAGGTAATTCATAAGGATAATGAATCTATTAGTACATTAGAGGGAAATTTTACATGTCCTAAAAGGTATGGTTAGAGTATTATCATCCAAATTAAATGTAATGTTGATATATTCCTTAGTGGAATAAAACCAAGTCTTTAAAGAATGGTAGACAAAAGATTATTCAATAAGAATAAAGAAATTGTTCAATAGTCTATCATGGAGGAACTAGTATTGGAGTTACCCATTAATCACATAGTTTGGACAAGAAAAAAAGATATAATTAAAAGAAAATTATAAAAATCATAGAGATAAGAAGTTTGTATTAATTTTATTATTGATTTTTTGAAGTAAACATGGAGGAAATTGTATTAAGTGAGATGGTAAATTTTTATTTATATAACATAAGTTCACTAGTAAATTGAATGATGTAGTAATGGGAAGAAGATAGCCAATTATGGAGTACAATCACAACAAAATAAACAACCCATACTCTAGTGCTTAAAATAAATGGAGTATGAGAATTATAATAAAAGAGTGATAAAAGATACACATTCCATTCACTCTAGAACTGCTAATGTCTCATTTGATTCATTATGTAACCACTCTATTATATCTAGAGATATTTATAGGGGTATCAAAGTTCCTCCTCAATGATTGTATGATGAATTTTCAGTTAAAACCTTTAATGGTATGAGGAATGCATCATAAGTCTATGATTCTTATCCAGTTTAATTTAGTTGTAATGTGATTCCTCCAAATCTCATTGTTCTCTCTCTAGTTGAATTCATGGTTATTTTTGGTATGGATTGGATTTCTTTACCTAAATTGCACATCAATTTCTAAGTAAGGTATGTAACATTTTATATTTTTGAAACAACCTATGATCATTTGTTGCGATGATAAATATGAAATTTCAAATGAAATTATATCCATTGTATGGGTCCTAATTCCTATAAAATGGGTAACTAACATTATATCATTGTGAGAGAAACTAAAAATTGATGATATGGATATTGTAAAAACTATTTTTGATATCTTTATAAAAGTGTTTATCGACCAAATCATGAAGTTTAGTTCTCAATAGAAATCAGACATGTTGATGAACCTATTTCAAAGGCTCCATATATAATGTCATTGATTGATTTACTGTAATTCTAAAATAAAATCAAGAAGAATATTTAAAATGGATTTATTCACCCAAGTGCATCGACTTGGTGTGTACCTATTATTTTTATCAAGAATAAAGGTGGATCACTGCGATTCTCCAATGATTATCAGGAAGATAATAAGATCATAACAAACAAAAAGTATCCTCCACCTCGTATGGATGAAATTTTTTTATCAACTATACAGATCTAATTACATTAAGAAGATTGATATTCATTATAAATATCATAAATTAAGGGTAAAGAAGTTATATGACCAATGCATCATTCTATATAAGGTATAGAGACTATGAATATTTATTGATTCTATTTGGTCTTACTAATTCCCATACTATCTTCATTGATTTAATGAATAGAGTCTTAAGATATTACCTAGATCAATTTGTGGTAATATTTATAGATGATATTATTATATGTACAAAGATCATGGAAGAGAATTAAGATCACTTTAGGATTGTATTGAAGACTTGAAAGAAGGATAAGCTATATGAAAATTTTAGAAAATGTGAATTGTTTATAAAAAACATTTTATTTTTGGTTTATATAATCTCGATCATGAGGATATTTGTGGGTCAATGAAAGATAATATTTATTGAACATTTGACCATAACAACCACTATGACTGGGATCCATAGTTTTATTGGTTTTTTTTGGATATTATAGGTGCATTTTAGATAATTTATCATTACCCTATAACAAACACACCATATTACTCAAATGGGATCCAAGTTTCATTGGATAGATTAATGTTTGTAAAAGTTCATGGAACTAAACATAAGGTTATTCAGTACACCTATGGTTACATTAACTATTAATGGATAAGGGTTTTTCATATATATATATATATATTATTTCTTCATGTAAAGTATTGGGATGTGTTCTAATTAAAAATTAATTTTTTTAGATTATACCTCATGATAATTAAATGTGAAAAACAAATTACCCAATACATTATTTTGAATATGTTTTGGTAATTTTGGCATTAAAAATGTTGAGGAACTCTCAATATGGACAAATAAGTGATATATATTGATCATAAATTTTAAATTTTATATTCACTCAAAAAATAATATAATATGCGATAGATAAGTTTGTTGGAGTTGGTTAAAGATTATAACTTCTCAATACATTAACACCCTGGGAAAGTGAACAAGGCAACAGATGCTCTGAGTCAAAAGGATCATGCATGATTAACTATTATAAGGATAAAAAATATCTAATATTTATATATTTCCAAAACATTGATTTTGAAATCTTGAAGGGTAGAAATATTATATTTCACAAATAAGAGTTTAAAAATTAATGTTTGTGATAATTAAATAGGTGAAGAAAGAAGACATTGAGTTGAAAAAGAAGGTGATAATTTTTTCTAGTTAAACCATTGTTTTGATTGAATGATAAGGTCCAAGATTGGTGTGTGTATTTTATCTCTACCAAATAAGAAGTATCCATTGGATGAGAATCATGGTTCATCATTCTCCATCCATCCTAGAAGTATGAAGAAGTATGGAGATCTAAAAGTGTATTTTTGGTGGGATAGCATGAGGAGATATATTGGAGATTATGTATATCATTTATTAGTATATTATCAAGTCAGTTCTAAGCGATTAAATTCTAATAGGATGTAACAACCATTACCCATACTAGAATTTAAATGGTAAAAAACCACCACAAATGTTTTCATCGGACTCTGGAAAATGTCTAAATACAATAATATTACCTGGTCTATAGTTGATCACCTTAAATAGTTTGCACAATTCATTTATATCAATAAATATTTCTATCTTTATCATATTTATAGAATAAACATCAATGATGTTATAAGTTTTCATGGAGTACAATATTATATTGTATCTTATCAGAATCTTTGGTTTGCTATGTAGTTCAGGAGAAGTATTCAATAGGCTCTTAATAAAGAGATGAGTTTTAGTACTATTTATCATTAATATATAGATTCATGGTCTAAGAGAACCATTAAAATAGTAGATGATATGAGGAGATTTTTTTTATGAATTTTGAAGGTTGTTGGCAACAAAATCTTCCCCTATTCGCGTTTCTTTAGAAACATTACTTTCACTTGAGTATTCAGATGAATCCTTAGGAAGACATCTATTGAAATAAATGTAGTTTTAGATCATTATATGATAAATTTAGAGAGATAAAGTTATTGGGACATAATATAGCTATGTAAATGGATGATAAAGTTAGATCCATTCACCAACCCCTCAAGGCATCACTAAGTTGATAGAAACGTTATGATGATAATCATCTGTGCGATCTAGAGTATGAAGTTGGTGATAAGGTGTTTCTATGAATTTCTCTAAGTAATAATGTTATGATATTCCTAAAGGAAATTTTATCCTAAGTTATATTATTCCATTAAATATTCTCGATCAAGTATGGATGATAGCTTATCGATTGGTGCTTCCATTGAACCCCTCTAAAGATCATAATGTGTTCCTTGTATCTCTCTAGAATAAGTATACTTAATACATAACATGTATGAAAAAAAGAGGTTGTATCACTAGATAATGATCTTCATTACAAAAAAATAGTGTATTTATTGTACAATAGAGATATAGTTGTACAAAAAAAGACTACTCAACTAGTTAAAGTTCTCTAGAGGAATAAAAAATTAAAAGAATCCACTTGTGATCTTGAGGATGTAAAGAAACATAGGTCACCTCAATTTTTTTGTATCAAACTAAAGTAATTTCAATTTTAATGTTCATTTTAAGGTATTATAATGTAACCGTTTTATATTTTATAATTTACTTATTTTCAAATAGATTTAATATCTTTGATGCCTTTTAATACACGTAGACTCAAGTCTAAATAAATTGTAATGTGGTATACCTTCATTACCAAGCTCTTAAATTGGAAGGTATGAATTAGAATAAGTAATTTAAGAAAAATTTATGGTATAAGATTGTATAAATAAATCAATTTTCTATACACTAATTATAATTTAAAATAAATAAATATTTTTTATGTTTGAGAATATTTTTGCTTAAAAATTATTTCTTTTCACAGAATGTGTTTTAATTTTAATAAAATAAATTAACCACTACTACTAAAAGACTTTAATGAAATGTATATATTATGTATTTCAAAAAAGTCTTAACATTTTTATGATATTGTTTTTTTGGCATGAGATAAAAATATATATCTATTTTCATGTTAAAAATAATTTTTTTTCTATAAAAACGTTTTTTGTCGCGTTTTACACACTTATTTTAAAATGAATTTTTTCACTTATTTAAAATGAATTCTGAAAAATGGATTCCATATTTGGATTTAAGAGGAGAAAATTTAGTAAATAGTCCCCTTTAATATTTATCAATTTGAATAATATCCATAATAAATTTTGTCACCTCAGTAAGGGTAAATAAGGTGAATATGTTTAAAACATTAGGATGAGGCTTTAAAATCTATCTTAAACTTTCCTTTATCCTTTTTTATGAGTTTTGTTCAGCCTTTTCCATCAATTTCTAGAAAATATGGCCACATGGTGCCATATTTCTTTGAATATTACAATTATATTAATTTTTGAAAAAATACAAAATTTCACTATATTGACTTCAATATCTCAAAATTTTTTACATTTAGACAAAAGAAGATAATTGAGTTTTTAAATTTTTATTTGAAATATAAATTAATTTTTTTATCATAATACTTTATTTATAATTTTTAGCTATTAAATAGTTACCTTAAATCCTTATGCAACACCACTACTATATTTATTCAATTAAAATAAATATTTAGTAAATGGTTTTAAAAATATTAAAAGTGACACAATTTAAGTGAATTATTATGTTCCATTAATTTTTATAAAATTATGTTGTATTATATTTAGTTCAAATGTAGGTTTTTTTGAAAATTAATTATATGTAATAAAATGAATATTATTTTTATTAATAGTGTATAAAATTAAAAAAAAACATATTTTGTTGACATTAAAATTTGATATTAAAATTCTAATTTTACGCGATATGAAATTATAATTTTACTCTAAAATGTCTCCTTTTAAATGTAAATATATTTTATATATTATTTATTAGATATAAAATAATGAAAAATATAAATATTTCTATATTAATTAATAAAATTTATATAATTAAAAATATGAAATAATAACATTAAAGGCCGTATTTGGATATTTTTTTCTATGATAGATGGATTTTGGGTGTATTTTTTTAATATAGAAATAAAATGTTATAATTTATATTTAGATTTTCTATAAATTTTTACATAAAGTGTGTAATGATTTTATGCATTATCAAGTGTTTTTATTTCCCTAAATAACATATATTTTAAATATGAATTAGTTTATATTTAATAACATGTACAATGATATTATTCAAGAGACATATTGAAATAAATGTTTTGTGTTTAAATTTTTTTATGGAATATTTATGATGATTTTTTAATTATAAATAGTTAATAATTATTCATTAACATATTTTTAAGAAATTTATATCAAATTCATACATTTATGAATTGTTCATTTATTTAATTTAAACACTATATTATATAATCCATTAATATAAAGACTCCATTTTATGAATGAATGTATTAATTTTTTAAAATATTGAAATTTATTATTATAAATTTCATATCAAGCATATAAGGAGTTACATGCTAGGAATGAAATAAATTTTACTAATGATAAATGAATACTTTTATTATTTTTTGGGTCATAAACATGATAGTAAATGTCATTTTTTATGTATATGTATTGGTTGGTAGAATTGTCCTATAATTTAGATCTCTTTTGAGTAATTATATATGCATATAGTGGTTTAGAGTTTTATTTCTCACTTATCTAAGAGCATTGGATCTGTCAAGAAATGTGAGAGTTTTCAACCTATCACACCATACTTTCTATTTTGGGGATTTGGTTTTGTGTGAATCTAATCGTATAAATTAAAGTGGTTCATGTACCATATGTATCAGATGCAATTGAATAGGTGTATTCATCATTATATTTTTTAAAGTATGTAGCAAAAATGGTCATCTGTATAGATGGTTATACATTAATATGTTTGGAGCATAGAATTTTTTTAAATAAATAGTGTGATTTTTTATATAGAAATATACATATAAATAGAGAATTGATCAAATGAATTTATTCCTTATTTTTATTGAATTTTCGAGCCAAAATGTTCTCATATTTCATATAAATATAAATTAGTTATCTTATTTTTAAAATTTATTTTCCATTGGTATTTGATTTCTAAATTTTCAGAATTTTCATTGAATTAAATAAATACGAAATTATAGTAGATTTTATTGAAATATTATGTTTCATTATATGTCTATTATAAAAAATTTATGATCCTTGGATTTGTTTATTTTTAGGTGATATTTCATTAAATCCTTGACTATATATCCTATGTACTACTTGAGCCTCACTATCATAATTAATCCCAATCCTAGAAGAATATCTCATAAGTAGGGATAACTACTGATTTTTAGAGACTGAGAATACCAATATTCATATAAGTTAATATATCAACTAAATGTTGTGATTCTATAACCCCTAGAGTCCCATCTGAGTGGATAAACTTCTGACTTGAAAAGGTATCCATCCATTAGAGTTCACCAGAATAAATATTTCTATTCAAGATCAAACCCAATACCCAAAATACCAATATAATAACCAATTATAGATTCCTATAAAAATAAATGTACACTTTCTAATCTATATAGATTACTAAATATGTTTTTCTCTACTATATCTTAGTAAATCATATCCCCTATGAGACTATACCACTCCACCAAGTCCTATCAAAGCTATTATTTATATAATACTGCTTTATTTATTTTATATCACACTAATTCTTAAATAAATGTGAAATATAATGACTCAATTTCTAAAACGAAAGATAAATCATCATTTTTGAAGACTGAAATGAATTTTTAGGTAATGGAAGTATAAATCTCAATGATTGTTTGACTTGTACCCCATAAGATGATTCTACTATTACTGAATGTGTAACTCAAAGATATACCTTCATTATAACGGGTGATAATGTATCAGGCTAGGTTGAATAAGGAAAATCAATAAGGAATTTGAATCCCATATAATAAATTATATATTAAGTTACGTTTATTACTTTAATTTTAACAGATGTATTTTTTTTATTAATAAAAATATTGTGATTTATGGAGATATGCGCATTGGTACCATTTTTTGGATGTTTTATTCTAAGTATAATATTTATTATTATCTCTTTATCATTTAATTTTCATTCATATATATATAATCCCTCTTTTATAGAGTGCTCATCCCCAACTAATTATAACTTATTAAAACAATTATGAACACTATGAGTTATTTTTAATTTTGGTTTCATATATTATTATTATATAGTTATATTTTTCAATTAGATACATCATGTTCATGTGATTAAAAAGAACCAGCATTATTTATTTTCTTCCTACTTTTAATCCTTGACTATTTATACTTCCTTCCCTATTTGTGTGTTAAATATAATTTCCTCTTCACAAATTATTCCCCTATCATTTTAGGGGAAGGAAATTAAGTGATAAGTGATTAGAATTTATGGGTTATTTCTTTATAATTTTGAAATTATTTGAATCATTTATATTTTTTGATGTAATTATTTCAGTTCAGCAATAAATAAATGAGGACTAGTTCATCTCATTTATAGGTTTTAAAACTAATGAGACTATATTAGGAAGAAATAAATTCTATTTAAGAAGAAAAAAAAGATATTGAAAATAAAATGTGAGAAATAATTTTTTTGTACTATAAATGAAATCACTTATATATTAACTTAAGATTCAACAAAACACTTCATCACTTTGAAAAATTATATTTTCATTTAAATTTCTCCTTGTTTTTAATATGGAAAATATTTTCAAATCAGTCTTCTTTTATTTTCATTTAAAATAAAATAAATTATATATAGGTTTACATATATATAATAAACTAAAAAAATGTTATATAGTAATACACCTTGTAATAAATTCTATGTTCTATCCTATACTATATTTATTACATGCAATATTATTTTTATGAGATAAAAATAGTTGGAACAAAAAATTTGGCACTATTAATGGGGAGATCAACTTATTTTGCTCACTGTTTTTTCTTGTTTTTTTATTATTCAATGTATCTTTTCATTCCTTTTTTATTATATTTTTCCTTTACCATTTTTAAAAATCTAGTCAATGATGGATTATAATATTCAAGAAAAAAACATTTAGAATAGTATTTATTAATATATAAAACTGACCATACATATTAATTTTACAAAAAAATTTATAATTGAAAAAAGGTTCAATATCAAAGATGTTTAAGGGAGATTTCTCAAATCATGAACAATATTTGATATATTTAACACCAGATGATATTAAAATTAATATTTATACTACGAATAAATTAGATTAAATACAATTATTCCTTGATGATGGTTTTTTATATGAAGTTTTTTTTTCTATATTAGAGGGATTTTTTTATGAAATAATAAGAGAATAAAATATCATAACTTCAAGGAATTTATTTATGAAAGGGATATGTAAGATGAGGGGATTAATGTATAAAAAATATGAATATATATTGGCATAATATTTCACTAAATTAATTGGAAACTAGAATACATTAACATTTAAAATTAAAACATCAAATATTAGTTTCATTTCTACAATGGTGATGGTGAGGTTTAATTGATCCTTAAAGTGTTGGTAATTTTTTGAATAATTAGAATAACCTATCTTGTAATCTATTAAAATTCACCTTGTAATGTATATTGAAGGCTATAATGAAGGATCACATGAAAATAATAAAATCTTCCCTAAATTTGGATTTCACTTTCTATGAATCATGAAATTTCTATAGTTCAATGGATGGAGGAAGAGATAATGTTTTACATTGAAAATAATGACCATGAGAATAATTTTTCAGAATGTATGATAAATAATATTTTCATATAAAGGAGTAAGGAGTTAACATGATGTAGTAGTTCATATTCAGAAAAACCACATATCTAATCTTAATTGGGAATATTTATAATTTTAAATGTTTTGTTGTTGTTTTATTTTCATGTTATTCATTAAGTTTTTAACAACATAAATATATTTATTATTGTAATATTTAACTACAAGTGTATTATAGGTTATGATATTACAATATTATTTTAGAATAAAGTAATAGGGGAGTATACCCTTTTTACAGTTGTCTACAAATATAGAAATATGGTTGTTTCATTCCATTAAAATCATTTGTTAGTTAACCAAAAAAATTATATCAGATATCCATATGATAATAAACATGTTTCAATCAGGATGAATATAATTTTGAGTGTAGATGATGGATAAAACATCAAAATTTTTGGATGTTGTGTTTTTTCATTTCTTTTATTATATTTTTAATATTTATAAATTATTAATACCTTTCTATTTAATTTTGTTTTGTTTTTAAAATATTTATTTTTCATCAAACTTTGAACTAAACTAAAATAATAATAAATATTTTTAGAAACATTTAATTTCTATTAAATGATAATTTATTTTTAAAACATAATTCTCTAATGAATACTTATATTTTTTAATTCCCCTAATTTTTATTTTCAAATATTTTCATTTATTTCAATTTATTATGAAAATACATGCCCATTAGTGACTATCCAAAATCATTTTACTAATAATGAGATATATTATATCCATTTTTTATAATCCTTATATTACCCTCTAATTCTAGATGGAATCCTGATATGTGTTTGTAATCCCTATATGAGTGATGGTCAACAACTAAGAGGGAGTAGGGTGTTAATAAATAGTCTATGTTAAATTGAAAATTATTATATATTTTTCAATTACTCAAAACATTGTTTAGACAATGATTGTTAGTGTAAGGTTATACATTAATTATGGAATATATATGATCAATCTGAGAGATACAGAGAGAAAATAACTAAACCATATGAAATAAGGGATTATAAGGTTCACATACTTTTGTTATTGAGTTTCCACATACTTGGTGTTCAATTGGTACTATTACACAATTCAAGTTAGTGAATTTTTAGTAATGGAGAAAAATATTATTGATGGTGTTGAAAGATATTCATGAACTCCAATAATTATTTATAATACAATATAGGGGATAAATAACTCTAGTGAGCATCAAAATTATCAACCTTCCTCAAGAACACGTGTGTTAATAAATGTTGTGTGCATTTATCTTCTCTTAATAATAACTTAATTAGGTTTACCTCTACTTTTCAATGATCTCATAATGAGTTTATCATATCTCATAGAAATAATTCACAGTAACTTGAATGTTATATTTATATAGATATTTTGTGTCGTTATATCTTCATCAACTATCTTGATCGATCCTTAAATCCAAATGGCTTCATCTTTTTCCATATTTCAAAGAATTATAATTCCCAATAAAAGTAATCCAAAATGATTATTTATATACTATATATAATCATCAATGAATCAAAAAATTAGAGGAAATTGGTAACCTATATATTCATGATTTCACAAAACTAGGGAATTAATGACGATTTTAATGACATGGAGAGTATATTTAAACAATTATACATAAAATATGAGACAATCACACACCTGTATAACTTTACATGGTTATATTTTATACTTTAATTTCTATTTATTGGTCAAAAAACATGATGTATTTACATCATTCCATTTCTTTGTTTATAAATATGCAAGACATAAATTTATCATGGCTAAAATCACTTGAATCGTGATCAATTCTTCATCAAACCACAATGTGGTTTATAAAACCTAACTATTTTCAATAAATAATCAACATATAATTCTATTATTGATTAACCATGAAATTTATTCCACAATCACTTATATAGTGAAACATGGTTCATTCAATGAAATAATTCCCATTATGTGTATCCTAGAGGCGATAAGTGACTTATTCTATTTCATTGTAGAACCTTGACGAGATTTTTTCTTGTCATTCTACTCAAATATCTTATATTTAGATTAAGTTTTAGAACCATGTATTTTTTATAAAATTATTTATAGGAAATTTTCCTTCTATTTCAAACCATATCATTTTCTATAATGGAACATGATGTAGTTTATTCTACCAGTTAATTATTTTTCTTTTTCAATAATTAAGAGGCACCATTTATTATTAATTTATTATCAGTATCTATAATTCCATCTAAAATCCATCATGATTATACTAGATCACCATAATTTCATACCTCAATTTCTTAAAAATTAAATCATTTCATCATCTTCTATGTGATAATATCATGGGATATATTAACCTCTATATCAATAATATGTATATCCCCTCAACAGTACCTTTATGTTACAATTATAAATAATATTTATATGGTATATTTTGGTGTCTAATGAACTCTTCATCACTGGTAGAATATATAGGATACTGATTCCATAGGTTCATTCCACTAAATCATTTATTAAGATAGTGTTTTAAAGTTAATTATCCCTCAATAAGAAATAAATCATACTACTCATAATAAACGCCCTCAAGAGTTATTTTCTTTCATGGGTCACCTCCAAGTCATAAAAATGAATATAATGATTTAAAATATCATTTTTTTTACCATATATAAAATGGATTATCTATCCATATTCTTCCCAGAAAGGATCCTCTACTCTAATTATATTCTTTCAAAAAAATATTTACTTATTGTCATGTTTAGGATGGTCATATATAAGATCTATTTTCATAATAAATAAAAAATATTATATATAAAACATATATTTTCATTTATATCCCAAATCTCCTCAATTAATACCTAATAAAACACACTTTAATATAAATTAACAACACTTCCTTCATCATATACTTGAAATTTATCTTCATAAAATGTATAGAAACATTAATTTTACACATTATATTTTTTTGGAAATAGAGAAATCATAAATCTATTTACTAAAAACTTGTAATACTTTATAGAATAATATATAATCACATGAAATAATGTCAGTATAAAAAATAAATCAATCACCATTTTTACATAAATCAACATTTTAAATTTAGAATATACTCTTGAAATTCAGTTAGCCCCACTAAAAATATTACCCAATAAAAAAGAGATAGTGATTAATTTATTGATATTATACCTTTGTCTCTACCATTTAATGGGTTTGATAATATTATTTCTCATTGAATGTGGTTTAATTCATAAGCTTCATTAGTATCTAATAATTTTATCCTCCATAGATTTAAGCCTGATTTGTAAAAGAAACATTGATATCTTTCTCTATTTTAGTACCAATAAATGTATTTTCAAAATGAATAGGTGAACTTATAAATAAATATCACAACATATAGTGTAATTTTAACTCATGTACATATATAATCATTTTTTACAAGTGATATTCCTCAATAAACAAGTATCAGATTCAATGAAATAATTAATTGGCCATAAAACTATTAATTAATCACTCTAATCCTATGAGATTAAAATTATTGAAGGGAAAAAAAGTAATCTATTAGTTAATATATGTATTCAAAAAAATATTAAAATATATATTCTTTTTGAAATTCCCTATTTTTCTATTCAAATCAGTATCCCCTTTATTTTAAATAAGTTATAAAAAATTCAAGAATAAACAATGGATGGGGGTGTCAAAACTAATACATTTTTTTATAAGAGGGAACTTTCCCATTTGAAATAACTAGTATATTTTTGATTTCCATATTAACTTTTATGACACATCATCACTTAGTGCTCATAATTTTGATGAATATCCTTATCTGATTTCTTAGGAACATTAATATCAGTTTGGTGTCCCCCTTTATTCATTCTAGAATGTGTCTTCTTCTATTTTATCCTTTTGTAATTAAAAGTATATTCAAAATTTATCTTTATATATATATAATTATGAAAAATATATTTATATTATGGATAGAAACTTCCACTTATAATAATCCTTTTTTATTTCTTCAAAATGAGTAAGTCTTAGGGAACTTAAAAATGATTTTAGTAAATCTTTCTTAATAAAACTTCTTCATCACATTTTGACCCTTCAAATGTTTCATGAGATGTTATTATTTTTTAAAAAAAATTTGTAAATATAACATCATCTCTCCATAAATTTTATTTATTTAAAACATTTTCATACTTTTATGAATATAAAATCTATGTTAAACATGTTTTATTGGGCTTTTCCTGATTATTTACACCATCAAAAAGTCTTATCATATAAACCAAGGATCATAAGAAATTAATCATTTTAATTAGGTTGTTTAACATTATACTTCACATTTAATTTCTATATTATAAATTTATAATAGAATTTCCTCAATTTATTTTGAAAAAATAAACACAATGAGGAACATCCTTATATTATTACTTCTCTTATGAAACATTTATTTCTATTTGATTTCACAAATTTTTTGTCCCAATTTTTTATTCTCCATGGAAGAATAATATTATACCAATGATGATGATCTTTATATCCTTTTATTGCTATGGGTTAGTATCATACACGAATCTTCAAATTTTCCACTAAAAGCATGTTTTCCCCTTTTTTCTCTATATATTATTAATGATTTATGTTAGTGAGATTTCAAAAGGATATTATCTCATTATTTTAAAATATATCTTCCAATAATTTCATTTATTTAGTAGTATAATGTTATTAATCACTATCATTCATTTAAATTTTATTTCTACCATTTTTAAAAATTAATGGATATTTAACTATTTCTCAATTAAATGTATAAACAATCCTTCTTATAAAGATTAATTTTGTTTTAAAACCCAATGAAAAACTATAATTATTATTTATTATAGATCTATAATCACATACAAAACATTAAAGTAAAAATTTCATGAGTATCCATATTCATCATGATATAATACATACTATCAATATCCAGGTGTTTACTTAACTCTAAAGTTTTAACTTATTATTGATATTTTAATAAACTGAAGATTCCCCACATTAGTTATTCACATAATAATTAGATGATGGACTGATAAATCATCAAATTATATTTATGTGAACCTAATTCATTCTCAAATTTTTAAGAAAATATACACATGAAATCAACATCACCTTGAGACAAATCATGATTTTAATTAATAATGCAATTGCTATCAGAAGCTTCTTATTCATTACTCGTGTTCTATGGAATTATCTAAAATATCTATTTGATAATTTTCAGTGAATAAATTAAATTCATTTACTTACATTACCCTATTTAAAATATAATTCATAACTTATTGTTGTATATATCCTCTTCATTTTCATTTAAGTCATTCTATGAAAATCTACCTGAAATCCTATAAAAATTATACAACTTTTTTTGTTGGGATGAATTAAAAAATTATTAATAAAAGTGATAAAAAATTAGTAAAACAGTATACTCTATTAATTGATATATTAAATAAAAACATCTAATTAAAATACCTCTACTAGATCATAAAATATTAAACTCCTCGTGTGAAAAAAAAATTTAGAAGAAAGTATGAAATTACCTAAATATTATTCTGAAAAAATATGTTACAAATTCTATAAAAATGCATGTTCCAATCAAGAGAATAAATGTGGATTATAATTATGAAATATACATCGAACTCTAGTTGAAAATTTTATTGATAAAATATCCTTGATATGGAACCAAGTTCTAATATAACATGCAAGTGATAGAAAAAGGATGAATTACCAATGAAGGTGGGTTCAGTTGACAAAGATTAATTAAAAATAATATATTTTCTCTTATTGAATGCACTATGATCTCAATTTCAATTAGAAGATAGATATCCTATGACAATATAACAATAATATTGGTGAATATATTTATAGATACTAATAAAGTAATGAAAAACTTAATAGGGACTACTAGTTTTACAGAATATTTCAATCCTTTTTCTACATAGAAATTTTCAAATGTGGTTATCGAACAATTCAAATAATTATATTATTATCAATGATGAATTTTTTTATAGAGTAGTAAAATAGTTTATAAAAAATTCAAGAATTTAATTTTTGATAAAAGAAGCAATAGGCATTATAAATCATAAACTTTATCCAACTTCCTTTTATACATCACTGTTAAGGGATGTTGTTTTCACTAATCTTCTATCAATGATGATTAGGTTGGGTATACCTATCCTTATTAATGCTCTCACAAAGAATCAAAATTATATTACTCAAAAAACGAAAAAAAAATTGGATAATCCTTTAAAATATATATTTCCTAGCTCTATATTTTCACCGTGATCCATCCTTGGGTGGATATGATTTATCCTGTTCCATGCACAAAGTACACATTATGTCATATCAAAATTTTCCATATTATTATTGAGATATCCCATTTTAATTATTAAATACATTTGTAAATGATATAAAATTTAAAATATATTTATTATATTATGTTCTAAACTACAGTGTAATTAAATTCTTCAATGACATGATGATTCGAGTTAGTCCACGTTCTAAAATCCACGATCATATCTCACCCCTCTATGATTTTAAATGGTTATTTTAATTATTCCCTTTCTCACAGTTAGTGAAAATAATGAAATATTTTCATTAGTTTATTTCATGGTTTTAACATTATCACCTATCCAATTTTCCTAAACCTTGATCAACAAAACCAAGATCATTTCTTTATTAGATGATGATATAATTTATAAATCATGACTATCGTATATAAATTGTTTTAGTGACATATCTTTTTTAGAAACTATTACTAGTATTATATATGTGATCCAAAATAAACTAGTGAAATAGTATATAAAACCAGTCTATTTTGGTTCTTCCTCATTTTATCTAAGTATTTAATCAATTTTTAATTGAAAAATAGTGGGAGTGTAGTTTTTTCTATTTAAATGATGTAATGGTGAATGAAAAATGTTTTTTAAAATCCTTTTGGTTCCCAATTTTCCAATATCTAAAAAATTTATGAAAAAAATTTTATTTTTATTCTTGTTTCCTTGGATTTTTTCTCCTTAAACAAACCATGATGTTTTCTGTATAATGGAATGTCATTGATTATCCTACCTATAAATTTATTATGTTGTTTACTAATGTGTGAACCTATAGTATTTATTCTACCACTATTATTATCAATAATATAATCTAAAATTCACGATGATTCTAATAGATCAACATACACACATTCTTAAATATGAATCTAAAATAACATTTCATTCCATTATCATTTAAGTGATAATATCTTGCGATACATTAAAAAAAATATCAATCAGAAGCATATATCATCAAGATTACATATAGTAAAGAGTATATAAACTAATTTATAACATATTTTTTAGTGTATCATTAAATCCTCGTCATAATTGGTGTCCATATATAACTCCTTTAATTAGTTTATGGCCTCATACCATCAATTTTTTAGTGATTATGAGAGATCTCCATCTCTCAAAAAGTAAGAAAATTTGCAGTTAATGGAAATTATAGTTTATATTTTCCAATTTTTTTAGTATTCTCTATGATACAACTATACATATAATGATTTGTAATATTTTTTTACAATATATAAATCTAAAACTCTATCCATTTCAACTCAAACATGATTCAAGGAATCCATTGATCATTTATCTAAGGTTTATTCTTACTCTATTCTTGAAAATGATCATTTTTATGATTCTTTATATATAAAAATTATAAAACTTTTTGTATAAAACATAAATTTCACTTTATCACATCAATATATTCAATGAATACCAACTATGGAATTATAAAAATCATTTATAACAAATCTAACATTTCATATAAGGCTACATTAGTTTTTTATTTCATAACATTCATTGATTCATTTCAAAATAATTTTTTAAATAAGGATTTTTGTCAAAAATAAGTGAAGTAATTTAATTTATTTCATTTCCCTTATAATACATTGAAACTATATTTTTATATTTACCCTATTTTGGTCCTCTAAAATCTTTTTATAGATTGGAAGGTGAGAAATAGTATATGAAAACTTTCCCTTACCTACTCATATCTTATATACCTTTTTATGATTTCTTTTTAAACAAATAATGAGTGATGACCAACTTCATTAATTCTTTGGGTGTTAAAATATAGATGAGGGGAGTGAAAGGGTATTATAATCTAATTTTTGAGTGGTTTATAATTCATTTACTTTGTGATTTTATAACCTCTATCACTCTTCTAAAAAAATTACATTACTATAAAATAAAATAACAAAAAATATAAAATATAAAAAATTAATAAATTAAATGATAAAGGATAATATAGTATGATTTTATATTTCATTTTAAAATTTCATTATATATGACCATTACGGCTATAGGGAAAGATTTAGTTGGGAGATATATTCATACAGGTACCGATTGATGAATCGTTCATTACTTTTTAATTTAAAATCATGTATTATACTTTTAAAGAACATATTATATATTAATTAATAAAATATACACTCTTACCCACAAACCACAAAACTCATATAAATCCTTGAAAATTCATCCTTATATTTATGTATTTTAATATTATTGAGGGGGAAATATAAAACTATTGAAAACCTATGGTAGGAATGCATGTCTAGAAAATGAGTAAAATTTTGAATTTAATTTTGAATTGAATAAATTTTAATAAGAATGTACGTAATGTGCTTTGAAAGTGTTATATTATTTAGAATAAAAATTAATGATTAAAATGGATAATAGATAAAATGTAAGGTAAATGAAACCCATTAAATTATAATGATTAACCTTAATTAACTAAATTTAAAAATTTCTATCACCTTTGAAATATCTAAAAAAATAGTTTTTGTATACAATTTCATGAATTAATTGATGAAATTTTCATACTATGCTTCTGAAACTAAAATAAATGAATTTTTATGTATCATATAATATTATAGAAATTATTTAGGACATTATAATCAAGAATATTAAAGGTTGAATATGCATATGGGTTTCATTATTTGATAATTATTCTTCTACAATTTGAAATGAGGATACAAAAATGTTCTTTTTATTAAAATTTTTTTCATAAAACATTTCACAGTGAAACTACAATAATATTTAGTTAGTGTTTTCAAAAAGTAATTATTATTTTTAAATAAATTCTATTTTTGAAGATGTATTTAATTTATATATTTTTTTATGTCTGAAATATAAATTTTATTCATTTGGGTACTATAATGAGATTTTTTATGTTTTTTAGACACATAAATTATGATTTGAATTTAATTTTTTTCATATATTTTGGTTTTATAGAAATAGATATTGAATTTATATTATCAAATTATGGAAAAATTATTATTTTTGAAAAGTATTACTGGTATTTGATTTGGTTTTTATTTTCTATAAATAATTAACAAGTTATATTTTTCAATTGAACTATGATTTGAATAATATTTTACTAAAAACATTGACTATTGATGTTTTTATTATATTTTGGAAATATGGGTTTTTCTAGACCCTTTTGTTGCTGAACTAAACTGAAAACATTAAAGGAACTCAAAAAGGCGGAGGGATAAAAATCAAAAGTATAAATAAAGATGTAATTGGAACATGTACAAGGAATAAAATTAAATGTTTGAGAAACCTTTAACATGAAACCCATTGGTTAAAACTTCCAAAGTAGTTTCATAGAGTAATATTAAAAATGCCACTAAATTTACCCCTTCAATAGGTTTTCAGGGCCTGGTGGGATCTGAATGAAACTTTTCTTATGCATATTCTATTCATGGGGGGGGGGGGTTATAAGGACCTGGCCTTAAACCTCAATTAATATTGAATTAAATGAATAATTCACATTAAGGATCATTTCAGGTTTAGAGTTTTAGAGAATTAGATCATAAATCGTGAATTACATTCCACATTTAAACAAAGTGGATACATAAAAGATAGTGTTCATTTTCCCCTTCAACAGGAACATATATAAAATAAAGCATGGATTCTTTCTTGACACATCCTTGACACTATCATCATAACATGCACCTTTCCCTTGACCTGTGAAAAACATTTCAAAAAAACATGGGATGAGCATAAAAATCTCAGTAAGGGATATAAAAGTACTAAAAGAAAACATTAGTCCATGTATGAAATAATAATTCACTCATAATAATAATCATTTTAACATACCTTATCAAATCATGAGTAAATCATATAAATCATAAGGCATAAAGGTAACTTGAGGAATTCATAACATTCTTACGTAGGGAGTAACCCTCTTGGTTACGTTTGGAATACCCATCATAGTATATTCCCTAAATCTATTCGGAGAAACCTTAATGTTTAACCCCTTCGCGTTACCCAATGCATTGGAGAGATATATAGGGATCACTTTCCCTTAGTTTATCACGGAACCACCCATCTTCATAACAATGCCCAAGAACCATAACATAATCGTATCACATAAAACATGCATAAAGGAAATATAACATTTCCACATTTCAATCACAAGATATCAATACAACACATTGATATAATAAAAACATTATGAAAACCATTTTCAATACCAAAATAAAAGAAAAGTAAGACATGGTATTTATTTTTCATTTAAAAAAAGTATGTCTTGTAGAGGAAGCCGAAACTCAAATAATAGTCACGGTGGCGGAGAAGTTGTTGTCACCGCATACGTACGACAAAAACATTACCTTTTGTCATTTAGTAAAACGCTTCTTATAAAAAAGATTCCTTTTGGATAAATGTAAAATTCAAAAGGGTTTATACACCGTATAAAAGAAGGTTGTGTATAAAACAAAATATGCCTCAATGAAAGGAGATTGAGACGAAGTCCCATACAGAGATGGTATCCTTGGATTAAGGATAAATCAATTACATAATTATGTGTGACAAATGAATACACGCAAATATAAGTGGATATTAAGTGTAAAACAATCAGAGGTTATTCACACATATTCATATAACGACATATTCAAGGAGTGCGAGTTTATCCCAAAGAATCAAAATTGGGTTAAGAAGTTCCCTTGTAAAAATTCGACAGCCTAATGGCGTCACTTCAAAATGAGTTGATGAGAGATAAAAATGGTATCTCATCACTTGGACATAAACTTTACATCAATAAGGATATATAAAAATATATCCAAACATAACAATATGTAATTTAAAAGACCCAACAAAAGAAGTCTTTTGAAAAGAGGAGGGTGAAAGGTTCCCTTACCGACTTGGGTATCTTTCGAAACATACACCCCATGAAAGAAGGACAATACATCATTGATGTAAATAATTATAAATGAAATTATATAACACAAAGAGTAGAATAATGGGAAGTGTATATACCAATCAACGGAAATGGTGGAAAATGTAGCATAAATCTCACGGGAATAAAAGTGAGATGAAAAATCCCTTATGAAAACTCGGCAGCCTAACGACGCCACTTAAAACTTCCAAAAATGGATTTTTGAGATCAAATAGGGTCTCTCATAATATGAACATAAAAATTACAGTATGAGGAATATAAAATAACATCCACAATCATAATAAAGATGAGTTTAAAATAAATGACATAAAAGAGAGTACTTAAAAGAAAGAGAGAGGCTGGATCCCTTACCTCGTGTCCGACATGAATCAATCGTTCTTTAATCTCCTGAATAATAAAATTTGGTCAATTTATAATTTCTTAATGACCTCCTTTAAATATTATTATTCAGTTTATATCACATATTATAATGTTATAATAATTGGTTAAAAAAGTGAGTTCATATCAGACGTTTTTGTCGATGTTCAGTACATGAGTAAAAATTGAACTTGTTGGAAAAGAATTTTTCATGTAGTTATAGGTACAACATATACAGAATATTATTGATGTTTTAAATATAATATATATCCATGATATATTCATTTTATACTATTCCATAGAATTTGGAGATGAAAAATTAAAAGCACCGTTCATGGAGACGGTAGGTCGTACGTACGCATGAACGCTACTTTCATTTTTTTGTCATATTAATGGAATTAAAACAAAATGAGATATATATATATTATAATTCCATAATTATATCCATAATTTAGATGTAATATATTACATATATATCCATTATATATATGTACTTATAATATTACATAATATTTGGAGATAAGAAATGAAATGTACCGTTCATAGAGACGGTAAGCCGTACGTACGCATGAACGCTACTTTCATTTTTTTTGTATTCAATGGAATGAAATAATAATTATATAAAGGTATATTATAATTCCAGTAGGATATAATATGTAATACCATTAATTACATCTTTTATACGTCCCACATATGGCATTAACGAATCAAATCACTTTGAGGGGGCGGTAGTCCGCACTTCCTAAAATGAAGATATCGCGTTTACCCATAATGGAAACCATAAAGGTATTCCATAAATGAAAAATACATAAGATTAAGGAAAACATAAACATATTATATATCATATATAAATATAGTGACATCTTAATGGCCACCTTTGAAGGTGTTAAAATAATATTGAACAATCATCGTTTCGTGAGGCAGTAATTCGCCATCCACAGAAACAATATGTTCTTTAACCATTAGACGGAGGTGTGTGAAAGTGTAGCTCGAATAATTATTATAACAACATCCTAGTATATTTAATATACTGGTTTTGTTACAAAAAAAGTAATAAAAAGAGTTTAGGGGTTTGGAGAAGCAAAATAAAACAAAAGAACACAAGGGAAGACATTACCTTTAAATCGGGTAACTCTCTTTGTTTTGAGCTCAAAGGCTTCCTTGGAAAGGATTATTCCCAAAGTGAGGATTCAATGATGAAGAGAGGGATGTGAATAGATAAAATGGGTAGGGTTTGGCCGTTACAAATTCTTGATAGGTGTGTGTAAGGTGGTAGAGGTGGGGGCCTTTTATAAGAGGAGAGGAGGGGTACTCTTGGAAAGTTATAAAATATTACTTTATTATAAAATTATTTTCGGATTTTAAAGGTCCCAAAAGGAAATATTTCTAGGATAAGGTGATAAGGTTTCGAACTCCACCCATCCAATAGGTTTGTGACAAGTTTGAGACTTATATTTCACCCTATCTTCTCATTTTATTTAAATCGTTCATTTATGAGGTAATTACTACATCATCACGGTGTCATAAATTAATTAATTTATATAATGTCTAAAAATTATAAAACAAATATCATGATGTAGTAAATATTTTTATCTTTCTAATGAATATTTATAGTAAAAAATATGACTTATATAACCCAATGTAAAAATTGTTTTAGTAAAAAAACACATGTTTGTGACATTTTATTTTTAACTTTAAATAAAAAGGTATTAATGTCATTTTCCAACAAAAGTGGCTCCATGGAGTCCCCAAGTTGACCCATGGATTTTATGGGTCGGCCATGACTCATAAAATAAGGATAGAACATGTGTTAATGTCATTTCATATTATTATAACATTATCATTACCTCAAATTACACTAATTACCTCTAATCGCGATTAAAAACTTAATAGTTACTATTCAACAAAAAATTATTTTAATCCCATTGAACCACATTTTACATCTTAATTACAACCATGTATGTCATATTTTTGAAAATCAAACCACAGAAGTGGTAAATTTTCATTGAAACGAAAAAATAGTTTTTAAACTACCACTTAGTGGTTTCACTTTTCATCAAAAATTGAAGTTTTTCAGAAAAATACCAAAAATTCAACCTAAGATATATTTGATATTCTGAATTAAAAAATGATGTATATTTTACAAAATTAAAAACATATAAGTTTCATTAATTAATTTAATAATTAATTCCCGCTGTCAAAACAAATAGCGTGTTTTTAAGAAACAATATCTATTAAAAGATTGACACTAGTTTAAGTCCAATTTCAAAGTGAAATTAATTCCAATGACCACCATTAGTTTAAATGGTAAAACTATATTCTAAATACACTTTAATATAAATTAAAAATATAATCTATCCATATAAATAAATCAGATTAAAAGGAGGTTTTGAATTAAAATGCAACATTTTCAATAAAAATGATCTTTATCGGAAAAATAACAAAATTTTACACAAAGTAAATTTTGATGTCCAGATTATAAATAAGGATTTTATTTTGTCAAATAAAACATATAAAATTTTCAAAAGTATATTTATAATGGGTTCTCCATCAAAAGGGGGTTAATTGACCTTTTAAAGAATATTAGAAGATTTATGCTTAAATTTGGATTCATTTTTATTTTAAGCCTCTAACATTTATTGGATAAAAGTAAAAATATTTGACAAACATATATAATCATTTTGTAGTTAGTTCCGTTCATTCCTGCCATTACAACATCTAGGTGTTAGCTACCATTTAAAATAAAATTATTTTATTATTAGAGTGCAACGTAAGATTTCAAATGAACTCGGTATTGCGTATTGGGTAAGCCATCAAGAATAGCATTCCCTTTAAATTAATATTAACATTTTATTCAAAAATAGAGATAAATATAAAAATTTAATATTCTTTATTTACCTGGGGTGTTACATCCTTCCCCCCTTTTGGGAATTGCGTCCTCTCAATTTTAAAATTGGGCTCAGAAACATCATTGAAAGTCCCACATCAGAACAAGAGTCGGTAAAACAATCACTTTAAAAGAAAGAAAGAGAAGTACAGAGGTCACCTGAGTTAACCCATACTAGGATTCCATGTAGGAAAACATGGATATGGAAGAAAAATAAAAGGGTAATGTTCTAAGGGAGTGTGATAGAAAACATGTTTAGGAGAAAGTTAACCACCAGAAAATCACAAACTTGTGATGGGTTAAATGGTAGGAAAAGTTAATAGACAAAATTTTTGCTTTAAGTTACTATTAATTGAGGAATTTATTTTTTATCTTAACTAAATCATAATGAAACATACTTACTTGTCACATTTACTTTCAACTTTTACTAGATTTCTTACACGAACTCATATTTTCTCCAAAATATGAGTACTTAGGATGACTTGTTTACATTAAGAGAGCTATAATAAACTTCTAGAGAATCACCTAATCCACAAAATATAACTATATACTTCCCATGTCTTTAGACAAAAACCAAAACCAAAATTGTTAGTACGAGATTAGATAATCCACAAAAGGACAATCCTTTATAAAAAGAAAATCTATTCTTAATCTCCAAAATTTGTCCAACAAAACCCAAAGTTAAACGAAGACTATTCGATAAACAATTATCCATAAAATTATTTAAAGTAAACCAAACTAATATTGAAACCCAAATATTTGAAGGATTTAATCACATAGTCTTCAAGGTACAAATTAACATTTATCTCCAAATAACATCAGTTGTTCTTAAAGTCTCATATTGAAAAGTAATTAACTTAATCACATATCCTCCATGATAGGTTAATAATTTCCATAGATAACCAAAAATGAACTTATTCTAGATTCATAAGATCATCTAACTAAGAATAATTTGTCAAAATAACCAGGGAATTCACGTAGTCTAGTGGTAGGAAATAAATACCAGTCACACTTTGGTTGTGGGTTCGATTCCCGCAGCTTTGTCCGACGCGACGGGTTGTCACACGGTCTGCGTGTTGTCCCTTTTCCAAAACTATATAATTCTTAAAACATTCCCCAAAACGAGATAAAATCTTCAAAAATAATCATAACATATTTTAACCTCAAGATTATCTCATGCCTTTCATTTTCCATCATATCATAGAGTAACCCATAATTACCTAAAAAGTAAGGATCATATAAAACCTAATGGTTACATTTATAATTATTACCTGAACTTCCACATCGAGTTTGTCATCTCGTACATGATGCATTAGAGAACTCAACAAGGTTCAAGTGGTTGATCATAACTCCTTAATAGTTGGTTTATAATAACCCCGAGATTACTCATTGAATCTCCCATTTCATCCAGTCTCTTAATCAGAGAACCACCACAGTTTCCTTCAAACCCATTGTCACTTTGGTGCCAGCTAGATCCATCAATTTACTAAAAACAGAAATGTCAGTGTGAGTATATCAAAAAAATCATTATGTACTAATGAGGAAGATAAACACTAAGATATACTTACTCATTTACTTTATCTAAAAACTATGACTCTTTCTGAAATCCTAGACATTATGGTAATGTCACTTATGCTTATAGAATACCCTAACCTCTAAAGTTATCTAAACCGACCTATGATACCAACTATAAGGCCCCGACCTTAAACCTTACTTAATATTGAATTAAATGAATAATTCACATCGAGGATCTTTTCAGGTTTAGTGTTTTAGAGAATTAGATCATAAATCATGAATTACATTCCACATTTAAACAAAGTGG
This sequence comes from Viscum album, assembly GCA_963277665.1. Taxonomy (NCBI): domain Eukaryota; kingdom Viridiplantae; phylum Streptophyta; class Magnoliopsida; order Santalales; family Viscaceae; genus Viscum; species Viscum album. The sequence continues at coordinate 855,281,642 of OY728158.1, read as the reverse complement.
TTACATAAAAGATAGTATTCATTTTTTCCCATCAACAGAAACATATTTAAAATAAAACACGGATTCTTTCTTGACACTTCCTTGACACTATCATCATATCATGCACCTTTCCCCTGACCTGTGAAAAACATTTCAAAAAAACACGAGATGAGAATAAAAAGCTCAGTAAGGGATATAAAAGTACGAAAAGAAAAATTAGTCCATGTATGAAATCATACTTTACTCATAAAACATAAGCATTTTAACATACCTCATCAAATAATGAATTAATCATAGAAATCATAGGGCATAAAGGTAACTTGAGGCATTCATAACATTCTTACGTAGGGAGTAACCCTCTTGGTTACGTTTGGAATACCCATCATAGTATATTCCCTAAATCTCATCGGAGAAACCTTAATATTTAACCCCTTCGCATTACCCAATGCATTGGAGAGCTATATCAGGCTCACCCGCCCTTAGTTTATCACGGAACCACCCATCTTTATAACAATGCCCAAGAACCATAACATAATCGTATCACATAAAACATGCATAAAGGAAACATAACATTTCCACATTTAAATCACTAGATATCAATACAACACATTGATATAATAAAAAAATTATGAAAACCATTTTCAATACAAAAATAAAAGAAAAGTAAAACATGGGATTTATTTTTCATTTAAAAAAAAGTATGGCTTTTGGAGGAAGCCGAAACTCAAATAATGGTCACGGCGGTGGAGAAGTCGTTGTCACCACATACGTATGGCAAAAACATTCCCTTTTGTCATTTAGTAAAATGATTCATATAAAAAAGATTCCTTTTGGATAAACGTAAAAGTCAAAGGGGTTTATACACCGTATAAAAGAAGGTTGTGTATAAAACAAAATATGCCTCAATGAAAGGAGATTGAGACGAAGTCCCATACAAAGATGGTATCCTTGGATTAAGGATAAATCAATTACATAATTATGTGTGAAAAACAAATACACCCAAATATAAGTGGATATTATGTGTAAAACAATCAGATGTTATTCACACATATTCATAGAACAACATATTCATGGAGTGCAATTTTATCCCAAAGAATCAAAATTGGGTTAAGAAGTTCCCTTGCAAAAATTCGATAGCCTAACGGGATCACTTCAAAATGAGTTGACGAGAGATAAAAACGGTATCTACTCACTTGGACATAAAATTTAAATCAATAAGGATATATAAGAAAATATCCCAACATAACAATATGTAAATTAAAATACCCAACAAAAGAAGTCTTTTAAAAAGAGAAGGGTGAAAGGTTCCCTTACCGACTTGGGTATCTTTCGAAACATAAACCCCATGAAAGAAGGACAATACATAATTGATGTAAATACTCATAAATGAAATTATATTACACAAAGAGTAGAATAATGTAAAGTATATATACCACTCAATGGAAATTGTGGAAAATGTAGCATAAATCTCATGGGAATAAAAGTGAGATGAAAAATCCCTTACGAAAACTCGGCAGCCTAACGATACCACTTAAAACTTCCAAAAATGGATTTATGATATCAAATAGGGTCTCTCATAATATTAACATAAAAAGAAAAGTATTAGGAATATAAAATAACATCCCCAATCATAATAAAGATGAGCTTAAAAGAAATGACATAAAAGAGAGTACTTAAAAAGAAAGAGAGGTTGGATCCCTTACCTCGTGTCCGACATGACTCGATCGTTCTTTAATCTCCTGAATAATAAAATTTGGTCAATTTATAGTTACTTAAGGACATCCTTTAAATATTATTATTCAGTTCATATCACATATTATAATGTTATAATAATTGGTTAATAAAGTGAGTTCATATCAAACGTTTTTGTCGATGTTCGGTACATGAGTAAAAATTGAACTTGTTGGAAAAGAATTTTGCATGTAGTTATAGGTACATCATATCCAGAATATTATTGATGTTTTAAATGTCATATATATCCAGTATATATTCATTTTATACTATTCCATAGCATTTGGAGATAAAAATTTAAAATCACCGTTCATGGAGACGGTAGGCCGTACGTACACATGAACGCTACTTTCATTTTTTGTCATATTAATGGAATTAAAACAAAATGAGAGATATATATATTATAATTCCAGAATGATATCCATCATTTAGATGTAATATATTACATATATAGACATTATATATATGTACTTATAATATTACATATCATTTGGAGATAAGAAATGAAATGTACAGTTCATGGAGACGGTAAGCCGTACGTACGCATGAACGCTAATTTCATTTTTTTTGTATTCAATGGAATGAAATAATGATGATATAAAGGTATATTATAATTCCAGTCGGATATCATATGTAATACCTTTAATTCCATCTTTCATACGTCCCACATATGGCATTAATGAATCAAATCACTTTGAGGGGGCGGTAGTCCGCACTTCCTAAAATGAAGATATCGCGTTTACCCATAATGGAAACCATAAAGGTATGCCATAAATGAAAAATAAATAAGATTAAGGAAAACATAAACATATTATATATCATATATAAATATAGTGACATCTTAATTTCCACCTGTTAAGGTGTTAAAAGAATATTGAACAATCATCGTTTCGTGAGGCAGTAATTCGCCATCCACAAAAACAGTATGTTCTTTAACCATTAGACAGAGGTGTATAAAAGTGTAGCTCGAATACTTCTTATAACAACTTCCTAGTATATTTATGATACTGTTTTTGTTACAAAAAAAGTAATAAAAAGATTTTAGGCGTTTGGAGAAGCAAAATAAAACAAAAGAACACAAGGGAAGACATTACCTTTAAATTGGGTAACTCTCTTTGATTTGAGCTCAAAGCCTCCCTTGGAAAGGATTCTGACCAAATTGAGGATTCAATGATGAAGAGAGGGATGTGGAGAGATTAAATGGGCAGGGTTTGTCCGTGCCAAAGGCTTGAGAGGTGTGTGTAAGGTGGTAGAGGTGGGGGCCTTTTATAAGAGGAGGGGAGGGGCACTCTTGGAAAGTTATAAAATATTACTTTATTATAAAATGATTTTCGGATTTAAAAGGTCCCAAAAGGAAATATTTAAAGGATAAGATGATAAGGTTTCTAACTCCACCCATACAATAGGTTTGTGACAAGTTTAAGACTTATATTTCACCCTATCTTCTCATTTTATTTAAATCATTCATTTATGAGGTAATCACTGCATCATCACGGTGTCATAAATAAATTAATTTATTTAATGTGTAAAAATTATAAAAAAATATCAGGATGTAGGAAATATTTTTACATTTATAATGAATATTTATAGTAAAAAATATGACTTATATAACCCCATGTAAAAATTGTTTTAGTAAAACAACACATGTTTGTGACATTTTAATTTTAACTTTAAATAAAAAGGTATTAATGTCATTTTCCAACCAAAGTGGCTCCATGGGGTCCCCAAGTTGAACCATGGATTTTCGTGGTCGGCCATGACTCATCCAATAAGGGTAGAACATGTGTCAAGGTCATTTCATATTATTATAACATTATCTTTACCTTAAATTACACTAATTACCTCTAATCGCGATTAAAAACTTAAGAGTTACTATTTACCAAAAAATTTATTTTAATCCCATTGAACCAAATTTTACATCATAATGACAACCATGTATGTCAGATTTTTGAAATTCAAACCACAGAAGTGGTAAAGTTTCATTTAAATGAAAAAACAATTTTTAAACTACCACATAGTGGTTTCACTATTCATCAAAAATTGATGTTTTTCAGAAAAATACCAAAAATTCACCCTAAGATATATTTGATATTACAAATTCAAAATTGATGTATATTTTACAAAATTAAAAACATATAAGTTTCATTAATTAATTTAATAATTAATTCCCGCTGTCAAAACAAATAGCGTGTTTTTAGGAAACAATATCTATTAAAAGATTGACACTAGTTTAAGTCCAATTTCAAAGTGAAATTAATTCCAATGACCACCATTAGTTTAAATGGTAAAAATATATTCTAAATAAACATTAATATAAATTAAAAATATAATCTATCCATATATATAAATCAGATTAAAAGGATTTTTTGAATTAAAATGCAACATTTTCAATAAAAATGATCTTTATCGGAAAAATAACAAAATTTTACACAAAGTAAATTTTGATGTACAGATTCTAAAGAAGGATTTTATTTTTTCAAATAAAACATATAAAATTTTCAAAATTATATTTAAAAGGGTTTCTCCATTAAAAGGCGGTTAATCGACCTTTTAAATTATATTAGAAGATTTATGCTTAAATTTGGATTCATTTTCATTTTAAGCCTCTAACATTTATTGGATAAAAGTAAAAATATTTGAAAAAGATATATAATCATTTTGTAGTTAGTTCCGTTCATTCCTGCCATTACAATAGCTAGGTGTTAACTACCATTTAAAATAAAATTATTTTATTATTAGAGTGGAACGTAAGATTTCAAAGGAACTCGGTATTGCGTATTGGGTAAGCCATCAAGAATAGCGTTCCCTTTAAATTAATATTAAAATTTTATTCACAAATAGGGATAAATATGAAAATGTAATATTCTTTATTTACCTGGGGTGTTACAGGAGTAACTACAATAATTAGGATACTTGTACCTTTAATGGGGGTCTCTGTATTGATTTTAAAAAAACAGTAGATTTTTATTCACATGCTATGGTAATCATTCATGGTTTGTTTAAATTGAAACTCTTATAAATCCTAAATATAATAGTTCAAAATTTCAAATTCATAATTAGTGAGTGTGTGGTCCTAGATTTTAGAAACCCTTCATTTATATTTTCTTAAGGCATATAGGTGTTTATAAGGTTCCCGAATCCTTTTTTGTTATTAATTTTTAATTTTATATATTGAAAATTTAATTATTTTTAAAATTTAACTTACACTTTTTAGGCACCCCCTTTGAAATTTTGGAATGTATTCTTACCCTAACATAGTTTCCTTAACTTGTTTCTACATAAGATAATTCGAATCACAAAAGAGTATATCCATCCTTGTGTATAGGTAATTTTTTATCATATACATATTTATTTCTATGTCAAAATTCCCATAACCTTCATAAAGTTTATCTCACTATTACATTACTTGTGTGAAGGTAAGTGACTTGGTTCTTCCTCATGTAAGGATGATTCATCACTAAATTAAGGTGTTTATAAGTTACTAAGGCTCACATATTGGTAGGTACCTTACTTTCATCCATGAATAAGTTGATCTTGTAAGTTTCATCTATAGTTTTTACATTTCGTAAGAGTAAATTTTATATTAGGCTCTCTTGTTTGGGTAACCAGAAGCTTAAGGGAAATACGATATTACACTCGTGCATCACATGCTTCTTATGTATGGGTAATTATTTATTCAAAGAAGTAAATTTCATTCCAAATTATCTTATTCAATATAAATTTAATGAAATTAAAATTAATGTGATTATAAACTAGTGGTTTTTATATCTATTAAGAGATATAAATGAAATCACTAATGTTCCTTAAAATTAGAATTAATAAAAATGTTATACGAGTATAGTAAAATGAAAAAATATGTGGATTCAATTGAAAATAATATAAAATAGTTTTCTCATATATTCAATGAATGGTCTAATTCTTTCTAAAATAAGAGAACTTTTTCCCCTCATTTGATTTTCCTTCATTAATTTTAATTTGAGAAATTAAGGCATCTCTATTCTGATTATTCCATTCTTATATATTTAACCTTAAACATATCCTCATGATTCAATCCTATTCACATCACCTTATCTATCTTTTCATGAGTAGTATTATGTGTGATGATTCTATTCTATGTTGTGGATCTATTACTTCTCATATGTTTTAAGCGTAAGTGTTATTGAAGCCAAGTAAAGTTCCATTTCTCTAAACTGGTGTGATTAACCATAAAAAAGATAATAATAGGGTTATATCTCATAAAGAATTATTATTTTAAATAATATTTCAAAATATTTCAAATGATTTATATATTAAAAAGTTAAGTAATAATTTGTAATTAATTAAAGGGAGATGAAGATAATATCACATTATTATTATTCATGAAATTAAAAGATTATCCTAAGTTGTTTAGAATATTCTTGTTTTTAACACCATGTGATTTTAAAAGAGTAAAATCATGTTCGGTATCATATATGAAAAAAAACACCATGCTTAAAAATATAATTTAACATGCTGATAGTTTATGATATATTTTTTTTGAATAAATTCAGTCTCTTTGAGAGATTATGGAACTCACAGCCTCAAATCTAAATGAAATGTAATAACCTACCTGTTAAATTGGAGGGAATGAATAGGAATTAATAAATTACGAAACTTATATGATTTAAAAAAGTATTAAATATTTTCAATTATTTCAAACTTATAGGAAATAAAATAAAGATCATTTAAAATAAAAATAATTTTTTTCTAAAAAACTATATTTTTCTAAAAGAAGATTTAGCCACTGTTTGCACACAGAATTTAAAATTAATTTTTACATATTTTAGAAAATTTATTTTACACAGTTAACTTTGTTTTTTCAAAAAATCATATAATATTTATATTTATGTTATTTTTTTGGATTTTTCTAAAAATTTCAATTTTTTAATTAATAGTAAAAATATCATTTTTTATTAGAAACTACAATTTCTATTAAAGAATAAATAGGACCTATTTTATTTAAATGGTTTTTTAAAAGTAAATTATTATAATTATATATTTATTAATAAAAATCATAGAATTGGAATCAATTCCAGATTGAATTTTGTTATAAAATCTTTTTAAGATGTTGAATATTTTTCTTTTAGAAACTCTTTTTTTCAACACGACTGCTAGTTTAATTTTAAAATAAATTATGAAAACTCAATGAAATAAATTCAGAAAAATGTATTAAATATTTATAGCCATCATAATTTATATTATCTTAAAATTTTAACTTATCATTTGAAATTAATGAATATTAAAACAATAAAATTTATTTATCATGGTAAATGTAAAAATGGGTTTAACGAGGGTTAAACTTAAATGATAAGTGTTATAAATGACCCAAAACTATTATAATTCCAATTTTATGAAAATATTTATAACTTATTGTAACACCCCAAGATTTCATAGTGTGTTATTTCTTCAAAATAATTCAATAACTTGCACTACACGCAACACTGAGTTCAATCACACCATGACTTACAAAAAAATGCCATTCAAAATAGGTTATGAATAGTATTATCTAAATTTTAAACTTTATATAATCCTTATAATTTTAGAATCCATATTATGAGTTTCTTAGATATAATGCAAGAACAAATTCATTTTCAGTATTGCACTTTTATCAACTTTTAATAGTGAACCCTTTTTAAATACAATATTTTAAACTTTTTGACTAAATGGGGACATCAAAAATTTAAAATGAAACATCCCAAGCTTCCACGGTACACTTTCTTTGAATAATACAGTAGCGTGTGTTGTACGCAACCTTGAGTTTTAACACACACCACAACCAATCAAACTAGCCGTTATGAATAGTAATACCTACTTTTTAAAATTATATATATTTTATATTTTAAAATGGACTTCATATTTGGATTCGGAATATCGAATTTATCCTAAGGTGAAATTTTGGTACATTTCGGATAACTTTCATATTTTGATGAATAGTGAAAATTACTAAATTTTAATTAAAAACAACTTTTTAAATCAAAATAATTAATAGTGATAAATTATGAATTTTAGTGGTTTTAAAGTATATTTAGAATATATTTTTACCATTTAATATAATGTTGGTCATTGGACATAATTTTACAATTAAACCGAACATAAACAAGTGTCAATCTTTTGATAGTTATTATCTCTTAAAAACACGCTTTTTGTTTTGACAGCGGGAATTAATTTTAAATTAATTTCTGCCACTTCTGTGTTTAGAATTTAGGAAAATGGATTCCATATTTGGAATCAGGATGTTCAAATTGTGTAAATAGGTAACTTTTATTTTTAGACATTTTGAATAATTACTGCGGTAAATATTTTATTTACCATGGTTAAGGGTAAATCCGGTAAATAAGGGTTAAAAAATAATATTATAATAATACTAAATTACCCTAAAACGTGTCTTAAACCTATTGGTTGATACATGGTCGACCATGAGCATCTCTGGGTCTATTTTGGGACCCCATGGATCCACTTGTAAGTGATAATGACACTTTATTTTAATTTAGTTAAAATGAATACAAAAATGACACAAGCATATATCTTTTAGAAAAACAATTGTTACATAGGGTTATATATGTTGGATTTTAGATTATAAATATTCATTAGAAAGATAAAACGATTTCCTACATAATGATATTTTATTTATAATTTTTAGACATTAAATAATTTATTTTATTTATGACACAATGATGATGCAGTAATTACTATAATAGTGAAAAATTAAAATAATTGATATTATAAATACCCAAATAAATATAATATGAAACTTTTAATAAATTAAACTAATTTTCTAGGATAATATGATATATTAGGATTGATTTATTTGACTTTTTTCGAAGTAATCAATCTGTTATGAGTTTTACAAAAATCAACTATTGAATAGTGTCAAAATTGACATAAAAGAGTTCTTAAAACAAATATTATATTATTAATTGATATTAAATTCCTAAAAATCTAAGGTTCGGCCAAGAGACTTACATGATGATAGGTTCATCATTAATGGACCACTTGGGGGTCGCTTGGATGTATATAGTAAGTTTATTAACCATATTATATAAAAATACAAAGAGACATTGTAAAAGTGAAACTAATTAACTTAGAGTTAATACTTAAATATAAGGTTAATATAAGTACCCAAACCTGTCTAAATTCTATTGGTTGAGTGGTTTTCGACCTATCCCCACCTTAGCCTTTGAATAGTCAACTTTGGAGCCATTGGAAACCGAATATGAATTTATTATAAATTAATATTTCTAGCTTTTCCAAAGGTGCCCCTCACCCCTCTTATAAAAGGGCACTCCTCCTTTTCATTTCTTCACACCTTAAAAGCCTTTTGGTTCGGCCAAACTCTGCCCAAATAATCTCCCAACATCCCTCACTACAACCTAGAAGCCTTAGTTTGATCAGAAAGCCAACCTAAGGAGCCCTTTTGATCAAATCAAAAGGAAGAACCCGAAGAAGAGGTAATGATTTCACCACCCTTTTCTAAGTTCATTTCTTCTTCCACTTTTTCTTCCTTTGTTCTTACCATTATAAAATAATAACTCTAGTATCTCACATATACTGTGATGTTATTATAAATATGGTACAACCATATTCAGTATTCTATCCACCCTTTGAATAACATGTCACCATACGTGCGTACGTACGGCTTACCGTCTCCACGTCGTGGTGTAATTGTTATTCAATATAATATTATTTGGATGGGTATAATAATGATGTGTAACTCATGTAAATAATAAATATAACATGTTAATGATTATGTATATATTATATACCATCCATTTATATATTAGTTTAATATCAAAAGAATGATATTGTCGCTCGTGCGTACGTACGGACTACCGTCTCCACTAACGCGATGAGATTCATTCTCCATCGTATCCATTCAAGTATAATTATCATTTTATGATTTAAAAATCATGTTTAAGGACTGGATATCATTCTGGATATGAATAAGATAAAACAACCATGGCTTATGTAACAAAACATATAAAAGAAAATGAGTAAGTTAACTCCCGAAACAACGATAATTCTAAGATATTATTAACAAATCAATGTTAAAAGATCATATATGATATCATATTAATATATATGATTCTTGTATAATTTAATAACAACTATTTCACCATTATACAGGAGGTTAACCTACCCCAACCAAGGAAAAGTACAAGGTAAGGGTTATTTCACAATCTCTTCATTATCCGAGGTTGTTTATATGTAATAATCTACTGGGATCTCTTTATCATCCACATCCATGTTTCTTAAAAATGTATTTCAAAACATTTTTACTATTTACAAGAAAATGGGTTAAAGTCATTTATACCCTTTTTTGACTTTTTATAAGAGGTTTATAAAGGAATCTTTCCGTCGTTTTCAAAACAAGTTCCTTTTTAACCTTTTCGACAGAATTGAGGTAAGAATGTTTTTTTTAACTTATACGGCGGGTGCGGTTATTTTACGCCGTTATAAAATCTTCAAAGCTTTCCTTACAAGCTTATAAGAATATTTTCAAAGAAAATGTTTTATTTTATATGGATCTTAAATTATTTCAAAATAAAAGGAGATATTTCTTTAAAAAGAATTTTGATTTCATCTATGTCAACATCCTTTGATGGATTTTAAGATTATTTGAAGTTGATTTATTATGATACAAAACTTCTATATTGTATTGAAGGTTTTGTGATATGTTTGACTGTGGATGTGCTATTTTTATACCATTCATAGTTTATTGTGAAATTATTGACATTTCGTATGCTAGTTTTAATACGAATGTTTATGTTATGTTTAAACCTTTTCATATGGGAATGCATTGGACTTAATAAGTGACGGGTGGAGCCCGCTATAGCTCCTCGATGCATCGGTAGGTCTCATGAGACAAACTAGTGTCTTGGCACAAGGCCTTGACAAAATCTTATTTGTAGTCTTGGCACGAGGCCTTGGCTATGTGGTTATGATAGTCTGGCATTATGCATTCCAACATTATGAAAGTGGTTATTGATTTTTGCATGTGATTATTCGATTAGTAGAATATCCATGTGAATAAGTAAATGGCATTATTTCATTTTATTTATGCCATACCATGTTGAAAGTTCATATTTAAAAGGCTTTTGTTTTAGTTATACATTGCCTTAAATGTTTATTCTTATTTATGAAAGTTTCCGCTATATTGTTATCCTTACTGGGCATTTGAGCTCACCCCTTTTCTATGTTTTATTTTTCCCAGGAAGTGAAGAAGTAAATTATGAATGACCTGCAGGGATTTTATGAGGGGTTAATAGTGTGGTCTATTGAGACATTATGTTGTTGTAGTAGTTTTTCATTTTATAATGTAATGTAAAACTTATGAATATATCTGGCATTTTCCAAGGCTACTAAACCAATCGGTCTTTCGAGATTTGATCTTTCTTATGATCATGCCAATGTTATGTAATAATGCATCGACTCTGGGTAGCTGGGGTCGGGGCGTTACAGTTGGTATCAGAGGAAGTTTAGTACAAACCTTGGAAGCTAGATTTAGATAAACTCTGATTAGAGCACATAGACCTAAGATGAACTTTGAGGATTAGTATAGAAGAACTTCCTAGAATTTTGGTATTGTAGAGACTTTGTGAGTTTTCCGAGCAATACATCCCTGTCTGGATACGAGCAGGTAGAGGCGGCTCTGGCACAGATGTACCTAGGGGTAAAACCCGAAAACACCGCTTTGAGCTAGACTCGAACGGGAACTGGTGCACGACAACGGGCCTTGCTGCACTCTTGGTTACGACACTCCCGGGGGATATGCTTAGGATAACTCTCACTTTCTTTACAAATCATTATGAAGGGTTTATGAGTATATACTTCCTCAAAGAAAACATTTTTATGATTATGGATTATATCCATAAATAGTTCAATTTATGTTAAGTGTTTTATAAGTATGTGATTATGTATTTTGATTCATAAACTGATCTAGTTTATGCCATCGTTTAGAAATGGCGCCCAGTAGAAGGAATGAGAACTCCAAAAATGCACATGATTCAAAGAGAAGGAAGGATCATATCTTTCATGGTCTTAAGCTAGAATTTATAAGAGAAATAGTCTACAATGTATTATCATCATATGAAGAAATAATATCATGTGTTGATAAGATAAGTAAAGAGTTTACTGAGTTCTATGGCTTTGAAGGGAAGCAAGAGAAGAAAAGGATGGAAGAGAGAAAGATGGATAAAGGGAAGAGGGAAAAGAATAATTTTCCCATATGTGGTAATTGTGGAAAGAAACACCCTGGAACTTGCCTGAAAGGAATGGGAGTTTGTTATAAGTGTGGAGGAAAAGGGCACAAAGTACGTGACTGCAAGGGTAAGAAAATGGTTTCAAATGTACAATGCTTCATTTGCAAGGGGTTTGGACACTACGCGAACCTATGTCCCAGTCATCAGACTATGCCGCAAATGATGTTATTGGATAATAATCAAGTTATGATACTACCACAGATGAAGAGGAGTGATTAGAGTTCTTATGTTGATTATGTCAATTGAGTGTTGTATCAACAATGTACTTGTTATAATAATTATGGAGTATATAAGGATTGTACTGCAGTACTATTTCATTAAGGACTTAATATTATGTGGAACAAAGAAAAGTGACTCAATAGCAGGATAAATTTTTGGAAAATATATGGTTGAGAGAATGATAAATCATAATATAGTTCTGATACTGAGGTAGTGATTTTGGAATAATATGTGATTGTTTTGGATAAATTATATTGGATATTCTTGACTACCTTGGAACTAATTAATGACTTGTATATTCCATCATTGTTGGGGTTTAAAACATTTTTGGATTAATGAAGTATATCCAGCATTCTATATGGAATAGGGGAGCATGAATGTAATCAATAAGGAATATGGTAATTCAAGATGTTTCAGTTTATTAAAAGAATACAAGATGAAGGTATTCATATGATATTACGGGGTAAAAAGGATCTACATTATGCTTACCTTCCTTATAAATGTTGGACTGTGAGTTTGGACAGAAGTATTTTGGATAGTTCTAGTTTGGATTATTTTAGATTACCATAAAAGGAAAACCCGGAGGTTGGGCGGCAACCCGTCGCGTCCGGCAAGGCTGCGAGACTTAAACCCGCAACTGAAGGGCGACAAGGGTGTATCACTTACCACTGGCCCACGATATGTCCTGGATTAAATAATGTAGTTTTTTTAAAAGATCTGGTAGATGAATTATAATATCATTTATTTTGGAACCCCGTACGAATAGTATAAATAGAAATTTTTTTTACGTTCTATTATCTTTTAGAGTGAAAGATGAGTTTGTGGTAGAAATTTATTATTGGATAAAACTCTAATTATAATGTAAGTATATCTCCTTATGATCTTAGCCAATCTCATAAATAAATTCCTCAACATTAATAAAAGGAACTTAGAAGAAAAATGTTGTCCTAGATGGTACCTTAAATCATCACTAATTTATGGCTTTGGGATTGTTGGCCTTTTCATAGCCATGTTCTCTACCACTCTCCATCAGATAATTGATGGTTAGATTTCTCTTCCATATCCATATTTTCCTACATGGAACCCTAGTATGTGTTATTTTCGGTAATCTTCATACTTCCCACTCTTTATTTTAAATAAAGGCCTCATTAATTCATTTTTCGATGTGGGATTTCAACTAAGATATTTTGAAACGTCAAAAATGTGTTATCCCAATACCCTATATTTTGTTGAACCGATGGTACTTCAAATCATCATATATTGATGAGTTTAAGGACCTCAATTTTATACTTTTTGTGATTGATGGCATCAATCACTACCTATAAATATTTACGTTTTTCCTCCAATTATATGTCTCTAATTTCCACCAATGTTCTCCTAATCAAGATCATAATTTGGTGGTGACCCTTTCATTTCTCTTTTCCTCATATTAAGACTAAATTTTAGTAACCCAATTTCCGATGTGGGTTTTCCCACAAATATATTTTCTATTTTCATCCTTTTATTTTCTAAGAACAATTTCAAATTGCGAGGACGCAATTTATTGAAGGAGGGGAGAATGTAACACCCCAAGATTTCATAGTGTGTTATTTCTTCAAAATAATTCAATAACTTGCACTACACGCAACACTGAGTTCAATCACACCATGACTTACAAAAAAAAGCCATTCAAAATAGGTTATGAATAGTATTATCTAAATTTTAAACTTTATATAATCCTTATAATTTTAGAATCCATATTATGAGTTTCTTAGATATAATGCAAGAACAAATTCATTTTCAGTATTGCACTTTTATCAACTTTTAATAGTGAACCCTTTTTAAATACAATATTTTAAACTTTTTGACTAAATGGGGACATCAAAAATTTAAAATGAAACATCCCAAGCTTCCACGGTACACTTTCTTTGAATAATACAGTAGCGTGTGTTGTACGCAACCTTGAGTTTTAACACACACCACAACCAATCAAACTAGCCGTTATGAATAGTAATACCTACTTTTTAAAATTATATATATTTTATATTTTAAAATGGACTTCATCTTTGGATTCGGAATATCGAATTTATCCTAAGGTGAAATTTTGGTACATTTCGGATAACTTTCATATTTTGATGAATAGTGAAAATTACTAAATTTTAATTAAAAACAACTTTTTAAATCAAAATAATTAATAGTGATAAATTATGAATTTTAGTGGTTTTAAAGTATATTTAGAATATATTTTTACCATTTAATATAATGTTGGTCATTGGTCATAATTTTACAATTAAACCGAACATAAACAAGTGTCAATCTTTTGATAGTTATTATCTCTTAAAAACACGCTTTTTGTTTTGACAGCGGGAATTAATTTTAAATTAATTTCTGCCACTTCTGTGTTTAGAATTTAGGAAAATGGATTCCATATTTGGAATCAGGATGTTCAAATTGTGTAAATAGGTAAATTTTATTTTTAGACATTTTGAATAATTACTGCGGTAAATATTTTATTTACCATGGTTAAGGGTAAATCCGGTAAATAAGGGTTAAAAAATAATATTATAATAATACTAAATTACCCTAAAACGTGTCTTAAACCTATTGGTTGATACATGTTCGACCATGAGCATCTTTGGGTCTATTTTGGGACCCCATGGATCCACTTGTAAGTGATAATGACACTTTATTTTAATTTAGTTAAAATGAATACAAAAATGACACAAGCATATATCTTTTAGAAAAACAATTGTTACATAGGGTTATATATGTTGGATTTTAGATTATAAATATTCATTAGAAAGATAAAAAGATTTCCTACATAATGATATTTTATTTATAATTTTTAGACATTAAATAATTTATTTTATTTATGACACAATGATGATGCAGTAATTACTATAATAGTGAAAAATTAAAATAATTGATATTATAAATACCCAAATAAATATAATATGAAACTTTTAATAAATTAAACTAATTTTCTAGGATAATATGATATATTAGGATTGATGTATTTGACCTTTTTCGAAGTAATCAATCTGTTATGAGTTTTACAAAAATCAACTATTGAATAGTGTCAAAATTGACATAAAAGAGTTCTTAAAACAAATATTATATTATTAATTGATATTAAATTCCTAAAAATCTAAGGTTCGGCCAAGAGACTTACATCATGATAGGTTCATCATTAATGGACCACTTGGGGGTCGCTTGGATGTATATAGTAAGTTTATTAACCATATTATATAAAAATACAAAGAGACATTGTAAAAGTGAAACTAATTAACTTAGAGTTAATACTTAAATATAAGGTTAATATAAGTACCCAAACCTGTCTAAATTCTATTGGTTGAGTGGTTTTCGACCTATCCCCACCTTAGCCTTTGAATAGTCAACTTTGGAGCCATTGGAAACCGAATATGAATTTATTATAAATTAATATTTCTAGCTTTTCCAAAGGTGCCCCTCACCCCTCTTATAAAAGGGCACTCCTCCTTCTCATTTCTTCACACCTTAAAAGCCTTTTGGTTCGGCCAAACTCTGCCCAAATACTCTCCCAACATCCCTCACTACAACCTAGAAGCCTTAGTTTGATCAGAAAGCCAACCTAAGGAGCCCTTTTGATCAAATCAAAAGGAAGAACCCGAAGAAGAGGTAATGATTTCACCACCCTTTTCTAAGTTCATTTCTTCTTCCACTTTTTCTTCCTTTGTTCTTACCATTCTAAAATAATAACTCCAGTATCTCACATATACTGTGATGTTATTATAAATATGGTACAACCATATTCAGTATTCTATCCACCCTTTGAATAACATGTCACCATACGTGCGTACGTACGGCTTACCGTCTCCACGTCGTGGTGTAATTGTTATTCAATATAATATTATTTGGATGGGTATAATAATGATGTGTAACTCATGTAAATAATAAATATAACATGTTAATGATTCTGTATATATTATATACCATCCATTTATATATTATTTTAATATCAAAAGAATGATATTGTCGCTCGTGCGTACGTACGGACTACCGTCTCCACTAACGCGATGAGATTCATTCTCCATCGTATCCATTCAAGTATAATTATCATTTTATGATTTAAAAATCATGTTTAAGTACTGGATATCATTCTGGATATGAATAAGATAAAACAACCATGGCTTATGTAACAAAACATATAAAAGAAAATGAGTAAGTTAACTCCCGAAACAACGATAATTCTAAGATATTATTAACAAATCAATGTTAAAAGATCATATATGATATCATATTAATATATATGATTCTTGTATAATTTAATAACAACTATTTCACCATTATACAGGAGGTTAACCTACCCCAACCAAGGAAAAGTACAAGGTAAGGGTTATTTCACAATCTCTTCATTATCCGAGGTTGTTTATATGTAATAATCTACTGGGATCTCTTTATCATCCACATCCATGTTTCTTAAAAATGTATTTCAAAACATTTTTACTATTTACAAGAAAATGGGTTAAAGTCATTTATACCCTTTTTTGACTTTTTATAAGAGGTTTATAAAGGAATCTTTCCGTCGTTTTCAAAACAAGGTCCTTTTTAACCTTTTCGACAGAATTGAGGTAAGAATGTTTTTTTTTAACTTATACGGCGGGTGCGGTTATTTTACGCCATTATAAAATCTTCAAAGCTTTCCTTACAAGCTTATAAGAATATTTTCAAAGAAAATATTTTATTTTATATGGATATTAAATGATTTCAAAATAAAAGGAGATATTTCTTTAAAAAGAATTTTGATTTCATCTATGTCAACATCCTTTGATGGATTTTAAGATTATTTGAAGTTGATTTATTGTGATACAAAACTTCTATATTGTATTGAAGGTTTTGTGATATGTTTGACTGTGGATGTGCTATTTTTATACCATTCATAGTTTATTGTGAAAGTATTGACATTTCGTATGCTAGTTTTAATACGAATGTTTATGTTATGTTTAAACCTTTTCATATGGGAATGCATTGGACTTAATAAGTGACGGGTGGAGCCCGCTATAGCTCCTCGATGCATCGGTAGGTCTCATGAGACAAACTAGTGTCTTGGCACAAGGCCTTTAAAAAATCTTATTTGTAGTCTTGGCACGAGGCCTTGGCTATGTGGTTATGATAGTCTGGCATTATGCATTCCAACATTATGAAAGTGGTTATTGATTTTTGCATGTGATTATTCGATTAGTAGAATATCCATGTGAATAAGTAAATGGCATTATTTCATTTTATTTATGCCATACCATGTTGAAAGTTCATATTTAAAAGGCTTTTGTTTTAGTTATACATTGCCTTAAATGTTTATTCTTATTTATGAAAGTTTCCGCTATATTGTTATCCTTACTGGGCATTTGAGCTCACCCCTTTTCTATGTTTTATTTTTCCCAGGAAGTGAAGAAGTAAATTATGAATGACCTGCAGGGATTTTATGAGGGGATAATAGTGTGGTCTATTGAGACATTATGTTGTTGTAGTAGTTTTTCATTTTATAATGTAATGTAAAACTTATGAATATATCTGGCATTTTCCAAGGCTACTAAACCAATCGGTCTTTCGAGATTTGATCTTTCTTATGATCATGCCAATGTTATGTAATAATGCACCGACTCTGGGTAGCTGGGGTCGGGGCGTTACACTTATCACTTCTAAGGTTCTAAAATGGTTCATTTATTATCATTTTTTCTTTATTAAAATGTGGTTAGAATTTATTTTTTTTTCAAAAAAAAAACAAATTGTGTCCTCTTCCCCACTTATAAAATGTAACCCCCTCTTCCTCTCCATTACAAACTTACAAACCACATTGTTTTAGAAAATAACTGACCAAATAAATAAATTAATTCCCTCTATTCATCCTAGTGTCATTTTTTTATCATAAATTCATCCTAGTAAGGTATTTGGTGCAAACCAGAAGAAGTTCTCCAAAGAAGAGGTAATGTCCTAAATCAGTCATTTTATTTTATTTCATTCTCAACGTCCTAAAAAATTTATTAAATAAAGATTATATAATAACCTAATTATCATAAATATATTTATATGTTGTTATGTTAAGGTCAAGACCTAATACAATATCTCCCACTCTCAAATGGGAAAAAATAAATCATTGATCGTGTGTTTAATGGACTACCACCTCACGAATCAAAGTAATTTGTTTTCAATCAACATCTCTTATGTTCAGGTATAATTATATATATAATGTTTATATATTATATTTCAGATATTATTATAGTTATATAATTATAATATCATATATACCTTCTTACATTCCATTCTATTGATAATATGAAAATGTCACTTGTGTGTATAGTGAACTACTGTCTCGCGAAGCGATGTGATTCATTTTTCACTTACATTTTTCATGGAATGTAATTAGGATAAATTTTATGTTATAAAATTTTATTAAAAAAATATTTATAATTCATTAATATAAATATATCATAAAATTTCGTACCTTACCTTCCATTGAATAAGTGATAACGTTGTTCATGTGTACGAAGAACTACAACCTCGTGACGCGATGCGATTCATTTTTAATAAAGTCTTTACATGGAATATAATAGAGGATAAATTAATGAATATATGAGATATTTATGAAATGATATTTTTTCTACAAAAATAAAATGAAATCCAATTTTTTACCCTTTGATCTATTAGGGATATGATAATATCGCTCGTGCATATATACACCCTATCGTCTCCACCAAGTGGTGCGATTCATTATCCAGGTTCAAAATTCAATAATGATTATAAATTTGTATCCAATAAAAAATATATATTTATAAAATTAAGTTCCTTTTGTATATTTTGTAACAATATCATATTTTTAGGATATAAAACTTTCATGATAAAATGTTCTTGAAAATTAAGGCTATTAACACCTGAAACAATAGTGATAATGTAAGATTATTAATGAATATGTAATAAAATGATATAAAAGGGTCATAAATGATATTATAAATATTAATATGGTGTCTTTAAAAGTTAATGTTTCCCTTTGGGAATCACTTCACCCAATGGCTGATTGTAGGGGGTTGATTTGTGTGCAATAATTCAGGCCAGGTTCACTATTTCTGAGTGGCTTCCAACGAGTTTGTTTGAAGAACCAAAAAAACCAAAAAGTTTTATATACATGAGTTACCTTATTTCAAAAGTTATTCGGTCATTATTAAGTTTATCCAATGAAGCTTGAGAACTCACATTTGTTGAGAGGATGGTAGGTCAGGCACTTCATAGCCTTTTGGGGAGGAATTATTGCCCACTCCATGACTCTCTTATACATTTAAGATATATTAATGAATCCTTCATTAATTCCCAAGTATTATGTGGGTCACCCTTTAATTAAAAGTAAATAATTATCATGTATGGAATTTATAATCACTAGTATGTGTCTGAGGTTCTTCATCAATGGATATATCTATATATATCTGAGGTTCTCCATCAATGGTATTCCCTTATGTAATAATTATAGATTCTATGGTCATTATTATAATTATGATGTTTTTCTAGCCACATATTAGGGAGATTTGGAGTGTGTTTTCATATAGGGAGTTGGGAGTTTTGTTTATGATGTGATTATACCCATAATATGGGAATCCTTTATATCCTTGAAAAAGGAATCCGAACCTATGTACTTCGGTTCCACTTAATGGGTCACATCATACATTTTAAAGTCATGTGATGAGGACCAAACTATGTATTTTGGATCACGCAACAAGGAATTATATATGGAAGTATCCTAGTCAATAATTGGGGTTGGATTTATGTCAAAGCACCCCTAGGAGCCTCAAAGGGATATGGATTTCCAGGTTGAATTAGAACCTAACATGAATATGGCCCAGAGAGAACTGGTTTGATTTGGGGTATTGGGTTTGTACATCAAAGAGGCTTCCTACGTATCTCATTTGGATACGAATGAAAGACCATGTAGTTCAGTGATGAGGAACCATGTTTATTGGAGGTCCTCCTAAGATTTTTTTACTGGGGAGTATGTCCCTTTGAGAGGATTAAGTTGGGGATTACTTCTGAAAAGGATGCCCTTTGAAAGGGGATTGATGAGGGATTCCTTGACTCATGTTGATCTGGAGATTTTTTTGGGGCTTAAACTAGTACAAAAAGTATTTTTAACGTCCCCCGTTTCATGTCAGTTTTTTAGAACCGATGTGAAAATCTCCGAAATTTGATTTCTCAAGTTGGTTATTATATAACCGACGTAAAAATCCTTTTCACTGATTTTTCACGTCAGTTATTAAACAAATTACATGAAAAATCATCTATGCTAACTTTTTAAGTCGGTTATTTAATAACCGACGTGAAAAATCAATTTTCCCTGATTTTTCATGTCAGTTCTTATAAGAACCGACGTAAAAAATAATTTATAATCACTTTTTCAGGTTTTTTATTAAATAAATGATGTAAAAATGTTTAAAATCATGTATTTTATTTCACGATCTTCTATTTGATAGGCCGTGGAGCTCAAACGGATTTATGGATAAAATGTTATGGCTATCAGAAGTTGATCATCCCTAAATGAAGACTTAGAGGAGGCCAAATTCAGAGGATCATAACATTTTATCTGTAACTCCATTTGTGCTCTGTGACTTATAAAATATAATATTACAAAATTAACTATAGTTTTGTAAGCTTTTTTAACGCTGGTTATTTAAAAACCGTTGTTAAAAAGTCATGAAACCCGATTTTTTATGTCGGTTCTTATAATAACCGACGTAAAAAATAAGGTTTCATGAATTTTTACCTTGGTTTTTAAATAACCGATGTTAAAAATTCTTACAAAAATGTATTTCATTTCATAAGATTCGATTTGATAGGTCACGGAGCTCAAATGGAGTTATGGATCCAAAATTATGGCCATTGGAAGATGATCATCCCTAAACAAAGACTTTGAGAATGCCAATTTCAGAGGACCATAACTTTTGATCCGTAACTCTGTTTGAGCTCCACAACCTATCAAATCGAATATTGTGAAATTAAATACATTTTTGTAAGCATTTTTAATGTCGGTTATTAAATAATTGACATACAAAGTCATGAAGATTGATTTTTTACGTCGGTTCTTATAAGAACCGACGTAAAAAATCGGCGAAAATTGATTTTTCACGTCAGTTTTTATATAACCGATGTGAAAAAACAGAAAAAATTTCAATATATTCATGTCTGTTATCATAAAAATTACGTGAAAGATGATTTTAATATCCCGCCAATGTGGGATTTCAATTTTTTATAAAAATTTCAATTTCCACGTCGGCTATTAAATAACCGACGTGAAAAAAGTCACGAAAATTGATTTTTCACGTCGGTTTTTATATAACCAATGTAAAAAATAAGCAAAAAGTTTAATATTTTTCACGTCGGTTATTATAAAAACTGATGTGAAAAATGATTTTAATATCCCACCGACGAAGGATTTCATTTTTTTCACAGCGCGGGCTCAAAATTTTTAGTTGCCACCTAAATTTTGAATACCGCGTTTTATTTTTTCCATATCATTTATATGGTTTAATTATACACAAATTGTAATATACTGATCCTTTCATTAAACCACCATCATTGCACTGACTCAACCCGTTTGATCTTCAACGTGAATCCACTATTTCTTCTTTCCGCGATCTCGTCAAGGTATTCGTAATTATGTTTCCATGATTTATGTTTTGTTATGATTGGTTTTCTTAATTTATATACCATTTAAGGATTTGGATTCACTATTTATTCTTTGTATCATGGTAAAACTACAAATCCTCCTTCAGATTCTAAATTTCCTTCTCAGACGAAGCTTTGGTTGGCTCATTCGATCTTTCCTCGGAAAAAAATACATCAAACATCTAATGGTCATAACTTTTGATCCGTAGCTCCGTTTGAGCTCTATGACCTGTCAAATCAAAGCTCGGGAAATTATCTAAAAAATTAAATACGTTTTCAATGTCGGTTATTAAAAAACCGATGTAAAAAATGACTTTTAACGTCGGGTTTTAATGTCAATTTTTAAATAACTGACGTTAAAAATATCGTTTCAACGTGATTTTTTTGTATAAAATATGGTCTTTCATGTCTGTTTTTAAAAAATTGACGTGAAAAATCATTTAAAAAAACATTTTCAGGTCGGTTATTAAATAACCACCATTAAAAAACATATATTTTATGTCGGTCGCAATAACGTTTCCACAACGCCGCCACAAAACCGACATTAAAAAGCAAAAAAACCGACGTAAAAAAGTGTTTTTGTACTAGTGTTATAACTAAGTAGGAGGCCCATTGAGATCAAGCCTTAGGTAGGAATCCTATGTATCTTGATTATTTTAGCTATTTGAGTTTTCATAGTTCAATAGTTCAAGGATTACACACTATGGTTTTCCTTGGATAATAGGGTTATGATTGGGGCTTATTTATATGAATGATGACCATAGGTTGGGTGGGGGATTATTTCTTAGGAGTATTACCTTAATTGGTTGGGCATTTTTCTTGGATTGAGGCCCATGGGTTTAGGTTAATGTGGATGTCATGATCACTTTTAACCTCTAAGACCACATGAGTCATGATCGATGTGATAAATAATAGGAAGTGTAAGATCTATAAAATCACACAATAAATTTTTTCCCGAGGTTATATACCTGGCCTTGAGGACTTAATCCTAGGTTGGAACTCTAAAGGAATGTGATAGGAAGATATAAAAGAAGTTTATTCACCAAAACACGAATCTTACCATGTGGGTGCCTTGATCACAACTAGCATGTAATCCCACATTAGTCATGATGAGTCATGGTTGAATGTGAGAAACAAAAGAAAGTGAAAATACAAGAAACCACACACTTCCCCTCCTCCTCTAGTTGAGGAGGATGGGGTGATGGTGGAAGAGGACGGGGAGATGAGAAATGGGATGAGATCTGGGGACCATACCCTATCTTATCTTCGTATCCAGGATAGTCAAGTCTGACTACATGTATGGACTTGTCCCTTAGGAAGAGAGGAGTAGCCAGAGTGGAACCTCTTAAAATAATGTCTAGGGGCTTACTCCATGAGGGATTACATTAAATTGGTTTGTTAGTGATGGATTAGGATCTCATTCCATGTTGAATGTGAAATCAAGCTCAATTCATACCATTCCTGCCTATAACTAGAGGCTCAAAGTACTAGAGATGATAATAGTAGGACATAGTCCTAACATTAGTACCATAGACTTGGAATTACTTGACTCTATTCTCTAGTTCGAGTTACTCATGACAGTGGTAATAAAAATTACCAAGAACCTAGGGGATCCTAACCGTATGGTAGGATAAGTGTGGGTAACCTCTTACTATAGGAATACAAATCCAAATGGGAGACACACTGGTGTGCCTTTTCCCATGGTTTTTCAAGTCCAGATGATTTAGTGGGGGTTTTAACATAGTCCCTTTCAGAAAAGGGATCCACATAAAGAGGGATCCGACCATTGGGGGCTTTAAAAAAGGACTCAAAGTGGGGATCTTTTCAGTCCTCGGTTAGAGGGATGATGTGAATTGTGTAGGGTTGGGGAGTAATTTGAAGTGCTTTGTGCATGTGGTATAGGACTATGCGAGATGGGTGCACCAAGGAAAATGGACCACTTTGGAAAAAACATGGGAAATGGTTTATTCTTGGAACCATGGGTCTCCCTAGGTGTCCTTGGAAGGGTCTCTAGTAGGTCCCTGATTAGGAAGTGGTCCTCGAATATGTGGTTCTTCATTTAGGGGGAATGGGTCTTCATGCATTGTGTTTAGACCCAATATATAAGGACCCAAGACTTTTACACTTATTATTACACAATTTTAAGTTGAAATAACCATCAATTACAATCAAAGTATCATAAAGTCTAGTTTATTTTCAATATTAGGAACATAATTAAACAGCATGAACCCAAAATAAAAACATCTTTTATTTAATATTCATAATGAGATCCTAATATCCTTTGATACTTTACATCTACATAGAATAAATTTGGGAATATATGAATAAAGGTATGGCCAAAAAATCCTAGTAAGGGAATAAGCATATGATAAATCATAAGACATTGGTTAGAAGGCATAAAATGATGACCTAAAAATCATGGAACATGAATAAACAAATAGAATCATATCATATAGAACATGGGATTATGGAATCATAAAAACGTGTAGAAAAAAAAACAACATGACATAAGCATGAGTCATAGATAACTGCTATGGCCATTTCACATGGAGGAACATGAGTCAAGGCTAATCACCAAGACCATTGCACATGGAGGATCATGAGTCAAGAATACCAACCATGACCATTGCACATGGAAGACCATGAGTCAAGTATAACCACCATCACCATTACACATGGACGAGTATGAGTCAAGGCTAACCACCAAGACCATTGCACATGATGTTTCATGAGAATAAAAATTACCCAATTCATTGTATCACTATCTAGGTTCATCCATCAAAACATTTTTATGAATATATATTCTACATGAAGAATCCAACAAAATGGTTCCCCATAGGATGAATTGGGTATCATAATCATGACAAAAGGCATAACAAAAGGGAATATCATAATGGAAACTATAAAAGAATGTATTTAAGTCATAATTAGATATTTATAATAGAGAATAAGCATATATCAGGATAATTTATGTAAAAATAAAGTGAAAACATGTAAAAAGAGTGTTTATGAAACATTAGATATGAATCATTTTAGTGATGTTTAAGAAAAATATTAAAGAGAATTTATAGCAGAAAAGGAATATTTGATTTCATAAAACCATAAATAAAAAAATATAAATTTTTACGATAAAATAATTGGATTTATAATAAATATGGTTTCTTGAAATCTTATATTTATGTTACATGAAAATGGATAATAATTTTAGAAGTTCCCTTTAAGGGGGATTTATTACCAGGAAAAATTGGGAAGGGAATATTTTAAAAACATGTATTTCTCTATCAAATAAATAATAACTGAGATAGAAAAATAAGCTTGTTAAATAAACCTAGAATTTATGATGATTACATAAAAATAATTAAGAATTATATTGGGGTAAATAGAGAGAAAATTTAACCCAAAATGAAAATGGAGGTACAGAAAGAATCCCCTACCTTAAGTATGAAATTGTTCTGCACTTGATCTTAATGCCATGGATAATCAAATTAAATCCATTAATTGATTAATTAATAACCTTTTATAAATTTATTTGATTTAGTATAATTTAATTAATTTCATAAATGTTTTTTTGATGAGTTATGGGATACAATTTCATCATTTGGGGGTGTTCATTTACTTAATTTTCATGATCGATTCACTTGTATACATGCATGGAAGATCATGTAAAATGAGGATAGTTGTCCCGAATTGAAATTATATGTTAATAATGAACATATAAAATATAACATGGTCTTAAATATAATTTTTTTTAAATATGATAACAATTCATTAGATAAAATTTTAATGATTACCTTTTGATTATTTTCCGTTTTCTCGATCAACATGAACATATTTTGTTTGATTAATTAATATTATGTGTATATATAAAGGTTTTGGAAAATAAAATAAGTTGTATTTTATATATTATATTATTTTTTAACCATAAAAATAATTAGGTGACCATCCTTGATTGTGTTATTGGAAATTCAGAACCAGTCAAACTTGAATGCGACAAATCAACACATCACAAATAATGTTTTCATTTTTATAAAAAAATAGTGGAAGATAATTGATTATGGGTTATTCCATAACATTTCAGTATATAAATATAACTGATTTATCATTTCACTTGGATAAGGGTAGGTGATAATAGTCTATTAAAATAAAATTAAAATAGAATAAATGAAAACGAAAGAGGATTTTACCTCTTCAATTCCATCTCCTTGTGATCCTCCATGAGGAACTTGATTTGGTCTTTTGTTGAGACTGGATGCTCCTATATATGGGGGATATATTTGAGTATAGGACTGGTTATAATTTGTACAAGCGTCAATACATTTTAGGTGTGAGGATAAGAGGTGGTGAGAGTTAGTATTTATAGTGGAGGAGAGGGGTGTTTCTTTAATTATTTTTTCATTGGTTTATTATTTTGTCTCAAGACTATGAATATTATTGATTCTTGTGACTATATATAGTAAATATTTCATGTTAGTTAAAACCAATGGTTCTTAAATCATCCATACATCATCCATGACATAATAATTCAGGTATTTATCTTATACCATAAATCATCGTATTTCACTATTCACCAAAATTTCATCTGTTTTTGAAAAATACCAAAAATTTAGTCTAACCATTTTGAGAATTTAAATTTTAAAAATGGACTTTATTTTACGAAAATAATTTTATAAATATGATAAATTTAATTTTTAATTAAAATCATTATTTATTAAAAAAATACCAATTTTAAAATTATATCTAATTTTATAACTCTTTGAAAAATTAAATATGATATCATAAAATTATCTTATAATCATAATAAAAAAATATTAATTTTTTAATATATTTTATGAAAATAATTTATCTTTTAAATCATTATATTAATTTCTAAATTATAAATAAACATTTTTGTTTTATAAAAATACCAACACTTAATTTATCATTTTCAAAAACCAATATTTACTTATACTATGATATAATTATATCATATTTTCATTTAAAATATGTATAAATTTTATTTGCAATTTCATAGGTGAGGTTACTATTCTATTGGATGATTTACTATTCATAATGGTCACATTACTATTCCAAAGGTCGGGTTACTATTATATTGGTATAGGTTCCTTAGTACACCTTATTTCATTAATTTTTCATTGATAATGTTTTTATTGTTTTATCCATGTGGTTTTATGTGATTTATACTATATAAAAAAATTATAATAATGTAATTTTATTGAAAGAATTTGGGGTCATGACACTCCCTTATCCCCCTTATTTCTCCCTTATCTTGGGTTTTTGAGATCTACCTAAGGAGTTTTTAGAGAACTAGGTGAAGGGGCTACATAACCAGAGATCAGAGGCATTTTCTGATTTTCTAGTTGTGCAAATGAGAGCCCAAGGGCCCAATTTATAGGAAAATATGGGACCCTATTCAAAGGAGGTTTCTCGTTCTAGTCCTGGGTGTAGGTGCTCGGTGTAGGTGTCCCTCGCAGGGGTGACCTTCCATTTGGTGTCTAGCAGGGGGATACACTAGCATTACGATGCACATTTGTGCGTATGCAAGATATTATTGGAAAGTAACTTTAATTCTCCTTGGGTATTTCTAGTTCTTGAACATAATTATGGTACATTTCATAATCATTTCCCCCCACATGGTAAAAAATAGTGTCAAAAAAAAGACACCACCCTCTATCAAGATTATATCCGATCAAAAGAGGAGGGTCTAGTCCTAACATAACATAGGGAATATATTATGAAGGGTGTTTTGGTGAATCGCATAGGGATTCTATGTAGGGTTGAAGCATATGTCTGGTGCGTAGGTCTGCAGTACAGAACAAGATTGAAGATCTCTAGCACAAGCCAGTGACATCAATATATACCGGTGGACCCCTTTTTCGTTTTCCTTACATTTCATGTTTTTGATTTTTTTTTCTCTTACCACATAGGCCATTTTCCTAATAGTGCCACGATTCTCATTTCATAAAGGTATCCCAACTAATTTCCTATGGTACAATCACTTGGGGGATGGTGAAACAGGAAGTCACCTTGATGAGGAGTCTAGTTGAGGCATCTGGTTGAGGGTCTTGCATGAGAGGACTTGTAGAGCGGGTTATTCTTAGAAACATTTTGATAATGCTGCACTTAGAACCTTTTTGAGAGGGTTGTGCATAGATCCTTGTCAAAGGAAATGTGTGAGTTCATTCCTTTAGAAATTCTTTGAATTTCATTATGTAAAAAATTTAACTTCTCTAAGTAAATAATTTTATCTTATTGGAAGAAAATTATGTCTTCTTTGTAGGGGTTCAATGGAACTTCGATGACTTCTACTAAACAAGATGTTTCACATCCTTCTGAGATGATCAGAGATATTGGGATAGATTACTATGACATAGGTTTGTCTGCTCCCCTGGACCTGGAGAAGCATTTGGGACCATAAAAATGAAAGTACCCATAAAGTGATTACCTACCCCTATATGGGCACATAATTATGAGGGACACCTTTATCCATAGGGTTAAGATATACATCCCAGTGTCCCTGTTTGTGAAACATATCAACTTCCCTTCAACCAACATATCCCTTAAGGGTGTCTATATTATATAAGGAATGATTCCCATTGGTTTTATCATGCATCACAACTGCTACACTCCACACATGAAGCTGCATATGCAAGAATCGAGGCCTCATTTTTATGAATTGACCTTTCATGCTTCATAGAAGGATCAGGAGTGAAGTTAGAGGGAATACTAGGATCTTTTTCCTAGAGTTAGAGTTATACCCGAGTGGATTTGGGTGTACTCAGTGTTCTAAACCAGTGCATAATTTAAAAAGGGGATGTAAGACGTCCACATGTTTGAGGAAGTTTGGCCAGGGTAGACCTGTGTCTATAAGAACTCAGATATAATCCTTGAACTACTGAGATGATGGAATCCATAGATAAATTACTTCCACATGATACATGGAAAAGTTGGATTTAGCCTATGGGATACCTACCAAATTTCTAGGGGGACCCATTCTAGGGGATATTTATGATGATTTCATCCCATTAAATATAACATGGTATGATGCTAAAAGGACATTGTCGCTGGTCCATGTGATTTTTATGCTGTGAAGAAATTGAAGAACAAAGATCCTCACCCCAAAGGTGAAACCCATGTTGCAACATGGAAAAATTTCATTCCAGAACAAGTAGTAGAAAGTACCACATGGGAGCTCCCTACTATATGTCCCACTGTAGAGAATCGGGGAACCTATGGGAAATTTTTTCCCACACCAAAGAAGTTCCAATATACTCATTCGAGTTACAAGATCAATACCATGGTTTATGTTAATACTCTACTGGATGGATTCCTTGACACATGGACAAACTTTTATCTACTTCTAGTTTGTGATTCCAATTGTGGTGTGAGTCCAAAGACTTTTTTATCATTTCCAAATTAGAAGAGGGGAAGTTTATATGGTTGGATTCGCCTGTCTTAGAGATAATTTATCCTTTCTAACTCCAAAAGTACAAGGGGAAATCTCTGTTTAGAATTGAAGGTTTGTTTCAAGTGTTGTGGGGTAGGATTTTAGAAAATTTTAGTTCATATGTAGTGTCGAGCCCAATTAAAATCCCTGTTATGCGACGCCACTTGTTTGTTCAGGTGTTTTAGGGATTCAACCTCTGCATCTAAAGTATGATGAAGTGATAAGGATATTGAATGTTTCAGAATAATTTAACTTCTTTTCTAATGGTAACCTACCAATAGCGACATTTATCTATGATTGTAAGGAAAATAATTATGATAAGAGGTCATACATGAAGGAATTTAGGGAAAACATATTGAAGTCTTGTATTGATAGAGAGATCCTCTATGAGGATTATGATCCCTACATATTTTCTATCTATTTTGAATATCTTCAATAGTGAAGCACCATTCCCCAATAGATGTTATTCTAGAGGAAAATTTGATGGTATCCTGATAGTTTTGGATACTAATGGATATAATGGTATCCACAAAAGTCAATCACACTGCCTCTATCAGATACATCTATCAGGCTAGTGAATGGGTATGCCATGGTGTGGATCTCTTCATAACTATTGGGGAATTGATGAAAGGTATTTATCGATTCAAGGAAAAAGTGACTATTGGTCATTGTATGAATTGTAAAAAGGAATGATTAGAAGATGATGTGGAGGTTTCAAAGCCTTATAATAATTCTCAGACAAGGACCTCGAAGCAGGCTAGGGTTGATAAGACCACTCCTCCTGCACCAAGGAGGTACAATAATCATTGTTGGGAGGAGATATGTGCTCCATCCAAATATTCTCTCATGATAATGAAGAGTCCTGAAAATTCTTCCAAGTCAAAGGGTGTCAGGTCATCCTCATATCTAGCCACACTAGAGCCAAAATTTGTGCAACCCTTGGAAATATGAGTTTGGGAGACCATAAATAGGTATGTTATAGATTCATGGGAGTTTATCTATGTTAGATTGAGAATTCCAAAGCTACGAGATATCAAATAACACTTTGATCTCCACCCTAATAGTGGTTTTTCATAGGTGAAAAGGTATCTTCAATAGTTGGAGGTTTCTATATATGTAACCGATGATCATAATCTGACCATAAAGTGAGTGTATGAAATTCTATATCGAGGAGTGCTTGAAGGGCTAATTGTTATTTCTAATGATTAATGGGAAATATATTAGAACCCCTATAGTGTATTTATCTTTTTTACTCTTTCCTTTTTCTTCTCTTTCATCCACCATCATTAATCTTGAAGGGATTTTATTTTTCATTTTATAAGAAATGAAAAATATTAAGAATTAGTTGTAGAAGGAGAAGCAACAGAGGCTCCTGAGTAACTGAAGTACAGGACCATGGGAAATCCCATCAAGGAAGTGGACAAGTCCCTTGAATCTCTAGAATTATCCTCAGGCCATATGACTGTGACGGAGGAGATGAAAGCGAGAACCCCTCAATCATTGCCACAATTCTTGGTTGTCAAGAGGAAAAAGATGATCCCTTCACCATCTTGAGAGAGGAAGTGAATGAGTTCATTAAAGTTGTCCTAGAATATTCATCATAGTAAGTCCTTGTACTATCATTTTATATCATGACATGTTTGGCATACCCATTTGATTTTACATGTCTTTTATAGAATCAACATCAGTTTCCTCCGTTAAGGGGTCTGGCACCGATTCTTAATGGATCAAGGAGGATTCCATAGGGAAGTTATGGGTCAAAGATGATTAATTCATTATTATGAAGGATAATTAATTCCAATATGTGGCCTCATATTCCCTCAGTACTACAGAGAGGGATTGGGCCAGCGTAATGTCATATTGCTCTCCCCTAGTTGTCATGCATTATTTCTGACTTTCCTATTCTCACGATATTTCAGATCCATTACCTGCACCATATAACCATGTATTAGTCAATGTTGATCTCATTTTCACCCTGAAAGGGGATAACATGGATCTCATATGGTCTGATGAAGGTTTTTTTGTTAACCCTAACTCTATGGGGGTTTATGATGTTGTGATTTATAATCAGTTAGTATAGAGGATTGATGGAATAACCAATTTGGGTTCAAGGAAATGCGCCTAAAATTCCACTAATGGTGAAGATACTATAAAGCTTTGTCACATATATCAGGAAATTATCGATCAAATTATCATAGACATTGATATTCTTGGTTCCCTCATGGTGTTCAAGTATTTCCAAAAGGAATTGGATGGATGCGAGTTCTATCATTCTTGCATTTTCCAAAAATAGTTTATTTTTCATTCACTAGATAATTCACATAAAAGTTCAATTTTTGTATCTTCTATTTAGAGAATGTCACCAAGGAACTTCATAAACAAGTCATCCATGTTCACCTGACTCCTATTTCCGAGGGAGTGATGACAGAGAATCCCAAACTAGGTGATTTTAGAGAGCCTCTGATCTCAGTTGCTGAGATAACACAAGAGGATGTTTCTTTTCATGAGGTACCTACTCCGATAGTTGAGGATGGGGGTACTAGTGAGGTATTGATTCCAAAGGCTGACCTGACAATGGGTGAGCTTCATCTACTATTTCAGTCATATTTTTTCATTTATTATTTTTTTACCTTCTGATGTTGATGAGAAGTGTTGCATGTTATCCAGTGCCATAAACTTCAGAAAATGGTCATGAAATGGGGGATTCCATGTATGTTCCACAAACATTTGTTAATGAAGATAAAATTATTTTAGAGGAAGTGTAACAAGATAGATCGTTGGGTTCATTGATCCTAGATTATGTCTCTCTCTCTAAGGGTGGATCTAAATATGATATAGAGACTCATGATGTTTTATATACTACACACCTTTTGTTCTAGGAGGATATCTAGAATATAATCAGGGATACACCACTTGAAGGAATGTCATCGTGACTTCACTGACTCCCATTTAATATTTCCATTTTTGTATATAGAGGATTTAATTATCATGAGATCCATGATGCAGAGAAGGTGATTGTGAAAAAAAGGAAAAATATCACATAAAGACAAGAAATAACTGGTGGTCCAATTTGGGGAACTCAGAGCTGTTGTAATATATGCCAAGGTCAGCCACTCCCAGAAGGTGGAGGAGTACCTAGACCATTTTGACAATAAGTCACTCGAAATAATGTTCCTTTAAGTGAAATTATATACTGCCAAGGTGGATGTTTTCCAACTCCACCAATCCTTGGAAGGGGATTTGGTACAAAGAATATATGTTGTTGATGTAGAGGAGGAGAAGCTCTATAAATATGAGGAGTCCACTACTACCCAAATATATGATCTTCAGCAAGAAGAGGAAATATCTCAGGGTCTTGTTCAACTTACCAAAAATTTTTGGGATGATAAACTATAAAATTTGTCCGAGAAAATCCAACATATGTAAATTACCTTAAACCTTAAAACATAAATGAAAAATATTTATTTCCCCAACCACTATTTCTTACATTTTCATCCTTATTGTACTCATAATAAAACACTAAAAATTGACTCATTTGATTGGATTTCATCGTGTAATTATTAAAATGACTAGAACGAGAGGGTGCTCTATTTTTTTTGAAGCCATGGGGCCTAGAAAGCATAGTTCGACTTTTTCCAAGGTTATACAAAAAAACCCCACAATTTTTTTTTCTTTTCTATCACCACCCATATTTTTTCCAAATCCTAATTTGAGGTAGATGTAGTAGGTGTAAAATGGAATTTTCTTAGATTACTCCTTTTCATGTTTTCATCCTAACATGTTTTGTTCATTTTTATTTAATTTATTAGTTTTTTCCTAAACTACATGGAGTTTAGGTATTTTTAGATGAGACTATAATTTTTTTAGAGTTCCCTTTGTATGTTTTCAATATGGTGAGTACCATGTCTCTTTTTCTATGTAGTTTAAAATTATGAAATCCAAACTTATGAGAATGGATTTTTAGGTCAATCATCTTTGACCAAAGGTTTTGAATTGATGACCCAAATTGGTATTGTGGGTTGATAATGGTATGAAATTATTTAGATACCTGATCAGGTATCATAGGCCATAGTTTTTCAGTTTTTGGAATCTAAAACATGATATTGGAGAATAAAGGAGGTCTCTCCCGAGGATGAAGTTACTGTTGGTTGAAAAACATGTTTTCTTAGATACTTAATGCAAATCCAATTAAGGCATGTTACTGCATAGCTAACAGATTCATCCTTCAGCTGACAAACACATTTCATGGGTTACTTAATGAAAATCTAACTGAGGCATATTACAGCAAAGTATGGTGAAGGAGTTATCAATATTTTTTTCATTTTATTACTGATGGATGAAGGGAGTTTATGGGGATTTGGATTTCTCCAGATCATGATAGGTGGTTTTTCCAAGGGGAATATCTTATAATGAATATATAATATTCATTGACATTATCTTGGAATGGGAAACTATCCCTTTATGAACTTATATCAATTGAAGGAGGGCACATATTTTTTAATGATCGATGTTAGGAGGAAGCCCCACTCTTGATAGAGGTTGAAACATCATGCAATTTAATTTTGTGCGACCATGATATTGACTATGTAGTTTATCATCCTATAGAAATTATGTTCTCACACATGTTAATGTCATGTGGATTGTAAGTTATTATATGTAGTTTAATGTTGTACAACAAGAAAGTTATGGGGGATATAATTTAAGGTCCTCTTCTTTGAAAAAAATGTTAATGATTCTACCATCCATGGTAATATATCTCAGAATGTACCAACACATTTAGGTATGAGGAAGGAAATTTTGTAAGCTGTAATTTATGGATTTCCAAATATCAAGAGTTTTATAGGAAAAGGGATCATGGTAATAAAAGAGGTCTCTCCTGAGGAAGAAGTTATCACTGGTTCACAAACCCATTTTATGGGATACTTTATGCAAATATAGTTGAGTTGTGTTTTTGTATAGTCAAATAGTGGAATACTTTGCCTTACAGGTCTGTTTTTTGGAAAATATATGCAAAACCGAATGTGGAATACTGCAACAAATTAATACAAAGTAGTTATCATAAATTCTAATGTTCTATTGTCAATGAACGAATGACGTTTATGGAGATTAGGATGTCTGCAAATACAGGGTCTGTTTTTATGGAACATAAATACTTGAACACAAAGGTAATATTTAAATTCAAAATCACCAAAGTATTGGGGAAAAGGTTTCATGCACCGATCAGACCAACATAGGATAAAATGGTGTCTATATTTTGTGGTTGTATGATTAGGAACATAACATCATGAAAAAAATAGGTGATATGTGGCCTATCGAACCAAGACTGTTCTAGCATACACTATACATGAAGGAGGAAATTGAAAACTATCTCCTTAGAGGTTCTCAAATTAGGAGTAAGGATATGGGAAAAATATGCGAGGGATGATCACATGCTTTTTCAAATCACGTTTTTTAACATATTATCATCAATTATTATGATGAAAGAAGAGGATTATCCTGAGGGTGGAGTTACCACTGATTAAAAACCCCATTTTGTGGGATGATTTATTCAAATACAACTAAGGAATATTATAGAAAAGTAAAAAAGTGAACTCTAATGGATGAAACCCCCATTTTTGGGTTGTTTTATGAAAATACAACTATGAAGTGTTATATAATAGTTAGGAAAAAGAGCCCTTAGGTATCATAAATTCTTCCATCGAGATCTTGAGAAAGGTTATGAAGATTTGAAAGTGTCCAATATGATGAGTAGGATGTGTGGAGAGGATATTTTTCAATCAAAAAAAGATATATTTTGATCGACATTGGGCAAGAAGTATAGCAACCCTTACATATATCTGACTCATATTTAGAAGGGTGACATCTCTTTTTCCTTAGTAGACCCCCAAATGAGGGGACCCAAATTAGGATCTCCTTCACAGACCATTTTTATTATGTAGGATATGGGACATTTCTTCTTACACTTTGGCTGGGACTAGGATATTAGGCCTAGGTGTCACAATGTATCTTACCAGAATGATAGTCAAGCCACATGTAGTTCTAAAATAGTGGCCCCCACACCGATTTAATTCACATGTGAAGGGAAATAGGAGTATCTTTAGAATGGTTTCATGCATGGGGTAAGAACCCATATTGAATACTCTTGTACATCTAAAAATTAAATAATAGAATTGAGGTATTTCCCATATTATTTTATTGCTGGGAGTAGGATTGAAGATAAAGACTTCACTACGTATCTCATTGGAATGAGAATCAATCCATATATAGTTCTGGAGGAAACTGTGTAGTTTATTTTCATGTGATGAGTATATATGGTGTGAATATTATGGTATTTCAACTAGGACCATGATAATATCTATACAAACTAGCATGAATTACTTTTTCAAGGATCTAGTTTACCAAAAAATACTATTCCAATGTAATCTATGCTCAGTGTGAGAAATAAGGGGTGGAAAAATAATCTTCCATGACACAAAGTCAAAAAAGTGAAGGCTATAGGAATTTATATTTTTTAGTGGCTAGGAAATGAGGTATAATCCTAGCCTCGCTACGTATCTCATTGGGATAAGAATCAATAATTGTGTAGTAATTGGACTCTCGTGTAGTTTAACATCATCCAGTGAGGACATTGGTAATCTAGTTTAACAAAATTTGGAAAGGATGAAGATAAATCGACCTGAAAAGGGGGAAATATTATGGCTGGGACCAAGGATGGAAACATGGGAATCACTATGTATCTCATTGGAATAACAATTAATCCTTACATAGTTCTGTAATTCCATGCAGTTTAACATTGTACAGTGGGGACATGGGTCACCTAACATGAAAAGTAATGTTGCAACTAGACTAGGTTATAGGACCCAAACATCACTATGTATCTTTTGGGAGAAATAATCAATCCACACATAGTTCTTGAAATGTTTTATATGCAGGTATGACCCATGAACATGGAAAATAAAGGTGAACAAATTTTTTTATTGTTTTTGGACTAGAAATTGAAGATCTAGGAATAACTATGTATCTCATCAGAATGATAATGAAGCCTCAGGTAGTTCTCGAAATATTCTCCATGGAGGTCTGGCCCATGCGTAGCGAGAGGGAATCTATTCTTTTTTTTATAGCTATGCCCAATATTGGGGATCTGAGAAACACTACTTATCTTTTTGGAGAAATAATCAAGCCACGTATAATTCTTAAAATATTATTTTCATCATAAATTAGTCTTTGACATGGGAAGTGGGGGCATAAATACATTTCATAATGATAGTCGATACCAAAACATGAGGTTAAGGTGTCACTTTGCATCTTATTGGAATGAGAATCAAGACACATATGCTTCTTCAAAAAATCGTTCATTTTACCATCATGTGATAAGGATATGATAATTATAGGACTTATAGCTATAAAGGGGACCCAAGTTCCACCATGGAGTGGAAATGATGTGAGTGGGGATCATGCATGGGAGCTACCCATCTATTCTTCCTCACATTTGTCCATTATATTATCTCAACCTATTGAGGGATTTTAGGGATGTGATTGGGACTTACACCGAAGATGGAGGCTCATATATGAGGGACCACTAGGGGTTTCAACTTTTTGAATTTTCGGGGTTTTATAAATTAAAATAATGGAGAGGTTAACCATGCATTTTAATGTCATGCAGTGAGGATGAATTATGTCTTTCAGTTTAGGGTCATATGAATATTACCATATATCGTCTAGTACATTATCATGTGATGAAGTTGATGATTCCATGTAGTTTTTACTATCGTTTACCATGAGTGTTATGTTATTCCTTTCAAGGGCATGCGACAAATACCAACTACATTGGTTAACATCTTGTAGGCTGGAAGGTAATCATGGGGTTACATTAAATATTTTTTAAGGAATATTGCATTGTTTGGGGTTTTTATGATCTCTAAATCCATTGAGATTAAGGAATCAGATCTATTAGAGTAGACCTTGTGTATTTATTAAGGTCCATACCACTTTGGTTCAATATTTGGAGACTTCTTTTCTGGTATCATTGTAGTTTTCAAGACAAATACATGTTCTCCTTTGAGGAAGGATTAGAGGTGCAATTTTTTGTTAAAGGCTCGTAATATCCGACATATATAAACATTCAATTGGTGAAAGGTATGCAATATTTTTTCATCGATCTACCCCAATTCATCTAGTCACTTCTAGGATTTCTAATCTCTAGATAGTTGGTCACATATCAAAATATGGAGTTATGTTGATTGAACCTCAATGGGTAGGACTTATTTTGTTCTATATACCAATGGGTATGGGGTTTCCCATGTGGTAGTATGGGTGTAGTCCAATAATCTCTTAAGTCATGAAAGAGATTTTCAGGTGATTTATTTTTATATTTTTCCACCATCTTCTAGAGCATGTTCGATATGGTCTTGTTGAAGGCCTCTATCTATCCATTAGCCAAAACATGATAGAGATATGAATGGTTGAATTTGATGTTCTATTCATGATATTGGTTTCCCACCTCATTAGAATAGAAATTAGTGTTTTTATCCATAAATATTTTATTATGGACACAAAATATGATAATAATGTTATCTTTTACGAATATAACAATGATTTTTTCCCTGACTTATTTAAGGGGAATTACCTTATCCCATTTAGGGAAGAAATTAGTAGTAGTCATAATGTATTTGA
Source organism: Viscum album (assembly GCA_963277665.1). Lineage (NCBI taxonomy): Eukaryota > Viridiplantae > Streptophyta > Magnoliopsida > Santalales > Viscaceae > Viscum > Viscum album. The sequence continues at coordinate 855,243,656 of OY728158.1, read as the reverse complement.
ACTAATTGGTCATAGCTGGAGGGTAAAACCCCAAAATAAACATTACAAATATGGTTAATAGAATAATTACTTGATTTTGTGTAAAAAATCTATGAGTTGATGGATGAAGTTGGTATTCACTTGGTAGGAATGGAATTTCTTGGTAATTTCTATGTAATCTTATGTCATCGAAGGGAAAAAATATCCAAGCCAGCGGATTTGATCAAAAATACTATATCTTGACTAGTGTGAATGATAACCTCCTATAGGTACTTCTTCCATAATATCCACATTCTCTTCTCCATCGAAACATCTAATAAGTAATCCCTCAAATCCTCGTTTATAGAGGACTTTCTGGTGGTTTTTTCCATCATAAAGAGTGTAGTTTACTGTTCACCATCAGATTTTCTCTTTACAACCTCTATCTAGTGGTATTACTCCATATTGAAGGTATTCCATGATATGAATCATCCATACCATGGAAGAACCATACGAATCGGGGTTAGGGATGAATTCATCAATCTCTTTTTTTCAAACTTGAACAAAAGGTGAGACCATACTATGATGGGAAATGAAGATGATTGCTTCATCCTAGTTTGGATTTTCCAGAGTTATAGCTATATTTTCTGTAACGCCCCGACCCCAGCTACCCAGAGTCGGTGCATTACTTCGTAACATTGGCATGATCACAAAAGATCAAGTCTCGAAAGACCGATTAGTTTAGTAGCCTTGGAAACACTAGATACATTCATAAACGTTACATTACATCATAAAGTGAAAAAATACAATAACAAAGTCTCCATAGACCACACTCATATCCTCTTCTGACAATCCCTGCAGGTCATTCATAAAATATTTCTTCACATCCTGGAAAATATTAAAACATTGAAAGGGGTGAGCTCAGATGCTCAGTAAGGATAACAATATTGCGGAAGCTTTTATAAATAAACATTAACATTTAAGGCAATGTATAACTAAAACAAAAGCCTTTTAAACATGAACTTCAACATAATATGGCAAAAGTAACATGAGATAATTCCATTTACTTATTCACATGGATATTCTACTGGTCGAATAATCACATGCAATATCAATAACCACTTTCATAATGATGGAATGCATAATTCCAGACTATCATAACCACGTAGTCAAGGCCTCGTGCCAAGAACACAAATAAGATTTTGTCAAGGCCTCGTGCCAAGACACTAGTTTGTCTCATGAGACCTACCGATGCATCGAGGAGCTATAGTGGGCTCCACCCGTCACTTATTAAGTCCAATACATTCCTCATATGAATAGTTTTAAACATATCATAAACCATAACATAATCGTATCACATAAAACATGCATAAAGGAAACATAACATTTCCACATTTCAATCACAAGATATCAATACAACACGTTGATATAATAAAAACTCTTTAAAAACCATTTTCAATACCAAAATAAAAGAAAGTTAAAAATTTGTATTTATTTTTCATTAAAAAAAGATGGCTTGTAGAGGAAGCCGAAACTCAAATAATGGTCACGGTGGCGGAGAAGTCGTTGTCGCCGCATATGTACGGAAAGAAAAACATTAACTTTTTGTCGTTTAGTAAAACGCTTCGTATAAAAATATTCCTTTTGAATAAACTTAAAAGTCAAAGGGGTTTATACACCGTATAAAAGAAAGTTGTGTATAAAACCAAATATGCCTCAATGAAAGGAGATTGAGACGAAGTCTTTAAAAAGACCATTTTTAGAATAAAATAGATCTATTATGTGTATTCACTATAGGTACACATAAATAAAGTAAAAATACAAAATAGGACATAATAACATCATGACATAATTTGAAAGTAGGAGATTAACCCAAAGAATGGAAATTGGGTTAAGAAGTTCCCTTACCTTGCGTCCTGTCCTGACTCGACCGTTCTTGAACCTCCTGAATAATAAACTAGAGTTAATTTCTATTTACTTAAGAACCTTTTTAATGTTCATTATTCCTTTTATATCACTTATTACCATGTTATGAACATTATGTAATTATTTAAGTTAATAACGGTCATTTTGTCGATCTTTGGAACTTGAGTCAAAAATAAACTTCTTATAATTACAAGTTGTTCATGTGGTGAAATATCCATTATATCCAAAATTATATTAATGATTTAGATATAATATATATCATATATATAAAGTATATACATTCATTTATAATATTACGTAACATTTAGAGGTAAGAAATGAAATGCACCGTTCATGGAGAGGGTAAGCCGTACGTACGCATGAACGCTACTTTCATTTCTATTTCGTATTTAATGGAATGAAATCATAATGATATAAATGTATAATATAATTCCATTATAATATCATATATAATATCATTTACTCCATCCTTTATACATCCCACATGTGGCATTAACGATTCACATCACTTTGAGGGGGCGGTAGTCCGCACTTCCTAAAATGAAATTATCGCGTCTACCCATAATGGAAATCATAAATTATGCCATAAATGAGAAATACAGAAGCATAAGTAAAACATAAAAATATTATATATCATATATAAATATATTTACATCTTAATTTCCACCTTTGAAGGTGTTATATGAGTGTTGAACAATCATCATTTCATGAGGCAGAAATTCGCCATCCACAGAAACCGTATGTTCTTTAACCATTAGATGTAGGTGTGTGTAATTGTAGCTCTAATACTTCTTATAACAACATCCTAGTATATTTAGGATACTGGTGTTGTTACAAAAGAAATGAATAAAAAGAGTTTAGGGGGTTGGAGAAGAAAAATAAAACAAAATAACATAAGAGAAGACATTACCTTAAAAACGGGTAACTCTTTTTGATTTGAGCCAAAGGCTTCCTTGGGAAGAGTTCTTCCCAAAGTGAGGATTATAGGAGTAAGGGAAGGAAGTTGGGAGAGTATTTGGGCAGAGGTTGGCCGAGCCAAATTGTTTGAAAGTGTGAATGAGGTGGTAGAGGTGGGGGCCTTTTATAAGAGGAGAGGAGGGGCACTCTTGGAAAGTAAGGAAATTTTACATTATTATACAATGCTTTTAGGATTATAATGGTCCCACACTTATATAAATCCTGGATAAGGTGTTAAGGGTTCTAAATCTACCCATCCAATATTCATTGGACAAGTTTAATCCTTGTATTGTACATTAACTTTTCATTTTATTAAAATCGTTAAATAATGAGGTCATCACTGCATCATAATTATGTCATAAATAATTTAATTTATTTAATGTCTAAAAATTATAAAAAAAATACTATGATGTAGGAAATCTTTTTAGCTTTAAAAGGACTATTTATAGTCAAAAATATTACTTGTATAACCCCATGTAAAAATTGTTTTAGTAAAACATTTCATGTTTGTGTCATTTTTTACTTTAACATTAAATAAAAGGTATTTATGTCATTTTCCAACTAAAGTGGCTCCATGGGGTCCCCAAGTTGATCCATGGATTTTCTTGGTCGGACATGGCACATCCAATGAGGGTAGTACATGTGTCATGCTCATCTCATATTATTAAAACATTATTTTTACCTTAAACTACACTAATGACCTCTAATCGCTATTAAGAACTTAAAAGTTACTATTCACCAAAAATTATTTTGATCTCATTGAACCACATTTTACTTCTTAATGAAAATCATGTATGTAGGATTTTTTAAAATCAAAACACAGAAGTGGTAATATTTCATTTAAACAAAAAATCAGTTATTTAACTACCACTTACTGGTTTCACTATTCATCAAAAATTGAAGTTTTTCAGAACAATGCCAAAATTTCACCCTAAGCTATAATTGATATTCCGAATTCAAAAATGATGTCTATTTTAAAAAATTACAAACATATAAGTTTCATTAATTAATTTTATAATTAATTCCCGCTGTCACAACAAATAGCGTGTTTTTAAGAAACAATTTATATGAACAGATTGGCAATTATTTATGTCCAATTTCAATGTTAAATTAATTCTAATGACCACCATTGGATAAAATGGTAAAAATATATTCTAATTATACTTTAAAACCACTAAATAGTATAATTTATCACTATAAATTATTTTGATTAAAAAAGTTGTTTTTAAGTATTTTTCACTATTCATAAAAAATTAGAAGTTCTCAGAAAAGTACCAAAAATTCAACATAGGCTAATTTCGATATTCTGAATCCAAAAATGAAGTACATTTTGAAATATAAAATTTCTATAATTTTAAAAAGTGGTTATTACTATTCATAACGGCTACTTTGATTAGTCGCGGTGTTTTAGAACTCGAAGTTGCGTACAATGCAAGCCATTGTATTATTGAATGAGAAGCGTATCGTGGAAGATCGGGGTGTTACATTCTCCCCTCCTTCAATCAATTGCGTACTCTCAATTTGAAATTTTTTTCTTTGAAAATAAAAGGTTGAAAAGAGAAAATACCTTTGTGGAAAACCCACATCGGAAATAAGATTAATAAAATTTAGCCTTAATAAGAGGGAAATGGAAATAAGAAAGTCACCACCAAATTATGATCTTGATAAGGAGAACATTGGTGGAAATTAGAGACATATAATTGGAGGAAAACGTAAATATTTGTAGGGAGTGATTGAGGTCATCAATCACAATCAACTGTCAAATTGAGGGCCTCAAAGCCTTCAATCTATGTTGATTTAAAATATCATCAGTTCAACAAGACATAAGGTATTAGGATAACACATTTTTTTTGTTTTAAATTCCCTTTACTAAAGTTTAAGAATTAATTTATTCATTGAATAAGAGATAGGTATATATATTTATGCTTGACAATTAGAGTTTCAACCTTCAACTCATATTTCACTCAAAAAGATAATAGAACTCAAAAATATTATACTTATCCTAATTGTATAAGTTTCCAAATATTAACACATACTATTTAGATTAGTAAAATTATTTTGTAATAACCAGGGACTTCCTGTAGGCTAGTGGTAGGAAATAAAGGCATGTCGCACTATGGTTGTGGGTTCGATTCCTGCAGCTTTGTCCGACGCGACGGGTTATGCCCCACCCTACAGGTTGTCCTTTTCCTAAAACTATAGTATTATAATATTCCAAAAATAATCTTCATAAATTTTTTAACCTTAAACAATACTATCCAAAGATCAACTTAATCCACTCCAACCTTTATAGTTATCCAAAATACCTCTGTCCAGACTTTCTCTAAAAGGTCTCTTAACTCCAAAATCAATTTATCAGATTCCCGAAACAAAGTAAAGTTTCTCTTATTGTCACATACTAAAATATGATTACCTTCATCATATTAAAACCTTAATGAAATCAACATGTACTGCAGTACAATCCTTATATATATATATCACATTATTCTAATAACAAGAATATAATCCATGAGTCCAAAAGCACCAATACATTAATTATTCCGCTTCAACTGTAGTAACAACATAAGATTGTCCTTGATCCCTTGTCCTTTTCTGAGGTAAGTTTCCCTGACACTTAGGACATTCATTTGCATAATGCCCCATTTCCCTACAATTGTAGCATTCAACATTGATAGCCTCTTTCTTTCCCTTGTAATCACGCGCCTGGTGACCTTTTTCTCCACATTTATAACAAACTCCCATTCCTTTTAGGCAAGTACCATGGTGATTCTTCCCACAATTATCACATAATAGAAAATCCTTATTTCCCCTTTTCCCTTTATCTGTCTCTTGTTCCACCGTTCTCTTCTTCTCTTGCTTTACTTTGTTGTCATAAGACTTAGAGAATTCCTTTTCTGTCTTGATAGCACACGAGACAATATCTTCATACGATGAGAAGGATTGTGATACTAAATCTCGATGGAGAAATGGTTTTAACCCATCAAAGAAACGATCAATCTTACTTCTTGGGTTACGTATATAATCTGCAGCATACCTCGCCAACCTTGTAAAGTTGGCCTCATACTTTGCGACATTCTCATCCTCCTTTTGTCTCAGACTAAGAAATTGCCTTTCCATTTCTGCTCGATGGTCATGAGGAAAGTATTTTTCTAAGAAAAGATCTTTGAACTCCCTCCATTATATATTCGATACGTCATCATCTTTCTTTGTATTTTGAATCAACGACCACCACTGATCGACATCTCCAGTGAGGCGATAAACTGCCATGATAACCTTCTCCCTTTCGCTACTCACCAAGGCATGGAATATTTTCTCTAAGGAGTTTATCCATTGCTCAGCTACTAATGGATTTATACCCACATTAAATGTTGGTGGTTGTTTCTTCATGAAGCGGTCTAACATTGATCCTCCACGTTGCGGATCAGGGTGCTCCATACGAGTAAGGTTATTATTCATAACCTGAGTGAGTTGTCCCAGTATGGTAATAAGTTGATCAGCACCAAATGTATCTCCAGCTCCACAATAATTATCTTGAGCAGGAGGGAAATACCTACACATAGTGCGTGCATTGATACGGTTTCCATTCCTTCCACTAGGCGCCATTTCTAAACAATGGCATAAACTAGATTAGTTTATGAATTAAAATACATAATTCCATACTTGTAAGATACTTAACATAAATTTAACTATTTATGGATATAATCCATAAAAATGTTTTCTTTGAGGAAGTATATACTCATAACCCTTCATAGTGGTTTGTAAAGAAAATGAGAATTATCCTAAGCATATCCCCCGGGAGTGTCGTAACCAAGAGTGCAGTAAGGCCCGTTGTCATGCACCAGTTCCCGTTCGAGTCTAGCTCAAAGCGGTGTTTTCGGGTTTTACCCCTAGGTACATCTGTGCCAGAGCCGCCTCTACCTGCTCGTATCTAGACATGGATGTATTGCTTGGAAAACTCACAAAATCTCTATAATACCAAAATTCTAGGAAGTTCTTCTATACTAATCCTCAAAGTCTATCCTTGGGCTATGTTCTCTAATCAGAGTTTATCTAAATCTAGCTTCCAAGGTTAGTACTAAACTGCCTCTGATACCAACTATAACGCCCCGACCCCAGCTACCCGGAGTCGGTGCATTACTTCGTAACATTGGCATGATCACAAAAGATCAAGTCTCGAAAGACCGATTATTTTAGTAGCCTTGGAAACACTAGATACATTCATAAAAGTTACATTACATCATAAAGTAAAAAACTACAATAACAAAGTCTCCATAGACCACACTCATATCCTCTTCTGAGAATCCCTGCAGGTCATTCATAAAATACTTCTTCACATCCTAGAAAATATTAAAACATTGAAAGGGGTGAGCTCAGATGCTCAGTAAGGATAACAGTATTGCGGAAGCTTTCATAAATAAAAATTAACATTTAAGGCAATGTATAACTAAAACAAAATCCTTTTAAACATGAACTTCAACATAATATGGAAAAAGTAAAATGAGATAATGCCATTTACTTATTCACATGGATATTCTACTGGTCGAATAATCACATGCAATATCAATAACCACTTTCATAATGATGGAATGCATAATGCCAGACTATCATAACCACGTAGTCAAGGACTCGTGCCAAGACCAAAAATAAGATTTTGTCAAGGCCTCATGCCAAGACACTAGTTTGTCTCATGAGACCTGCCGATGCATCGAGGAGCTATAGCAGTCTCCACCCGTCACTTATTAAGTCCAATGCATTCCTCATATGAATAGTTTTAAACATATCATAAACCATAACATAATCGTATCACATAAAACATGCATAAAGGAAACATAACATTTCCACATTTCAATCACAAGATATAAATACAACACGTTGATATAATAAAAACTCTTTAAAAACCATTTTCAATACCAAAATAAAAGAAAGTTAAAACTTTGTATTTATTTTTCATTAAAAAAAAGATGGCTTGTAGAGGAAGCCGAAACTCAAATAATGGTCACGACTGCGGAGAAGTCATTGTCGCCGCATATGTACGGAAAGAAAAACATTCCCTTTTTGTTGTTTAGTAAAACGCTTCGTATAAAAAGATTCCTTTTGAATAAACTTAAAAGTCAAAGGGGTTTATACACCGTATAAAAGAAAGTTGTGTATAAAACCAAATATGCCTCAATGAAAGGAGATTGAGACGAAGTCCTTAAAAAGATCATTTTTAAAATAAAATAGATCTATTATGTGTATTCACTAGAGGTACACATAAAGAAAGTAAAAATAAAAAATAGGACATAATAACATCATGAAATAATTTGAAAGTAGGAGATTAACCCAAAGAATGGAAATTGGGTTAAGAAGTTCCCTTACCTTGCGTCCTGTCCTGACTCGACCATTCTTTAACCTCCTGAATAATAAACTAGAGTTAATTTCTATTTATTTAAGAACCTTTTTCATGTTCATTATTCCTTTTATATCACTTATTACCATGTTATGAACATTATGTAATTATTTAAGTTAATAACGGTCGTTTTGTCGATCTTTGGTACTTGAGTCAAAAATAAACTTCTTATAATTACAAGTTGTTCATGTGGTGAAATATCCATTATATCCAGAATTATTTTAATGATGTAGATATTATATATATCATATATATACATTATATACATTCATTTATAGTATTACGTAACATTTAGAGGTAAGAAATGAAATGCACCGTTCAAGGAGACGGTAAGCCGTACGTACGCATGAATGCTACTTTCATTTATATTTCATATTTAATGGAATGAAATCATAATGATATAAATGTATAATATAATTACAGTATAATATCATATATAATATCATTTACTCCATCCTTTATACATCCCACATGTGGCATTAACGATTCACATCACTTTGAGGGGGCGGTAGTCCGCACTTCCTAAAATGAAATTATCACGTTTACCCATAATGGAAATCATAAAGTATGCCATAAATGAGAAATACAGAAGCATAAGTAAAACATAAACATTTTATATATCATATATAAATATAGTGAGATCTTAATGGCCACCTTTGAAGGTGCTATATGAGTGTTGAACAATCATCATTTCGTGAGGCAGAAATTCTCCATCCACAGAAACCGTATGTTCTTTAACCATTAGATGTAGGTGTGTGTAATTGTAGCTCGAATCCTTCTTATAACAACATCCTAGTATATTTAGGATACTTGTTTTGTTACAAAAGAAATGAATAAAAAGAGTTTAGGGGGTTGGAGAAGAAAAATAAAACAAAATAACATAAGAGAAGACATTACCTTAAAAACGGGTAACTCTTTTTTATTTGAGCCAAAGGCTTCATTGGGAAGAGTTCTGCCCAAAGTGAGGCTTCCAGGAGTAAGGGAGGGAAGTTGGGAGAGTATTTGGGAAGAGTTTAGCCGATCCAAATGGTTTGAAAGTGTGAATGAGGTGGTAGAGGTGGGGGCCTTTTATAAGAGGAGAGGAGGGGCACTCTTGGAAAGTAAGGAAAGTTTACATTATTATACAATGATTTTCGGATTATAAAGGTCCCACACTTATATAATTCGTGGATAAGGTGATAAGGGTTCGAAATCTACCCATCCAATAGTCATTGGACAAGTTTAAGCCTTGGATTGTACGTTAACTTTTCATTTTATTAAAATCGTTAAATAATGAGGTCATCGCTGCATCATAATGATGTCATAAATAATTTAATTTATTTAATGTCTAAAAATTATAAAAAAATACTATGATGTATGTAATATTTTTAGATTTCAAATGACTATTTATAGTAAAAAATATGACTTGTATAACCCCATGTAAAAGTTGTTTTAGTAAAACATTTTATGTTTGTGTCATTTTTTACTTTAACATTAAATAAAAGGTATTTATGTCATTTTCCAACTAAAGTGGCTCCATGGGGTCCCTAAGTTGACCCATGGATTTACATGGTCTTCCATGGCACATACAATGAGGGTAGGACATGTGTCAAGCTCATCTCATATTATTAAAACATTATTTTTACCTTAAACTACTCTAATTACCTCTAATCACGATTAAGAACTTAAAAGTTACTATTCACCAAAAATTATTTTGATCTCATTGAACCATATTTTACTTCTTAATGACAATCATGTATGTCGGATTTTTGAAAATCAAAACACAGAAGTGGTAATATTTCATTTAAACGAAAAATCAGTTATTTAACTACCACTTAGTGGTTTCACTATTCATCAAAAATTGAAGTTTTTCAGAACAATGCCAAAATTTCACCCTAAGCTATATTTGATATTCCGAATTCAAAAATGATGTCTATTTTAAAAAATTCCAAACATATAAGTTACATTAATTAATTTTATAATTAATTCCCGCTGTCACAACAAATAGCATGTTTTTAAGAAACAATTTATATCAAAAGATTGACAATTGTTTATGTCCAATTTCAATGTTAAATTATTTTCTAATGACCACCATTGGATAAAATGGTAAAAATATATTCTAATTATACTTTAAAACCACTAAATAGTATAATTTATCACTATAAATTATTTTGATTAAAAAAGTTGTTTTTAAGTATTTTTCACTATTCATAAAAAATTAGTTCTCAGAAAAGTACCAAAAATTCAACATATGCTAATTTCGATATTCCGAATCCAAAAATGAAGTCCATTTTGAAATATAAAATTTCTATAATTTTAAAAAGTGGTTATTACTATTCATAACGGCTACTTTGATTAGTCGCGGTGTTTTAGAACTCGAAGTTGCGTACAATGCAAGCCATTGCATTATTGAATGAGAAGCGTATCGTGGAAGCTCAGGGTGTTACATTTTCCAATGCATCTACCTCAGTATTCTTTGATTGTGAGATTTGATTCAATGTTGGTTTTGATGGGAACGCTTCCATTAATCCTCATATATAGTCATGCATGGGGATTAGCTCTTATTTTGTAACGACATAATCCTCATTGATCTATTTGATTAATAACTCTGAATCACCTCTAACCTCCATGTGGCCGATTAGGATTTGGAGTACCAATTCTAGGTAGGAAATGAGAAGATCATATACTATAAAATTATTGGTACAACCTTTGGATAATATGAAGGAGAAGAGTAATAAATCCTTTGTTAGAGAGATAAGAACAATCCCTAACCCAACTTTGTTGATCTTGGGATCTTCCATTCTATTCTCTTTGGGGATCCTGTATGTTCTGTCAAAATACATTTCCCACATTTGGGGAATATGTTAAATAGAAATTATCTCATTTTTAATAATTCATTATTCAACGTTGTCACTTCCTCAAATGGGTGCTATGTGAGGAATCCTACTAGATCCTTCCCTTTCACTACTTTCTGAGGCATGAACTGTATATCGAATTACTACAGAATAAATACCTACCATGCTGGACATCCTACAAACATATGAAGATTGAGGATATATTTGAGTGGGCTATTATGAGAGGCAAATTAGACCTTACGGTGTTGTAGGTAGTTCCTCAATTTTTTATATATGAATATTAACGTCAGAAATCTCGTCGCATTTTTGGAATAAGATATCTCGACATCATGAACGGTTCAATAGAGATAATAAAAATTGTTTTTATTCCCAACGCCATTCTTTTGCACAATTAAGGTGCCCATTAATCTTCAAAGGTCCATAAAATAATGGATGAGTGGATTCCCCTCAATAGGTGGAATAAATACTAGTTTTTTGAAAAGTTATTTCTTGAGGATGTTAAATACTTTCTAGTAGTCATTGGTCCATTGATATGTGACCCACTTCTTCATCAATCTGTTAAATGAAAAACAATTTATTGTGAGGTTGGATATGATGAAATAGATGTAGGAAAAGTGTCTTTTAAGTCCTATAAACTATTTAAGGTTTTAAATAGGTTAAATACTAATAATAGTTTTTGGTTTTCTAGAGATCAACTTCAATTCCATGACGATGCATGATGAAGATGAGAATCTTTCCCGAGGTTACCCTAAAATCACATTTCATGGGGTTTGTCTTTAGTATATGTTATTATAACTTGTTGAAAATGGTCTCTAGTTCATACAAGTAGAAATAATATTGTTGATACATAACCACTAGACCTTAAATGTACCATTCAAAAAAATTCCAAATTTTTTTAATATGTGATGCATAGTATGTTGGTATGTGGTGTCAACATTCTGCAAGACAAAGTGCATTATCTGATAGAAGAATACTCCTTGAGGGGACCTAATGGAGGTGTATTATTCATCATCCAATACCGTACATATTTGGTTGTACCCATACTATCCATCCATGATGGAGAGGGATTAATAACTAGTTATTGCATCAATCAAGATTTTTATGAATGAGACTAGAAAGGAATATTTCAGACAGTGCCGGTTAGATCAAAAAAATTGTGGAAAACTCTAATTTTACTATTCTTATTCCTTATCAAAACAAAATTGTATAGCCATTTAGGATATTTTACCTCTTAGATGAAGTATTGATTGATGACATTTTCTACTTCAGCCTCAATTTTTGAGGTGTGGGTTAGGTGAGTCTATCTGGATGCTTGTTTGTATCCCCGATGGTCTTCTAGAAAATCGAACTGATGGGTGGAAACCATGGGGTCAAGGCCTAGAATCTCTATTTAATTCCTGTAAAATACATCTCGGGGTTTCATCTAAAAAGAATTATATATCTCATGTTCTTTGAAAATAATGGATGAATTGATCAAAGTGGTTTGTGGATCTTCTTATGTACCTAGATTTATCTATCTGAGTTCATCAACAGTGGTGGAGGAACCTTCCTCAAATGTTGGTGTGGAATACCAAAGATTTTCCACTTCTTCTTCAACATCATGTTTTCCCTCTTTATCCTCTTCCTAGAAATTATTCAATGGAGAAAGTTTCTTAGAGCTATGGGAATAAATATTTGAACATAAAAAAGATAATGTAACTACTTCGGGCTTTCTTACTAGTGTGAGACACTTTTGAGATCTGAAATAGGGATGAGGAACTAAGAATAATCATCACCATTTCCCCCATTTCCATAAAAACTTATTCCAGTCTAGCTAACTAAACCATGTTTTTTAGCTTAGGGGATGGAATGAAGAAATTTTCATTAGGACTATGATTATTACTCAGAGGGTTGAAATCTTCTTCAAAACTATCGGGCTTAGATACCATAATTGAGATCACTAAAATCACTGAATGTGTTATCGCATTTGTACCCACATATTCAATTTGGTTGATGGGGAGAACATACTCTACACTAAGTTACTTGAAATGATTATCCAGAATCATATCTAGACTATTCAAGGCATTTATTCGAGTAAAATTATCATCCATGGACTATTTCCCTTCCTTATGATAGAATCACGTGTCAATGTATTGTGACTCAAAGGATTTGAATGGGGCCTTATTACCATAAAATGCCCCAATTTGAAAATTGATATGGTATTTGAGGCATTGATGGTATGATTAGGGAATGGATGCATGCTGATGTATCCAAGGTCTTCCCAGCATAACTTGAAGGTCATATCCTACCTGAAAATTGTAAATTCTGTTACAAATTAAATATCCTCAAACCGAGCCCTTCTCTTTATTTCACCAAGAGGATTATACTCATTTTTTTTTCATAACCCTATAACATCATCGTATGGTGGGACATATGAGATTCATTGAAAACCATTTGACAAAGAATTCAGACCAAGATGAGGTTGACTCTTGAGCCTTTGTCAATAAAGGCTGGTCAGATATAAATTTCATTTATCCTTACCAAGATATAAAAGGGTATGACGTTTCCTTATATGATGGAATCATCATTATAGAATGTGAAAGAGATGAATGTGTTTCATTCTGTAGAACCATTATCTAAATGATATACCTCATAAGTAGAATCCTAGAATTTAAATTCATGAGGGATTAACAAGCCCTTGATAAGCTGTTTGGGAATACTTTTTGATAAACTCAAGGAATCCAATATTGATTACTTGGGTGGTACTTGGCCTAGTTTCTTACAAAGATCATACTTTCTATCCATAATTTTGTGAATCCCAGCATGGGGATTCTCTTTTTCATGTGATTTGGGAGATGAAATAATTCACGTGGATGGATCAGTACTGGGAAAAATATTTTAATGTGCTTATACCCTTGGTGGATTAGGTCAACTAGGTATTCATACATGTCGTAGATGATTAGGTGATGAAATATTATCTAATAAATCTTCCAGGATTATTGTGCTAGGGAAAACCCAGTTACATGTGGGGGAAATTACTTGATCAAAATGATCTCACTGAAGAGTTTTCCTATGAGTTTCGTCTGTGTAGACGGTTCGAGTAGGGATGTGATCAAATTAATAAATCCTAACATGACTGCTTCTTTCCCTATATCCTCAATACTAATGACCTCTTTCCCTATTTCCAAAATACAGTATAGGAAATTTTGGTTCATAGACACACTAATTATCTATGAAGGTATCCACTAAGTAAATGAAATTAATGGTTCTAAAAATAACTCTTAATTTGAAGAAGATTCTATCTGGTGGGTCAACTCATGATGTACCGTTTCGTGGGAAATTTATTATGCTTTTGAGACTATCAACATGAATTATGCTTAGTTAAAGGCTAAATTTGGATTTGATATTATCTAATATTCATAAATTTTATTCACAACCTTCTAGCCATCTCTCTTTTTGGAGGACTTTCTTTTAGAGGATTGAGTTATCGATGAAGTTCGTTGTGTTGAAGAGGAAGTGGCTGGAGGTAGAGTTAGATTATGATACTATTATTGGATGATAACATGAGTTATTTTAATCATTTTTTTTGAAAATTGAGTCACTGAACACTTTTTTACTATTTATATTGACTTATCTTCATTAATTTTTCACTTCTGGATTGGTGGTAGAAACAAATTCTATATGGTAATGTGAATTCTTCATCATCACTTTTCCATAGTCCACCATATTTTTCTGGAGGTCATTAAAAACAAAACAACACTGGATTTGGTTCCCTAGTATTTGATTAAGGGGTAAGTAGTTTTTGAGTTCTTCATTACCTTATTTTCTGGTCTTCCTGGGCTTTGGAAACGTGACCAATTTTTTTTCTAATATAAAGATGAAGTAGCCAAGGAATTGGTCCTTTCAAAAATAATATACCTTGTTTTGCATCTCTTAAAACTATTTTTTCCTCAGCTCTCTTTGATTATCCTGATGATATAGACATTATTGCTGATTCTTGGGTAGTGGATATGCATGACTTTGTGTGGGATTTGAAGTAGGAGTAGATACAAGGGATTTATTAAGTGTAACTATAGAGGCCTCCTCTTTCCATTATCTTTTTTCCTTGAGCTGATAGAACTTCTCAGAACATATATTTGGTCTCTGTGGTGGATTCTTATACTCTTTGATAAATTATAACAAGGTCCTGAAACCCTCCTTTATATTTCACAAGGATAAGTGGTGTGTTGAACTCATCATAAATTTTCTCTATATATATTGTAAACAACTCCTGTTGTTGGAGTGGTAGGTTTAAATATTTTTTCAACACTTAAAACTGAGTAATGAAATTTGATACTCTTTCATTATACCGCAGCATACAGTTTTATAGATCAAAGACTATAACCTTCCAAAACATCAAGGTGAACTATAATATAAACTTCTGATGAAGGTCCTCCCACCACTTAATTTACTGAGCCTGAAAACTCATCTACCACATGAAGGATGGTCCCTATAGTGATTGTATGAAGCACCCTTATTTCATTACCTAATATTGTTTAGGGGTACCCTTTATTGGATCATAGTGAGAGATATAATAAATCAAGTGCTTATATGGGTATCCTCAGCAATTGAAAATTGGAAATTTTACGTGCCCTAAATTCGGTGAGGGAAGAGTCAGATTTTCCCATTCGGGCTAAGGCTTCTTTTCTGGTTGTATCACCACACATCACTCCTCCATGGAATCCAATTTAATAGATAGTGTCTCAATAGTGTTCATCATCATTAGAGAAATTTTTGGCTAAGAAAAATCTTGAATAGTTGTGGCTTCTGGTAGGGTCATTGGTGGTGGTACTGCTAGTATCTGTCGTGGGTAAATTAAAGGGGAAGACCTAGAAGGACGTGGTTGACCATTCTCTAGTTTCTCACCCAATAGAGGAAATTCTTGAACATCTGTTGTGATATCCAAGAATATTTTTGGTTGGTATCCCACATTAAGAGAATGTTCTAGATCTATTTTAGTTGTTATAGAAAATCCTCTTTGTTGAGGTATTCCAATTGGAAGTATGAGTTGAAGATCATCTTGAAGAACATTTCCATCCTAAAGGCTACCTTGGAGTAATTCTATAATGAGTATTACAAATTATTTCATGACATACTCTTTGTGAATAAATATTTTCCCATGTGAAAGGATCTTAAGCTTAGTAAGAGGTAGGTGAGGTATCATTAGACCCTTACCTTTTTTTCTTTTTTTCGAGGAGGTAATGATGGGTTGTTTGAGGGAATGAACAAATTCAGGGAAAGCCTCTAGTTTCTGGTAAGCACACCACTTTCAATTATTTTGGTGTGGAAAAAATTATAAACTATAAATTCCTAATTTAACACCTCTAAATTGGCCTTGTGTTCTATAGAATCAATGAGATATTTATTGATGAAATTAACTAATGCAAAATGTATTGCAGGAATTTGATTAATGCCTTTCTGTGACTGTCTTCTTCTATTCCCTCCATGAGGATTTCTTCTATCCTTTGCTGTAATGACCCAATGTTTTTCAATAGAAATTTATTTCTTATTATTATGTAATATAATAACATGAAATAACAACATAATGAAATACTAATTACTATGTGACCTAAAAGCATAATTTTGGTGCTTTTGTGTTTTGAATTTTGAAAATCTAACATTCGTAGTTGCGTTCAGTAAGATATTTAGACTCCATTAAGACAAACTTAATTTTTGGTGAATGGTAAAATTACCTTATGAATATTATTTTTACCCTTATGAATATTAATATACCCTAATAAATATTTACCTTACCTATGATAGTATATATATAAGTTTTAAGTGTAAGTATGATGTACCAATAATTTGGAATAATTAAATAAATGTTTTAAAACTATTTTTTATAATAAATTATGATTTTAATTAAATATTATATTTATCATATTTAGAAAATTATTTTTGAAAAAAGTATTTAATTTTTGGATTCAACACATCAAAAAATGGTTAGGGTGAAGTTTTGGGATTTTTCTGACATACTTGAATTTTCGATGAATAGTAAAATATGACAATTTATGATAAATGTTAAATATATGAATTATGATGTCGTATGATGATGTATGGATGATGTAAGGCCATTATCTCAAACTCACATGAAAAAATTACTATTTTTGGTCATGGAATCATCACTATTTCTGGTCTTGAGGTAGATTTATAAACTAAGGAATTAAATATTAAGAAAACCCTCCTCCACTCCACTATAAAAACCACCCACACTCCCCTCTTCTCCTCACTCATCTCAAGCCTTGTTACTTGTGTAATATATATCCAAATCACTCCTCAAGATCCTCACCAACGTCCAAAAGACCTTTATCTATTAAAAATACCAAATCCTCTCCCTTTAAGAGGCTCTCAAAGGAGATAAACTCAAGAGGTAAAATCCTCTTTCTGATTCTTTTATTTTCTTTCAAGTTATTTTCTTTTCTTATTTCTTTACTCACCTCCCATCACCCAAATGGTATGTTAAATCTATTAACATAAATATATGTTAATTATATTATCATAATGGGATAGTTTATCATAATATATCTCTCCCCCTAATTTTATACAATAAATGAAAATACCGTCTGAGATGTGATGATTTATCACATTCAAGGATGACAGGTTTTTAATTTGCATTACCATATTATATAATGGTCATGAAACCATTTTAATGGTTGAACCATATCATAATATATGTATTTTATCTTATTTTATGTTCTGTAATCCTTTTCCACTCATGATGTAAAATTGTAATACAAAACAAGTTTATTGTGAGAAAAATCACCAAGTTAATCCAAGTGTTTATCATTAATGATTTATATAATGATTCAACTTCACTAAAAATAACCAAATTAAATTCATAAAAATGTAACCATATGTATTTTAAATAATAAAATATAACTCCAATTCTGAAAAACCATCCCCATGTTACATGATTCTCCATTCATGAAAATAAATGAACCCATCATTAAAAACAAGGAAACAAACAGACCCAAACAATTAAATTGAACCTCATAACCAATCAAAAAGATTATGAATGGAATTTAAAAGGTTATAATAAAACATTTACATATATAATAGGTTATTTAATTACTAATTAATGACCCTAATTTTAGTTTTCATGTCATTAAGTTCAAGCAATGATCGCCATCGTGCTTAAGGTAAGGGATCCTCTCTATTTCACTTTTATTCAAGATTTTCCTCTATGTCATTACCTTTTATGTGTAATTTTTAGTGATGGGGTATGATTATTAACCTCACCATACTATATTAATGATGTTTAAATGATGAGAAACCCCTTTCTCTATCATTAATCCCTCTTAAGTAGTCACAATACTATGTCGATATTCTGTATGGGATTCAACCCGAACCTCCTTTATTCCTTCAGGATTCATTATCTTTCTTTTTATCTAGATGAGGTTATATATTATTATTAAGTAAATCTTATAAACTATATTTTAATATTCCAAACTCATATATCAAGGTCCATTCGTCATTCTCTTTTGGGGATATACATGTTTTAAGTGATTCCCACCTTAATACTTCCTGATAAGCAAACCTATTTTGAGGGAGCTTCCTGAATTATTACCAGATTTAAAGTGAACTCTATCATCCATTTTAAGCCAAAAATTTCTTTATAAAATAAGTTTTTTTTATTATTAAAACATTCTTGGTGAAATTCTGGTTTTATATAAAGGATTGTTCCCTTTTATATTTTTTAGGCTCTATAGTATTTTCCTTAAAATCGCAAAAAATTGTTTTAATGCTAAAATTTCTTAAATACTTTTCTTACATGTTTTAAACTATAATAAAAATAACATACCATGAAACAAGAATATTTTACCTTATGAATTTCCATGTATATTTTAGTTCCTTTCTTTCCTGGAAACTTTTATGATACACCCATTTGTTATGCTTTATGACATGATTATGGTACCCAATTCTTTCCATGGGTAACCATTATGATTATGTAAGATTGATTATGTCTGATTCTTTATGTGGAAAAAATATTCCTTAAAAGTTAATATTGGTGGACCCAAATAGCACTCTAATGCATTGGGTAATGTTAAGTCTCATGATATGTTACGTGTGACGGTCTTGGTAGTAAGCCTTGGCTTGGGCTACCATGTAAAACGATCTTGGCGGTTAGCCCTGACTTGTACTAAATTCTTATTTTATATCATTGCCACATTTCTATATCCTTATGTTTATATGATTCCATGTTGATATGTTAAGGTTACATATGTTACATGAATTTTTATATCATCATGTCATGCCTTCTATTACCTGTGCTAATGCTCTTTTCTTATGGTTACCCCCTTACTTGGAAATTTAGCTCATCCTTTTGTTCATGTGTTCCCTAGGGTACCCCATGTAGATGTTTATGGACAATGGAATTTAGGATCTCAATTTAATGATTAAACCAATAATTTTTTTAATCCCATGTTTTTATTTTTATATTCCTAGTCTTTAAAGACACTAGACATTACAATACTTATCTTGTAATCTGATGTATAATTATGCTTAAAATCATGTAATGTTGTATGTAAAAGGATAGGATCACTAAATTTGGTATCAGAGGGAGGATTTAGTTATATTTGGAGATTAGGAATATATCAATTTAGTAAGAACCTTAAGGATGATACAAAGTATAATAAAACACCGCTAAATTTTGGTAAGTATAAATTAAGTGGTTTATCAAGAAAATACATCCATATCGAGATAAAAACAAATAGAGGTGGATTTGGAAAAGATGTATCTAAGGTTAAAACCCCAAAACACCGCATTGAGATAGACTCGAATGGGAACTAGTGCATCAAAACAGGACTTGATACACTCTTAGTTTGACACTCCTAGGGGATATGATTTGGTACATTAATGAGCTTAGTACAAACCATTATTAAGGGAATAAAAAAACGCCCATAAGAATATATGTTAAGAAATAGATCAAGGATAAACTAGATTGAAACATAGGGAATCACATGATAGGATATACTTCTCTTTTTCAATTTTATCCTATTATGTTAAAAGTTTCCTTTTTATTCTCAACATCTAAGCATTAAATCCCTCTAATTGTACATTATTTCTCATAGTTAATGGTGGTAAATAGAAGAACACTTTACAACAATCAATGTGATAGTGAATGTGAAGATTTCCCTAATTATATGCCTGATATGATGGTAATGGGTGCTCAAAACTTCATGATATAACTTTGTCAGCTGGATCATGTTATGAATTATAACTTGAATCATATTGAACGCCCTCCTACTCCTCCAAGGAAAGATAATGTTTCCATAAAATCCTTCATACAGAAAAGGTCTCCAATGTTTTGCGGATCTTCTGATCCCCTATTTATAGAACACTGGATTAACTCCATTGAAAGATATTATCCATACTCCAATGCTCAGAAGAAGAAAATGTTGTACTATAGGTCTATCATTTGGATGGGGAAGCTGATCAGTGGTGGAAATTGATCAAGAATACAAAGTACTAAGAAGAAATTGATTCCAGGGATTTGGAGGAATTCAAAAGGATGTTTTTCAATAAATATTTTCCTCAAACCCTCCGTCTCAAGATGGAAAGAGAGTTCCTTGGAATCAAGTAGAAGGAAGATTGTCCTATCAGGGTGTATGAAGCAAAATTTACAAGGCTTGCAAGGTATTCCTCTGTCATTATCATGAACACTAAAAGCAAGGTGGATAGCTTATTTAGAGGACTAAAGATGAGTCTATGAAAAGCATTGGTGATTCGAGACTTTGACAGTTATGAGGAGATTGTCTGTTGTTCCCTCATGGTTGAAATGAAGATTGGAGAATCTCAGTGGTCTCATTGGACCAGTGACAAGAAGCAAAAAATTGAGAATAACAAAGGTAGTTCAACAAACAAATCCCATAAAGGAAAGAATCGTGACTAAACCAATTATAAAATTTGTGGGAAGAGGCATCTTGGGATATTTCTAAAGGGATTGAAGAATTTATTCAAATGTGGAATGTTGGGACATTTGGATAAAAATTACCAATGGGATATGAAGAATCCTGTTAATGTGGAAGAAAAAATGAAGGTTCAGATCAACACCTAGCCTATAGTGCAGTGTTAAAACTGCAAAAAGAAAGAATGGGTATTATGAGAACAATCACCCTAATCCAAGGGTTTTTGGAGGAAATCAACAAAAACCTCCAAGGAAACAATGAAGGGATTATTCTATCAATACTGTTGAGGAAGAGATAGAAAAAAATGTGGTGATAGGTATGCTAGTTGTTCGTTCAATAATAGAGAATTTACTATTTGATTCTGGTTCTACACATTCCTTTATATCTTTTAAGTTTAGTAAAACTATTCAAAAACCACCTCAAAAATTGGAGGATAAGTTATCTGTGAGAATAGAAAATGGGGAAATTATTGTTTCCATGGTTTATAACTCCTCCTCAGTTAATGTTTGTAGACTGAACCTCCTATAAAATCTATTCATACTTCATTTAGTAGAGTTTGATTTTATCTTTGGCATGGATTTTCTATATTTATACAAATCCAACATCGACTATCGAGAAAGGTATATCACTCTTCACAACACGAAGCATCCTCCAATTCTATAAAAGTGTAAGGGGAATATGAATCTCCTTTATAATCATTGTCTCAATTGTGGATATTATTTTCTTATGAGAAATCATGTCTAGCTCAAATGATTAAGGCGAAAGAGAGAATCATACTTGAAGACAAGCCCATCGGGAGGGATTACACATATATATTCCCTAAATTTTTGCATGGAATCCCTCTGGATTGAGAGGTTGAGTTCTCAATTGAAATTATTACTAGATCTCAACCTATATCAAATACACTATATAAAATGGCCACTGTAGAGCTAGAAGACCTAAAGAAGCAGTTATAGGAGAATCTAGAGAAGGGTTTTGTACGCCTGAGTGATTCCGCATGAGGTGAGCCAGTCAACTTCATCAAAAATAAGGATGGATCAATGAGACTATGAATTGATTATCGTGATCTCAAGAAAAATATGAAAAAGAACAAGTATCACCTGCCTCAAATATATTACTTGTCCAATCAGCTTTTTGGGGCTAGTTATTTCTCTAGGGTGGACCTTCGATCTGTATATCACCAATTAAAGGAGAGGATGCAAGATATTCCCAAAAGTACCTTTAGAATGAGGTATGAACACTATTATTTCATAGTGATTCCATTCAGACTCACTAATTCTCCAGTAATTTTCATGGATTTAATGAATAGATTCTTTATAGATTATCTCGACAAATTTATGGTAGTCTTTATTGATGATATTCTGATATACTCTAAGAGAAAGGAGGAACATGAGGAGAATTTGAATATTGTGTTAAAGACTTTTCAAAGGGAGAAGTTGTATGAAAAGTATAGTAAACATGAGTTATGTATGGAGGAAGTATCATTCATGGGTCATGTTATCACCAGTAAAGGGATATCTATGGAACCTTCCCAGACAAAGGCGATTGAAGACAGGTCCAGGGCAATATCTCTAATGGAGATCCACAACTTTCTAGGTCTATCCAAGTATTATCGACGATTTGTGAAGAACTTTTCACAATTTTCAAACCCAATGACCAAGATGACATAGAAGGGAGTAAATTTTTTCTGGACTCAGGAATTTGAAGACTACTTTAAGGAGTTGAAAAAGAGGCTAATCACTACGCTAGTACTCACACTCCCAATAAGTGGATAACTATTTCTGGTTTACAGTGATGCTTCAAATAAGGGATTAGGCTATGTACTGATGCAAAATGATAAAGTGATATATTTTTCCTCATGTAATCTAAAAATCCATGAGAAAAACTATCCTACACATGTTGTGGAGTTAGTGGTAGTGATCTTTGAATTAAAAATATGGGGTCATCATATCTATGGGAAGAAGTATGAGATATATACTAACCACAAGAGTCTCAAGTACATATTTATACAAAAAAGAGATTAATATGCGCCATCGCAGTTGAATAGATATCATCAAGGATTATGACTGCACAATCGACTACCATCTCTATAAATAAGGTAAGGTGGCACATGGTCTACATAGAAAGTATCCTACATCTTTATCAAGGATGAGAATTGAAAGCAATAAAATATTCTTATATTTGTAGAGGATGGACATGGTAATCGTTAAGGAAGGAACATCATCAATCCTTTCTCAAATGATTTCTCAACCATCCCTCATGGAGAAAATAATGGATTCTTAAAGAAAATATGTGGAAATTCAAAAAAGGGTGGAAGCTATCAGAAATGGGAAATCCCCCGATTTAAAAATTGGCAAGGACAAACTTGTAATATTTGGGTCAAGACTATGTGTACCATACGATCTAGAGATAAAGAAGGATCTTTTGAATGATGCACATATCTCGTCCTTCTATAATCACCTAGGGAGAAAAAATATTATTGAGATATCCGAGAGAACTTTTTGTGGGAAATATGAAGAAGAAGATTGCTGAATATACATAAAAGTGTTTGGTATGTCAAAAAGTGAAGGTTTAAATACAAAAGTATAAGGAGATGATGCAACCAATACCCATACCAACATTTAAGTGGGAGAAAATCACCATAGACTTTATCACTGGACTTCCTAGGACATCCAGAGGAAACAATGCTATATAGGTCATTGTGGATCGTCTTACAAATACAAATTACTTTATCGCAATTCGATAAGACTTATAATTGAAAAAAATTGAACAAATATATATAAAAGAAGTAGTAAGACTGCATGAAGTACCACTATCCACTGTATCTAATTGAGATATGAGATTCACCTCGAAGTTCTGGAAATGTCTCCAAAAGGCTCTAACCACTGAACTGAACTTTAGTACGGCCTATCATCCTCAAACTGATGTCCAATCTGAGTGAACTATTTAGGAACTAGAAGATTTATTGATAGAATATTCTATGAACTTCAATGGAGGATGGTACCAATATCTTCCATTGGTTGAATTATCCTACAACAGTAGTTTCCACTCGAGCATCCGAATGGAACCATACAAATACCTTTATCGGAAAAGGTGTAGAACACTGGTGTGTTGGGATGATGTTAGTGATCCTAATATGATAGTAATTTAAATGGTATAAGAAATGGTGGAGAAGGTGAAAACCATTCAAAAACACATCAAGGTATCCTAAAGTCGATAGAAGAGTTATGAAGACAATTGTCGACGAGACCTTGAGATTGAATTTGGAGAAATGGTATTTCTATTCATATCTTCATGGAAGAAGATCATTAGGTTTAGGAAGAAAGGAAAGTTAAGTCCCAGATAATTCTCCCCGTTTAAGATTCTTGATCATGTTTGAGTTGTGGTCTATCGAATATAATTTCCACCTACCATGGCCAATGTACACGATTTCTTACATGTATCCCTCTTAAGAAAGTACATACTTGACCTTTCACAGGTACTCTCTTCAGAGTTGGTACAGTTGGAGGATGATATTTCTTGTGAGGAGTATCCGGTGAAGATCTTGGATCATAGAGATAATTTTCTACATAACAATACTACTAACCTAATCAGGGTACTATGGAGGAATCATAAGTATGAAGAAGAAACATGGGAACTAGAGGTAGTAATTAAGGAAAAGTACCTGCACATTTTTATGGTCTAAAATGTAAAACAAAATTTCAAAAGAGAAATTTCTTAAGGTGGGAGGAATGTAACGACCTAATGTTTTTCAATGAAATTTCATTCTTTTGATTATGTCCTATAATCACATGAAATCACAGAATAGTGAAATACTATGTATTATGTGTCCTTTAAACATAATTTTCACACTTATGTGTTTTGAATTTTGAAAATATGACATTCATAGTTGTGATCAGTAAGATATTTGTAGTCCGATAAGACAAACATAATTTTTGGTAAATAGTAACATACCCTTATGAATAGAAATGTTACCCTTATAAAAAGCGATGTACCTTAATGAATAGTAACCTTACCTATGATAGTATAAACATAAGATTTAAGTGAAAGTATGCTGTACCTATATTTTGGAATAAGTAAATAAATGTCTTAAAACTTGTTTTTTTAGAATAAATTATGAATTTAATTAAATATTAAATTAATCCTATTTAGAATATTATGTTTGAAAAATGGATTTCATTTTTGGATTCTACAAATTGAAAAATGGTTAGGGTGAATTTTTGGTATTTTTCAGAAATACTTGAATTTTTGGTGAATATTAAAATACAACAATTTATGATAAATGATAAATATATCAATTACGTTGTCATTAGATGATGTATGGATGATGTAAGGCCATTATCTCTAACTCACATGCAGAAATTATAGTTTATGTTCATGTAATCATCAGTATTACTGGTCTTTTAGTAAACTAATAAACTAAGGAATTAAATATTTAGAAAACCCTCCTCCCCTCCACTATAAAAACCACTCACACTTCCCTCTTTTGATCACTCTACTCAAGAATTGTTATATCCCTAATTTCTACCAAAATCACTCACCAGGATCCTCCTCTACGTATAATATCCATTATTTTCCTCAAAAGACCAAATCCTCTAATTTTAAGAGGCTCTCAAAAGAGATAAAATCAAGAGGTAAAATCTTCTTTCTGATTCTTTTATTTTCTTTCAAGTTCCTTTTTCTTATTTCTTTCCTCACCTACCTTAACCCAAATGATATGATAACACCAGTAACATACAATTACTAGAATTATATTATGATAATGAGATAGTTTATCATAATCTCTCTTTACCCCTCCTTTTATATTGTCAATGAAAATACTGTCCGAGATGTGTTGATTTATCACATTCAAAGACAACAGGTTTTCAATTTTAGTTACCATCTCCTATAATGTTCATGAAACTATTTTAATGGTTAAACCAAATCATAATATATTTAATTTATCTTATGTGATTTTATGTAATCCTTTTCCCCTAATTATGTAAAATAATAATACAAAACAAGTTTATTATGAGCAAAATCGCCAAGTCAATCCAAGTGTTTATCATTAATGATGTATATAATGATTCAACTTCACTACAGGTAAAAAAATTAAATTTACAACCATGTAAAGTTATGGATGTTAAATAATAAAATATAAACCCAATTCTGAAAAACCAACCCCATGTTACATGATTATTCGTTCATGAAAATAAGTGAACCTGTCATTAAAACCAAGGAAACAAACTGAACCGAACAATGAAATTGAACCTCAGAACCAATCAAAATGGTTATAAATGAACTTAAAGAGGTTATAATAAATCATTTAATTATAGAATAGAGTTTTTAATTACTAATTAATGATCCTAATTTTATTTTTAAGGTCATTAATTTCAAGTAAAGATCACCATCAGACTTAAGGTAAGGGATCCTCTCGATTTCACTTTTATTCAAGATTATCCTCTATGTTATGACCTTTTATGTGTAATTCATAGTTATGGGGTACTATTACACAAATGAGATTATCTATTATTATTATTGTTATATTATAAATTATATTTTAATTTTATAAACTCATGTACCAGGTTCCATTCCTCATTATCTTTTTGGGATATACTTGTTTTTAAGTGATTCCCTCCTCAATACTTCCCAATAAGCGAACCTGTTTTGAGGGAGCTTCCCAAATTATTACCAGATTTCAAGTTCACTCTATCTTC
The DNA here is from genome assembly GCA_963277665.1 of Viscum album. Classification (NCBI taxonomy): domain Eukaryota; kingdom Viridiplantae; phylum Streptophyta; class Magnoliopsida; order Santalales; family Viscaceae; genus Viscum; species Viscum album. The sequence continues at coordinate 855,216,970 of OY728158.1, read as the reverse complement.
TATTTTAAGAAAAAAATTTCTTTATAAAACAATTATTTTTATTATTAAAACCTTATTGGTTCACTTCTGGTTTAATATAAACGATTCTTCCCTTTTCTATTTAAAAGGATCTATAATATTTTCCTTAAAATCCAACAAAAATGTTTCAATGCTATGATTTCATAAATAATTTTCTAACAATTTTTCACTTATAATCAACATCAATTACCATGAAACATGCTTATTTTCCCTCAAGAATGTCCATGTATATTTTATTTCCTTTCTTTCATTGACACTTTTATGATACACCCATTTTTTATGATTTATGACATGATTGTGGTACCCAATTCATTCCATGGGTAAACCTTATGATTATGTATGATTGATTATTTATGATTATTTATGAGGAAAACATACTAATGAACATTTAAGATGGGTGCACCTAGATAGCGCTCCAATGCATTGGGTAATGTTTTGTCTCATGAGATTTTATGTGTGACAATATTGGTAGTTAGCCTTGGCTCGTGCTACTATGTGAAATGATCTTGGTGGTTAGACTTGAATCATACTAAAGTCATGTTTTATGTCACTAACAAAATTCTATGACTCCATGTTTATATGATTCTATGTTTATATGTTAGGGTTCCATATGTTACATTCCTTTTTATATCATTATGTACTTCCTTCTATTCATTGTCCTAATTTACTTTTCTTTTGGGTTTTCCCTTACTAGATATTTAGCTCATCCGTTTGTTCCTATGCTCCCCTGGGTAACCTATACAGATGTTTGAGCAAAATGGAAGTTTGGATATCAATTTGAAGATTAAATAAAGAAGTTTTTTTAGTCCCTTTTTTTAGTTTTATGTACCTAGTATTCAATAATAATAGAATTTACAATACTTATCTTGTACTCTGATGTATAATTATGATTAAAATCATGTAATGTTATATGTAAAAGGAGAGGGTTTCTATAGTTGGTATCAGAGGGAGGTTCTATTTATTTTTTGAGATTAGGAATAGAACATTTTATAATGAAACATAAGGATTATACTAAGTATAAAGAAACCCCCTAAATTTTTGTATATATAGAGTCAATGGTTTTTTAAGAAAATAAATCCATGTATGGATAAAAATAGGTAGAGGTGGATCTAGACCAGATGTATCTAGGGGTAAAATCCAAAAACACTGCTTTGAGATAGACTCGAATGAGAACTGGTGCAAGACAACGCGCCTAGCTTCACTCTTGGTTTGACCATCCTGGGGGATATGCTTTGGTAAATTCATGTGCTTATTATAAACCACTATTATTGGAAAAGAAAAATTCCCATAATAATATAAGTTTATAAATATATCAAGGATAAACTATATTGAAACATAGGTAATAACAAGTTATGATATACTTCTCCTTTATATGTTTATCATCTTATGTTCAAAGCTTACTTTTCTTTCTCAATATCTAAGTATTCAATCCCTCTAATTGTTCGATCTTTTTCACAGTTAATGGAGGTAAATGTAATAAAACATTCCAAAAATCAATATGATAGAGAATGTGAATATTTTCCTAATGATATGCCTGATATGATGGGAATGGGTGCTCAAAACTTCATGACAGTACTTGATCAGCTGGCTCATTTTATGAATAATAACTTGAATCATGGGGAACACCCTCCTCCTCAAAGGAAATAAAAAGCTGTCATAGAGTACTTCATGCAAAAAAGGCCTCCCATGTTTAGTGGATAATCTGATCTCCTCCTTGTGGAACAGTGGATTAACACCACTGAATAGATATTCTCCGTCCTCCAATTCTTAGAAGAAGAAAAAGTTGTACTGGTGGTCTATCGTTTTGATGGGGAATCAGATCAGTGGTGGGAATAGATCAAGAATAAAAAGTCCCAAGAGGAAATTTATTCCATGGATTGGTAGGAATTCAAGATGATGTTTTTGAAAAAATATTTTCCTCAAACCCTCTCTCTCAAGACGGTAAGAGAGTTCCTTGGAATCAAGAAGAAGGAAGATGAGTCCATCGGGGTGTATGAAGGAAACTTTACAAGGCTTTCAATATACTCCTCTATCTTTTCCATGAACATGGAAATCAAGGTGGATAACTTCTATAGAAGAATAAAGAAGAGTCTATGAAATGTGTTGGTGATTCAAGACTTCGATAGTTTTTAATAGATTGTATATTATGCCCTCAATTTTGAAATAGAGATTGGAGAATTTCATTGGTCTCATTGGCCTAGTGACAAGAAGTAGAAAATGGAGAACATCATGGGTGGTTCAACAAGAAAATACCATGATGGAAAGAAGCCTGACTATCCCAATTATAAAATTTGTGGGAAGAAGCATCTTTGGAGTTGTCTAAAGGGAACCAAGAATTGCTTCAAATGTAAAAATTTGGGACATATGGATAAAACATTATGAAGGGATATGGAGAATCATGTTAATGTGGAAGAATAATGGAAGGTTCAGATCAACACTAAGCCTATAGTGCAGTGTTACAACTACAAGTAGCATGGGCATTATGAAAAAAATTTCTCTAATCAAAGGGTTGTCATAGGAAATCAACAAAAACCTATAAGGTAACAAGGATGGTCTTATGCTATCACTACTGCTGAGGTGGAGCCGGAAAATGATATGGTGATAGGTACGCTAGTTTTTCATTCAAGAATATAGAATGTACTATTTGATTCTAGTTCTACGCATTCTTTCATATCATTCAATTTTAGTAGAACTATTTAAACAACACCTAAAAATATGGAGGATAAGTTATCTATGAGAACAACGAATGGGGAAATTACTGCATCCATAGTATATAAGTACTCCCTGTTTAATGTTTGTTGACTGAACCTCCTAGAAAATATCATCATACTTTCTTTAGCGGAGTTCAATGTTATCTTGGGAATGGATTGGATATCTTTATACAATTCCAACATCAACTGTCGGTAAATGGAGATCACTCTTCACATACCGAAGAATCCTCCAATTATTTACATGTGTAAGGAGGAAGATAAATCTCTTTTAGAATAATTTTCTCAAGTGTGGATATTAGTTCCTTATGAGAAATAATGTTTATCTCATATGATTGAGACAAATGAGAGAATCAGGCTTGAAGACATTCCCATCACGAGGGATTACACTAATACATTATTTAAAGAGTTATTTTCCCTACCTTCTGATTAAGAGGTTGAGTTATCAATTGAACTTATTATTTGATCTCTACCTATATCAAAAACTCCTTATAGAATGGACACCATATAGATGGAAGAGCTGAAGAAGAAGTTATAGGAGAATCTGAGAAGGGTTTTCTATGCCAGAGTGCTTCCCCATGGGGTGATCTAGTCCTATTTTTTAAAAAGAATAATGGATCTATGTGCCTCTGCATTGATTATCATGAGCTCAATAAAATCACGATAAATAAAAAGTATCCCCTGACTCATATAGATGCCTTGTTCGATCAGCTTCATGGGTATAGTTGTTTCTCTAAGGTGGACCTTCGATCGGGATATCACCAATTAAAGGTGAGTAAGGAATATATTCCCCAGACTACCTTTCAAAAAAGGTATAGAAACTATGAGTTCATAGTCATTTCCTTCAGACTCACTAATTATCTATCGATTTTCATAGATTTAATTAATAGAGTCTTTAGTGACTACCTTGAAAAATTTGTCATAGTCTTTATTGATGATATTCCGATATACTACAAGAGCAAGGAGGAACATGAGAAGAATTTTAATACCATGTTAATGAATTTTTAAAGGGAGAACTTGTATGAAAATTATAGTAAATGTGAGTTCTAGATGGAGAAATTATCATTCTTGGGGCATGTTATCACCAAAATTGGTATATCTGTGTACCCTTCCAAGATAAAGGTGATTGAAGACTGGCCAAGGCCAACATTTGTAATGGAGATCTACATCTTTTTGGGTCAATCTGGGTATTATCGACAATTGGTGAAGAACTTTTCACAATTGAAAAACCCAATGACCAAGATGAAATAGAAGGGGGTAATGTTTTTCTAGACATAGGAATGTGAAGACAGCTTTACAGAGTTTAAAATTAGGCTAATCATAGTGACAATACTCACATTCCTAATAGATGGTTAACTCTTTGTGGTGTATAGTGATTCTTAAAAGAAGGGATTAGGTTGTGTGCTGATGAAAAATAATAAAGTTATAGCCTATGCATCAAGGAAGCTAAAAATCCACGAGCAAAACTATCCTACGCATGATTTGGAGTTTCCAGTAATGATCTTTGCGTTAAAAATCTAGCGACATTATCTTTATGGGGGGAAGTGTAAGATATATACTGACCAAAAGAGTCTCAAGTATATATTCACACAAAAATAGCTTAATATGCGCCATCAAAGTTGGATAGATCTCATCAAGGATTGTAAATTCTCAATCCACTACCATCCCGGTAAAAAAAACAAGGTGGCAGATGCTCGAAGTAGAAAGGATCCTGCATCTCTATCAATGATGAGAATTTAAAATGATTCGATCTTCATAGATTTGTAGAGGATGGACATGGGAATCATTAAGGCAGGAACATCATCAATCCTTTCTCAAATGTTTTTTCAACCATCCCTCCTTGAGAAAATAAAGGATGGTAAAAAAAAGATATTGAAATTTAGAAAATGGTGGAAGCTATCAGAAATGGGAAATCCTCCGATTTCAAAATTGAAAAGGATGTAGTAATAAGATTTGGGTCACGATTATGTGTACCATAAAATATAGAGATAAAGAAGGAACTTTTGAATGGCACATATAGCTCGACCTTCTCTGTTCACCCAGGGAGCACAAAGATGTATCGAGATCTATGAGAGAACTTTTGGTGGGACTATATGAAGAAGGAGATTGCTGGATATACATCAAAGTTCCTGGTATGTCAAAAAGTGAAGGTTTAAAGTAAAAATTATAAGGGTATGATGCAACCACTACACATACCAACATGGAAGTGGTAGAAAATCACCACGGACTTTGTCACTAGACTTCCAAGAAATTCCATAGGAAACAATGCTATAAGGGTCATTGTGGATTGTCTTACAAAGACAACTAACTTTATCAAAATTTGATGGGACTTCTCATTGGATCAACATGCTTGGATATATTACAAATAAGTGGTAAGTATCCATGGATTGCCACTATCTATTGCATCTAATCGAGATCCGAGAATCACCTCAACGTTCTGGAAAAGTCCCCAACATGCTCTAAGCATTGAACTGAACTTCGGTACAACCTATCATCCTCAAACTGATAGCCAATCTGAGCAAAATATTCCAGAAATGGAATTTAAGTTGAGATCTTGTTATATGGAATTAAAAGGAGGATGGGACTAAAAAATTCCACTGGATGAATTCTCCTAAAAAAATAGTTTACACTCGAGCATCCGAATGGAACCATACATAGACCTTTATCGAAAAAGTTCCAGAACAATGGTGTGTTGGGATGAAGTCAGTGAGTGTAAGCTGATAGGACATGAAATGGTCAAAGAAATGGTGGAGAAGCTGAAAACCATTCAGAAACACATCAAGGAAGCCCAAATTCAACAAAGAGTTATGTAGACAATCATTAATGAGACCTTGAGTTTTAAGTTGGAGACATGGTATTTATATGCATATCTCTATGGAATAATGTCAGGAGGTTTGGGATGAAAGGAAAGCTAAGTCCCAGGCACTACTGGAAATAGTATATTTCCGAACGGTTCAGAACCATTGGGATAGGCTGCAGAACCGTTGGTATATCTTATACCAACGATTCTTCCAACCGTAGGGAAGTAAGCCTTTGGGAAAGAGTTTTCCCAATGGTTTATGTAGAACTATTGAGATAGGTTAGTTACATTAACCTATACCAATGGTTTGGTTCAACCGTTGGTATAAGTTTTTCCAATGGTTTGGTTGAACCGTTGGTATAAGTTTTTCCAATGGTTCAACCAAACCATTGGTAAAACCTCTTCTAGGAACCTTTTCCAACGGCTTGTAAACCGTTGGTAAAAACATCCTACAAAATCTATGCCAACGGTTTGAAACCACTGGCAGAGGCTATGCTATGAAAATTGCACAATAACCTGTAATTTGCACAACAGGGTCTGCAATCCCATTCCTGCATGCTGTAATTCTGTCCATTGTGCTGTAATTCTCCATTCCCTCTCCTTTCCAATTATTTAACATATAATGCATACACATTTAACATTGCACCCTGGAACTATACACATCCACATTTAAATCATAATTCATATCGTAATTATAAACATACATAATTGATTTAGAATTCAATTTAAAACTTAGATGACAATTATATGTTGAATCCGGAATTCAATTCATAATTGAATACATACATAATTTAATTATCAATTATCAATAAAATACATAAAAAAATGAATAAGTAATTATATGTGTTATACACAATTAAGAATACATACAAGTGGTTTTTACTAAAAATGATGTCCATTTTAAACATTATACATACACTTGGAATGATACCGGCCACAACGTGTCTCGGATTGAGGTGGGGTTGACTTGTACACGTCACATATGACCCATGGATCGTTGTCCTAAAGTATCAACATATTCTAAAAGGGTTTGGTTGGTCACAAAATAGAGAAACTTTGAGTGGTGCCGGCCACAACATGCCTCGAATTGAGTCGGGGTTTACTCGTACATGTCACACATGACCCATGGATCGTTTTCCTAAAGTTTCAATAAAATCCGAATGCGTTTGGTCAGTTTTTCGTATGCCAACTGCACTTTTCATTTAAAATGCTGTCCATTTCAAATAAAACTGAGACACATCAAGTTGTGCTGGCCACACTGCGCCTCATATATAATCGGGGTTTACTCATACACATCACATATGACTCTTGGATCATTTTTCTAAAGTTTCAACGGAATCAAAATGCGTTTGGTCGGTTTTTCGTATGTCAGTTGTTGGTTTCACTTAATATGATGTCCATTTTAAACAAAAGAGAGACACTTTGAGTGGTGCCGGCAACACCGTCCCTTAGATTGAGGCAGGGTTGACTCGAACACATCACAAATGAGCCATGGATCGTTTTCCTAAAGTTTCAACATAATTCGAATGTGTTTGGTCGGTTTTCTGTATGTCAGTGGTTGTTTTAACTTAAAATGATGTCCATTTTAAACAAAAGAGAGACACTTTGAGTGGTTTCGGCCACACCGTGCCTCAGATTGAGGAGGGGTTGACTTGTACACGTCACATATGACCCATGGATAATTTTCCTAAAGTTTTAATGGAATCTGAATGCATTTGGTTGGTTTTCCGTATGTCAGCTGTTGTTTTCACTTAAAATGACGTGCTTTTGAAACAAAAGAGAGACACTTTGAGTGGTGTCGGCCACACCGGGCCTCGGATTGACCCAAGGTTGACTCGTACACGTCAAATATGACCCATGGATCGTTTTTTAGAGCATCAATACATTCTGAATGCGTTTGGTCAGTTTTCTGTATGTCAATTGTTATTTTCACTTAAAATCCCATCCATTTTAAACAAAAGAGAAACATTTAGGGTGATACCAACCACACCATTCCTCGGATTGATGCACGGTTGACTCATGCACATCACAAATGTCCCATTGATCATTTTACTAAAGTTTAAACAGAATCCGAATGTGTTTGGTTGGTTTTCCGTATGTCAGTTGTTGTTTTCACTTAAAATGATGTCCTTTAGAAACAAAAGAGAGACACTTTGAGTGGTGCCGGCCACACTAGGACTTGTATTGAGGCAAGGTTGACTCTTACATGTCACATATGACACATGGATCGTTTTCCTATAGCATTGACACATTCGGAATGCGTTTGGTCCGTTTTCCGTATATCAGTTGTTCTTTTCACTTAAAATCCCGTCCATTTTAAACAAAAGACACACAATTAGGGTGATACCAGACACACGGTGCCTTATATTGATGTAGAGTTGACTCTTACACATCAAAAATGTCCCATGGATTGTTTTCCTAAAGTTTCAATGGAATCTGAATGCGTTTGGTCGGTTTTCCATATGTCAGCTGTTATTTTCACTTAAAATGATGTCCTTTTGAAACAAAAGTGAGACACTTTGAGTGGTGACGGCCACACCGGGCCTCGGATTGATGCAGGGTTGACTCGTACACGTCAAATATGACTCATGGATCGTTTTCCTAGAGCATCAACACATTCCAAATGCGTTTGGTCAGTTTTATGTATGTGAGTTGTTCTTTTCACTTAAAATACCATCCATTTTAAACAAAGGAGACATAGTTAGGGTGCTACCGGCCACACCGTGCCTCGGATTGATGCAGGGTTGACTTTTACACATCAGAAATGTCCCATGGATCGTTCTAATAAAGTTTCAATAGAATATGAATGTGTTTGGTCGGTTTTCCATAAGTTAGTTATTGTTTTCACTTAAAATGATGTTCTTTTGAAACAAAAGAGAGACACTTTGAGTGGTGACAGCCAAACCAGGCCTCTTATTGAGGCGAGGTTGACTCGTACATGTCACATATGACCCATGGATCATTTTACTATAGTATAAACACATTCTGAATGCGTTTGATCGGTTTTCCGTATGTCAGTTGTTCTTTTCACTTAAAATCCCATCCATTTTAAACAAAAGAGACACAATTAGGGTGATACCGGCCACACCGTTCGTCGGATTGATGCGGAGTTAACTTGTACACGTCAAAAATATCCCATGGATCATTTTAATAAAGTTTCAACAGAATCCAAATATGTTTGTTCGATTTTTCGTATACCAGTTGTTTTTATTAAAAATGATGTCCATTTTAAACAAAATACATACACTTGGAGTGATACGGGCCACACCGTGCCTCGAATTGAGGCGGGGTTGATTCGTACACGTTACATATTACCCATGGATTGTTTTACTAAATTATCAACATATTTTGATAGCGTTTGGTCGGTTTTCCATTTTCCAGTTATTCTTTTCACTTAAAATGTTGTTCATTTTAAAAAAAAAATGAGACACTTTGAGTGGTGCTGGACACACCATACCTCAGATTTAGGCGGGGTTAACTCGTACATGTAACATATGACTCATTTATTGTTTTTCTAAAGTTTCAAAAAAGTAAGAATAATTTTGGTCAGTTTTCCGTATGCCAGTAGTTGTTTTCAATTAAAATGTTGTCCATTTCAAATAAACATGAGACACTTTGAGTGGTTCCGGCCACACCAGGCCTCGGATTGAGGAGGGGATGACTCGTACACGTCACATATGACTCATGGATATTTGTATTAAAGTTTAAATAGAATATGAATGCATTTCGTCAGTTTTCCGTATGTCAGTTTTTGTTTTCAATTAAAATGATGACCTTTTGAAACAAAAGAGAGACACTTTGAGTGGTTCCGGCCACACCGCACCTCAGATTGAGGTGAGGTTGACTCGTACACATCACATATGACCCATGGATCATTTTACTAAAGTTTAAATAGAATAAGAATGTGTTTGGTTGGTTTTCCATATGCTAGTTGTACTAATCACTTAAAATGTTGTCCATTTCAAATAAAACTGAGACACTTCGACAGCCCTACCCCCACCCCACTTGGACAGCCCTACCCCCACCCCACATGGACAACCCATCCCCACCCACTTGGAAAACACTACCCCCACCCCACTTTGACAACCCATCCCCTCCCCCACCCCACTTGGAAAACCCTACCCCCACCCCACTTGGACAACCCATCCCCCCCCCCCCCCCACCCCACTTGGACATCCCTACCCCCACCCTACTTGAACAACCCAGCCCCCCACCCCACTTGGACATCCCAGCCCCCCCCCCCACCCCACTTGGATAGCCCAGCCCCCCCCCACCCCACTTGGACAACCCTACCCTCACCCGACTTGGATAGCCCCCCACCCCACTTGGACATCCCTACCCCACCCCACTTGGACATCCCCCACCCCACTTGGACAACCCTGCCCCCACCCAACTTGGACAACCCTACCCCCACCCCACCCACCCCACTTAGACATCCCTACCCCCACCCACTTGGACAACCCAGCCCCCCCACCCCACTTGGACAACCCTACCCCCACCCCACTTGGACAACCCAGCCCCCACCCCACTTGGACAGCCCTACCCACACCCCACTTGGACAACCCTACCCCCACCCCATCCACCCCACTTGGATAGCCCTACCCCCACCCCACTTGGACAACCCAACCCTCCCCCACCCCACTTGGACAGCCCTACCCCCACCCCACTTGGACAACCCAGCCCCCCCCCCCCCCCACTTGGACAACCCTACCCCCCACCCCAATTGGAAAACACAGCCCCCCACCCCACCTGGACACCCCTACTCTCCACACCCCACTTGGAAAACCCAGCCACCCCCACCCCACCTGGACATCCCTACCGTCACCCCACTTGGACAACCCATCCCCCCCCACCCTACATAGACAGCCCCTCCCCCACCCCACCTGCACACCCTCCCCTACCCCGAACAGCCCTACCCCCACCCCATTTGGACAACCCAGCCCCCTCCTCCACCCTACCTAGATAGCCCCTCCCCCACCCCACTTGGATATCCCTCTACATCCTCCCCCACCTCATTTTCACACCCTCCCCACCCAAAATTGAAACACAAATTCATCCAATTCAAAATCCAATTCTCAACTAAACTAAATTCCACCAAAAATACCATATCACCCCACTAAACAAACCCTTTACCATGTTTGAAGTGTAGAACAAAAAATAGAAAACAAATACAAGGGTTATGTAGAAAACAACCCTAATTTATCCTAAATCAAAACATTAAACACAAAAAAAGAGGAATAATGCTAAAAATAAGTTAACACTTTATAATTTGAAGTGTGAAATAAAATTTTGTTTGACTGAAGATAGATCTTGGATGGAAGGAGTCTCACGGATGAGAAGAATTCAGGAGGAGCTCGATTAGGGTCTGTCTGCAATCGGGCAGAGTGGGGGCTCAGGTGTTCTGTATTTGGGGGAAATCTTTTCCAACGGTTATTAAAAACCATTGGGAAAGACTATCTTTACCAACGGTTTAACAAAACCATTGGTATATGTTAAAAAAAATAATGATTTCCCAACGGTATTGGAAAACTGTTGGTAAATCTGAAATTAGTTTACACATTGACAACGGTTTGTTCAAACTGTTGGAAAAGGTTACCTTCTATACACTATACCAACAGTTTCTTTAAACCGTTGGTATACTATTATTGGGAAAACTCTAAATTCTAGTAGTGAGGTACATCAGCCCCTTCGAGATTCTTGATCGAGTTGGATCTATGGCCTATCAACTAGAATTTCCACCTACGGTGGAAAAATTACATGATGTATTCCATGTATCTCTCATAAGGAAGTACATACCAGACATTTCACATGTACTCTCTTCATAGGTGGTACAGTTGAGGATGGTCTTTCTTACGAGGAGCAACCAGTGAAGATCTTTGATCGTAGTTATAATGTACTAAGTAACAATAATTCTTACCTAGTCAAGGGATTATGGTGGAATCATATGTATGAAGAGCCAACAAGGGAACTAGAGGAAGTAATGAAGGAAAAGTACCCACACCTGTTTACGACCTAGAATGTAAAACGAAATTTCAGGGGTGAAATTTCTTAAGGGAGGAAGAATGTAATGACCCAATGTTTTTAAATGTAAATTTCATTCTTATGATTATGTAATATAATCATATTCAATCACAACACTATGAACTACTAAGTACTATGTGACCTTTAAGCATAATTTTGACACTTCTATGTTTTGAATTTCGAAAATCTAACATTTAAGGTTGTGATTAGTAAGATATTTGTAGTCTGATAAGACAAACTTATTTTTTGGTGAATAGAAACATACCCTTAGGAATAGTAAGTTTACCCTTAGGAATAGTGATATACCCTATTGAATAGTAACCTTTCCTATGAAAGTATATAAATAATATTTATGTGAAAGTATGATATACCTATATTTTGGAATAAGTAAATAAATGTTTTAAAACTAGTTTTTTTTAAAAATAAATTATGATTTTAATTAAATATTAAATTATCATATTCAGAAAAATATTTTTGAAAAATAGATTTCATTTTTGGATTCAACATATCTTAAAATGATTAGGGTGAATTTTTGGGATTTTTCTAAAATACTTGAATTTTTGGTGAATAATAAAATACAATAATTTACAATAAATGATAAATATATGAATTATGATGTCATCAGCTGATGTATGGATGATGTGAGGCCAAAATTTAAAACTCACATACAAACATTACTATTTTTTTTCATAGAATCATCACTATCTTTGTTCTTGAGGTAAATTAATAACCTAATGAATTAAATATTAAGAAAACCCTCCTCCCCTCCACTATAAAAACCACCCACACTCCCCTCTTCTCCTCAATCCACTAAAGCATTGTACATTGTCTAAGTTCATCCTAAATCACTCCCAAATCTCCTCCACCACGTCTAACATCCCATGGTATTGTCAAAATACCAAATACACTCCCTTTAAGAGGATCTCAAAGGAGATAAACTCAAGACGTAAAATCCTCTTTCCAATTCATTTATTTTCTGTCAAGTTCTTTTATTTTCATATTTCTTTCCTCACCTCCCTTAAAAAAAACACTTATACCCACGGTTTTGGGAAAAATAAGTGGGTATAGATTATTTTTAAACACCTATTCCCACGGTTTTTTTTCAAAACCGTGGGTATAAGTGTTTTTTTTTAAGTTTTATACCCACAGTTTTGGCCAAACCGTGGGTATAGAGTTTTTTTCGGAAGACCTATACCCACGGTTTCAAAACCATGGGTATTGGGGTCTTTTTTTGAAGACCTATACCCACGGTTTTGAAAAACCATCGGTATATCTTTCCCACCATAAGGCAGGAAAAAAAATTACGTGGGACAACGAAAAAAAATTAGCGAGAACATAGTTTTTGTTAATATAATTAAAAATATACAAATATAAATGCAATTAGCATACATAGGTTGGTTGGTTATATCATTCATCTTCTTTGAATCGGTCTACTGTTCAAAGCTCGATGAATTATATTTTTTTTAAATGTGTTTAAATAATATAAGTAAACAGATGTATGATAAAGTTATCAAAATAATCCCAACTCAGTTGGTCAGGCATCGAAATCTCCTCGCAGGGGTCGCGTGTTCGAATCCCGCTGTTTCAATTTTTCGGTAAGATCCTATATAAATATATTTATATAGATATATATATATATCAAATAACACAACGGCTCGGTTGGTCAGTAGGTGGTCCGCGACAGTGAGGCCCAGCGTGAGATGCGAGTTCGAATCCCCTTCTCCACGTTTTTAGATTTTAAGTACACCACGTGGATTAAATGAATATATATACGTTGATGTATGATTATATAACAAAAATAATTCATAGATTGGTTGGTCCATTGGTGGTGCGTAGTCGTGAGGCACGACGTGAGTGTGGGTTCGAATCCTTCCCCCTACAGATTTTTTGAATTTAAATACCCCACGGTTTTCAAACTGTGGGGTTTGTTGTGTGCCACGCTGGAACAACCATGGTGCACAATATGAATCCCCTATACCCAAGGTTCTCCAAAACCATGGGTGTAGGTTGAGACCCCTATACCGATGGCGTTCTATCCCACAGTTCCCAAAACCATGGGTATAGCCTTTACCCACGGTTTTGGGGGCTATACCCACAGTTTTGAACCGTGGGTGTTGGTCGCTTTTCCAGTAGTGACTCAAATGGTTTCATAACTCTAGTAACACACATGTACTTTAATTATATTATTCTAATTGGATATTTTATCATAATCTATCTTTCCCCCACCTTTGATACTATTAATGAAAATATCATCCGAGATGTGTTGATTTATCCTATTCAAGGATGATAGGATTTCAATTTACATTACCACATTCTATACTGGTCATAAAAACATTTTAATTGTTGAACCAAATCATAATATAATTATTTTATCTTAAGTGATTTTCTGGAATCCGTTTTCACTCATGATTTAAAATAATAATACAAATCAAGTTTATTGTGAGCAAAATCTCCTAGTTAATCTCAGTGTTTGTCATTAATGATTTTTATAATGATTCAGCTTCAATAAAAGTAACCAAATTAAATTTACAACCATGAAACCTTATGTATGTTAAATAATAAAATATAACTCTAATTCTAGACAACCATCCACATGTCACATGATTCTCCCTTCATGAAAATAAGTGAACCGATCATTAAAACCAAGGAAACAAACAGATCTGAACAATAAAATCGAACCTCATAACCAATCAAAAAGGTTATGAATGAACTCAAAAAGTTCATAAAAAATCATTTACATATATAATAGGTTCTTGAATTACTAATTAATGAAACTAATTTGATTATTAAGGTTATTAAGTTCAATAAAAGAGTACCATCCAACATAAGGTAAGGGATCCACTCTATTTCACATTTATTCAATATTTCCCTCTATGTTATTGACTTTTTGTGCAATTCCATGTGATGAGGTATGATTAAACACCTCAACATACATTTTTCATGATTTTTAAATTATTAGAAACCCCTTTATCTTTCATTAATACCTATTAAGTACACACGATACCATGCTGATATATCTTAAGGGATTCAACTCGAACCTCCTTTATTCCTTCAGATTTCTTTATCATTATTTTTACCTAAATGAGGTTATATATTCTTATTATGTTCATATTATAAATTATATATGAATGTTCAAAACTCATTTATCAGGTTGTATTCATCATTATCTTTCACAGATATTCATGTTTTTAAGTGACTCCCTCCTCAATACTTCCGGATAAGTAAACCAGTTTTGATGGAACTTCCTGAATTCTTACCCAATTTCAAGTACACTTCATATTCTATTTTAATAAAAAAATTTCTTTATAAAATCAGTCTTTTTATTAAGAAAACATTCTTGGTTCACTTATAGTTTTATATATTCGATTGTTCCCTTTCATATTTTAAAGGCTATATAGTATTTTCCTTAAAATCGCACAAAAATGTTTTACTGTTAAAATTTCTTAAATACTTTTATTAAATTTTGTCACTTAAACTCGACATCACATAACATGAAACATGCATATTTTATCTTATGAATGTCCATGTATATTTTAGTTCCTTTCTTTCATGGACACTTTTATGATACAACCATTTTTTATCCTTTATGACATGATTATGGTACCCAATTATTTTCACGCGTAACCTTAATGATTATGTAAGATTTATTTTATATGATTGTCTATGTGGAAATAATATTCATGAAAAGTTAAGATGGGTGCGCCTAGATAGAACTATAATGCATTGCATAAAGTTAAGTCTCATGAGATGTTATGTGTGGCGGTCTTGGTAGTTATACTTAGCTAGTCCTACTATAAGAAACGATCATGGCAGTTCACCTTAACTTATAGTAAAGTCACGTTTTATGTTTCTTCCACATTTTTATGACTCCATGTTTATATTATTCCATGTTTATATGTTAAGGTTCCATATGTTACATGAATTTTAATATCATCATGTCATGAATTCTATTCCTTGTGCTAATGCTCTGTTCTTTTGGTTATTCCCTTACTGGGCTATTTAGGTCATCCATTTATTCATGTGTTCCCCATGGTAACCTATGAAGATGTTTGCACTACTACAAATACCCCTTTTATCAGCGCTAAAAAACCCCTTTTATCAGCCCTAGAAAAGTGCTATTAAAGCTGGCGAAGATAGGGGGGGGTCCCCTTTATTAGTGCTCCAAAAAGCGCTGATAAAGGACCATTTTATCAGCGCTAAAAAAATCACTGATAAAAGGTGTCATTTATCAGCGCTAAAACAAAGCGCTGATAAAAGGGTCCTTTATCTGCGCTTTGTTTTAGCACTGATAAAAGGGTACTTTATCAGAGCTTTATTTCTAGCACTGATAAAGGACCCCTTTTATCAGTGCTTTTTTAAAAGTGTTGATAAAAGTTAAAAAAAAATAATAATAATATTTTTTAAAAAAATCATTCCAATCAGGAGTTCTTTTATAGTTCTTGAGTCCCCCTTTTACAACGCTTTTCTACCCCCTCCAGAACCCCCACGCACCCCCTCCACCCTTTATCAGTGCATGCTCCCATATTCCCCCATGCGCGCGCGCCCCTACCTCCACCAGGTTTTGAACTCAAGACCCCCCTGCGCACCTAAGCCCTTACCACTCCTCTATTTTGATTTGTTTTCTATTTCATGATATATATATATATATATATTTAGTTATATTTATTCGTATATTAATATATATTTATATTAATATATATATATAGTTATATTAATATATATATATATACATAGTTATATTAATATATATATATAGTTATATTAATATATATATATATATAGTTATATTAATATATATATATAGTTATGTTAATATATATATATAGTTATATTAATATATATCTCTATTTATATATATATATATAGTTATATTTATTCGTATAGTAATATATATTTATATTAATATATATATAGTTATATTAATATATATATTTATATTGATATTAATATATATATTTATAGTTATATTAATATATATATTTATTGTAATATTAATATATATATGTAGTTATATTAATATATATATATAGTTAGATTAATATATATATAGTTAGATTAATATATAGGTATATAAATATTCATATATATGTATTTTCAATAAAATGGATATTAGTTATTATTTAGATAGAGCTAATATATTTTATATGTAAATATATTTTATTATTTATATTTATAATTAAATTTTTATGTGTGAATATATAAAAAAATATGTATATATTGTTATATATTTGATTTTAAATAGCAGTGCATTATAAAAAATGATAAAATTTAAAATAAATAATATCAATATGAATGTAATACCATGGAATAAATTTAGTCCCCACCAAAATAAGCCAATAATACCCCCTTAAATGAGGCTGAAAATCCACAAAATGTTAAAAAAATCGGGGTACCTCGACTAAAAACTCAGTTTTGGAGGCCTTATGGGCCTTTATGGCCTCGAAAAAACCTTTCTTGAGGTCCTCCTAATCACAGCGACGTAGATCTCGTCGCAGGCTTCGATTTGATATGTGGTAGAGCTCAAACGGACACCCGGATCAAAAGTTATGGCCGTTTGAAGTTCGAGTTGCGTTTTCAACATATTTTGGATCTTTTTTTAATTTTTTTTAATTTTTTTAGTCTTCAAATTGTTATTAAATGACTATTACTCCATAATAATTAGAAAATTAATAATTAAAAATATTTTTTTTTTATTTTTTTATAACCCATTTTCACTAAATATCTTATATATTAAGTATATTAACTGTAAATGTATATTTATACTTATCTAAAAAATATTTAAAAATTATATATTATATTTTTATTAATATAACTATATCTCTATATTTAAATATTAATATATTTTTTAATTATTTTTTCTATTTTTTGGAAGTATACCCTTTATCAGCACTTTTAAAAAAAGCGCTAATAAAGACCCCCCCTTTATTAGCGCTAACGAAAAAGCGATGATAAAGGGGGTACCTTTAACATCGCTAAAAAAGCTCTGTTAAAGGGGGTACCTTTATCATTGCTAAAAAAAGTGTTGATAAAGGGGTACTTTTATCAGCACTGATAAATGTACCCCCCATTTATCAGTGCTTTTTTCTTAGCGATGATAAAAGTGTGGCGCTGGCCTTGCCCCGTTTCGTGGTAGTGAATTGAGCACAATAGAAGTTAAGAGCTCAATTTTAAGATTAAATAAAAAAGTATTTTCAGTCCCATGTTTTTAGTTTTATGTGCCTAGTCTTCAAAGATGCTAGATTTTACGATCATTGGCTTGTACTATGTTATATAATTATGCTTAAAATCATGTAATATTATATGTAAAAGGCTAGAGGATCTATATTTTCTGATTCTCTAGTAACTGTATAAGGAACAATACTCTGGAGGTAATCTCCATATAGTTCAATCATGCACGTCCCTGGGGAGGTTACTGGATCATGGGATGGGATGAACTTGGAGGATTAACATTACAACTCCTTCCCTAATCAACAGAAGACTGACATCCACTGAGGGGGAGGTTTTTGAGATGAAAAGGCCCCATCGCTACAGGATGGGGATTTTATCATTCAACTTTAACAAAACTTTGGGATTTGCTTGTTATCCTTAAAGGTTTTATTGAAAAATTCCCCAATATTTCTAGTTAGGGTTTCTTCTGAACTGTAGTGGCAGCTACTGTCGTGGATTCCCTTCCAATTCTATGGGGTTTTGTCTAAACATGGATTGGGTGCATCATTTTTTATTCACTCGGATCACCGATTTTCAAATATTGTCTCACTATTTTTGACATTTATGTTATCTGACGATGGACTTCCCCTAAAAATAAGGATTACTCGATATTCTTAGATGCCTAATAAAAAATTATATCAATACCCTTCTCTCTTCTAGACCAACATCAGTGAGAGTTGGCCAAGGTCTATTTTTGTGGAGCATGTATTTGGTTATGAATAGATTCAGTGTGTTTAAGTCAGCACGAAGCTTTAACATCGCACACTACAACATTTGACGGACTTTTTTGGTTAGGGAATGAAGTGAAATGCAACACTCCATGTTCACCACATCCTCTATTATGAACACCATATAGGGAATTGGTGATCAGTTGTCGCAATAATCTCAATAATTTACCGAGGCATATACATTGAATGGATCCTCTTTGTTTCTTGATCTTTATATGTAATTAATGCAAGGGAGATACCAAATTCAATATAAAATTTCATCCCTTCTATTACCTTTATGTGATTTCGTAACTTTCAATAGCATGATACTTTTTCTTTCTAGTGATGAGGAGTTTTCCATACACTAAGGTATATTTAGGGCTCATAATCTTATGAAAGTGCCTATAAAATGTTGTATTGAGGGCTGGATAAAGTTGATAACATGAATGATATATCATCTTTAGCTATTTATTTCCTCATGTTTATCTTTACTTCTTTATATGTTTTCAAAGGCTCCTCTACTTGGTCCGACCAGAGTGGGAATTTTCCTGCCAATTTATCATAGGAAATGAGATTGGTTGGCATTTACTCTATTAGTTTGGAAGGGCAATAGTTAGAGGGTGGTTTGGAGAATGACTATCTCCTTGGTCTATTGTAGGGGGTTGATTTTTGTGAAATCATTAACGTTGGGTTCACCATTTTTTGGTTCCCTTTGGAAATTTCATCACCTGATAGTTGATTGTAGGGGGTGAGTTGTATGCAATCATTCACATCAGGTTCACTATTTACGAGCGATTTATAATGGGTTTTTGTGGAGATGAAAACACACAACTATTTTATATCCATGAGGGACCTTCTTTCCAAAGGTAGATTCTCAATGGAATGTTTATCAAATAATTATGAAACACTCACATTGGTCGAGAGGATGTGAGGTCGGGCTCAACTCACCCTTTTGGGGGGGATTGTATCATACATCGGGACTCTCTTATAAATTTAAGATATGTTCATGAATCCTTAATTAATTACCAAGTATTATGTGGTTCATCCTTGAATTAAAAATAAATTATTTGCATGTTTCTCATTTAGAATCATCTGAATGTATTATAGGTTCTTAATTAATGGATATATTTGTATATATATGAGGTTCTCCATCAATGGTATCCCATTATGTAATAATTATAGATTCTATTTTTGTTATTATGATGATGCTGATGTCATAAATACATAATGGGGTTCTCTAAAGTGTGTCACCATCCAAGGAGATTTTATTTATTTTGATGTTGGGATTAAACCCTTCAGATGGGATTCCTACATATCCTTTTGAATGGTATCAGAACCCACATAGTTAATTTTCACTTAATGGGGAACATAATACCTCTTAATGTCATGTTATGAGGACCAAACCATTAATTTTAGGATCATGTGGAAAGGATGTCTATACGGAAGTTTCCTAGTAGATGTTTAATACGATACTTGTGTCAAAGAAGTTTAGGGATCCTGGAAGGGATATTGATTCCCAGGATGAATTATACCCTTCTGAGAATGTGGACCATAAAGAATAGGGTTGATTTGGGTTATTGGGTTTGACCTCATGGAGGGTTTATATGTATCCCATTTGGATGGGAATAAAATCCCATATATTTCAGTGATGAGGAACCATGTCTATTGGATGTCCTCTAAATATTTTTTTGTGGGGTTTTATAGCCCTTTGAGATGATTCAGTTGGTTCTTACTCCTAAAAATGATTCCATATGAAAGGAGGTTCATGAGGGATGTCTTTACTCATGGTGATCTAGAGAATATTTTGGGGGTCATTACTAAGGATGAGGCCCATTGATTTCAGTTCTAAGGTAGGAATCCTACGTATCATGATTATACCATGAATCACAGTTCTCATAGTTCAATAGTTTAGGGCTTACATACTAAGGATTCCTTGGTGAATGGGGTTATGATTGGGGATAACTCTTAAGGAGGATACCCATAGTTTGGGTTGGGGATTAATATTGAGTTGGATTCCCTTAATTGGTTTGGACTTACACTTGGAATGGAGCCCATGGGTTTGGAGTCATGTAAATGTCATGATCACCATCAACCTCTATGCCCATGTGATCTATGCTTAGTTCAGAAAACAAGAGGTGGTGAAAGATCTATAATATCAAACAATATTATTTACCATGAGGTTGTATACATGGAATTCAGAAATAACATGTAGGGAGGTACTCTGAGGGAAGCCGAGTGAAAGATCGGAAATAATGTTCTTCACTGAAACATGCATTTAACAGTGTGGGAGCCTTGATCACAGCTAGTCTCTAAGCCCACATGAGCATGATTAGTCGCGATTTAATGTGAGGAAAAAAGGTATTTGAAGACCCAGTCAACCAAAAACATATCCTACTATGCTGCTAGAAGAGGGTGGGGATATGGTGGAAGAGGATGGGGCAATGAGAGATGGGATGTGCTCCGGTGCCCATCCCCTCTATGATCTTCATATCCAGGATAGCCAAGTTAGACTACCCATACAGAAATGGCACTCATAGATGGAGGAGGAGTAAGAGTGTAACCCCTGCAAGAAAGTATATAGACTTAATCCAGTAGATATTCCCAAAAATAGGTTCCAAAGCATGGGGGGATGTCATTCCATGTTGAATGGAAAAGAAAGCATAATCTGTACCCTCCCTACCTGGAACTAAAATCTCAGAGTCTTAGAGATGAAAAGGGAAGGACATGGTCCGAAACCTACTATCCATCACTGGTAATTCCCTGAAATTGTTCTTGAGGTCAGGGTCCTTGTGACCATGGTAACACAAATACACATGCACCTCAAGGATCCTAACCATCTAGTTTGACAAGTGTGTGAAACATCTGATCATAGGAAAACAAATCCAAATGTGAGACATGTTGGTGCATATTTTCTGATTGTTTTTCATGTTTGGAGGTTTTAATGGGGGTTTCAACATGGTCCCATTAATACAAGGTAGATAGAGGAATATTAATCCATCCATTGTGGGTTGGAAGAGGACTCGAGGGGGGGGGGGGGGCTCATGTAGGTCCTGTATTAGAGGGATAAGGTGCCTCATGTAGGTCCTAGGAGGAGATGGAAGTGATTTTTATAGGTGGAATAGGCATGTGCGAGAAAGTATGCCTTGGGAAATGGACCACTTAGGTAATATCACTTGTTAAAAGCTTTATGCTATGCACTATATGTCTCCTCAGGTTTACATGGAAGAGTACAACTATGAAAGCGGTCTTGTGTAGGTGGTTCTTCACTTAGGGGTAAAGAAGTCTTCATGCCAGTGTATTGTGTTTAGACCCTAAATGGGAATTTGATATCCCTTATCCCCATTAATTCTATCATCTTTTGGGTTTTGGATATCTACCTGAGGAATTTTTAGAGACCCAGTAGAAGGAAATGTGTGATAAGATCTTGGGGGTGGGGGGGGGGGGGGCTTGATTTTCTAGTTGTGCAAATGAGGAGCCCAAGGGTCATATTTATAGGAAAATATGGGATCCTGGTTGAAGTATCTTTCCTATGTAGGACCAGTTCTAGGTGATCAACACAACTATTTTTGGTAGGGGAAACCTTCTATTTGGTGTCCCGCATGTGGGCTACGTCTTCCTTCTACTGCACAGGTGTGCATGCATTGGCTGATTTGGGAAATTCCCTTAGATTCTCTTTGTACCTTTCAATTTCTTGAACATGATTAGGGGATGCTCAATATATTTTCACTACAATTGAAAAAATGTAGTTTCAACAATTAATTAATTTTTAAAAACAACTATACTTGAGGTTAACAAGTGCTCAACTAAATGGAAGCACAAGTCAAGGGGTTTCTCAGCTCAATTTCAATTCATTGGGTTATATGACTACCTCATTCAGTATATTTTTCCAAAATTATGTGTGGAATGAATTTTGATTTCTTTATTTTTTATTTACAAATTTATTTTTTAGATCTAAATGTTTTATACACAATGATTATATTTATTAATTCTCACCTCAATGATATGAACTTTGTAAGGGTTTCATATCAAACTTCATTCGTTGAGGCACATGTTCTTTTATGCACCTCATTTAATTTCATGGGTATATATACTACCCCTTTACATACTATATCATGAATCCTTCATAAATCATGAAATATTATGTTGCAATTTGTATACATAATTCATGGGATATTATTATTAAAAAGATACATAATCGATAAGGGTTTATGTTTTAATCTCATTTTAATCAGGATTTCTTATGCTTGAATTTTCATTGATGGAAGTTATTTGATCATTTTCTGATAAAACCCATTAATTTTCTTATCCTTTGGTTATTACTGAATTTTTAATGTAATAGTACCATTTTACTCTCATTATTAATTAAAATTATTAATAAAATGTTTTTACAAAAATCCGACATCATTTCTCTATTTAGTCGAACATCCTTTTTCTTCAAAATCCGTGTTTTAAAAAATGTATTAATAAATGTTTTAAAAAATATTTTACTATGATTTCATAAAGTCATTTTTATACCTAATAATATTTTTTAAAAAAACTTAAAAATAATATCACTGTCATTTTTTGAACAAGGTACCTTTTCACTTTTCTTACAAAAATGTTAAAGGAATATTTGTTTTTTAAACATATTCAGTATGAACAAAACTCTTCCTCTATCATGACCAATAAATATTTAAATTATTCCATTTTATGTTTCAAATGATATTTAAAAAAGCATTATTTTTGGGTAATGTTTTAGATTTTAAACAAGTATTTTCAAATCAGAACAGTTGTTTTCCTCAAGAAATGTTCAATGTGATCTTTCAAAATCATTTTTTATCTAAGATGGAATCCTTGGATGTTACTCAAAGTAAAAAAGTTATTTTAATTAGAATAATTTTGAATATTTATAAAATTATTTTCATTAACAACAACAACAATTGATGTTATGGATTTCTTATAAATTAGGTATATATGTCTATCATATATATACCTAGTTTATTATCCATTTATTTAATAGGTTGATACATGCCTTAGATAATTTATCAAATTTATTCACTGTGAAGTTTCCATTGATTATGATATGGAAAAAGATTATACAACCCATTTTATTTTATTGGGTAGTTATTATGTTATGAATTTTGATTTATTTCCTGTATGTGGAATACACAGATCTTAAAGATGTTATGAAGAGTGCACCTCGATAGTGCTCTAATTCATTAGGTAAATTTTTAGTCTTAATAGATGTCATGTATGGGATTATGGAGTAAACCAAATCCATCATGAGTCTTTTTTAGCTATGTGAATCATTTAAGGTAGTTAGGATTGTCTCATGTTTATATAACTTTTTTGTTTCTCCCATATTTTTTATACTGCCATGATCTTAGGATACCATGTTTATTCTTTTAGGTTTCTATGAGATTACCCATGAGACTTATCATTACGATATCA
This sequence comes from Viscum album, assembly GCA_963277665.1. Classification (NCBI taxonomy): domain Eukaryota; kingdom Viridiplantae; phylum Streptophyta; class Magnoliopsida; order Santalales; family Viscaceae; genus Viscum; species Viscum album. The sequence continues at coordinate 855,193,079 of OY728158.1, read as the reverse complement.
TGTAATAATTTTGACTTGCATGTTATATTTTCTTATTATTTTTATTATGTTACTAGGCTTTTTATCTCACACCTTTTTTGTATTTATTCCCCATGTTATCCCATTAAGTTTAAAATCTCAAAAAGATTTAGGAAATCATTATGGAGAAAAAATAGAATATTTTATTTATTAGTCTCAATTTTATGTATCAAAGGAATGTTCTAGTCAACCTTTGGAAACTAAAATGATAAAACCTTAATGACAAACCAAAGGTTATGTTCTAGTATTAGTATAAGAATAAGTCTATATATAGGAAAATATATTAGAATTATGGTAATGTTTAGAGTGATTGGATTCTGTGAAATGACATCCCTATCAAGATATTACAAGTGGACTTGGTTTTGGAATAGATATACTTAGGGGTAATAACTTAAAAAATCATGCTGATCTTGTCTCAAGAATTACATGGTACATGAAAATAGTCCTTACTCTGCACTTGGTTTGAAACTCCCTAGATATATGCTTTGGAAATTCTTAAAATCTTTACAACCCATCATGATAGATTTGAATAGTTGATAACCATGAATGAACTAGGATAAATGTAATGTCTCATTGATAATAAAAGAATGTGTCATGATTAATAATTCCTATAAATGATTATTAATGATTATGTGGTTGTCCAATATGATAATTATTTCTCAAACTATTATTTGAGGTTTTATTCAATAGAGAGAACCATAAAGAATTGGGTTAATGTTAAATATGATACACAATGTTTTTATGAGTAACCAAATGGGGATATTACTATAATAAAAGATATTTTGATTATTCCAAATCATTTATCCTGATATATGACTAACAAATTAAACCATAATCTACTCTCAGAATCTCGAAAAAAATAAGGATATAGATTTTTGAGTTTTAAGGTAGTGGAGACCATAAAATAAATAACATTATGTTTCTTATTTGTTGAGAATATGCGAAGAAGCACTCAAGGGAATGTCTCAAAGCAATGAGGAGATGTTTTACATGTTGAGAGTAAGGGTACACCGTAAGTATTTTCAAGAGAAAAAGGACCAGTTTAGTTAATTCTATGGATAATAATAATGGTTTTCTTTAGGAATTATCAATAGTTTAATGCTTTTGATGTAGATGAATTGGAATTATCATTTTAATATGGCAAATTATCCAAAATATAATCAATAAGGTAGAACTAGAAAAGGGTTTTCTATATATGATGAGGAGGATAAAAATGACATATGAAAGTAATGAGGTATTAAGGTATAAGATAATGAATTATAGTTAATGGATTTAAAATAAAAAGTAAGGATTGAAATGATTATGTACTAGAATTTAATAATTATGTTAATCATGAAATTTATATATGAGGATTATTCTATAGAAGTTTTACATTATGGATTTTAAAGAATGGTTAGAACAATAATAATGAAATAGAAAGATTATTTAACCTTAAGGTGATACTATATAAGAAAAAACACATAAATGAGGAAAATATAATCATGGATATGTTCTTGATGTTGAGGTAATTAGTTAATTTTTTGTATAATAATGCGTTTTATAAAAAACATAGTTGATAAAAAATTTATTTGAGGACTACTTTTATTTTTTAAGATGATCATAAATTTTTTAAGAACATTATCCGGTCATGGAGAATTATTAAGATGATCATCACATAATTTTTTACCCAGTTTTATAAAAAGAAAAACCCACAAGTTGAGTGACAACCAATCGTATCCAGTAAGGCCATTGAGCTTTAATCCACAATCGAAGGGTGATATGGGTATAGTGCCTACCACTAGCCTATTTGAAAAATTGTTTATTGGAACATTTTTTTAACTATTTTATGGTTAAATATTATGTTAATTTTGTGAAACATATTATGGGATCAAGTGATTTGATTTTGAGTTAACAAAAGATATTTCAATAAGAATTTTATTAGATTGAAATATATATAACATTTTGTTTTAACATAATGTATTATTTGAGAAGAATGATATTATGTGTTTGAGTTGTAAGTTTAAAGGGTATGATATAACCTTTTAGGTTAAAATTTTATTTCATGTTGTGGTTTTTGAGATTATTTAGGATATAAGATCATTTATATAAGGAATGATCTATGTTAAACCATTGGTTTCTTTGTTGAATTTTGGAGACTAATATATTCATAATCATTTTGGATATTATCATACATTGTGATAAATTTTTGGTTTTAATAAATATAGAAGAAATAGTTTGTTACAATTTTATAGATATTATAATCCATTAAATGATTATTTTATTGATTCAAACATAAAAATAGATTTTTTTGGATATTCATTTCATAGAGTAAGTGTTGAAATGGAAATTGATCGAAGCACAACCGAAGGGTGAAATTAATCTTATGAAATAAAAACATACCTTGAAAGTAAATTTCATTATTTACATGGACAAGTAAATAATTCCTCAATGTTATTAAAATGATCTTCAAACAAATATATTATCATATTACCTTAATATCAATTGAATCAAATGTTATTTTAAATCATCATATATTTAGGGTTTTTAGGTCCTTAACTTTATATTAATCATTCAATTTCTCGTTATCAATGATCACTATCACTCTCTATAATTGTTAATCATTTTCTTCCATATTTATATCTTAACTTGTCACCAATTTCCTTTAATATGGAAACATAGTTATGTGATGAATTTATTATTTCCATTTCCATCATTTTAATAGAATGTTTTATTAACCCGTTTTATGATGTGATTTTTTCTAATTTTTTTTAAAACGCTTTATTTCTAATATCAAGATTAAAATAGAAGGTTGGATTTTTTTTAAGGGGATAAAATGTAACACCCTGGGATATTAAAAGAGGATAATCAAGTTTGATAGTGTATATGACATGAAACACCAAGATTGGAATATAGTTAAACACCCCCATACTTTATGATATATTTATTTTTAAATAAATTCATTCTCATTGATAGCTTCTAGAACATGAAACAATGAATCTAAATGTAATGTAACAACCTAACCATTAAATAGATGGGTATGAATAAGAATAAATAAATTATAAAAATTATATGGTCTACATATGTATAAAATAAATTCAATTATAATTTAATTATTAGATATAAAATTATAATCATTTAATGGAAAAATATATGTTTTCTAAAAAACTATATCTTCCAAAAAGGTGGTTCACCCACACTTTCACATATAATTTAAAATTAACTTTTACCAATATTATAAAATTTATTTTGAGAAATTAAATTCATTTATGAAATAATTGTATCAAAGTTATATTAGGGTGAACTTTTTACTTTTAAATAAAAAATTTATTCTCTCAATGAATAGTAAAAAATGACGATCTTTATGAAAAACATCATTTTCATTTAATGAATTCAAAAGCTTAATTTTATTATAATGTGGTTTAAAATTAAGATTATTAAAATTAAATAATTATTAATTAAAATTAGTTCATTGGAACCAATTTCATCTTTCATTTTTATATAAAAACCCTTTATACCTTTGAATGTTTTTCTTTTGGAAAAACATTATTTGACATTACTACGGGTTTAGTTTTAAATTAAATTCCATCACTTATGTAATTTAAAATAAAAAAATGTATTCTATTTTTTAAGAAGAATAATTTATATTTTATTATAATTTAATCTTAAAATTTTAACATAATTAATAGTAAAACTAGTAAAAAAAATATTTACCATGGTTAAGATAAAAATGGGTTAAACAAGGGGGTTAAACATAAAAGATAAGGGTTAACAATGATCCATAACATGCATAATTGTTATTATAAAGTCATATTGGGAAAATATATAATCTAAAGATTTAAAATGGTCTATTTTTTGAATCTTTTATCCTGATGAAAATAGTGTTGGAATACTTTCATTTTTAATATTACAAGTGTGTCCTCTTCACCACTTATAAAATACCACCCCTATCCTCTCCTTTCAACCCTTTCAAAACTATTTGGTTTGTAAAATAATAGAAATATCACTAAGCTACATCACTTACCCCATCCTAGAATGCTTTTTTTGTGTATAATGCCAATCTAGGAAGTATTTTGCTGTAGAGCAAAAGAAGTTGTCCAAAGAAGAGGCAACGTCGTTAATAGAGCGTTTTATTTTATTTCTTCCTCCACGTCCTCCAAATATTTTTAATACATGGTGATATAATTACCTCTTTATCTTCCATATTCTGAAATTATTTTATGTTAAGGTAATGGATTAAAATAATCTCCTCCTCTCTCAAATTGGAAGCTAAACCATTGATCATGTGTACAGTGGACTAACGCATCGCAAACCAATGTAATTGATTTTCCATAACTGTTTCTCAGTTCCTTGGAACATGTGTTCTGATTAAGAATCACTATTTCTAAGTGATTTCCATTGGATTTATTCATGGAACCAGAAACAACCAGTAGTTATTTGTCCAAAATAGACCTTCTTTCCAAAGGTAGGAGTTCATTGAGTTTAAAATTACGATACTTAAGAACATGCATTGGTTAAGAGGATGGGAGGTCAGATTCATCACACCCTTTTGGGGGAATTATTGTCTACTTTGGGACCCTCATTATAGATTTGAGATATTTTTAGGAATCCTTCTTAATTCACCAAGTATAACGTAGTTTTCCCTTGGAATTTTCAATCAATTATTAGCATGTGTGAAATTTTGAATCATCTGTAGGTATTTGAGGTTCTTCATTAATGGAGAAATCAGTATGTTTTAGAGGTTATCCATCAATGGTATCCTCTCATATACTATTTAGATATTCTTTTAACCATCATTATTATGATTCTTATTTTTAATCCACACATTAGGGAACTCTTGAATTTATTATCATCCAACAAGATGAAAGTTTGTTTTGATGTTGGGATCATACCCATAAATGGGCTACCTATGTATCCTTGTGAAAGGAATCAGAACCCTCTTAGTTCGATGATTCTTAATAGGACACATCATACCTTTAAAGTTCATGTGATAAGGACCTAACCATCAAGTTTAACATCATGCAGTAAGGACATCTAAGAGAAAGGTTCTTAGTCACGGGTTGGTATGGGAGTTATGCCTAAGCAGCCTCAGGAACTTGGAAAGAATATGGGCTTCCAAGTAAGATTACACCCTGTTGGGAATATGGACTAATAAGAATAGGGTTTATTTGAAGTGTATGTTTTGAACCTCAAGGAGACTTTCCACATATCCTATTTTAAATGAAATCAAATCCCTCATAGTTTTATAAGTATCATAGGAGATTATAGTTCTTTGAGTGAAATGATTTTTGGATTACTTCTTGAAATGGATGCCTTGGTGATTTGGGGGATTAATTTGGGGTTTTCTCCAAAGGAGGATGCATAGATTAAGGGAATTTGGGTTGGATTCCTGAAGAGGATATCCAGTGATCTCGGGCCCTGATAAGAATTTCTACATATCCCAATTATGATGGGAATTAGATTTCTCTTACTTCATTTACTGTTAGTGTTTGTGTAAATGATGTATAAATCACAAATCTCTAAGCCCATGTGAGTCATTCCTGGTGTGAGAAAGAGGAGGATGTGAACGATTCAATAAAGGCATCCACAATTTTCCTCCTCTACTGGTGGAAGAGGACACACCTACGGTGGCGAGGGTGGATGAGGCTAAGAAGACAAGGGAAGAGGGTGAGGAGACGAGACTTCCCTCTATTCTCTTTACATTGGGAAAGGGTCTAATGTAAGGAAGGAGTGAATGTAAAGGCGATAGAGAGGAGAAAGACTACAAACTTCTACTTTGAAGGGCTTTCACCAGGATGGATACCCTCATGGATTCCATGAGAGGAGGGAGACATCTCTTTTGGTTGCATGGAAAAGCAAGTGTGACCCCCACTATCCTAATTGGGAACTAGAGGCTTCAAGTCATAGAGACAAATAGGGGAGGATATAATAGAAATCATAATATTCCAGACTAGGATCACCCAAACACTATTCCTAGGAGAAAGTTCCATGTTACCATGGATATACAAACCCACACACACTCCATGAATCCTAACCCCATTATGAAACAAATGTGGGAAACCTGTAACTACAGATAAACAAACCCAAATAGAAGACATACTAATGTGCCCTTCCCAAAGGTTTGACAAGTCAGGAGGTTTTTTTGGAGGCTTAAACTAAGTCCCTTTTAGATAAGGGAACCAAAGAAGTAAATTCCCTATCATGAGTGGATTTGAAGGGGGTTTACAGGATGATGCATAGGCCTAGTGCGCAGCTGTGCTGTGTAGGTACCCCACGTAGGTGTGCCGCGTATGTACCTCACGTAGGTGTGCCACGTGGGTGTACCGTATAGGCATTAACAATGGATGAAAAAAATTATTTAACATAGGGAAACCAAGCCTATGGAATCTTTAAATTGTGAAAGAATTTAAAAACATTCGTATCCCATCTAATTATCTCTTCTCTCATGTTTTTAGAGAGATACTTGAGACAATTTGAGGGATCTGGGCAAAAGAGAAACGCAATGGGAGCATCAAGAAATCTTTTAGCTTTTTTAGTAATCAAATGAGAAGTACAAGGGTCCTATTTATAGGCAAAGAGGGGGTATGGTTGAAGGAAATTTGTTGGCGGAGGTCCACCACACAGTCCATCTGCACATGTCCATCACATAGGTGTCCGGAAAGCATACCACTGTGATGGTCCTCCACGGAGGTCTGCCATGTAGGACTTTGAAACATTATCATTCCTATTAATTATTTGAACATCATCATGAGATTGTGAAATATTCATGTGATGCATTCATATTCTTTTTGGATTACTATGTATTGTCATCAAAAGCCCCCCTCGGGATTGGATCTGATTAGAAATAGGGTCGATTCTTGAGGTAAAACTGCGGGGAAACAAACTATTGAGTAATTACTGAACCATTCAGGTTTTACACATTGAAATTTCATGCAAATATATCATGTAGATCTTTCATTCAAAAGTACCACATAGGTCTTCCAATGTTTATAAATAGGTCTAATCCTTTTCAAATTTCTTCACCTGCACTTTTAGATTTTCATCCCTCATTGTGTAGCTTGTTCATCTAGCCTTACCACATTGTGATCTCACATATTTTCCAAGAACTTTTCTCTTGGTGAAAAAATATGAGGGATGCATCTATATGTAAGGAATTTGTTTAAGGATTTGCACTATGACCCTAGTCAAAGGACCTGTGTGACAGACCTTGTCGAAGCACCTATGTGAAGAATTTCCTTTGCCAAATTTTTAGATTTATTTAAGTTTAAATTTGAATTTTCATAAGTAAAAAGTCCAACATAATAGGGAGAGTTTGGTAATTCTCTTTCATGTAATGGAACACTTGATAACCTCTACTAAAGAAGATAAGGCTCATAGAAATGAGATTATGAAGATCATCGGACCAGACTATTATGACATTGTTGAAAGAACTCTTCCCAGACTATGGTAAGGTTTAATTCCCTATCAACATAAATATCTGCGAAGTCACTACCTAACCCTATATGGACATGTGATTTTAAAAGATTCTAAAATTATATCTATTAATAAATAATTTCCAAATAATTTATTTCTTCAATACTCCAGTTTTCATTGCATGAATATTACCCTGAGGGGTATTACATTTCATGAGGGAACAGTCTCAATTGGTTGTATCCTACATCATAGTGGTTGTACTTATGATATGAAAGATCATGTTGTAGATCCATGGATGCATTTATATGATTAAACCTCTCATAATTCTAAAACAGACCAGTCTAATTGTTGGAAGGAAGACCGGGATATTCATTTCGGAGGAGGTGTTAAACTTGAATAGATGTGGGCATTTTGGGTGTGTTGGACTTGTGCAGAATTTTGGAAAACGATATCAGATATTTACATTTATAAAGATATCTGAATGGGAGAAAATTATGTTTATAAAAATGATTTCATTAATGAATTTATGAGTCGATGGATTCTATAGATTTATTCATTCCATTTGATGCACTGTGATATTGAAATTAGATTATGGGATATCTACCAAATAGTTGGGGTTTCCATTCTAGGGGAAATATATGATGAGTTTATTCTTCCAGTTACAACATGGGGTGATATTACCAAAAAACAACTGTTGGCTCATGAAATATTCAAAATAGCAAAAAAAATCTCCAAATACAAGAAATATATTCATTCCAGAGTGTCGATGGAAACCTTTTTAGAACCAACAACATAGAAAGGTCCCACCTACAGAGGTCCTATTGTTTGTCCTTCTGTAGATAACTGGGGTAGTTCCGGCACATATTATCTTAAATTGGATAGAGGTTACTATAAGTACTATGAAAATAAATTAAAATATGATATTGATGCAAATATATACTTAGTATACTTCCTTTCCATGTGTCTAAGCATTTACTTACTTCTAGTTCGTGAGTCCGAAGGCAGTGTAAGGACATAGACTTTTGATATTATAGATAAATTGGGATAGAGAAAGTATATTAGATTATAAACTTATGTATTGGCCATAATTGATTATTCCCTACTGTATTTATATAATGGGATGTCTCTATTTATATTTACAGGGTCATTCCCAATGTTGTGGGGCTGGATTGCGGTACACTTTTCTTCATACTAAGTGTTGAATTCTGTTAGAGTCTCCAATGGTCGATTCACCCAATTTTTACAAAACTTTTCTCATACTCAACCTTAGAACTTGATAACTTATGTAGTTTTAAGGGTATTGAATGAATCATAATAATTCACCTCATTTCCTTTTGGTAACCCACCAACAGGAACATTTATTGATGACAGTAAGGAAGATAATTATGAGATGAGGTCTTACATGATGTCATTCAGGGATAGTGTATTATCAACCAGGATTGATGGTGAAATTATCTTTGAGGATTATGTCCCTTGTATGTTTTCTCACCAATTCATATGTCTTTAATAATCAAACACTTTCCCTCCCACATATGTTAGACATGATAAACACCCGATGGTAGCGAGATAATTATGGATTTTAATGGATTTAGAGACAACCAAATTTTCAATTACATTACTTCCATCACATGCATCAATTGGATTGGAAGATAGATATGCCAAATCATGGGCTTCTTCATACCCTCAGGGGTATTTGACAAAAGGAATATATCAAGTGGCGGTCACAATGACTCTTGTGTGTAGCAATCGTGGTAATAAGTCCAAATCCAAATATGATGCTGAAGCTTCATAAGTTTTAGATCCTTCAAAACATCTTCATAGAAGGTATGCCAAGAAAACTAGGGATAGAGAAGCAATAACTACGATACCAAGGTGAACCAGCCACCACAATCAGAAAAAGATTCACATCCTATCTCTTGACCTTTCTGAAGAAGAAGGGAGGCATGAAGAGGCTCAACAATCAGAAGGTGTTGAATTTTCTCCACAACTAACCATACCAGTATCTAATTATGTTCGGCCTTCATCCATTCAATTTTGGGAGAGCTTGAACCATGAACTTAGGGATGTATGGTAATTCCTCTAATATGGACTTCAAATACTGGACATTGGTGACATTAAATCACCTTATGGATTTCATCCAGATAATAACTTGGATGAAGTAAAAGATTATATTACGGAGCTAGAGGCCATTATATATGAAATTTATGAACAAATCACAACCTCTAAATTAGTATCCCAAATGATGGAATTATGGATACACACAGGGGTAATTATTAAACCTAAAGAGGAATGGGACACTTATGTTAATTCTGAGAACATATTTACCTTTCTTTTGTCTTAATTATGCTTTACCATTCTACTGCTGCAAATCATTTTTTCCCCATTATCAGATAGCCGGTTTATAAGGGTTGCCGGGACCCATAGATACAATCATACATTTCAAAATTCAAAAAAACATCCAAATAGAAGGAAACCGCACAACATCTTGAGCCGCGAACCCACGTGGCGGCCTCGAAACCCGGGATATCCTGCCACAGCATCATCAGCCTCGAGATATGCCCCCCGAGGTGACTGACAAACCCACTTTCACCGGAGCACCGGTGAGGTTCACCGACTCCCGTTGTCATCCAGAGACCGTCGTCCTCTTCACCGGCAACCACCGCTGCCATCCCTTCACCAGCGCACCAACACCCCTTCACCGACTTCAACGAGGCAGAAACCCTCATCACCGATTTCAACGAGGCAGAAACCCTCGGCGCATCACAAAAAATATCAACGGATTTCCATGAAAATCTGGTGAAAGAAACCAAAAACTTACAGATTACATCCCGCAAAGCAACCAAAAACAACCAGACATCAAAACCGTCAACGATGAAAAGAAAAACATCCATGGAGTTGAAGATCCCTCCGCCACCAGACAAACCAACTGCGAAAGAGACAACGAAAACCCCATCGAACTCACCTGGGAGGGGACAAAGCCCAAACCACCGACGCAAGAGCGCGACCCTCGAACGCAAGTAAAAACACCACCGGTCATCAGAAAACTGCCAAGATCTAGTCCAGGAGCGCTCCGTAGAGTGTGCCATCAATAGGACCGGTCTTACACCTGCGGACCAGGACCAGCAACCACCGAAGCTCGAAAGCATCTTCACCGCTGGAGAGACAACCACGTAGCACCGAGCATCATAGGTCCACCACCAACCCACCGAGCGTGAGAAGGAATCGTCACGCCTTCCGCAGTGGAGGAGCTGGCCACGAGTCACCAAGGTATGGACCTACAGGTTCTCCCATCGACAAATCAAATGATCCTAATAAGTCTCCAGAACTTTCTCTAGGAGCGAGAGTCATAATTAGGGTAATGGAGACAAAAAATCCTCAACCATTACCTCATGTTTCTCCTACCAAGAGGAGTGTTTCAATTTCTCCTCAATATTATGATAAGAAATGCAAGAGAGAAATGAGATTGGTCTAAAGTGTTTGTCAAAGAAGTAAGTATTTATACTATCATCAAGAATTATGAAATTCTTGATACACTTTAGTAATCATGTTTTTCATATTATAAGATCTGCATCTCTCTCTTATCTCAAGGGATTAAGAGCTGATTCCTCAATACTAGAGAAGGAAACCCCAGGAGAAACATAGTTTCATGTTGATGAATATTCTACAATAACAGATAAAACCCCAAAAGGTTCATCTTTACCTTATACTGATTCTATTGAGTGAGTAAATCCATGGTAATATCAAATACATTCTTCTTGAATATTAAATTCTCTTCTAATATTTTTCTTTTCAACATATCTCATATCAGTTTCCCTTTCCAATGGATCTTGAAATAATCAATGCTGATATTCCTATCACTCTAGAAGGAAGGAATAAAGTTCTTGGGCAGTCTGAAGTAGATACAGGTGTAGATCCATACTTGGAAAGATCTGACAATGTTCTGCCAGTTGAATAAATGATGGAACAAAATGAAAGTGGAGCTAATTTGCGCATCAACCAACATTTTTTGGATACCTTAAATGGCGAAGATGCTGTAACATTAAATGCCGCATACACTGAAAAGATGGATTCCCTTAATCCAAACATTCATATTACAGGTTCCATTAAGGATTTTAAAGATTTTCTAGAGGAATTTCAAGGATGTAAGTTCTCATTCTCATATTTTCCATATATAACTATTCTTCTTTTACATGATACTTCACATCAAAATTCAACTTATATAGCCTTGTCTGAAGAAAATTTTGCAAATTCCCTTCAAGAATGAGGCATTCCATTCTATTTGAATTCTTCTAAAGGTGGAGAAATACTTAATAAGGACCCCATGTTGAGATACATTCTAGAGAATTCAATTATGAAAATTTGGAAATGTTAGTAGAATGTCCCTCCTCAAGAAACATTAACTCAAATTTCTGATATTGAGAACACTGTGGATGAATATAATAAAGAGGCCAAATTATTATTTGTTAAATGTTATCAGCAATCTATATCATTCTCTATTTCTTCCATTTTTTCTAAAACATACAATGATCTTGATTCATCATTTAGGGTTATCATCTCCCACAACTAGATTAGAAGGTGAAGCTTCTATTTTGGCTCAATCATTAGTAGAAGGTGAATAATCCACTATTCTGAGAGAAACAAAACATGGAAACTCTTTATGTGGCCTGTTTCCAGAGTACATTATACCCCATGGTAGTGACTGAGATTCAGACTTAGATATTTAGTTCTCTCTTATAATGTCATGTAAGAATACATAACGACATATGAGGAACATAAATTCCAAGAATCCTTTGGACAAGTTGTTTTCCTATTTTGGAAAACTCATAGTACAATTATGTGTATTGGGATTTGTTGGATTTAATTATTGACTAGTTTATGATGCAATGAAAGAGAGCATTCGTTGATGGGAGTAAGAACATAGGATACGATAAGATCTTGAAGAGGCTAAATGGATTACAAATATTGAGAGCTTCCAAGCTACGGTAGCCGAGGTAGAGTCTAATAACAGCAAAAAGTTGATTAAAATCATCCAAAAAATCAAAGAATCCACGAAATAGTTGTTATATCTTCAAAAAACTAGATGTTGTTCATAACAGACTCGAGAAATTAAACCTAACATTGGGATAAACCCAATTAGATGGGGAACCACCATTTCAACTGCCAAAGAAGCACTTCTTCAAGCTAAGGAGGCCAAAGATTCTTAGTTGTCTCAACTTCAACGGGCGGTTGATAGGTCTCATGAGTCCATTCAACAAATGAGTAATCATGTTGAAAGTTTCTTTTACCACATTATAGAAAGGCTCCATTCTATGGATGTCCCTATGATTTTACATATAAATGAACAGAATTTTTTATCCAACCATATATGCCTTCATTCTTGTTTTTTTAATTTCAATATCAAAGGTGATAAGGATGGTTTTTTTAACATCAAACCATTATGTCAGATAATCATAATTATAATAACATGAATGGGGGTGCTCATAATTTTCTTATTAAGACGATGGTCCTAATGAGAATAGTTTGATTTTTACTAGGTTTATATAGACAAACTCCAAAAACAGTGTATCTTTTGACTTTTTATTGCTCAATATTACATAGACTAAAAAAATGTATGTTTAGTGAGCTAAGACTCAACTTCTATCCAAAGTTCCCTTTCCATGTTTCTAATATGGTATATACCATGTCTCTTGTTGTTGGTAGTTTAGAGTCATTCTTGTCGGACTAAAAAAGATAGTGTTTATGGTCGAATTGATTGGACCATAAATTTTAAAATTATATCCAAAACAAGGCTTAGTGGCTAGGAATTTCTCAAATATTATTTAAATACTTCCAAGGGGAATCTTGATTCATAATTTTTATTGTCACAAAATCCAAGACTTGTATAAACATAAAGGAGGTATCTTCCTAGAGGAAAGTTAGCATAATTGACTAACCCATTATTGGGGTGTTATTATGTAGGGCCGACTAAGGCATATGATGCATAGACAAATCGTGGAATATTTTGATTGATAGGCCTATTATGTAGGAAACTTTTATGCATGGAAACCTAAGGGAACATACTGCATAATTAGGCAAAATATCTCTCAGGAATTTAACATTTTATTATTGATAGAAAAGGGGAAATAAGATTTGGGTGACTCAAGACCATAGTGGGTGGTTTTTTCAAAGAAAGGGATTTTAAGAATAAAGGGTTATCTATGCTGACATATGTCATGAATAGGAAAACCACTTCTATGAAAATTTGGTGTATTAGGAATGGTTAAAATTTTTCAAAAGGGGGTTTTGACATCATATGTGTAGTTTTAAGTCATGCATTGAGGACATTGGGTGTCTTTAATTTAAGGTCTTTAGCTTTGACCAAAGGTTTGAGATTCTTTAATTTCTTGATAATTTGTTTGGAAACATACTACCATGTTCAATCATGGAAGGAATGAAATGTAAAATGTGGTTTGGAAATTTAGGGATCAGAAGAATGAAATGGGAAAAGGGATAAAAGGCATTAGAGGAAGTCTTTTCTAAGAACGATGTTACCATTATTTAAAGAACCCATTAGGGGGTTGTATAATGTAGGTATAACTAAGAAAAATGCTTCATAGAAAAATTGTGGTATATTTTGATTGACATGCCTATTATGTTGGAAACTTTTATGCAAGGTCTCGTAGGGGCTCGTACAACATAGTCCGGCTAAAGAGCTCTAAAAATGATTGACATTCTATTACTAAAATATAAAGAAAGTTTATGGAGATTCATATTTTCCAAGGCACAGAGTTTGTTTTATGGAGAAAGGTATCTGAATATGGAGAGAGTATTTCCAATCATGATTTTCCCAGAATCAGAGGAATATAATTTCTACAAAGGTCTGACCCAAACACATGAAGTATGGTGTCTGTAATTTTAGGTCATATGACTTGGAAAAAATGGAAACAATAGATGATATGTGGTCAAATTATCCATGGATATTTCATATTGTTTTGAAATTAGTGAGAGAGGAATGTGTAAACCATGGTCCTAAAGACTTTCATTCTGAGAGAAAGGTAATTGGACAAATATACATGAAAGACTACTTTAAGATACAGATTATTGTATATTTCCATCATAGTTTAAAGGAAAAAGACACTTTAACCATGAATGAAGTTACCATTAGTTAAAGAACCTATTTTGGGGGTTTTATTATGTAGGAACAACTAGAGCATATGTTGCATAGACAAATAGTGGAATCTTTTGACTGAAATTACTTTTATGTAGGAAAATGTTATGCAAGGCCTCTGGGGGCACATACTACATAGTCAGGAAAAAAGGGTTCTCAGATATCAGAAACTCTACCACAAAAAACTATAAAAAAGGTTATGAATATTTGAAATTATTCGATATTAAGAGCGTGGAATATGAAAAATGGGTAATTTTCAATGCACAAGAGAAATATTTGAATCAATATTTTCCTTGAGTTTGGAGTTCCTTACATAGAACTGACTCATATGTAAAATGGGGACATTTCTTGTTTCCTTTGTGGGATCTCTAAGGAGACAACCCAAAATGAAGGCTTCCATATAGATTGTTAATTATATGTTGAAGAGAGATAAAAATTTATCCTATGGCTAGGATTAGGAACTAAGGACTAGATTTCACTACGTATCTCAATGGGATAAGAATCATGTTGTACGTAGTTCTTTAGGTTCTTTTCTTTTTAAGTTCGTGCTATAAGGACATTATGCTATGAAGTTTAGAGTCATAAAACAAGGACATTATGTGATTCTGACAATAAAAAAGGAAAATTGTGGCTAAACCATGGAATTAAACCCAAGTGTCACAACATATCTCATATTAATTAGAATCAATTCATACATAGTTCATTGAACATTCCCTATGCAAGTTTGATCCATGCATATGGAATAAAGGGAGGGGGGAGTTTTTATCATGGATGGGCCTATGATTGGAGATATAAGAGTCTCTACATATCACATATAGAAGAGAATCAATCCAAACGTAGTTCTTAAAATAATCATTTCCCACACCAATCGAGTTTGATGTGGGAGATGGGGGATTTTAACATATTCTGGAAGAACAGTTTAAACTTAAAACACAAAATGGTATGGAGATAAAACCATGTATCTTAAAATATCACTATGTATAGATTTGGTTCATATACAGGAGGAGAAAAGGAAAATAAATAATTTTGTGGTTGTGGCTGGGCTCAAGATTGGAGATCCTTATGTCTCTACATATCTCATTCAAAATGAGAATCAAGCAACATGTAGTTCTTAAAACGAGGTACCTATGCAAGTTTGATTCAGACATAGGGAAAAATGAAACTCATATGCCACTAAGGATTAGAAATGATGTCAATGATTCTTGAATATAGATTCTCTTAACTCCATATAGAGAAGATGTTAACCATATAGTTTAATGTCGTGTAATGAGGAAAAATGATATCATAACGTTTAACATCATGTGACAAGGAAAAATATGATGTTCATTTTAATTTCATTTAGTATGGATGCTTATGGTTGTCATGTAGTTTAATTTCTTGAAACAATGACTTTTTAATGTGTGGTTTAGAGTCATATAGTGAGGAAATATGATATTTGTAGTTATACAAAGTACTTCTTAAAGAATCTCACATTGGTTGGAGTTTTAATACATTCTCAACCCATTGAGATTAGGGAATAAGCTCTCTTGGAGTAGACCTTATATCTGAAATAAGGTCCTCCCCACTTTGGCTCAAGATTTGGAGGCTTCTTTCTTGGTATCATTGGAGTCCTGAGGACCAATACCAATTCTCCTTGAATAAATTAGAGGAGGCAAACATTCTTGTTAAAAGCATTCGCTATTCTATTCCGATAGACTTCTAAATGATGAAAAGTATGCAGTCTGTTTTCATCTAATTTTTCCAGATCATCAAATATCTTTAAAGACTTTTTATTTGTAGATAATTGATCAAAAATTCTGACTTAGAGTGAAGGAAATTAAATTTCAATTGGAAAAACTACTTCTTTTTCGTACACCAATGAGTATGGAGTGTCCTGAGTGGCAATATGGGTAGTAGTCTAATAAGCCCATAAAGCATGAAAATGTTTATTAGGAAAAGATTTCTTATCTTTATCCACCATCTTCTGGAGTATATTTGATAGGGTCTTATTGAAAGCTTCAATCTACCCATTGGTTGATGCATGATAGTGAGATTAATTGTTGGATTTAATATTGTGCTCCTGATATAAATTTTTTACCTCTACAAAAAAGAAATTGGTGCCATTTTCCATCAATATAGTATGAGGGAAACAAAATCTGGTGATGATGTTAGTTTTGAAAAAACTAACAATTCTTTTGGCTCCGACTTCTTTGAGAGGGTTTTCTGCAGCCCATTTGAAGAACAAATCAGTAGTAGTAAGAATATACTTGATCTTCTTAACCGTATTAGGAGGATAAAGTCTTAGTACATCCATTCCCCATGTGGAAAATAGACATGAGTATTTAGCTGAATGTTACAACTCTGAGGGTTGATGAATGAATTTGGAATACACTTGGAAGAGATGACATTTCATGGGAAAATCTTTGCAATCATGCATCTTTGAAGGCCATAAGCATCCAAGCCTTCAGATTTGATCATAAAGCCTATGCCCAGACTGTTGAGCACTGCAATATCCTATATGTACTTCTATCATGACAGCTATAGTTTCTTCTCCATCAATACACCTAAAGAGGATTCCATCAAATACTCATATATAGAGGATCTTCTGATGATATGGACCATCATAAAGAGTAAAATTGGTCACTCATCATCATATCTGTTCATTTTCATATCTATCTGGTGGAAGTACTCTATTTTGACGGTATTTCATGATGGGTGTCATCCATCTCATGGTATGACCATATGGATAAAAAATAGGGATAATTTCATTAATTTTCTCCATTCTAGTTTTATTGAAAGGAGAAACCACAAAAAGATAGTAAATACTAATGATTTTATCATCCCAATTTGGATCTTCCAGGGTTGCAGATACATTAGCCAATGCATCATCTTGGACATTTTGTGATCACAAGACATAATACAAAGTTATCTCTGAGGGAAATTCAGCCATTAACCCTCTTATGTAATCTCACAAAGGGATTACCTCTTATTTTATGATAACATAATACCTATTGATTTGTTTGATTACCAACTCTGAATCACCTTTAACCTTTTGGTGGTTCACTTGTACCTGGAGCGCCAATTCTTGGTCTGCGATGACAGCTTGATTTTCTACCTCATTGTTGGTATCACCTTCTGGCAATAGGAAGGAATGTGGAATCATTTCCTTTTCTTGGGAGATAAGTAAAATTCCTTACCCAAATTTGTTGAGTTTAGGGTTTTCCATTCTCTTACCTATTGTACTTATAGAGGAACCATCAAAGTACATTTAGCATGATTGGGGATTATATTGAGTAGAGAAGACCGCTTCATCATGAAGTTTAGTATTCAATGATGTATCTTCTGTGGATGGATGTTCAACAAGGAATTCTTCCAAGTATTGGCCTTTTATTGCCTTCTGAGGCACAAAATTTATATCAAATTTTTGAAAAATAAATTCCCATCGTGTCAAACATTTTGTAGTCATAGGACGACTGAGGATAAATTTGACTGGATTATTGTGAGATACCAAGTGGACCTCATGATGTTTCAATTTGTGCTTAAATTTCTATACTACAAATATTAATTCTAGGTCACAGTTTTTTGATACTTGAATATCGAGTCTCTATGTCAAGTATAGTTCAACTGAGATAGTAAAGGTTGTTTTCATTCCTAGCATAGTTCTTTTGGGTAAGGAAGGCACCTAGTGATCACTCTAAATCTGTCACATAGAGAATAAGTTTCCTTCCTTAAACAGGTGGCATTAACACAAGTAGACTCAAATGATATTTCTTGAGGGTATCAAATTCCTCTTGATAGTATTCATTCCATTGATAGGTCCCCCCTTCTTCATTAATTTGGTGAAGGGTAAACACTTTCATGCCAAATTGGCGATAAAGCACTAAATATAGGCCAAGTCTCCTTGAATTCATCTTAATTATTTTAAATTTTGAGGAGGTGACATGCCAAGGATTGCTTTTGTCTAATCAAGATCAACTTCGATGCCACGATGGCATAAAACAAAATCAAGGAATTTTCTTGAGGTAATCCCGAAAGAAAATTTCAAGGGATTCATCTTTAAAATATGTTGCCAAAGATTATGGAATATGATCTCCAAATCGGTCAGGTGATCAAACAATTATATAGATTTAACTACCTGATCATCCTAATAACATTCGACAAATTTTCCTAAGAAGGGTTTGAAGATATGGTGCAGGGAACATTGATACATTTAACCTTCATTATTTAAGAAAAAAAGAATTACCCGATATCAAAACACAGCTTGAGGGGATCAAAAGGCTATAGACTCTTCATCCTATTTGTTCATTAAGATTTAATTGTACCCAGAGTAAACATCCATGATGTAAAGAGATTCCTACCTAGCTGTTTCAACAATTAAAATCTCTATGATCTGAACTGGAAAGTAATCTTTGGAAAAATTATGGTTAAGATATCTGAACTCAATTAAAACTCTAATTTTAAAATTCTTCTTTTTCATAGGGAGAATATTGTCTAGACACATAGGATATCGAACGTCTCAAAAAAGTTAGCCTTGATAAGCTTATCGACATCAACTTAAATTTTAGAGGCATGCATAGGGTGTTTTCTTCTTGCTGCCTGCTTGAATCCTCAATGTTCTGTTGGAAAACCCAAATGATGAGTGGATACATCGGGATTAAGGCCTATAATTTATGTATAGTTCCAAGAAAATATATCTTGATGTTTCTATAGAAATTATGTATATACCAATTTCTATTTAGAAGTCATGGTCACAATAATTTGAGTGGGGGCGTAGATCTTCTTCTATACCCAGATTTATTTCTTTGAGCTCATCCACAATGGTAGAGACACATACCTCAAATGATGTAGGAGCATCCCTGAGATATTATTCCTCTTATTACTTATGTATCACTTATGGAATCCCGCCTTTTTAATACATAACTATTCATTACATTTTACAAACAGATGATCTTTAAAGTCTAGTGTCTTGGAAATCAGGAACATTAGACATGAAAACAACATAAAACATTCTTCGAAACCACTTGTAAGGATTAATAAAATACGACAACCCTACTTTTATTACAAACTTAAACATGATTTGTTACATAAAACTTTACTTGATACAACAAAGAATATAGAGAGGTTTAGTGTCTTTGGGGATTAGGATCATTACACAAAAACTTAAAACATTAAATACAACATATTTATTGAAAACTTCCTTTACATGACCACTACATTCCTTCGTACTTAGCATTGCATAGGATAACCTGAGGACATGCATAGGAAAAGGGTGGGCTACAAATCCCAGTAAAGGAATACACATGGAATAACATGAGGAGTACAATACATGTTAGAAAATAGGCACATCAATAGAGCATAAGAGAAACATGAACATAAGGGCATGATAAAGCATGATAATTATAACATGGAAATGTGGCAACAACACTTAACATGGAATTAGCATGAGCCAAGGCTCATTGCACATGGAGCATGAGTAAATCCTCATTGCACATGAAGCACAAGTAAACCCTCATTGAAATTGAATTAGCATGAGTCAACACTCATTGCACATGACATATCATGATACTATACTTTACCCAATGCATTGGAACGCTATAAGGGCACACCCTTCTTAAACATTTCATTTCATGCATAAGTGTGCCACATGGATCATAAAACATGGATTCATAAAACATAATCATTTATTCCACGATAAAGGAATGTGGAATTCATACATAAAACTTTGTAATAAATAAGTAAATGTGCATAAAGGTGAATACCCTTGATGGAGAAATGAGCATGGTATCCACTACACAATGGCATTGGCATAGAAAATTGGTGCGATTTCAGCAGCGTAACGACGTGACATAAGAATTCATAAAAATGGTTGATGAGATAGAAATGGGTTACTCATCATATTTAAATTTAATGGATAGTAAGGAGTTCAAATAGATACATGTACCAACAATTGTAATGGAATTTTGATTCATGATACAAAAGTATTGCTTGAATGTAAACGAAGAGAGAGAAGTTCCTTTCGGAATTTCGGCATAGTAACGGGTGTACATGGGAGGCATTTAATGATAGATAAAGGGGTCTCCAATCATTAAAACATAAAGAGGGAAGTATTAGGGATGTGAAAAACCATACCCCAATATTCATAATTGAAATTAAAAGGGCAAAACAACTTAAATAAAATTGGACAAAAATGAGCAAGGAAGAAAAAACCCTTACTTGGAAGTGTGCTTCCAAAGGCTAGAGAGAGGCTTGTGAGAGGCTTCTTGGGAGCTTGGGGCAGCTTGGGAGGATTCTAGAGAGAGTAGGGAAGATTTTGGACGAACTCCAAAGGCTGTGAGTGGGGAGGAAGTGAGATCTTGGGTGGGTTTATATAGGAAAGGTGAGAGAATTCTTTATTATTTTGGTTTGGGACCCCTTATATTAAATTAATCCAAACTACAAACCATCCCATGGTTTTTGCCCATGGGTTTTAAAAAAGTTAAAAGGAAAAAAATATTTTATAATGCCAAAGTCCGAACTTTTTAAAATATTAGGGTTGCTTATGTGGAGGTGAGTCACACTCCCATGGAAATTAATTTAAAAAGGCAAGGTGTTGAATAAGTCTTGAGGGGTCCATTAATGCTTTGAAAAGTAAGTAAAATAAACCCAAAATCACATTATTTTAATGTTAAAACATATATTGTCCTAAAATAAATATTACAGTATTTTATTACATCACTATTGGGTCATTATGATGTTATAAAACACATTATATATTTAAACGGTATTTAATTTCTACTAAAAAAATTGACTATCTCAGAAAATTATGAAAAATTCACTGTTGGATAATTTTGACATCATGATTCCAAAAATAACATTTATTTTATCTAAATAATTTTCTAAATATGTTAATTTTTACTTTTAAAATAAAAATCGACATTTATAAAAAATTCACGGGTTTTGACAAAAATGGCTTTCAAACCTTAATAAAAATTATAATTGCATTCATACAATTACATGATCACTTATATATAATAAAATTTATAATAATGATAATAATATTTTATTAAAATATTATTTAATTCAAAAATCATTTAATTTAATAAAATATATTTCTTAATTAAATAATAACTAAAAACACCATTTGTACTTTAAAAACTATTTACAATGTATCAATAATGACAAGAAATTATATTCATTATTATATACAAAAAATAATATACATGAACATAGTACTACTTATTTGTTACATAACCCCTTAAAACAGCCGCATAAGACCTAAGGGTAAGGTGTGCGATGGTGACAGACTCTTGGGGTGTCTCGGATAACATCACTCGAGTGGTAATCTCTATCAACTTCCACTTTTCCTGTAGACGGTCATGTTCGAGCTTGACATGATGAAGCTCATCTTGGGCTTGGTCAAGGGCAAAACCCAAAGATGCCACCTCTTTTCTAAGCTCCGACAAATGGGCTTCATGTGGGGCAATTCTACTGGATGAAGCCATCGCTTTCTTTGTCTAAGTAAAATTGAATGTGTTAAAGCCCTATATTTATATTAATCATGTGATCACTGTTCAACGACTATATTAGCAACGGTCAAAATTCTTAACATAAAACCAAAGAAGTTGAAATTTTATATAAACATAAAGAGACATTTAATTTGATCAAGAGGGATTTCCATTAATGAGACTTTGGGTCGTTATAATATTCCCCCCTCAAGAAATTTCGCCCTCGAAATTTTCCTTTTTCCATACTAAAACAAATGTGGGTAACTCAGCTTCATCATTTCCTCCGATTCCCATGTTGCTTCTTAAAACTTGTGGTTTCTCTACATCACCTTGATGAGGGGCGTTTTCTTATTTCGTAGAACTTTTTCTCTACGATCTAAGATCTTCACTGGTTGCTCTTCATAAGAAAGATCATCTTCCAATTGTACCACCTCAGAAGAGAGTACATGTGAAGGGTCCGGTATGTAATTCCTTAAGAGGGATACATGAGAGACATCATGTACTTTGGACCTAGTTGGCGGAAGTGCTAGTCGATAGGCCACAACCCCGACACGATCAAGAATATCGAAGGGGACGATGTACCTTGGACGTAACTTCCCTTTCTTTCCAAACCTCATGACCTTATTCCATGGAGATATGTGTAGAAAAACCATGTATCCAACTTTAAACTCAAGGTCTCGTCGATGGTTATCTTCATAAATCTTCTGTCGACTCTGAGCTGCCTTGATATACTGCTGAATGGTTTTCACCTTCTCCACCATTTCCTCGACCATTTCTAGTCCAAGAAGCTTACGTTCACCGACCTCATCCCAACATGCCGGTGTTCTTAACCTTTTCCCATACAGGGATTCATATGGTGCCATTTGGATGCTCGAGTGGAAAATGTTATTATAAGAGAACTCAACAAGAGGAAGATGTTGATCCCATCCTCCTTTAAAGTCCATTGAGGATGCTCTCAACATATCCTCAAGTGTTTGGATAGTCCGCTCGGATTGGCCATCAGTTTGAGGATGATAGGCCGTACTGAAGTTCAGTTCAGTATTAAGATCATGTTGAAGGCTCTTCTAAAACATAGAGGTGAATCTTGGATCTCAGTCAGACACAATAGATAGTGGTACTCCATGCAACCTTACCACTTCCCTGATATATATCTGTTCCAGTTGATCCAATGAGAAATCCTCCCGAATAGCAATGAAGTGTGCAGTATTTGTAAGACGATCCACAATAAACTAGATTGCATTGTTGCCTTTGGATGTCCTTGGAAGTCCGGTGACAAAGTCCATGGTGATGTTTTCCCATTTCCATTCTGGTATGGGCAATGGTTGCATCATCTCGTCATACTTTTTCCTCTCTTACTTCACTTGTTGAAACATCAGGAACTTTGATGTATATTCAACAATCTCCTTCTTCATATTATCCCACCAAAAGTTTTCTCAGAGATCTCGATACATCTTTGTGCTCCTTGGGTGAAAAGAGAAATTTTAACTATGTGCATCATCAAAAAGTTCCTTCTTCAGCTCCAGACTTGATGGAACACATAGTCTTTTCCCAAACCGCACAATTCCTTCTTCATTAACATGAAACTCTGAGGATTTACCTTTTTCGATAGCTTCCAATTTTTCTTGAATTCCCACATCATCCTTTTGAGCATCCTTTAACCTTTTCAAAAGATAAGGTTGAGCAATAATTTGTGAAAGGATTTATGATGTTCCCTTCTCTATGATTCCCATGTCCATCTTCATCAAGTCTAAGAATATTGGATCCTTCTCAATTCTCATCATTGATAGAATTGCTGGATCCTTTCTACTTAGGGCATCTGCCACCTTGTTCGCTTTCCCAGGGTGGTAATGGATTGAACAGTCATAATCCGTGATGAGCTCTATCCATCTTCTCTGGCGCATATGAAGCTCTTTCTGTGTGAATATATATTTAAGACTATTGTGGTCAGTATATATCTCACATTTATCACCATAGAGATAATGCCGCCAGATTTTCAAGGCAAAGATCACTGCCGCCAACTCCAGATCATGCATTGGATAATTTCGCTTATGGATTTTCAACTGCCTTGAGGTATAGGATATCACTTTATCATTCTGCATCAGCACACATCCTAAGCCCTTCTTTGAAGCATCACTGAATACCACAAAAAGTTCCCCACTTGTGGGTAAAGTGAGCACAGGAACAATGATAAGCCTCCTTTGCAACTCCTTGAAGCTTTCTTAGCATTCATCACTCCAATAAAACTTTACTCCATTCCGAGTTAGCTTGGTAAGAGGGTTGGACAATCATGAGAAATTCCTCACAAATCGTCGTTAATATCCAGCTAACCCCAAGAAGCTACAGATATCTGTTACCGATGTTGGCCTCGACCATCCCTAAATTTCATCTATTTTAGAGGGGTCTACAGATATCCCATTGCTTGTGATGATATGGACCAAGAATGAGACCTCCTTCAACCAAAACTCACACTTTCTGTACTTTGCATAGATCTTCTCCTTGCGCAAAGTCTCTAGTACAGTTCTTAAATGCTCCTCATGACCCTCCTTGGTTTTGGAGTATATTAGAATTTAATCTATAAAGACTACCAAAAATTTGTCTAGATAATCTCTAAATACTATATTCATCAAGTCCATGAAGTTTTCTGGAGCATTGGTGAGTCCGAAAGGAATTACTATGAATTTATAGTGCCAGTATCTTGTGCGAAAAGCAGTCTTGGGGATATCTTCCTTCTTCAACCTTACTTGATAATATCCCAACCGCAAGTCCAACTTGGAGAAGTATTGTGCTCCACGCAACTGATCGAACAAGTCATCAATTCTTGGTAGAGGATACTTGTTCTTTATCATGATTTTGTTAAGTTCACGATAATCGATGCAAATCCACATTGACCCATCCTTCTTCTTGAAAAAGAGAACTGGTGCACCCCATGGTGAAGTAATTGGGCGTATAAACCCTTTATCCAGATTCTACTGTAGTTGGTTCTTCAGCTCTTAAAGATCTACAACATCTATTCTATATGGAGTCTTGGATATTGGTAGTGCCCCAGGTCTAAGTTCAATTGAGAACTCAACATCTCTTCTAGGAGGAAGACCAGGCAGTTCCTCGGGAAACACTTCCTTGAATTCCCTCACAATAAGCATTTATTCAAGGATGGTTTCTTCTTTGGAATCAATCATGTGAGCTAGATACGTGTGCTCATAGGGCAGTAATATCCATTCTTGAGATGGTGGAGCTAAAAGAGATTCATCTTCCTCCTAACACTTGTAAAGAATCGGGGGTCGGTTCTCCATATGGAGTGTGATTTATCTCTCCAAAAAATTTATGTTGGCTCTATATAAGGAAAGCCAATCCATGCCAAGAATTGCATCAAATTCCACCAGAGGGAGTATGAAGAGGTTCACCGGGAAATTCAATCCATAGATTATAACAGGGGAGGACTTATATTCATGGGATTCAATGATTTCCCCATTTTCCATACTCACCGACATCTTCACTTCCATGATTTGTGGTGGTGCTGGTATTGTTCTACTAGACTTTAGAGATATAAAAGAATGCATAGAACCTGAATCAAAAAGTATTTTCGCTATTCTTGAATGAATAACTAGCGTACCTGTAACCACTTCGTTGTTGGGGTTCACTTCGGTAGAAGTGATGGCAAAAACTCTTCCTCGTTGCCTTGGAGGTTGTTGGTTGTCTCCAAAAACCCTTGGATTAGGGAACTAATTTGCAAAATGACCCGGTTCTTTGCATTTGTAGCATTGAACAACGCGTTGAGGTTCGAACGGAGCGTTCCTCTCCTTTGTCGCAGCCGCGGGTCTTTCTTGCCGACAGTTAACAGCTAGGTGCCCTTCTCTTCCACACCTGAAGCATTTCCCCATCCCCTTAAGGCAATTTCCAGGGTGCTTCTTCCCACACTTTTGGAAAGTGGGGTGCTGGATCTTTTTAGCACCATTGGATTTATCCATCGGACCACCAGCATTGAATTCTACCTTACGCTACATGTCCCCATGATACCCCTGTGATTCCCTGATCTCCATTTCGACCTTGAGGGAACATCGGACAATCTCCTCATAGCTGTCGAAGTCACGGATCGCTAATGCTTTCCATAGGCTAGGCTTCAGCCCACCAAAGAAGCAGTCAACTTTGCATTTGGGGGTAAGGACAAAGCCGGAAGCGTATCATGAAAGCCTTGTGAAGTTTTCCTCGTACGCTCCAATATATTCTTCATCTTTTTTCTTGAGGGAAAGGAAGTCCCTTTCCATATTAAGACGGAGGGTGCACGAAAAATATTTATCGAAAAACATCTTCTGAAAATCCTTCCATTCCAAAGCCTTGATCTCCTCCTCAGGCTTCATATTTTTGATCAACGTCCACCATTTATTAGTTTCACCCTCCATACGATAAGAATTAAGGATAACCTTGTCTTGTTCATAACATTGAAGGATGGAGAAGATCTTTTCAATGGATTTGATCCATTGTTCAGCGATCATGGGATCAGATGATCCACTAAAAGTAGGAGGCCTTCGCCTCATGAAGCTCTCGATAGTGACTTGTTCTTTCTTAGGGGGGTTTGGACGTTCCTCTTGACCCGTGTTTCTATTCAATTCTTGAGTTAGCTGAGAGAGAATCGTGACAAAGTTCGCGATTACCGTTCCCATTGGATTGGGCATCTCATCAGTACAGTCATCACACTGATCTTCACATCGGTTGTTAGCTTGAGTCCTCCTATTACTGGCCATTGGCTAGAATAAAAGGAATGTTAGGGGTAACACATAAAGAGTAATCCAAAGACAAAAGTTGATGACTTATAAATAAACTTTCATTTCCTTAACTCATGAGTCTATAGGCTTCAATCTAGGATTTTCATGATCTACTTTCTAACATATATTCTTAGGGGAATTTTTTTAATTCCCTTAATAATGGTTCATACTAAGCTTGTGAATTTATCAAAACATATCCCCCGGGTGTGTCGTAACCAAGAGTGCATCAAGGCTCATTGTTGTGCACCAGTTCCCATTCGAGTCTAGCTCAAAGCGGTGTTTTTGGGTTTTACCCCTAGGATACATCTGTGCCAGAGCCGCCTCTACCTGCTCGTATCCAGACAGGGATGTATTTGTCTGATAAACCACTTACTCAGTACTTACCAAAACTTAGGGATGTTTTTATTATACTTAGTCTTGTCTCTAAGGCTTTAGAAGGGTTTCCTAATCCCAAAAATAACTAAACCCATCCTCTGATACCAACTATGACAACCCTGCTTTTATTACAAACTTAAACATGATTTATTACATAAAACTTCACTTGATACAACAAAGAAGATCGAGAGGATTAGTGTCTTTGGGCTTATTATCATTACAAAAAAACTTAAAACATGAAATACAACATCTTTATTGAAAACTTCCTTTACATGACCACTACATTCCTTCGTACTTAGCATTGCATGGGATAACCTGAGGACATGCATAAGAAATGGGTGAGATACAAAGCCCGGTAAGGGAATACAAATGGAATAAAATGAGGAGTACAATACATGTTAGAAAATAGGCATATCAATAGAGCATAAGAGAAACATCAACATAAGGGCATGATAAAGCATGATAATCATATCATGGAAATGTGGCAACAACACTTTACATGGAATTAGCATAAGCCAAGGCTCATTGCACATGGAGCATGAGTAAATCCTCATTACACATGAAGCACGAGTAAACCCTCTTTGCACTTGAATTAGAATGATTCAACACTCATTGTACATGATGTATCATGATACTATACTTTACCCAATGCATTGGAGCGCTATAAGGGCACACCCTTCTTAAACATTTCATTTCATGCATAAGTGTGCCACATGGATCATAAAAAAGGGATTCATAAAACATAATCATTTATTCCACGATAAAGTAATGTGGAATTCATAAATGAAACTTTGTAATCAATAAGTAAATGTGAATAAATGTGAATACCCATGATGGAGAAATGGGCATGGTATCCACTACACAAGGACATTGGCTTAGAAAATCGGTGCGATTTCGTCAGCGTAACGGCGTGACATAAGAATTCATAAAAATGGTTGATGAGAGAGAAAGGGGTTACTCATCATATTTACATGTAATGGACAGTAAGGAGTTCATATATATACATGTCCCAGAAATTGTAATGGAATTTTGATTCATGATACAAAAGTATTTCTTGAATGTAAAAGAAGAGAGAGAAGTTCCTTTCGGAATTTCGGCATAGTAACAGGTGCACATGGGAAGAATTTAATGAGAGAGAAATGGATCTCCCATCATTAAAAAATAAAGAGGGAAGTATGAGGGAGGTGAGAAACCATACCCCAACATTCATAATTGAAATTAAAAGGGCAAAACAACTTAAAGAAAATTGGACAAAAATGACAAAGGACGAAAAAACCCTTACTTGGATGTGTGCTTCCAAAGGCTAGAGAGAGGCTTGTGAGAGGCTTCTTGGGAGCTTGGGGAACCTTGGGAGGATTCTAGAGAGATTAGGGAAGAGTTTGGACGAACTCCAAAGGATTTTAGTGGGGAGGAAGTGGGATCTTGGGTGGGTTTATATAGGAAAGGTGAGGGAATTCTTTATTATTTAGGTTTGGGACCCCTTATATTAAATTAATCCAAACAACATACCATCCCATTGTTTTTTCCCATGGTTTTTGGCAAAGGAAAGAGGAAAAAAATATTTTATAAGGCCAAAGTCTGAACTTCTTAAAATATTATGGTTTCTTATGTGGAGGTGAGTCACACTCCCATGGAAATTAATTTAAAAAGGCAAGGTGCTGAATAAGTCTTGAGGGGTCCATTAATGCTTTGAAAAGTAAGTCAAACAAACCCAAAATCACATTATTTTAATGTTAAAACATATATTGGACGAACTTAAAAATTATAGTATTTTATTACATCACTATTGGGTCATTATGATGTCATAAAACACATTATATATTTAAACGGTATTTAATTTTTACTCAAAAATTTGTCTGTCTTAGAAAATTATGAAAAATTCACTATTGAATAATTTCAACGTCCTGATTCCGAAAATAACATTTATTTTATCTAAATAATTTTCTAAATATGTTAATTTTCACTTTTAAAATAAAAACCGACATTTATAAAAAATTCACGGGTTTTGACAAAAAATGGCTTTCAAACCTTAATAAAAATTATAATTGAATTCATACAATTACATGATCACTTATATATAATAAAATTGATAATAATAATAATAATAATATTTTATTAAAATATTATTTAATTCAAAAATACTTTAATTTAATAAAATATATTTCTTAATTAAATAATAACTAAAAACACCATTTGTACTTTAAAAAATATTTACAATGTATCAATAATGACAATAAATTATATTCATTATTATATACAAAAAATAATGTACATGAACATAGTACTACTTATTTGTTACATAACCCCTTAAAATAGCAGCATAAGACCTAAGGGTAAGGTGTGCGATGGTGACAAACTCTTGGGGTGGCTCGGATAACATCGCTCGAGTGGTAATCTCTATCAACTTCCACTTTTCACGTAGACGGTCACGTTCGAGCTTGTCATGATGAAGCTCAACTTGGGCTTGGTCAAGGGTGAAGCCCAAAGATGCCACCTATTTTCCGAGCTCCGAAAAATGGGCTTCGTATGGGGAAATTATACTGGATGAGGCCATCGATTCCTTTGTCTAAGTAAAATTGGATGTGTTAAAGCCCTATATTTATACTAATCATTTGATCACTATTCAACGACTATATTAGCAACGGTCAAAATTCTTAACATAAAACCAAAGAAGTTGACATTTTATATAAACATAAAGAGACATTTAATTTGATCAAGATGGATTTAAATTAATGAAAATTTGGGTCATTACATAAAAGGTTCATCCTATGTACATTTACTACATCTCATATCCTGGAGATAGACATCAAAGTAAAGGGTGAGCAGAAGGCCTAGTAAGGGTATACAAGGGAATCAATGTACTTGTGATATCAATAAGAACTTGAATAAAAACATAAAGACATGAGCAATGAAAGAATATGAATATCATATTGAAAATAACTTGAATCAAAACTTGAATATTTGGCTACAACATTTCATTTAGACATTCATGAACATATCACCAAGGTCCATCCCCAAGGTGTCATAAAAATTACCAAGGTTATTCACCAAGGTATCGTAAAACTTGTCATCTCTAGAGATTAATTATTTACCCAATGCATTTGAGCGCTATCAGGGAACACCCTTAATATGTATTTAATTTCATGTGAGCCACATAGATCATAATAAAAAATTTCATAAATAACCGAAATGGAATCAAAGAAATGGGTTTCATGTCAAAATCACGACGTTTAAAAAGAGCTTAAAAATAAGATCATTATGTCATTTATAATCCATGGAAAGGGAGTGAGGGTTATATGTGTGTCAATTCCAGAATCAAATATATCATCTTTATATATTTATGAACACCCATGGAGACGAAATAAGTCTGGGTACTCATACAAATAAACAATAGAATTTATTGAGAGAAAGAGATAGAAAATTTGAGATGAAATTTATGCAGCATAACGACTATATAACAAGGTTTTAGAAAACATTGAAAAGAGAGGGGACAAGGGTCGCCCACTCATAAATAACTCATAATACAGTATGGGTACTGAATAAGATCATGGTATGGATATTTTAATGACATACCACATGAAAAAGGAAACATGAAATAAAAGAGAAGGTGCGATTTCTGTTACAAAAAATTCTGCATCCTAACGATGTCACTTAAAAATTCAGAAAACAAATTGATAAGAGCGGAGAAGGTCTCTCAATAATTAGACATGAAATGGATAGAAA
Organism: Viscum album; assembly: GCA_963277665.1. Taxonomy (NCBI): domain Eukaryota; kingdom Viridiplantae; phylum Streptophyta; class Magnoliopsida; order Santalales; family Viscaceae; genus Viscum; species Viscum album. Next base: position 855,162,204 of record OY728158.1, on the reverse strand, counting down.
TGAAAAAATATAAGAACATACCCTCAACATAAAGAGATGTAAATTATATGACACAACATAAAGGAAGTCATGACTTAAAAGAGGAGGGTGAAAGGATCCCTTACCTTGAAGAGTAACTTTGAAATCTTGAGGGTCGGGACCTTGGGAGGCTTGAGGGAACCTTGGGAGGACTCCTTGGGAGATAAAGAGACCAGAAATTTATTAGGGAGGAATTGGAAATGAAATTAATTAGGGAAAGGCTTGGTATTTATAAGAGAAGTGAGGGGACAAAGCATTAATTTCTAAGGGACACCTCATCGGTGATATTGGAAAAACCATGGGATTTCCCATGGTATCTTCCCATGGTATTGGTGACTTGGACACCTCATACCTTATCTTACTATTCATAAGTCGACCAGAATTATTACATAATTATTACATCCTTAATGATGTCATTAAACACCCAAAACTCAAAAACTGTATTTTCACTATTCACTGAAAATTCAAATTTCTCAGAAAAATCCCAAAAATTCACCTTAACCAAATATCGATGATTTGATTTCAAAAATGAACTCCATTTTATGAAAATAATTTTCTAAATATTTTTAATTTAATTTTTATATCAAAACACTATTAACTGAAAATTCAACTGTTTCAGAAAAATCCCAAAAATTCACCTTAACCAAATATCGATGCTCTGATTTCAAAAACAAAGTCCATTTTATGAAAATAATTTTCTAAATATTTTTAATTTAATTTTTAAATCAAAACACTATTCACTGAAAATTCAACTGTTTCAGAAAAATCCCAAAAATTCACTTTAACAAAATAGCGATGCTCTGATTTCAAAAATGAACTTCATTTTATGAAAATAATTTTCTAAATATTTTTAACTTAATTTTAAAATTAAAACACTATTCACTGGAAATAACTAATATTTAAACAATAATTTCTGAAATAGTTATTTACCTATTTTATTGAATCACATTACTTAATCAGGGTGCGTAAATTATATTTATACTTTCTTAAGTGAAGTTACTTAATCAATTTGGTCACATTACTAATCATAAGCATAAAATCACTATTCATAATTTACTATTAACCAAAAATTAAGTTGATCTTATTAGACTCTAAATTTCATACTGAACACAGTTGTAGAAGACCATTTTTTGAAAATCATTACAAATTATTAATTACTTACAGGTTTACATAAATATTTTAAAATATCATTTTTCTAGAATTCATCAATAATATGCATACTATATTTATCCGGACATTTGAAAATTCACAAACTTCACCATAAGAAGACATCACAATTTTTATTTAAATCAAAGGATTACACAAGGCAGTTACAGGCTCGTTACATATCCCCTTATAACAACAACATATGACCTAAGATTAAGGTGTGCTTGGGTGATAAAATCTTAGGGTGGCTCGACCAACATTGCCCGAGTAGTGATTTCTATCAGCTTAAACTTCTGGAGAAGGCGATTCTGTTCCAGCTTCACACGGTGAAGTTTGGCTTGGTTTTGGTCCAGAGAAAATCCCAAAGGTGCTACCTCCTTCCCGAGTTCCGTCGGATGGGATTCGATCGGCCCGAGACTACTAAATGGGGCCATAAAATCTTCTTTCTATATTAATTAATCAAGATCACTTGTATTTAAAGACAATAATTGCAACATTTAGTTTCCAACGATCATATTGACCAATAGTCATATAAAATTCGAAACCCAATAGTCTTATTTTAATTATGCTCATTTTATTAAATGAAATAGTTTTGTTGAGCATAAAATAAAATAACACACAACGTTCGGAAACAAAATTTATTCAAAATTTCGGGTCGTTATAATCTTCCCCCCTTAAGAAATTACATCCTCGCAATTTTAAAATTGGGCTCAAAAATTTCGTTGAAAGTCCCACATCGGAAAAAGAGTCAGTAAAACTATTACTTTAAAAGAAAGGAAGGGAAGTACAAAGGTCACCCGAGTTAACCCATACTGGGATTCCATGTAGGAAAAAATGGATATGGAGGAGAAAACAAAGGGTTAAGTTCTGATGGAGAGTGATAGAAAACATTATTAGGAGAAAATTAACCACAAGAAGATCACAAACTTACGATGTGTTAAAAAATATTTGATTACCCAGTAGGAAACATAAACCAACAACGTTTTTTTACGTTCCTTTTCATAATTTTGAAGAATTAATTTACTACATTGAATAAAAACATAAGGAAATATACTTACCTTCAAGTAGAGTTTCATCCCTTAATAAGTTTCCACCAAGACTAATCTTCTCTTCAAACAATGAGCATTCAAAAAGACTTGGTCTCATCAAAAGTACAAGAATCATATTCTAGAGAATCACATAATCCACAAAAGAATAATTATATTTTACCTTGTCTTTAGTCATCAACTAAAACTAAAATGGTTAGTACGAGATCATATAATCCCCAGAAAGGATAATCCTTTATAAAAAGAAATATGACTATTAATCACAAAAATTCAAAAAAAGTACCCAAAGTTCCAGAAAGACCATTCAATACACAATCATCCTTAAAATTCTTCAGAATAATCCAAACTAATATGGGAACCCAAAACTCAGAAGGATTTAATCACATAGTCTTCCCCAATAAATCATAACATTTATCTCCAAACAACATAGACTACTATTAAAGTCTCATACTAAAGTGTAATTAACCTATTCACATATTCTGTATGCTAAGTTCATCATTTTCCAGAAATAACCCAAATCACCATATGCCCATAATAAATACATAAATTCTTACAAAAAAAAATCAACCATTCCTCCTCAATTTAAATCCTTTACTATTTTATTTCCCTTAGGCATATAGTACTCCAAAAGAGAAAACATCGTCCAAAATAACCTTTATCATTTAATCACCAAATCATTTTCCTATACAAAGGATATCCATTTTATATAACATAAGTTTCCAAAATAAACTTATTCTTGATCCATAAAAATAGCAGGTGCATTAGTCAGTCCGAAGGGCATAACAACAAACTCATAATGCCCATATCTTGATTGGAAGGAAACTTTTAGATTATCATTATTCTTTGCCCTTAATTGATGATAACCAGAACGAAGATCAATCTTAGAGAAAAATTGAGACCCATGAAGTTGGTCAAATAAGTCATCAATTCTTGGAAGAGAGTATTTGTTTTTCACTGTGATCCCATTCAGTTCTCTATAATCAATGCATAGCTGCATCGATCCATCCTTCTTCTACACAAAGAGAACCAGTGCTCCCCAAGGAGACACACTTGGTCGGATAAACCCATTCTCCAAAAGATCTTGGAGTTGTTTCTTTAATTACTCTATATCCACATTTTCCATCCTATAGGGGGTCTTTGACATCAAATGATATCTAGGTACGAGTTCAATGGAGAACTCTACCTCTCTTTCTGGGGGAGGTCTGGGTAACTCCTTCGGAAATACGTTAATGTTTTCCTAGATGATGGGGACATTTTTATCAGAATAAATCCTTCATGAGAAACTTATTTCATTTATGAATGTTTTAACTAAAAAGGATTTTATGTCTTAAAACTGCATGATTAGACAATTAAATTTTTCTATAATTCCTTCATAATGATTCATAAAAATCTTGCGATTAACCAAACATATCCCCCGGGAGTGTCGTAACCAAGAGTGCAGTAAGGCCCATTGTCGTGTACCAGTTCCCGTTAAAGTCTACTTCAAAGCGGTGTTTTTGGGTTTTACCCCTATGTACATTTGTTCCAGAGCCACCTCTACCTGCTTGTATCTAGACATGAATGTATTTTCTTGATAACCCAGTTACTCAATAATCACTAAAATACAAGGAAGTTTACCTATATTTAAACTTTTCTATAGGGTTATTCCTAAAGTTTTCATATCCTAATTTCCATAAATAACTAAACTATCCTTTGATACCAACTCTGGTATCCCGCCTTTTTAATACATAACTTTTCATTACATTTTATAAACAGAGGATCTTTAAAGTCTAGTGTCTTGGAAATGAGGAACATAAGACATGAAAACGACATTAAACATTATTATAAACCACTTGTAAGGATTCATCAAAGGTTTATCCTATGTAAATTTACTGCATCTCATATCCATGAGATAGACATCAAAGGAAAGGGTGAGCAGAAGGCCCAGTAAGGGTAAACAAGGGAATCAATGTACTTGTGATATAAAAAAGAACTTGAATAAAAACCTAAAGACATGAGAAATGAAAGAATAGGCATATCATAATGAAAAGAACTTGAATCATAACTTGAATATTTGGATACAACATTTCATTTATACATTCATGAACATATCACCAAGGTCCATCCCCAAGGTGTTATAAAAATTACCAAGGTTATTCACCAAGGTATCGTAAAACTTTTCATCTCTAGAGATTAATTCTTTACCCAATGCATTGGAGCGCTATCAGGGAACACCATTAATATATCTTTAATTTCATATGATCCAAATATATCATAATCAAACATTTCATAAATAACCCAAATGGAATCAAAGAAATGGGTTTCATGTCAAAATCACGACGTTTAAAAAGAGCTTAAAAAAGATCATTATGTCATTTATAACCCATGGAAAGGGAGTGAGGGTTATATGTGTGTCAATTACAAAATAAAATATATCATATTTATATATTTATGAACAACCATGGAAACAAAATAATTATGGGTATTTACATAAATAAACAATAGATTTTTTTGAGATAAAGAGATAGAAATTTTGAGACGAAATTTCTGCAGCATAACAGCTATATAACATGGTTTTAGAAAACATTGAATAGAGAGAGGAAAAGGGTAAATCACTAAAAAATAACTCATAATACAGTATGGGTACTGAATAAGATCATGGTATGGATATTTGAAAGACATACCACATGAAAAAGGAAACATGAAAGAAAAGAGAAGATGCAATTTCTTTTACGAAAAATTCGGCAGCCTAATGGCGTCACTTAAAAATTCAGAAAAAAAATTGATGAGAGAGGAGAAGGTCTCTCAATAATTAGACATGAAATGGACATAAATTATAACATATAGAAACATACCCTCAACATAAAGAGATGGAAATTATAAGACACAACATAAAAGAAGTCATGACTTAAAAGAGGAGGGTGAAAGGATCCCTTACCTTGAAGAGTAACTTCGAAAGCTTGAGGGTCGGGACCTTGGGAGGCTTGAGGGAACCTTGGGAGGACTCCTTAGGAGGACTCCGTGGGAGGTAAAGAGACCAGAACTTCGTTGGGGAGGATCTAGAAATGAAATGAATTAGGGAAAGGCTTGGTATTTATAGGAGAAGTGAGGGGACAAAGCATTAATTGCCAAGGGACACCTCATCGGTGGTATTGAAAAAACCATTGGCTTGCCCGTGGTATTTTCCCATGGTATTTTCCACTTGGGAAACCTAATACCTTATCTTACTATTCATAATTCGATCAGAATTATTGCATAATAATTACATCCTTAATGATGTCATTAAAAACCCGAAACTCAAAAACTGTATTTTCACTATTCACCGAAAATTCAACTTTCTCAGAAAAATCCCAAAAATTCACCTTAACCAGATATCGATGCTCTGATTTCAAAAAGGAACTCCATTTTATGAAAATAATTTTCTAAATATTTTTAATTTAATTTTTAAATCTAAACACTATTCACTAAAAATTCAATTGTTTCTGAAAAATATGAAAAATTCACCTTAACCAAATATCGATGCTCTGATTTCAAAAATGAAATCCATTTTATGAAAATAGTTTTATTAATATTATTAATTTAATTTTCAAATCAAAATACTATTCACTGAAAATTTAACTATTTCAAAAAAATCCCAGAAATTCACCTTAACCAAATATCAATGCTCCGATTTCAAAAATTAACTCCATTTTATGAAAATAATTTTATAAATATTTTTAATTTAATTTTTAAATCAAAACACTATTCACTGAAAAAAATAATTCTTTACCAATAATTTCTAAAACAGTTATTTACCTATTTTATTGAATCACATTACTTAATCAAGGTGCCTAAATTATATTAATACTTTCTTAAGTGAAGTTACTAAATCCATTTGGTCACACTACTAATCGCAACATTTAGTTTCCAACGGTCATATTGACCAACGATCATATAACAGTCGAAACCCAATGATCTTATTTTAATTATAATCATTTTATTAAATGAAATAGTTTTTTTGAGCATAAAATAAAATAACACACAAAGTCAGGAAACAAAATTTATTCAAAATTTCGGGTTGTTACATCACTTCTTCTGTTTCTATTTTCATAGTAGGTGCTGAAGTAAAACTTTCTATGATAGGGGCAGAGTCAGTATTTGAACATCCTGAAGTAGAGGCCACCATTTCTAACCCTACTGATGATGAAGGGTCATTCTAGAGTAATAAAGAGGAGATGATGGGTTGGTAATCAACATCCTTATATTCCTCTAGTATTGCAACAATTTGTTTGCCTAATTGGTGAAGAATAAACTTGTTGAAGTTCAGTGGAGGAAATGAATACATCTCCGTTTAATATTTCATCACTTCTTGGTAGACTAATAATTTCTCTCATGTTTTCATGTTTCATTTCCATAATTGAAATTATATAAGTCACTGGATGAGTGCTCAGATATGGGTTTATCCTTTCAATTTGATTGATAGGCAACACATAATATATACATCAATGTTTGAATGAGTTAGATGGGATCTTTTCTAGGCCATTCACATCATTGATTCTAGTTACATCTTTTTTCATGGGCCTTGTTCTCTTCATGTGATAATATTATACCTCAATATACTAATATTTAACCATTTTTAATGGATCCTTGTCAGCATAAAATGTCCCGTTTTGAACATTGAAACAATACTTGTGACATTGGTGGTATGATGAAGGAATGGCTGCATGTTGATGTAGCAAGGTCCTTATAACAATAATGCTAAAGGTTGTGTCCTGAAAGACAACCATAAAATCTAAATTTGACACCAGATCTAAAAACTAAGTTCTAAGTGTAATCTTGCCTAGAGGTTCTTTCCCATTCATTTCATTAATTTTCAAAATTAATGTGGAGGGAGATAAGTCAAATTTAGTGAGTCCCATTCGATGAAGTGTACGAATAGGAATGAGGATGACTCTTGAGCAATAATAAATGAAGGCTCGTTGGATATCTATATCATTGACCCTTCCAGATAGATACAAGGGCCAAATGAGTACATGTACAACATCATATTCATCTTCATTTGTAAAATATATATCTGCATGACATTCTGTAGGATTATTCTCTATACAGTAAACCTCAACTGTAGCAAATCTAGTTTTAAACTCTTGAAGACTTGACAATGCCTCAATAAGTTCTTCTAAAATATCTTTTGACAGATTCAAGACATCCAAAATCGATAACTTGGATGGAACATGGGATAACTATTTACAAAAATTGTACTTTTTGTCTAGAGGTTTGCGTTTTCCAGCATGGAGATGCGGTTTTACAGGTGCCTTGGAAGTTAACGTTCCAGATATAGATGTACCCTGTGTCATAGAAGAAGCTAGAAATACTAATGGTTTTGGTAAATTAGATTGAATAGCTCTATCTACTTGCTGAGAGAATGATGGTGTATCCTCTAACCAGTCCTCCAAAATAATCATGTCTGGATCGATCCTATCATGTGCGGGATAACTTCCTCATTCTTGTTGAGCCCGATGATGGGCTATCCCATGAGTTTCCACCTCATATTTGGTTTGAGAAGGGTTAGAGCTAAAATAGTGGATTCTAGCATACCCATGTCTTCTAATGTATCCTCAAACTTGGCTTTTTCCTCTTGTTCTCCAGTTAGGTACAATGAATTCAGGCTCATCATAACCAGAATCATCATTTTCATAGGATCCATTATGTAGATAACATTGACGGAATCAAAGATCAATTCTTCATCTGATGAATATTTTTCCTGATAGGTCAGTTATAGATGTTCTGTTTTGTGGGGTGGTGCACGTTATTTTGAAAAAGATGGAATGAAATCTTATAGAGTCGTGGACACTTTGGCCTTGAACTGAGATCGTCCTCTTCTGAATGCTCTTTTTTCCTACTGATCACATCACTTCTTTGAGGATTGACCTTTGGAGGACTGGTCTTTTGATGAAGGAGGTTTTTCTATGGTGTGAGTGGCAGAAGACACAATAAGTTGTTTCAACTATGTTTGTAGAATGGAATGAGTTCATTTGATCGTTTTCCTGATCATCCAATCATCATATTTTTTCACATTTTTTTACTTTTGACTTCCTACCATTTCATTCTTCCTCCAGATCAGTAGCAGTAACCCATGCTACATGGGCTGATGAAATTTTTAGTTTCACTTGTCAAGAGTCTCTTATTTTTTATAGGATGTCTTTAAAAACAAAACACTCATGAATGGGATGCCCCAACATTTGGTGAGAGGGATAATAAATCAAAATATCATCATCTCCTTCTTTGTTTGGTTTCTTTAGCCTTGGAAACTAAACCAAATTGTTTTCCTAAGATGAGATGAAGTAACCGGTAACCTGTTAATTCTGAAAAGAATAAACTTTATTCTTTAACTCCTTAAATTGTCTCTTCCATTGATATTTCTGATCATATTGACGAGTTATTCATTGTTGTTGACACTCAGGAGGCAAAGCTCTTAGATATGATGATGGTTTTAAAGTGGAAGTAGGTACAGGTACAAGTTCTTTCTTTAGTGTGACTTTATATTCATGTATTTCCTTGTTCTCCTTCCCATAGATAATGTAATTACGTGACATTTAGCACTAGTTTCCAAAATGGAATCCTCCACCTATTGGGAAATTGAATAAAGGTTTCAAAATGATCCTATATATTTCACAGGGATTACTAGTGTGCATAACTCATCACACAATTTTCCACACAAAATGGAAGCAACTCTTCTTGAGGGAGTTCCATATTTAAGGAATATGTTTATCCTTTCCATTGATCAATAAAATCTAAAACTCTTTTTATTTTCCCTTTTTTCATTTTTTAATATAAAAAACTATTGTCTTGGGAAACGTTGAGCTGAATTGAAGAAGAAATTTATAATGGAGATCTTCCCATTTAGTAATTTATCGAGATTTTAAACTTGTATATGATAAAATGTTGGTCTCTGTAATTATTACACAAAGAATCAGAGCTTTACTACATTTTTTTGTTGAGGATTCCTCTTCATGGGATTATAATGAGAAAAAAAGTGTTATGTGTTTTTCCAAATCTCCCAAAACATTAAAGATTGGGAATGTAGTATTCACAATGTTCGGTGGGGGAGGGATCAGATCCACCCATTCTGGGTAATCATTCTTTTTTGGTTTTACTACAACAATCTATTCTTCCATAGCTTCCAATCTAGTTTTAATGCCTCAATTGTGTTCACAAGCACTTGGGGAATATTCGAATGAGCTAGGACTTGTATAAGTACAATAGCTGAAGCTTGAACTAGTGAAATGACTGGGAAAAACACTAATGGTGGTGCTGCTGGTATATGTTTTTGATAACCAATGAGGATATTCCTTTAAAGATGTGTTTGATCCTTCCTTGGATGTGTACCCAATGGAGGTAATTCATTATTCGCATATGTAGATCCACCAAATCCACTTTTTTGAGGAGTTCCTACATGATGTGCAAGTTGAGGATCTGCATGGGGATCATGTCTAGCATTAATTCTACTTCAATGTAACTCTGTATTGAGTCTTTTCAACCCTTTTGTCTCCTCTTATTGATGAGAAAAATATTTCTTCAAGTGAAAGATATTGAACATCTTCAGTGGAAAAGCGAGATGTGATCTGACTTTTACCTTTCCCCTTATTAGATTCCTTTCAGAGCGGTGGGAGTTGGTTACTTGAGGGAATACCTAGATTATGGGTAAGCCTTTGATTTAGGGTATGCACACCTCCTTCATTTGCATCAGTGTGTACCATATTATGGATAAGAACTTCATATTCTGATCCCATTGAACTAGACTCATTCTCTAGAGTATATTCTATACTAGTATTAATAACATGTACTGATACATAATGCATTGATGGGATTATGTATATATCTTTGTAAGATCATATCCTTTTTTATATTTCATGAGATTCTGTTCTCCTATATGGAAAATTCTCAGGAACTATTTTTTAGATAGTAACTCGAAGGGAATCCTTGGATAGTTCAGTTATGAATTCACTTTGTGGCTTCTTCCCTAATCTTAGGAAAACTGACTTCCATTGAAGAGGGGATTATAGATATGAAAAATCCCCCCAACCCTGGTGGCTGGGGCTATTCCTATTCTTCTTCTTCTTCTTCTTCAAACCTTTTAACTTTGTTTATTTAATTTGATGTTTGAACTAAAAAATCCCCCAGACCTGTAGGCTGGGGTGTATCTTGTATTGTTATAGTTGAGATTCAGGTAGCTTGTCTTATGATTTTTCAAAATATAGTCCAAACATTGGCTAGGTGAATTATCTGATATCCACTCAAATCACCTATTTTGGAAGACCACTATGTTATTTCATCTATTTCACCATCTGATGGTTGGCATCCTTCATGCGAGAGGCATGTTTAGGATTTTCATATACTTGATGAAAAAGTATATAAACGTCTTTATTTCTTTGGGTATGACTCTAATGAGATCTAGTTGATGTCTTTTATTGATCGTGCACTTGATTACACACAAAATCTTTTGATTATAGCCATCCATGGGCAATAACATTGCATGAGACCACTTTCAGCCAGCTTTGGTGATTTTGGAGTGTAATGAAATGAAATTCTTAGTGTCCACCCCATCCTAGGATATGGACATGAGATGGGGTATCAGAAATTAACTGGCACAACCTCTTTAGTGCATTAATGCATGCATGTTTAAGGGATATCTACTACTTTTAAACCTTTGGATGTCAGAAAACTGAGAGACATGCCAAGTTGATTTGGAATTGCAACCCTTATATTACCTTTACATGATTTTTATATTCATCATATGGTAATAATTTGGTTTCCAATAACAATGAGTTTTCTATAAGATGAGGTGGATATCAGGAATGCAATATTCTGCCATCGATTCCGGAATATTGCATTAGGATTTTCCAAAGGAAAAAACATGACTGGTACTTCTCCTTTAGAATTTTTTTCTAATGTTCAATATATCTTCATCATCTTTTACTAGAGTTTTCTCCACTTGGTCTAACCAAAGTGGACGCTTCTCGATTGTTTTATTAAAAACAATGGAATAAGTCACTTTTTTCCTCTACTACATTAGAAGACAAATGACCCAGGTGAGGTTTGTATAAGGGTCGTTCCCTTAAGATTTCTTCTAGTTGAGAATGCACTTCACCCGTTAATGAAAAGGCATCAAAATTGACTAGCCTTGTGTTGGATAGTGACTCAAGATAAAAGGAATTTCTCATTAATACATTTTCAATTACAAAATTATATTGACAATGAAAAACACTACTACAGAGAGAAATTTCTCAGAAAATTCCAACATGGGGAGGACCACCATGGTGGATTATATAAAGGGATACATCATCTTGCTCCTTGGTCTTCTGGCCACACAGAAGGTATCTGTGGATCTCATCTGAAGATAGACTCTCTAGATTGAATGAATTTTCATGAATAAAGTCTTTATGACGAATTTTTCAATGGGGAACTTCAAAATTTCTACTACTACACCCATAATTTGGTAATGAGAGGGTAGGATCTCGAGCTGGAACAAATAAAGGTCTAACAGCTTCAAGAACTCTTATATTAAAAGGATCCAGATCACAGATTGACTCTTGAATTTTCAACTATGTTTGGAGATACATCATCTTGGATGCTCTCTTACACATAGTTAGGGACACTTTTTGGGAGAAGTGGGTATCCTTGGTAGGTGCATATGCCTACCTTGTAGTGATCATAAGAATGGGATGATTACCTCCAATTGGAATGAGTGTATGTTCCCGATCTGGTTGTCCGTATGATATGGGGGAGTATGATCTAAAACCCTCTTGGACTGGAATAGAGGTATGTTTTAGATTTGATAAGTCATACCACTTTGTCATCGCAGGTTTTGGGATAGAGTTATGTGTATGTTCACTTGGTACTGCTGAAATTTATGTTATGATATTTTGGAATTCTTCCCAAATATGGGAATGATTTTGTATCTGCCCTTCGACCATTTCTAAAATTTTTTTGGTAACTTCAGTGGCCTGAATGAGAATATACATCCATTATGTATCTGGAGTAGGTTTATATGACTAATCCTTTCATCCTTTTCCCGTTAGTGGATACTTCCATCTCTTATGTATGGGGGCAGAGAGTTGAGTCTACCCTAGATTTGTTGTCGGGGCTTTCTGACTAACTTCTCTAGGTGCTTTCAAATGAGACTATTGGTAGGATTGATGAATGATGGTAGGTGTATGTGCCTGATGGCTGTTTTCCATCAAGAATGGTTGACAAACTTCTTTCAATTCTGATAGACGAGACTGTTGGCAGAATTGGCGAGAGTAAGTAGGTGTATGTTCCTGTTTACCAATTATCACCAAATTTGATTGGCGGGCTTTCTTGAATGTAGTCAGATGAGCCTGCTGAATGGATGATAGTTTGTAAACATGTGTATGTTCCTATTTAGGGTACTCCACTAGATTTAAATGGTGGGATTCATGGTTTTCTTCCAGATGAGTCTTCTTGAAAACAGAATTAGGACGGACGGGTGTATGTGCTTGCTCATTGTTTTTAATCAAGTTAGGTTGATGTACTTCTCTATAGGGGAAAAAGATAAGAACCTACTCTAGGTTGGTTGGACATTATTCCTAGTGGTTTTTCATGCACACCCGGGTCTGAGGGACCTAGGAAGAACAACTAGAGGAAACACCCCTATCATGTTGGGGGTTCATTGCCATGTGATTCTGAAGGCGACGATTGTTGGTGGGAGCCCTCAGTTAGGACCCCTACATCATTGAATTGAGGACATGAGTGACCTTTTGATCCACCTAACTATAGTATGGATGATATTTTTTATTGTGTTCCATGGATAAAGACCTGAAACAGTTGAAGACAGTGGTTGGCACTGTCTGCTTCATGACCACCAGTCGTCGCTGACCGGACGACCGAGGGTTGTTGTTAACTTGGAGAGCCTATCGGGCAGGCTCCAATGTTGGGATAATACCATATATACAGTATTACCTTACCAATACATTGGATACTAAGCGTTGAAGATTCTGATTTGGTGATGACATATTTCTAATGGATGATGATACTACTTGAGTAGTGGTTGGGGAATTCCTGGATGCAAACTTGAGGGAAGCCATTTGGAGTTAAGGGAGTTTAGATAAAACTTAGAAAAACAATAAACACCATTCTAGAAACACCTTTTAGACGGATACATGCAGATATATTTCTTTGTTTTACCTTCATTTATCAATTGATAGGGGCCTAAGAGGTGGGTGACACTATTAACTTGGTTAAGGATTCTCATCGGGTTCACCATTTTTGTTTCGTAGTTCCTTAGAACGTGTGTTCTGGTTAAGAATCATTGTTTCCAGGTGGTTTCCATTTGATTTTTTCATGGAACTAGAAACCTTCAACAGTTCTTTATCCAAAAGGGACTTAGTTTCCAAATGTTTTCATTTGTTAAGTTTAAACATATGATACTTAAGAACATGCATTGGTCGAGAGGATGTGAGGTCGGACTCATCGAACCCTTTTGGGGGGAATTATTTCTTGCTTCGGGACTCTCTTTATAGATTTGATATATTTTCATGAATCATTATTAATTCAACAAGTATAATAGAGGTTTCCCTTGTAATTTTCAATCAATGATTAGCATGTGGGAGATTTAAAATCATTCATATGTATTTGAGGTTCTTCATTAATGGAGACATTTATACGTATCCATGGTTCTCTATCAATGGGATCCTCTCATATAATATTTTGAGATTATTTTAATCATTGTTATGATGATACTGGTTTTTAATCCACTTAGTGGGGCACTCTAGAATATATCATCATCTCAGGAGACAAATTTTTTCTTATGTTGGTATCATACCCATAAATGGGCTACCTACGTATCCTTGTAGAAGGAATCAGAACCCTCATAGTTTGGCGCCTATTAATGGGACACATCATACCTTTTAAGGTCATCTTATAAGGACCTAACAATAAAATTTAATGTCATGTGGTAAGGAAATCTAAGAGAAAGGTGCTTAGTCAAGGTTTGGTATGGGACTTATGCCTAAGTAGCATAAGAAACTTGGAAATAATATGGGTTTCCATGTAAGATTAGACCCTGTTGGGAATATGGAACAAAAAGAACATGGTTTATTGGAAGTGTTCATTTTGAACCTCAAGGAGGGTTCCTACATATCCCATTTGGATTTAAATAAATTCCCTCATAGTTTGATAAGTCTCATTAGAGAGTGTAGTCCTTTGAGAGAAATTATTTTTGGATTACTTCCAAAAAAAGGATGTCTTGGTTATTTGGGGGCTTAATTCTAGGTTTACTTCTAAAGTGGATGCCCAGATTAATGGAATTATGGTTGTATTCTTGAAGAGTATATCTAGTGATCTCAGGCCTTGAGAAGGCTTCCTACATATCCCAATTATGATTGGAATTAGAGTTCTCCTAGTTCAATCACCGTGAGTGTTTTTGTAAATGATGTAATAATCAATAATCTCTAAGACCATGTGAGTCATGATCAATGTGAGAAATAAGAGGATGTGTAAGATTCAATAATGGAACACACTATTTTCCTCTTCCAATGGTGGAAGATGACGCACCTATGGCAGTGAGGGTGGATGGGGCCAAGGAAACCGGGGAAGAGGGCCAGGTGACGAGGATTTCCTCTGTTCTCATTACATTGGATAAGGGTCCAATGTAAGGAAAGAGTGAAGGTGAAGGAAGTAGAGAAGATAAAGACAATAACCTTATACTTCAAAAGTTAGGGTCTTACACTAGGAAGGTTTTCCTCATGGATCCCAAAAGATGAGGGAGAATTCTCCTTTTCTTGTATAGAAAAGCATGTGTGACCCCCACTCTCTTAATTGGGAACCAAATGATCCGAGTGTTAGAGAAGAAAATGGGAGGACATAACCCAAACTCTAATCCTCTAGACGAGGATCTCCCCAACACTTTTTTAGGATAAAGGTTCATGTGACTGAAGATATACAATCCCACAGACACTCCAGGAATCCAAACCCCATTGTGAAACAAATTTGCGAATCCTCTGACTATGGATATACAAACCCAAATAGAATACACGCTAATGTGACCTTTCTGATGGTTTGATAAGTCTAGAGGTTTTGGTGGAGGCTTCAACTTATAACCTATAAGATATGGGAACCAAGGAAGGAAATACCATACTATGAGTTGTTTTGAATAGGGTTTACAAGATGATGCATAGGCCATGTGCACAGCTGTACTGTGTAGGTACCCCACATAGGTGTGCCACGTAGGTGTACTGAGTAGGTGTACCGTGTAGGCCTTAATGATGACAGAATAAAATTATTTTAACATAGGGAAGTCAATACTATGCCAGCTTCAAATTGTGAAAGACTTTCAAAATATGATTATCCCATATAATTATCTATTTTCTCGTGTTTTTAGAGAGATACCTAAGACAATTTGAGAGATATGGGCGAAAAAAATATGCAATGGGAGCTACATGAAGTCTTTAAACATTTTAAGTCATCAAATGAGGAGCCCAAGGGTACAATTTATAGGAAAGGATGGGGGATGGTCAACGGAAATTTGTTGGCAGAGGACCAACACACCGTTCCTCTACATAAGTCTGCCACTTAGGTGTCCAAAAAGTATACCGCCACAAAGGTCCATCATGGAGGTTTGTCTCACCGGTTTTTCATGCAGTCCTTTGAAACTTTATCTTTCATTTTAATTATTTGAGCTTCATCTTGAGATTTTGAAATATCTAGGGGCTTCCTTCATAGTCTTTTTGACTCACTAAGGAGTGTCAACAATCTCCATTTCTTATGAGTGGATATAATGATGTATCTGATATTTATTACATAAATATACCTATAGAAATATAATATCATATATACCTACATATCATTCATTATTTAGAGAATATTATAACATCACTCTTGTGTATGGTAGACTGCTACCTCCTAAAATGATGTGATTCATTTTTCACTTACACTTTACATGGATGGTCATAAAGATT
This sequence comes from Viscum album, assembly GCA_963277665.1. NCBI lineage: Eukaryota > Viridiplantae > Streptophyta > Magnoliopsida > Santalales > Viscaceae > Viscum > Viscum album. The sequence continues at coordinate 855,146,060 of OY728158.1, read as the reverse complement.
AATATGATATTGATATATGATATTAAAGATATATTAATCATTTTATAAAATAAATATATCATATTATTTCTTACATTACCATCCATTGAATAAATGATAATGTTTTTTTATGTGGTGGACTACCGCCTTATGATGCGATGTGATTTTCTTTTCCCCAATGCTTTACATGGAACATAATAAAGGACAAAATTAGTGAATGTATGTGACATTTATGTCAAGATATTGATTATGTTAATTTTATATAAAATCAAATTCAATAACCTTTTTCCAATTATGTAAATAAAAATGTCTCTCTTGCATAGGTATGACCTACAGTCTCTATAAAGAAATGTGATTCATTCTCCACGTTCAAAATTAAATAATGATTATAATAATTTTTATAATAAAAAAATGATGTTTGTAACAATAATATAATTATGTAGATGATGTTATAGTACCATATTTTTAGGATATATAACTTCCATTAGAAAACATGCATGAGAAAATAACCCAAGTAACACCCAAAAGAATAGTTATAATAAAAGATTAATAATGAATGGGAAATATGATTTTTTAAAAGAAGTATATATGATATTATATGGAACAACCCAAGATTTTAAAAGATGAAAATTCAGATCAATAGATTATATGAATCATGGAACAAATATTTTAAGAGAATTTAACACCCCAGTATTTTATTATATATATATTTTTAAAATTTATTCTCTTCAATGGCTTTTTATGCATCCAACATAGAGTTTAAATGAAAAAAATATCTATTAAAATATTGTTCTTTAAACATGAATGTTATAACATTTTCATTAAGTTCAAAGGTATTAATAAGAATATCATAGATATGAAATCTATTTTTTAGAAAATTATAATAAAATTCAATGGATCTATATTGATTATAAATAAAACAAGAATCAGATGAACGAAAAGGAATCATTTTCAAAATAAATGTATTTATCAAAAAAATGGTTTCATCATGTTTTGAGCACTTATATTAATATTAAATTTATTAACACTATTAGATATTTTATTTTAAATAATTTTAAATAGTAATATCAAAATTATTATTGGATGAATGTTTTAGAATATTCTAAAATGACTAATTTCTAGATTAATAGAGATAATTTAATTTTTTTTTAAAAACTGTCATATCGATTAAATAATTTACAATGATAAATTATATTTAAAATTAGTTCAATTATATTAAATTTTAACCAATTAAGGTAATTTTAATCAATTTCATACTGAATTATGATATAAAAACTTTTTAAACCTTTGAATGTTTTCTTTGGAAAAACAATTGTTTTTACATGTCTGTGGGTTTAATTTCAAAATGAAATTTTCAAATTTTATTAATTGAATTTGGAAAAATGGATTAAATATTTTTAATAATCATGTGTTATATTATATTATTAGAAAAACTTTATTTTTTGCCACTTTTACCATTGAAATCATTAAAAACTAATTAACATAGTTAAGGTAAAACATGTTTACTGAGGGTTAAATTGAGACGATAAGGGTTAAAAATGACCTCAACATTGTTTAAAACACTTTTTATTGGCATATTTATACCTTATAACCTATAATGTTTAATAATTTCAAAATTTAGGCATTATAAAATGTGAAAAATCTTTCAATACTATATTATTTTGAAAAATTTCATGTGTGTCCTCTCCACTTATAAAAGATAACTCCCTCCCTTTACTTATTGACTCCCCTAAAGCCCTTAGATTTTCTAAACCCTATAAAAGGTTTTCCCAAAAATCCTTAGACACATTATAGATCTAATTTTATTCCAAAAAAACCATCCCTAGGGTTCTTAATAGGTTATCTAAAGGAGAATTATCTAAGAGAACATAATTGTCTTAACGAATCTCTTTTGTTTTCTTTCTTATTTTTCAACCTTAAATTATGTCTTATCACTTAAAATATTATATACAAATTATATATAATAATATAATTAGTTATTATGTTTATCGAATAATATTTATCAATCATCTTCTGTATAAAATGTGAAATGAAATCATCAGTCAGGTGAATGGCGAACTACTGCCTCAAGAGCCGATGTAACTTGTTTTCCATCAACACATATCATGAGTGTTATAATGATGGATTTAATGTATATATATGATATTTATGATAATTTTATACTTCCATTATTATAATATCACATATAAATTCTTACTTTTCATTCCATTTAAAATATGATAACATCACTTGTGTGTGTGGAAGACTATTGCCTCACAAAGCGATGTTATTCATTTTATACATAATATTTACATGGAAGTTAATAAAGATAAATATAATTAATATATGTGACATATATATAATTATATATACTATTTAAAATTAATATTCCCTCTATTAATTTCCCTTCGACTTGTTTAGTGAATGATATCATTATTCTTGTGTATATATGGCCTACCATCTCCACAATATGATGTGATTCATTTTCCTGATCCAAACTTTATTAATGATTATAAAAATCTGTATAATGAGTAAATATTATATTCACAAAATTTTTATAATTTTTGAGATGTTGGAATAATATCCAATTTTTAATAACCAGAACATTATTGAAAAAACACGCATCAGAAAACAAGGAAATCAACACCTGAAACAACGATTATAATGAAATATTATTAATAAATAGGTGGTAAAATGTTATAAGAGGTCCATATATGATATTATAAATATAAATTTTTTTTTTTATAATTTAATAACATTTTTATAGACATTATATATGAGTATAAATCATGTTCAACCAAAAGGAACCACGAAGTTAGGGACTTTGCCTAAATTTCCCTTCATTGAGACATAATGAAATTTTATGAACCTAATTTTGTTTATATGGTGTATATTCTTCCCCATAAAAATATAATATCATGATTTCTTAATAATTGAGGGTATTTTAATTTTCAATTTGAATTATTTAATTTTAGGGGATTTCAATTAAACGTTACAAATTGGTAAATAATTCCATAATATAATTTATTTTCATTGGATTATATTACTTCCTCATTGTATTTAATATTATAATATTATTTTTGAAATAAATAAAAACTATATTGTGATTTATATCCACTATTTTTATGTGTATTAACATTTAATACACATAAAAGATTCATTGGTTTATTCTCACATCTTCATTATGAAATTTGTATGGGATTATTTCACAATCTCATTTTAATTAGGATTATTTATTCTTCAATTTACGTTGAATGAAATTATTAGATAATTGGATAACAAAACCATTTAATTTTATTTACCATTGGTTATTCATGACTTTTCAAATTAATAGTACCATTTTTCACTCTTTGGTGCTGAAAATGATAGATAAGAGATGTTTTAATAAAATCTGACTTCATTTCTCTTTTTGGTTGAAAATATTTACCTTGCAAAACCATGTTTTCAAAAAACTGTTTTCAAAAACATTTTTAACATTTTACAAAAGGGATATTAAAGATATTTTTGACCATGTTTTACTTTTTAAATAATTTTTTGAAAGGAATTTTCCTTCCATTTACCAAAAAAGGCTCGATTGTCTTTTACCAAAAATGTGAAAGGAATATTTCTTTTAACTTTTATGGTATTTATAGAATTTATAGCCTTTGTGAACACTAAATGTTTACATTATAGGTTTAAAAAATTATTTTCAAAAATTATTTTATTAACTTTTAGTTTAAAAAATATTTTCAATATTAAAATTATGTTTCCCTCAAGAATGTTTTTAAAGATATTTTTATGGTGTTTCTATTCAGAAATGTAAAAAACCCTTTATTCTACCTATACTACACTGGTAATATAATTTTTTGAGATAATACCTTTCCTTCCTATTTACATTTTATGATCATTTTTTCTATATAAATTATTTAAATTCTTGTTCTTGCTTCATTTTTTTTCTTTAAATTCCCATGAAATACTCACATTCCTTTAATCAGTGGAAATTATATATCCCCAATATATCAATATTATCTATCATTGATATTCTTATTTGATAAACCATAGATATCCCCTCGATGGATCATTAGTATCATGGGACAAATCATTTATTCTTCCTTAGTTAAATGGGTTTCTACTATATACCTATATATTAGTTTTAAATGTTCTTATGAAAAGTCTTGATAGTAGAGTTATCATGATGCATAAGATCATGATTTCTAATAATTAAGAATATATTTCATTAAGAATTTACTTGTAATTATCCATGATATTTATTTAATGATATAATCTCTAGATTCTTTTGTGTAGCAACCCTGACTTATGCAGCCTTAAGCAAGTGAATTCTTTAATACATTGACATAAGATACAAGGAATCACATACTGAAGGAATAAATAGTTTAGTAGTATTGGTAAACTAGATACATACAAGATTCCCATAATATATTTTAAATCAAAAATTAAAAAACAAATCTTGATCTACATTATTCCCTCAAGAATATTATTTCATATCAAATGTAGTACACTTCATTGATTTGAGATAAAAAACAAAATAAGGGTGAGATCAAATGCTCAGTAAGGGTTATGTACATTAGAATTTATCAGGAATAAATGATCATAATCAACATGGAAAGATTAATAACTTAAAACCCATTTTATTTATTCAATAATAGGGATATCATAACTAGATAAAACATAATCCATATAGAAATATAAATAATTGAAAACACATATCATTTAATCAATAAAATGAGAGTGAAATTAATCCATAGATAATATCAAAGAAAAAATCTAATGAATAATAAAAATTAAATTCTAAATGAATGAAATTATTTATTATCAGATGACATGATCTTAGGAATCATGATACCTCTACCATAATGACCTTTCAAAAGACTGTTTAAACTATAGTTAGAAATATGATTAATGTTATCTTACTTATTTATCTCATAAGACTTACCAATGAATCAAGGGGATATATAATGTCTGGCCCCCATCACTGTAGGTCCAAAGCATTCCTCATATATTGAAAAATATATTTAATTAATGAACAATGTTTATTATCATCAAATATATGTATTTAGTAAAGAATACATATTTCTCAATATTTCCCTAAATAAGAAATTACACTTAATATTGAAAATCATATGTAAAAATAATATATTATTTAATAAATAATCATGTACATGATAAAAAAAATATATATTTAATGAAAATTTATTGCTTAATGATCATAAGAAAGTAAATAATTCAAGGGTATGTTAATTACAAAAAAAATAAAATTTTCAATTAAATGTCAAAACTATCCTTGGTCAAATTAATCATAAACCATACAGAGGAAGAATATGTATGGTATCAATAAAACATATCCCGTATGGAGTATATTAAAATTAAAGGGTTGTTGTCATTTCTGAAATGAAATACCATAAAAATATATTAAAAAAAATTCTTGTTGAAAATATCATTTTCATTTTAAAAATTATTTTTTAAAACATTAAACACTTTGGAAATCCATTTATTTGAAAATAAATTTTAAAAACTATGAATTTATAGAAAATTAGGAAGAAATAAAAATAACCTTATAGAAAAATTCATCTTCAATGAAATGATTGTCAAGGTAGTGGGTATTAATATACATGTTTTATATTTTAAAAAGAACATTCCTTTTTCATTATAAAAAGTCTAGAAAAGTTTCTTGTTCGAAAAAATACAAGAATATTTTATTAAAAACATTTTTTAACAGTAAAAAATGGTAAAAAATTTATTTAATAAATCATTTTGAAAATGGTAAATTCATTTTTGAATTTTTTTTTAGAAAACATTGTTTTAGTAGAAAAAATATTTACATATGAGGAGAGAAATTCAGTTATGTTTTCATAAAAATTCTTTATTCGTTTTTTAAGTAACAATGAGTGCACAAGATCCTCATCGCGATTGTTGAGGACTCAAAAATAGTTCCCAATATACCCAAGATTAAATATAGGAAGATACATATTTCTGGGTACAATATCATTACTGTATCATTACTATAGAAGGTATTGTAGTAGTACTGTTAGGTATTGTAGCAGCCATCACTATTCAATTGTTTTGACTTTTGGACCACCATTTTGGTCCTGGAGTCCATTAAGGCTTTTGGGTCACCCAAGACCTTCAGGAGAGAAAGGATTTCAGGCAACCTGAAGGCCTTTGGTCAACATTAAATTTTTCTTAAATGGGATACACAGAATCTATAAGGAGCAAGCTCTAGATGAGGATTCATACCAGGTGCATTAACTATATCAGAGAAGTCAGATTTGTAAGAATGAGAGGGTATGGAAATTTCTATCAGGACCGACCTATGCACCCATGGGAATCTTAGGCGAACATCCATGTCAAGGTTTATATCTTACATCATGATGTAGATGCTAGAGAGGGGTAGTTCCATGTAGTTATAGTCTGGATTAATTACCCTAACACCTACGGGTCATGTAATGTCACGAAGTAACAAAGAGTGAGAAAATGGCACAATTACATGAAAATTTCATAACTAACTAGATTATAAGAAAATTAAATTGGTTTATTTATACAATGATAAAATAATTTCCATCAACAAAAATTCAAAATATACAATCTCAATTAGAATGAGATTGGTAAATAAACCCTTGAATATTCATAACAATGAAGTGATAATTGAGAAATCAATAGATTAATTTTATTAACTATAAATAAAAATAAAAAAATTGGAAATAAAACATAATATAATCAAAATTCATTATGCACAAAATATTAGAAGAAAAACATTAATGATGAAATAATATAACACAATTAAAATAAATTGAGTTATGATATTGTTTACAACTTTTCATCTTTTAAATTGAATTAATTTAGATGAAATATTTCAAATTGAAACATAAAATAAAATTAATTAATAATTAATCATGGTATTACCAGTAAAATGAGTAGTATATACACAATATAAAAAATTTTGGTGCATAAAATTATAATATACCTCAAGGAAATAAAATTGAGAAGAAATCCATTACCACACATTTCCTTTTGGTTGAACATTATTTAACCTCATGTATAGTGTTTTTTAAAATGTTATTAAATATAATAGAGTCATATTAATATTTATAATATTTCATATAATCCTTTTATAACATCATATCACATTTTCATTAATAACATTTCATTGTTTTCATTGTTTTTGGTGTTAATTAATTGATTTTCTCATGTGTGCTTCGTCATGAAAGATCTGGTTCTTACTCTAATTATATAGTTTCATAATCTATAGAATAGTAATAATTAAATAACAATAATTTTTATAAATCAATTATAATTTTAAAACCACTCATTAAATATGGTTACGAAAAATGGACTTCATTACAATCATGGAGACAATAGGTCATATGTACTCATGAGTGACATTTCAATTTTTCAATAATCATTATAGAACAGAGGTAAATAGTATTTTATCACTAAATAATGATAATAATATAATATAAACCCTATTATTTCTTTATATATTCTTATATATATCGTCCCTATGGTGTGGTGAAAAAAATAGAGTCACATCACTTCGTAAAGGGCATAGTCCACACGTATACGAACGATGTTATCAAAATTAATTGAGTGTAAAGTTAAAATGATATATTATATTTCAAAAATTATAAATATTTCATTAATATCAGAATAATTTCATTTATATTATATATAATCAATAACTTTATACTTATCACCTTCCATGTAAAGTGTTAGTGAAAGAAGAATCACATCACCGCGAGGCAGTAATACAATGTACACACAAGTGATGTTATCGTATCTCTTATGGCATAGAAAGTAAAAAAGGTATAATTGATATAAATAATCCAAAGGATTAATTATTTTATAACTATAATGTATATGCATTAGATCTATCATCATACCCAACTGTGAAAGTTCATAATGTAAGAACAACTAATATCCTTCCGCGAGGCGGTAGTCTGTTGTACACATGAATGATGATTTTATAGAAAAACCTGATGGAAGTGAAATTTTTATAGTTCATTCCATTATTATAACAACATCCAATAATATTTAAGATACTATGTATATTATATCATCAAGGTTTAATTATAATTTAAGGAGGTGCTATAATAAATAAAATAAAAACGCTCGTTGAAGAACATTACCACTTCTTTGGGTATCCTCATTATGTTTTCCCTAAAGCCTTCAAAGGATGTATTTTACCACAATAATGATTTTAGTATTAAATGAGGGAATTTGGGAAGTGATTTGGGAAGTTATTATATGAACCAAATGGCTATGAAGGTGAGATGTTTAGTGGAGAGGGGAGGAATTTTACAAGTGAGGTGAGTGGCACATTTGCACTTTTTTAATAAGATTCATTCATAACCACGTTTTTGACAATAAACATGATTTTAAAAATAGACCATTATAGATCTTAAAAGATATAATGTAAAAATATGTACATAAAATGGGTGTTGGAAAATTTGGTAGGTCATTTTTAACCCTTATCTTTTTAGTTTAATCCCTACGCAAACTAATTTAAACCTTAACAGTGGTAATTAATTTTAAATTTGTTCACTATTAATTTTGGTAAAATGTTGACTTGAATTTATTATATATTATAAATTATGATAACTCTAAATATGGAATAAATATTTTAAAATTCAATTAACATAATTGTAAAATTTTAATTTTAAATTAATCCTGATCACGTTGAGAAATTGGGTTTTTAAAAAGAAAATGTAAAAATGTTTACAATGTTTTTATATTCAAATTCGACATGAAAATAGTTATAATGAAAAAATTAGATTAATAAATATAAAATTTATTTAATTTCAGTTTAATAAAAATTAAAAATATAACATTACCATAAAATTACATAAATGAAAATTCACTCTTTCATTGATATTCAGTATTTTCACTATTCATCAAAAAGCGAAACATTTCTGAAAAAAAATCACAAAAATTCACCCAAAGATAATTTTGGTTTTAAAATTTAAAAAAATAATTTTTTTTTCAAATAATGTTTCTAAAAGTTATCGAAAATTAATTTTAAATTATTTACACAAAGCATGATTAAACCCCGTTTTATAAAAATACAGTTTTTTTAGAAAAAAGTTTATTTTTATTTTAATAAATTCTTATTTTATTTATACTCAATAGATAAAAATAATTTTAGTAATTGGTTTATTACCATTCATAAACACCATTAAAAATATAAGTGATAACTATTATATTAAATAATAATATTTTAATAATATTTTACATTTCTTTTAAACTTGGGGTATTGCGTGTAACTAAGATAAAATTAGTATTACATGTAACACAAGATAAAATTAATGTTATTTTAAATGAAAGTCATTAAAGTGATTTAATTTATTTAAAAATATATATTTTTTAATGTCCTTGGGTGTTATATTTTCTTCTAATTTTAGTGTTGAGTGTCATATACACTATTGAATAAAATGTTCTTATTTTAAAATGTTGTGGAGTTACACACTCACAACCTTAAATAAATTGTGTCCTTGTAATTTAAACATGATCTTTGTAATCAATGGTTTAATAATTTTAAATTATATTTTTGAAAAACCCAAATCATAAAAGGGTTAAAAAATATCAACAAGATAAGAGGTATAGGGAAGTACAAAGGTCATATAAAGTAACATATATCTTGGTTTCTACAATGGAAAACATTAGTTTCAAGTGAAGATATGGACATTGAATAAATGAATAAATAATTATAATATTTATTGAGGTCATTGATTACAATAAAGTTAATTTCAAATGGAATGTTAAGTTCCTCAAAACCGTAAATTTTTTTTTGTGATTTAAAATACCAAATAATTCATCACATATGAATGTAATAGGATAATATATTGTTCCAAGATCATCATCTGAAAGTTGAATAATACTTTCATTATCTTATAATATAAGGAAATATAATTAGTTGACATGTTTCTATTTCATAACCAAAATTTCATCCTTTTATGGTTCTTTTATTGATTTCTAACTTATTCTTTAATCAATGAAATTAATATCCAAATTTTAAATTTATATAACTAAAGAGCTAAAATTCAATTCTAAATGATCATAATATCTATGAAAGAGTGAAAAATATTTCCATATATCTCTAAATATTTTCCAAAACCAATATGGTTAGCACAAGTTATCAAATATAATAAACCATTCTCTATACATCAAAAGTAACTCCATATATTCATCATTAATATTTATTTTTCAAATCATTTAACCAAAAACAATTACATATTAACTAGGACATTCAGCAGTTCAATGGTATGTGATAAGCCCTTATCATCCTTTGGCTGTGGGTTCAAGACACATGGTCATGTCGGATGTAATGGGTTGTAACCCGGTATGTGGTTTTTCCTTTTTCTAAAATTAGATTCATATAATTCCAATAATGCTTCCAGAAAAATATGATGTAAATCCTAAAAATAAAATTAATAATAAAATTTCATTTCTACTAAGGTTTTCAATATAACATTATTATAAAAAGTATAATGATAATATTTTAATGTTATTATAATTTCCTTAAGGGTCATATAAGCCCAAAATGTAATCAATGCCTTTAAATTTATTTCTATAAAATTTAAAGTCATTATTCCTCAAAACAAATTCCACTAAAACATATACTTTCCATAAAATTTTCCCAATATATTCTTAAACCTAGTATAATCCCATTACATAAAACCCGAAAAGTTTTGTTTAAGAATTTTATCTTATGATAAATATTAAAATCATTAACCCATGAGGGTATCCATAACACTTAAGATAATTAATATATAAATGCTTCATAAATTTAATATTATTTTTAAATGATTCATGATTCATGCAAACAAAACACCATTGGTAAAAATAATTCAATAATTAAATTCTTGAATCACAACACATAACCAATTTATTCTTTTTATTTAAATATAGATCCTTTCTTGTTCTAGCGTTTAACCTCCATAATAGCTCATTGACATAGATAATTTTCGGGTTCTATAAATTGATCACTATGATGATATTTGTCTCCATCATCTATGATCTTAATTTTATCTTAGAAATTAACAACATTATTCCCTTATTTTACACACATAAAATATTTTAGCATTCCATTTAGCCACATTATTTTCAATCTAATGAAACTTTTTTTTATGTAGATCATTCATTTTCATAATCTATTCAAAGTCATCATAATGGTCTGTAGAGAAAATATGAACTTTCCTAAGCATATACCTCATGAATTTCAAACAAGGTGCATAGTAAGGTCTATTATCATGAACCATTTGACTATCATATCTAACCTAATACACAATTTTTAATGTTATTACCCATAGGTACCTATGTTCCAATACCACATCCACTTATAATATCCAGGCATGGATTTATTACAAGGAAAAACCATATATTCTCTATCATAAAAAAACATTATGATGTTCTTCTACACTTATACTGAAGTTATATCATAGGGTTATGTTTCTTAATATATTTTTTCCTTAATCTAGTTCTCATGTTTTCTGCTAAACCTCCTTCAATGCCAATTATAGCAACCCCAACCCCAATAGCCCTAATCCTGTGTCGTCTTTAATACTTTGGAATAAGATATAATGAATCACATCCTGAAAGACTAAATAGTTTAGTAGGCTTGGTAAACTAGATACATATAAGATTCCCATATTACTTTTTAAAATAGAAATTTCAACATTTGTTTCCAAGAATAACATGATTCCCTATAGAATATCATTTCTTATCAGATATATTACACTTTATGGATTCATAAGAAAGGAAACAAAATAAGGGTGAGATCAAATTATCAATAAGGGTTATGTATAGAATAATTCATCATTAATAAATTACTATAATCAACTTGTTAAGTTAAATAACTTAAAAAACATTTAATTTAATCAATAACATGACTATCATAACTGGATAAGGCATAATCAGTATGGAAATGTAACAAATTGAAAACACATGTGATTTAATCAATATACTATGAATGAAATTAATATAGAGATAATATATTTGTAAAACTATCATGGATAATAATAACTAAATTTTTAATGAATTCAATTCTTAATTATTGGATGTCCTAATCTCATATATTATGATACATCTTCCATAAATACCTTTCATTATATTGTTTAAACTATATGTATAAACATTTTTAATGCTAGATAACTTATTTGTTTCGTGAGACCCATCGATGCATCAAGGGGATATGTAATGATAGTAACCAATTATCATACTAGGACCAAAGAATTACTCATATATTGAATAATATATTTAATTCATAAATATTGTGCTATATCCTCAAATATCAGTATTGAGTAAAGAATATAGATTTATAAATATTTCCCAAGATAAACAAATTAATTTCAATGTATAACACTATATGCATAAATGATATTAAATTTAAGAAATAAAAATATCCATGATAAATGTTATGGATATTTAGGGGAAATTTAATTTCTAATGATCAAAGGAATGTGATTAATTCAAGGGGAAGTTAATGAATGAAAAATAAAATATGCAAGTGAATTTCAATATTATCCTTGGTGAAAATAATCATAAAAAATCTATAGCAAGAAAAGGACGGTATCAATACAACATATCCCTAGTGGATTATTTTTAAAATAATAGTTTGTTTTCATTAATGAATATAAATACCAAAAAAATATAATTAAAAATTTCTTGGAAAAAATATCATTTTCATTTTAGAAATAACTTTTTAAAACATAAAACATTTTTAAATCCATTAATTTAAAAATAACATTAAAACACAATGAATTTGGAGAATATTAGGAAACATATTTTCATTAAAAAACTATGTATACATGCAAAGGTTAATTCAATGAAATTAAGTTCATGTGAGTGGGTAATTTTTTATATGTTGTACATGTTAAAAAGAACATTCCATTTACACTGTAAAAAGGAAAAAATGTTCCTTGTTCCAAAAATGAAAAGAATATTCCTTTGATTTTTTTTAAAAAATGGGTAAAAATTAATTTAATAAATAATTTTTAAAAGGATAAAAAAATTTAAAATATTTTTGAAAACATTATTTTTGAAGAAAATAGATTTCCAACTGAAGAGAGAAATGAATTTGTATTTTCTTGAAAACATTCTATAAATTATTTTAAGTACTAAAGAGTTTAAAAGTGGTTAATTTTCATTAGAATATAATGAAAAAATATATTAGAATAAAATTAGATGGTTTTATTTATACAATGGTTAAACTCATTTATTCAATTGAAATTCACAAACCAACAATCTTTATTATAATGAGATTGTAAAATAAACCCCTTATAATAGAGAAAATGTTAAACTGAGAATAGATAAATGAATATATTATGTGAATCTACATTAAATCAATATAAAATAATAGTAAATGATACATAAGATAATAATAATTCATTACACACATAATCTTTGAATATTAACAATAACGAACAAGTAATATATCTAAATGAAATGAAAACGAGTTATGAAATTCATTACCACATGATAACTTTTAAATCAAATACCTTAGGATGAAATAATTCAAATAGAAACTTAGAATATCATGGGTTATTAATTAATCATGGTATTACAAGTCATAGGGGTATTATATACACTATATAAAATAAATTAGGTGCATAACATTACTATATGCCTCAATAAAATGAAATTGATACAAAATTGATTTCCCCATGCTTATTTTTAATGAACATGGTTTAACCTCCTTTATAGTGGTTCTAAAAAATATAGTAACTTATAATATAACTATATTAATATTTATTATATCATATATGATATTTTTATAACATCATATCACCCGTTCATTAATAATCCTTCATTATTTTCATTGTTTTAGGTGTTAATTGCCTTGTTTTATCATGTGTGTTCATCAGGAAAGATCTAGTTCTTGAACATATTATATAGTTTCATCATTTCTTGAATATTAATCATGAAATAATTATCAAATTTATAAAAAATATTATATATTTAAAAATAATAATGAATTAGGGTTACAAAATATGGATTATGTTACAATCTTTGAGATGGTAGCTCACACATACGCATGAGTAATGGTTTCATTTTTCAATGGTCATTATAGAAAGGGAAAAAGTAATATTTCTTCTTTTTATAATGATAATAATATAATATATACTATATTATTTTATTAAATATACATATATGTATCATCCATGTGGTTTGGTGATGAAAATAGACTCACATTACTTCGTAAAGGCAGTCGCCCACACGTACATGAATGATATTATCATCTTTAAGTGAGTGATAATGTAAGACATAATATCTTTCCATAATGATAAATATGTACTGAATATCATATTTATTTCATTTATATCACATTTAATCATTATATTTATCGTTATAACCTTCCATGTAAAACGTTAGGGAAGGACGAATCACATCACTTTGTGAGGTGGTAGTCTGCAATACATACGAGCAACATTATCATATAATCTACAATATGGAATGTAAAAAGGTATAATTGATATAATGAATCAATTGGTATAATTTTTTTATAAATATAATATATACTTTATATCTATCATCATAACCTTCCATGAAATGTTGTAATGGAATAACGCATGACAACTATTAGTGATGTGGTATTCCACAATACACATGAACTATGATTTCGTAACCCATTTGATTGAAGTGAAAATGGTTGTAGGTAAGTACCTTATTATAAAAACATTCCAATTTCTATAATATAATAATGTTATTATATCCTTATGTTTTAATCATAATTTATGTAGGTGGAGGAATATATAAAATAAAAATTCTCATTGAAGAATGTTTCCTCTTCTTTGGGTATCCTCTTTAGGATTTCACTAAACCCTTCCTAGGTTAGATTTCCTAGAAAATTAAAGTTTCTTGGATTATATTATGGAAGTTTTAAAGTTATTTTTAAGGCCTTGGATAAACTAAAATGGCATAAATGTGTGAAGTGGATAGGATAGGGGTGGCCTATTATAAGTGAAGTGAGTGGCACACATGTAATTGTTTGAAAAGATTCAATCATACCCACAATTTTATCCTATAAAAAGCTTAGAAATTGGATAATTCTAAAAACTATAATACATAAGGTCGAAATATTTCTATAAAATTATTATTTTAATATTTTTAGGACATTTTTAACCCTTATATTCTCAGTCTAACCCTTCATAAACTCATTTTTTACTTTAATAACAGTAATTAATTATTACATTTTCAATATTCATTTTGGTCAAAAATTATTTTGAATTTATTAATAATTAAAAATTATTCTAATTTCAAGTATGAATTCCTATTTTACTAATTTAATTAAAAATAAATGGAAAATTGAAATTTAAAATTAATCTCATAGAGGTGATGAGAATGTGTGTTTTTAAAAAGAAAATGTTCAAAAGCTTACAAATTTTTTATATAAGTATTCAATATGGAAATGATATAAGTGAAATTAATTTTATTAATTGATATAAAATTTAACTAATTTAACTTTAAAACAACTTCAAAATATAATTTAACAATATAAATTATTTTAACGAGAAGACAGTTTTCAATTAAAATTCATTATTTTCACTATTCATCAAAAAATGAACCTTTTTTAATAGTAAAAAAAAGTATCTCCAAGATAATTATTTTTATTCAATTTTCAAAAAATAATTTTATTTTTTCATGTAAATATTTTAAAAGTCATAATAATTAGTTTTAAATTATGTGTCCAAAGCGCAATGAAACCATCTTTTAGAAAAATATACTTTTTCAAAAAAAAAAGTAATTTTCATTTAAATGATTGTTATTTTATTTCTAATAAATAGATAAACCTAATTTTCATAATTTAGTTGTTACTATTCATACAATCCATTATAATTTCTAGTTTATAACTATTATATTAAATAATAATATTCTAATAATTATGTACATTTTATTTAAACTCGGTGTTTCTTGTAATGAAAGATAAACTTAGTGTTTTGTTTAACAAAAACTAAAGATATTGTTGTGTGTAATGAAAGATATTGAAGATATTGAATATGTTTAAAATATATACATATTAAATTCTTAGGGTGTTATATTTTCATCTATGATTTTTTGTTTCATGTCATATATGATATCGATTACAATGTTATTTTTTTTTAAATTTCAGGCTGTTAAAATTTCATTCTCAGTTTACTGATTAAATGGAATGTTTCTTTAGATGTTTTTATTTCCATATTTATTATGACTTATATAATCATGATAGTAAATTTATTAATCAAATGAAATGTGAGTTTAGATATTTATCTTTCTATATTGATTATTCCTTATCTAATCATGATAGTCAAATTATTTAAATGGAATGGGTGTTTACTTATTTACCCTTCCATGTTGATTTTGATTATTGATTCATGATAAGTTTTGATATATATATATCTCTTACAAAGAATATTAGATAACCATTATTATTTTTCCTATCCCATGAATCTAGGAAGTAATATGAATGATATTCAAGGATTTTCTATAGAGAATTATGCTATTATTGAAAAAAATTGTAATTAGTATTCTCAAATGTAATGAAAGACTAAAGTATGTATCTAGTTTACAATGACTATAACCTATTTATTACATTAGGATGTGATAACTTGTATCATATGCCAAATTAGTCAATTAACCACTAGCTTTAGACTATAGGGGTTAGGGTCTTTATAGTTATTATCAGAGGAAGTTTTATAGAAACCACATAAACTAGATTTAGGAAAACATAGAGTAGATAATTTAATCATAATATTGATTATGTGTTTAAGTAATGAATAAATACTAATATTTTTGTAAGGGATATGTTATGTGGTTTTCCTAGAAATATATCTCTATCGAGATATTATAATGGGATTTGATTCTAGAACAAATGTACCATGGGGTAAAAACTATGAAAAATACATGTTGGGCTTGACTCAAGTGTTACTTAGTACATGACAATGGGCCTAATTGCACACCTATTTTGACACTCCTGGGGGATATTCAATGGAAAACTCACATTTTCATTACAAAATATTATAAAGGATGTTAAGAAACAGTGACAATGAATGAACTAGGTTAAAAATATGGTATAATAGTTTGAAATTAATGATATATGATTTAGAAATTTCTTATGTGATTATTCATGATTATATTGTCTTCTAATATGATTTTTTTTATCACGCAATGATTTTTGGTTTTATCAAATGGATAGAACCTGAAAGATTCATTTTAACCTTAAATATTATGAAAAATACGATGACTATGAGAAAAAAATGGGAGGACCAATGGAGGTAAATATATTTTTATTATTCCTAATCAGTTATCCAAAAATATGATTAACAACCTATAGGATAGTCAACTCTTTTAATCAAAACATAAGATAAGGATGGATTTTTGTAAGATCGTGAGTGGTTGAGACCATGGATGAAAGAAGGATGAATTTATATCATGTACAGAATGTGGAAAGATACACCCAAGAAAGTGTCATAATGGAATGATAAAATGTTTTATGTGTTGAAAATAAGAGAAATAAGAAATAAATTTCCATGAAAAATGAAGAGTATGATGAAGGGAAATAAATATTATCCTTGGGATATATTTATAATTCATTTTCCAAAATGTGGAGAACCTAAAAATTATATAATTAAATGTCCTATTTTAAAGGATAACACCTAGAAAAATAAAATACCTATGTTGAAATAAAATTGATGAATTATTTATGTATTTGGATTCAAAAATTATATTGTTGAAGTATTTTTACCTATTTTATTTTTATTATAATAATCATGAAATATATATGGATTGTGTTAAATTTTAAATACATATATTTATTTGTTAATATAATATTTATGTATAAAATAATGGATTTTTGAGTTTAATATTGATGACAAGTTCAAATTATTAAGAATCCCTTTTTATGTTTTATGAGATCAGAGTCTAATAATATTAAGTATATTTTGGGAGACATTTATGTTAATATAACCCAATGGTTTAGTAAATGTTTTAGTGAAAAATTAAAGTTATTGGTAACTTTTAGGGTTTATCTTATCTTTGATGTTGAGGTAATTACGCATTATTACATGTTGGTAATGTTATAAGAATTATATTATTACAGTTTTATAAAAAGGAAAAAATTCATGCTAGGTGATAGAATGTATCATCCAGAAAGGCCATAGGGATTTAACCAATAACTGAAGAGCGATATGGGTTTAACCCATACCACTAGCCTATGTGATGTTCTGGTTAATATTTTATTATTTTTAATTAAACAAATTGATAAATAAATTTTAATGATGAACTAGTGGTGTTACTATTGAAGTTTAGATATTACTTTATTATATTGGATAACTTATGATGAACATGATAATTTCAGTATATATTTTTAAATATCAAGAAAGACTTGTAACTCTTATATTGATTGTATATTCTGTTAAAAGATAATGTTATTGCTTTAAGAATAAAGAAATTCATTTTTGGATTCATAGAGTAATTGATAAAGTGAAAATGGATCAAATCCCAACCGAAGGGTTAAATTGTGATTATGAAATAAAAATATATCAATTAAGTATATTTACTTTTGTTCATAGTCATAATGGTAAAGGAATTACTCAAATTTAGGTAAGATGATGTTGAAACAAAAATATTTTCATATTACCATCATATCTGATACATCAATTGTTCTTCTAAATCATCAAATATTTATAGTTTTTAGGTCCTTAAATTTTAATTTATAATTAAATTTCTTGTGATCAATGATATCTATAACTCTCTATAATTATTTATTCTTTTCTTTAATGTCGATATTTTCACTTGTAACCATTTTTATCCTATTTCGAAACCTAGTTTGTGTAATTATAAATAACATTTTTACTTCCCTTACTATCTTATTAAGTGTAAATTTTATTTAATCTTTTAATGATGTGTATATTCAAAAATGTTTTTCCAAATTTCAAACCCTTGATTATCGAGATCAATATTAAATTTCAAGGATTCAATTTCTTTATGGGGTAAAATATAACACCCAGAGATTTTAAAATAAGAATATTTAGTTAGATAGCATATATGCCATGTGACACATACTGTATATGAGAACTAAACCCCCTGAGATTTTATGATATATTTACATTTAAAATTATTTCTCTTTAATATCTTGTGATGCACACAAAACTAGGTTTAAATGAAACACAATACTCTACTAAAAAAATAAATATTTAAATTCGACCATTATAACATAGCTGTTAAGTTGGAGGGTATAAGACTAACTAAATTATGAAAATTATTTCATTTAAAAATTTATTAAAAAAATTTATTAAAAAAATTATATATATATATATATATTGATTATAAATAAAATAGTAATTAATTTAAAAAAATAAATATTTTTTGAAAAATAAATTATTTTTCAATGAAACTGATTTTATAATTTTTTGAGCACTTATCTAAAAAGTATTTTCAAAGAAATTAGTTTTATCATGTTTTGACACTTATATGAATTGAATTTGTAAAAATGGATTTCATATTTTGAATAATGATAAATTATATTATCAAATAATTTAAACATAATTTTTTACCATTATTATTAGTAAAAGAATTAAAAATTAATCACTATGGTTTAAGTAAAAATGGGTTTAATAGGGGTTAAACTTATAAGATAAAGGTTAGAAATGATGAAAAAATTACACAACCCAAATATTATGGAAATAGTTTCTCCTTATAATCTATAAGGTTATATAATGGCCAATTTTAATTCTTTTTTTTTCATTTGAAAAACATGGGTACACTTTATTCTTTAAAAAAAAGTCAATGTGTGCCCTCTCCCCCACTTCTAAAAGGTCACTCCCTCCCTTGACTTATTTACCTCCCACACGCCCTTTAGATGAACCAAAAACTGAAAAATTATATCCTCATAATCCTTTTACACATTATATATCTTTTTTTAATCCCAACATAACAATCCTAGTTTCCTTAATAGGAGATCCAGAGGAGGTTTATCTAGAAAAAAGTAATTATCTTAACGAAGCTATTTCATTTTCTTTCTTATTTTTAATCCTTAAATGATGTAATAATAGGTAAAATATAATAAAACTAGTATCTACCATAATCTAATAGGTTATAATTATTATTTAATAATATTTATCCATCTCCTCCTCTATAAAATGGAAAAAAATTATTGATCATGTGTAGGCGGGAAAAACCGCCCCACGACGCGATGTAACTTGTTTTCCCTCAACAAAAATCATGATTTTATATAATGATGGATTTAATTTACATAGATAATATTTATAGTATTATTATACTTTGGTAATTATATTTTAATATATAACTTCTTGCATCCCATGTCATTTAAAATACGATAGCGTCACTCATGTGTACATCGGACTACCATCTCGCGAAGCGATGTGATTAATTTTTCACTTATATTTTCCATGGAAGGTAATAAGGCTAAATATAATGAATACATGTAATATATATAGAATAATATTTTTTATCAAAAAATAATATACAATCAACTTCATTTCCCTTTCACTAGTTAATGGAATGATATCATCGCTTGTGTGTACGTACGATCTACCATCTTCATTAAGTGATGAAGTTCATTTTATATGTCCGTCCTTAAAGAATAATTATTAAAATGTATCTAATTAGTAAATATTAAATTCATTAAATTATTATAATTATTTATATGAAGGATATATGTCCAATGAAAAACAACCAAAACATTGACGACAAAACACAAATGGGAAAACAAGGCAGTTATCACAAAAAAATGAATATAATGAAATATTATTAATAAATGGGTGGTAAAATGTTATAATAGAATAATATATGATATTATAAATATGAATATGATCTATTATAAATTTATAACATGATTAAAACCATTATAAAATAGTTTACGTAATGTTAAACCAAAAATTAGAGTGTGGTAATGGACTTCATCTCAATTTCCCTTCATTCAGGCATATTGAAATATTGTGAACCTAATTTATTTTATATAGTGTATATACATACCATTTAACATGTAATATCATTATTACTTAATAATTCATGGTATTATATGTTTTATTTTAAATTATTTAATATGAGGGGTTCTTACATAAAAGTTACCAAGTGGTAATGAACATTATAACTCAATTTCTTTTCTTTCGGTTATATCACATCTCCATTTTCTATGGTACTATATAATTATGTTGTTGATAACATTTTAATATTTTATGTTATATATCATATTTTTTTATATGGGATTGCATTTTATACACATACTTGATTCATTGGTTAATTCTGACATCATTGTTGTGATATTTGTAAGGGTTCATATCATAATATCGTTTTAATCAGGATTGTTTATGCATGAATTTTAATTAAAGGAAATTATTTGATAACTTGATAGTAAATACATTTTATTTTCTTCCCCTCTATTTGTACATGATGTTTTCATGTAATAGTATATTTTTTTTAATCTTTTATACATAAAAAAGTTTTATAATTGTTTTAGAAAAATCCATCATTATTTCTCTATTCGGTTGGAAATTTGTTTTATTGCAAAACATACTGTTATAAAAATGTGTTAAAAATGTTTTTTAAATTTTCCAAAATATTTTTTATATAAAAATTTGTCTATTTTTTAATTTTTATAAAATAAATTGGAGGGAATATTCAGGTCATTTTCCAAACAAGGCCCATATTTTTTTTTACCAAAAATGTAAAATGAATCATTATTTTAACGTGTATGATATGTATGAAATTTTCCACAATCATGAACACTAAATTTTTGAAATATTGTGTCATACGTTTCAGTGTTCATTTAAAAATAAAATTATTTTTAAAATATTTTATAAATTTTTATCGTTAAAAATATTTTTATAGTTAAAATGGGATTTTCCTTAAGAATGTTTTAAATATATTTTTATGGTATTTCTTTTCATCAATGAAAAAAATACATTATTTTACTTATAATACATTAGGTACATGTTGTATTGATTCCATATTTGTTATTTTTATGGATGTTTTATGATCATTTTGACTAAGTAAAGTATTGATATTCACTTTTCATTAACTTTCCCTTGAAATATTCACTTTCCTGTGATCATTGGACACTAAATTTCCACAAAATATCCATATTATTTATCAAGGATATTCCTATTGCCTAAAATTTAAATCATTTTTACATATAGTGATCAAAATTGGATTTCATTTTTTTATATAGGTAAATATTGATAGATTTGTATTCTTTACTCAATACAGATATTTGATGATAAGGATTATTATTCCTCAATTAATTTGATTATTCGATATATGCAGAATACATAAGAAATGAAGATATGGATATGGCCCAATTATAGGTACCCCCTTAATGCATTTGTAGTCTCATGAGAAAAATTAATTGTCTAGCCTTAGTTATATAGGTTTTCAGTGTATACATTCTCGTCAATTTTAAACTATCTTGAGAAAGGTCTTCAATGTAGTGGTATCATGATGCCTAAAATCTTGACATCCAATAATTAAACATTTCACTCATAAATAATTCATTTATTATTATACCTGATATTTTCACTATGATATTATCTCTAGATTCATTTCATTCTCAGTTTATTGATTAAATGTAATGTGTTTTTAGTTTTTTACTTTATCATATTGATTATGCCCCATATAATCATGATAATCAATTTATTAACTAAATGGAATATGTTATATAATATTTACCATTACATATTTATAATTTTTTTATCTAATCATGACATCCAAATTATTTAAATAGAATGTGTATTAATTTATTCACCTTTCCAGGTTGATTATGTAAATTGATTCTAGATGGCTTCTATTTACGTAATTCTTAATGATCGCATGAGCTTACCCTTATTTGTTTCCTTTATAAGTAATATAGGAAGTGTATATAATATATGTCAATGGATATTATAGTAAGAATAATTATATTATAAAAAAACAATGTTGTAAATATTTTTTTATATTATAATGAAAACTCATGTATGTATCTAGTCTACCAATACAATTAAACTATTTAGTCCATCGAGATGTGATTACTTGTATATTTTTCTAATGTAGTAATGAAACCACTAGCTAATGGGGATGAGATATTTTAATTATAAATATTAATATGGTTCTATTATAAGTTAATAACAAGTTTTAAACCTCTATACAGAAAGATAAAGGGCACTCAACTAAAGGGAAGCACAAGGTGAGGGGATTCTTTACTCATTTTTAGTCATTAGTTCATACCACTACTCATTTATTATACTATAAAAAATTTATTTTGTAAAGTAATTT
The DNA here is from genome assembly GCA_963277665.1 of Viscum album. Taxonomy (NCBI): domain Eukaryota; kingdom Viridiplantae; phylum Streptophyta; class Magnoliopsida; order Santalales; family Viscaceae; genus Viscum; species Viscum album. Next base: position 855,122,864 of record OY728158.1, on the reverse strand, counting down.
AGGATTTATTTATGTTTTATTTACACTTTTCTTTGTGTGGATGTAAATTTTTTACATATAATCATCAAATTGATTAACACTGAACTCAATGAATTTTTTTAATGGTTTCATCTCAAACTTCTTTCTTTGTGACACATGTTCCTTTTTTAACCTAATTTATTTTGAATAGTATATTTACTCCTCCTATACAATCTATATCATTAATCCTTACTAAATCCTGATATTTTTATTTATAATTCATTTACATTATTCTTGGGAAGTTATGAAACCAAATTTAGTAAAGTGGTAAGGAGTTATGTTTCATTGTCATTTTAATCATGGAAGCTTATGATTGAATTTCCATTTAAAGAAAATTATTTGATCATTTTCTAATAAATCTCTTCATTTTATTAAAGTTTTTTATTCATGATGTTATAAATTAATAGTAGCATTTTCTAACCTTTGTTACTTAAAATTATTGAGATTTTTTTAAAAAATATGAATATAGTTCTCTATTTGGTTGAAAATACATTTTCTTCCAAATCCAGGTTTAATAAAAATGTTTTCATATTTTATATACTAAATTTTTTTATGTAAATTTTACCCATAAATATTTTTACAAAAAAATTAAAAGGAATATTCCATTAATTTTTTGAACGAGATAGTTTTTATATTTTCTTACAAAAATGTGTAAGGAATATTTTCTTAAAATATTTTAAATGAATGGAACTCTTTCACCATTATGTCCACTCAATGTTTTAATCCTTCCTACTTACGTTTCATAGATTATTTTCAAGATAAATGTATTCATTAATGTTTTGGAATGTTTTAGATTTTTAATTTTTTTTTCAAAATGGAAATAATATTTTCATCAATAAATGTTCACAGTGATATTTAAAAATTATTTTCCATCTAAGATGTCATCTATTTTTGTTACTCAATGTTAAAAATTTATTTTCATCAAAAATGTTTTTTATTCTTTTTAAAATTATTTTCATCAATGTAAATGACCACAAATGTTTTATATTACTTCTGAATATTGTATATTTTTATCTCACAAATATATCTTGTTTATTATCTCTTCCTTTTAATAGGTAATACATGCCTTATAATCATTTATAAAATTCATTTTTTTGAAATTTCATTTTATTATCCTATTGAACAAGATAATGGAACCCATTTTCCTTCTATGGGTAATAATTACATTATTCTTTAAAATCAATTTCCATTATGTGGAATAGATAGATCATTAACATGTTTTGAAGGGTACGCCTAGGTTGTTCTCTAATGAAGTGGGTAATTATTTAGTATTTTTATCATTATTTATTGGATTATCAGGTAAACCTAATCCATTATGGTAATTTTTCAAGAATGTGATTTTATCTAGGTAGTTATCCTTGACTCATTTTTTGTGATTTTTTGGGTCGTTGGAACATTTTTATGCTACAGTGATCTTTTGATACCATATTCATTATGTTATGCTTCCCTGAAATTACTCATGAGCCTTCCCTTTATGATATCATGATATACTTTGGACTCACATTTTATGTTTCTTTATCATTTTTATTCTAGTATTATGATTTTTATCTCATCCCCTTTTTATCTGTATTATCTGAGTTAACCCATGCAGTCTAGGATCTCAAAATGATTTAGGAGATAATTATAAAGAGTAAAATAAAAAAATATTTTTTAGTCTCAATTTGATGCATTATGATCCTATTATTCCAAAGACTTTAGGCCATTATGATAATTTTGTTGTATTAATGTATATTTAGGTTTATAAGTAATTTAATAATATGTATAAAAGGCTAGAGATGTAATAATTATAATATATAAATTTCATGTTGCTTAGAATTAATTTTTAGGAATAATGGAATATTGTAGATATTATTCTCCCTTGAGACAAAATACTAAAAATAGATTAATATTTTTAGTTAGATATATAAATATCAAGCTTTGGCTTAAAGAGTTAATATTTATATTCTATAAATTATCTAGGAGATATAGAAAACAATAATTTTACATAGTAAATAATATTTTTCCATGATCTTTTATAAAATATATTTGTATAATTATTGAAATTAAATTATTTAAAATGACATTATTTCTTTTTAAATATATTTAATATTTCAAGCTATGAATCGAATAAATATTTTGGTTTGGGATCACATGGGGTTAAGGATTTCTTGATACCACCTCCTATTGATTATTTAGTAGTGTGATATATATAAGGATTCATTATTTATTTCTTAACATGATTGTTTTCTTGAAATGGTTAAAAACTGTACAACTAGTATTATGATATAATTAAATTAATCCGGCATGATCAGAATAACTACTGCACTTATTTTAATTGTTTAAACATGGAAGTAATATATAAATCATGTTTTATTGTTTTATAGTTATTTTAAAACACTTATTTATGTATGCTTATTGTAGAAATCCTATGAAAAGTAAACCAGTTAATTCTTGATTAAATAAAAATGGTTTTCCATTAAAGAAAAACTATTTGGGGATAAACAAGCCTGTTATGTTGTCGGATTATTGAATACCTAGATTCCATAGACATAGTTTATTTTTCATGTTTGTAGAGGTTATATTGAATATATATTAAGGATAAAATTTATTAGAGTCTTGATTTTGATAGACAAAAATTGACTGGGAACCATTGATGAGTAATAGGCTGTGGGGTAGGTTATAGTGATGGTCTATGTTAGTGGTGGTGGAATTCAGTGGTCATTATCACTCTTTCTTAGCTTAGGAGGGGATCATTTTAAGCGTGGATGTTTATGATAGATTCATTTTGGGATATACCTATAACCATGTGTTTCTCAAATGTCACAATCTATATATTGAATCGACCCTTTTGAGTGGTATGAGATGTGAATTCTAAATGATAGTATTTTGTAGAGGGGATTCATTCAGCCTGGTGTGTTTCCTTAGGGAACCATATTTCTATTTAAAATGAGGTCATATAGAATTTTTTAGTTGTGTTCGTATTATCACCATTTGAATCAAATGATAGTTAAGTAACACTATCCTCTCCCCCAGATTTATGATTTACTCGATCAATTAAAGGGAGATTGTTTATTCTCAAAGATAGACTCATGGTCAAGATATCATGAGATGTGATTGAAGGATGAGGATATCTTTAAGACTACTTCAATATGTTAGTAAGGGAATTATGAGTTTATTTTGATGTCATTTAGAGTTTCCAATACTACATATGTGTTCCTAGGATTGATGAAATCACATTTCTTTGAGTTTTTAGACCAGTTCATGGTGGTTTTTATCAATGGAATCCTTATGTTTTGTAATACATAATTGGATAACATAAGGAATATATGGTATGTTCTAAGAGTATTTTTATTTCCTTATATATTTTGGAAGATATCAAAGAGTGAGTTCTATTATCATGGTGTTTATTTCATGTGGAATTACTATTTTATTATGGAGTAGTTATAGATCCATCAAATATTGAGGTGGTGGTTTATTGGGTATTTGAAAAAACTTTTACATTATTATAAAGTTTTATTGGTCTCAGAGGCTATTATAGAAGGTTCATGCCCAAATTAATTCAAATTATAATTCCTATGAGAACATTTAATGGAAATTATTAGGTGTTCACATGGAATTACCACTATAAGGATTAATTAGAGTACATAAAGGATATGTTGGTTGGTGATTCAGTTTCTCATTAACTAAATGGTGTTTTATTTGAGGTTTATTATGATGATTCTTGCCTTGGAGTGGGCTATTTATTGATACATAAGAGGTAGGTTATCTATTAGTTATCTCAGTAGTTATATACTCATTAATTTTACAAATGATTTTGATCTATCCATAGTAGTTTTTTCCTTGAAGTTGTGGTCGATCAATATCATTGATGAACACTTTTTTAGTCTTCAGGATTCATAAGAGTAAGGTGTAAATCTTATCCTAGGATGAATTAAATATTTAGTAGTGATGTTTCTTGGATATAATACATGAATATGACTTATATATTTCCATTAAAACTAGTAAAGGGAATGTTGTGGAATATATTTTAGTTGAAAGTCATGAAGTTGTACTATGTGTGAGTCTCGAGACTCTTGGATAGTGATAGAGGAGTTGGTAGTGATTCAACTTTATATGATGGTAGTTTAGGAAACAAATTGTCTTGATTATATGAAAGTGTGCATATGATTAGTGTAGTAATTATAGGAGTCCCATCAATGGTATTTTGAGGTATAGGTTTTTCATGATTGAGTTTTTTATTGTGACACTCCTAGGGGTGGTTTGAGGATTAACAATATCAGGTTTTGTTTCAAGAAAATATTTTAATTTACTTTGCGATGAATGATGTGGTTGTCCATGTGTTCAAAATTTCTCAAATATAATTACATACAAGTATTGAGAAGATATATCATGATTTTGGAGAACACGTTTAGTGGTATGGTATAAATAATTCAGTTTCAGAGTTGTTTTCTCGGTGTTTAGTTTGCTATAAGTTGAAGCCTGGTTATTACATTCCCGTGGGTTTACTTCTGATGCTTGATATTGTCTAGTAGAAGTGGGATGAAATATAAATGGAATTAATTATTATTTTAATAAGATCTCATGGTGGTTATGATTCTATGTGGGTAATATTACACTTGTTGATGATGTTATTTCACTTATTAAAGATTAATTAGTCGAGCATAGTAGAGTTTTTATTGAGGGAGTATCAAGAGGTGATTGTGATGAATCACGGTATTGGAAGATGATAAAATCTAATTGTTATCCATATTTCACCTATTGGTAATAGAGATGTATCTATTATGATTTTAGATCTTAGATATATTTAATCACTACTTTTCATCTTTAGAAAGACGATCAAAAAGATAAAACTATCCAAATGATAGAGGACATGTTTCATACATGCATTCTGGATTTTGGAGGTTTTTGAATGCGACACATGAACTTATTGTGGTTTTATTATAAAAATATATATCACTATACTATTTCCATGGATATTTTCAGAGCATAGTATGGTCGGCCTTGAAGTTATCCAATGTTATGGAACGTGGTTAGAGTGTCAGTTGTTCTTGGATTAAAATTGGTGTATAGTATGATAAACATGTTATTTGTGATCCATGGGAGAATGAAGGTGGCACTAGATTTTTATAAGTCATCTGATAATAATATAAGGAGGCCTTTGGTCACAAACCAGTCTGATTACCCTCACAACCTAATAACCAATCCAGCACTAACATGGCCCAAAGGGTGTTCTCGATCCCCACGGTTTGGGAACTAGCACCAGGCATTATAAAACATGAAAGAGTGAACGAATTTTCCACAAAACATATTGGAAGTAAAGAAGATAAGGTAGTATGTATAAAAAGGAATCTCCCCTATGAGTAAAGTACAAGAATACAAAAAGGCATAAAAATCCTTATGTACTACAACCCAATTACTAAAATGAGAAAAACAACCCCAAGGTCCCAAAGGACACAAATCCCCATGTTCAAAGCTCAACAGATGGATCTACCTCTAGGAGATCCCTTCCCTTTTCTCGAACCTAGAAGAAAAATTTCTACAAACACCCAAATAAAATGCAGGGTGTGAGCCTAAGACCAGAAATATTCCTCAATGATTCCATAATAGATGCTAAATATATTTTATCCAAAGAAAAGCTATCAATTTTTAAAATAAATTGGTTTGGAAATTCAAAATAATTTTTATACAAAATATGCTATACATTTTCAAAATTATGGATATATAATTTTAAAGCATAGTCTTTACTTTACAAGAGATGGAATATTTCTAAAACAATGGCTTATATAAAAAGTTTTATATAAATCAATTTATATAAAATTAGAAGGGGAATGTAAAATAGTTTTATCTACAATGGAATACATTTATATCTCATATATAAATAAACAAGCAAGCAACTTGGTAATATGACAAATAGGTATGATAGTATTTTTATCTATAGGACTTTGCACTCTCTAAGTGATCACATCAACATGTGTACACATACATTTTCTAAAAACTAGTCATAGAGGACTCGTCACCATAACTTAAGGGATTTTACCTACTAAATTTATGTTTTAGAATGTCGTAGTAATCAAAAAGTGTCTCCAAATAACTCAAAATCTACATAATCCATGCATGTTCTCATACACAATCAATGATGGGTAATTTATTTTATAACTTCTTATAATACAATTAAATATCATACTTCCATTTAAATTCCATTTTTACATTTTAAACAAAAACTAGTCTTAGTAAAAAGAATTCCACTTTAACAAGATAAAACCATGAGGGTTTTATAAAAACATTTAATCCATTTTCAAAATTTAACAAATTATAACAATTTTATCAACATCCCCCAATTCACTAGAATATGGTTTTTTAACAAATCTTCCATAAAATTAATTTCTACAATTAAATTAAACAATTCAATTTCTTTTATTTCCATCAATATCATAATTTAAATTTTTACAATATAAATCTTATGAATTGAAATTTTTATGCCTAAACCCCATTTTTTCAAAAAAACCCCCAATTCACCAGAATTGAGTTTCTCCAAAAAATCAGTTGAAAATTGTAAGATTCAGTTTTAAATAATTGAATTTGAATTCAAAAAATTGAAACTTAAACAAAGAAATTAGAGTTAATATAAATTAGGCATCACGATGGAAACATCTACCTCAATGTCATCGATGTCAGTGGTTATGATAAACCACCCTGTGTGGTTTAATACACCTCCTCACAACCCAATTATCATAATCATCGACTCACACTCATCAAGGATTCATAGAACCCAAACAACTATTTTATTTCCCATGGAAATAAAATGTCACATGAAAAAACATTTTCTCTCTCCTGGATAAACTCTATATTATCATTTATTTCAACACACACAATAAAAAATATTATCCCGAAGAATATTTATAATCCTCATTCGATAATTTATATTCCTAAATTATTTCCAGAACATAGGTTGTATTTTTCATAATTATTATTCTTTTTTTAATATATATATATACATCAAAATATTATTTGATAATGTAATTATTGTTTAATAAAAATTTGTATTTATCTAGTGAAAAATTCATCAAAAACTAGCCTTCGATAATTTTAATAAATTTTATTTTAATGATATTAATAATAATCTTTTGTTAATTCGTGTAATTATAGAATGATATTTTCTATAAACTATTTTCTTGTCTAATTATCATAAATATTTTTTTCATATTTAACCATGACAATTGTATAATAATTATTTAATTATTTATTTTACAAATTATCCATATATAATTTTTTATGATAATATTACAAAAATTATCCTTTGAAGTGATTATCCCACTATATAATTACCACTTGAAAAAAGTATCATTTGATAATTATTTAACAAATTTATCCTTTATAATATTTCTCATAAATACATTTTTATTATCCAAATAAATAACATTTGACAATTTTAATAAAACATCTCTAATGTGATTATATATATATATATTTCTGTCTTTTGATAAATTTATTTCAGAAATATTCTTTTGTGATTTAGGCTTATTTATTTAGTTTAAATTCAACCATTTTTTTTAATTTTAGAGGTGATTTAAAAGGTATAAATAATAAAAATAAATAATAATTTAATTAATTAAACATATCTAGATATTTTTCTAGGAGTAGTGCCTTGGAGGGGGGAGACCAACCATAGCTTCCAAAACATGATCATCATAGGTTCATCCAACAGACACAGGGTAGATATGGAGTTTATCAAGCTCATCAAGATCAATCAAAAAAAGGAACCGAGTGGTCTTGCCATTTTAGAACCTGAAATCATATTACTACTCGTATATCAAAACCTATATTTCAATTCCTCAGTTTATAATAGTTTTTAATCTAATCTTGATGAATGAGTTATTAGTTTATCCCATTTTATGTATTGAAAATTTTAAATGGAAAAAATAGGTCTTAAATCATGGTTTTTAGAAGGTTCCTCAGTCCAAAAATGGAGGTTACATATAGGTGAGAAGATGAACAGATGAAAAAACATTTTTTAATTGATTAAAATTAATTATTTAACCTAAAAATTAAATAACACAAAACTTACATTGGGAATAGATGTTATGATTCATCTAGGGTAATACCCCCATTCCAGACCCAACGATGGTCTCAGATATCTCATACGACACACTGTTTGAGAGATATTAATGATTTTTTTATTTAAAAACTGGAATAAATAATTTTTTAAAATAAAAGGGTTATTTTTGAGAGCAAGACATCCAAACGCCTGACAGTTACAAATGTTATACCCCGTCTAGGGTAAACCCCTCATTTTGGACCCATTTATTGTGTTGGATTTCCCAAATGATGTTCCATTTGTGAGATATTAAATTATTTTTAATAAATAATATATTAAATATTATTTAAAAATATTATCTCATAAGAAAGGCATCCCGATCTATCACGCCTTCAAATGTTATATCCCTCCTAGGATAAACACCATATTTCTGACATAATAGTGTTCTCATATTTCTCATATCACACACCATTTTGGATTTGTTCCATTATTTTGAATAAAAATTGTGTGCTTAATATATTATATTTAATATGTTTAATCAGTCCTAACCCAAATGTTGCGGGCCTCTGAAGAACACACTAACACTGTGTCGAAATCCAAAAATATTTAATTGAACATTCCAATATGTTAACTGTAATTTAAGGTCTATAAAATTTTTAAAAAAATTTAATTGATAAATCATCTTTTCTCACTTAGGATATTAACAATTTAACAAAAGTGTGTTTTGGAATACCTGAAACAATAACACGATGTTACAACCTCCCCACCATAGGAAATTTATGTCCCTATAAAGATTATGAAGAAGCCTCCACATCAAAAATATGAGGCCACTACTCTCTCATCAGAGCATCCCTTTCCCACATCTCAGGAGAATCACAATCATGTTCCCATAGAATACAGACCAGAGGTATCATCCTCCCATGAAGTACCTTGTTATCAAAATCAAAAACTCTAACTGGTTGTTTATTCACAGGTAATTCTGGATTAATCTTAAGATAACACCATCTCAAAATGTGAGATGGATCAAAGAGACAATTTCAAAGGTGTGATACAAGGAACACATTATGTTTCAACGTCAGCTGCGGTGGAAGTGCTAAACAGTAAGAAACTTTTCCCATGTGATCAATAACCTCTAAATGTCCCACAAAACAAGGAGAAATCTTCACTTTCCTCTGAATACATTGATGACCCAATGAGGGTGAAACTTTCAGGAACACCTTTTCACCAACTGAGAACTACAATGGTTTGTGGAGATGATAAACAAAATAATTATACCATCTTTCTGTTGTCAACATTCTCTGATGAATCAACCGAATCTTAGTTGTTGTCTCTTTGATCAAACTCGGTCCAACTAGTAAAATATCACCAATATTCGATAAACAGAATGGATATTTATAAAGTCATCTATATTATTCCTCCAAAGGAGCTATTATAATTGTATACACATAACAATCGTTATAAGAAAACTCAACCAACCCCAAATGATCATACCAATTCCCACCAATGTCAAGAAAACAAGCATGAAGCATAACCTCAAGAAAATCATCCAACTTGGACTCTATCTCTTTCAGTTCATCTAGGGTATTACAGTAAGTGGGAATTGAAACTCGTTGTATACTAGGCATTAAGTCATTGAGAAAATCAATATATCTTACCAGTTGTAACATAGAAAATTCAAAAGTAAACATGATGGGAAACACGATGACAAATTGTGGGATATCACTGTCAGAGTTGGTGTCTTAGAGCGAACTACTTTGTAATTTATTCATTAGTAAAAGCCGTATCACATCTTGATTGTTCTTCTGCGTGAAAATGCATGTGATAATGTCCTAAGGATAGCTTTTGCATTAAAGGTTCATAGAGGATCCCTGCTATGATGAGAACCCGGAAGTGCCATAACACTGTTCTTGAATATATGTTCTATGGCTGGATGACATTATTTGAGGGACACAAATAATACCGGCCATTAGGGATGAGGACTCATAAAACTTTGAGGAACCATCTCATGGTGTACACCCTTGGTAATATCCATGAGAATATTATGAGAACGAGACCCGCCAGTAGGAAATCCACATTTCGTAGTGTCATTGGATGTTCCTATCTACTGACATGTGTATTGGTCCTTAGACTTTAAGATTATTATTAATGGGTATTACAACATTCACACTTATATGTATTGACAAAAACTGTGACAACACACTATTCACAGCGAGGTAGGATACGTTGGGTGCGTCACAAGTAATACCACATTAATAGATAATGCGAGGAAGGATTTGTCCCTTCCATTCCACAACGGAAGTAGATATATCATGTCCTTTGATCACTACTGGAAATCCATCCTTTCCCAATGGTTCTGAACCATTGGGAAAGGCTGGAAAACCATTGGTATATGTTATACCAACGGTTCTGCCAACTGTGGGGAAGTAAGCCGTTGGGAAAGGCTTTTCCCAACGGTTTACAAGGAACCGTTGGGATAGGTTAGAAAAAATAAACCTACCCCAACGGTTGTGCCAAACCGTTGGGAAAATCCTTTCCCAATGGTTTGTCCCGTTGGGGAATCCCATGAATATTTTCTTTCCCAACGGTTGGAAAATCGTTGGGAAAGGTTTTTACCAACGGTTCTACCAACCGTTGGTAAAAACACCAATTCCAAGAGCTATCCCAACGGTTTGAACCATTGGTATAGTCTGTATTTACCAACGGTTTAATGAACCGTTGGTAAAAACAGCTCCATATGGGCTATGCCAACGGTTGGAAACCGTTGGCATAGGATTTGCTGTACAAATTGCACTGCAGCCTGCAATTTGCACAGCAGGTCTTTTTTGGGCTCATTTTGGCACAACATGTCTGTTTTGGGCTCATTTTCAATTCAATTTTCATTTTCAATTCAATTTTCAATCCAATTATTGTAACTATAACACATATACAATGCATACATATAGAGAACAAACCAACACATTTAAATAATGCAAACCAACCAACCAACACATATAATGCATCCTGGAAATATACTCATCCATAATTAAATTAGAATTCATAACATAATTATAAACATACATAATTCATTTAGAATCCAATTTAAAATTTAGATGACAATCATATGTGGAATCCGGAATTCAATTCATAATTTGATTGGTTTTTTTGTACACCATATATTTTTACTCGAAATCATATACATTTTAAACAAAATACATACACCTGGAATGATACCGGTCACACCATGCCTCGGATTGAGGCGAGGTTAACTCGTACACATCAAAAATGACTCATTTATCATTGTCCTAAAGTATCAACATATTCTGAAATCGTTTGGTCAGTTTTCCGTATGCCAGTTGTTGTTTTCACTTAAAATGAAGTGTTTTTTAAATAAAAGAGAGACACTTTGAATGGTGTCGGCCACACCGCGCCTCGAATTGACGTGGGGTTGACTCGTACACATCACACATGACCCATTCATTGTTGTGCTAAAATATAAACACATTCAGAATGTGTTTGGTTGGTTTTCCATAAGTATTTAAAATGTAGTCCATTTTAAAGAAAATAGATACACTTAGAGTGGTCTCGGAAAAACCGCGACTCAGATTGATGAGCGGTTGACTCGTACACATAACATATGACCCATGGATCGTTGTCCTAAAATTTCAACAGATTCCGAATGCGTTTGGTCAGTTTTTCGTATGTCAGTTGTTTATTTCACTTATAATCTTGTCCCTTTTAAACAATAGAGATGCAGTTAGAGTGGGACCGGCCACATCACGTTTTAGATTTAGACAGGGTTGACTTGTACACGTCTCAAATGACCCATGAATCTTTGTCCTAAAGTATAAACACAATCCGAATGCGTTTGGTCGGTTTTCCGTATGTTAGTTGATGTTTTTCACTTAAAATGACGTCCTTTTGAAACAAAAGACATACACTTTGAGTTGTTCCGGCCACACCACACCTCTAATTGAGGCGTGGTTGACTCGTACACGTCACATATGACCCATGGATAATTTTTCTAAAGTATCAACACAATCAGAATCCGTTCGGTCGGTTTTCCGTATGTCATTTGTTGTTTTCACTAAAAATGAAGTTCATTTTAAACAAAATAGAGACACTTTGAGTGGTGTCGGCCACAAAACGCCTCGGATTGAGGTGGCGTTGACTCTTACATGTCACATATGACCCATGGATCGTTCTCCTAAAGTTTCAACAGAAACCGAATGCGTTTGGTTGGTTTTCCGTATGTACTTAAAATACTGTCCATTTTAAACAAAAGAAAGTCACTTAGAGTGGTCTTGACCACACCGTGACTCGGATTGAGCCCGGGTTGGATCGTACACGTCACATATGACCCATGGATCGTTGTCCTAAAATTTCAACAGATTCTGAATGCGTTTGGTCGGTTTTTCGTCTGTTAGTTGTTTTTTTCACTTATAATCTTTTCTGTTTTAAACAAAAGAGACACATTTAGAGTGGTAACGGCCACACCACGTCTTGGATTTAGGCGGGGTTGACTCTTACATGTCTCAAATGAACCATGGATCGTTTTCCTAAAGTATCAACACAATTAGAATGTGTTTGGATGGTTTTTCGTATGCCAGTTGATGTTTTTCACTTAAAATGGCATCCTTTTGAAACAAAAGACATACACTTTGAGTTGTGCTGGCCACACTGCACCTCGTATTGAGGAGGGGTTGACTTGTACACGTCACATATGACCCATGGATCATTGTGCTAATGTATCAACATAATCAGAATCCATTCAGTCGGTTTTCCGTATGTCATTTTTTGTTTTCACTAAAAATGAAGTCCATTTTAAACAAAATAGAGACACTTTGAGTGGTGTCGGCCACACCATGCCTTAGATTGAGGTGGCGTTGACTCTTACACGTCACATATGACCCATGGATTGTTCTCCTAAAGGTTCAACAGAAACCGAATGTGTTTGGTCGGTTTTCCGTATGTACTTAAAATACTGTCCATTTTAAACAAAAGAAAGTCACTTAGAGTGGTCCCGACCACACCGCGACTCGGATTGAGCCCGGGTTGGCTCGTACACGTCACATATGACCCATGGATCGTTTTCCTAAAATTCCAACAGATTCCGAATGCGTTTGGTCGGTTTTTCGTCTGCCAGTTGTTTATTTCACTTATAATCTTGTCCGTTTGAAACAAAAGAGACACAATTAGAGTGGTACCGACCACACCGCATCTCAGATTTAGGCGGGGTTTACTCGTAAACATCTCAAATGAACCATGGATCGTTGTCCTAAAGTATCAACACAATCCGAATGCGTTTGGCCAGTTTTCCGTATGCCAGTTGATGTTTTTCACTTAAAATGACGTCCTTTTGAAACAAAAGACATACACTTTGAGTTGTGCCAGCCACACCGTGCCTCGAATTGAGGCGGGGTTGACTCGTACACGTCACATATGACCCATGGATAATTGTGCTAAAGTATCAACACAATCAGAATCCGTTCGGTCGGTTTTCCGTATGTCATTTGTTGTTTTCACTAAAAATGAAGTCCATTTTAAACAAAATAGAGACACTTTGAGTGGTGTCGGCCACACCACGCCTCGGATTGAGGTGGCGTTGACTCGTACACGTCACATATGACCCATGGATCGTTATCCTAAAGTTTCAATATAAACCGAATGCGTTTGGTCGGTTTTCCGTATGCCAGTTGATGTTTTTCACTTAAAATGATGTCCTTTTGAAACAAAAGACATATACTTTGAGTTGTTCCGGCCACACCACGCCTCGGATTGAGGCGGGGTTGACTAGTACACGTCACATATTACCCATGGGTCATTGTACTAAAGTATCAACACAATCAGAATCCGTTTGGTTGGTTTTCCGTATGTCATTTGTTGTTTTCACTAAAAATGAAGTCCATTTTAAACAAAATAGAGACACTTTGAGTGGTGTCGGTCACACCGCACCTCGGATTGAGGTGGCATTGACTCGTACACATCAAATATGACCCATGGATCGTTCTCCGAAAGTTTCAACAGAAACCGAATGCGTTTGGTTGGTTTTCCGTATGTACTTAAAATACTGTCCATTTTAAACAAAAGAAAGTCACTTAGAGTGGTCCCGACCACACCGCATCTCGGATTTAGGCGGGGTTGACTCGTATACATCTCAAATGACCCATGGATCGTTGTCTTAAAGTATCAACACAATCCGAATGCGTTTGGCCGGTAATCTGTATGCCAGTTGATGTTTTTCACTTAAAATGATGTCCTTTTGAAACAAAAGACATACACTTTGAGTTGTTCCGGCCACACCGCACCTCAGATTGAGGCGGGGTTGATTCGTACACGTCACATATGACCCATGAATCATTTTCCTAAAGAATCAACACATTTTGAATGTGTTTGGTCAGTTTTTCGTATGTCACTTTTTTTTTCACTTAAAATCTTATGGAAATTCATATAGAATATTTTTATATCATATTTAGTATGGATTAGATTTTAGTTGATCATGCTATGAAACATTTCAGAGCTAATGAAATTAAGGAAGGTGGAGGGGTTGTTCGGGGGGGCTGTCCGGTGGGTGTCTGGGGGGCTGTCCGGGGACCAAGGAGGAGGGTGGGGGGGCTGTGCGGGGTCTGTCCGGGGGGTGTTTGGGGGTTGTTTAGGGGGCTTTCCGGGGTTGTTCAGGGGGCTGTCCGGGGGTTTTTCAGGGGGTTGTTCAGGGGTTGTTCAGGGGTTGTTCAGGGGTTGTTCAGGGGGTTGTCCGGGGTTGTTCAAGGGGCTGTCCGGGGGGTTGTCCGGGGGGTGTTTGGGGGGGTTGTCCGGGGTCCAAGGGGGAGGGTGGGGGGGGGGGGGTTGTCCGGGGGGCTATCCGGGGTCCAGGGTGGAGGGTGGGGGGCTGTACGGGGGGCTATCCAGGGGGCTGTCCGCGGGGCTGTCCGAGGGGTGTTTGGGGTCCATGGGGGAGGGGGGGGGGGGGGTTGTCCAGGGTCCAAGAATGAGGGGGGTTGTCCAGGGAGTTCTCAAACACACAACCACTAAAAGACAACAACATCCATAAAAACAGATAATATATAAAAATAACTCAACTCCAATACTATACTACGAGTCTAGATAAAACCAACAACTAGAATAGATTAAACATCAAATCTCAGTAACATAAGTCAAAAATGTAACAGATCAATATGTCCCACATCAGCATCAGCATCACCATCACCATCATCATCATCATCACCCTCGTCATCGTCCTCCTCATCGTCCTCACCCTCCACAGCGCCCTCCTCCTTGCCCTCCTCATCTCCCTCCTCTTCCGCATCAGACTCCTCGCCATCATCATCTTCAAGCTGGACATTGGCCTGACCACCACTGGAACTGCCACCTGGTGCACCATATATAGAATGTATCGATGACATGTATTCATCAATTGCTGGGATAACCTCTGCTGGAAGTGTTGGACGTAGAACTTCAATAAATTTCATAAATGCACTGTTTTCCCTAGCAGACTGTTCTGCCGTCTCTGTGGCCCTTTTCTCAGCCTATTCTGCCCGTTCCCTAACTTGCTGCAGCTCGGTGGCACTACAACTCGTACCTGAGGCAGGACAATACCTCGTCGGGGCTATCCTAGGTCGGCAGCGTACTCTGCCAGAATGATCCTCTCCCAACACCTGATGTAAGTGATCAGATGACCCAAAATTGTCTGCTTCTTGGGCATCGAGGGCCTCTAAAGCATCCTGTTACAAATATAAATATATTATTAAGTTACAAAATAGATATTAAAATATAAAATCAACAGATTAAAACTTACAATCTGCTGCTGAGTCGCTTCGTTGACAGCACTTCCATCCTTTTTTCGTCTACTCGAGCAAAACAGTTTTGCTCGAGGCACACGTCCTTCAATATTTTGTACTTGCCTCTACAATGACATTGAAAAAAAAAGTTATATAAAAACTTTAGCAAATGATTAAATAATTGAGGAAACAAAAGAAAATGTAATTCGTAAAGAAAACATATAAACAATTGTCATACCTGCTGCCTCTCATGATCTGGAATCGTCGTGCGTCCTAGTGTATGGAGGTATTTTTTTGCATCAATGTTTTTTTTTATTTTTTCCAGATGATTCCTAAATAAAATTTGATAATGCAAAGGATAATATTAATGAAAAACTTGAAAGTTATTATTTAAATACCTCAAATGTAATTCATACCTTAAACTGGGTACTCGTCCAATGAGTAATCATCTAACGATACTGCTATATAGGACAATCATCCACGACTGGTACCGCCTCTAACTCAGTGCCAACTCTAGCACGCCAGCCAATATACAACTCATGCTTGTAGGCTCTCCAAAGCTCGCCTAAATCCTTTAGATGTTCCAGTCGTGCACCCTCACCATCAGGAAAATTAAATCGATGCTGAAATCAAATTATTAATTCATATAAATACAAAAATAATTCATGGCATTAAATACAACAGATTTTTTTACACATATCTCTGCCCAAGCTCTATCTTTGACCTCATGTGGCAAATGTCTCCACGACAGCGGGTTGACAGGAATGATGTCGGAGTATTTGGCAAGCGTCGCCAGAAAACTCCGACATTGCTGCCCTGTTTTCTCAACCATCTGATTGTCTTCATTATATTCCACCATAAACTGTGTGCGACAGTTCCACACCAAACACATGCGTGTACGGCCCCGCCCCCGCCTCCTGTAAGTATATGTATCTGTCATGAAAGAAAAACAAATATTTTATCAAAACATGTTATAATGAAAATAAATATTGCTATAAAAATTTGTTAGGGTTTTATAAATATACCTGCGCTAGTCTGATCAATGAGTGGCGCCGGATACACAGAACCTGATGGAACACCCTCTGGTGGAACAGGAGTCGAAGATGATGGAATATAAAAGCTCGGAGAGACAGAAGTAGAAGGAAAAGAAGATGGAATAGCTGTATGACCTGATACTGACTGGGGAGTGGGAATCATCATGGGATGTGAAAATGATGGGGAAGAAGATGCATAAGGTAGCGAAAACATGGGAGGCCTAAATACCCCGTGTGTCCCTAACGACACACCGGGATCAGAATGTGGGAAGGATGAAATGTCAGTTGGAGGGGCAAGGTCTAGTCGGGCACGCGCAGCTCTACGTCCACCTCTGGTACGAACCCTCCTCGTACCACTGGCCTGAGTACTAGCACCAGTACTAGGCTCCTCGTCGAATAACTGTCGACGTAACGGTGGACCCTACAAAAAAGTTTACAAAAAAATTAATCACCTGACATTATATATTCTGTAAATATATATATATATATATATTTGAAATAAAGTACTCACTATAGGCACTAATAGTGGAATGCCCAGATCCTCCATCTGGCTATTGTTCTCCGCCATTTTTTTCTTCATCTCTCTTCAATTGGCTGCATTTTCTGCATTTGAAATCAAATATGTAATTAATTTGAAAAAGGAAATTAATGTGTAAACCAAAAAACTAAATATATGAGGGAATGAGGGGATTCATTGGTAATTTAGATATCAATTGTTTTAGAAGATCTTGAATGAATTTAATAAAACATACAAGTTGTAATGTTCACCAAGTTAGAAATATTGTTTGATTTGGTTTGAATATAGTTCAATTCCAAATTAGAAAATGCAATTCAAATAAAACAGCAACCAATAAACATTGAAAATTCACATAACGGTCAAGTCAGCTAAAACATATTTGTGATCAATACTAAATAAATATGAATATTACCAACCTTAACAACCCAACTCAAGGTAAACCAAAAGAATTGAGAACATGGATGAATGATTCTATATATTTCCAACCACAACTTCAGGTTCACAATCAACTCTGACAATTGAGCTATTGGAGTCATCAAAAGAAATAAATGGATTGGTTCCAATGGCAATAGGGACAGTGTCAATTCCATCATCAGCATCATCAAAAATATGTCTTGGAATTACTTCAAATATGACACCAAATTCAGGTTTAAGTTGATCTTTGACATAAGAAAATTGTTTATCCATTGATGCCAACACATATGGTTCTTCGGTATCAAGAGTGCGGGTCATATTAATTACTCGAAATCCACAATCATCAATAAATGTACCATGTCTCGTCATCGAATCAAACTAATGGAATTTCATCATTGTGACTCATCCATGAGAGTAATAATCCAATATTATTATTTTCTCAACGACTCCATAATAACCCACATTTTCAAGTCGTGGTCTACTATCTGATGCACTGGCATAACAATCTGTTGTGGCAGTAACCATAATACCATCATGTTGTGTTCTCATGTTTTTGGCTCGTTCAGTGACAATAAATCTGTACCCATTGATAACAATTGATTTACAGTCACGAACCACGGTATTAGGACCAAAAGCCAAAGCTCTTATTTCCTCAGAGACAGAGTCAGCAGACAAACTCAATACCTGCAATATAAATTACAGTTAAACTTAAGTAAATATTGAAATAATTAATTTAAACAGTAATATTTTTACCTTCAATTTTAACCAAGCAGAAAACTCTTTGCTATACAAAGTCTCTCTCCTTCTCAAAAATAAAGAATGATGCTTCCTATTTATCATTGTTTTATGTTCCCTGTAGATAAAAAAATATGAATAGTTTAACAGATATATATGTAAGATATACATATTCAATTTTGTTACCTGATATAGTCATCGAACAAATCAAAGTTGAACAAAACTGTGCGATGTGCCATCTCCCGCTCTTCATGGCTTAATGTCTTCATTGTATATGATCCAGGAATTCCTCCTGTTTGAGAAAGTGATGGAAAACTGGGTTCAATTTGCTCATATTTTTCTTCTTCATTTCTCATTGGTCTGTTCATTCTTGTAGTAAGATCAGACAAATACATCGAACAGAAATCCATACATTCTTGAGCTAAGTAACCGTTCACGATAGAACCTTCGAGATGATTCTTGTTTCAAACATAAGTCTTTAATGTGAACATATTTCTTTCAGTTGGATACATCCAACGAAAAGAAACAGGTCCTCCGAGAAGTATTTCAGTTGGAATATGGACAGTCAAATGCAGCATGCATGTGAAAAATGATGGGGGAAATATTTTTTCCAACTCACACAAAATTAATGGGGCATCTGTCAATTTTTTTTTTCAAGAAAGACTTGGACAACTTCTTAGCACAAATATCTCTAAACAAATGGCACAACCGAATAACACCCACCCTTACATTATTGGACAAAAGATGACAGATTGCTATTGGAAGCAACTCATGCAGTATAACGTGATAATCATGAGTCTTCAAAGATTTTAGCTTCAACTCTCTTCTGTTGACCCATTTAGATATGTTGCTTGAATAGCCATCAGGAACTCTAATAGTCTCTAATACTTTCAAAAATTGTTTTTTTTCAGTAGGTGTCATCACATAAGAAGCACATGGAAGTTGCCATTTATTTTCACTAATACGCACAAGATGCAATTCTGGTCTGATGCCCCAATCCACCAAGTCACGTCGAGATCGTAAATCATCTTTTGTCTTCCCCTTGAAATTTATAAGAACTGAAAGCAATATTTCACATATATTCTTTTCAATATGCATTACGTCTAAGAAATGACGTAGCAAATTGGTTGACCAATAAGGCAAATCAAAAAAGATACTCCTCTTCCTCCAATTGTAACAGGTTTATGTGGAAACATTCTTTCTCTTTCCAGATTTCATTTGACCCTTCCCGAATGAAAAAATGAAATCTTTCAATTCATTAAGCACATCAGTTCCAGACATACACTGAGGTGGATCATCGGTCTCTATAGTATTATCAAATCTTCGATGATTCATTCTATATGGATGATCCTTTGGAAAAAATCATCGATGTCCCATAAAACTGAAACTACAATGATGTTTCAGTCTTCTGGATCGTGTATTCTTCATACAAACTGGACATGACAGTTTTCCCTTCGTGCTCCATCTAGACATCATTGCATAAGCCAGAAAATCATTGATCGTCCACATAAGCGCAGCACGCATCTGAAATATGTCTTTCGAACATGCATAGTATGTGCGCACACCCACATCCCAAAGAAGTTTCAACTCTTTTATTAAAGGTTGCATGTATACATCAATATCAATGCTGGGATCAGAAGGACCAGATATGAGTATACTCATGAAATTGAAAGATTTTTTCATACACAACCAAGGGGGAAGATTATAAATGTGTATAAAAACTGGCCATGTGCTGTGCGAAGTAAGCATCTGCCCAAACAGATTAAAATTATCGCATGAAAGACCCAACCTCACATTACGCACGTCAGCTGCAAAATCAGGATGTCGAGCATCAAATCTCTGCCATGCAAATCCATCTACAGGATGAACCAACTCATCATTAGTCTTCTTTCTCTCGGTATCATGCCATCTCATTTTTATTGATATGTCATCAGACATAAAAAGATTCTGGAGTCTGGGGATCAATGGAAAGTGCCACATTACTTTCTGTGGAACGCGGGATGGTGTTCCATCAGATTTTGACTTCCAGCGGGATGTGCCACATTTTATACATTCATTTCGTTCAGCGGTTTCTTCCCAGAATAAAATGCAATCTTTCGGGCAAGCATGAATTTTGTTTCTTGAAAATCCAAGTTCTTCAACTAACTTCCATGCCATATAGTGGTTTGAGGGAATATCTGCATCATCTGGAAGTAAATCCTTCAAGAGGGTAAGAATGTAATCGATTTCTGTATTAGAAATCCCATACATAGTTTTTCCATGAAACAATCAGATTAAAAATTCCAGCTTTTTCATTTTATCGCATTGTCGATATACTGGAGTCGTGGAAGCATCATTCAATTTTTTCACCCTATCAATATCATCATTTTCACTAGATGCATCAGTTGTCCTCATATCGACGTCTTCTTGAGTCGAAATCCTTTCTTTTTCATGATGACGAATAAACAGAAACCAATCATCTAACAAATTCTGCATTCCAGTCCTTTCATTTCGATCATCACCAATTTGAGATTTCATTTTCTCCCCATTGTGATACCACAGAAAGTAGTTTGCTTGAAAACTATTTTTGGTTATGTGGTAGCTAACTTCTTCACGACTCAACCAAGGTCTACAAACACAATTGGAACATGGGCAGTGTATGCGACCACTATCTAAAGCATTGTGAAATGCAAAATCTATAAAGCTCTCCAAATTGTTTTGAAAATCGCTTGAGATACGATCGGTTTCATACATCCAACTTCTGTCCATTCTGTAAAAAGAATTCATATAAGTCATTTTGTCATAAACAATTCAATAGGATTGAACTTTAATTGAAAATACATTTAAGTAAACGATAAAGGAAGAAAATAATCATGGTATCAGCTATACATGTGAAGAAAACATACTAATGTGTTATTGAAAAAATGCAAAACCAACAAGAACTTAATGTGTTATCACATCAGAGCATGACTCATCCCATAACCATATTTGTATGGTATCCTCATATGCAATTTACCTTTTTGAATTAATATGCACTTTCTCACCAGGTACCTGAGTAGATTTCATAGATATAATCATCTCACATCCTGTAAGGCTTCCATTATGTATGATCTGCAGAATAATTTGAGTGATCATGAATCATGCATGGGATCTTCCCATGATCACAATAGATTATGAGAAGGAATTATGATAGGTCACGTGAAGAACATCAAACACATATTTTAGATAATTTGAGACATAATATAATAAAATAATGTATAAATCTATGGAATTTGGGATAAAAGGATGGATGAAATACTAAAATATGGGAGACTAAGGTGAAGGAAATATATGTTGACCCTAATGTTCATAACATGCATCACCTATGAAATTTTATTGCACTAGGAAATTTCATCCTGTTCACAAATACATTCCATTGGAAACCTATTTTGATCATTTGATGTCCCCTCGACATGTCAAATAAAATTAGATGGAACCCATGAATATTCCAACCTTGTAATGAAAAGCCTTTAATTCTCACCATACAGACTACATGTTTTCCAATAGATATGTATCTCCTTCTATATAGGGGAATCAATACATATTATCTCAGTCTCATATTAAATTTCAGGAATGTTAGATGGCTCCCTTAACACCCTCCAGGCACACAAACTAGGTCATGTAATGTCCTCAAATCATGTCACTATAGACATAAATCACCCTTCAAGACATGTCACACTGACTCTAGAGTTTCCCTCCCAGTGTTTCAAACATGTATTTTGATGAAAATGGAGAAGATCACCAAAATCAAGAGATTCCCTATAGGAATTACATCCATTATCATGAAATTGCTTCTAGGATCAACCAGTCAGGACTTGTGATGTCCTCCAAACATTCCGTCCTTTATCATTAGAGAAACATCAGACAATCTATCTAGGTTAGGAAAATTCATCAAAATGCTTATAGGATCATGTAATTTCCATTGGAAATTTACAAAAGAAACCCTCTATCATGCTAAGTAGATAGTCAAGGCATTCCATGTAGAAAACCAACACATATCCATACGAGAAGAAATCTAAAAGTAATAGAATCTATATGAATTATAAAATTTTCCACCATTGGCATGTAAGATTCTATAAAAATGGAACCATAGTGTTTGTGTTTTAATTAATGAAAAAATCAATTCATTAAAATAACTACAACAACTTGATTGAGATCAATTTTTACCTGTTCGGATGGGGGGTGTACCTATTCGGATGGGGGTCGATGATGTTCGGACGGGGGGTTCGCGAGAGCACGGGAGCGGAGGATAATTAGGGCTCTGTCTCGAATGAGGGAGAGCAGATAGGGGTTGCTATTTGGGCAAAACCTTTGCCAACGGTTTGTAAAAACCTTTGGCAAAGGAAACCTTTCCCAACAGTTTCAATAAACCGTTGGGAAAGGGATAAGTTTAGCACCCCTTTCCCAACGGTTCTATAGAACCGTTGGGAAATGGGTCACTGGAATGCCCTTTGCCAACGGTTTCAGTAAACCGTTGGCAAAGGCTGAGTATACCAACAGTTTAATTGAACCGTTGGTATACTGCAGTTGGAAAAAACCCAAATTCCAGTAGTGGATGGAATTGATATAGCCTAAATAAATCCATGGCCATGGTAAAGTATGGGTGGTTTAAATTACGGAAAGTTAAAGAAAGAATAATTGAGCACATGGGTTGATAGCACTAGAATACAACCCGCTTGATTAGAGATATCGAGATAAATAGATTATATTACATGGTAAACGTTCGTAGGAGGTGACACATAATTGTGGCATTAACTTCTTTCTCTATGGGTGCCTTGGCATGTTGCTAGATGCTAACCTTGGACTTTAGGCAGGCTCCGCCTAATGCCACTGAGAAAGAGGCCTAGAGGGTCACACACTAAGTGTGTCCATGTATCTCAGTTAAATATTAATTTAAAAAGTTAAATAAAGATTATTCCCGACTGTGGTTTAATAATTATTTAAGAATGCCTAATTGTATTTATTTCGACACTAGTTATTCGAGAGAATATATTTTGGGAGAAATAATATATTTATTAGCGATTAATGCAGTTACATTTATTTAAGAAATAAATATCCATCACTCAAGGACTAATAAATGTGAAGAAGGAGATAAAGAAAAATAGAAAAATAAAGGTACACGTCGTGTATATTAAATATACACACCGTGTAGTTTTGTGGAAAATAAGTACACGTCGTGTATTAATGATTACATGCCGTATAGTTTTCTAGTAAGAATTTTGAGGATATAATATTGTTTATTAAATGATATTAATTATAATCCGCATGTGTGCATGTCAAGGAATTAATAATTCGACATGGGGGTTTCAATAAGAGTTAATGAAATAAATAAAATGCGTAAAGCGTTTATTTATTGTCATAACTCTATAAACCTAAAACCTGATTATAAATATCCTCACAACCCCAACACTTTTCCATCGATGGTTGTGCACAACAATTCTGGATAATTCTTTCAAGGCTGAAAGAACTCCTTCCTCCAAGAATGCTCTCAAGACCGAGAGACCAAGGCGATCGAAGGCGAACATCGCAAGCTAAGGTTCTTCCGCGCTATCACTCGGAGATCCCTTCGGCGACATCCGGAGATATGTGGAACACGTGTGGATCACCGCTAGAGGAATCCAACACTTGGATTCTACGATGCAACGGAAAAACACAGGATCGTGACCGGACACATCAAATGAAGAAATAATTACACCAAGGTAATTCTTGTGAATTAATTAAATTAATTATAACCAACATATGATGATCCTATTTCTATGGTTCTGGGATTCACTCTAAAGTTTTTCATTCCTCGTTCAATTCCGAAGATTCGGCATTTTATATCGTGACAGATCTCAGATTGAACGTTGTTTAAAGTTAAAATTAAAGTTGGGAAAACCCTCCAATGCGCTTCCGCTCCGCCCGAAACCTACAGGTGGTATCAGAGCGGCCATATCGTTGATTAAAATTATTTAGTTTTTTGTTGATGTTTTACACATTTAATAATTTAGTTGTTTAAATTAAAGTTTAATCATTCTGGAAATATGAATCTCGAGATCTATTCCTCCTCCCTCATTTCTCGTTCACCTCATAGAAAAGAATTTTTCTTTTAATTTTTATTAAAATAAAATAGAGGAACTCATCTAGAGGATGCAAACGTTTCTGGCCATACAACACCAGAATACACGGCGTGTATTCGGAAGTACACTCTGTGTAGTCTAGGTTTAATGCATTGACTGATCCACCAAATCAAGCTGTGTATTGGAGTATACCTATGTCATTTATACACCATGTGTTGACCAAGAACAGGTGGAACACAGTTTCTGGATTACACGTCGTGTGGTACAACTGAACACGGTGTGTAGTCCCTTCGGGTGCGGGTTGGACCGTGTACCCCATACACGTCTTGGCTGGCTGGAAACCGTGTAATGCGGAAACTACACGACATGTGTCCCATAGAACATGCCGTGTACTCCAAAAATTTCCGAAGTACATTAACACGCCCTGTCCCCAGGCGTGTACTTCGGATGGACGGTGAAGAAAATTACACGCCGTGTAGTCGGAACTATACACCGTGTACTCACTCAAATTACACAGAATTATTAAAATTTATTATTATATTATACAAATCCTAGAGATGTGTACCATGGTACATGCGTAAATTTGAGGCACAACACGTGATAGGTGTTTTATATATATGTGTTTAATTTAACATCTACGTAATGAACGAGAATTCACCGGGTTGCCTCCAAGGTACAAGTTACGTATAAGGATAATTTTAAATGAATTTATTTTTTAAAATTATGATGGATGAGAATCTCAAGGAAGTTCAGAAAATGGTTTAAGATAAAAGGAATGATTAATTAAAGATAATTAATTGATTCGAGCATGATTTATCTTAAACAAGAATGATTAAATAATTTAATGCTAGTTTTATTTATGCGTAAATATCATTGCATGTATGGATGATCATGAGCTAGACCAAGACCTTTGTATGTGAATTGTTTCTTTTAATTTATTTATTTAAATTAAATTTGTTGGCCTGTGAGCCATATCCTCATTAATATGTAGGGTTAGTTCACCTAAGGATTCTATTATGGAAAACCCCTTTTTTTACCCCTCACCTGCGTGTGAGATAAATGCATATGTAATGGATTGAGCTCCCAAGCTAGTGGTGGTGGCTCAAGTCAGGAGCCAAGGTGAAACCAATCCAATGAGATACAAAGTTTGACAGGTGGAAAGCTGTAAACACGAACCCGAAAGGTTCAAGGTGTTTCTCCCCTAGGTCTTGGGTTAGTTTATCAACCTCTAGATAAACTAACTAATTGAAAAATTTCATGATCATACCATTTATTTTATTTCTTTCAGATTCATTGTTTACTTATTGTGGGTGTGTTTTCACGCTCACACAATTAATAAATTAAACGAGCATGCAATATGGAACTAAAATAAAATTGGCTTATACATAAATATTATCTTAGACATGGTTAATCATTTAAGTATATCCCACTTAATATTAACAAGCATGTAATAAAATATAATAAATTTGAAATTTACATATAAGGATAAAATCCCTCAAAATAAATATTAAGTCGGTATAACCTTCCATAATCTTGGTTAGAATCGAACCATAGTTCAAAGTACTTGACCAACCCTAGTTGGGGTGCTTTCAATTATCGAGGAATTCTAATTCAAGGTTTTGGGTTGACTTGACTTGGTTCGCATCAAGGTTTGACTGCCAGAGCAGGACTTGGTGTGACCAAGAGACAAAGGATGAGGAAATCCAAAATAAAAGGATTTAAGGATTGGGGAGTCCACTCAGTGGATCAAGGAGCTGCGAGTTAATGCAGCTGGCATTTGGAATTCCTAACTAAAACCCTTCAAGTTTCTTGACCAACCCTAGTTGGGGTAATGTGAAGGGCAATATGGATCCTTGACACTAGAATATTCAAGCAACAGAATATTCCGAAGTCAATGGTGAGGGCTGTTGGATTTCGATAAAATAGTGGGAGACTAATAAGTATTAATTTATTTATTTTTCTCAGTTTTTTAATAAAGTACTAAACCTTTTCTAATCTTAATTTGTAGAAAAGTCAAGAAAATGACTTCAAACATATCACTGCGAACCATACTCAAGAAAGAAAACCCTCTAACCAGCACCAATTTCCAAGAGTGGTAGAGGCATTTACACGTCATCCTTCGCCATGAAAGGAAATTGTATGTGTCGGAAGAGCCTATTTTAGTTGCGCCTGGGAAAGAGGACAGTGATGAGGAATTATCTCTCTATAGAAACACATGGACGATGCCACAGATGTCCGATGTTTCATGCTATCGGACATGTCCAATGAGCTCTTGAAGAAACATGAAAACATGGACACGTATAGCATGATGTCTCACCTTAAGGATATATACCAAGAGAAGGCGAGACAAGATAGGTATGAGATCTCCATTGCTTTGTTTACAGCTAATCTTGGAGAGTCTGCGCTAGCTGGGCCTCATGTAGTCAATCTTATTGGATACATTGAATGCCTGGACATCTTAGGGATTAAATTCTTGGATGAGTTGCATATAGATCTCATCCTATCATCACTTCCCAAGACCTTCTCTAGCTTCATTGTAAATTATAACATGAGAGGAAATGAGAAGAGTATATCGGTGCTTCTAACCTTGATTCGCCAGGTAGACAAGGACATGGGGCGTGACAAACCTGCAGTCCTTATGTTGAACAAAAAAAGGAAGGACAAGGCAATGGGTCCAAAGGCTTATAAATGGTCTGAATCCCCTTATCACCATCCCTCAAAGAATGGGAATATCCAGAGGCAGGTCAAGGAATGGGAGGTGGTGTGTTTTTCATGTGGCAAGCAAGGACACTGGAATAGAAACTGCACCCAGAAGCATGAGGACACTAAAACTGCGTCGTTATCGAGTGCAATCATTCTATTTCTACACATTGGGTATTAAATACAGCTTGTGGGGCTCACATATGTGTTCAAATGAAGGAACCCAGTAGATTTAGAAAGATCGCCAGAGGAGAGGTGGATCTTTGAGCTGCCAATGGTGCAAGGCTAGTTGCGTTGGCTATTGGCGATTACCACCTCTTATTTCTGACTGGGATGATTTTGGTTTTATGTAACTATTATTATGTGCTTAGTGTTACCAAGAACATAATTTTTGTATCCTATTTGGATACGGATGGATTTATTTTCAAGTTTGGAAATAAGGGTAGTCTCTTTTATAAGAACAATGTATGTCATGGTATGGAACATTTAAATAATGGTTTGTATGTATTAAATTATGAGTACCAAGTGTTGGAAATCGATAATAAAACATAATCACATGACTCATACATCGCCCAGTTGTGGAATCACCATCTCAATCATGTGAATGAGAAGTGCTTGACAAAGCTCTACCAAGATGGCTATTTAGACTCTACTGAGCTAAAACCACTTGATAGATGTCACACTTGTTTACAAGGAAAAATGACCAATCCGCATTTTGGTGGACAGGGTGAAAGGGCCATAGAGCTTCTAGGATTGGTACACACAGATGTGTGTGGACTATTTCTAGTATAATCTAGAGGTGGATATTCTTACTTCATTACTTTTACTGATGATTTGAGTAGATATGGCTATGTCTACTTAATGAGGTATAATTCAGAGGCCTTATAGAAATTTAAGGAATTCAATAATGAAGTAGAGAATCAGCTTGGTAAGAAGATAAAGAAGATTCGATCAGATCAAGGTTGAGAATATCTGAACCAAGAGTTCATCGATCTTCTACAGGAGTCTGGGATTCAATATCAGCTCACTCCTCCTTATACACCATAGTGTAATGGTGTTAGTGAAAGGAGGAACCACACCTTGTTGGACATGGTGAGGTCGATGATGAGTTATGCGGATCTTTCATTATCCTTTTGGGGATATGCATTACAAACTGCATCATACACATTAAACCGAGTACCAACTAAGGCGGAAAATGGAATTCCCTCTGAGCTATGGAATGGAAAGAAACCCATTTTGTCACACAGATGTGTATGGGGATGCAAGGCGTTTGTTAAGGCCTCCTCAGGCAACAAACTAGCACCCCAGGGCACGAGGTGTATCTTCATAGGATATACCATGGTAACGAAAGGATATTACCTATATAACCCTTCAGACAAGAAAGTGACTATAACCAGACAAGCCGTCTTTCTTGAGAGGGAGCACATCCTCAAGAAGGATAGTGGGAGAAATATTGACTTCGACGAAGTTGATGCTCAAGATACAAAAAAGATGGTACAAGAACAAGTTCCACAGGTCCCCATGGAAAAGGTTCCATAAACACAAGTACTACATTGGAGCTCAAGAGAGGTGAGGGAACCAGAGAGATTTGGTTTCCTAGTCACCGAGGATGGTGAATCATTATTGTTGGACAATAATGAACCTCTATCCTATAAGGAAGTAGTAGAAAGCTTAGAAGCTACAAGATGGCTAGAAGCTATGAATTCTGAGATGGATTCCATGTATCAGAACCATGTTTGGGTTCTGGTCGATGAGCCAGTTGATGTAAAGCCTGTTGGATGCAAATGGGTATTCAAGATAAAGATGGACATGGAAGGTCAATTTAGCACCTATAAAGAAAGGCTAGTGGCTAAAGGGTTCAGACAACGTCAAGGAATTGACTATGATGAAACCTTCTCACCAGTTTCCATGTTTAAATCCATAAGAATCATACTTGCCATAGTAGCTTACCCTGACTACGAGGTTTGGCAGATGGATGTCAAAACAACATTCATTAATGGGAACCTTCAGGAAGATGTCTGTATGACACAACCATAAGGGTTTGTGACACCGGGTGAAGCCAATCAGGTTTATAAGTTGCAGAAATCTATTTATGGATTAAAGGAAGCATCCAGGCCATGGAAAATTCGATTTGATGAAGCCATAAATGAATTTGGGTTTATTAAGAATGAATGTGAGCCATGTGTTTATAAGCAGTTTAATAGGAATGCGATCGTTATCCTAGTAGTATATTTTGATGACATACTGCTTATTAGAAACGTTGTACCAATCTTACAGTCAGTTAAGGACTGGTTGAACAAGTGTTTCTCCATGAAGGATTTGGGTGAAGCAGTCGACATTCTAGGGATCAAGATCATTCGTGATAGATCCAAGAGGCTTCTTGGACTAAGTCAATGTACACA
This sequence comes from Viscum album, assembly GCA_963277665.1. Taxonomy (NCBI): domain Eukaryota; kingdom Viridiplantae; phylum Streptophyta; class Magnoliopsida; order Santalales; family Viscaceae; genus Viscum; species Viscum album. The sequence goes on along the minus strand of OY728158.1, from coordinate 855,093,199 downwards.
CATTCTCCAGATACTAAAGAGATTTAGTATGGAACAATCCCAGAGGGGATTGGTTCTAGTGTCACATGGACTACATCTTTCTAAGAAAATGTGTCCTCAGACACAACAAGAGAAACATAGAATGAGTAAGATCCCATATGCTTAGGCTATAGGATCTATCACGTATTCCATGTTATGTACTAGGCTTGATGTTTCCTATGCATTGAGCATCATAGGAAGATATCAAGCAGATCCAGGAGAACAACATTGGACTTCTTTTAAGACTATCCTTAAGTATATGAGAAGAACTAAGTATATGTTCCTGGTATATGGAGGAGACGAGGAGCTTGTCATCAAAGGGTATGGTGATTCTAGTTTTCAGACAGATCAGAACGATCAGAAGTCGGAATCTAGATATGTTTTCTGTCTAAATGGAGGAGCTGTGAGCTGGAAGAGTTCAAAGAAGCCAGTTGTCACTGATTCTACAGTGGAGTCTGAATATATAGCGGCTTCTGATGTAGCCAAGGAAGCCGTCTAGATTCGGAACTTTGTCCAGGATCTTGATGTGGTGCCTAGCAGTAAAGATCCCATTACATTGTATTGTGATAATACTACAGCGGTGGCTCTTGAAAAAGAACCAAGGTCACATCAACGGACAAAGCACATACTTCATAAGTATCACCCCTTGAGGAATTTCTATCAAAGTGGTAAAGTTGCAGTGAGCAGATTGTCCACGGAAGAGAACGTGGAGGACCCCATGACTAAAGGACTATCTTAGCAGAAGCATGAATATCATGTGAGAGCTAGAGGGTTAAAGATTTTTAGCAGTTGGATCTAGTCCAAGTGGGAGTCTGTTGGAGTTGGTGGCCTAGAACGCACTACTTTGTACTTTATTCATTAATAAAAGCCTTGTCACATCTTGATTGTTCTTCTGCGTGATAATGCATGTGATAATGTACTAAGGATATCTATTTCATTAAAGGGTCATAGCGGATCCCTGTAATGATGACAACCCAGAAGTGCCATAACATTGTTCTTGAATATATGTTCTATGGCCGGATGACATTATTTGAGGGACATAAATAATACAGGCCATTAGGGGTGAGGACTCATAAAACATTGAGGAACCATCTCATGGTGTGCGCCCTTGGTAATATCCAGGAGGATATTATGAGAACGAGACCCGCAAGTAGGAAATCCACATTTTATCGTGTCATTGGATGTTCCTATCTACGGATGTGTGTATTGGTCCTTAGAATTTAATATTATTATTAAATGGTATTACAACTCACGCACTTAGATGTATTGACAAAAACTGTGACAACACACTGTTCGCAGTGAGGTAGGATACGTTGGGTGCGTCACGCATAAATCCATGTCCATGGTAAGGTATGGGCGGGTTCAATTCCGGAAATTCAAAGAAAGAATAATCGAGCACATGGGTTGATGGCACTAGCATGCAACCCGCTTGATTAGAGATATCGAGAGAAATGGATTATATTACACGGTAAACGTTCGTAGGAGGAGACACATCATTATCGCGTTAACTTCTTTCTCTATGGGTGCCTTTGCATGTTGCTAGACGCTAACCTTGGACTATAGGCAGGCTCCACCTAATGCCACTGAGAAAGAGGCCTAGAGGGTCACACACTAAGTGTGTCCATGTATCATAGTTAAATATTAATTTAACATGTTAAATAAAGATTATTCCCGACTGTGGTTTAATAATTATTTAAGAATGCCTATTCCCATTTATTTCAACACTAGTTATTCAAGAGAATATATTGTGGGAGAAATAATATATTTATTAGTGAGTAATGCAGTTACATTTATTTAAGAAATAAATATCCATGACTCAAGGTCTAATAAATGTGAATGAGGAGATAAAGAAAAATGAAAAAATAAAAGTACACACAATTTATATTAAATATACACACCGTGTAGTTTTGTGGAAAATGAGTACACACCATGTATTAATGATTACATGCCATGTAGTTTTCCAGTCAGGATTTTGAGGATATTATACTGTTTATTAAATGATATTAATTATAATCAGCATGGGCGCATGTCAAAGAATTAATAATTCAACATAGGGGTTTCAATAAGAGTTAATGAAATAAATAAAATGCGTAACGCGTTTATTTATTGTCATAACTCTGTAAACCTCAAACCTGATTATAAATATCCTCATAACCCCAAAACTTTTCCATCGATGGTTGTACTAAACAATTCTAGAGAATTATTTCAAGGCTGAAAGAACTCCTTCCTCCAAGAATGCTCTCAAGACCGAGAGACCAAGGCGATCGAAGGCGGACATCGCAAGCGTAGGTTCTTCCACGCTAGCACCCGGAGATCCCTTCGGCGACGTCCGGAGATACGTGTCACACATGTGGATCAACGCTAGAGGAATCCTACAATTGGATTATATGACATAATGACGTATCACAGGATCGTGACCAGATACATCAAATGAAGAAAGAATTCCACTGTGGTAATTCTTGTGAATTAATTAAATTAATTATAACCAACATATGATGATACTATTTCTATGGTTCCGGGATTCCCTCTTAAGTTTTTCATTCCTCGTTCTATTCCGAAGATTCGGCGTTTTATATCATGACGGATTTCGGATTGAACATTGTTTAACGTTAAAATTAAAGTTGGGAAAACCCTCAAATGCGCTTCCTCTGCGCCCAAAACCTACAATCACTAATCATTTAATCTCACTCTAGATCAAAATCAAACACTGATATCACTTTCCCCAATTCCGTATAAGATGGTCCTGCTCTACTTGACCTTGGGTCTCATTCTCCTTGAATGAAAAGAGACACACCATTGGGTATGATTAGGTAGATATGTCGAAGATAACAATTAATCTATGATTTATTGTAAGTTAGCCAATCCATTATGAAGATGATGTCAAGATGTTTTTTGTCGAGAAACAAGAATCCTTATGTCATCTCAAAATAATATTGAGAGAAGAAACAAGAAGGACTACAAAGACCCTACTCTCTCTTCGAACCGAGGGGTGTAGTAATATTTATTTCACATGATATAAGCTACAAAGAAAGATAAATAAAATTAATGGTACCAGTTGAAATAAACGAGTGAGATGAATCAGTATCAAATAGAGCATTCACTAAAGATGAAGCTATTGTAATGGTATCTATCATGGTTTCTGGTCTTGTATCAGCATCCTCTGGTGACTCTTCCACTATGTGAAGAAGCTTCATTATTTATAACTATGGTTGAAAACCTTTTTATGTGAAGAATTTTATTGCCCCATACTTTTTGGAGATGATTATGATATCGTGCCACTATGTGGAGTGGAAAATTTGTGGATGAACTTCTACAAGTTCACTAAACTTCTACAAAGGCCATAGTTCTTGGGTACCTTAGTGCAGACCAGCTTTGAATTTCCTAGATGACCATAATGGTAGTATATCTAAGGGATTCTTCTAGGAACTACAAAAGGTTGAAAATGACCATGTTTTCAAAAAAAACTATGAGAGTCATCATGCTTCCTATTTCCTTTAAAAAAAACCACGCTACCATTTGGAGTAAAATAACTCCTATCGACCCTGACATTCCATCTAGGTCCTTCTCAACCATCATTTCCCTATCCAACACATCAAAATAAGTGGGAAGCTTTAGCTAGAAAACTTGATAATGGATATCTTATTGAATCCCCAAATCTACCTTTTGTGCCTTCATCCTTGCATTAGACACAATCTCAGTCCCAAACTACACAATCTCAACAAAGTGATTTGAAAACTCAGTCATGGTTTTATTAGTCTTCTAAATAATGAAAAACTCAATATCATTGACCAAAATTATTGAATCATGGTACAAATAATCCCTGAAATAACATTAAAGTCGTCCAATCTGACCGTCATATTTCTTTACCATCACTATCATATCCCACCATCTCTTGCTTGGTCCCTCCAACCCGAAGGTGTCACCCTTCACCTTGATCTTTATCAGTGTCTCCAAGAACTCAAAAAGATTTTTTATCCTACCAAACCATTCCTTAGAATGTTGAGGATCAGTGGATCCTTTGAATACTGGTGGGTTATGGAAAATAAAATCTTGAGAATGATTTTGAAGAACATCCCCCTAAGAATCCACACCTGGGGCTTGAATGGGGAATGGTGGTGGTTCTTGTCCCAAAGATTGGAAAATACTCATGATCACCCAAACTATATTCAGATCCAAAATAGGATTTAGTAATCGAGGATCATTATCAGACTCCTCTTGGAGCTGATTCAAACATCTTCTCGAAGGCATGATGTTGCACAATATCAGCAAACAAAAGGAATAAAAATGATTAACACCCAAAATGAGTAACAATAGAAAAATATTCTCAACAAAAGAAAAAAATATTTCGATTCCACTCAATCCAAATAAAAATAGGGAAAATACTAGAACTAATCTACAAGACATATTTCCCAAACCATCCCTGGATACTTAAGGTTAATTATAGTGAGAGATGGATATAAACTCAATCAAAAATACCTCTTAAGTCCTGACAAGATTTCATAAATTAATACTTACTTCAAGACAAAATCTTAACCTAGAAATTTGATACTACTATGTCACGAACCATTCCAGGTACCCTGGTAACTCAATAACCAAGTAGACTCTGACATGTTCTGAAGGGCATTACATTTTAAGCTCTTTTCACATGTTGGAAATCCATTCAAAACAAATTCCATAATTTCACAATTCTTTTTCACAACTAAATTCATCACATTTTAGAAATTGAATTTTAATCAACAATTGAAATACATCAAGAAATACAAGGATAATAAATTTGTATATTCAAGATGGAACCACCAACCTCAAGGTCGTCGAAGTCTATGAAAGGGATAAAATACCCAGTGTGGTTTAATAAACCTCATCATGACCTTAATATCATAATATTTGACACACCAATAGTCATTATTCGTCAAGGGTTCCTAATGGTTTTATCTTGTTAAAGTGGCATGTTTTTTTATTAAGACTAGTTTTGGTTTTAAATAGGAAATAAGCATTTAAGTGGAAGTATGATATTTAATTGTATTTTAAGAAGTCTTAAAATAAATTGTCTATCATTGATTGTGTTAGAGATCATGTAAGGATTTAGTAGATTGAGAGTTATTTGGACCCACTCTATGATTATTACAACATTCTTTCAAAAATTGGTTATTACTATTTATAATGGCTAGTTTGATTGGTCATGGTGTGTGAAAACTCTAAGTTGCATACAACTCAAGATACTGCATTACTCAAAGGGAAACATACCGTGGAAGATTGGGGAGTTACATTCTCCCCTCATTAAAATAATTTCATCCTCAAAATTTCTATAATATTACTTTATAAAAAGTCTTGGGTGGTTCTTCATCATAAGTTCCCCAGGTTCACAATTTTCCTCTTCCATCTTATGATTTCTCCATAGAAATTTCACTAGACGAGTCGTCTGGTTTCTAAACACTTGTTTTCTGGTATCAAGAATTCTGATAGGCTCTTCACAATAAGACAGATCAAGTTCCAGTTCTAATTCTTCATAGGTGAGTACATCGGCTAGTTCAGGAAAGTATTTTCTCAACAGTGATACATAAAACACATCATGAACTTTGGAGAGACTTGGAGGCATTTCCAAACGGTAAGATATAGCCCCAACTCATTCTAGAATTTTGAAAGTAATGATGTACTTGGGAGTTAATATACCCCTCTAACTGAATCGTATAACTCTCTTCCATGGAGATACCTTCAAGAAAACATGATCTCCTACCTAAAATTTCAAATCCTTCCTTCAGTTATCAGCATAGCTCTTATACCTACTTTGATATTCCTTGATGTGGGTTTGGATAACCCACACCTTTTCCATCGTTTCCTCAATTAGTTCTGGGCCTATGAGTTTTCTTTCACCAACATCGTCCCAACAAGTTGTTGTGCGACATATCATTCAATATAACATTTCATATTGTGCCATATGAATACTTGAATGGAAGCTATTGTTATAGGAAAATTCTAACAGAGGTAAATATTTATCTCACATACCTTGAAAGTCAAGTGATCAAGATATCAACATGTCTTCTAAGGTTTGAATATCCCATTCTGATTGTCCATCGGTTTGAGGGTGGTATGCAGTGCTCAAACGAAGTTCAGTATCCAAGGCCTTTTGAAGACTTTTCTAGAATATTGATGTAAAAATGGGATCACGATCAGAAATAATCGATATGGGTACTCTATAAAGTCTTACAACGTCATTAATATATAGTTTATCCATACGTTCAAGTGGTAAATATTCTATTATAGCAAGAAAATGTGCTGACTTGGTAAGACGATAAAAAATGATCCATATTGCATCATTCCTTCTAGTAGTCTTTGGTATCCCAATGACAAAGTCCATCATAATATTATCCCATTTCCACTCAGGTATGAGACGAGGTTTCATGACTCCTCCAGGCTATTGCCTTCCAACTTTCACTTGTTGACAAACCATACATCTCGACACAAAATCGGAAATCTCCCACTTCATGTTGTCTCACCAAAAATGTTCTTTAAAATCTCTATGCATCTTAGTGCTACCAGGGTGTGTAGAGAAATTGGAGCTATGAGCATCATCGAATAATTCCCTTTTTAGATCAAGTATATTAGGAACACAAATTCTCTTCCCAAATTTCAAAATTCCATCTTCATATAAAAAGTCACTCAATCTCCCATCATTCACAGCTTTAATCTTCTTTTGAAACTCCTCATCATCAGTCTGAGAACTCTTTTATATTTTTTAGTAAAGTTGGTTTGGAAACCATTTGAAAAATTATTGATGTTTCACCTTCCATGGTTATTCCAATATCCATCTTTACTAGATCCATGAAAACAGGATCCCTTTCAACTCTCATCTTGTTCAAAACTCTAAGATCCTTTCTACTCAAAGTAGCTGCCACCTTATTTTACTTCTCCAGGTGGTAGTGTATAGTGAAATCATAATCCTTGAGTAGTTCAAGCCATTGTGTTTTCCTCATGTTGAGTTATTTTTGTGAGAAAATATACTTCAAACTCTTGTGATCAGTCATTTTTTACCATAGAGATAGTGTCTTTATATTTTCAGAAAAATATTACAGCTTCTAACTCAAGATCATGAGTAGGATAGTTTTTCTCATGATGTTTTAGCTGTAATGATGCATAGGAAATAACTCTATCATTCTAAATAAGGACACAACCAAGTCCTTTCTTTGAAGCATCACTATAAATAACAAACCCATCATTCCCTGCTGGTAGAGTCAATATAGGAGCATTGACTAATATTCTCTTCGGTTCTTCAAAATATTCTCCACACTCTTTTGTCTAAACAATTTTAACCCCTTCACGTGTGAGCATGGTTAATGGGTTAGCAAACTGAGAAAAATTCTGGATGAAACGTCGATAATAACCTATTATACCAATAAAACCTCATTCCTTAGTTATAATCGTCGGTGCTGGCCATTCTTGGATTGACATGGTCGTTGAAGGATCAACATAGGTTCCATACTTAGAGAAAATATGGACAAGAAAAGAAATCTCCTGGAGCCAGAATTCAAACTTTCTAAACATCCCATATAATTCATTTGTTATAAGAGTCTTTAGAATAATGCGCAAGTGATTTTCATGATCTTCATAGATTTTGGAGTATACCAATATATCATCAACAAATAACACTAAAAAGTCATCAATATATTCCTTGAAAATTATATTCATTAGATCCATGAAGAAATAGGGTGCATTAGTCAATCCAAAAGGAATTACTGTAAACTCGTAATGCCCATACCTAGTTCGAAATGATGTTTTCGGAATGTCTTCCTTCTTCACACACTACTGATGATATCTAGATCGAAGGACAATCTTTGAAAAAATATTGAGCTCCATGAAGTTGTTCAAATAAATCATCAATGAAAGTCAGGGGATACTTGTTCTTTATTGTTATATCATTGATCTCCCTATAGTCAATACACAAACTCATAGATCCATCTTTCTTCTTAACAAAAAAATAGGGCCTCCCCATAGAGAAACACTAGGGAGAATAAACCCCTTATTACTAAATTACTCTAGTTGTTTCTTTATTTCCACTAATTACACAATGAACATTCTATAAGGGGTATTCAATATGGGCCTTGAAATATGAATTAAATCAATGGAAAACTCTATTTCTCACTCTGGAGGATGTTCAGGTAAATCCTCTAGAAACACATCAATATATTCTTTCACAATAGGTACGTCCTCTATTCAAACATTAACTTCCTAACCCATAATTATTTCATTCTCTTACTCCCCAATAATTGAGTTTAGTAGATCTATAAGGGGTTGATCTAGATAAGAATCAGGTGGTGATGTTTCTTCTCTAAAGATATGGTGCTCCATATCATAATCGAAAATTGTAAACTCCTTATTCTTAAAATAAATTTTCACATCATAGTCCGAAAGCCATTCCATTATGAAAATTTTATCAAATTAAATCATGGGTATGATGATAAGATCAGCAGAAAAAAAATTTATATGCTCTAATGAGAATTGTTTCACAAAACATTGTGGTGATGATAATTTCCTTAGGTGTTTATACTGACAACTCCCTTGTTAAGTCAAATTGAAAATATCTAATTTTCTCAGCAAACTGGGAATATATGAAACAATTCAATGATCCAAAATCAAATAAATAATTGTCTAAACTTGAGGAAACCATTAAATTACCTAACACTACATCTTTCGGAGCTTTTACCTAATCGGTAGTGATCACATAAGATTTTCCTTTCTCTCTTGGCCTTTTTTGAGGTATGTTCCCTTGATGCTTAGGACATTCATTTTCATAATGCCCATTTCTTTACAATTATAACATTCAACATTGAAAACCTCTTTATTCCCCTTGTAATCACGAGCTTGGTGGCCTTTTTCACCACACTTGTAATAGACTTCTATTCCCTTTAGGAAATTACCAGGGTTTTTCTTCCCACATTTACCACAGGATGGATATTCAACTTTTCCCTTCTTCCCCTTATTTCCATTTTACGAGTTTTCAACAGATCTATTCTTATCTTTCTTTTCTTTAAAGTCATAAGACTTAGAGAATTACTTTTCTATCATGATAGCACATGAGACAATATCTTCATATGATGAGAAGGATTATGAGACTAATGCTTGATAGATAAATGTTTTTAACCCATCAAAGAAATGATCAATCTTATTTCTTGGGTTACATATATAATCAACATCATGCCTTTCTAACCTTGTAATCTTAGCCTCATATTTTGCAACATTATCATCCTCCTTTTTCCTCAGACTTAGAAATTGTCTTTACATATCCGCTCGATGGTCATGAGGAAAATATTTTTCTAAGAAAAACTCTTTAAACTCTATCCATTCCATGTTTGATACTTCTTCATCTTCCTTTGTGTTTTGGATTAGTAACCACCATTGATCTGCATCTCTCGTGATGTGATAAACTACCATGATTTTTTTTTCTCTTTCGCTACTTCCTACAACATGAAAAATTTTCTCTAAGGAACTTATACATTACTCAGCTACTAATGGATTTGTACTCCCATTGAATGTTGGTGGTTGTTTCCTCGTGAAGCGGTCTAACATTTATCCTCCACGTTGTGGATCAGGGTGCTCCATATGGGTAAGTTTATTATTCAAAACCTCAGTGAGTTGTCCTAGTATGGTGACAAGCTGATCAACACCAGTTGCATCACCAACTCCACTATAATTATCTTGTGTAGGAGGGAAATCCATACATGTATTACATGGGTTGATAAAGTTTCCATTATTTCCACAAGGCACCATTTCTAAATAATGGAATACACTAGATTAGTTTATGAATCACAGTACATAATTCCAAACTTTTAAAACACTTATCATAAATTAAACAGTTTATGGACATAATCCATAATCATAAAATGTTTCTTTGAGTAAGTATACACTCATGAACCCTTTATAACGGTTTATATTGAAAATGATAATTATCCTTAGCATATCCATCGGGAGTGTCATAACCAAGAGTGAAACAAGGCACATTATCGTGCACCAGTTCCCGTTCGAGTCTAGCTCAAAGTGGTGTTTTCAGGTTTTACCCCTAGGTACATCTGTGCTAGAGCCGCCTCCACCTGCTCGTATCCAAATAGGGATGTATTGCTTGGAAAACTCACAAAATATCTACAATACCAATATTCTAGGAAGTTCTTCTATACTAATCCTCAATGTCTTTTTTAGGGTAATGTTCTCTAATCAGAGTTTTTTTTCTAAATCTAGATTCTAAGGCTTGTACTAAACTTCCTATGATACCAACTATAACGCCCCAAACCCAGTTACCCAGAGTCTGTTCATTACTACATAACATTGGCATGATCACAAGGGATCATGTCTCAAAAGACCGATCAGTTTAGTATCCTTGGAAGTACTAGATACAATCATAAGTTTTACATTACATCATGAGGTAAAATACATCAACAACATTTTCCCCCATTTTAAACACACTTATATCCTTATTCTATCCTTTCAGGTCAACCATAAAATACTTCTTCACATCCTAGGAAAAATAAAACATAGAAAGGGGTGTGCTCAGATGCTCAGTAAGGATTACAATATAGAGGAAATATTCATAAATAAGCATAAATATTTAAGGAAATGTATAAGACTAAAACAAAATCCTTTTGAACATAAACATATGCATAATATGGAAAAGATAAAATAAAAAAATTCTATTTAATTAATCACATTTATATTCTACTAGTTGAATAATCACATGCAATATCAATAGTGACTTTCATCATGATGGAATGCATAATGCCAAACTTCATAACCACATAGTCAAGGCTTTGTGCCAAGACTACAAATAAGATTTTTTCAAGGCCTTGTTCCAAGACACTAGTTTGTCTCATGAGACCTACCAATGCATCGAGGAGTTATAGCGGGCACCACCCATCACTTATTAAGTCCAATGCATTCCTCATATGAAAAGTTTTAACCATAACCTAAACACTCATGTTAAATATAGTATACGAAATGTCAATAATTTATCCATAAACCATGAATGGTATAAAAATAACACATCCATGGTCAAATATGTCATGAAGCCTTCAATAGAATATGGAATATTTGTATCATAAATAAATCAACTTCAAACAGGTTTAAAATCCATCAAAGAATGTTGACATAGATGAAATCAATACTTTTTGAGAGAAATATCTCTTTCTATTATGAAATCATTTAGAAGTAATGTAATTATAAAAGAAAACATTTATTTTTAAAATATTATTATAATATTTTAAGGGAATATTGGAAGATTTTATAACTACAGAAAATAGCTGCACCCACCATATAAGTTAAAAAAACATTCTTACCATAATTTTGTCGAAAAGGTCATAAAGTACCTTGTTTGGGAAACGACAGAAAGATTCCTTTCAAAAAATATAAGTTCAAATAAGGGTATAAATATATTTAACCCATTTTCTTGTAAATGGTAAAAATGTTTTGAAATATTTTTTTAATAAAACCCGGATGTGGATGATAAAGAGGTCCGAGTAGATACTTAGGTAAAAACAACCCTGGATAATAAAAAGATTGCGAAATTAACCCTTACCTTGTAATTTTACTTAGTTTATGGTATATTAACCTCCTGAATAACAGTTAAAAAATTGTTATTAAAATATACAAGAACCATATACATAAATATGATATCATATATGATCCTCTAATATTGCTTTGTTAATAATAGTTTAGTAGTATCATCGTTTCAGGTGTTAACTGATTCGTTTTCCATTATATGGTTGGTTATGTATTCCATGTTTGTTATGGATAGGATGTTTTTTATTCATATAAATAATGATATTATGTTCATAAATATTATTTTTAATCATAAAATGAAAATTATTCTTTAATGATTAAGTTGGGGAATAAATCTCATCACATTTGTGGAAACGGTAATCCGTACATACGTACGAGCGACAATATCATTATATTGATGGTGAAATTGTATATAATTGGATGGTATATAATATATAAAGAATAATTAACATGTTATATTTATTATTTACATCATTTATATTCATTATAATACCCATCCAAAATAATTAAGTGTTTGAATAACAAACTACACCACGACGTGGAGACGGTTAGCCGTACGTACGCACATATGGTGAATTTTTCATTTATAGGATGGATAGAATAACAAATATGGTTGTACCATATTTATAATAACATAAAAGTATATAAAATATTCTGGATTTATTATTTTATAATGGAAAAAACAAATAAATAGGAAGTGGAAGAAGAAAAACACCTGAAAGAGGTGATAAAATATTTACCTCTTCTTCGGGTTCTTCATTTTGATTTGATCAAAATGGATTCTTAAGTTAGATTAATGACCAAAGTAAGACATATATGATGAAGGGAAGAAATTTGGGAGAATATTGGGGTAGGTTATGGTCGAGACAAATGTCTTTGGACGCGTGAAATTAAGATAAGGGGAAGTACCCTTTTATAAGAGAGGTGAGGGTCACTTTAGGAAAAACTGGAAATATTATTTTATAATAAAATAATTTTCGGTTTCTAATGGCTCTAAAATGAATTATTTTGAGGATAAGGTTGGTAGTATTCTAAAACTCTAAAAAAATAGGTTTTATATAGGTTTATGTCACCATATTAACCTTATCGTTTAGATTTAACTCTTAGTTAATTAGTTTGACATTTACCATGTATCTTTGTATTTTTATATTATATGGTTAATAAAATTACTATAACAATTAAAGAGAAAAAAAGAGGTTAATTATTAATATATATAACCATATCTATGTGATTTTTATGAACCTTATATTTTTAGGAGTATTATATCATTTAATAATATAGTATTTTTTAAAAACTCAATTATGTCAATTTTGACACTATTTAGTATTTGATTTTTTTGAAAGCCATAAATATTTTATCACTTAGAATAAATTTATTTAACCAACCCTAAAATTTAATATTAACCTATAAAATTATTTTAATTCTTCATAAGTCTCAATTTACATTTATTTGGATATTTACAATATCAATTATTTTAATCTTTCATTAATAAGGTAATTACTGCATCATCATTGTGTCATAAATAAATTAAATTATTTAATGTCTAAAAATTATAAATTAAATACCATTATGTAGGAATGTTTTTTATCTTTCTAATTAATATTTTTAGTATAATTTATCTTAAGTATAACACTATATTAAAAATGGATTATTTATTAAACTTTGAATTTAACTCTTTTAACTCTTCTTTAAATAAAATAATAATAAATGTTCTAATCTTATCCAGGTGGACCAAATGGGATCATATTTTATTTATAAGGTTTTTTATGGTCGAATTACACTTATCCAATAGAATTAGGACATGTTTTAGGGTAATTATAATATAATTTTAACCCTTAATTACCCTATTTACTTTTAACCGTGGTAAATAAAAGTAAAAAGTTACTGTTCACAAAAAAATATTTTCATATTATTGAACCATATTTTACTTACTTATGTCAACCGTGTCTCTTGTATTTTTGAAATTCAACTCACAGAAGTGGTAAAATTACGTTTTATGCAAATTAGCAAATGCTCCAAGGAGGTGGGTAAAAGACGGTAAAAAGTTCAATAAAACTTTTAGATATCTAAACATATTATAAAATTACTCTAATAAATTACATTGAAATTTTATAGGTATTATGTATCTATTTTGATATAAAATAAGTTTATGTAAAATAAATAATTATTTAAATAAAAAATTTGGTTTTAACCAATAGCGCAGTGTTTTTCACTATTCATCAAAAATTGAAACTTTTCAGAAAAGTACAAAAAATTCACCCTAACCTAATTTCAATATTACAAATTTAATAATTAATTCCATTTTGAAATATTCAATTTATAATATTTTAAAAATTGTTTATTACTATTTATAACTACTAGTTTGATTGGTCGTGGTGTGTTAAAACTTCAAGTTGTGTACAACGTAAGCTGCTGTATTATTTAAGGGGAAACATAATGTGGAATATTGGAGTGTTACAAATTATCTCACTATGAAAATAGTTATTATTATTCATGTGTTTATTTGTATTATTTTTAATGGATTTGTTTCATGCTCATATGATCTGTTATATTGCATTATTTTATTATCAATTATATATTTCCATATTATTCATTCCTTTTTACTTTATGATAGCTTCCAGTATATGCTTTCCCTTATTGATATTTTTATCTCATTATTTTTATATTTTCATTTACATTGATTACAAAGAAAGGTACTACACAAGTGTGGCTTTGTTAGTTAATGATTTTCCTTAATTCACTAAATCTATAAATCCAAAAGGTTATGGGAATGTATTTAATGAAATATTTTCTACAAATCATGTGATTGTGGTATGGATTTTTAAAAATCATGTAATTTTGGTATGAATATGTTTGGGGATTCATATTTTATATCATGGTATGGTTTAGATAACTTTAACTATTAGGATTTCATTTGAGTATATCATAAGGGTTGATATTTTATTATTGACCATAATTTCAAGGTACATATAAACCTTTGGGTTGGTATGAAATTTGATATTGATATAATTTTGAATATTTTATTCTATTTATACAAAATTATATGATATAAATAGTTAAAAACCAAGGGATAAGTCTAAGATATATTTCTAATTATAGGATAACATCATAATGTTTTGGTAATGTTTATGTCGTGTGGTTTCAAATCAATTAAATAAATGTCTAGATACTATCATGTGGATGCAGCTATAATAGAGATTATCTAAGGGTTAATCAAACTAAAAAATCCAGGTTGAGTTTCATTTAAATCTTAATGGTGGTTCATAATGACTGGGCCTAATATTTTCCACCTAGTTAGAAAGACTTAATTGATATTCTTTGGAGTATAATATTTTATTCCGGAAAAATTAGATGGAGTTTTAATTCAAAAAACATAGAAATTGAATTATATTATATGGATCCTAAATATTGGTTGAACTTACCAAAATTTGGTAATAGGGGTTACATTATATTTTTAGTAAAACATAGATTTCATTTTTAAAAACTAGTTACCAAGGTAAAAACAAAAATGAAAAAAATGAAACAATCCCAAGGAAATAGCTTGGAAAATGTTTAAAACATGTGTGTAAATGAGAGTTAGAGTATTTACCGACCTTATATATCCCAAAAGTCCATTAATTTACACTTTTGGGTCCTTTGACCCCTTCATACTAACATACCTTTATTTTAATTTAATGGATAATTCCAAAACTATCCCACTCCTTTAATATGTATAGGGATCACTTAAACCATTTAATGATATAACTATCCCTTTTCATTTCATTATTAAACTTTTACATTTTTCTACTACTATAACCATCTCACATTTTTAATAGACTCTGGTCTCAATTAGCAAACCCAAGACATCCACTTCTAAGTTTATCTCTGAGAGAAATATTACATTCCCAAGGTTTATATTTCTTACTAATTTGTCTTTTAGCCTTATTTTATTTCATAAAAAAATGTTCTAAACACCATAATATATTAAAAAATTATAATTAATATACTAGTATCTTTTTTTATTAACATATAAACCATTATTAAATCATTTACCTCTACTAAAAAAACTAATCAACATCGATTGTGTATACCTATGGACTACCGCATCCACAAAATGATGTGTTTTTTTTCATCACCACCTCTTATAAATGGATACAAAGATAAATTTTATGAATTAATATTCTTACTATGTCACAATTATTTTTCTTAACTTATAATTTATCATATACCTTAATTTGATCTCATTTTATGAGGAGTGAAATTGTTAAATGTGTGTACATACACATGACCACTCCCATGAATAATGGATTTCATTTTTCATCACTACCATTCATGTAAAGTTATAATAGTTAATTTATTTAAGTTAAATAATATTTATGAATTTTTTGATTTTTTTAAGTTTATATTAACATTATATGAAAAAACCCCCTTGCTCTTAAATTCATTATAATACGATCTTATTTTAGTGGTCTCACCACATAAGTAAAAGATGTTATAATGTTTATATCATGAGTGATTAAGGAATAATATATAATGGTAATATCATGTAATAATAATTTATAATTTTTTTATTATTATGGAAATATGTTATGGATATTAAATATATTTGTGAATATATCACCATTCGATCATTAAACACACCGAAACTAGTTCTTTACCAATTCCATTTTTATAAAACATACCATTATAATGCACTAAATTTAAATTGGATTTAATAAATAATTGAAAAAATTATTATATTATATTGTATAATCAAGGAATTAATATGTTTTTGTTAATAAAAAATAATATCCAATGCCATTACAAATCTAGTATGAAACAATCAATATATGTGTATAGAATCTAATGATGAAAATAAACCATAATAGATTAATATATAATAATAAATGTTTATAAATAAAGTTTATAAATGGAAATATATATAAAAATAAGGTTATATAATAAATAGTTATTATATTTATTTTTATTATATGAGTTTTTTGAGAATGTTAGAGTATGTGATAATACAATGTGACGGTTCTTTGCCTCAAATTTCAATTCCATGGGAGGTATTTTTATTTTATGACATGTTTTCCATTTTATAGTGTACTTACCCTTTGAAATTTTATATCAGTTTTCTCTCATTATTCATGGTATTTAATAATCTCTTTAAATTTTATCCCAAATGGTGTTTTGATTTGAATATTTCTAAATTAATATGTGCTATTTGTCTCCTTTTTCAAATAAATGAGATGAGGTTGATTTAATTGACTAATTTTTTCTTTTTTGGGTATATATATATTGGACATGGTCAACATTTTAAATCCTCTCATTATATTTTCAATCAATATATTAAACTCATGTAAATCCCTCACAATCTATGTCTTTACAAATCAACCTCTATATTGTGTATGATATTTTATCTAATGATTTTCTTGTTTGCCAAAATTAAATGTGTTGTTATTAAAAAGGTGGTGTTCATCTATATATATTTATTTTTGAATTCCTTATGATAAAATTAGAACATGCATTTTTAACCATATTACTTATTTCTCAAGATGTCTTATGATTATTTATTTACTATGGAAAGTATTGATATTTTGTTTGTTTTTATTATAATATAGATGATTGTGGATTACTATGGAATGTTGATTATATAATGAATAATAATACACCTTATTTATTTATATGGATTGTTTCTATTTTATCACATTAATTCACTAGGAAATTATTGATGTGATGTATTTTTTTATTTCAATATAGTTTTTTATAGATTCTTTATGAAAGTTGATTTTGAAATGTATTGATATTCATATATTTTATTTGGTGAATGTATTGGATTTTTTGAAGTTATAGGTGGGTACTGGTATTATATATCCCATCAAAACATATCATCATTTCGTGTGTCTAATACTTTGGGCATTTGGAGTATGCCTACCCAATTATTGGAACATATCTTGGTGCTAGCTTTAATGAATAGAATGTTGTTTGGTTGTGATCTTATGGTAAAAATAATGTCTTGGATCAAGCCTTGATGGTAAATATCAAGATATCTAACGTTATACATTCCATCCTGATGAAAACATTAATTATTTTCCATGTGTTTATTTATATTTTCCCCCATGGATTTGCTCCAATATCATGTGATCAGTTATATGGAAATATTTTATTATAAATTATTTATTTCCATATAATTAATGGATTATTATTATATTATTTGTTTTGGTATACATTTTCT
The DNA here is from genome assembly GCA_963277665.1 of Viscum album. Taxonomy (NCBI): domain Eukaryota; kingdom Viridiplantae; phylum Streptophyta; class Magnoliopsida; order Santalales; family Viscaceae; genus Viscum; species Viscum album. The sequence goes on along the minus strand of OY728158.1, from coordinate 855,075,444 downwards.
CATAAAGAGAGTTTTAATTCACCCTTATTATGGTTACTTCCCCCTTATTATTATGAAAATTATCATTCAAGGTACATCTAGATGAACAACATGTGAGGAGAATTTATCCGAGATATTGAAGAAAAATATGAATTAATTATAGTCTTATTTAGTGGGGAAATGTAATTATCTGATAAATACAAGGGATTTGTTAGTTAATTATTTGAATCAATTATCTAAATCTTTAAAACTGAAATTTAATTATAATTTACGTAATTAATTATTTTCAATAAATCATGTAATTATTTTATGGTTACATCTTGGGTGTCACATTCATACATTTTATAGTTTTTGTAATTACATGTATAATGAAAAAATAATTTTTTTAACTCCAAATATATTGAATAATTGGTCACTCATTAAGAAAAAATAGATATTTCTTAAAATAGTGCATATCAATATCCTCATGAATAGTGATATAAAATCAATTTTCAATATATCTCTATAAATTTATAGTTGAAACACACATAAATAATTAATCATCTACAGATTATTCATTATTCATGTTGAGATAGAAAATTTAGGCAATATTTTTTCAAATTTACTAAATTAAATCATATGTAGGTAGTTTTATATATGAAATCCTAAAAGAAAAATTTACAATAATATGGTTTGTATGGATTATTAATTTTTTTTGACAAATTTAGAAGCATATAAGAATCATCACATTTGTATTTATATATAAATGATTTGATCTAGGACACCTAGGAATATATGGTTGCTAAAAAGGTATATCTTTCTCAATAGATATATATATTTCAAAATCTATAACAATATGATCAGATATAAAGTGATAGAAACTATCAAAATTCTCCATGGGTTTAGATATAAAAACCATATAATCTGAATATGGAATCACACTTTCATCATTATTAATTGATTGAATTCACTATATCATCTGAGCATTCAAATTATAATTCATTAAAACCAACTATTTATTATGATTAACTATATTATATTACATTTCCCTTACTAAAAGGCAAGTAGAATAATTCATGTAATAATTTTCACCCCTATGGATTATGTTCATCAACCAATACTAATATAATTTTATGGATATTCCTTCATTACACATCGAATTCCTATAAAATTTTGAAACCATTGACGTATTGAAAATTGTATGGTTTAATATACCACGACCACTAATATTAGGTGCATTAATAAATTTTTTCCCTGAAAAAACGATCATATTTCATTCATGAACATATCCAGTTTATATATTGTTCATAATTTGAGTTTCTAGCCTCTCAATGAGTTCCTTGGTACTTTTTTTATATTTTAAAAGCATATAAAAACTGATATTCAATAATTGGGTTGATGAGACATAACTTCCCAACTTAAGATAAAAAATTAGTCAATTAATATTCAATTTCCTTAGAGTATTTAACATTTCTTTAATTTATTTGGATAATTAATAGTTCTACACTTATTAATTAATAAATCTATAACACATATATTATTAGCTAAAACCTTACTATCATCCAAGGGTTTTAACTATTCATTATTCTTCCCCTCATTTCACCTCATCATTTCTTTTTCCCACCCCTTGAGTAAAGGTGCGTTAGTTTCCATCTTTGACATCATAAACTTCATTTAAGGGTGGTTTTGGAGTCCTGATGATGGTTTTTGCTGTTAAATACCTTTTTTGCCCAATACCCTTCTCTATCCTCATGTTTCTATATAGCACTCCATTTCTGTTTTGTATTAGTGGTAATAAAGAGGTGTCATGATTTTTTTTGGAGGTTTATGACTTTCAAGGAACTACATGAGTTATTATTTTATTGTTTCGATGGCTATGGTTTTTTGTATTGTCAACGACACTAATATTCGGAGACCTCAACCACTCAAATACCCACTCTAAACACACATTCCCCTATGCCACTCCAATTCATATCGGTATCCATGGTAACTAAGAGGTTATGGGATGTGTGGATTGGTGACTGTTGTAATTACAAGTGTGATCCCTTAGATGATATAGATATTCCGAGTTAGAAGTAGATGCATCACTAAGAAGTTACTAGTTTTTTAATATTTGTTTGGTGTTTCTTCCTAAAATGCATTGGTGAAGTTTTTTTTGGATTTTTTACTACAGTTGCTTGAATTGTTTGATACCTATTTAGTGAAGATGTTGATTATTGTCTATTTTTGGGTGATGTTCAGCTCTGGTTGTGGTGGAGGCCGTTTGTGTTGTCTACGATAGTGATGAGAAAATGATGGTGGTGATTTAATGATGATAGATATTATATGATAGTGTTTTGAAGCTATTGTGGGACATTTCCCAATAGTTCTTAAAAGTGATCTGTTTCAACAAAGGTGTGATCCTCTTTCAGGGGGCATGATTCAAGGTGGATTTTTTCTCAAGATTTCACTTCCCGAGGTAGAGTTTATGTGGTTATGAGTTCATTGTAAGAGATTTTTGAATTTCATATTCACTTTTTGATGATATTGAATTTGAATTTTTTAATCTGGGTGGTTTGGTTTGGATTCAATGGAATGTGATGTTACCACATTAATATCAATTGGATTTTATAAATAACCAAAATAAATGGATTTGTAGGAATAATATTCTTCTATTTTTAGATTATGATTTGATATAATCATTTATTATAATCCACCATGAATGTTGTGAGTGGATAAAACAACAGGTCATATAACTTTGATGAGAAGTGATATTTTCCAAAATATCAAAATCATAAACTAGTGTAGTAGTGATTATTAGGCATATCAACACATCATTAAAATGTGAACCTAATATTTTTCCTAGTTTCAGTTAAATAAGTTAAATATTTGTGTCAATTCACTTTAAATTTATTTATTTTTTAGTGAATTGTTTTATTTTTAGGACAAGAACCATTTTTTTGAAATGAAATGATATAATCTGTTTGAGTCTGAGAGAATAAAAAATTTCAAATAACCCAAATTAAACCCCCTCTTAGGAGGTTCTTTGGGAGATCAGGATATAATATATTTTATCAAATCAAATTTTAATTATTGGGGAATCTATTTAAAATAAATTTATTATTTTGGAGAATTATTTAAATGAAAATAGAGGAAAATTATTTTATAGATGAAATATCAAGTGTGTAAGAATAGAATGAGGAAACATTTTTAATCTCATATATTTGAGGTATGCTTGGCATTATCATGTGGAATATTATTCAATGATACTATATTTATTTATATGACATAAGAGGATAATAAATTATTGAATATTGATAGAAAGTCTTGGAATTCCTTATCACGAGCACTATCTAATTAGATATAAATGAAGGTAATGTGTTTTAGTTCAGGTAATATAATATAAAATAAAATTGTGGACATTTTTTATGGTAAATGTTATGTGAAAGAGGAGAAGATATTGGTTCTTTATAATAGATTTGATTATCTAAATATTATCTATTGAAAAATATTTATGGTTTATTCAAAAATGTTTTTGAGATTAATGGGAATGTCCATATACTTAGGGATTAGAAGAAATATTTTGATATTTTGAAGGTAATAATTCAGAGACTGTCATCGGTTTATAGACTAATGGTGTTATCAAATTAAGAAGTAAATCTTGGGGTGATATCTCTTGATTATTTACAAAGAAAAATAGTCACAAATGAAATGACAGTGAAGATCGAAAATTACTTAAAATATTCAATAAAATAATTTTAATTTATATACATGGAGAAACATAAAATTTCCAAAACCATAAATGAAGAATAATATTCAAAAATAATTTCTTATCACTTTTGGAGATAATGATTAAAATAGGTAATGGGAGATTTTATATCAATATACCTTTGGATTATTTTCATCAAGGATTGATTGGGAACTATGTATCTAGGTGTTTGAAATGATTTAATATAGAAGATATTGTTATATAAATTACTAAAAATAAACTAAATATGTTTTCTCCTAGAATGAAGATTAATTACGTAAATATAAGAAGAATGAAATTCTAGAGAAAATATATTGTAAGTAAATAGGACTATAATAGTAAAGAAGATCCTTTGGAAGGAATTAAAACATTGATTATCTAAGAGACAGAAGAATATATTTTGACCATAGTGAATAAATTAAAACCTAAATTAAAATAGGATGATTGATCAGAGGGATTTTTAGATCTCTATTTTGATTTGGATGATATTTTCTAAATCTTTATTTGAAATAAATATAGGCATGAATATTGAATTATTTCAGAAAAAAATCTTGAGTTATATACATGATTATGTAGTTAAAATTAATTAATTGGATAATATTGTGAAGAAACAAGAACAAAATCAAGTGAAACCTAAAAAGGTAGTGATCTATAGATTAAAAATAGAGGATAATATTGTGAAATTTTTAATATTAACTCTATCAAGGAGAAAAATTAAAATATTGAAGCACACATAGAGAATGTTTTTTCATTAAAAATAAAGAGTGAATTTTAAATGAACTTACATGACTCAAGTAAGAAATTAATGATTGGATGGTGTTCAATGGAATAAATAAAGTAAAGGGAAAAATAAGGAATAAGTTGTGTTGAGGAAGTTCTGATAACTCAAGGACCTAATTTCATGGTGAAATCCAGTTTTGATATGATACTAAAACATAAAAACTATTATCGAGAATAAGAATAAAAAATGAAAGCAGAATATAGGATAATTTTTTCAATAATCAAGAACATATCAATAATAAATTAGTTTTTCAAAATTTGGGGATATATGGAGAGATTAAAAAAAATATTTTCCCTTTGATTAAGTGATTATTTTTTGGATTCTTAGGCTAGATGATGTCATATTATAAAGAATTCAAAACGTATTTGAATAGTAAAGTAATATAAAATAAAAGTATAAAATTTAAAACATGTCATTCATCTTAGAAAATAAATTAATTATATTGATAGTTTTTCAATTGATCTAACCATGAGTATATTGTTATTTATTATAGGAAAATGAGAAACATGAATTATTCCAATTCGAATCAAAGAAGGAAAGATACAAGGTAATTAAACAAAACCATTTGGAAATAGATTTCATCCATTGTAAGACGAAGTATATGACCTAATTTTATGTATTTTAAGATATTAAGAATATGGGATGTAACAACCCAATATTTTATTATATATTTCTCCTAAAAGAAATTTAATTTCCTTAATAGCTTGAAATACATGAAACCCAAAGTCTAAAAGAACAATAATATAATGAAGTTTTATATCCTTATTGTAAAATAGGATGAATGAATAGTAATAACCATATTTGAAAATTATGTATATTTTTTTGATAAATATATTATATTGATAAATAATTATTAAATTTTTTCTAGTTATCTTATAATTTGAAATTATATTTTTTCTCTAAAAATGGTTTCAATTAATTTTTATTAGAAAAAAAATATAATTAATTTATTCAACTTTTAGAAAAAATATTTTAAAAATTAACTTGATTATTTAAAATATAATTTCAAAATTATCTTATTGTGAATTTTTAGAATTTTTGGAAAAGTCTATTTTCTGGATGAATAGTGGAAAATACTGATTTTTATTGAAAACTGTATTTTTTTCATGCATTCAAAGAAAATTTAATTTAATTTTAAAATGATTTAAAATGTAATATTAGTTCATTTAGATTATTATTAATCCAATTTATTTCATATTAATTAATATTTTGTTTTATTTTGGTATGAACGTTTTTTAAACATAAAAAAACATTTTTTATAGAAAACTTCTTTTCATCACATATTGTGGGTTTAATTTAAGATTAAATTATTGAACATATAAGAATAGAATTTTAAAAAATTGATTCCATATTTTTAAGCAACATGTATTTATTTAGTAATGATCACAATTTTATTTTTGGTCAAAATTAATAGTAAAAAAAATCACTATGGTTAAGGGTAAAAAATTTACTAGGGGGGATTAAACCAAGAGAGAAGGGATTTTTTCCTTTTAAACATGTGAAAATAATATTTTCTAGATATATTTATATATTAAATTATATAATATTCAACCCTCTTTATAGTATGAATCATTTTTATAAATAATGACATTATTATATTTTTTTAGGAAATTTCATTTGTGTCCTCTCCTCCTATTATAATAGGAAGCCTTTCATTTATATTATTTACCCCACATTGAGAAATATATCTCAAAAAACCCTACCATATTATATTATAAACATATATATAAAAAAAGTATAGGTTTTTTATTCTTAATAAATCATTCCAAGGGTTCTTGGGAAAGGATATAAAGGAGGTCAACCGAAGAAGATGTAATCATCTTACCCAACCTCTTTCAATTTATTTCATCATCTACCTCCTCTAAATATATGTTATTAAACATAAAATTATAACATAATAATCATAAATATAATTAAATTTTATTATTATTATGCAACCCCAAATATCCACACTCTATTTTATCAATTGGAAAGTGAAAGTATCGCTCGTACGTACAAGTGCACTACCACATCTACGTAGTGATACAATGCAGTTTCCATCACCATATTTCATGGATGAGTATTATGATGGTTTTAATGTTTATAAATTATATTTATGAAATAATAATTAGAATTTATTAATAATATAACGTCTACCATCTTATCCTCTAATCTGTTTGAAAATGATAACATCATTCGTGCAAAAGTGTGGACTACCACCCCTATAAAGTGATGTTATTTATTTTTGATTCCACTATAAATAGATATTGATAATAATATATTTAATAAATATATATTTTATAATTAAAAAATAATTATTCTATGAAGTTGAATTATTTTTTACATTAATGTTTTTAAATTCATTGAAAAGTGAAAAAATCATTCACATTTATGTACAACCAACTATCTCCATGAATGATGTAATTCATTTTTCTACATCTAAATTTCATGGACGACTCTATATATATATAATTAATATTAATGAAATTTATATCATGATATAAATTTATTATATGATGTAACCATGATCAAAATACAATGAATTGAACTTTGGAATAGGAATTCTCATGAAAAACAAAATAGTTTACACATGAAATGACGATTTGAATAAGAAATTATTGATAAAATAGTGTTGAAATGTTATAAATGGATTATATATGATATAATAAGTATGTAAATGAAAATTATATATAATTATAACAAATTAAAAATTTAATATACATGGGTCTAGAGTGCATTCAAATAATTTAGAACTTGAATAAATGGGTTTATGTTACAATCTCATTGTTTATCGATATTTTTTATGATCATGTTTCCAATGACGAAATTTTATAAACTATTTCTAAATAATCCAATTAATTTTATTCTCTTATTTTTATTTTCATATATTACAAGTATTCCTTTAATTTTTATTTCTTTAAAAATCCAAGACACTTGTTGAATTTTTTTAATGAAAATTGACTTTATTTCCATCTTTACTTAATATTACTTTTTCTTCTTTATCCATGTTTTATAAAAATGTTTTCATGATTTTTTTAATATCATTATTTTTTTAAATTAATTTTTTCTTATAATTTACTTTTTAATTTTTTAAAATGGAATCTTATTTTATTTTTCTATATAAGGTTCTTTTTGAGTTTTTACTAAAAATGTTAAAGGAATATCTATTTCGACATGATTGTCAGGAATTGAATTTTATATTTTAATGAACACTAAATATTTTTAAGATTCCATTTCTTGTTTCTAAATTTCTTTTCAAAGAAATTTTGTTCTTTAATATTTGGAAAATTTTATATTCTAAATAAGTTATTTCAAAGTGAAAAGGGTACTTTCCTCTTGAAATGTTTTAGTGATATTTTAAAGTATTTTTTCATATATGATAACATAATTTTATGTTAATTGTGATTTAATGTAGATATGATCCAATAATACCATAAAATTTCATTATTTGGATGGATTATTATGATGATGATGATTTTAGAATTGTTCTATGAAACCGTTTTCTTTACCATAGCCTAACAAAGTTATGATCAAACCTTTATGAAACCCATTCCATTTCCATGTTTTTTCTTTGATGGGAGGAGGAAATATTTAGGAAACCAATTTATTTCTTAAAGGTCATGTTATAATGAATGTTTATGATATTGTTTTACACATATGTATTAGTTTCATTATCTAATGGGTGGGACCATGATTATATAGGCCTCAAATTAATTGGGTATAGATGGATATATCATGAGATAGTATATACTGTAGTGTGGAGTGAAACTAGTTTAGTAAGTGTCTCTTTCCACTATGATATACCTGGTAGTGAACCTTGACTAAGGATATGGGGGAATGAAGAGTGAACCAAATCCACTATTATAGTTTTGGAAGTGAGACTTAACTAAAGAAATTAGTTTCCATGTTTACATGTATGCCACAAGATTATATCTTATGGAAATGTTATGATCTCCTGGATCATGTTCATTGATTTCTTATTGATTCCTGTATTATGAACTGCCAATATTCATTATTGACCTAATATTATCATATATGATATTTATGGTATGGTTTTTAAATTTTAATCTCCAATTATCATACTGGTATTCACATGTTATGTTTAAATGATATTTGGTAACTCTCTTGTTTACCCCAAATGAGAATCTGATCCCACTTTTTCTTATATTTCCATTAATGAGGTTTTGAATAAAGGTGTTATGTATTATATTTCTAAGAAGGTTCTAGTTATGAATAAATTACTGGGATATTATTTATATCTCTTTTGAATAATGTTTTAATGTATCCATGATTCAAAAAACCGTAAACCTATATTTTTTCATTGTAGATTGTAATGTTATAAATTAAATGTTAATCTACCAAGATGTAATATTTACATATGAAATGTATGGGTTACTATAGTTGGTATCTATGAAAGGTTTAGTTTGATTTAGAATCCTGGATGAGAAAAAATTCATGAAACGCTTAGGATAATTCTATGTATAGGAAAATATCCTATGTTATGGTAAAACAGAGTGTGGTTTTCCTAGAAATAGATCCCTATATGGATTCTAAATGGTCGCTCGGTTTTAGAACCAATTCATCTATTGGTAATAAACCGAAAAATATTTGTTTTAAAATATCTTAACAATCATTCTACTATACATATAGTGTTCCCTTACTACACACCTTGTTTGACACTCATTGGGTATATTTTTGGGTAAAATCACATTTTCTTTATAAATAAAGTATTTGAATATATGATAACTATGAATTTCCAAGGTTAAACCTTAGGTTTCATAGACTGTAAAGAAGGCTTCATGATTTATATATCCTATAAATAAATTTTCATGATTATCTAGTTTCCCACTATGAATGCAGTTTGTCACATAATGATTTATGGTTTTAGTAAATGGATGGAACATGAATGAATCATGTTAATACCAAATTTAATGGAAAATGAAATGATTTTCTTCCTAATAAACCAAATGTTATTGTATTTGGAATTTAAAATCTTGTTGATATGCAAACACAAATTTATTAATCTATGAATCATGTTGAGATTACAAGTGAGAAAAAGAGATAAAAATGGTCCATTGAGTCCTTCATGAGGGAACATACTTCTTCATTTAGTGGGTATACTAATCCATTACTTGTTGAGCAACTAATCAGTACCACTAAAAATATATTTTCTATCATTCAGTGTTTGGAACATGAAAAGTTTATTGCGGTTGTTTATCCTTTACAAGGATAATTATATCTTTGGTGGAATCTTATCCAGAACACAATTCAAAAGTAAAAAAAGCTCTATGGAGTGGGACGAGTTCAAGTGATTATTATTTGATAAGTTATTTCCTAAAATTGTTCATATGAAATTTTATAATGAATTCCTTAAGTTAAAGTATAATGATGATGAATCATTAGTAATAATGAGGAAAATTTTAAAAGAATTATGTGGTATGCATATGGTATAACATTCCAAGGCGAATGTAACATTGATCAATTATCAGTGGATTAAAACCAAGTAGCTAATTTTTTTAACTATAATGGAATTTATTAGTTATGAAGAAATATTCTAATGTGCTATCAAGGTGGAAATATATATTTTTTAACCATAACAATCATGGTTTTGGATAAAAAAGAAATATGGAATTCAAATGATATTCAAATTACAATGTAGAGAAGAAGGTGAGATTTAGTTTTTACTCAAAGTGTGGAAGGATACATAGAGGAAATTTTATTATGTTAACTAGTAAATGTTTTATGTTTGTAAAGAAATTTCATTTGGTAATCAGATGTCTAAGTTATGGAAAGAAAATTTTAGTTAATAATAGATAAAATGAATCATAGAATGAACCACCCATACCCTAGTGTTTCAAACAAAATTATAATGGGCGTTTTGTTTACCAGTGATCAAATATAATGTTTAATGATGATTATACACAACAAAAACCTCATTATCTTGAAGAAAAAGGAAAATATCACAAGATAACTATTACTAATTAGGGTTATGATAATTAATTAGTGAAAGGTAAACCTACCATATACTTTGGAACTACTAATGTCTTATTTGATTCTAGATCTACGCAATCTTTTGTAGCCAAATAATTTCCTAAGTGTATCACAATACCACCTCAAATATTATATACTGATTTATTATTGAAAATTATAATGGTATGCTGATCGCATATTGAGTATATGATTCTTCTATAATTAATGTTTATGGGAATGTGATTCCTAAAAATCTTGTTATTCTACATCTAATTGAATTTAATAATATCTTAGGCATGAATTACATTTTTTTACATAAATCCCTCATAAATTGACAAGAAAGTGAAGTCACATTAGATATTATTAACCAAAATATGAACCTTTATCAAAGTGATGATAAATATAAACATAAAATATAAATTACATCTATTTAATGGGTCTTGATTCCTATTCGAAAGGAATTTTTTTCTCAGATGGTTGGGGAGAAACTCATAATCAAATAAATTTCTATTATATAAGAGTTTTATGATGATTTTTTAGAAGATATCATAATCTTACTCCAAATTATGAAGTTGGGTTTTCAATATAACCCATACCTCGTGCTATAACTATTTTAAAGACTCCATATATAATGTAACCTATTGAGATATAGGAATAGAAAAAGAAACTCTAGGATAATTTTGATTAAGTATTCATTTAAAAAAGTAAGTCTTCATGGGTTACACATTTTTTTAATAATAAATATGGATTGCTGTAACTATGGATTGATTATTAGGAACTTAACAAGATCACAATAAAGAATAATTATATGCTTCTCTATATAGATGATTTCTTTGATCAAATATAGAGATCACTATATTTTTCCAAGATTTATCTTCATTCTATATACTATTAGTTGAGATTCAAAAATTAAGAAATACACAATATAGTCTTCCATATGAGGTATCGACATTATGAATTTTTAGTGATTCCATTCAGTATTACCAATTCCCTACCTATTTTTATAGATTTAAGTAAAATTGACTTTATAGATTACCATGATCTAGTTTGGATAATATTTATATCCAACAGTATTATATATTTCAATATTTATTAAGATCATTAAGAACACTTGAAGATTGTACTGAAGACCATAAAAGAGAATATGTTGTATGAAAAATTTACAAAGTGTGAATTATTTCTATAGAAAGTTTCATTCTTGGGTAATATAATATCATGTGAGGGTATATTAGTGGATCCATCAAAGTTGGAATTTATTAAATGTTGGACCTGACTAACCACTATGAGTGAGATCCATAGTTTTCTTATTTTGGATGGATAAAATCATTTTTTTGTGGAAAATTTATTAGGTTTCTCTAATCAACTCACCATCTTACCTTGAATGGGAGAAAAGTTCCTCTAAATAGCTCAATGTAAGGAAAATTTTTAGGAAATGAAGAGAAGGCTAATCCATGAATTTTCACATACACTACCTTTGGATAATGTTGGCACCAAGTTGGATGGAGAAAGAAGTTTGCAGAATCAGTGTTTGTAGAGTTTTGTCTTTTGTTATCGAATAAGATAAATAAATTCACTTTGTAAAGGATTTAAAACCGGAAGATGCTTTGCTGATATGTATTTTACAAATATCATAAGTCAGGAGAACTTGTGATGAAATCTTTATGATGGAAAGGGGGAGAAATGATGATTCCAGTAATATATAGTTTTGATTTGAAGGAGTGATGCTGCTGGAAGATAGGGAAGTTTCAGTACTTCCCATTATAATTATGATGATGATAGATCTGGTCTATCAAAGGATACATATCACGATAGTGGAGTTTGTGATAAAAGATGAAGAATGGTTATGGGAAGCAGTGAAGAGAGAAATGACACAGCAATGGACAATCTAGGGGCGGCATAAAAGCACAGTTTAAGGTGGCGTCGTTTTCCAGTGTTTTCCAAATTTTAGGTCCTAAAAATCGAGAGATGAAGATGTGTTTGGAAATGGATGTTGCACGCAAGATTGAAGATGGTTTATATTTATGTGTGCAAGGCATGATTCAAGGTCCGAACATCAAGAATTCCAAAGGAATAGAGTGCGTGGAAATTTAGGCAAGTTGCGCGAAAAAATAAAGTGGTGTGCGAAATAGTAGCGTGTTGCGTGAAAAATTAGCGGGATGCATGAAAAATAAAAATACTGAACGAAATATATGCGGGTTGCGTGAAATATTTGCACGAGGCATGAAATATCAGCAAGATGCACAAAAAATGAAGGTTTCATGAAATATTGGCATGGTGTGTGAAATAGAGGAATAATGATTTTTGCGCGAAAGGTGTTTCGAGATCAGAAGTTCCAAAATTGGCAAAGGCATGAGAAGCACAAAATATTGGAGCATTGTGAAAAATATTAAGCTGCGTGAAAGAGTTTTTATGCGTACGAAGGGGTTTTTATGTGCGGATTAGTTTTTTTCGTGCGGGGTCAAAAATATATATAAATATGTGGTGAACCCCTCTCATTTTTGAATGATCGACACTTAAAAGAAATTATGAGCTCTGGTGCGCTTAAAATTTTACGCTAAGTGAGTTGCGCGAAAAGAAATAAGTTTTCTCGAAAAAGGAAGTGCTGCGTGAAAATGTGAGAAGCTGCACAAAAAGTGGAAAGTTGCACGAAAAAGGTTTTTCACTCCAAAAGGAACTTTTTATGTGCAAACCATTTGAATTGTGCGTAAGAGATCCTAAATTCTGTGGGAAAAATTTGGGTCTTCGCACATATTCAGTTGTGCGTATGGGAGTTCTTACCAGCTCTTGGGTAGGAAAGTGAAGATTTGTACTTCAGAGATTACAACTGTTCAATTGTGAATAAGCACTAAAATATCGTAATTACTTATTTGTGGTAAGAGGGTTCACACACACTTGAAGATTGTTTTACAAGTTCTACATGAGTGTAAGGGTATATCCTACACGTTGTATTCCACATCAAAGGATTGTTTTCTAGTGGATTGTATGGTACTGGATTATTTTCGTACCATACCAAGGATGTAGCTACTCTTGTTGAGTAGTGAACCTTGTAAATCTTGTGTTCCTATGGTTGTGTGTGTTCAGCAGAGAAGAAAATCTTTAACAGGAGGCGAAGGTTGTTTTAATTCGAAGGAAACATAAAAAGAAAAAGATATCACTGATTCACCCCCTCCCCCTCTCAGTGATACTTGGATCCTAACTAGGAACTTCAGATAATTGTTTTTGATCTATTGTGATTCATTTAATAAGGGAATATTATGTATCCTAATATATAATGATACAGTGATTTCTTATGAATCACAAAAATTGATGTTTCATGAGAAATATTACCCAACCCCGGGTTTAGAGTTTGATGTAGTAATTTTTTAATTAAATTTATAGATGTATTATATTTATAAAGAATGGTGCGATATATATATATATACTGATTATAAAATTTTAAATTATATATTATCTCAGATAGAGATAAATATGTATTAGATAAGCTGGTTGGATTTGATTAATGATTATGACTACTCAATACATTACCACAATAGTTAAATGAATGAGTCGATCAATGCATTAAGTTGAAAGGATAATGCTATAATATCTATGATGCGGGTAATAAAATATCGAATAGTTATGTATTTACAAATGATTGATCTATAAATCCTACATTAAGGGGATTAATATTGTCTTTCTCAAGTTTATTTGTAACCACCTATCAATGTGATGATTAAAGAGTATCATAAGGAAGATGTAAATTTGGAAAAAAGGATAGAAATTTTATTGAGTTCAATAATGATTGTAATGGATTGATAAGGATCAGGAACCATATTTTTATTCCATCCATACAAGATTTTAATAATGAGTTGTTGTATTAAGATCATAGTTCTTCATTATTAATTCATCCTATAAGTATGAAGATGTAGAATTATCTAAAAGAGAATTTATGGTGGAATAACATGAGGATATATATTTAAAAGTATGTATCTCATTGCTTGGTATGTAAGAAATTTATGTATGAGAGATAGAATTATAATGGGATGTTAAAACCATTACCTTACCAGAAGGGAAATGGGAAAACATCACTATGGATTTTGTCATGACACTCCCAAAAACATCTAAAGTCCATATTGCTATGTAGATTATAGTCGATCACCTTATGAAACCATAAAAACTCATTACTATCATAGAATATTATTTTATAGGTCATCTATCCAGAATTGATATTACAGATGTTTTTGGTTTCATGGAGTACCTTATTATATTGTATCTTATCAGGATCTAAGGTTTACCTCATAGTTATTGGAAAAGTCTATTGTATGATATGGATTCAGAGTTGTTTTTAGTACTTCTTATCGTCCTTAGATTTATGTGTAGTATGAGAGAACCATTAAAACAGTGGAGTATATGTTAAGGTCTTTTTTATGTACTTTGAAGGTGGTTGGGATCAACAAAATTTTGGTTGTCAAATTATCTTATAAAAATAACATTCAATCAATCATTAATATGGATCCATATTAATCCATCTATGGATGGAAGTGTTGAAACCCAATATTATGGGATGAAGTTGGATAATTTATACTACTATGACCTAAGATAGATAATGAAATGTTAGAGAAATTCATAGCCATTCAACAACATATTAAGGAATATCAGAGTAAACAGAAAAGTTATTCTTATAATCATTTAGAAAATATATAAATTCAAGTTGATGGGATGATATTATTTTAAATTTATCCTTGGAATAAGGTTGTAATATTTTAAAATAATGGAAGAATAATACCTATATATATTAGACCCTTTCATAGGCTGGGGGCGTAGTCATGGAAGGGCAGGATGGTATGTAATTGGAGAAGAAGATAGAAAAAAATCTGAAAGATTGAGGAAAAATACACGTAAATTGCTTTCTTGCTTTGGGTATTTTTCTTTGTTCTCATGTACTCTCTTAGGTTACTATATTTTTCTTTCTTATAATAAAATAGGTGCAACCTCCATATTTCTAAAAAACTATTTTTTATGGAAAAATGAATTTTTTAAAGTAGTTAAAAATCCTCATTATATTTTAAAATTATTTAAAACAAATAATTAGTTTATTTATATCATTATTAATTCAATTTAGGTTATTTTAATTAATTTTATGTTGGATTTTTTCATAAACACTTTTTATATTTATGAATTTTTTTTATAGAAAACTGATTTCTATAACTTTTATGAGTTTAATTATAAATTAAATCCTATCATTTAATTTCATAAAATGGATTACATATTTGAAATCAGAATTTAAAAATTTAGTAATGATTCCACTTTAATTTTAGTTCATAAATAATAGTAAAAATAACAAAACAATTCATCACGGTTAATGGTAAAACAAATTTACTAGAGGTTAAACCAAGAGGTATGTGTAAGTTTAATAATTAACTTGATGAAATCTTAATCGATGGCCATATTTTAACCTCATCCTATCCCATATTCTAACCTCATTCCATTTCAAATAATTTTTCTTTAGTATGAATTTTTTATATTTTTATATTTTAAGAAATTTATAGTTTGTCATCTCCTCTTATTATAAATGGATACTCCTCCTTTCTATTAATTAAAACACATTGAGCCATCTAGGTTTAAAAAACATTCCCATTTATCTTCCTAAATACACTAGACCAAAATAATAGGTGTTCATTCTCCAAAAATTCAATTCTATGGGTTCTTAAGAGATTATCTAAAAGAGGCCTATTGAAGAAGAGATACTAATCTTACCCGACCTCTTTCAGTTGATTTATTTTTACAAATCCTTTAAATATATTTTAATTAACATAAAATAATTACCAAAGTATCCTAAATATACTAAAATGATATTATGATTATGGAACCACAAATTTCACCCCTATATTCCATCAAATAGGAAGTGAAAGTATCGCTCGTGCGTACATGGGGACTACTGCTACAACGTAGTGATGCAATTAATTTTACATAATTATCATTAAGGGATGGTTATTTTTTTTATAAATGATATTAATTAAAAAATTATTTTTCTATATTTATAATATCATCTATACCATCTTACCTTTCAATCTT
The DNA here is from genome assembly GCA_963277665.1 of Viscum album. Taxonomy (NCBI): domain Eukaryota; kingdom Viridiplantae; phylum Streptophyta; class Magnoliopsida; order Santalales; family Viscaceae; genus Viscum; species Viscum album. The sequence continues at coordinate 855,058,975 of OY728158.1, read as the reverse complement.
TTGGAAAATGATAATTCCGCTTGTGTATACATGTGGACTATCATCTCCATGAAGTGATGGGAATCATTTTTCAATTCCACTTTACAAGGATGGTAATAAGAATAAATTTAATATATATATATATGATATAATTGTGATTATTTAAATATTAATTACTATTTACCTTTTTTTTCATTCGATCCATTGAAAAGTTAAAATAGTGTTCATGCGTACGTAAGGCCTACCATCTTCATGAATAATAAAATTATTATTTCCATCTATACCTTTTATGGGGAACTATATCTCTATATATAATAAATATATATGATATTTATCTCCTGATTAAAATTTTGGAGATAATAGAACCTTGATCAATTGACAAGTACAGGTACCACAAAACTGAATTTCTCATGAAAAATGAAATAGTTAACACTATGACATGATAATTTTAACAAGGAATTATTAACAAATGAGTGTTAAAATTTTAAAATTGGATCATATATCATATTATAATTTTTCACATGATTATCTTATATAATTATAATAAATTTAAATTTATTATACATGATTTTATAGTTCTTTTGAAGGAAGTCAAACTTGAGGTAAGAGATTTATGTTAAAATATCATTTTTTACAATAAATTTTATGATTATGAACTTTTATATTCTATATATCAATAATACCTCTAATTTATTATTTTAGGGTTATTTTTGACGAGTGCACATTTTTTTGTCATTTTTATCTCTTTAATAAATCAATATACTGATAGAATGTTTTTATGGAAAACCAAAAATATTTATTTCTTTAGTTGAATTTTTTTTTCTTCCATATCCATGTTTTATAAAAATGTTTCAAATATTTTTTTTTAATATTCTCCAAAAAAATAAAATTCAGTTTTACTCATAATTTTCTATTTAGAAAAAAATTTAAAAGGAATCTTCTTCTCATTTTTTTAAAATGCTACTTTTTAATTTTTATCAAAAATGTTAAATGATTCATTATGTTGACATAAAAAAATTAATGGAATTTCCCACAATTAAGACCAATCAATGTTTTGAAGATCCCAAAACATATTTCTAAGGTTCTCTTAAATGTGTTCAATTTATTTAATATATGGAAATTTTAAAAATTTGAATAATTTATTTCTAAGTGAAAGACAATATTTTCCTAGAAAAAATATCTTGTGATATTTTAAATCCATATTTCAACTATGATAACATCCTTTTATGTTACTTATTATTTTTTTGGAAATACGATCCAATGATACCATCTACTTTTGTTATTTTTAATGATTATAATGATGACGATTTAAGGATGATTCTATGAAACCCTTAACTTTACCTTGTGTTAATTATTTAATGGTTAAACCATTATGAAACACATTTATTTTCCATATGTTATATTATAGTATAATGAAAAAATATTTATCAAACTCATTTCCTTTCGATGGGATATTCTATGATGAATGTTTTATGATATTTTGGAACACATATATATGATTTTCATTTTTTTATGGATGAGACTAGAATTATATATTCCTCCAATAAATTGGGTAAATATGGATAACTCACGAGATTATAAGGACTGGAATTGGGAGTGAACCAATTTTAGAAAGGTAATCTATCCATTATGATAGTTTCGTATGTTAACCTTGAAAAAGGATATCAGGGAATGGGGAGTGAACCCAATCCATAATGATAGTCATTGTAGTGATATATTTCTAAGGAAATGATTTTACATCCTCATATATATACATATATTACAAAAACTTATGTCTTATGACAATGTTATGCTGTCATGTATCATTTACATTTCTTACTTTATGATTCATATCTTATGAACTACCAATATTTATGGCAGCAATAAAATTTATGATCTTTGATATGTAATGTATGGTATTTAAATGTTAATCTCAAGTTATCATACCCTTATTCCCGTGTTATTTTTATGTGATCTTTTAAATATTCATTTTTCACCTTCATTGAGAATCTAATATCACTCTTTATTTTTTAGCATTCCCCAGAAAGGTTAGAATAATACAAAGATACACAATAGGGAGGTGAACTATTTCCTGTCAATAATCTTGACAGATTATACATTTTGACATTATCTCTAGTTTATGTAGATGTGATATGATCTCTTCAATAAGTTATTTGAATATTGGATAAAAATAAATTAAGAACAGAATAATTTTTATAGTGATTTGAGGAAAAAACACCCCTAGTCCACTCCACCAACACTCTCTTTGCAATATTGGTGACTTTTACTAGATAAGATATTCTTATTATAAGACATTCAAAATCCAAAGCAGAGTGTATGAAGTTGACACCTTTAAAATAAGGCTAATTAAAGCCTTATGTTTCTTTTACAAGGAACTAGTTTCTCCATAGATTAGTACAAGAAGAGAACACTTAACCAAGACTGGGAAAGAGAGCAGTTGAATCTCCAATAAATCAAAAGAGTTTTATTTTTTTATGGTACATGTTAAAATTCACGGTTATAAAAGCAACTAATAGAATATGGACCTCCTTTTTCAATGATGAATATCTTAAAATAAGAATAGCTATGAAGAGATCTTGGTTGCGAAATATCTTCAATATTAATATCAACAAATGAACCACATCCACTTCAACAGTACGAGGTTGAAATATGTATCTTCGAAGTGTATCCTCTTCAAGAAATAACAGATTTTTTCATTATTTTTAGTAGTTCTAAATTTAAAAGATATTCAAAAAATATATATTCATATATCATGTATGTATCACACACAATCTAGGAGAAAATTTTCTATCTATATATATAGAGACCATACAGGTTTACTTCATCTTAGAAGATCAAATAATTTTACCTTAAAAGGCATTATAATTTAATTTTGAATCATTCAAGACAGTCATAAAATCTCTTATAAATATGAATTATTTACTCCATTAAATATGAGCTTTTTAATTGGTCATAAAACACCTTTGAATCAATCTTTATTTCTATTAAGGTCATTGCATGAATCTTGGATAATATTTCAGATTTAAAACTTTTTCATTGAATAGTCAAATGTAGGGTTCCTTAACAGGTTGAAAAACCACAGAACATAGGGTTGAAAATGTATGGTTGATCACTAATGTAGGGTTGATGTACCCTATAGTTTTTTCTTCAAACATAGGGTGCCTTCCAAATGTATGGTTGATGAATCATACTTTCCACTTTCTCAAATGTTAGGGTCCACACTAATGTAGGGATGACTAAACGTACTTTATTGACAGTGTAGGGTTTATGATCTATAAATTATGTTCCAAACATAAGGTTTATTCCTTATGTTATTATTACCAATGTACGGTTGAGAACATTGTTTCCATAATACACTATAGATGCATTTCATAATTTTATCAAATATATGTCATGGACCAATGTCTTGAAAATAAATTGGATATAAATATTTCAATGAATATTAATTTCATGAAATTCACTTAAAGTAATTTCACTAGTAAAACAGAAAATGGTATTTGTGAGCATCAAAATCAATTAAATTTATAGAGTATTGTTGAGACAATACACGCCAAAAAATATCCTCATTTTTAATGATCACAAAATCCATAAAAATAATTTATTGAAAATATAGTATTTTAAAACAATAATGTAATAATATTATAAAGGATACATTTATTGTCTTGAAAATTAATTTCACACAATATTACTTTAATGGATGGGTAATAAAAACTTTGATAACAAAAACATGTATTTGAGTTAAAGAATGTATGTTTAAACCAAAATTTCTCACCATTTATGTGATATAAAACATAAATAATATGAAAATTCAATAAAACACATTTATTTTAGCACATAACTATTAATGAATGTAATAGTCTACTAGATAGAAAAATACGAGAATTTTTTGGGTAGTAGAAATGAACAGTAATAATAAACATGTAGTTTTTATTATTCAATGATGTTTATGAATAAATATATTATGTTGGATGAGAAAGGTTCAAAATTGAGGACTATATGATCAGGATAGGGATGGTTCATAAAAAGTTTCAGGTTCTGGTGATGCTTGAGTAGTTGAAAAAACATCTTTTAACTCTGCCATATGGACTTGTAATATTTCTAAAAGATTTTTACCCATATGATTTATCAAAATTTGGGATTCTTGTCTAATATTTAAAATTTCTATCAGATTAACTTTTAAAAATTAATGAAACTTTTCCTCTGTATAAAGAAATTATTCTAGATTATCTCTTTACTGATTGAGAACAATTCTAATTCGAAGTTCACTAGAGGTCAACTAATAGACAAGATCACTTTGACCATATAACAACACACTCAGAGGTGCACTATTACATTTAAGATATTAAAGCATATCATTCATAATCGTTATCAATGATGTAATTTCATGAAATCTTATGACCAAATCTAGATAAGTTGGTGGTGCAGTGATAGATGCTCTGGATTTATGAGCACTTTCTTTTGTTGATTCAAAATAACTTTTGAAATATCATTTTAAATATGAAAACTATGTTTTAGAAATAGATTCCAATTTCAATTTTATAAACTGATCCATCATTTCTCTATAAAAATCATAAAAATTGCTTCTAGATACTGAATTTTCTCTGAGATTAGAGATTCAAATTCTTATATTTGATTAGTTGAATTTATGAAATCTTATAAATATTTTATTATTTCTTATAAATAAATTTTTAAACATTAATTTTCATATTTTAGCTTGTTGAATTTAGTAACTAATCCTTCAATTTTATTTTTCAAAGAATCATAAGATTCTACTTCACGAACATTAGATGGTTGACCTATATCAACAAAGGATAAAGATTTCTCTTTACTAGTCTCATTATAGGCAGAAAATTTAACTTTAAGAACCTTTGTGACCTCATTAGGTTCAACCATTTATTTATCCTATGAATCATCTATAAATGATTGATTATGTATTGACCTTGTAGATTCATACACTACTTGGTGATCTTACTATTCTCTTTGAGAACTTTCTTGGGTGTGTTCTTCACTAAAATTTTTAAGGCTGATTTTCATCTTGATATAGATCCTCTTGAAATTATCAAATGACAAGATGAATTTATGGTGGGGCTACTTCACTAGATACAGAAACTCTAAAATAGTTCCTTGAATTGAAATTTCCTAAGAAAGAAGTTCATCCCTATTTCTTGGCCAAGTGACAAGTGGCTCGTTGATTGGTTCTTACAAATTTTCATAAGGATATAGAGGGACATATCTTGCAGCTTCTGGATCAGATGCATAATATTATAATTGGAGTATCTTAGTTTGAACTTCATCACTTATTAATGATTTTAAAACTTCTTCTTTTTTGAATTTGGATGATATCAGAAGATCCCATAATTTTTTACTCCCCTGAGTAGTATAACTAGGTCTTTGTTGGTCTTGCGCACCAATAGGTAGTGATTTTCCCTAGATCATACTCCAGAAGAAACATATCTTCCATAGAGTTATAGAATTGAGAATCATATTGTGATAGAATTGAAAATTAATTGTTACATCCCTAATTATACATTTTTATGGATTGGAACTGAAATTATCCACCCATAAGGGAAAACCAATTTTTTCCCTCCTATTTGAAGCTATAGTGAAGGTACCATAACATGTACCTTATGAAATTAAACTTGACATCACTCATCAACAAAAAATTTATATATATATATTTGGGTAATTTTTTTTTATCAATTTTAGCAGTCATTAGAATTAATGATGATGGAAAAAAATTGACCAGTTGTTTCGGTGCGGATGTGCGTCGGGTTACGCTGTTCCGCCAGGACGCGTTCGCGCGTGCACCCGTCAACCCGAGGGGATGGGCGCGCGGCTTGTGGTCCCGCAGTCCCGCTTTCCAAGGGCGGGCGGCATTCGTCCCTTATTCAGGGGCGTCTGCTCCTTGATCGAAACCGGGATGATGGGATGTCGGCTCCTCCTTCCTTGGACGTCTCCTCGGAACTCGTCGCCTAATCCGGGTCTCCCTCATAGACTTAAGAATGTTCGTGAATCTCGTTCCCGGCGCCATATCTTCATGGACACCGGTTAATTACGCTGCTTCCGCCCGGACGCTCCAAGGGGTCTGGGCGTGGCAGCAACCTGCGGTGAGAAGGCCGGGTGGCTCTGGGTGCTGGGGGCGTGTCGTGACACTGCGGCCCTGCACGTCTGTCTTCCGTCCCTAATAGGGCTTCTCGAAGGCATGATGGCCTGAGGCATCCCGTACTAGGTGCGGGGAACTGTGTCACCTAAGGTTTTCCTCAGCTTCCCATGTTTAACACGGGGTATGCCGCGAGTTTAACGTCCAGCGGGGACGGCATCGGACCGATCAACACGAAGAGTGGATCAGATGACAGAACCCCTTGCGGGGAACCTCCGACGCTGGGGCCAGCACATGGGCGGCTTCCCAAATGATATGGAGTGGAGTGAAGTGGCATGACCCCACCGGGATGTGGCGGCCCGGGTAAGGATCAGGATGGATGATGGAGTGAAGAGCTTGGACCCCGTAGGGGCTTCCTACGTACCGCGCGTTAGCACGGATCAAAGTCGACGTAGTTCGGGTATACAGTTTAACGTCATGCTGGACGTCGGCAAGCCGACTCACGAAGAGGTCTAGGCCGCCGGGCGGAGGATTGAACCGAACCACCTCGCACAGAGGGGGATGGAACGGCCGGGTGGATCACAGTTTCACGTCATGATGGACGATAAATGGAAAAAGGGGCTGTGGGGAGGCCCAGTGGAGATACACACGGGCAGTCTCCCACAGGGGCGGATTCATAAGTGAATCGACGCAAGCGTGAACCCTGGAGGGGTCCACTGATGGACGAACCGACGTAAATACGACCGGGACGACCAGGTGGCGGGCTTGGACCTCAAGAAGGCTTCCTACGTACCCTGTTTAGAAGACAGGGATCAAAGTCCACGTAGTTCATTCTGTCAGGACTTACGCACTTGAGGCAGCCCAGATGCGGCAAAACTCAGTTGGAAGGGACTTTGGACCGAAAGCAGAAGACACCTCGATCCCAATCACACCCTCTACTGGCTTCGGCAGTGGGGAGGCGCAATGGAGATACACATGTGCAGCCTCCCACGAGAAACTAGGGGTTTGTAATACCCTGCCCCCGCAGGGAAAATCCACTCCCATTAAATCGTCCCAAAAGGGGGACAATCCCGACATCCCTGCAGAGACGAGCGGGTGGGGGCCACATCCAAACCGGGGGAGACCCTGCATGCGAGGCACGGGATCGAATGATGCGGACGGTTTAACGTCTTGCCGGACGAAGTACAGTTTAACGTCGTGTGTTGAGGACGAAGCGGACGGTTTAACGTCTTGCCGGACGAAGTACAGTTTAACGTCGTGTGTTGAGGACGAAACACTTGACAGTTTAACGTCTTGCAGCGCGGACGATGGGGGGCTAGGCAGTTTAGCGTCGTGCAGCTTGGACGAATCTGCAGTTTAACGTCATGCTGGACGTATGGGCAGTTTAACGTCATGTTGGACGAATGCGCAGTTTAACGTCATGCGGGACGTATATGCAGTTTAACGTCATGCTGGACATATGTGCAGTTTAACGTCATGCGGGACGAATATGCAGTTTAACGTCATGCTGGACGAATATGCAGTTTAACATCATGCTGGACGAATGCTTGCCGCCGACGGGTCCGTGTCACTTCACACGAGCCTGGAAGGCTGCACGGGAAGACAGCGCATGGTGCGGGCACCTGCGATGAAGACCATCGGGCGCCACGCAGGCGGGTACCCGCAGGGGGTCAAGGGAGGCGACCCTGGCGGATTGCGCGCAAAAGAGGAGCTTTGCGCGCAAAACCGCGGATCGGCGCGCAAAATGGCGGGCTGGCGCGCAATTGGGCCAGCGCTTTGCGCGCGGATGATTGGGATTGCGCGCACCGGGCTTCGGGTAGCGCGCGTGGGCAACGACTCATTCTCTAACGAAGGGCCACTTTGAAGATGGGGGGTGCGCGCAATCGGGTTGGATTGCGCGCACCCGGGGGCAATTTCGCGCACGAGGCTTCTTTTGCGCGCAAAGGCCTTCGGGTTGAAATTTATTCAAAGGAAATGAGCCAAGGGGATTGCGCGCGAAGGCGGACCCCAAGGCTCTATTGCGCGAAAGAAAGGAGGTTACCTGAAGATCGGCATTGCGCGCGGAAGGGGTTGAATTGCGCGCGCGGGAGACCGTTCGACTTCCAGCAACCTCTGAAACGTTGGGGGTCGCCTAGTATTTATAGGCAACCCCGGGCGCGGAATCCAAGGCGCGAGCGCTGAATTCTCCTCGCGGGCGCGGAATCGGGCACCGCGCGCAAGGGAGTTGCGCGCATCCCGGGGGTTTTGCGCGCGGATCATCATCTTTGCGCGCAGACCTCTGAAATTCCGCGCAAGGCCTCCGGGCCCTCCGAAACATTCTTCCGACTCCAAATATGACCTCGCTTTCCGCATCCGGAGCTTCGTTTGGGAACAACGGACTTTTCCGGCGTCTACACCAGTATCTTCTAGTCAGTATCAAAATCCTTAGCATACATTTTTCCTAAATAGGTGGAGTTGAAGGGAAAAGACATGATATCATCTTATTTTTGTTCTTGATTCCCAATTGACCGAAGTTCAAAATAGAAAAATCCATACATAGAGATAGTTAAAAACTTTGGCTAACTACACTAAAGGGAATGAAAATCCTCATGAAAAATCTTAGAAAAAAATGAAATCTTATGTATCACCAATGATATAAAAATAATTTGTAAATTATTATTTTACTTATACATTAAAAATAAAACATATATTTTTTTCAGCAAAAATATTTTCTATACCATAAAAAACTAAATAATAATTTAGGAGAATAGTATTTTGGTTGAGTGATTCAAAATATATTACCTTTAATTAAAGAATATTTCTATAGGTAACACGTTTCTTTATTCCACTCTGCTCTCCTGCTTCGACCATATATATTTTTTAAAATATGAGAGTAAAGGTTTCAGATTATAGGATTTCAATTAGAAAATGAGAGATCTAGAAGTTTAAAGGATTTGAAATCTTTGGGTAAGTGATAGAACAGAGATAATAGGGGTTTTTCGGACGTTTTGAGTGATGTGGTCCAGTTTATCAAGCTAATTTTATAGTGTAATCATTAATTTTAATTTTGAAAGCACGCGATATTTCAAAAATTAAAAAACAATTGAGATAAAATATATTTTTTTTATCTAAATAGACATTGAATAAAAATTGATCAAAATAAAATAAATTTATTAACATAGAAATTACTAAAATAAATTAAAACACATTTATTTGAAAATAAATATCCCTAACTCCACCTCAATAAAATCCAAACTTGCTGTGGGAAGGGGTTTAGTAAAAATATCTGTAAGTTTATATTCAGTATTTGAAAAATCTAAAGATATATCCTATTTAAGAACATGGTATCTTAGAAAATGATTCTATATATCAATATAGTTGGTTCTAGAGTGACTTATACGAATTTTTTAAATATTAATTTCACCAGTGTTATCACATAAAATATGCATATTATCAAAATTAAGTCCAAAGCCCAGTTGGGTGTGTTTTATCCACAACAATTGTTCACAAAAACTAAAAACAAATATTTATTTTTATTCAGCTATTGAAAATGAAAATGAATGTTGTTTCTTACTCAACCATGATACTAAATATTTTTCCAAAAAGTGACAATTTCTAGATGTACTTTTATTTATCTAATCTACGTCGTATAAATTCAAAATCAGAATATGAAATTTAATTAGAATCATAATTTTTTTGGGTATAGTAGAGATTGAAAAATAGTACCTATTAAATATATAAAAATCATTTTTATAATAGTAAGAAGATATTATTTTGGGTTTAACTAAAATCTATCACATAAACATACATAAAACATTATATCCAGTCTACTAGCTGTAAGATAAAGTAAACTACCAATCATACCTCTGTATAACTTGTTGTGAACTACTTTTCTAACTTCATCAATATGATGTTTTACATTAGTACACATGTGAGTTGTGCAAGTATTACTGTTTTCGAGTCCAAAAGTTTTCAATAAATCAATAAGATATTTACTTTTATTTAAAACATTTAAATAATCTTTTTGAATAATTTTAAATTCTTTAAATAAATTCAATTCTCCCATTATAATCATGTCAAATTCTTTTTGTATTAGATTTGAAAAATCATTACAAAGATTTTTATTTATTGATCCAAAAATTGTATTATCAACATAAAATTTCCCTAATAATGTATTTGAGAAAATAGTTTTCTTAAAAAGTGTAAGATCTTACAGTCCCATATAAAATCTATTTTTTAATAAGAATAAACTTAATGTCTCATAATAAGGTCAAGGTTCCTATTTAAGGCCATAAAGTTCTTTGGTAGGATTAAAAATTAAATCTGGTTTATGTGGTTTTTCAAAACCTAGGGGTTATTCAATATAAACTTCCTCCATTAAATATATATTTTAAAAGTAAGATTTAACATTTATCTAATATAATTTAAAATTCATATGATATGAATAAGCTAACAAGATTCTAATTGATTCTAATCTACAAATAGGTGAAAAGTTCTCAACATAATCTATCCATTATTCATGGTTATAGCCATTGGCTACTAATCTAGCTTTGTTTCAAGTAATTATCCCTTGATCATCCAGTTTATCCCTAAAAACCAATTTGTTTCATATTACTAGATAATTTGGTAGCCCATCTACTAATTCCAAAACATTATTTCTAATGAATTTATTGATCTATTTTTGCATATCTAATAACCAATTTTTTTCATTTAAATATTCTTCATAGACTTAGGTTCTAATTTAGATATAAATGTTGAAAATTTAATAAGTTTCCTACATTTATTCTAGTTCTAACTCCTATGTCTAGGTTTCGGATAATAGTTTATAATGGATGATCCTTTAAGTTTCTAGACTACCTAGGTAAGACACTCTAAGGTTCTTATGTCTCATATTCTTCTCTATTATACCAAATTTCATTTATATTATTTTCAAAATAAATTTCAGATGAATTAAACTTCATGTTGTCAAAATAGGCAACAATTTCATCTATTTGACATTTCCTTTTATCAAAATGGCTAGTTTCATCAATGTTGAACTCTCTGTGAAATGGTTATTTTAATAATCACAAATCTTGGATTTATTTATTTCAATTTAGTATTTTGTTCAAATTGTTCTAAATATGTGTAAATAATGTCTATAAGTGTTTATCTATGTTAATTTGTGTTTCACGGTTGACCTGGAAGTATTCTGGATTGAACAGACACTGTGAAAACTCAATGTCTTGACTCACCATTAGTTATTTTCCAAGTCACCGATGATAAATGGTCACACCGATGATGAATGGTCGCACCGATGATGAATGATCGCATCGATGATGAATGGTTGCACCGATGATGAATGGTCGCACCGATGATGAACGGTCGCACCGATGACGAACTGTCGCACCGATGATGACCGATCAGACCAATGACAACGGTCGCACTGATGGATACTGATGATCATGAGCCACCGATACCAATGATTAATGAGCCACCAATACCGATGATTAATGATCCACTGATGCAGATGCTACCGAAACCGATGCAGATTCAAAATGACACACCGATCTCATGACTCACCGATAGTCATGAAAACTGTTTGAATTTATATAACTCTTATTTAATTCCAACAGTCATATTTGATGTTTTAATGCAATTAATGATCTTTAATTTTAGTTGTTGGAAAGTCATGAGACCGTAACTCGTACCTATAGAAAATGTAATCATTCCCATTGCCGAAGCATGTGGAATAAAAGGAAGATAGAGCGACAGTAAAAGGGTGTGCGTGAAAAGGCATAGAGAGAGAATTCTTTCGTGAATATACATAAAAAAAGGTAGAACACATGAGGAACTCTGACCAGACATTGAAAGAAATTCAAAGAAATTTCATATATGCAATCCATCACTCTTGAAGAACACACGAAGAGCACTGGAAATCAGAAAACACACTCACTTGTGAAGGACATCAAGCTGAACCACGATAATCTGTTTTTCAATAGAAAAAACACATAAGGACTCAGAATCTTCTCTTCTAAATCCAACGAGTCTAGAACTGCACATACAATCACTAGAGCTTTCTAAACTTTCATATACTCTCTCTAAGAGAATTGTTATTTACTATTGAGTAGTGTGTGCACTCTGTATATCTTTTACACACACATTGTCTCCTGTGCTGAACTGGAGGATACTAAATCCTCATTCCAAACTCCATACATCTTTATGTGTCCCACTGAGGATAGTGTTTGAGGTCAAGGGTGACCTAGAAATTCTATGTTCTATTGTCTTTGTTTTCCCACGAAGAACTGTGGTAGAGGTCTTAGGACCTGGAGAGTATTGAACTGTTGTTAACCTCGATCCAGGGTATGGATCAAATTTATATATAAATTTGAGAGGACTAAGTATCTGCTTGAGACTGAACCTCTTGGTTATATCTGCTATGTTTTTTTAATATAAGTTAAAGTATACTACATGTATCTTTTATTCTGCTGCTATTACTTTTAAATAAAAAACTATTTTAATGTTACTTTGATAGTTAAATTATCAAGTGTTTATGCTTGTTGTGAACCAGTAGGTTAGCTTCAAAAGCCAATTTAATCCTGTGATTAAATTGACTGAAATCTAACCAATCTTTAAGAAGCCAATTGAACATTTTCAATCTGTATAAATTCACTACAGTTTAACTTTGGTTTTAAATTGGGGGACTTTAAGAGAAATCTTTTAAACAGAAATTTTTAATTGGAACTCAATTCACCCCCCTCTTGAGTGTCCACTCTGACCAACAATCATGCTTCAGATGAACTATTTCTTAAAAAATCCTTGATTTTTTATGATACACTCTAGGATTTATAAATATTAGAATAACCTAGAATGATTCTTTCATCAAATTTTTGATCAAATTTACGAAGTTTTTCCATAATGTTTAAGATATACACCATGCATCCAAATATTTTAAAGTACTTTAATATAAGTTTTTAATTATTCCAATGTTCATAAAGTGTATTTTTAATAATTGGTCTTATTAAAGCTCTATTTATGATATAGCAAGATGTGTTTATAGCTTCTAATAAGAAATAGGCAGGAAGGATGTATTCATTTAGCATTGTCCTTTTCATTTATTAAATAGTTCTATTTCTTATTTAAATAATTACATTTTTGAGGTGTTTTTGGTAAAAACAAGGTGTGTTTAATACGTAAATGTGAGAAAAAAGAATTAAATTCTAGGTTCTAAAATTATCCACCATGATAACTATTTAATGAAATTAGTTTAAAACATTTTTATTTTGGAACTGTTTTACAAAAACATTCAAAAACTATGAATAATTAACTTGTCTATTTTATAAACTAAACCCAAGTAAATTTTAAAAAATCCTAAACTAAGAAAGAAACATATAGTTTCTAGCCAAACGTTCCACTCTTAATGATTCAAAAAAATCCATATGGATATATTCTAATAGTTTATATGTATATTTTTTTAATTTATTTAAAAAATAATTTTTTGTTGTTTTTCAATTTGGAATGCATCACAAAATCAATCATTTTAAAACATAAGATTAGGAAAATTAAAAACTAATTATTTATTAGAAAATTTATATAAAGCATATATATTTAAATGTACAAGTCTTTTATATGATATCCATGACTCATCTATCTCCATAGTTACGAAATTCTCCTTTTGTTTACACAAGGAATTTAGATACAAAGTATAAAATTTTTTAGATCTAGGTGCTCTAAATTTAAATAGTTTATCTTTAGAAACTGAGGAAGAATTGGTAGAGATATCAAAAAAATCCATCATCACAAAGATAATAAATACTTATTAGGTTGTTCTCTAACCCTTGTATACAAAGTACTTTGTTAATTGAGATTGATTTTGGATATCCAACTGATCCAACTCCAATTATCTTTCCTTTTGCATTATCTCCAAAGGTAACTAGTCCTCCTTCATTTTTTTTTCAGAGTATGGAAATTGTAAGTCCCTACTCATATTAATTTATTAGACACTATACATATACCATATTTCATTTTTCCCTATGATATATTTTTTGCAAAAACATTTAAACACAAGTTTGTTTTGGTACCCATATTTTCTTGGGTCCAGCTGTGTCAGTAAGAAAATATCGGGGAATCCAGATTTGTTTTATTTTAACAAAATTTATATTTCTAACTTAAGACATATGTTTAGAAATGAAATATTGTTTTCTTCCATTTATTTGATGATTTATTAAAAAAAATTAATTAGAAAAAGTGTCATTTTATTCCACAGTATAAGAAGGTAACATTTTTAGAGATATGTATAAAATATTTTATTGTATAATTTTTACATTTTGTGTTTTCTTCATATTCCATATTTTTATCGTTTAATGACATTTTTACCAATAATCACATTTAGATTTTTTATCCTTTAGTTAGAATAATAGCAGCAATTTTAAAGTATTTTACTTCATCCTATAATTATTTTATTGTTTTTTATGAATAATACAGTTTTTTATAGACAAATTAGATTTTTCAATTAATTCTTAATGTTGTTTTATAATTTTATATCTTTTACTTAAAATTAAATTGTGAATATTTATAATGACTTGTGATTCTTTAGAAGAGAATCATATTTTTCTTCATGCATCGAGGAGTAGGCGTCAAGTTTTATATTTGAAAAAATATCATAATCAGAAGCAGAAGAGTGATAGGTTTTTACCTCACTTTCATTATTAGCCATAAATAACATGTTTTCTTTGAGATTTTATGGATATTTTTATGAATTATATTTGAAAGATATACTGGATTCTTCATACACACTTTACTTAGATTTTGTGGCTCTTTTTCCTTTATGCTCATACTAATTTTTTTTTTGGTTATTCTTTTACATTTTCCTTCATTCATCATTTCGTTTGGGGAAATTGGGTCTGATTTGACCCATTTTCTTTCATTCATTGCATCTTAATTTTTTGGATACTCTCCCATATTTATTGAATGACTTAATGAAGCCTATTTTGGTTTTATAGAATATATTAAATTTCCTAGCTTACTGAGCCAATTCTGTTCTAGAATCTGAATAGTCTGAATCTTTTGGGACTTTGATATCTTTTATTGATTTCTTTTTATGCCTCTGAGATGTAACTTTAAGGGTAGTGTTTTCCTTTTTCTCTATTTTTTGATCTTAAACTTCATCTTTTATTTTTTTCTTCATACTTTATGAATATTCTAATTAATTCCTTGATATTCAATTTTTTTACAAGTGATGATTATCAAATAACTGTAGATATTACATTCCATTTTTGAGGTAGTACTCTATGTACATTTATATCATTATCTAGTTGAGTAATTGGATCTCCTAAGGCAGTATTGTTGTTGAAAATTTCTATCAACTGACCATTTATTTGTGTGATGCTTTCTCTATCATACATTCTAAGGATGTCAAACATTAGTTTTCCACTAACATACCTCATTTTTCAGATATTATCAGTTCCTTCACATGATACAATGATTGTCTGCTATATTTCACAAGTAATATGAAATTGTTATACTCAATTGAATTCATCAGGTTCAATTCAACAAACAATGCCATTAATTTATTTTGAGTTGATGGCATACTCAACTTATTTATTATCATCACTTGTTTCTAGTTTTTTATGAATTACATAGGGATTTATGATATTTTTAGAAACATTTAATCCTAAATTCTTTAGATAGATGATCATACACGATTTTAAGCATTCATAGTTATCTCAATTGATATATGGAGAAAAAAACCTAGGCATACCTTCTATAGGATTATCCATCGACATATTCTTTTTATATACCATATACTTTTGATATTTCTAGATCATTATAAAAAAATCTCACCTTTAATACCAATTTTTAGTTCAGAATAAGACAAAGATACACAAGAGGGGTGAATTGTGTCTTTTTGATAATCTTGATATATTCATGCTTTTAACATTCCATGAGGTTTATGAAGATGTGAAATGATATCTTATTTTAGTGATTTGATAAGTGGATAAATGTTAAATAAGAAAAAAATTTATAGTGGTTCGGGGCACAAAGATCCCTTAGTATGCTCCACCAATGCTCTCTCTACAGGCTTGATGATTTTCACTAGCCTAGATCCTCTTATCATAAGACCATAAAAATCCACAACTTAGTGAAAGAAGTTGACACCTTCTTAATAAGAATAATTAATTACTTATGGTTCTTTTACAAGGAATAAGTTTATCTGCAACTTAGTATAAGAAGATGACACTTAAACACAACTGAGAGTGAGTAATCGAAAATCCAATTAATCAAAGGAGTTTGAATTGTTGATGGTACAAGTTAAACTTCACAGTTGAAAAAGAAAATGACATAATATGGATCTCATTATTCAAATAATAATAACTTCAAATAAAAATATCCCTAAAGAAATCCTGGTTTTGAATGATCTTAAATATGAATAGAAACCAATGAACAAAAATTGTTTCTGCAATATATGGTTAAAATATGTATCTTCAAAGTGAAGCCTCTTCAGAAAAAAAAAACATAGTTATTTTTTCTTTGTAGTAGTTCCTAATTAAAAATATATTCACAAAATATATAGTCATATATCACAAATATATCACACAATCTCTAGGAAAAAATATTCTAGTCATATATATATTGAACAAACAATTTTACTTCAATTTAGTAGATCAAAGAATGTCACCTTACATATCACAGTCATTTCATTGTGAATCATTTATGAGATCCATAACATCCTTTATAAATAGGAATGGTTTACTCAATTGAATAAGATCCCTTGACTCTGTCATAAAACATCTTTGAATCGATATTTATTTCTATTGATACTGTTTCATAAATATCGGATAATATTGACGATTTCAAACCCCATCATTAAATAGTAAAACATAGGGTTTCATTATGTGATGAAAAAACACAGAACATAGAGTTGAAAATGTATGATTGATTTCCAAAGTAGGGATGATGTACCATATGTTTGTTTCCTAAAATGTAGGGTTGATTTCGAATGTAGGGTTGATGAAACATACTTTCCGCTTTCTCAAACATCGAGTTCCATACTAACATTGGGTTGATTAACCATACTTTCCTTATATCATAGGGTTTATGATCCATACACACTATTTAAAACATAGGGTTTATTTCTTACATCATGATTACCAATGTAGGGTTGAGAAAACTGTTTCCAGAGTACGCTAAAGATTCATTCCATCATTTTATCAAATACCTCCAATGGATCAAAGTCTTAAAAATAATTCCAAATTAAAATTTCAATGAATATTAATTTCCCGAAATTCACTTTAAGAAATTTCATTAGTAAAACAAACAAGGGTATTTGTTAGAATCAAAATAAATAAGATTTATAGAGTATTCACTAAAAAATACGGAGATTATAAGGGGTAATTTTTTAGTTTTGAGGGGGTTAAAACCCCTTATAAACACTTTAGTGATGGTTACCCAAAAACACAACTAATGTGGCCACTTACTATAGTTATTGGTGGTTTTAGTGAAGCATCAGTAAGATGAAGTTAAGTTTAACGTTGGTTAAATTAGAAGGGGTTTAACCACTTCTAATTTTTCTGTAAATTCACAACAAATTTATGGGTTGTGGGAAGATCTAACCACCCCTAATTTAATGTTACGTTTAGGGATGGTTACAAAGACCCCTAATTTAATTTTGAACACCATATTTTGGGGATGTGTTAACCACCCCTAAACATAATGTTTTTTTAAAATGTTTCACCTCCCCTGACATATATGAGTTCCACCCCACACACCGCCCCCTAACACTCAATATCACCCCCCTGACACCCGATATCACCCTCCCCCACCCCATAGATCCCCACTTGACACACCGCAGATCCCATCCTGTCTCGATGACACCCCACAGATCCCCACTAACATACCACCGCCTACAAAAACCCACCCACCCCACTATTCACCCACCCCATCCTGTGTATCACCCTCAGACACCCTAAAGATCCCCACTAACACCCCGTAGACACTCCGCCGACACCCGATATTACCCATCCCCACCGCTATATTCTCCCACCTCCACATATCCATGCCTATCCACCCAAATATCCATGTATCACCCACTAACACCTTGTAGATTCTCACTAACAAATTGCATATCCCTACCTCCCTGCCCTGCAGATCCGTGTATCACCCGCTGACACCCCAGAAACCACCACCTAACACAACGAAGATCCTATATTGTGCCGATAACTCCCCATAGATGTTCACTTACCCACCCTCCGCCTAAATAGATCCCCACTGACACCCCACAGACACTCGATATCACCCCGCTTGACACCCCTGATATCACCCACCCGCCTTCACACACCTCTATTCTACTGACACACCCTGAAAGCCCACCCCCATGCACTCAAGTGTGACGTTAAAACCCCCATGCCTTCTCTCAAGTAGTAAAAATCCTCTTCAATGGGATTCAATACCAGAATCAAACTAATAACACCTCGTGTCTGTTCCAATACTCCATTGAAAGCTCTATCACTTAACAAGACTATATTATATTTATTTAAATAAAAAAATAGATTATATATATATATATATTTGTATATAAATATAAATAATATAATATATTTATGTATAATATTTATATATAATATTATACATAATATATATTTTTTTGTATAATATACATATTTATTTAATATATGAATAATTATATAAATACTTTTATATTATATATTATTTTTACACATATCACATATATTATATATATATTAAATTTATAATTAATATAAGACAGAATTAAATAATTAAATATTTATATTATAAATATATATTATAATATAAGACGAAATTAAATAATTATACATTTATATTATAAAAATATATTTATAAATATATTTATACATATATTTATAAATACATTTATATTTGTGTGTGTGTGAAAAAACAAAAAATTAAAAAACCATATATAAATATACAATACAAATGTATTTATTAAAAATGTATTTATGTATAAATATACAATAAAAATGTATTTAATATAATATATGTATAACATAAATCAAAATATTAATGCATTTTATTTATAAAACCATATATACATTTTATATATTTGAATAAATATATTTATAATTACATTTATATTATGTATACCAATATTTATATATGTATATATTTTTGTTTATATGTATAAGTATTTATTTAATGTATTTATAATATATATATATATATTTATAATTAATTTTAAAAAATAGGTAATATTTTTATGTAATATATATATTTACACACACACATGTGAACACACACATAAATATTTTAAAATTTGAATTTATATGATATTTATTTTAAAAAATAAAAAAAAATTAGGGGCGGGGGGTAGGAAAACCTCTATAATCAAATGAACTAGTGGTGGTTCTTGAACCCACACTAATTTAATAAATTAGAGGGGGTTAAAAACCCACTATAATGTCATATATTAGAGGGGGTTCACAACCCTCTCTAATATCTTAAATTTAAAGAGGTTCAAAACCCTTTTAATCTAAGGGATTAACAAAAGTTAATGAACCCCCTCTAATTTAAGATATTAGAGGGGGCTGTAAACCCCCACTATTTATTTTAAAAAAACAATTTCCATGTTATATATATCACCTCTAGTATCTTAATTAATATTATATATATAGTGCCTCTAAAATGAAAACACACATATAAGGACACTAATTATTAAATTAGCATTGGTTTTCACACAATTGCCTTTAAAATAAAATCAAATATTATAAAACATATTCTAAAACATTTAGGGGGGGTGTGAACCCTCTCAAAATTCAATGATTATAAGGGGTTGTGTATAATCCCCTCTAAAATACCACCGATAATCTACTTTTTTTTCAAGTGATTTTTGAGACAATACATGACCAACATCCCCTGAGTATAAAGAAAAGTTTTAAGTATGATATGAATAAAAAGGGTTCTTGTTATGAAAAAATTAGTGGTAAATGATATATATGTGTTAATAATTTTATTTATATATGCAATATTCCAAAGAAAATAAACATATATTATTCAAGTGTGTATTGTAATGGTATGTATTGAATATTTATTTATTTAGATTTAATATTTATCTACCAAAATATCAGGTCTCTATAGGGAATCATTGGTCCCAACTCACCATCGTACTTTATAAAATGAAAATATGTTGAAGATGAAAGATAATGATATACGTGTAGGGTTATATTTAAAGAATATTAAAAATAATAAAAATTCTATTAATGATGGTGGGTGTTCATCACACATGACATTAAATATGAATCCTCTCATGAATGAGAAAGGATAAGTTTATGAAAAAGTTTGGTTGGGAATAAATAGAGATCTAAAGATTAATGATGGTGGTAAAACTATCTTGGTTTGTGATGAATTGTAAAATTTAGAAAACCACTTTATAAATGGTCTTTGACACAATTTTTTGATGGTGATCCAATTATCTGCTATAGGATTGGGATATAAATTCAACCAGAAAGGATGTTATATAATGAAAAATGATAAAAAATTTGTAATGTAGGGATACATATTAAAAGAAAATTTTTATCAGGTGAAAAAAAGATAACACTTTTCACCTTGATTTAGAAAGGAAAAAAATCAGGGAATTAAAGGATTATTCATATTCATCAAAAGAGTATAAAGTTTTCTTAATGTTTATTTCTATAGCGTATAGTATTTTTTGAAAAGAAATAGGAAAAATACATGTTATGCATGCTTTTGGGGAAATATATTGAGAAACCCCTATCATCAAAAGAATTAGAGATCATAAAATATATTATATTTAATCCACATTGATGTATATGATCCAATATATCAAGAAAAATATGAGATAAAAAATATTTCAACTTATTTATTGATGAATATAAAACATGTGATGTGATATTTTTATATAGTCTAGGAGAAAAGTGTTTGTATACCTCAAAATATTCTAAAGAAGAGTAGAGAATGAAACTATAATAATAACTAAAATAATAAAATCAAATAATGAAACTAAAATATACCTCATTAGAGGTAGGGAACTACTTGGATAAACATGGAACAATCTTGAGGTGTCTTCGGTATTGAATCCTCCATAATATGGAGATATGGAAGGCAAAAATTGTATACTTAATAACATATCTTAGATATTTCTTATTGAGAGTAATATCACATGAAATTACTAGATGGGGTTAGTATAAGTGATCATGTATAATAAATCTGGGCATTAAATTTCCCTAGAGAAGAGAGAAAGAAATATGAAATTTCATATAGATAGAATCAAACTTTTAAACATTTAAAATAAATTTTAAGCAAGTGTTTCATATGAAATAAATAAGCAAATATGGGTAATTATTGAGATGAAATGGATGAAGCTGTATTTATAGGATACTCATGTAAGAGTAATGTTTATATATTTTTCAACAATATCTCAATATGATTTTTGAAAGGGGTGATATAAAAATGGTTGAAAATTATGGTAAATAAAATTGTTGAGTCTATGTATTAAATAATTGTGTGAATAAATATATAAAGTTGTTATAGATAATAGAGTATTAAAAAAATCCTATAAATGATAATGATTTTAATTTTGAATAAATTAAAGAGATTAGTGCTTAATAAAGTGAATCTATTACTCAAACAAGAAGGAGAAGAATTAAAGTTGAATTGAGTAACATTATTAGATTCAAATATGGTCCAATAAAGACCTGAATGATGAAAATATTTGAGAAAAATACTCTATTATTATAGGTATAACCAACAACATTTCAAGACATGGAAAATTATGAATCATTGGTTAATGAAAAAAATAAATAATTAGATCAGATAAATACAAATAAGATTTCGGATATTATGAATAAAAATGAACATTATAATTTTATTAGTAAAAATTATGACATTATAAATAAATATGAAGAATTTTTAAATGTGATCAAGAAAAATGAAAGGATGGTATGTAAATGGAATTATTAGATTGAAGGAATTGACATACAGGTAATGTTTAAACCAATTATAAGTATACCCCCAATCATAAGTTTCAAAGACTTTTTTCAAAGGACTCTTGAAGTCTATCAAATTGATGTGGGGATATAATTTATGAATAGATTTTTTAAGTAAGAAGTTTATATCAAAAACCTTTAGGTTTTATTACCATAGGTGATTATACAAAATTATTTAGGCTGAAAGATACCTTATGTGGGTTGAAGTAAGAAACTCGTGAGAGGTTATATGGATAAAAACATATATATGAAAGATATTATTTAAAATAGGAGGTGATGACAACAAACATTTATATGAAAATCCTACAAGATAGGATATTTATGGTGAAGGTGTGTGTGGATTGTATCATCATTAGAATTAGAAAGTAGAATTCAATTTAAAGATTTGAAAATTTAATGCAACAAAAAATTTAGATGTCTATGATTAGATAAATAACCTACTTTCAATGGATTAAAGTACTTTAAGAGGGAGTAAATACAACCATATTACAATTGAATTATGAAAGATTACTATTAAAGATGTTCATGATGGAATACAAAAAGCTGGTTTTAACTCTAATAGTTAACGGAACTAAACATGAAATAGATGAGTACTATAATACATTCAACTTGACTCTATTTAGAATAAATTTTTTAGTTGATTGTATCTCGTTACTATAATACCAGATATCTTTTATGATACATGTTTAATAGTAAGATTTTAGATTTATTTGATAGATGAGAACCTTGTAGTGGTGAAGAGAATACTATTGTACATTAGGGGTAAATTTTTTAATGTATTTATATTCTTAGGAGGATAATATTAGGATTTGGTGGACTACCCAAATTCAAACTAATTTTCTAGATGTTGTGCATAAAAAAGGCATAATTGTAAAAGCATTCTAAAAATTATTGATTTTTTTATGGATAAGAAAAATATAGGATGATATATCCTTGAGGAGAGAAGATGGACATTATATATTAATCACCAAGGAATATTCATAGCTTATTTTGGTGAAGAATAAATTAAAAGATCTTGGAGAAGTAGATTGACAAATATTACTAATTCAATGTGACGATAACAGTGTTATCAAGTTACAAAAAACCCGATACAACATTATGAAAAAACATATTAACTTTCATTATCATTTTATAAAATATAAGGTTGAATAAAAAAATTTGAAAATGGATTTTTTATACTAAAAAATGGTGAATTATATTATAAATCAATTGAATTCACACATGTTGGAGAATCATTAATTAAACCATAGAGTTCAACCATTTTCCTAAAAATATGTATGTTTAAAAAACACTTCATCTCGCTAATGTATAACTAGATATAATTTGATATATTTCTTTTATAGATAATTTTATTGAAAGGCTTTTATGAATATAATGGATAAATAATATAGGGGTTTTATAGGCTAAAGTGGAGTAAATATATCATAAAATTAATATACAGTCAACACTTAGGAATAAAAGTGTTATCTTATTTTATACACCAAATTTTGGCTCTATAAGGATTAAAGCAATTTTTAATGACTATTTGATAAGATATGAGAATATGTGAGTGAATAATGAAATAATATTATACTAGGTGGTTATGATTTATATTTTAATGGGGCGTATTTGGGGATGCTCTGCCATGAACAAAATTAATGACAAATATCCTATGACTTTTACTGTCTAAGGGGGTGATTAGCTCTAAATAAATATTGGGGGGGGGGGGGAAGTAACTAGTATGCATGGAAAGGATATCAATAAAGAATGTATTAAAAATTTATAAATAGATTTATTAATTAATATAAAAATGTTTCCAAATGGGGATAATATTGAAACCGAATGCTGTAATACTGGATTTATTATAAAAACGATTATTTATAGAATGTGGATTGAGTTATGGAACCTAAAAAAGTTATGTACATGAATTAATGTTTTTTTATAGAGAAGGTTTTCATTCCATTATGCTGAATTATTATGGATCATTCAAAGATGAAATATTTACATTAGAATAAAAAATAATTTCTAGGGTTTTGTTAGAGTAACATAGTTGGTATGTTAGATTAATATATGCATTTCCAATGTTTTTTAAGAGTTATTAAGGGTTCAATAAGATTTCAAATTATAGAAAAATTATTTAATATTAAACTCGACATGTTGTGTTAGAGTACTGATCGCATCCTCAAGAACATCAAATTAATTGTTTTTTTTCTAGAATTTCTACAGTATAGAAGGAAACCTAGGTTATCTCTTAATGAGGACTTATATCATTAATTCAAGAAGAAGGTTGTTATTATAAAAAGAAAAGGGGAACGAGATATTTGAAAACATGGGGTTTTATGATTTAAGAATCCAATTGAAAAAGGGAACCAATACAACAAAGTTGAAATTAACAAAATTAATTAAGCATGATCAACCCAGGGAAATCACATGATGGTCATCCTTAATCACTTCAATAGATAGGTTATAGATATTTTAATACCTATTTTATAACATCTAGAACTAGAATGTTACTAAATTTATACTATGATACCTCATAGGGTTCAGTTGAAAAAAATGATCCCCCGACTACCACTAATAATACTGTGATTTGTGTTATACTTACTAACCAAAAGTCTCTGAGGAAACACATGAAGAACATGACATGTTGACCATGTTTGTATCTTATTTTAGTGTGATACCATGAAAAAAATGTATGTGGACATGGTAGTGTTTCTGATAGTTCAATTTACCAATATGAACCACACAAACACCACAATTGAAAGGGTAAAAGAGAATGTGTGAACGGTGTGTGAAACATCACATAAATGGGAACCCCAAGCATGATCATATGAGTTTGAGAATGACATACCCACACATAAATAAATTAAATAACAAGAGAGGATGAAGAAAAAATATCAAAACCCATAATTAAAAATACCATTCAAATATTAAAAACATAAATATCGGGATTTAAGTCACATTCCTCCCCAAGTGATCATAATTATTTTAGAACTCCATGGGAAGGGAGGAAGCCATATGTAATGTTCCCAACTAAGAAGCCACTAAATTGGTGATCTGGGTTGGATCGCCACATGACCTCAAGCACGCCTCCCCGTATGCCAGAGGTTTCCAACTAGAAGTGGGGTCTGATAGATCATGTGGGGAGACTATACCCACTTTAACAGAGTATTCCACATCACATTACATATGAAAAACAAACAAACTAGAAATGTATTAATAACCATTTTCCAAATATGGTACAATCCATAACCAAATATATAAATATTGCATGTGAAGCTAAAAATGCCAAAGTAACTAAAAACCCGAAATAAAGACAACCAACTGAACTCCCAAATGGGTATTAAATCCATATTTGCATCCTCATCCATGCATGTACCAACCCCAAATCAATTCCCTTGCTTATGGCCCATACCATGACCTAACCTACAACCATAAAATCTACCTGGGTACACAGCAACATCCCAAACATGGTGTGAGTATAAGTCAGTAGTCCACAAACAACAGTCTCTTCAAAATATATATTTTAAATAGATAGTGCATGTAATTACTCAATAAATGAAATGAGACACAAAAAAACCCAGAATATATTAGGTAACAATAGTTAATTTATCCAATTTTGTCATTTTTCATGGGTTGAGCATTTACATCATTTACACAATCTCCTAAACCAATCAATTACTAAGAATAAGTAATTAGTCATGTTCCCTAACTTGTTATGGAAATCCATTTCAAAATCATTTACACCACACTTACCTCAAACCATTAGCCCAATTATTTTCATCTAATGAAACCATTAGGTCCTAGAGCCTCAACCTGACACCCTAAATCGTGAATTCTAAGGGTGGCTCAAAGCATTAGTCCAGCCTGACCCATGAGAGGAGCCTCAATCCCTTATCTCACACCACCAAGCCAAGTTCACATTATCATTAAAAATTTACCACATATACCATATAAAAACCATACACAATCAATAAACATAACACTATCATCTCATAATTATTCAATATGTGAATTAACATCAAGACTTAATCCATTATCACAATTATCAATTACATTGCATAACCCATTTAACCCATTTCACTTTCTCATGCCAAAAACCATTGAGTATATTCAACAACTACCATACATTAGACCATATTAATCAATTCACATACAGTATCCCATTTAAAAAAATTATCAATTCACAATAATTTACCCATTTAACATGTCCATCATTTCACATGCATTAACGAACTTATTCATTTCCAAGTACAATTCATAAGTCACTTATCACAATCACTTTATTGCATACAACCTACTTCATATTAATCTATCTAATCGCTTATTTCATTATCAAGTATAGAAATAACTACAAATATTCACTTTTTAACTCAACTAATCATATATTCATGCTCATAATGGGATACATTTTATTAAAAGGCAATTCTATTGTTAACATAAAAAAATTTCAAGTTCAGGAATTTTGATACACCCCATGGGTGGCTCTAAATCAGTCTAATCCAACCTCAATACATCCTGTGGGGATCATGAGGATTCAATTCATCATTTATTCAACCATTTAATCAAATATTACTAAAGTTATAAAATAAACAATAGATGGGTAGAAAATGTTCATCCATGAAAGCACAAATCAACATCAAGACTACGAGATATAAATTGTAGAACGCTTACCTAGAATCCGAAGATGAAAGAACACTTGAACATTTACTTAGTTCTGGATTCAAGAACCCCATGAATCCTTAACCATAAATTCACCAAAAAAGAGTATTTTAGGGATTCATAAGAAAATAACCAAATCTATAAGACCTTATCCAAAAATGATAAAAAGGGGGAGTGTTAGAATTACATGGAGATTTGATCCACATCCTAAAACACTCTAAATGAACTAGAATCAATAGATAAAGGTCCCTTGAAATCATGGTTTGAAAGGGTGCATCACTAGGGCTGAGAAAAGAAGAAATGGAGAATAAATTGGGTAAGAAACTTAAAATCATGAGTGGAAAGTTTCACAATTTAGAACTTTTCAATGGGTCACATGATTTGGCCACATAGTTTTCCAAACCGTGCTCTAACTGTGCATATTCCCCTATCCAAGAGGAGGTCCATGTCTGAAGGTTTCCATTAAATTCCACATGGTTTGATAAATCGTGCACCAACCATGTGGAATTCCTCAATACAAGACCACACAATTTTTCTTTCCCCATAGCATGATTTTTCTTAACCATGCAACATTCTCCTGGATAACATCATTTGGGTGCATGATTATCTCTAACCATGTGCCAACTGTGAAGCATGAACTAGAAGGCCCTTTTCCCATTTTTATTCATGTCCCAAACCCCTAGAACACCCCTAAGCCTCCTCATACACCCAATAAACATTTAATTATCCAAACATAAGGGATTTGGAACAAAATTAAACAAGTACATACATCCATTATGTGAAGGATCTTACAACCTCCCCACATTATAATGAATTGTCCTTGGGATACTCTTCCAAGCATAATTGAGCTTCTCAAGGGAAGAGATTTGGCCATTAGTCCGACATATATAACTCTCCCTCCGATGTTTCTTCATGAACATACCCATACTACACAAAAAACAAGATCTAAGGGAACAATCTAATCGCACAAGACCTTCTCACTATGATACACAATACGTATCAAATGCTCCTCATAGGACACATCGACCTCATGTTCAACATCCTCAACATCAATCATATGATATGGGTTAGGGTGATATTGTCAAAGTTTTAAAACATTAAAAACATCATGCAAACTGCTATACCACTATGGCAGAGAAAATCAGAAAACACCAGCCCGGGCCTATACAAAATCTCAAACGGACCCATGTACATGGGATCTAACTTACCCTATCTCTGAGTCCAAAGGTGACCCAACCTTGGAGACACCCAAAGAGAAACATGATCTCCCACCCCAAACTCATGGGTTCTATAATTCAAATCTGCATATGAGGCCAATTACATACATCTCCAAATTAACTAAAACTATTCTAAAATATCCTGATCAATACTCAGTCCCTACAAATTTGATTCCCTAGCCTCTAACCAGCACAATAGAGATCTACACAATCTACCATAGAGCACCAAACATAGAGCCATGTAAATTGTATCCTAGTAACTATTGTTGTAGTGGAACTCAATATGTGACAAATTATTTTCGCATGATCCATGAAAATATTGGACACATGCCCTCAACATGACCTCTAGCACTCGAATAGTATGGTCCGACTTCCCATTCGTCTATGGGTGGAGATTCGTAATTAAAAACACCTAAGTACCAAGAGCCTTCTATAACCCTTTCCAGAAGGGTGATGTAAAACATTGATCAAAATAAAAATATATAGTATGTGGAACATTATGAAACCATTCAATCTCCTGAACATATAACTCACCCAAATGGTCCATGTTGAAAAATCTCGAATCAGCAAGAATTAATCCACATTATTCAACCAATCCATAACTACCCAAATCAGATCATTATTTCAATTCTTCATCGAGAGTTCCATCAAAAAATCAATCATCACGTCATCCCATTTCCATTTCAGAATGTGTAGTGGCTGCAACAAACCACTCAGCCTCTAATTCTCAGCCATTACCTGCTGACATGTAAGGAATCATTCCACAAACTCGCAACCTCTTTCTTTATCTCTGACCACCAATACTACCTACAAAGATGAAGATACATATTTGTAAAACATAGATTCACTTACCACTTTAATTCATTGTACTCACTCATTAAAAATTCTAGCATAAATAGTGGCACAACAACAGAACCATGAATATAAAGGATCCCGTCATCATCAGTGGTCCAATCATAAGGAGACTCCCCACCTTTATGACTTTCCCATAATGTTAAACATTCTAAATACTCATGATTATTCTTCTTGATATGGCTCAAAAGAGTGAAATCAACTACCAAGGATGAAATGGACTTATTCCCATGCCCATCTTGCACCTACAGGTGAATGTCAAAGAACAACACCATTATCTTCCCCTTCGATCTGGATTCCTAGAAATCCTATTTTTGAGTTTTCAAGATCAATGCATCTGCAACACTGTTTCCCTTTTCTAATGTGTAAACTAACTCAAAATGAAAGGAATATATGTACCCGAACCATATTTACCAATGAATATTCAAATCAATCTAATAGAAAATGTATTTTTGGATTTTATGATCCATGTATACCATATACTGATATCCCAACCTGTAATGCCACCAACAATTTCTGGTATAAACTCGCGCAACCAATTCAAGATCATGATTAGGGAAATTTATTTTTTTCATCCTTAACTACCTTGAACCATACACCAAAAACTGATCACACTAAATCAAAACTACTCCAAGAACCACACCAAATGCATCACAAAACACATTATACCCATTTCCTGACATGGGTAAGATCGGAATCGGTGCGGTTATCAACCACTTCAATAAATATTTGAAATCATTCTCACATGCCTCGACCCACTCAAATTTGATGACTTTCTTGGATAGGACCATGAATGGTGATTCTAAATGTGAAAATTATATGATGAACCATCGATAATAACCGGAAAAACCTAGAAAACTTCAGACATTAGAAATATTCTTGTGATCATCCAAAGACATGACTTCCTGCACTTTCTCCAGACCTAATAAAACACCTTCTAATGAGATAATGTGTCCCAATAAATTTCCCCTATCAATTAAAAAAAGACATTCATATATATTGACATATAACTTATTATCTCTTAGTGTACTTAGGATGATGTCAAGATGTTTGGAATTATCGTTATGAGTTTTAGAGTATAGAAAGAAGTCATCAACAAATAAAACATTGAATTGGTCTAGATATGGGTGAAATATTTTATACATTAAAGACATAAACACTTTTGGAACATTAGTCAACCCAAACAACACTATGAAAAGATCATACAACTTGGACCTGCTCCTAAAGGTATTCCATTGTACATAGGAATGCCTCACCCTCATCTGGTGATGTAAGGACCTTAAATAAATATAAGAAAACACTGAATCACCTCTCATCCAGTCAAAACCATCATCAATTCGAGGAATAATGTATTTATTCTTGCCTTTCATCTGATTCAACTTTATATAAACAACACATAACCACAACGATCAATTTGCCTTCTTGGAAAACAACACTAGAGATCCTTAAGGTGGGGTACTTGGATGTATAAAACCTTTTTTCTCTAGTTCTTCCAGCAGATTTCTAAGCTCCTGAAGTTCTGCTGGTTCTATTCTGTATGGTGGAATAGAAACTGGTTCTACTCCTAGTAGTAACTTTATTTTGAACTCAACATCTCTCTCAAGTAACATCCCTATTAAGTCCCAAGGAAATAATTCTTGGAAATTATCCACCATATGAGGAAGGACATGTTAGTATTCTCCCCCATCATCAAGCATAAGAAAAGCCTCATGGGATGTATGTTCACTCATCTGGTGACAAATTGGCCCTATAAGGCCTTCCCAAACATCCCATTCACCATAGTGGATATAATTGTCTGCCTCAATAGATGTGAATGTTACCCTATGATTGTAACACTCAACATGGGCCTTGTATAATACTAACATATCCATTCCCAAAAGTAAATCCAAACATGACATCCCAAGAAAGAACAAATCCAGCCAAAAATGATCCCAAGGAACCTTGATAGAACACTCCTTACATTATAAGATATTATCTATTCACACCCCTAATGGTGTATCAATTGACATAACCCCAAACATACTCTCCACCAATAAGACAAACACAACCACAAACTGAAAAACAATAAAAGAATGCGACACATCTATACCGAATAGAGCATTAGAAAGCATGGAAGCTACAAGGATCATACTTCAAATAGACAATGGTCCAGCTTCACCACCTCCAAGTGTAGGCTGAACTGCATGGAGCTAAAATTCCCCCGTTCCCTGGTCCCAGGTTTGAGTTCCTAATAAAACTATACTCTATTGATATGGGTGGTCTCACCCTGGAGAACCATATCACCCAACTTGACTGATACAGATATTCGAGCTCTAGATGCCTATCTGACATGGGATAACCAACCCCTACATGAAATTTACATCTAAATCTTCCCTCCATCCATTCCCATCTATCATGGGTTCCTTTAGAACCTCTGAAAGTGCCCCATTCAACCGCATGATCAGTACTCATATGGTGGTAAGGGAAACTGACCACAAATATGCCCTGGACTGCCACACTGATAGTAGTAAACTCGTTCACAACCTTGAGAGACTGGTTCCTTCTTCTAATTACTATACCTACCACCACTCAGGTGAATACTCTCAAAGCAGCCCTTCCTACAATTGAAGATGCAACACTTGACTGCCAAAAAGAAACTTCATTACGGCCACTAGATGCCTCTTTGAGGTCCCCTTCTGAAATAAGGGCCTGATCCACTACTTCATTAACTCTCTTTAAATGGAAGATATTTACCTGTGACATGATCACATGTCAGATTCCATCCTATAAAAATCATTTCGGGGCTGCATCATCACCTACGAATGCCAGAATGAATCATTTCAGGTTAGTGAACCAGCCAGCAGACTCCATCACTGACGTAGATACCTAGGTCAACCTCATGAATTCTATAGCATTCTCTTGTCTCAAATTCTTCAGATAGGAATTTTCCAGAAAAATTCCTTGTAAATATTTCCATGTCATACCATCATCCTGGTAAGTCTGGAATAAGACATATCACTAATGCTTTGACTAACCCTGTAGTATGTAATCTGCTAGCTTGAATCTCTTCTTAGAAGGAGTCTCTATGTGATCCATAATATTCTAAATGGACTATATCCAAAATTTGGTTGTATTAAGTCCACCCTCTCCTACCAAAGTTAGAGGATTTTGTAGATGAAACTCCCTATTCATCTCAAACATACTCAGAATAACCTTCCCTAGGCTCCTTTCCATCATCTTCATAAAAAGGGAAAAGTTCTCATGGAATTTATTTTCTCCCTAGTCACCCTGGATCCCAGGGTTTTCTTTCTCCATTTATGGAGGAGAATTATCTATATCATCTTCCTATCACCCAACTGGAACTTGATGTCATGGTGGCATCCTCTACAATTCCAAAAAAAAAACACCTCATAATTCATATATAAAGCGTTCACAATTATATAAAAGGAAGCTCTCTACTAGAAATTAATAACCCATTCAGTATACACTATTCTAAAGGATATCACCACACACCTTTAAACAAATTACTCAAGCACAATACAAATATTCCCCCTAAGGTTCATTTACCATTTCACAACATATTACAACCAACATTTTAACTCATTTACACCCATTTATTAAGAACAATTCATTACTTATTCTTTTATGTCCACTTAATTTAACCAGTTTCATCATATTTATTATACACCATTTTCTTTAAATTTTTAAAGAAGTGAAATTAATTCTACTCTTTATTCCCCATGAACCTATCCAATGTGTTCCTACCATGATGGATGCAAACAATATACCTAGGATCCAAAAATGATGCATGAATGCACAACCCCATTCCATTCTATCCATGAGAAAAATATCATAAAACAGTCACATCACACAACATATAAATCACCCAATGTTTAAATATCATATAATCGTAACAAAAAATATGAAGAACAAAAATTCCCACCTTGGGTACTTTGGTTTTCCATCGTATGTGGGATAACTACTCCCACGAATGATCTCATTACATATATCCAGATACGTCATGATCTCCTATATACCATTACCAAATTGTAATTCATAGAAAATATACGATCTGATACAATTTTGTAACATCCCCAAACTGGAAGCCACTAAACCAGCACTCCATATTGGGTTTCCACATGACCTCAAGTGTGCCTCCCCGTATACTAGAGGTTCCTGACTAGAAGCAAGGGTATGATGGATCATGTGGGGAGACTATAACCTCTTTACCTGAGTATTTCACAATAGATAACATATTAAATAAATAAATTAATAAAAAATAAACCTAACATGAATTAGTAACCATTTTCCAAATAGGGAACAAGACACAACTAAATAAGTAAATATGCCATGTCATGATAATAGTGCCAAAGCGAATGAATACCTAAAATAAAGAGAACCATATGAAATCCAAAATGGTCATGAATCCAAGTAGGAATCCACATCCATGCATATCCCAAGCCCAAATAAATTACCTATCATAATTCCCTTTCCCTTGACCTGACATGCAACCATGAAATCTACTTGGGTACCCAACGACTGCCCGAGGGGAGTGTGAGTACAACTCAGTAGGCTACCACCAATGGTGTATACAAAATATATAGTTTAAATAGATAGTGCATGAATGTATGAAATAAATGACATGATAAAAAAAAGACAACTCAGGTTCCATTAGGTTACAATATTTACTTTTTCTTATTTAATCATTTTTTCTCGGGTTAAGAATTTTCATTATTTACACAACAACCCAAATCAATAAATTACCAAGAAAAAGAAATAAGTCAAGTTCTCTATTTCATTAGTGAAATACATTTCAAAATCACTCACATCCCACATACCTCAGAGAATCAGTCTAGTTAGTTTCATCTAATGAAACCCTTAGGGACTAGAGCATCAGTCTGACACCCTAAACCGTGCATTCTAGGGGTGGGTCAGAGCATTAGTCCAACCCAACACGTGGGAGGAGACTTAGTCCTTTATCCCACACCACCAATCCATGTGCACATGCTTATTTATCCATTTACCACATATACCATATCACAAACATACATAATCAATAAATATAACATTCACATCTCATAATTATTCAATACGTGAATTAAAATCAAGCCTGAACTGATTATCACAAATACCAATTACATTGTATAACTCATTTATCCCATTTCACATTCTCATGGAATAAACCATTAAGTATATTCAACAAATCCCATATATTAGCCCATATTAATCAATTACCATACAATAGTCCATTTAACACATTTAACAATTCATAATAATTTACCCACTTAAAATGTTCATAATTTAATATGTATTAACCCACTTATGCATTTCAAAGTACAATCCTCAAGTCCCTTAGCATTGTCACTTTATTACATCCAACCCATTTCATACAAATAATATTAATCCCTAATGTAATTATCAAGTCTAGAAACATCTATTAATATTCATTTTTTAACTCAACTAATGATATCAACACGATAAGAATGGGATCTACTTCATCACAAGGCAATCCAATGATTAAAATCACAAATTTTCTTCTTCGGGAATTTCAGAACACCCCATGGGAGGTTCTAAATCAGTCTAATCCATCCTCAACGCATCCCTTGGTGATCATGAGGGTTCAATTAACCATTTAGAGGATCTTTTACCAAATATTACAAAAGGTATCAAATTCAGAACAAGCAGGTATCAAACACTCAACCATGTAAGCTCAAATCAACATCAAGACTGTGAGATATAACTTATAGACCACCTACCTTGAATCTGAAGATGAAAGTACCCTTGACCTTAGCCTTAGATCTAGATTAAAGAACCCCTTAAATCCACAACCTAGAATCCATAGGAAAAAATAGTTTTCTTAGAATTCATAAGAAGATTACCCAAGTTACAATCCCTAATCAAAAAATAGAAAAAATAGGAGAATTAGACTTACTCAGAGCTTCGATCCACACACAACGCCACTCCAAATGACCTAGAATCAATGGATAATAGTACCTTATAATCTTTGGTTGAAATTGTTCATAATTATGGTTGATAGGATAATTAATGTGGAAGAAATTTGGTAAGAAACATAAAATTATGAGGAAGGTAGTTTCATAATTTCTCACTTTTTAAAGGGACGCATGGTTTAGTTGCATTATTTGTCAAACCATGTGCCAATTGTGCACCTGCCTTTGTCCAAGAGTAGGTACAAGTCATATAGTTACCTTATAATGCTACATGGTTTGACAAACTATGCACCAAACTTATGGAATTCCTCTATCCAAGAATACATGGTTTTGCTTTCCCATAACATAATTTTTCTTAACCGTGCACCAGTCATCCCAGTTAGAATAGTTGGCTGCACACTTATCTCTAATAATGCGCCAACTATACAACATGAACTGAAAGTCTATTTTCCCCGTTTCATTCATGTCTCGAACACACAGAACACCCCCAAGCCTCATCATATATCCGGTAAATAGTTAATTATCAGAAATTAAGAGATTTAAACCAAAATTAAACAGGGACATACCTCCATGAAGTGTGAGATATTACAACATATAAGTTGAATTAGCCCTTACCATAGCCTAAAGATCTTCTAATAATGAGGAAATGACTCCTTTGAATCTCTAAAATGTTTGATCTTTTCTTCCTTGTCGAACTCCAAAATGAGGCTCCCAAGGTGTATTTTTTATTACCAAAATGGGAGGTGGTTATGGGAACATAGAATTTGGGATATCACTTGGTCCATGTTTTTGGGATTGTAAATTTTTTTATCATGACTTGTAAAAAGATAGATACTATTGCATGACCTCCAATATATCACCATGTCAAATTTGGTATCCAGATAATTTATTAAATTGGACATATTTCCAAAATACAGAACCAAACTCTTGACTTCATGTTGATTCTTTTTCCTGGATAGAATAGTTCAATTGGGCCTCTAAATTAATGAATTAGAGTTATGTGTCTTCAGGGGAGTTGTATCCCACTGAATTTTGGACCATATAAAAAAATGTCATCCCGATATTATGCACAAATGAGTTGTAGTGTGAATTTGAGCCCACTAGTATACTTGGACCCCTGTGTATTTTGGCCCATTTTTCTTCAACTTCGTCCTGGGCCCTCCAAATCACCTCCACCTATAATGAAAGCATCACAAACTGAAATTACACTTTTTAATATTGATAAAAAATAATTTATTTAACCAAACATGAAGTAATATTTTTATTATATTTTTGATTTTCAATAAAAAACCTGTTTAATATAGTGGTGTAATGCTGAAATGAAACTGTGAATCGTGGTGAGATCGCCCCCTTACACCTAAACATTTTCACTTTAAGGAAAAGTCACATATCCTAATCAAGTGCCAATAATAAATCAAAGGTTAAGAAACATAAAAATTATTTTGAAATAAATCCATGATGTCTCATTTATGAAATAAAATTTCCTATCATTCTTCTTCTATCACATTCAATTTTGTTCAATTTCATTTGTTCACCCCTTCAATATGTGATAACCTAACTCACCTAAAAATTCAACATCTTCAATCCAAGAACATATGAAAGTGTATTAATGATAATTTCTTAAAGTTCATGTGATATTACCATATTCTGACCAATTTTCTAAGATCTTTTCCAATAAGAACTAGTGACTTTCTAAAGAGGAATTCCAACTGGTGGTTATGAGGTTCAAGGGTTGGTAGGATTTGATGATTAAAAATATGGGGTAAAAATGAAGTGTTTAATATCTTATGTACCTGGAATGTAAAAATTCAATAGGTTTTCACAATTAATTTAATCACTCAACCCCTCACAGAGTGTATCATTTCCAACTCACTCTCCCCTTTGTTACGTTTGTGTGGGTCACAACCAAGTAGTGAATAATAATGTGTAAAGATCCTATTTTATCTATTTATTTTTTTTATTTCATTCAGTTTTTTAATGTACAAAAGTATTTTATATTTTTGTATATACAATTTTTTTGAGTATAAAGAGGGAAAAATTTATAACATAATTATATAAGATAGCTTGTCAACCCACTATCCAAAAAAAAATGTTGGCACCCTATCACTCACCCTATTACAGTGGATCTTTTGTTCTAATTCACATGGAAACACCATATTTCTTACACTTACTGAATATAAAACAAGAATTTACAAAATATATGGTTAGGTAGGGATACATTGGATTTTATTGTGGCTACTTAATAGGCATTCCATGGTCTCTAAGGATTAAGAAGGGTAAAATGTATAGATGGAAAAAATAGAGCTTAATTGTACAAAGAGATTTTCAATAAATGATGGCCTCTATAATGAATGTAGCATTGTCAAATATTATGGCTTCAAACTAAATCATGGAAAGTTCTAGTTTTGATATATCACTGGAGACTCTCATGAAAGTGATTAAAATTAATAATATTAAATAAAGTTCTTAGAATGTATCTTAGGTAAGGGATTAAAATAACGGCCAGTTCTAATGAGGCATGGTTTTCAAAAATCCATTAAACATATAAAAATGATTTAAAAATAAAAATTCTAAAAAAATATTCCATATCAACATTCATTTGTAAAACATTTAAAAAATATATATTTTTCTACATAATAGACTCAAGCATGAAAAATGATTTTTGATTTTATTTTTAAGGTCAAAGATGGGGGGAAATTAAAAATACTATGAAGAAAGAAAAAAAGAGAACAAAGAAGAAATTTGATGGTAATCCTAATGAACACAAGAAGGTGGGGGAAAGTAACAATACTATTCATAATGAAAACTGAAGAAAAAAGAAAAAAAATTAAAATCCTAAAGAACCTAGGAATGTACCCACCCCCACACCAAGTGTATAAAGTATCCTCACTATAATAAAATAGATTGCGGGAAGGATGGATAAAACCATGTGGGTGTCACTGGTATGTTTCTCCTTGAAGGTTGATTTATTCTACCAGATGCTTTGGAAAATCATCATAAAAGTATTTATGCCTTTTCTCGTAGTTGTTAATACTTCATACAGTCTTCTCATGAAAAACTTATATTTTACACAAAGGTTTAACATTAATAATAGTGTAAGGACCAATCCATCGGGAATAAAGCTTACATGGTTGGATATATAGCTTGGAATTGTACATGATGACCTTCCCACCAATATGAAACTTCTACAGGTGAATCATCATATCATGGATAGCCATTGTATTTTCTTTATAGATTCGAGAGTTCTCACATGCATCATGCCATATTTCTTCCAAATCTTGAATATGCAACTTCCTGTGCTCGCCTACAAATGAGAGATTCATATTAAATTTTTTAATAGACCAATATACATGGTGATTTACCTCCATTAAAAGGTTATAAAACTTTTTAAAAACAACCCTATATGGTGATATTCCGATTGGGGTTTTAAAATATGTACGGTATTCCCAAAGTACATCATCCTCACGAAAAATTCGATCTTTTATATTGGGTTTTACCATTTTTTCGATGATGTGTTTAACTTCCTGATTTTAAATTTCAGATTATTCATTATTTTTGGGGTGATATACAATGAAGATTTTATGAACAACCCAATAATTATGGGGAAGGTTTTTCATGTTATAATTGAAAAAATGTGGACCCTGATCACTAATGATGAATGTTGGAAAACCAAACTGACTAAAAATATAGGAACTCACAAAATCAACAACCACTCAAGTGTTATTAGTACTAGTTGGATTTTCTTCTACTAATTTATAGATGTAGTCAATAGTTAATAATATGTACATGATGGCAACAGAATTTGGAAAATTACCCATGATGTAAATTCCCCATACATCAAATATTAATGAAAATTTTTATATTCGATGAAAAACTCTCTTAAAATTGTACACCATTAAGAAAAATTTAAAATTTTAATTTTCCTTATTTTGAAAGATTGTATACTAATGGAGGAAGAAAATCATTCCCCATACACTTCGCTGGTGTTAACTCTTCCCCTTATCCCCATGTCTATCATTTCAAAACTAACCTTAATGTCATATTTTAGTTTCCCATAACATTTAGTAACATTTTATTAACACTATCAAATATATTTTTTTCCTGAAAACATTTCCTTAGGAAAGGGTTTGATAGTTGAACAATTCCAATACGATAATTCAAAAAAAAATTATATCTATTTCCAACATGATTTCCTAAGGTTTTTTGAAAATGGTTAATCGAAAATAGTGTCAATACATTTAACTTTATCGAACAGTTGATCACCAATAATGGAGACGATGATGTACCTTGTTTAGTATTATAATCGAATTTTTTCGTCCAATATCGGTATTTATGTCATCATGTTAAACAATTTGATGTACTAAAAACATTGTCTTTGAGGAATGTTTCCACCTAACTGAGTGTGTCCATTCTTCACAAATAGTACATCGCAAAATTCCTTTTATTCTTTAGCCTGATAAATTCCCATAAGAGGAAAATTTATTTATATTCCAATACTATATGGCCCTCACTGTGAATTCTTACTACTATTAGCATCATACATTGAAACACATGTATCCCACATAAATTTTTGATCTTCGATCAATGGATCAAAATTAACATAAATATCATTACTGGGTTGACATGGGCTAGATATAAGCAGAGAAAACATAATTTATTTATGCTTTATACATAACAATTGTGGAAAGTAATAATATTTCAGCGGGATGGTCTATGTACTATGAGAACTACTCTATACCCCAAAAGGATTTATTCTATCTATAAATAATTCAATAAAACATTACTCAACTCATTTCCAAATTCAAGATGCGTGTAATCAATTTTCCTCCACTAAGGTGAATCTCTTGGAAGATGTAGGTTCCTATAATTAGTTATTGTATTTGCATGCCATGTAAATTGTTTTTTGGTTTCCTAAAATCCATATAATCATCTAAAACATTGAATTATAGGAAAGTACCATACATATTTTGAAGGACATGATTCACTTTTCTTGTATAAATTCATGCTATTCTTAGGGAATTTTCTGAGTGATTCATAGTCCTTGAGAAAAAATATGAAATCATTTGGAAAAACATGCAATTTTTATAGATTATTCCTATTAAACATATAATTTTTATAGAATCCTATGTTCTACATGGAACTTCATATTCTTTTAGTAACATACAATTCAGGATACCAAGTAGTTATATAAAGATGGTGTCACTCTATCTGCTTCTATAATTCTAATTATATAACTTCAATAAAGCTGAACATGTTGTGTATTTAGTACAACCAGTATACAATAGTCTCTTAGTAGAGATATTTAAATTCAGAAAAAATGGTCAATAATGGTGGTTATTTTCAATTTACATTTTCATTTCATCCATGTGATCTTCATCATCATTTACAATGGTATTCATATAAAATTATCCATAAACCATAGTATCATCCCAATCAGTGTGCACATTCTGTTTTTTAAGATGTTTAGTCTCAAATTTATAGATTTGATCTATTCTAGGATGAATAAAATTTTCTTGCAACTCTTCTATAATAGTTTTTCCTGAACAACAAAAATGTAAACTCGAACAAAGAATTTGAGAAGGGTCATATGCGTTCTCAATTTCAAACATGATGAACTATTTAACTCTATATTTAGACACTTTTGTTAAAAGATTAGTGTGTATCCATTTCTTATTCATAACCATCATATTAGGTTTATAGATTATTCATTTAAAAAATAGACATAAGATATTCATTATCAAAGGTGAAAGTTATAGATAATTATAATAAGGGGAACCCAACATTTGATTGTTTCAAATAATTTTAGTATGATTTGAATGAAATGGGTGGTTTAATTTAAAAAATAGTAATTACTTCACTACGGTATGTGTTATCCTTAGAATTCATCCAAAAATAATCTCTGGTAGTTAGTATGTGATAACTACTGGTGAGAGTAATTCAAGAAACATATGTTCATATCTAGAAGATATGGGGGATGAGTCTTAAGAAAAAAAATAATAACTATTTAGAAGATAAAGATAATAATTATGACACATTTGTCCTTAAATATAAATATTCCTAGGTTGGTCATTAGTGAAGCTCTAAAACAACATTTTTTGTTTTTTTTAAAAAAAGTGAAATGTTTCTCGAGAACACAATTGATTGAAAAATGATTTGATCATACAATATATGTTCTCAATTACCTTACTCTTTTATAACCCTTCCCCCATTCTTTATGCGTTTAGATAAAAGGTCACTATGGATCGATTATACATGATCTACTATCCCTTCAATAAGAAAATTATTTTACAGGGACTTCAATATGATCTCCTAGTGGAAATATATGCATGATTTTCTATTCGTTCTTACATTAGACACAACGGTGAGTATGCTAGTTGGTATAAATGGAATATAACATAGAAATCAACTTCCCTATAATGAATGAAATAATAATTGGATGACTTCTAAAAAATTATAATTAAGGAAATATATTAATGAATAATAAATTAATGATCTTATAAAAAGGATCATTTTCGTAATTCTACATTGAAACCAACCAC
The DNA here is from genome assembly GCA_963277665.1 of Viscum album. Lineage (NCBI taxonomy): Eukaryota > Viridiplantae > Streptophyta > Magnoliopsida > Santalales > Viscaceae > Viscum > Viscum album. The sequence goes on along the minus strand of OY728158.1, from coordinate 855,017,785 downwards.
ATTACAAAACTTTTTTAAAGAGACCAAAACATTATAAATTAATAAATATTAATTTAAAATTATAAATCTCATCTCAAAACCTCTTTTAAATTAAAAAATATTACTTTTTGATTTTTTGAAACCCCACATGAAATCAATTTTTTTAATTCCACGTGAAATTTTTCCAATTGTTTTACAAACACATAATGGGATATGAAGCCCATTTTCTACAAAAACTTTTAGCATCAAGTGAAATTTTTTAAAACCATATTCAAAATGCATAAATAATAAATTTAAAGTTTAAAATAGGTTTCATGGAAATAATGTACACATTGAAGTGTTTATAACTTTACAATTTCACTTTGAAATCATTTCATGAGTTTCAAAACACTGATTCCATTTTAGTTCATTTTAATGAAAACCCATGTTTTTTTATTTCAAAGCACACTTTAACATTTAAAACAAAATATATCTTTTCAAAACTGAAATTTAAAATAGGAATGTCCCTATGAATGCTGAGTAGGATACCACCAATTCTAATGAAAATCTTGATTATTAAATATTTCAAATAAATTATAAAGATGACTTGAATATAACAATTTTCAAAAGACATTGGTAAATTAAAAATCTAAATCCTAACATGATTTTCCTGTTTTTCTCACTTAAATATCAAGGTTCCCATGGCATATTTTCAAAATTAAATAAAGAATTATTCATTTATCAAAATCCATTTTCATGAAATATAACACAAGAAGACAAAAATCTAAGCATTCACATGCTATTCAATTTATGTAATAATTAACATCAATAATATTTTACAAATATTCCTAATATTAAAGAAAATTACAAAAGATTATGAGGTCTTAGATGGAGTCCATGTGTGATATCAGGAATATGATTGATTTTAATTTACTTGATTTTGAGTCAAATTGGTGGTGCTATAGTATTTGGGTTTAGAGAATAATAGGGGATTTGGTTTTTGTTTTTCTAGTAACCAACCATAAAGTTACATTAGGTTTTGAGTTTTTACATTTTTTTGTGTTTAAATGATCATGGGATGATTTGGGATGTTTAAGAATTATGATAGAGTGATGAGATTAAACATTGATTGGTGAAACTGAGGTTTTTTAGTGAAAATCTAGATAGAGGGGATTCAGATAATGTTTCTCCATGAGATTATGTGTGTTGAGATGGAAACTACATCGTGCATGTTGTTCACAAAATATACTTATTCTTTGTTTATTTTGTAATGTTTTTTAGACATGTTTACTTTTTTTAAAAGTATTTTTTCTATGAAATTAATTATTAGACTTGGGTTCTTTAATTATTGACATTATTGTATTTATATAATTTCATTTTTAGAAATTCTATAAGATATGAACCATTTAATGATATAAAAAGGAATGTTGCAATCATATGTTTGGTTTATATTACCTCAATTTATTTCGATAAAGTAACCTAAATATTCACATTTTGTATACCTTTTTTTAAGAAAGAAAATAAATCTGGTGAATATTTATGTTTTGATATATTGAGTAGTTTTTTGAATCCTAAATTTAGTTTTAAATCACCATTTTAAATGGTGTGAATATACTTAGTTATGTATTCGATTTTATACCTTTTCTTATATTACAATGAAACTCATTTCCTTTCACTATAACCTAATTGAATTATTTTTCATTGAATAATTTTTAAACTTGAATTAGTGATTGAATCAGTGATAAAATAATGGTTTTGTTGATTAAGTGGGAAGGAACCATTTTTTATGATAACTTATTAAGTATCATAAACTTGTTTTATTTTTGAAACTAAACTAAAAACATCTTTAATACTAAATAACCTCGTTCCACTCAATAACCAAGTACCACTCTACCTAGAAAAAAGCTAAACTCAAGTTTTCACTTGTCCAAGATTAAATTTAGTTACACAGATTTCCCATGACAAAGAAATCGAGTGAGGAGGGGAGAAATGAATTTCAATACAAGCATATGATAAAAAAAGAAATATCTTACACCTCACCTTGGAAAACTGTTCATTGAACTAACCCTTTAACATCATACATTCATTATAAATTATTAAACATCCCATAATATGCACACCAAATACAAGGGTTTATCAATGATGTTATCTCGAGCTGTAAACCCATTTTAAAGTGAAAATAGACTATTAAACAATATCTACCTCTTCATACCAAGTTATTTTCCTTTCATTTTAAATTAAAAAAATTCCATACTTGGGAAATATTTAAAAACACGACCTTTTTATAATTCAAACATTTCTTTAAAATATTGTTTTCTTTCTTTAAAACCCAAAATATGGCCTTAGTTGTTCATTTATCAAAAAAATATATATCAAATACCTCATAATAATATGATAAATCACTTGGAAAGATAAAGAATTTAATTAAAAATAATTAAATCAAAATCCATTGATAATCCTTTATTATAAGAACAGTATTCGATAAATATGTTTTCCAAAATAATTATAAGAATTACACATATGCATACTTTAAATAAATATGAATTTTAAAAAGACTCAAGCATTCCATGATATTTAAAATGAGGAATTATAAAAGAAAAACATTACTCAATAAATCAAAATGGAGGGAGGAGACACCTAAACCAGTGGGAAGAGGTGATTTATAGTGGAAAACACATGAAAATTGAGGAGGAGACACCTAAATCAATATAGACGGATGTGGAAACCATTTTAAAGATCCAAGGAGGTTTGACTAAGCGTGGGGGAGAAGAGAGGAGATGATAAAATAAGACACAACAATAACACGTACCAGAGAACCCAAATAAGCAATAAACAAGAGAGGAGGAAGAGAAAAAAACATATGTTGGATTTGAGGCTTGATTTATCTGAGAGAAGGTAGCGGAGGAGCACCGGTAGTAGTGGAATTATGTGAATGCTTGAGAATTGTGATAGAAATAATTTCATTTAAGGTTTTTTAAATAAATCGGTGAGGGGATTATCAACGCTTTAAAAAATATCTCATAAAAATACCTTTTATCGGTTCTAAATTAATATATATTGACAACAGATTTCATTATCAGCACTTCTTTAGCACTGATTAAGATAGAGCTTTATCAGCGTTTCTTCAACATTATTAAAAGGTATATCTTTATCAATGCTAAAGAAGTTATGATAAAATACATCTTTATAAACCTTAATGTTTTAGTGAGGATATAGAATTTATAATTATAATTATATTAAAAATATTTGTAAAGGATCGATGTCCTTTTGTGTCTTGAAGTCCCTATGACACGTAGGCCCAAACTAGTGGACCGAATGGCCAAATCATATGAATAAATCTAGCTACTACTATGCCACAAAGTACCTTATATAATTACCCTGAAATTTCTCCCCCCGGATTTCATCATGGGTATTTTGGATTGAAAGGATGAGGGGGTATGACAATTTCCATTGGTAACAAGCCCTGTGAAACTCTACACGGGGCAATGCTAATTGATCAACCATGTGAGGTGGGGAGTCAGATTCCATCAATGATGTAGATGAAGCCGAGGTGTGGTTCCTATCAAGTTGAGTCTCGTGCCTTCAATTCATGTATTTGGCATCGCGCCTTAGGCCTTTGGGTCATGTAATGTGCCTTGTGCCACTAGGCCTACGAGTCAGGTAAGGGTTCTCTCTCAACCCATAAATGGGGGATTAACCAAAAATAAATAAAAAAATTAAAGACCATCTGGTCGAGATGACCATATAAATATATATTGGTAAATATAATTATAATTATTTATTTATAATCCAAAATATATTTATATCATTATATATATTTATATAATTCAAAATATATTTAATATATATATATATATATAGTTAATATATTTATTATAATTTTATATTATCTAAATATATAAATATTTATTTATAAATATTTAATTATTTATTTATAAATATTTAATTAATTATTTATAAATAAAATATATATTTTTTTTAAATAATATTTATATAGTTATATCATTATATATATTTTTATAATCATATATACATATATATATTTCATAAATAAGTATAAATATAAATATAAATATAAATATAAATATAAATATTCATTATTTAAATAAATTTATTATATTTTTAAAATTATTTAAGTAAATATATAATTATTTATTTATGTTTCTGATGCCTTCTTCAGGGTACGCACATCCGTCTGTGGAGGACACACAGTTATTGCCCCGCATTCCCACTTTCCAAAGGCGGGTGACATCCGTTCCTTATTCAGGAATGTTTTCTCCTTGGTCAAAATGGGATGATGGGATGATGGTTCTTCATTCTATGGATTCCACCTTGGAACTTGTCACATAGTCCAAGTCCCCCTTATAGATTAAGTCATGGTTCATGAATCTCGTTCCCGGTGCCATATCTTTATGGACACCGGTTAATTACACTACTTCTGTCAGGACATTCCATGGGGTCTTGACATGGTAGCAACCTTTTGACTGAGTAGAAGGTAACATCAGGCATGTCGGGGGATATATGGATGCGTGGACATTGGGGAACCTGTATTCTTTCTCATAAGAGGGCATCTCAAGGGCACAGAACATGAGGCATCCCACATCAGTCGTGGGGTATCATATGTCAGAGGCATGTCTCTGAGGTTTTCTTCATCTTCCCATGCTTATCACAGGGTATGTCGAAAGTGTAATGTCTTGTGGAGATGGTTAAGCTAAAGGCATGTCTTCCAAGGTTTTCCTCATTTATCTTTGGATTAACACGAGGTAGGCTGCTAGTTTAACGTCTTTTGAAAATGGAATGAGAGTGATCAGAACGTCCCATAGAGACATATTGGATTGGTACATACCAAGGAGGGAACACAAGGAAGATGGATGGATCAGAACACCCAATGAGGAAATATCCATGGTCTTGTGTCCCATGGAGGGAAGATGTCACACCATTATGGCTGATCTGAACACCACTGAGCGTGGATCAGGGAGAGTACACCCCAGAATGGGGGACACCAAGGTTTAACAATGGTTGGGATTGATCATCAAGGTGATTTCCTACGTACCATATGCAGATGATAGAGATGAAAACCCACATAGTTTGAATGGGTGATGAAACAGGGTGTACAGAAAGCACAACTACACGAATACATGCTCGGGATTATGCATGGGATGTAGACCATGTACTAATAGGAGCAGCGAGGAGGTGGATGACATGATCCCACTGGGATGTAGCGGCCTGGGTGAGAATCTGGATGGATGATTGAGAGTTTAATGAAGTATAGGGGGAATGATATGAGACCATCATGAAGGTGACAATATTTTTGGTCATGAGCCTCAAAGAGACTTATTACATATCCCCATGGTAGGGAATCAAAGTCCGCATAGTTCGATGGGACGATGGGACACTTGAGGAGGCGGCCCATGAGAATGGACACATGGATGGGACCCAGGGGAAGGGGAACCTCTGAGTTGGGTCATGACTCTCCCAAAACACATAAGATCAAGGGATAGATCAGTATGATACATGATGGATGGTCTTAAACATCAGGTATGCTTCCTACGTTTCCCTGAGGGGGGGAATCAAAGTCCACAGAGTTCATCTGATGATGAATTACCATCGATTTGGGACTTCAATGGCTTACCCCTGAATGAGGTTGAAAACAACTTACCGCTGAATGGGATTGACAATTACTTACCACTGGATGAGATTTATAATGGCTTACCACTGGATGGGGTCACAACGGCTTACCATTAGATGGGGTCACAATGGCTTACCGCTGGATGGGGTCACAATGGCTTTCTGCTGGATGGGGTGAAAGTTTAGTGTCATGCGGGACAAATGAGGCATACAGTTTAATGTCATGGAGTACGGGGGTGGACCGATGTGAAGGGGGTCAGAACCAATGGATTCTAGGCTTGAACCTCATGGAGGCTTCCTACGTACTGTGCCTTAGCAAGGATCAAAGACAACAAAGATTAGGTTGGTTTGTGCGAAATGACATGAAGGGGGTCGGAGCGACTAGGTGTTGGGCTTGAACCTCGGGGAGGCTTCCTATGTACCTCGCCTTCGCAAGGATCAAAGACCACGTAGTTCAGGTGAGTTTAGTGAACCGACGTGAAGATGGTTGGGACCAATGGGTGGTGGGCTTGAACCTTAGGGAGGATTCCTACGTACCATGCCTTGTAAATGATCAAAGACCTCGTAGTTTAGGTGAGTTTAGTGAACCGACGTGAAGATGTTCAGGACCAATGAGTGGTGGGATTGAACCTCAGGGAGGCTTCTTACGTACCCCGCCTCGGCAAGGATCAAAGACCTTGTAGTTCAGGTGATTTTGGTGAACCGACATGATGATGGTCGGGACCAATGGGTGGTGGGATTGAACCTCAGGGAGTCTTCCTACGTACCTTACCTTGGAAGGATCAAATTCCACGTAGTTCATATGGTGGGAACCTACATGAAGGGGGTCAGAACCAATGGGTTATTGGGTTTGAACCTCAGAAATGATTTCTACATACCTTGCCTTGGCAAGGATCAAAGTCCACGTAGTTTAGGTTGGTGTGTGGGGCTTACACTCTAGTTTGTCTGGAGATGATTTCATGGTCGATGCTTACTCTAATTCCACGCGAGTCATTCGAAGTGTGAGAAACAATAGGCATCAAGGAAATTATGATCACAACACAAAGGTGCCTCCATGATGGGCGGTGAATGGGGCTTATGCAAGGAAGCTTCCCGGGTGCCACTATGGAGTGACAATGGTGACCGGGCTTACATAAGGAAGCTGCCCGGGTGAGGCCATGAAGCGAAAATAGTGACTGGGGCTTATGAAAAGAAGCTGACCGGGTGCCGTTATGGAGCGGAAACGGTGAATGGGTCTTACACAAAGAAGTTGCCCGGGTGCCGCTATGGAGTGGCAATGGTGAATGAGGCTTACACAAAGAAACTGCCCGGGTGCCGCTATGGAGAGGCAATGGTGATTGGGGCTTATTCAAGGAAGCTTCTCGGGTTCCTCTATGGAGAAACAATGGTGAATGGGTCTTAAACAAGGAAGCTGCATGGGTGCCGCTATGGAGAGACAATGGTGATTGGGGATTACTCAAGGAAGTGACATGTGTGCTTCTATGGAGTGGAAATGGTGAATGGGGATTACGCAAGGAATCTTCCCTTAATGTTTTCCACATTTATGTCCATGAGGACATCCCAACTCACTGGTGAGTTGAGGCATATGATTGAGTCCTACATCTATGCACTAGTGGACAAGAGGGATAATGCCAAGGGTGCTGGAATCAGTCTGAAAAAAGGGGGATGAAAAGTGTGAATCACATGACCAACATTCGGTACACGGTGAGGGTGGCATGATGATGGAGGATAACTGTTTACCATGTTCTAAACATATCATCCATATCGTGTTAGCCTGATATGGGGACAAACAAATGAGGGTCGACTGTTGACCATTTTCAAAACACAAGACCTGACTCAACGTGTCATCCAATGTCTTCTGGGGCATTGGCATAGGATGGTAGGTTAGCAGATGCAGCATGGGACCATGCCGTTAGGGGGTCCCTCAGTCATGGAAGTGGATGAATATTGGATTGAAGGACACACAATGTTTGAGGTGGAGTGATGGAATGTTTGAACGGATTCCAACGCTCTTAAAATTATTTCACTGTAATCATGCCATTAAGAATCTTATACATGGAGCATAAGGAATCTCTTATTTGGAACAAGAGGCATCCTATTATTGAATGATAGGGAATGTTAAAACTTATAATCATGTATATAGGACTATTGTAATCTTATTCTTGGACCATAAGGCATATCTCGTTGGGAGCAAGAGGTATCCTATGTTTGGAACATAGGGTGCACAACAGTTTATAGTCATGTAGATAAGACAGTTGGCATCTCATGCTTATAGCATATGGCATATCTTGATTGGAGCAAGAGATATCCTTTGATTGGAACATAACATGTACTATAGTTTATAGTCATGTAGATAGGACTTTTGGAATCTCATTCTTAGAGCATAAGGAATCTCTTGATTATAGAAAGAGGTATCCTATGATTAGAACATTGGGTGTACTAAAGTTTATAATCATGTAGATAGGACTATTGTCATCTAATTCTTGGAGAGTAAGGCATATCTTGTTTTGAGCAAGAGGCACCCTATGTTTGGAACATAGGGCATACTACAATTTATAGTCATGTAGAATGTACTGTTACGATCTCATGCTTGGAGCATATGACATCTCTTTTTTAGAGCAAGAGGAATCCTATGTCTGGAACATTGGACGCACTACAGTTTAGAGTCGTGTAGAAAGGACTGATAGGCATAAGGTGCCTAGTAATGGTTGGTTATGGGACCTATGCAAGGGGAGACCCTTTCTGGTTCAACTTGGCACAAGAGTCAGGTGATGGGGTTCAATTGAGTCGCTTGAGGAATGGTTCAACTCAAGGTACTTGGTGGGATTTGATGACGAGAATCTCAACTCACGTCATAGGAAATGGACTAAGAGGAATATGTTGACTCAAGTTTTTTCATGGTGTGTGGAAGAGTATCTCAAATCATGGTATACCATAGGTGGAAGGAGGCTTCACATAAGGGCACAATGTAAATTGTTGACATCCCGACCCGAAAATTTTGCGGTGGAACTCTCCATTTTTCATGGGGGTCAGTGACGATAGCGAAGGGATCGACCCGAAGGGCCGGGGCCGCAGACCAGCACTTACCCAGAGTGGGGGTGCAGGAGCTACGCCCCCGCTGTATGAACCAGTGGGCACGAAGGTAAGAGCCTCACAAAGGATAGTTCTTCGCAATGTAGCTTCGTGGAGCAAAGGGGCTCATGGAGCATGGACTTGCGAAGAAGTATCATGAAGGAAAGCTGCTTGCAGAGCATGGACTCACAGAGTAGCTTCGCGAAGGAAGATGATAACGGAGCATGGAATCTCAGAGCAGCTTTATGAAGGAAGCTACTCACGGAGCAGCTTGACGAAGGAAGATACTTGCATAGCATGGACTCACGGAGGAACTTTACGAAGGATGCTACTCACAAAGCATGGACTCACGGAGAAGCTTCACGAAGGAAGCTACTCATGAAACATGGATTTGAGGAGAAGCTTCACGAAGGAAGTTTCTCGTGGAATGTGAGATTGGCCGCCAAAGGGGCGGAGTGACCATTATTATTAAGGGGGTGATCCAGGTATTTATTGGGGAGAGGTGCTGTAAAGCAGAGCCGCTCGGTGCAAAGATAGATCTCGCTCCGCGGCGGGTTCGCGAACGTCAAAGGGGTTCGCAGAGAATACCACCTCCTTCCTCTGTGGTGGATCGCGAGCATTAAAGGATTTCACAGAGCATCACACCACCTTGCTTTGCGGTGGATTTGCGAACTTCATAGGGGTTTGTGGAGCATCATGTCTCCTTGCTCTGTGGTGGGTTTGAGAACGTCAAAGGGTTTCATGGAGCATCCCGCCTCATTGCTCCATGGTGGCTTCACGAAGGAGGTGCTTTGTGACTGTGCTGGACCCCAGGGGCTCCAGTCAAATTCCTCCGCTCTATGATCATGGAGGGAGCTTCGCGAATGGGCTCTGTGAACTAGTTTTCTAGCCCAACTTCAAATGCCCATAACTACTAATCCATAACTCCTTTTGGACTCTACGACCTATCAAATCGAAGCTTACGAAATAGGATACACTCTTGGATCATTAATGGGATCATTTGGAATATTTTGGGGATTCATTTTCTGGTGCCAACAATTTATAATTATATAAATACATTTTTAAAAATATAATTTATTTATTTATACTTATAAATTTATAAAATTTTAAATATAGTAAATATAAATTTATAAATATATTTATTTATAAATTTATATTTATAAGTATATTTTTAAAATTAAAAATTAATATATATTCTTAATTTCATAAATATTAAAAATGAGTGAATTCAAATAATTAAATATGAGTACACTTTAAAAATATTAAAAAAATATTAGTTTTATTAATTAAATATAAAATATTAAAAAATCATGATATATATTTAAATAAATATGAATACATATTAAAAATATTAAACCATAGTAAATAAATATATATAAGTAAATATTAGAAAATTATTAAATACCAAAGAAAATAAAAAATAAAAAATATTAAAATGAATAAATAATACCTAACTCTAATAATATTAAAAATAAATTAATAAAACCTAATAATTAAAAATATAACATATTAAATGTATCATATTACTAAATGAAATTCTAAAATGAATACTAAAATTATAAAAAATTACATAAATATTATGTGTTTGTTTCTATATAAGATTTCATTAATTACATAAATATTTGTCTGGGTGAATTGTATATAATAATGAATTAATAAAGTATATGTATGTTTGAAATAAATATAACACATGTTTTATATACATTAAATTTAGAAATCAAAAGACATTCAATTACTATCCATTACTCAATGCAATTAGTCTGTATTTTTAATTGATATTAATTCTTTATTATAAATCATTCTTCACTAAATTTACGAATGATTTAATTTAATCATATATTTTTTAATTATATAAATCATATTTTATTAATATTATATATTTTGATATATATATATATGAATATATTTCTATATTAAATGTTTTAATGAAGAATTATGTATAAAAACACTAAAATGAATAAGACATTAATATGTTTAAAAATATTACATTTTATTCATTTTATATGTTTGCATTTAATAAATAATACTTTTAACTATTTATAATTAATATGTTTCTATATATATATATATATTATTTTTATTATTTTTTATTAATAATGGTTTCATTGATAATTGTTTTAATAATTTCTCAATTTATTCATATTTATGTTTTTTATTTAATTATTTCAATTTATTAATTTTTAATTTTTTTGGTTAATTATTACAATTTATTCATTTTTAAAATCTATGTTTAATATATAATATTTATTAATATTTATAATATATATATATGTTAAATTTACTCATTTTTATCAATTATTTTTTAATTAATAAAATGATTAATGTTTTTCTTAATTTACACATTTTTAATTATTATTATTTTAATTATTTCATTTTATACATTTTATATATCTATATTAATTATAGACTACTTATGAGTATTTATAATTTTTATATACATATATTAAATTTGCTCTTTCTTATTAATTATTATTCAATTAAAAAAATATGTTTTAATTTACTTATTTTTAATTTTTATTTTCTTAATTATTTCATTTGATTCATTTTATACATCTATATTTAATATATAATATTTAATAATATTTATAATTTATATATATATATATATATATCAAATTTATGAATAATTATTTAATTAAAAAACCAATATATTTTTTAAAATTTAATTATTTTTATTATTTATTTATTTTTTGATTTCAATTTTTTATTATTTTTAATACTTGTATTTTTAATTGTTTTTTTAAAGTTTGTCTATGGATTGGACAGGGTCCTTTTGGACCCAAATATGAAGGTGTGTGGAGGGTAGGGTTATGTATAGGGTGGGCTAAGGCCTACATGGGGCTTGTGGAATGCCCCTATTGGTGGGTGCATTGTATTAGTGAGCTCATCCCTAAATATAGACTCTAATAAATGGATGTGGTAGACTGATATATAAGGAGAACCCTTTTGTGCACTATTTCAATGTGGATTCATTTAGAGATTGGGACCATTATCAGTGCTTTGTTATTAGTGTTGATAAATGGCGTCCTTTATGAGCGCTAAAAATAATGTTTTGATAAATGGTACCATTTATCAGCACTTTTCTCTAGAACTGATAAATTTTGGTACTGTTAAAGTCATTTTTGTAGTGCATTCACATTTTCTATCTCAACTTGTTCCACATTGATGGCTTCGCACAGGGATTCAAAGGGGCTTAATGTGAGTCATCATTAGAGGGTCCTTAATTAGTTGGCTCATGCTATGATGAGGAATTTTATTAAGGTTTTGGACTATAATCTTGAGTCTAGGATCAAATATATTCTTCAAGCTTGGAGAATATCTTTGGTTAATGGATGTGGTGTGGTTCCAATGAAAATATACTTATATGGGCATGAATGAACCTAGTAAAAACCCTTGCATGTGAGATGAGAATGTTGAGAGTATTTCAATATTATGTTTTTGTAACTGAGATAGTCTTGAAAAAATTTATTATGATTCTATGTGGAATTCAAGATGTTCTTCGTGATGTAGGGATTTTTCTTAAGTGACTAGCACCCCTGTGCCAAGATAGCGATCTTTTGATAAAGGCTTCCTACCTTATTTATTTTTTCTTTTATGTACTCGACAGTGTACTTATGATTGGTGATGGACCTTATTATGGGTGATAATGGGTCAAGATTCTTATCCTTACCTTCAATAATAATGTATTACAAGGCCCCCAATTGAGTGATAAGGTACTGGTTAGGTTATGTTATGTTATCAAACCCTACATTGAGTGATAATGTAGAAGTTAGGATAATGGTCTCACCTTGAGAGAGAATATGTTGGAAAGGAATGGATTTCATGGGAAGGTTGGTCTAGGTTTGGATGTTGATATTGGGCCCTACCTTGAGTGATATTATAGTTTCTGGAATTTTAAAGTTAGCCTAACATTGGGTAAGAAGGTGTTGGATGGTCCACATTGAGTGAGAAGAAAAGTACAATAATTGGATATTAGACCATACCCTATATCCTTGAGTACTGGTTGGAACTCAGTAAGACACCCTACCTTACATCTTCATGTATGGTTCATTAAATGTGGCATAAGATGACTAGTTGAGAGAATTAGATGAATATCGTTTTGTCTGGTGTCATAGTGTCCTGGTTAGCAGACAATGAATTGATGTGCATGTTTATTTTAATAATTTATTTTACCAATGAATACACATGGATATGATGGAATATATTATGGGAACATGGTGAGAACCTACTAAAATATATGTCTCACACCTTTTACTATAAATTTGGTGCGCACACAAACTATGTGTTTTCTTCATAAGACATAGCATGATTTGTGCAATGGATTTGTCTAGAGTATCTTCATAGGGGTTTAGAGACTAGAATGAGGTGAGGATCAAGGATGTAAATAGAGAATATTCTAAATTCTATTCCTTTTTTACTTTTTATATGTTATCATCCCACTTGAAGATAAGTGTATTTATAAATTTATTACTTCTGCATGGTATATTTCTAATTGAATGGTTATTTTTATTTTATTATGCATACTCTGATGGTTTCTTATGTATGATGTTCAGGTATTTCTTCTCTTTTTTTTACTCTAATTTGAAGTTATAGTCTACCCATTGTATGATATAGTCCTTCATCAATAATTCAAAACATATAGAATTTTTGGATTCATACATGAGGCCATGTGGTACCTAAATTTGTGACGTGAATGAGTGGTCTCAAGGTGGGGCATCACATCCATGGTAATAAGGTTCCTATAGGTTATTCTATAAATATTTAAAAATTTGTTTCATTAAAATAATTGAAGTTAATTGGAATAAAATCTCATGAATATCATATTATGTTGAAATAACTCTTACAAGTTTCATTATTTTGAATACTAGTCATATTTTAATATTCATTGTCATAAGTTGTGTTTCTTTTTCAATTATATTTTTAATAAATTGATGGATATGGATTCATTGAAAAAATATGATAAAAATTAATTTGATAAACTTTTTCAGCTAGAAATTTACTATTTTATTATTTGTTGATATCTTGGTAAATTTAATGGTTCATTTTGAGTGAGAAATAACGATATGTGAACATGTATACTTATGATGGATGTATCCTTTGGAAATATACATAAATATATTAAAGGGTTTTTTAAGAATTTTCATCAACCAGAAGACTCTATTTTTTAGAAGTATATTTATGACAAGGACATCTAGTTTTTTATAGACAACATGCCTTTAGTTGAACATGTTATCTTTCCTACATCTTACAATTAATGAGTTAATTTTTGGGTAAAAGGGGTTTTGGATTAAAATAATGTCACTAACAGGTGATAAAATAATACATACATGATTATAAATATTGAATAATACAAATGGAACTATGTCATATGTAACATCACAAATTAATGTATTGAAACAATATTATCCAAATAAGAGAGATATGTGGGTACTAAATGATCATAAGAAAAAAATAATTTTTTAAAGTGATCATGCATAGTTGATACGATGCATAGGAAACATTAATATGGATAGTGAGTGAACTAAGTTTAAGTTTGATATCATGGTCTAGGTATGACATTAATGGATATATATTTTATACCAAAGACTAGGGAAAAATAGTTTTGTTCCAAATATAAATGCATTCATCTTCACTATATCAATGTATTTTTTGAGTAAAAAAATAAAAAAACCAATAATCGTGTAAATTGTATATTATAGATTTATTTAACATATATGGGAGATTAATTACATTAATGTTTGAGTGATTTTGTTCAATTATAAATGGGTTTTTAGTAACAATAATGTTTAACACGATGAATTTGTAATGAAACTAGTAGATATGAAATTATTTAGATACAAAAATCACCCTTTTATCATATAAATACATGAAAAAAATTCTATGTTCTTGCTCCGTCAAATTTTTAGTGTCTATAATTTTCTAATGGAAAAGATAATATTTTTGTGAAGAAAAATTTTAGGATGATAATGTATTATATGATATCAATACTTACATTGAAGGATTATTTGAGGATATTAATGACCATAGCATTAACATGGTTTGTTCCAAACAGAATGACCATAAAGAGGGGATACGGGAAAAAATACAATCTGAAATCACTTAATACTACATATCCTATATATTTATATCCTATTTAATGTTTCAAAATTTTCAAAATGTGATATATATTATTTATAATTTTACTTTTTTATTTTAGTTATATATTTTTAAAAAATATGACATTTTTTTTTATTTAGTACTTGAGAATTTATTAGATGTAAATATTATTTTTTCATAATATTTCAATATTTTTTAATATTAATTAATGTTATTTTATTATATCTATATCATTTCATGTCTCCTAAATACTATCAACATTTTTTCGTTAACTAAATTAATGAATATGATAAAATGTTTTTTTGTATTTTTGTTATACCATTTACCAATTTTTATTTAATTTTATATGTAAATGGTGAAATTTTTATTAAATTTTACTAGTTGATTTTTAATTGTTTTAATCAAAAGTTGTCAGCGCAAATTGCTGATCCATCTTAATCTTATAGGGAATACCCTCCACATACTTCTACAAGGGATCCACCACATTCCTCTATATAAGATCCTTCTACATCTATAGTTAAATAAAAGGATTACATGGTTTTAAAATGTAGTAGTATAAATCTATATAAATTATCACTATCACATTATAAATATTAGAGGGAACCAATTGAGTTTAAGAGTAATGGTACTCCTATGGGTATAAATTCAAAATAATTTTGGAGTTGTTTGAAATCTGGATAAGAAATAATCATTTCTATTTATTATTATATAATTTTTGACTAGAAGACACTAGCTCAACAATTGGATGTTATTTTGGTAATCTCGTTTATTATTATTTTATTTATCATGAAATGTTTTACTAATATAGATCAATTTTTAATTCTCACTTTTAGAATATATATTATTTACCTATAACTAACAAAGTTCGGAGGATATTTTTATATTTTTTAAGGGGATGGAGTAATTTTAAGCCAACATTAACTTTAGATTTCATTTAGGAGATATAAAATATAAAAAACCATGTCCACTATATGGTTTTTAAATGTAGAAAAATAAATATATTCTATTTAATATATAATTAAGGAATCATTTTTTAAGTGATATGTATATTGTTTTAAGTCATTTTTTTTGTAATAACTAAACATAATCTATGTGAAAATTATCCTAGACACTTTACTTGGAATGCATGTGAAACTTTCATGGGATGTGGTTGAGGGTAGAAAAATTTGGGGATTCTCTTTGGGGGTTTATAGTCAAGCGGAGAGAGACGTAGTGGAAATATCCTTATGGGATATGATTTAGCCTCAATAATTGACACTTATGGGCCACGTTCGTTGGATAGTGGGGAGAGTTGAGGTCCTATTTTGGAACCAAAACTAGGTTGGCTCAGTGATTGGCTTCCCAGGTTGTTCAGTAATAGATATCACTTTATGGAAGGCGAGTAATCACATATATTTAATTAAAATTTTTCTGGACAAAGAACAATGTGAAACCTTTGATCTCATTGACATCAATGAGGATCTGGATAGGTATGTGTTTAAGGAATTCCCCTGAGGAATATTTTATTGAGGGATTATCACAGAATGCTAACTCCTTCGAACCAATGGGATCCATGTGTTCTCTAATTTAATGATGTTCCAGTGAAGTAAAAATTCATCTTTTTGAGAATAAGGTGCTGAGATTTTCTCATTGATGAGAATATCTTGAGGATTGGTATAAGTTTGGAATCCAGCTGTATATGATGTTAAAATAGGTTGGTGGAAAGCATGTACCATCTATGTTTTGTAATAGGATGGGTATGCAGGGTCTGGAAATGTTTTGGATATTTCATAGGCTTCCATGTGAATGATATCATGGGAAATACATTATTTAGAAGCATGTTTCAGGGAGTGGATCGGGCTAGTCTTGAAGTTACATCTAATGTTGGTGTTTTGATTACTGAGTATTGGTGTATAGGGAAAGAAAAGTACAACATCTGTTTCAAAGGGGGTAATGGCTCAAAAAAGGCCATAGTGATAAAAATTAAATATATATTACAGGATTTGATTTGAAACATGAAAAATGGAAAGATTATCCCATCCTCCAACCTCTTCAAGATAGTACTTCCTTCTCCCCCTAGGTTTGTAGTTACTCTCAGAAGAACTAGGATTAAAGGAACCCCCACAGCTTAGGAAAAAAAACCAACACTGATGGATCAATATCAATGGGTCTTATGTGAGGAAGCGGGGTTGAGTGTGATTCTATGGGAAATGACATATTCAATTTATTAGCTTATTTTGGTTATTTAAATTCCCTCAAATTTAAATCCATGGTTATTCCCATGGTCCTACTTATAAGTGTATAGTGTAATGTGAGTCTAATGGTGGTGGAAATATAATCATTAATCCTATGCAGTTACTTAAATAATTCACATGATTCTATATGTTCTATTACCTATATTGCATGAATGTGTAGGGGCCTTATTTGAAACCATATTGAGATTACCCACAATGGGTGTGAAGAAACAAATATAGTGGAATTTATCAACTCTTTATCTAACCATGTGACTGATGTCACATTATTTATGTCATGAATGCTTCTACCTCCCTAGGGGGTGAATCTAGTTAGAGGGGATTCTCTCGGGCTTCACCACTACTAACCACCTTACGAGACTATTCTCAGTTCTCCTATTTATTTTATTGACTGCGTCGTTTTTGTACCTCTCCCATTTTATAAACAAGTAAATATGATAATGATGATCGTATTATTGATTTTTTATAATTAATTAATCAAAGATGAGAATATGTCATCAAGTGAACAGTGTGATGAACTTATAACCTCATACTTTATATCATAGAGGGTACCTATTACTCAAAGAACAAATAAAGGGTGAAAATTGGAAAAATTGTGAGTATGGTCTTTAAGATCCATTTAGATCTCCCCTTCTTCACCCCAATATCTACATGAAAAATGGAAAAGCGTTTGGATGATGATATACAGTAAATTTCATATATAAGAGTGAAAGGTTATAGTTGGAATGATAATAAAAAGTGATTAAATTTATTTATAAATTATTTATACAGTATAACACCAACAAATTTTCTAAATATTCTTTTTATAAATCCCTTGAGGAGTATATAGCACATGGGACCTTCATATCCAATGTTGAGAAGGATATTTTATATAATTAATTAGGAATGAAATGACACTTTAGTCGTGTATGAGGATACAAGGTAGATGTCTCTATTAAAAATTTGTTTGATCATTTCGATAATTCATCAAGGGATGAAGTATATATAAGGTTAAAATAGAATATTTATAATAAATAATTTAGGAAATGGGAGATAACATCAAAGATGATATTATATTTTGTGTGTGTTATAAGACATCTATCATGAAAAGATAGTCTCATTCTATATATCTCTCTCCTCCACCTCCTCCTCTACAGTTGATTATCTACTTTGAGTTATATGTAGTGGATCCCTATTATCATATTGAATCCTTTGGGATCATACATTATATTGGGAATATATTACTTAATATATATATGTAGAAGGTTTATGTTAGGGTAATGATAAAAAATAATATAGATGGATCATAAAAAAATTCATTTCCATCTGATCTAATGACTATAGATAGATAATGTGTCTGTAATTTCATACCTTTTACATATATACTTCTATAAAAATTGACCACTAAGGTATTAGTAGATTATATCTTTTATTAAGTATATTTTTAAATTAATTACAATATTTTAATACAAATATATATATATATATATATATATATATATATGGGAGACATCAAAGAGAAAGACATGTTTTATAGAAGGAAACAAAAAAATTGAGTCACCTTTAACATTGATTACTAATTATTTATAAGGAATTACTAAATTATCCTCATTTTAAATTATATTTTTTCATTTATATGAGTTTTTAATTACTACCAATGTCTATGGGAGTTAATTTATATTGATTATTTGTGGGACAGATATCCTAAATCATGTAGTTCCTGATATGTTTGGCTCTGTGGTGATGAAAGTCCTTTCCATGTAAGTTGATAATAATTTTACTTTGATTATTTCACTTTTATGTTATTTACTTCCCATTTTTTATTAGGTTCTTTAAAACTATATATTCAATATGATATGTCATCAATTTATCGGTTCCTCAGTTGAAAATTTATTACCAAATTTGTGAGGAAAATTAATGATAGAGATGAAATAGAATATATTTGTCAAAGATTTTTGAATAAAGTAATTAATTATTGGATGCATCTTTACCTTGACTGGTATGAAACTTATAATTCATTATAGTATATAGTTACATGTAATTAAATAAATAAATCACATTATATTTTCTATATTAGTGATCATTGGATATTGTTTTTTCTTAAAAAACCTCACTTACTGGTTATGCTCAATACATATTGTTGTATGAGAGAACGTTAAATTAGTATAGGAGATGACGTTTTATTATTTTAATTATTATATACTATAATAACCTTTTATTTTTTTAATACAAATTATCATTTTCAAACAAGTCATGGAAGTATTATAACCATTCATAAAGAAAAAAATGAAAAAAATATCTATTATTTATAAGTATAGGTGACTTAATTTAAAGAAATATAGCTTACCATATACTTAAAATGAAATTATCAATTGGTATCCTATTTTAAAATATAATTTTTAACATCAATGAGGAGTAGTCTAATGTGGTTATTTTGTTTTTATATTTACATATGAAATAATTACAATTCAGATAATATTGCTTTCAAAATTGATATATTTTATTATCACATTTCATTTTATTTATCATTTTATTATATTGATAATGAATGATGAATATTTTACTTTTAATTTTTATCTTCTTGATGATCCACACTCATATAATGGGATTTTAATAAGTCACCTATGGGGAGTATAGGGTGGTCATTTCACAAATGTTATTCTGTTTCAGTTCATCTCTTCATATTTATAATGTAAATTTTCTATTTTAACTATGAAATTTTAAGATATTTATTATTTTAACAATTTTTTGACATAAATAGTTATTAAATAATTTCACTTTATGTTTTACAATTTTACTTTTCTAGTTTCTTTTTGTATTTTCATTATACTATAGGTTATTTATGATATTTTTAAATTAAATTGGTTTAAAACATATATTATTTACATCTTTTATTTTCATAAATAGGGTAAAAAATTATATTCAACATTTTTTATAAACTAACTGGCATGTTCAAAGGTTTTTTTAAGTCAATTATTTTAAATATCCAATACAGAAAACCATTTTCCATTTCTGTTATTTTATAACCTAGGTAAAATGTTCTTAGATTTTTTATTTGTGAGTCATTTTTAATTTCATTTATATTAATCAATGATGTAAAATATGGTTTTTTAAGTAGGTTAAAATATCTATTTTAAATAACTCTATTTACAATAATACTTACATTGATGTCATTTATAGCTAATATTAAAAATAAACAACTAGTCTAAACAGCTTTTTTCACTAGTGGTTCATAACTGAAGCCCTTATTTCTCTAAGTGAGTAGGTACTAGAGTTTATCCTATTTATTTTTGTATGAATAAGTTCATTCTTAGTTCCTATCACATTCATTCAAGTGATGAGAAAAAAGGTGTAGTGTTTCTTTTGTAATTTGATCACCCAAACCCCTCTTGGTTATTTTTTGGGATGTTTTACCATCTTCAACACTTTTTCAACACTTTGGAATTTATAATAATTGATTATTGTGTAATCCATGACCTTGGGAAAGACATAATTTCTATGTTAGAATTAATTGTGATGTAATAATAAGATCGTGTGGTGGATAAATCTGAGGCCTATTTTATAAAACATTATGATTTCGGGCACCATGAAAAATATCACGATATAGTAGTGGTGACAGAGATGAACCTATCTCAAGGTGTAGAAAAGAAATTTATTTTTCCTAGGTTATGTGTATTTATGTAGAAACCTAGGGGTTTCTCTGAAGAGGGCCTCTCAAAAACTATCTATCACTTAAAGATAGAAATGGGGAGTTTTGGTTTTTTTTTCTTTTGAAAAAAAATAAAATGGAACAAAAATATTTAAATTAATTTGATGAAAATTGATTTTAAATTTTTCTTATGAGAAGTGATTGGGTCAAGGTTGGTTATCAATTTATAATATTATCAAATTATTAATTTTTTTTTCAATACTTCTTATTAATAAATGAATCAAGGGTATCATAACTGTTTCACATGTCACTCTAGATTGAACGTATTTTTTTAGGATTAACTTGACCAAAATAATTTCTTTATCTACCCTATTTACTAGGAGTTTAAGTGATATAGTAAATCAATCCTGGTTTACTCAGGGGACTCCAAGTCTAGTCTTGTTCTTCCTATGCAATCAAAGAGTGTCAACTGCCCCTTCCACATGTTCTAACAATCGTTGACCGCTCTACCACCAAACTAGTCTATTTCAACATATATAGTCTTGACTATGTGGAGGGAGATAATGGATCATTAACTTAAGAATTATATAAAAACATAAAAATATAAAATACAACTGCATTCAAAATTATGAACTTCTATGGAACACTAACATCATTTAAGAAAAGAAAGATCCTTTTATTCATTCAAGAATGTGACACAAGCATTAAAAATATTAAACCTTTCCTTAAATTATCACCATGTGATTTTACCATTCC
This sequence comes from Viscum album, assembly GCA_963277665.1. Classification (NCBI taxonomy): domain Eukaryota; kingdom Viridiplantae; phylum Streptophyta; class Magnoliopsida; order Santalales; family Viscaceae; genus Viscum; species Viscum album. The sequence continues at coordinate 854,996,416 of OY728158.1, read as the reverse complement.
ATTCGAGGAATATAAGAGGTGGAATAGAAACAATAAGTAATTATAGAAAATTCAAATGCATAAAATCAATTAAAACAGAAAACATTAGTAGTAGTTCATGTCGATCCATACTCCAACATTAGTCTCCTTCCCCTATTAAAGATTATTCTTTCTAACCTTCTTTGGTTGTTCAAATCCCTGGATATTTTTACTACATTGAATTTATTCCATCATTCCAAATTTCATGTGATCTATCTCCATAGTTTTAATTTATTTGTTTACAAAACTCTATTGCATCTCATCTTTTAAATCAATCAAAATATCATGCATAATGATATTATAATAACCCATGAGGTTTCCCATTATTGGATATAACAGAGGATGATATGGAATGAAAGATATTTTATGAGAACTATATACGATCTTTGATGAAAGTGGTATGTTCTCTCCAATATCATAGACGAACCATTAATGTCATTCAACCAACAAAATTTTTACACATGTTTCTAAATATCATTAATAACATATAAAATACTATATGCACATGGTATAAGTATTATGTGATTTTTGAAAGTCTTAAAGATTGCTAAATATCATACGATCTCACTGCTAAAAGTTATACATGTAGAAAATCATACATGATTTCTCATATTTTATGGCCTTATATCGTAGGCCCTATAGAAATTTTTAGAACTGTTGAAGAAATTCATAATAAGCTTTATGATTTTTCTATTTTTCAATCTATATCCATAAAAAAATTCCTAAAACATTGAAAGAAATGGGAATAAAAATAAATACAACCATTAAATTCAAGAATTTAAATAAATTGTTTCAACTCATAATTTTTACATTTTAAACAATGTTTAAAAAATCTAATAGATAAAAAAGTTACTCCAAACCTCCATAAAACATGTTAAATTAAAAAATATGGGGATTTAGATGAAATAAAAATAAAAATAATATCATAAATTTTTAGACTGTGAATTCCCCCACATATAATTCTGAGACTCCTCGATAAGTGGACTTCAAAAATGTTACCAAATAACAATTAAAACCCTATCGAATTATGGGTTTACTTTTTATACCCTGTGTTCCCAAATCTTATCTCACCTTCAAAATATTAACAATTTCATTTCCTTTATGATGATATTTTCATTCATTATCACATAATTCACTCTCCCATTCTCCATTATAACTACCTTTCCAGAGTTTTTTCACTCATAAATCAAGTATGTATTGAAAGAAAATATTTTATCAATTAATGTTCTTGAAATGTTAACCACAGTATTTATTGATTTCTTTACATCCACCAAATGATTTAATAATTTTTTTCATTTCATGAGTATTTTTTATGGTTTATCCATTCATTAGAGTTCGTTGGTTATATTGAGAATATTATAAAGTAAATTATTATATTTGGTTCCATGTAGATTCATAATTCAATATTTTGAGTTTCTTCCAAGAATGGGTTCCCCCCTTCATTCATCTCTTCCATTGACATTTATCTAACCCTTAGTTTTTTATCAAATAAACCACACAATTGGTATTTCAATAGCTACAAAAATTCTTCACATTCATTGTTTTAATGGGTTTTATTTTTTTTCATTTTTCTCTACCCTTTAAGGTAGATAGGTACTTATAATTATTGATTAGGTGTGTGGTCTTCATTTTTTATTATGAGGATATATTTTTATTTATTTTTCTATTTTCAAAGGAATTTATTTAATAAAAACTAACAATTCATTACAATATATTTCTCTAGGAATATTACTAGATTTCAATATTCATACGACTTCGGTTATATCAGCCATATCTTTATTCTTTTACCTATTAAAAAATATTCTCCTATTTCTGTGTATTTTTCTTGTTTAGTTAGTACTTAGAGAAATTATTTAGTTTTATCAATTTCTCCCCCCAATGAAACAGTTCTTCCCAATTTTTTAGATCCTGAATTCAATGTAGATTTCATTTTTTCTAGAAAGAGGGGACTATTGAACTGAAAAATTTCTCTATTATGAATTCACAAATTTTGATGATATCAAGGAAATCCTACCAATTTTACCAACATGATTTTCCTTATAAAATAGAAGCACATATCATGTATAACTTCATCACTTTAAGTCAAGAATATTCTATAGCACAGCTTGTTCCGACTCACATTTTCAGTATCCTACACAATAATTAAACCTAGATAATAAATCGCTGTCTATAAAAATGTAGATATAAATTATTCAATAGTAATTTTTCTATCTAAAAAACTTATTAATGGTTTCTATGTTCTATAATAGATAAATTTCAAGGTAGGCAAGAATGGAGGTTCATTATAAAAGGTGGTTTTATTCAAATGAATGCTTTAATCATGTATAGAATATGGTCCATTTTGTTCTATGGTTTTTATTGGATTAATCAAAAACTTAGTTGTATGATCATACATTTGTTCTCTCAATAAATGAGATAAATGTATTAATATGTTAATATATGTTTACAAGCCTCTCATTTAAGTGTTTTAAATGTTGGATAGTATGTGATAACATAAGATTTAAAAATCTGTTGTGTTTCATAAATTTACTTCACATAGAATTTTAAAATAAGTTTATTTCATTATTAATCTATGTTAATTTAATGGATTAAATAAGTTTTTCATAATTGGAATATGTTCAAAATTTACAAGGGTCTCCATTTTTATCTTAATGGGTTTAAAAACACATAAAAAATTAAAAATAAAGAAACAAAATATTTCTAAATTAAAAAGAAAATTTAAAAATCATAAACTATAAATTCCAAAATGCCCCCCACTTTAATGATACAACATCCTAAATGAATTCTAAAAATGTTATAAATTGAAATTGATTTTAATTTAAAAATCTAATCATTCAAATGTAGATAATTGGTACAACCTAATAGCTCTCATTTTTAAATGGGTACGAGGACTAGTGTGAGCTCCTATATTGGGGCTTGGAAAGATTTTTATAGAATTTATTCATCACATGCCCATTAATAGAAAATGGGTTCTTATTTTTTTTAACAACTTGCACAACACCAAAAGGATATATAACATTGATTGTAAATGGGTATGCCCATATTAAATAAATCTTACTATTTATAATATCTATTCTTGAATTGTGATGTAATATTTAGTCCCCTAGATTGTTGCCTTTCAACTGGTTCAATTTATCATGGTCCACTATAGTTATTTCTTTATAATTTCCAGATTTCAAAAAATATTCTCTCCTGAAATTTTTAAGATTATATTGTTGAAGTTTTCTTTATTTATAGTTTTTTAGATATTGATTCATCTACTTCACTACCTCATATATTATTGTGCTCCAACACTAGATGTAGGTGATAGATATTACCACAAATAAGCCTATATGGACTCATCCTAGTGGATTTTTTGTAGGTTTTCCAATAATCCCATAAGGTGTATTCTAACATTTGGATCTATAATTTTCTATTTAACTTGGAAATTTTCTCTACGATCTCCATGATTTCAATATTTGAAACTTAATCTAGACCATTTATTAATGGGTGTTAGGATGTTGATGTTTTATGATTCACTCTATACATCATCAATATAGATTTTATACTCCTGTTGTGTAAATATGTTTATTGATCACTGATAGCTTCTCTTGAAACTCTAAACCTATAAAAAAATTAGTTCTAGAAAATAAAAAAAACATCATCATCAGTTTTGGTGGCCATGGATTCCACCCACTTTGAACATAATCCTAATATAACAATATATATATATATATTCCCAAAGCAAATAGGGAAAGTTCGCATGAATTTTATTCTCCAAGTATCATATATATCACAAAATATTATGGGGTTGTAGGAAATATAATTTATTTTGGATATTTTATTAGTGGATTGACATTACTAACACCATTTAAAAAATACATGTTCATATTTAAAAAAATTAAGTTAGTAAATTTATAATTATAACAATTTCCAAGAATTCATTTAGGGTAAAATGTGGCCTCTATAATCTAGATCATTAAAAAATTCAAGAAAATATTTTATATCACTATCATTTAAACATATTCTTATTTTTTTTATTTCATATTTTTCAAATATTTGGATCCTTCTAAAGATATAATTTGGATTCATATTTGAGTCTACAAAATTTGGGGATTCATGTTATATGGGACATAAGAAGTTAACTAAAATATAACGACGTCAATATAAGAAGGAATTACTCCTTAGATTAAGTATAACTTTCCTCCTAGAATGTGACCATTCAGTGGGTTGGTGGCTGGAATCTCCACATATATTGTGATGAGAATCATTTTTATGTGATTCAAAACTTAGTCTTATGCATTTAATGTCTTTTATCTCACAATTGAACTCTTGAGGGAGAAATATACATTTTACAAGCCTATTTCATTCCTTTTTATTTTTTTTGATCAGGTACATATGGGCTACATGATTAGAAAATATTATGAATTTAGTTCAATGAAAGTAGAATCATAATTTATATAAAGAAAAAATTAATACTACAAATATTTTATATTGGACTTATAATAATTTTTTGCATCATCCAATGTTCTTGAATCATATTTAATGTCTTTAGGTCTCCCTTTAATCTTTTGATACATAATTACACTCACATCATAGTTGGAAGCATCATATAGTAGTTAATAAAATTTCTCCCTTTTGAGTGATTGTATCATTAGTATTTTGATCAATCTAATATTTAATTAATTAAAATATTCCCTAAAATCCTGATAAAAAATAATTCCATCATCTTTAAATATTAATATTTAAAAGAGAAGATAAATTAAAGTTATTTTCAATGATTTTTTTGAAACTTTTCCCTAAATGTTTCAAGAAACAATCAAAAGAATCACAAAAAACAATGAGGTTATCTTAAACCATCAACAACAAGTCCTCAATATGTTCTAAAATGATAATTACCATGCACCTTTTAAATAAAACTAAAGGATTACATAATATAAATAGAATAATTCATTATAAAAAGGTTCCATATCTAAATGTAAATGTAGTTTTCACCTGATCCCCAGGTGCAATTAGAACCTAAAAGTAACTTGAAACCCCATATAAAAAATAACAATGACTTATTACTTCAAACCTTTCTAATATATGGTTAATTAATGGAATGGGGAAATGATATTTCTTAGGGACCTAGTAAAACCTTCTATAATCTATACACACACTCCAACTATTTTGAATTCTAATAGAGATCAACTCATTATGTTCATTACTTACTATGGTGAGTCTATATTTTTTAGCAGCTATATGAATGGGACGTTCCCATTGTGAGTTAATGATGGGGTAGATTATTTCTAATTATGATAACTTATATAACTCTTTTTTGAATACCTAAATCTTGGTTGGATTCATCCTCTATTATGGAAGCCTATTATGTTTGAAATTTTCATCAAGAATAATTATGTTCATATTGATTTTTTAATTAATTTCTAGGTTATGCCCTACAATCCAACCAATTTATTGCAGATTTTCATTAAAATTTCAAAAAAAAAATCTTCTTGATCTGAGGGATGATTTCTAGAAATAATTATCATAATGTTTTATGCTTTTATGGGGTAAAGTTTTTTGATATTAGTGGGAAAAGGCTTTAATTATAGATTAGGGGGTTGTCTTTAAAATGAAATAAGATTTTGGTTCTTTATTTTATTTATTGTAAACATGTTTTAAAATTAGATTAATCTTCATGATCCAAGTAATAAAATCCATTACATAGTTTATAAATTACCTCTTATTCAATAGAGTAAATTTATTTTATATATTATTAAAAATCATTTTTCTCCATTGATTTATTATTATATAACAATTTCCCAAGAGCTAAAATTACACATAAAAAAACTAGATCTTCACTCAGTTCAACCTTCTCTATTTGGGGTGGTGTAAAGGGATATTTATTCTCCTAGGGATACTTTATAGCATTAAATATGTTGAATTGGATTGCTCTCTCTGATGTGGCCTTAAATTTACTCAATTTTCCACATCTTTTTATTTAGTTTTTAATCATATAATTTACTTATTTTTTCAGTTATTAATAATTAATTACACCTTAATAATTTTATAGTATAATTTGATAATTAATCCATTTTTATAATCAATTTTATATTTTTTTATTAAAATTATTTATTATTCCTTTATAGGCTCCTTTTATATTGTAAAATATCAATTTCATACGACCCTTCTTTGATTGTGATTAATAGTATTTATTTTAATAATTTCTTAATTAAATTTTAATTTTAGTTTATATTTTTTTATTTAATTTTTAATCTTTTAATTTTTTTTAATAATTATTTAAACATTATTTAATCAATTATATCTAATGAGTTTATAACTAATTAATTTAACTCCTTTAAATTTAATAATTTATTTCATTTTATATATCCTTTATCAATTTATCTATCTATTTGTTAATTTCATTCAGTTTTATATTTTTATTTAGTATTTTAATTATTTTATCCTCGTTATAATTAATTCAATTATTTTAAGACTAAATTAATTCAAATCAGAATTAAAATATTTTTTTAATATTTTTATTATTTTTATTATTTAAGAAGTTAGTTTTTTCAATTCCTGATGAGTCAGTCACAGTTGGGAACCTAATGGTGTCTTTTTTGACTTTTCCAAATTTTTCTATCTCATCATTGGGAAACCAAACGGTGAATCATCTTTACTAATTTTTTTACAACTCGCCAATGGAACCCACAGTCACCGACACCATTCTATCATCCAAATCACTGATGGCCTTGAAAACTTTAATCTATATAGATTAATACTTTCAATTTAAAATTTTAATTTTAATTGCTGTAATTATCTAGATTTCATTTCAATTAATTGTTAATTTTAGTTTTAAATTAGTTTTTTAATTATGAATTAGTAATTTTTTTTTAATTTTTTTAATTCAATTTTTATTTTATGTTTTATTTATCAAATTAGGTTTATATATATTAATCTCTTTTCCTGAATTGTTTTAATTTTATTTTTTTTCTGATAATTTTTTATTTTATGTAGATGAGTCACTGATGCCTCACAGGAAAATTAGTCATCGATGCGGTGAGCCACCGATGCTGGAGAATAGTCTCACCGACACAATTACATTAGTATCTCATCACACTAGAAATCCATAGATGACTCACTGATGATGATCTACCAATAGTAGAAACCACTTTTTAACTGATATTGTGAGCCACTGATGCTACAAAACTATCTCATCGACAATGCTTTCCTTTCATTCAACCCTCTCACCATTCACTAAAGTAGTGTGGCTCACCATTTTTTCTCCATATTTACACTACCAGGCTACACTTGAATCCACGACCATCATCACACAATCTATGATTGAACTAAAAATGATACATTTCTATCAGATCTATTATATTTTAACCTCAAAGTAAATAAATCAAACTAGATCCAATAAAATTAGAAATGAGATCCTTCACTAGATGAATTCGACTTCAATCCATAGAAACCATCCAGCCACCACCATAGATGAGGAAACTGCATGCACCATCACCTGGATCCACTCGAACACTTAAATATTCAAGCTGCCACATGGAGGATGAGGGTCATCGGGATGAAGTCTCAACATGAGGAGGAGGGTTTTTCACACTGTATAGGTGGAGCTGCTACTGACTGAAGGAGAGGCTGCCTAGATCTCAACCGATATCTAAACTCAAGCCCCCTCCCTGATTGGAGATGATATGTGAATATTGTGGAGCTATGAGACGATGTCAATGCTGCTGGAGAAGAACACCTATGGAGCCTCCATGGCTTATCTTTGAAGAAACAGAAACCCTATCCCCTTGTGCCTGAATGGCCCGGAGGCCTTTTTTTTATTTTTGATAACCCCCTTTCAAGGGATGAGTGGGAACCCTTACAAGGATGGTAGACTTAGGTGATTACATTTCCCATATGCTTGAGAGACATTACATGACATGAAGGTCTTAGGGAACTCAACCAGACTATAACTACAAAGAACTACCCCTTCCCAGCATATGCACCATGTTGGTATCTCTCCACCTTCGCATGGTCATCTGGTTAAGCATCCCGTTCAAGCACATGTTGGCCCCGATGGTGTAACCATACCCTCTCATTATTTCCCAATCCATTTGGTTCTTCTCTAGTGAGTGTGCCTACTCTAAAACCTCCTCTAAGGTTGCTACTTTTTTGTAGAGTCTCTCTATGGAAACTGCATGTGGCCCGAAGGCCTTAAGGTGGCCCAAAAGCCCTAAAGGTGGCCTGAATGCTCTACTGACCTGATGTCCTAGGTGGCCCAAATAGTACCTGCTAAAGTACCTGCTACAGTACTGCTACAGTACCAAGAAATATGTCTACACCTCCTTTGGAACCTGGGTCTCATGGATGCACTTAAGGATACCTCACCAACTAGGATGAGGCTCATGTGCCCCTCTCCCCTTGTGCACTAGAGAAGAAGAAAGGTGGGAAGAGTATGAATATATATATATATATAATAAAGTGAATAAACAAAACAAAATTAATAATAATAATTAAAAAATGTTAATATTTAATAATAAAGAAAAATAATTATTAAATTAAATAATTTAATCAATTAAATGGTTACTAAATAATGATCATAATAAATAAATTTACTTGAATAATAATTTATAAAATTAATAAATAAATTAATAACTATAATAAAAAATAAAATAAACAATTAACATAATAAATTTATAACTTTTTATCTTTTAGTCTTTTATAAAGTTAAAAAACTATAAACAAAAATAATCTTCATTAAATAATTTAATAAATAATAATTAATAAAATAAGTAAATAACTTTATAATAATAAATTAATAATAAATTAAAATACATATTAATAAATTATTAACAAATAAATACAAATAAATATTTTACAGTAATATAACATTTATTTAAAAATAATAATACTAATTAAATATATAAATTAATGGTTTCTAAATATTTTTTAAAATAGTTTTAATCATTCTTTGTTTTTATTGTATGTTTACAGATAAAAGAAGAATCTAAAAATATATGTTTAATTTCATGTATAAATTTTAAGTGGAGTAAGTTACAAAATCTTTGATAGTACGATAATATTTTCATGAAATAACCCATAATTGCGGTGCAAAAGAGAAGGACTCACCGAAGTCGGTGGAGGTGGAGAGTGATAATGAATCAATTGATGAATGATTTAAAAAAAGAGTAATAGTATATTAGGGGGATTCCATTGATTATAACACTTTCACACTTCAATCATCTGGAGATAAGAAGTATAATTAGAGATGAGAGGATGTAAGGGTAGAGGCACCTGGAGGAGCAGTGCATGATGCACCATCACTTATCTTCAGAGAGATTATTTCTTCATCTATTTTTATTTTTATCATCATATAATTGAGTACTGTTAAATATTTCATTTTCAATGAATCATGGGTAACTTTTTTGGTTTGGGAAACTTAATGTCTTCTGGTTATCTATTATTCTTCTTTACACAATTCTTTTTATAAATATTCAGAATCAATTACTAATGTTGATTTGGAATCCTAAATCTTAAAATGTTTTTTACACCTAATTTTCATTAATTGACAACACTATGATCTTTCGGTGAGATATATCATAGAAACAATTCTCAAAATTGTATTTTTCCAAATATTGAGAAACTATCAGGGAGATTTTTTCTATCTGCTTTACTTCAAACTCTTTTTCTATATGAATGTTCTTGAATTGGAGAATTTCAGGGTTTCATTCAACTATGGTTTCAATATTTTGACGAGGAAGGTTAAACCATTCATTTACTGAGGTTTCAAATTAATTTATCATTTATGTGAAGATGATATTCAAGAAACCAGTTTTATTATTTTTTCTGATCATATATCTATAATTTTTTCCTATGTCTCCACTTTCTCTACTTTCTTATCTATTGTTATTTTATAAATAAAGTTATCTTTTGTTTAAAATAAGTCCATTAAAATGTATTAAAATAAAAATACAAACATATATCTTTAAAAACTTTAAAATATATATATTTTAACCCACTACTGATAACAGTGGGCTTGAATTGAATAAACCCTTAAATCACTCACATTACTTCCCTGTGGTTCGACCCTTCACTTATATACTAGTGTACGAATATAAATTTAATTTTTAGGACCATGATGACCTCCGAGCCATTTCACTCTCCCCAAATTCCTTTTTCAAAGTTCCCTCTCCTAAATCAATGGTGGATTTTTCTATCTTCAAGAAAGGAATTCTCAAATTTATTGGTAATTGGGTTGGGATTCTATATTCCGCCATGTAGAGTGAAAAATAATGATATAAGAAGATATTTTTTTAAACTCTAAATACAATATCCTTGGAAAAATCTATTGGAAATGTAGTAGATCTATTTGTAGGTTTCATATAAAGGTATAGAATTATTTCCAGTTGACTATAATTAATATTTATCAGGGAACTCCATGGATACCCACACCTCCTAGTGGGGACACACCACTATCCCTAGTGGAATTTCTTTTTTCATTAATCCCTTGAGTGGATATCCATGCTTCATCAAACATTCACATGTGATATTTACCATGCATCATATGCCTTCCTTTGACTTTGATACCAACTATAGTGACTTAAAATTTTCATATATAGATATTTCATCTTTTTAGACGATTTTTAATTACATTACATAAAATCATGCTTAATGATAATAATTCTATAGTTCCATTATAAATTTTGAAACATAAGAAACTAGTTCATATGAGTTCTAAATCTTATACCACTCAATTCCTTATAACTAGAACCCATCTTATACATATCACATGTAATGTGAATCATTAGAACTTGGGGAAAGGAAATATAATAAAGATTGATCTAAAATTACCATTAAGGGTAAATAAGTGAAATAAATATTTATAACATTAGTATAAAATATGAAAAATGATAATAACATATGAAACCCATACCCTGTATATAAAAGATCAAAATCAAAAGTTGTGGCATAAATATTGGTAGTTTATAATACATGAATCATAATGAAAACAAAAAAAATGATCCATAATAGCATAAATAAATTAAATGGAATTGTGTAATACACATAATTATAGAAAATATTTTGTCAATGAAACCCACCAAAAACATTCATAACATGTTAGACTGGGGATAACCACACTTTCACTATCTTAAGTCTTGCTATAACCTCATATGTACCCTCCTTTTGGTCTTGGGATAAACTCTCATGTACCCTCTAAGCTCATAGAACATTAAAAATTACCCAATCCATTGGAGGGATCTAAAGTTACCACCCATAAAAAAATTCATACATTTTTCTTCCATGATAAAATAAAACATTAATTATATCAGAACCCATTAAATAAAATGGGTTTCATATACATTTCATCAAATCAAAACCTACATTAAAGAAACTGGTTTCATAAAATTTTTGACATCATAAGAATAAACCATCATGATAAATACTAATGATGGTATTATTGTATCACATATCAATTAAATTACAATTAACATCAAAGGATTTTGTCTTATATAGAAAATTATTTGAAACGACCCTAAGAACATTTCTTGAAGAAACTATCATTTCTTGGAAAATCAGTTTTTAAAATATAAAAATAAAATAATATTCAGAAAATCTTTTTCATTGAAAATGAACTTTTAAACTTATAAATTAATCTTTAAATAATTCAGTTTTATTTGTTATGGTAAATTTTATACATGTTAAAAGAATGATTCCTTTCATATTTTAGGTGAAAGTAAAATAGGTCTTGTTTTGATAATGAAATGAACATTCCTTTTAATTTTTTTAAAAAAAAGTAAAACAAGGGTAAAAATCAATTTAAAAATTAATAATGGAACATTAAAAAAATTGATTTTTTTTATAAAACATAGATATGGAATAAAAAAGGGTTTTCGATCCAAGAGAGAAATAAAGCCAGTTTTCATTAAAAACATTATTTTAGAATAATGAGTACATAAAGATCGGAAAATGAAGGGAACATTAATATAAAAAAATTACTATATTAAAATTAAATTAATGAGTTTATTTATATATATTTCACACTTTTTCATCATCGGATGCATCAACATAAAAATCCTGATAAATGGTGAGATTGGATCTCAAAACCCCCAACACTTTGGTAACATTGAATGATAATCCCCCTAAAAGAAAAAAATTAAATAAAACATAAAATATCATTAAAATAAATAAATTCATGCTATTACATGTAAAATTTACTATATATAAACCTCATAAAAGAATATATGTGAATATCATAACATACGTCTCAAAGAAGACCAATTGAGGCAAAAATCCCTTACATTATGTCCCAAATTCCTTCGTACATGTTAGAAACTCTAGTATAATAAATACAAATTTATTATTAATGTATTAGGGTATAATAACTATATATATATAACATAAAATATATGATTAAATTATGACATGTTAATACCCATTTATTAACAAAACTATGTAAAATCATGTTTCAGACAATAACTGCTTTGTTTTTCATGTATGTTTTGATTTTTAATTTTTAGTCATGTTACCTTGATCATGGATCAATCATATATAGAATTTTAAACATTATATTAAAATCATATATATTCATTATATATGTATTTATAGTAATCCATAAGTTTTTATATATATATAATGAAATACATTGTTCACGGAGATGGTACGTTTTACGTACCCATGAACGTTTCTTCCATTTTATCGAATGATAAAATGAAATAAATATAAATAACATATTAATGTTACATAATAATTTTTAGGTAACATATATCACATATAATCATTAAATTTACTCCAATTTCTATCCATTCAATGTGTTAGTGAAAACAAAATCGCGTCGCTTCGTGAGGTGTTGTTCGCTATAAACACGAATGAGAGTATCGTATCCCACAAAGAATGAAAAGAAAGAATTTATATGTGATATCATAATTACATAGGTAAAATTAGGTTACAAATATCATATAATTTCATTTTACTATCCTTACTACCATCCAAGTAAAAAAATGAAAATCACATCACATCGGTTTATGAGGAGGTAGTCTACCGTACACACGAGTGATGTTGTTGTTTTTCAACAAGTTGTGAGGTATAAAGTTAGATGTGGTACTATAATTAAAGAATTATAAAAAATTTATAAATATAATATATAAATATTAAATTCATCATTGTATCTAGTATTGAGAGGTGGGGATGGAAAACGAATAACATTGGTTCATGAGGCGGTAGTCCACTATTCCCACAATCGACGACTTCATTCTCTATTTTATGGGAGACGATATGAATATAAGTTTTTAAATTAATAAAATAAAATATATTTATATAAAAAATTATTCCTTATTATATCATAATCATTTTATAATATTTTGAGGACATATAAGTATAATTAATAAAAAATACATAGTTTAAACCTTTACCTCTTCTTCGGATAACATTTTTAGGATTAACCTAATGACTTCCTAGATTGGATTTATGATATCAAAAAGGACTATATTATGTGGGTAGGTATTCTAGAAGCCAAATATTTTTGTAACTATTAAAAGTTGAAGATAGGGGTGGCCCATTATAAGTGGGAGAGGGGACACATATGGATTTTATGAAAAGAATAAAGTGTAACCACATTTTTCACATACCAAAAGAATGAAAAATTGGTAATTATCAAAATGAAGAGGTTATTAGTGATAAATATGTCCCTAAAATATGTTTTGGATATGTTTTTAGGTCATTTTACTTAATATCTATTTATTTTAACTCCCTAGTAAACATGTTTTAACCATAACTATGTTAATTAATTTTTACTGTTGTTACTCCTCTTTTAGAAAAAAAATTAATATAGAAATATTATGTAATATAAATTATTATGAATAAAAATATTTAATCTATTTTTACAAATTCCTTTCAAATATTAGGTAAATTTTAATTTTAAATTAAACCCATCAACTTGACGGTAAATAAATTTTCCAAGGAGAAAATTGTCAAATATTTTAAAATGTTTTTAAATGAAAATTAAAAATTAAATTTATTCAAATGATCTAAATTGTATTAATATATATATAATTTAGAAAATTATACATTTAAATCATATTAGAATAAAACTTAACTTTTAAATTCATTGAATGAAGATAAATTTTTTAATAAAAACAATTATTTTTCACTATACTCTAAAAAATATACCTTTTTTAGAAAATTCTTAAAAAAACTCCAAGATAATTATTAAATGATAATATTAAAAATTAATTTCATTTTTTCCAATTAATTTTTGATAATTTTGAAAAAAATAATTTCAAAATAAGTTCACAAATGATGAGAAAATAGTTTTTTACAAGAAAAAATATATAGATTTTAAGTATAAAATTTGATTCACTCTTTTATAATTCTTAGAAAACAAATAAGATGAATTTTAAAAGTAATATTGAATATGTAATATATAAAATACATTAAAATCATTTTCCAAAAAATTGATGTAAATTATTTATTTAGATAAAACACATTTGTGCGCATTAAAATAGTTTATGAGAAAATGATTTCCTTTATCTTAAAATGGTTTATTGTATTTTCATTTTTAATTATATCAATAAAAAAATAATTCATTTTATATACATGTGTAGGCCATAAAGTTTCATAATTTACTTAATACTATTCATACTCACCATTTTAATGGCTAGGCGATATCAATGAAATAAAATAATAAAATATTAATAGTTTTTCATGTTTTGATAAATATTAGTGTTGCGTGGAATGCAAGCTATCAAAGAAATTATATTTACTTAAAAAAAATATTTCATAAATTCTTGGGATGTTAAATTATACACCCAATAAAATTAATTTTCACCTCTATATGCATGACTTTGATAAAAAAATGGGTATACTTCTTCTTCGTTACAACATTAGGTTCCCACATAGCTTCCCCAAGATGGTGGTCTTTCCAAAAAACACCAACCAGGTGAGTGCCCTTATTTCATAGTACATTCTCTATAAGATTCAAAATATACACTATTTATTCTTCATAAGAAATATCATGCTCTAGTGGTATGACCTCTAGGTTCATAATATTTTAAGTTTAATGTTTGTACCTCCACAAGATGGATAGATGGACCACATCGTAAACTTTAGAGAGTTTCAGTGGAAGAAGCAATCAATATGCTACCATACTGACATGATCAATAATTTCAAATGGAAATATATACCTAGGTCTTATAATTTAGTTATATTGTAAGAAAAAAAATTCAAATTCTGGTTTTTCTTCGATCAATTTCATCTATATCTCTTACTCTAAGAAATGATTACGTATTTTTTATGCCTAAATAACTAATGAATCACAATATCCAAAATAAAATGATAATTCATTCATTATATCTCTAGTTATCATAGAATAAATTCACAAGTTATCTAATATGTATAAATTTTAATATAGTGAAGTAATACATTAATCTCTGAAGCCTCATCAAAAGTTCAACTTAAACTATTCCACAAATCATTAACCTTATGAACCATCCAAAATACAAAGTGTAGAATGAAGGTCACTAAATTTCTCGAAATCAACATAACATTACTCCCTCAAATATCATTAAGTACATCTTAATGGTCACATACCAAATATTTTAATACCTTGATCTTATATTCTTCTAAAGTATGGTAATAACAAGAATTACAATAAAACCTCAATAAAAACATACATGCCTCCTTATTTCATAAATAATATCATAGATTATTAAATATATTCCAAAAATCCAAAAATTATTAAAACTCCATCAATGATAACATATATCACTTTTCAAAAAATCATTAATATGTTCCAAAGTAATCAATATTGTACAATTTATTTTATCCATATCAATCATCTCTTTATCCCTAAAACCTTTATCTCAACATCAAGAACATATTACTGGTTATCTTTCACTTAATCATGTCTTTTACATAAAATATAACATTAAAGTTAAATAAATTTTCTAGGTCATTAGTATAATTCAATATTTTCATTCAAATCATTAATGTTAAACTTTTAAATAAAATTTATTATATATTACATAATTATTTAATTCCAATACATAAACACTTCAATAATTCTACTTCATTCTTAAATCAGTTAACATGCTTAAATATCTTATTTCTTAATAACTTATTATGTTTAGATTTCATTTATAGTCACTTAATCATCAATAACAATTCCATTACTTATACCACCTTGGAAGACCCATTCTTGATATTTCCACCTAGGTAAACAATTTGTATAATGCTTATTCTTTTCATATTTATAACATTAAACCATTGATGGAGCCTTAGTGAAACCATTATTCCCATCCATTTCATTAACTTGATTATTCATTTTTCATCAGTTCTCTATACATAAAAAAACTTTTTGTTCCTTTGATACATTCACTCAAGGGATTCTTCCCACATTATCGATATATAGGAAAATGAATATTCTTTCCTCTATGGTTTCCCCCACCCGATGACTCAATAAATTTTATACTTCACTTATTTGGTGAGTCTTGGAGTTGGTTAAGGTGAAATGTTTTTATCATATATCATGAAAACTGAATATTCATAACCATAATATATTTCACTCTAGTCTAACTGACTAAATGGCCTGAAGGCCATTTTTTATTATATTTTATAATCCACCTTTAAAGGGGTAAGGTGGAACCCTTACAAGGCCCAAAGGAAGAGACAATTTCATGACCCACAGGTCTTAGAAGGAAATCACCTAGACAAGACAACTTGGAATAACTCCTCCCAAACACATTTATTGATATCATCACTCCCCCTTCACTAGGATGGTCAGCTAGTTGTCCTGTGTAGAGCTGCATAGGCCTGGTACCGATGCTAATGACATCCACTATCATTTTTCCAATTTCGATTAGCTCTGCTTTGGTGAATGTTCCTTCTATGATCCTCACTAAGGCTTCATAAATGGTTGAATGTTATAAATTTTGAAAGAATTAGAATTATTCAAATTGATTACCTGGGTGGAAATCTTAAGAATGGGAATTCAATGGTGGTACAAGTAATGGTCTTGTTATTGATGATGAGGTGTCTATAAATGAAATCTAAAAATAATAAGTTATTAAGAAATAAGATATTGAAGCCTGGTAACTGTTTCAAGAATGAAGCATAATTATTGAAGTGTTTATGTATTATAATTAAATATTTATGAAATATATAATAAATTTTATTTAAAAGTTTAACATTGAGGATTTGAATGAAAATATTGAATTATACTAATGACTTAATAAATTTATTTAATATTAATGTGATATTTTATGTAAAACACATGATCAAGTGAAAGAGGGTAAAAATTGCTTTAATGATACCAAAGTAACATTAAACAGTTTTTGAAAACAATTTTATAAAACACGGATATGGAATAAAAAATATTTTTTCCCAAAAGATAGAAATAATATCAGTTACATTAAAACATAATTTTGGAATCATGAGTACATAAAGAGAGAAAAATGAAGATAAAAATTTATTATTAGTAAATAAAAATAGGGTAATAAATTTTTTTATTTTAATTAGATAAAGTTCATAATATTTTATCATTGTAAGAATAAACATAAACAATCTCGTTAAAAGGTGAGATCTTATCATAACATCCGTACTAATTTGGTAATATTAAATCATAATATCCATGAGAAAATAAAATTAAATGAAACTTATAATATAAAAATAATAAATAAATTCCGGATATTACATGTCAAATGGGTGGTATATACACCCCATATAAGAATATATATGCATATTATAAGATATTACCCAAAGAAGACAAATTGAGACAAAAATATCTTAACTTAAGTATCGGATTCATTTATACACATTAGAACATCCTATATAATAAATATAAGTTAATTATAAATCTTTCAAAAAACTATAATTATATATACCATACCGTATATTTTTTACTTATTACCTTTTATTACATATTTAATAACAATTCTATGTTAAAATCATGCTTCGGGCAATAACTTGTTTGTTTTTCATGTATGTTTTTATTTTTTATTTTTGGACCTATGACATATATCATGGTTCCATAATAAAAAAAATTAATCATGATTTAAATATCATATATATTCAGTATATTTTTATTTATATAAATCCATAAAAGTTATATATAAAAAATTAAATACACCATTTATTCAGACGGTAGGTCGTACGTTCGCATGAAAGTTGTTCCAATTTTCTCAATAGATGAAAGGAAAGAAAGGTAAATAATATATTAACTTAAAGAATAATTTTTAATTCATATATTTAACATATATTCCTTAAATTTACCCTAATTACCTTTCTTTTAAATCACTAATTAAAAACAAATCACATCGCTTTGTGAGGTGGTAATTTTGCGTACAATGAACGATGTTATCATATCCCACACAGAATAGAAAGTAAGAATTTATATGTTATATCATAGTCAAAGAAAAATATTTATGGTACAAATATTATATATATATATATATCCAATTAATATATCCTTATTACCCCCAAGAAAAATGTAATTGAAAATGACCTCACATCAATTCGTGTTGTGGTAGTCTGTCGTACACACGTGTGACATTATTGTTCTCTGATGAGTTTATAGGTAGGAATGTATAATTTTTTATTATAATTAAATAGGTATAATAATATCACCAATATAATATATAATAATTAAATATATCATTATATCTAAATGTGAGTGGTGGTTATTGAAAACGAATAACATCGATTCGTGAGGCGGTAGTCTCTCGTACACATGATCGATAGTTTCATTTCAAATTTGATGGAAAAGGAGATGGATATAAGTTATTAAATTAACATAATTAAATATTATTATATTATATATAATATATTTATTATATCAATAAAATTGAAGAATATTTTAAGGAGTTATAAGAAGAAGAAAAACAAAAAATGCATAGTTTAAAACATTACCTCTTATTCGAAAAACCTGTTTATCATCCTTCTTATATTGGATTTATAATCTCAAAAAAAATTATAATTTTAGTATTGATTTAAGTAAGATACCTGAAAAGGTATTTTCCAGAAAAATGGTTTTGGAAGTACGAAGAGGACAGGTGAGGGGGAATTCTCTTATAAGTGGGTGAAAGGACACACATGGAATATCTAAAATGAATAAAGTGTACCCACATTTTAAACATTATAAAAGGCTCCAATGAGTAATTTTAAAAGATTTTAGGTTATAATGATGAACTATTCCCATAAAATTGGTTATGAACAAGTTTCTAGGTCATTTCCGCTCGTATCTTTTTATTTTAAAACCCTGAAAAACCAATTTTAACCTTAACCACGGTAATTATTTTTCACTGTTTTTACAAATAATTTTGACCAAAAAATATGTTGAAGTTATTATGTAATACAAGTTATTATTATTATTATTATATAATTATTATTTTTTAAATCACATTCAGGGAATTATCAAATTTTTATTTAAAATTAAACATGCATATGTGATGTGAAAGTGGTTTTCCAAGGAGAAAATTTTTAAATGTTTAAAGAAATTCTATCAAAATTTAAAATGAAATTAATTTCAATGAACTAAATTGGATTAATAAATAATAATTGAATTATTTTTACATTTAAAATATTATTGAAATTAAATTCATCTTGGATACTCATTGAATGTAAAGGTATTAGCGTGCGAATAGCGAGGCGGTGATGTTGGATCCCATTTGAATTTTGAATGAGGGTGTGGTACGTCGGTTCATGGTGCGGTGTTCGAATGTTCTCTTTGATATTTTTGAATTTTTAAACTTGTAATGCGAAATTTGTGGCTGATGTAGGTTCCCACTTTACCTGAACGTGACTTTTTAATAATATAAAATAAAAATGGATTGTTTCCATTGAATGTAAAGTTAGTTTTTTAATAAAAACCAATTTTTTCCACTATTTTCCAAAAAATTTATCTTTTCAAAAAATTATAAAAAAATAAATGAAATAGAATTTTGAAATTATGATTTCAAAAAATTAGTATTATTTATTCCCTTAAATTTTATAAAAAAAATTAAAAATTAATTTCAAAATAAGTGTGCAAAAGGTGACAAAACTACTTTTTAGAAAAAAATACAGGTTTAAGTGTAAAATTGGATTTATTATTATCTCATGGCTAGAAAACACATATAATAAATTTTGAAAATTTTATTGAATATATAATAAATAAATTTAATTAAAATCATTTTCTAAAATATATTTAATTATTTTATAGAGATAAAACTAGTCTTTGCACCTAAAAATTGTTTTTCAGATAATGATTTCCTTTATCTTCAAATGAATTCTTTTTATATTTCAATTATAATTAAATGGATCACTGAATAATTCATTTTATATTCATGTTAATGATATATATTTTAATAATTTAGTTAAACATATTCATAACCACGATTTCAATGGCTATGTGGAAACTATCATATTAGATAATAATATTTTAATAGTATTTCTGTTTTTGTTAGAGCTCAGTATTACATGAAACCGAATCTATAGAAGAAATTAAATATATTTAAAAAAATATTTTATAAAATATAGGGGTGTGACATTGAACAAAAAAACTATTATCTGTTTTAATTCTACCATTTATAAGGAACATAAAACAATGTGAGTGAATACGTTAATTGGAGAATCAAAACCACATAAAGCATTTGAGAAATTCAAAAAAACAATTGTGAAACGGATATAAAATGATTATATATCGTAAAAATTTATGCAAAATTATGAGGTTTTGAAAATTGATATTCTTCTTCATAAATTTATTTTATCTTTCCCTTGAAGTGTACCTTTCTTGGAAAAATGATCCTTAAGGAACTTAGCATACTTTGGAATCTATTTGAGAGATTAAATAAGGGTTATAGTGATTTAAAAATTCTAGAATGTTTCCAAAATAAATATTTGAAATTATTCTTCTTGTATTTTTATGGACTAAATCATTATTGGTGGTAGTGGTAGTGGGAGATCCTTCTTTTCTCTCTGATGATTTTTCAATTTTGTTTCTTGCCTCATCCTACTTGATCATTATCTCTCATTTTATTTTTTATGTTATTCTTCCATGTATTGGATCGTAGTAATCTATAGATATTAGTTAGATTTAGGTCTCCCAACTTTGGTTTTATCTTGCTTAGATTCATGTTTGGATGGGGGTGAATTTCTTTTACACTTATTATGGTTACCATACTAATATTACTTTTAGGATTTGAGACTAACTAGGCTGTAAGTTTTTTTGGTTTTTAGGAAAAAATTTCTACAAGACTTATAATCTTGTTATTTATTTCCTTGACATAATTCTTGAAGTCCTCAACCTATAAACATTTTGATTACTATGCCATTTTTTCTACTAGTTTAATTTTTTTCAAAATATTTCTTTTCTATAAAGTGGGAGGTTATTTGTATGATGGTTGGTTGTAGAATTTTTTCATATATATTTAAAGTTTTTTGTTCATTTGAATTTATGTTGAAACAATATTTGTTACTAATAATGGATTTAATATGGTGGTCTAGTCTAGTTTTTTTGACTCCCAAATCTATATTTTATTTAGTAATTCTCTCTTTATTCTAAATTTTATTGCATAAATTATCTTTGTTTTTCTATATCTTAATAAATTTATATACCATAAACCTCAATAAACAGATTCGAAAAATTATTAGGGGTTGAATATAATCCACATACCTTGAATAGTGTCTGTTTCTTCATTTTTTTTCAATTTCATTTATTTTAAAATACTGGTTACTTCTACAAGTATTGATTCTAATAACATTGATGAGTGAAAACACCTTGTCTCATTTAAACATCCAATACCGATATTTATAGTACCAAACTACTAAGAGTTGTTTTATATCTTCTCAATGATTACTTTTGAGTATAATAGTGATTTTCTATTAAATATCCTCCCGAGGAAGCAATTAATGGGTTCTTATCACTGTCATATAGTCCTTAATAGAAGAATACTATGAAATGGTGTTCCATAATGTCTTTATGGTGGAAACAAGAACAAAAATTCTAGAATATTTCCTAGTGCACATAGAGATTATCTCGCAAAAAAAATTTGATGGAATAAAACTTCTTCTTGTTGGTTGTTCTTCTTGATTTAGGGGGAAATATTTGAAGAAAATATCTCTTCATTACATCCTAATTAAGCACTTATTATAACAGTTAACTCTATAACCACTCTTTAGCTGATTCTCCAAGTAAAAATGGTAATTCTTTACACTTGACTTGTTCTTCTTACACTCCTCTTAGTTTTAGAGTAGATTAAACTAGTTTTAACTCCTTTATATTATTATTTGGTTCCTCTTCTACCAGACTGTGAAACTTTGGAAATCATTAGATTAAACTAGTTTTTAATTCAAAACCATTTTATAAAGTAGTCATGATAATTTGGTTATTTTAGTTTATTAGTTTGGGTGCATAAAATCCCCTTAATGTTTTATTTTGTTTGGAATTCATGATGGTAGTATCATGGTAAACTCTAGGTGTTTCTCTTTAGTCTATTCGGGATATTTCTTCAGATTAAGTTTATAAATTCATGTTTCTATATTTTGTGATAAAATTTCTTTTTATACCGGGGTCCAAAAAGTAAAGTTCATTATTAAAATATTTTGGTCATGAAATTCATAATTAATTTTTTTATCCATACCTCCCCACAAATGGATCCATGTTTTTAAATGAAATAATCATATGGTTTCAAATATCTATTTATTTTCCAATGATAATTATGGTATATTAAATACTAAGGGTTGTCTCCAGAGAGGGGTACTCAAAATTATTTATCTCATAAAGTTAAAAAGGGGTATGTTTTGGTTTTTTTTGGATTTGAAAACAAAATTTTTCAAAATTAAAAAAATATTTAAATCAATTTGGCTATAAGTGATTGAAAATTAAGTTGATGAGAATTGATTGGATTGTGTTTGTTTATCCAATTGTAATACTATCTTAGCCTTCAAATTATTACCTCTGTTATTTTATTAACAAATTAATGAGTGGTTTATTAATATCTTCACCCCTAACCCATGGTTAAATGTATTTAATGTGTACTAACATAAAAAAAAATATATTTTTGGTCTACCCACCTTATTATGTATGAAATTTATATAGTAATTCACCCCTAGTTTACTCAGGAAATTCCCAATAAGTTTATTTCATTCCTAATAAATATAAGAGTCTTCACTTCCCATTTTATATATTCCATGAATCTTCGTAAATATCACCACTCAACTCAATATAATCCATAATATAAAGGCAACACTATTTAGAGGGTGATAATGGATCATTAAAGAAGTTAGTTTACAATAAAATAAAAATATCAAATACAATCACATTAGAAATTATAAACTATTATGGAACACTAACATCACTTTTATAAAGAAAGATATTTTTATTCATTCAATTACATAAATCATGAATTATATATTGAATAAATCACTTCCCAAATCACCATATAATTAAACCCCTTCATTAAAGGGGTAATATAGATGGAAGAAAAAAGAGAATGCCTTACAAAAAATTTGAATATATAAAAGAAATGAAAACTAAAAACCATCAAATCAGTAGTGTTTGTAAATATATACTCTATCATAAATCATATTCCCCTATTAATGATTGTTTTTCTTCCCTTTGTGGTTGGTTAAATAATTTGTGGTTTTTACTTCTTTAAAGTAATCACATATTTCCTGCTTTCCTGTAACCTCCCTTCACAATTTTGATTTAATCTTCCACAAAATCTATATCTTATCTACATTGAATTTAAGATAAATATCATGAAATGTTATTTTATTATAACCCATGTGGTTTCCCATAATGTTTTTCATGAGGGTTATTATGGCATTACAAAGTTTAACTGTAATGTAAGGATTATATGTGCTCAAACCCATATACTCTCTCCAATATTATAAGTGAAGATTTAGATTTTTATGCACATAAAAATTTCATAATAAGGTTACCAAATAGCATAAATGGTTTTCCCAATATCATACATTCATCATATAAGTATAAATATATTCTTGACAGTCATATGCAGTGCCAAATATAACATGGGAACACATATAAAAGTCATACGTAGAAAATATAATACATTATTTCTTATCATATGAATACTTATATCATAGTTTTTGTAGAATGTCCTATAGACTACTAAAAAAATTCTTAAAAATCCTTAAGACATTATCATTTTTTAATCCAAAAACTCATAGAAATTCCTAAAACATTAAAATAGAGGGGAAATGAAATCAATACAGCCATTAAATTCCATAATTTAAACAATTCATTAAAATTCATAGTCTTCACATTTGAAATAATATTTTCAAAATATAATAGATAAATACTTAAAATAAAAAACCCCATAAAACTCATTGAATCAATAAATACGGTGGAATTATATTATTTAAATATAAATATAATATCATGAATTTATAGACTATGTCAGTTACTAATAACTGGGCATTGGATAATTAAGGGATATCCATTAAAGATCACATATATCAATATTTAGGAGTAATTAAGCAGAATTTCATAAAATATCTAGATCTCATTGAGGAAACTTGGGAAGGGTAAGAGTACATAGTAATAAAAGTGTAGAAACTATTTACTAATTTAAAGTATAAGACTATATGGTTGGTGAAGATACCTAATTTTATTGAGAACTTTGATGAATCACTACTACACATTCATGTTTCAATTGAACATGAAATATTGTATATTTTAAATCTTCCTATCAATATAATTTTTTTTATAAATGTTTTAATGAGGTTCCTTTCTATGAAGGCTCCCCCCGATTTTGATTTTTGAAAAAAAATAACTTTATTTTTCAATCATATCTATCATATTAAAAAATTATACTCACGTTAATTTCTTGAGAGGTAAAAGGTCAAAAACATCATGAGACTATGGATTGAAGCATCAACATTTTTACTCCCTTATACTTGTGATTTTTTCATGATACATTTAAAAATGAAAATTAAGGGAAATTTAAATTGTAACTTATTCCATTTGAGCATCATATGTAATGAATTATTTAAATAATGGGTTAAATTGATTTTATCAAGGATAAAAAAATATTGAGAAATCCATTATATTAAAAAAGTTTTCAATTGGATAGTTAATGGAATGTCATATTAAGGGTACTTGTGTCAACCCCACGAACCATGGACAATTTGTATGATAATAGAAAAATATTTGATTTCCTCATGGAAAATTTCACTTAGAAAAGTATAGGTGGGGAATAATAAAAGAACATAAATTGTTACTATGAACTGAACATGGTCAATTTATATAAGAGATAAAATTGGTTTTATTTCATCCAAGACATTATTACATGGACATGTATACATGGTTCATATTTTGGGAGTATTTTACATCCCCTTAAACTATGGTTGGTATATTTGGATATAATAAATTAAGAGACTTGAAGATATTATAAACCATAATGTGTATTTAATAATAAATTAAAATTCCCAAAAGGGGTTCAATCACTTTTAGGTTATATCATTTTGTTTCCTATAGTCTACTCAAATCATTGTATATGAGGAACAAGAATTTTCACTAATGTTTTCCAAGATCTATAATCCTAGTGGGAAAAAATAACATTTTTTCAAGGCTAGATAAATAAAATAAAATATATGTGTCCTTTCCTTTTATGATCTAACTTTTTCTTAATCCATGAATAGTTATTATTAGTGTGAATAAATTATCTTTTTTTAGGATTTAATTTTTAAATTTTCAACTTGATGTGTTTAAGGTGTTTTCAATTATTATCTAACTTTTTACTATGTTATAAAAGAATAAATTTTATCTGGTATAGGATTGATTTCTCCTTAGGCTACCCATTATGAGTTTTCAACATGACAAGTTTTTTTGTATTTTTTTAACACCATATAATGTTTTTAAATTTGGATTGGATAAAATATGATATTTCAAATTCATATGGATTTTTTGAAAATGGATTCTTAAAGTTTATGTTCATACATATTTAATAGTGTTAGTTTTTGAGGATTATGATTGTATAACATTTACCAAGTTGGGTCATTGAAGTTTATGTTTATATATCTTAAACTAACGTGTCATTAAATTTATGATCTTGGGGTATAGAGAATAGTTATAAAAATAAATTTCATGTTCTAAGAATATCTAAGACCTATACAAGCCAAACCTAAAATTTATTAAGAAAAAAGTAAGGTTGGATTCAAGCATTATAATGAAATTTTAAAAATAATGAGTGTGTCACACCCAACATATCAGTATCAATCATGGAAGAGTAGAAATTTTTCATCTAGAAGGAACACATCAAGCTTGTCTCCATGATCTTCACCTTATATAAATCATCCTCAACTCGATTATCCTCTTTTTATTCATGTTCCACCATTAGGTTGAGGTTGTTATTATAATGATGAAATTTAATCTAATGGGGTAACAATTTCCATGGAACATTTTTGGTCCTGGACTTTAGAGGTTCAACAGAAAACATTGAGTAATATTAAACCCATAAATATCTCCAGTCATATTGAAATACATGCTTGAAATCTTCTATAATATCCCAATTTTAAGCATTATTGAAATTTAAATGGGAAATTGAAAAAGAAAAATGGCCCTTAATGATTCCATTATGGTTTTGTAAGATGTTAATAAACCCTGAGGGCCCAAACATGCTAGAATACACACCATAAATGTTCTCCTTGATCAGTCGAATGGTAAAGGTAATCTATAGAATATATTTCAATATAATTGATCTTGTTTTCTCACTATGAACACCAAGAGTTCATATAATATTGAGGTATTAAAACAATTTTTTATGGAACCTATTTGACCATGGGAGGAAGAAAATATATATCAGTGAATGGAAATAATCCTTATATGAAGATAGGGGTTATTATTCTCAAATATAACATCATTTATAGCTATCCAAGTGTAAGTAATGATGGATCCAGTAGCTATAAGAAGTGGGGTACATGACTACCCACTATAGACTTCCATTGTGAGGGAGATCAGTAGGTCCTCAATCTGGTTTCTAGTGCTAATGTCATAGCTGAATACCCCTTGAAAGCATATCCATAGAATGGAGATGAAATTGAATTTAAAACCGATATGATTTATGTCCTCCACAACCCACATAAAAAGATTACATGCTAATAAAATTTAGATCTTGACCATTTTATTCTTATCATGTATAGGTAGCCTACCTTTAAATATTTTACAGAGGAGAAATAACCTTGATGGATGGATGAAAGAGGTCCTAAATTTGGATATGCATGTTGGGGTTCTGGATTTACCTTCATAATTAAATTTATATAAATACCATGAATTAAAACAACCATTTTGGTTTGGAGACCAAATAAGGGTTTCCCAACTAATGAAGTCATACCTCTACAGCTCAAGGTAGATGTAAGAAGGGGATATAACATCATGGTTGGCACTATTGGAGATAAATACCTTGATGGATAGGTTGTTTTTTTTGTGAGGGATAACCAATATGGCTTCAAGGGGCATGTTAATATAAGGGGTGGTCTATCAATTATGGTTCAGCTACATGCAAACAAGCCATTTAGAGTTTTCCATGAAGTCACTGAAACAATGTCTGATTTTAGGAATGATCAAGGAAGAAAGGTAATATGAATACACATTCAAAACCATTTTTGATGAACCTGACGGAGAGAAACCCAAGAACATGGTCGTTATATGTCAGAAGGTTCCATGTGAAATTTATAAGAACATAATATATAAATATTTTCAGATATTTTATTCTAAGGTAACCCATATTTGTGTGTTGGATTAATTTGTTCCATGCTAATGTAATGAGTTTCCTTTTATGGATGGTTCTATTTAAAATTAAATTCATGATCAATCATTTGTTATTCTTGATGAAGCTTCTAATTCATCTATAAATAGAGAAAGTATAGAAAATGTTAGAGTTGATTACTTATTTGACCAAAAATAATATTCCCCCTTGGGTTATTGACATTCCTTTCTAACTATCCACCTAGTTGAAAATTTTGGTGAATGAGTCCTCAAGTTAACAGTTTTATAATTTACCCAAGAAAAGAGGGAAACCAAGATAAGTAAAGTGGAGTTCCCCCCATCACTCAAAGTATTCTAGAAATACTATTTTTCTTTGTCACTAAGACACCATTACCAAATATGATTAAATATTTATTCTAACTAATGGATTTCCCATGCACTTTATCATAGTTACCAAATATTACTTGGATGGAGGACAATATTTGTTTAGAGGCATACCCTAGAAGTAGAATATCATCAACATAAAGAAGGTGAGAGGGTGTGAAAATATGTCCACCATCCTTCATAAGTTTTTATATTCAAATAATGATATGTCTATTAATTCATGTGCAAATATATCCTTCAACCATGGAAAAGATAAATATTGATAGATTATTACATTTCTTGACACCCCCCCACGATCATTGGATGAAGCCCTTGGGTGATCTTTTTATGATAATGTAAATACATGAAGTGAAAAATTAGTGTTTATGAATATAAAAAATTTAGTATAAAATTCATATCTTTTAAGGATAGACATTATAAAGATCTGTTATAGGGTGTTAAATGATTTAGATATGTAAATTTTGAGGGAAAAGTTACCAAACTTTATTTTATTCCTCGTAAGGTTGATAATTTACAAGGATGTGAAAATAAAATATTGGATACTCCTTTTAAGGATAAAACCAAACTAATTTGGGGTGTTTATGTCCTTGAAAAATATTCCCTTTATATCCATAAATATTTTTCTAATGATCTTTGGAATGGTGTTTACAATTTCGACTAGCCTGAAGTCCCTAATATCAATGGAATTATATTTCTTAGGTATAATTGAAATGTAGTAATATTTGAGGCCATTGGGAATGGATTCATTAATTAATAATTTTCTATAGGAATTCATCACCATAGTATAAATGATGTCCCAGTAGAACCTGAATAATATTTTGGTGAACCCATCAGGACCGGAAGCACAATCAATGTTCTGTGAGAATAGTGAAATTGTTTACTTCATCTTCAGAGGGGGGATAAGATGAAGCCTTGATTATGGTGATCCTTGATTAATATTTTTATGATTTAAATCATCATGAGAGGTTTTTCAATCCGAGAAACAATGTAAATAATTTTAATGTAGCCATCCATGGTACTGTAGATATCATTTTAATAATTCGATAGGTAGTCACTGATCTTAATAGAATTAATTACTCCTCAACCTATTTTTTCATGTATTTTAAGGGTTTAGTATTATTTTAACCATCTCTAATTCATATTACATGAAGTTTATTTTTGGTCAACTTATATTTAATTAGCAATATTTCATCCATCTTGATGAGTGATTGTAATTCTTCCCAATAGTGTATGTCATGGATCAAATTTGAAAGATGGTAGCATGCCATGATATTTTTAGCATCTAATATTTCATCATATATCCTAAATAAATATTTATACTCCAAAATCTCAATATCCGTTTAATAGTTTATATATTTTAGTAAAGTAACTAAAAAGGGATACTAGGAGATTCCAGATTTTATCCCTCTAACACAGTTTACCTACAACCAAGATTGACCATCCATCCATTATTAAATTTAAAAGGAAAAGGGGGAATACTTCAAAGCTCCATGAAGATATCATTGATTTAGGTATTGGTATCAGAGTGGTTCTTTGGAAGGGAGAATCCAGAGATGCAGGTTAAAACACCTCCATCATCTAATTGTAACAAGAATCTATCAAATTTACTAGCTTTTCTAGCATTTAGGGTGTATCTAATCAATGTGAATTCAGATCTAGTAATTGAAACCTCAACAAGGATTAATTGGATAATACATTGTGAGAACTCATGAGAGGAAAGCATTTTGATGTTGGGTCCATTTTTTCCTCAAGTCTCAGGATGGTGTTGAAGTCCTTGAGAATTATCCATTTTTTATTTATATCAACAAACATAATTCCCAACTCCTTCTATAGATCTCTTATATTAATGTAATAGTTTGTTACATATATGATAGAGATAGTGATAGAATATCCTTATAGCATAGGGGAAACTGAGATACTATGGGATCATTTACTATGTGAGAGAAGTTGGATGCTATCATTATTTAAGACAAAAAGGTGATCTATTTCAATGTTATGAGAGTTCTAGGAGACAATGTTATAAACAAGGAATGATCTATTTAAGGCCTTCCACTTTTCAAATGGTATATTTAGTTTAGATAGTCCAATTTTGGATGGATTATAGTTCATTATAAAATTTATAAGGGTTGTGATTGAGGAGAATTCCCAAGCCCTTGAACGTATTAGTATATAACCATTATTGTATAAAAGTTATGGACCTTTTCTAAGCCCCTCCCAATTTTAGCATGACAAAATTATATTTCTTCGTTTTAGCTTTTATTTTTTTTCTTATTCCCTTAAGGGTTTCTTCTCCCACTAGTTTTTTGTTACAATCAATTAAAGTGATCCCAATCTGTTTCTACTTAGGTGGGTGTAAATCCTTATCATCATTTTTCTAAAAAAACCAATCAATTGAGAGAATATTTTGTTCGATTTTTAAATATCAATAGGTCCATTCTCATGAGTCTTTATTCCAGAACATTTAGAAGCGGGAACCTATGAAAAGGGACTTTCCAATTTAATATGAGTGCCTCAACCATCATGTTGGTTATCATTCCTAGTATCCTATCCAGTAAAATGGGTCCATTATACCCTCCATTCAATCCCATAAATTATATCCATAATTACTAAAGATCCATAAACCCTACCATGATAAATTAAAGTCCAACATTAATTATGTCAGGGATGGATGGATCAACATGAAATCCACAGACTGTAGACTATTTGTCATCCATGGTTGCATTTCTATACGGTGGGGTCACACAAGATATCATGTGAATTCCCATTAGGGGCTAACTTGAGTACTCCAGTTTCCTTATCAAATAGGCAATGAGAGTCCTCATCAAGGTCTATATCGATTCTAAATCTATCATCCTATTTCATATTTTTCTATATCCTCTTTTCCCCTCATTTTTTTACCCTCTAGTTAGATTTACTCAATAAAATACATATTCTCATACTGAATTTGAAGGTATTTTTAAAGTTAATCCACTTAAATAATAATAATTAGAGAGACAATATTATTTTCCAACTAATTCACCAAAGTATATGGGGATGCAATGGTCTATCCAGAGTTTTTTAGTGGTATTCCACAGTGGAATTCCCCTCCAATATAGCCACTAATTTTTATCCATTTCTTCCATTTCCATGTCTGGAATATTTTGGTTCCATATTTATGTGGGGACCAAAATTACAAATTTTTTTATTTTCTTTTTTCTTTATATATTAAGAATCATCATGCCCCCTTATTTTTTATAAGATTCATGATTTTTCCCTATAGAACATAGAGGATAAATGGCTAATGAAGTTACAATTCAAGTAGAATCTGGGATTCCTCTCATATTGAAAATCAAGATTAATGGTATCATCTATGGTTTTTAGTACCACTTCTTTAACTAGTGTGGTAGACATATAAACCTCTAAAAAGATACTGTAATAATTCCCAAATCTTGTATTGTATATCTACCTATCCATACTGAAAAGGTTTCTAACTGAAGAGGTTATATACCAAAGGATCTATGGGTTCCAATATAACCCATTTTTATTACAAATTCCTATATAAACTATAGTGTGGGTGTTCCTAAAAATTCTAGGATAAAAAATTTGATCCCATTCCTTAATTCTTATGAATACATGCTTTAAAAAGACCAACCCTAGGATATATTATCTCCATTTTCAATCATCCAAGGGGCATAAAAGATGATAGTAACCACAACACATATTTAGTATACTCCAATCATCAAAACCATAGATATTTTAAATAATTCTAGTAAGATATTTAACATCAAGAGCTTCTCCCCTTTTAGAGTCAGGACACTCACAATTATAGAGTATTTACCTAGATTCACTCTCACTTCAAAAAAATTTATTGGATGAAACATGCATGGGTTGGACCTTCCTAATAACCCTTATAGGGGATGAGATTTAAAAATACAAGAATGATAGATTGAATCTAAACTAACCACATATATGAAATTATACCTTGGATTATAAGATAGTAGGGGAATGATCTACTTTAATAGAATTACTTTCCAAAAAAAATTAAAAAGATCCTTGTCCTCGATATGATCTATCTAAGTGATATTTGGATCTATGTCGACTATATATGTGGTGATATCAGTCTTAACACAAGCTTCATGGTCGCTCAATCTATGTTTTCCCCCTTTCTCCCTTGCTCCTCGAATTTCAAAAAAGGTAGAAAGGTCATGTATTCAATAAAAATAGAGTATTTTTAAAATTAATAGATAATAACATCATTTTAAATAACTAATTTATTATGAAAGGTTGAAATGATACTTCAAAAAAAATGAGAAACAAGAATGAAATATGATCATAAGTTATAAGTTAACTTATTTTAAATGGAATGTATAGTAAATTAATTAATGATATCTAAAGTTGTTTTTAATATGTTCAATGATGTGAATATTGGATAAGGTAAATTATGAATTTATATATTTTCATTTGGTATAATAAGATGACAATGGATGGGTTTGTATAACCACTAACCATTTTCAAATGATAGGTTTATTACTATGTCATTAGATAGGTTTACTAAGGATGAATACCTACCATGTTTAAATGAAATGTTCCACTAAAATTTTATCATAGGAATATGGGATTAAAGGATATTTTACACATAATAAATATATATCTTATATGGGTATATGTGTGCTATATTATTGGTGAATGTTCCATCACTATGACTAAGGTGGTCCCACTTGACTATATTCACTCATTACCAATAGTCATATTGGTTTTTTAGTTACCAAAATATTCTATACATAAGATATATTTTATAAAAATAATAATTTTTTGGAATTTATTTAGAATATTTTATATCTTCCCCACCATAAATTAAGTAAATTAATTAAATAGAATTTGTGTGAATATCTAAGGGATTATTGTAAAGGGGGAATCTTGTGTATTAAATCCCAATATGGATTTATTATAATTTCAAAAAAAAAGTAGGATGTTGGGAAATAAGTTTGAATGGGATAA
This sequence comes from Viscum album, assembly GCA_963277665.1. NCBI lineage: Eukaryota > Viridiplantae > Streptophyta > Magnoliopsida > Santalales > Viscaceae > Viscum > Viscum album. The sequence goes on along the minus strand of OY728158.1, from coordinate 854,963,379 downwards.
TATTTTACAACTAGGACCAGAATAATATATTTAGGAATCTCTATATATCATGTTACAACCAGAATTAACCAACATGTTATTTTGTAAAAGGAAGGTACTCTGGAATAAGTGTTATTATTTAAACCTTACATAAATTGATATAGGTTCATGTACCAGAGTGAAATGGTAAATTAGATGTTGTTAAAACGAAAATGGAGGCATATGATAAGATATCCAAGTGTAACTATTTATATTACCTAGATATATCAATCAAGTGACATGTAGTTCAATAAAAGTGGGGTACTCTTGTGTAAGACAGATTATTCAAATCAAATAATAATTATTTATAACCCAAACATCAAAGTTTAAATAGAAAATAATATTGAGTGAAAATATATGGTTGATTCTAGAATTTTAGTTCTAAGACTGAATATCATTCAATTATAAAAATCAAGTGACTTATATCTTTTAAAATACACTATAACATGAGAACCAGTACATGAATGAATAGAAGATTAATCTATTAAGACTATGATGTGGGAAGATATGATGTATTATAAATATAAGTATAGGCCTATAATATGAAATATAATTGATTTTACATATCATGTAGCATTATCAATATTTCCACACATAGTTATATAAAATTTTTATTTTTTCAGAGGATAAGTTAACTTTGAGATAAGTATATTTGAAATAGAATGCTAACATGGTTATCAAAATTCCTAAAAAATAAGTGATCATTTGTACATTAATCTATTATATAAATTATATTATATAGTTCAATTTCTTTTGGAAAGTAATAATCTATGATATTTTTGGTTTTGCAAGATAGACAACATGTTATGTTATTTTTAAACTTTTTACATGCATGATTCCATGAAATTTAATGTAGTTAATAAATGAATATATTTAATATAGTTGAATTTCATATGACATGGACTATAAACCATAAAATTTGAGGTTATATGGTATGGAAATTTATTCCTAACATGAATAATAATATCAAGAATTTTTTAGGAACCTTGCATTGGTTGGAGGAAAAATACTCCCTATATCTGAAGTAATAAAGGAGTACTATCTATTGGTGCAAAATTTTGGTATAATGTAATATCCTTAAATTTTTCTAATTTTAGAGGATCATTCCATTATATCATTGGTTTACTTAATGATAATACAAATTATAATTCAATTAATGAGTGAAGGCTAACCTTATTATTGAATTATTAGGAGGCATGGTTTTTGAAAAAATCTATGTTATTATCATCAATATAATATATATATATATTATAACTAAAATAAAGATTTATAATACTTTGCTAATTGTTATCTAATTAATATCTAAAGTGAGGGAAATTAAACCTCAATAAATAATACTTACTTAGTTTGATACAACAGTAATATGGGTTTCTTATATAGGGGTTCATATAGTGGTGATGTTATCCCACAATGTATTGAGGAGTTTATTAGGACAATACGTATTATCCTTATAGATAATTTTAATATTATATTAAATAAATTATTATTAAAATCATATATATATTCATTTACATCAAGATTATAGCTTAATGTTTTTTGGTCAAAATTTTATATTTTGAATACCACTCCATTAACTTAAACACAAACATATTTATTTCAATACATGTGAAGATGGTATGAGAAAGTAAAAATTTCATGGTAATATGTAATTTTAGAAATTTAATAATGGATTTATTCCTAATTTAATTCAGGGGTAAAAATTTAAACCATTTTTGAAATAAATTAGTGGGAATGATGATAAACAAAAAATATCTTATGGTAGTCAGAGGATGAGGAACAATTAAAACTATTCCCCATAAAAATTGCCAAGAGTATTTTTTAGTATATAGAAACATAAAGAGTTGAAAAATTAAGTTTCCATGCACTGAGAATGAATGATACTTCTCTATGAGCTTTAGAAAATCGTGTTTCATAGAGGGTAATAAGTTCCCAAGTATATTTATTTAGGGAGATAGAATGGATCTTTTCTGTTGTACACTATATGTTCTAGCAAGGGCTTATTCTATAACTATGAGAGTATCTTACACATCAATACACCTGATAAGGACCCATTAAATCCTTAATTATAAAAAAAATTAGCAGTTTTGTTCATAATAGAGGATACCAAAATTTTACTTTGGTGATCATGTTTCTTATTTTCCCACTCCTATAGAAAAAGAATTATCTTTGAGATAATGGAAAATTGGAAACATTTATCTAATATATTGATCAATATGTAAGAGAACTCATCATGATCTATAGTTATATATATATATATCATCTATATCATCAAATTCCTTAATGATAAATGGAATTACCAATATCTAATATCCAATATAGGTATTCATATATTCTTGATTAAGGATAGAAAGAGCAGTGTCTAGGTTGGAGAATGTGTTGATTGAGCAGTATATAGCCATGGAATGTATGGAATGAATATCTCATTTTAATATTTCATTATAAACTCTAGTGTATGGTCAATAAAGTGTATATACTACTCCATATTTATATTATATAATTCACTGATCTATTTTATCACTAATTTTGAATAACCAATGATATTTAACTAGGTAAATGGAATTTTTAACTGGAAATCCAAGTTTATAATGGCTAATTTCTTTTTTGAATCATTATTGATGCATCCATTTAAAATGATGAAATATTATGGAAAGATTTATTTTACTAGATAAACAAAATTGACACACAAATTAACTCAGTTGAATTTTTGATCCACTATCCTATTCCAAGTCGGTCTTTAAAAAATTCATTCAAAGTACATATCCTAGTTTTGAGAGGTTTTATTCATAGTGAAAATTTATCAATTAGGGATCTCTATATCTATGGCTAATTCCACAATGGATCAATGATATACCAAAAATTCTTCAAATTTTGTTCCTTTAGTTTCCTGTTAAAAAAATAATCGAATATGAAACTATTAAATTAGGTCCAACCATAATTATAAAATCTCAATAAATATAGGTTGATTGAGGATGTATTTCGATGGATTAATTAAAGAGAATAAATTAACCTTGTGATGTTTCAAGTAATAACAGAAATGTTTCACTATAAATATCTAATAAATTAAATTTTCCTCAAAAGTGTTATTATTACCCTCATTCTCTAATTTCATTCATCTGAGGTAATATAATATCTATTCAAGTTTTATTCTTCTGGGAAATAGTGGATATGAGGGTTCTTTTTTTCCTTATCTATAAATTATGAGTGCTTTCCCTCCATGGGTGGTATTAAAGCAAGTGAATATGACAATTAATTCTTGATACCATCAAATACTCTCTATATATCTTCTTCCCACTAGTAATTTCACCATTTTATTAACATTGTTAAATGGAAAAAATTAATCAAGGATTATAAAGAAAAAAATAATGTTGGAGAGGAATCATTTATGTCCTCTAAGTTCATAGAGATTATAAGAAGGGGTCACATTGATTATTCCATTGGTTTTTTATGTTCCACATCAATTCCTCAATAATAGACTATGAATCTAATAAATTTTCCAAAATTCACTCTAAATTCACACTCTATAAGGATTATAATTCTATTTTGTGACCAAAATTTAGAAAATAACACATCAATCCTAGTGAAATGATCAAGATTCTAGAGTGAATCAAGAAACAGATCAACCACACAACATTCCATAGTTTTTTATAAGAATTGATTAATGATGAGGTTCATATTCCATTAATATATAGATTTATAACTCTTCAAAATAAATAGAAATTATCCAATCACATTATACATATTTGGTTTAGTTAACTATGTATTACCCCTTACCTATAGGGGCTATTCGGATTTGGTTATATCTATAATACCCATCTATGAAATAGAGCTTACAAAAACCAACTGTTATAACAACCAGTAACTCTATGATCTATTAAGGGAAATAATTCTTTGTGAATTAAAAGGTAAGGTCCCTGAAGTTCATATCAACTTAGATATATCTTTTTATACTCTTAATTAGAACAATATTGGATACCCACATTGGTTATTAAACCAATTGAATAGAATATTATTCTATTATCTTATCAACTTCATAATATAAAATAAAATTGTGTATTTAATGAATCCTTATCACAACTTTTTTGTAGACAAATTTGTTAGATAATAAACCCATGTTATAGTTGGGTATATAGAAATCATGTATTTTAATTTCAACGTGACTCCATAAAAATATATCTCAATGACTCTTAAAAAAGGGAATTCATTGATCTTGCTCACCAAGATTCATAATTGTGTTATGTATCACTAGATGATGGTATTCCTTAGTACCAAAATTCACTTTCCTGAGCTCATCAATAATGGCAGATACACCATATTCAAATGAGGTAAAAATATATCTGATTTCCTCCTCATTAGCATCGTGTATAGAGGATGGATCAACCTCTTGAAACATATATGATAAAATGGGAATTTCATCATCTTTGTTGGTATTGAAATCATGAAAAATATATGAAAATTTATTGGACCCTACTATTAATTTGTGAACATAGACTAAATTTCTTATGCATTTTTTTAATATAGATATGCACTTATAATATAAAAAAATACAAACATATGGAATGAGTACCAGTTAATCTTGTGCTTTAATAGATACACTCTAATAAATAATTGATCTTAATGGCCTAAACATGATGATTATTTATTTTTTATATAGAATGTGAAAAATTAAAGGAATTATTCAACATGTCATTCATATATAAAGAAGTTATTTTAAGGATAAGGTGATTTCAAAAATCTCAATTTTTTCCTTCAATATGATGGATATATTTTATGGAACTCTCCTTCATATCATACAATAGAGTATAAGGAATGTATTTTTATATGACGGGGGATGACACCTATACTAACATTTCTATTTTCAGTGTCTTCTATTCACTATAATAAAATATCAAATAAATATATTTACCCTTTCATGAATCAAAATGGGGATTGTAACCATAACTTACTCTTATTTTTCCTTTTATAGAATAATTTAGTCAATAACTATATAAATATTGTTATACTACATGTAAATGAATATATATTCTTCTCAATAGTGAATTAAAATTTGTTTCTTGAAAACCGCCATTAATTAATAGTTGGATATGAAATATCTATATTAGTTATTCCATTTTATCTACCCTAAGTGTTTAAGATCAATATTTTTGGATCCCAAAATTATCATATCATAATCCACATAATATTCATTTTATCAAAAATATCATAGGATTGAGGATGTAATTTTGTTTCACTCAAAATCATTTTTTACTAGGGAACAATGATTATTAACATCATCAATCCTTTCATACACAAAAATTGGTTTAATATGTATTTATATAGTCATATAATGTTCTTATTCTGCAAATGAAATGGTTGTGTGGCACTCAATGGAACCACAATCAGTACATATGTCTTGATAGTAGTTTCTTTTGTTTGAAACTTAAAAGGGATTGAAAAATACTCAACAAGGGATTTATGGAGTTCCATGGATAGAACAATTGAATGTAATATTCAAATTCATGCTAGAATGGTAGATAGATGCAATAACATGCCATATTTATGATATAAAGGCGTGTACTTATTATCGTGTACTTTTCATCAAATGTTAGGAAAGGAGGTATGAAGTGACTTCAAAGGTGAAGACTTTGAGGATTAATTTAATATAAATCTTATTATTTTTATATCATGGATTCAAAATCAAAGTACATTATGAGGCTAAGTGTGTTATTTTCATCAAGATAATTTATCTACTAGCCCAATACAAATAATTGATCATTATATGGTCCTAAATAACAATGGAACTTTTGTTTCACTAATTGAATCTCATTTCTCAATATTTTAAAAACATGTATTTGGTATTCAAGGATCTCTCCTTGAAACAAAACCAATCCTCATACATTTCATCCTTTATCCTGGATACCTACATCGGAATTACTTAAATATACTAGTTCATAAAGCTCCTCGTTTTAAGCAAAATTTACTTGAATTTTATGATTTCAATAGAGGTAAAATAATAACCTTCATAATAGTATTATTCTATTTGGTTTGGTAGTTTCCATACTCCTAATGAATGGAGAATAAATTCCATGAGTGTATGGTTTGGTTCGAAAACTCATGGGGGTTATTTTCTTCTATACTTTATCAGTGTTGATTCTGATTTCATTTGAAAGGTTTATAACCTGAAGATATTGTTTTGGTGTTGTAAAGGAAATTTGGATTATAACCGATTGATTTAGTCATGTTTTGGCAATTTCATATCAATTATTCACCAGAATTTTGTATATCTAGTCCTTGAAAAATTTTGCAGTCATGTTCAATTCTTCTTTTAGTTATCTTTTTTTGGAAAGTGGATAACATATAAGTATCATGTTCTTTGGGACTATCCAACATATAGGCCTTTATATAATATATTTTAGAATAATTTATTAAATATATAACATTTTAGAAATGTGTGACTCAACCTCAGATGATAGGGTAAATAATTATGGTTATCATTTATCCATGATTCATTAAGATTATTATCCCAAAGTAATATGATCAAATTGTTTTCCAAGGAGGAAATTAAATACCCTAGAACCTGATCAATTCAAAAACAATTGAATTTTTTCCTTATCTAAAAATTAGTATTCCATTATTCCTTGTTCAAATATTATGTATTTGGATTAGGTTATGATTTTTCTATTTTTAAGGATTATTATGTGTAACTCTGATGAACATAACGAGATTAGAGGCTAAAGTTTATACCACCACTAATTTGAGAGGTATATTAGATGCGTATAATTTTTAAATATTTCTTACTTATGATAAAGGTACCAGTTTAGTTTTTCTATTAAATATATGGAATCCTATAGATATTATGATGTTTTACCTAATTATAATAACCCACTATGAGTTTTTTGTAGGATCATCATACCATTCAAATCACTAGCATCAATTCATGGGGAAGTTTTATTCTAAATAAAAACTTATAATCAATTCTTCTAGAAATAAATTTTTTTACATTGTAACTATCTCTCTTATACATATATTTTTATTATAATAAAAGGGGATCCTTATAAAACAAAATCATTATAAATATAACTCTGGGGTCTGAAGTGGGGAATCCTTAATGTATCACCAAGAATAAGATTTTTTAAAATTTGGAGGAGAGTGTTAAGGGGGGAAGATCATAGCCCATTCATTATAACCATAATTGTAATCCAATTATTCATCTTCCATGTTTCCCTTTCTCCATGTGTGTAGAACCTATTTTTAGATTTAACTGTAATGCCCCGACCCCAGCTACACAGAGTCGGTTCATTATTACATAACATTGGCATGATCACAAGAAAGATCAAATCTCGAAAGACCGATTGGTTTAGTAGCCTTGGAAACACTAGATATATTCATAAGTTTTATATTACATCATAAAATGAAAAACTAATACAACAACATAATGTTTCCACAATCCACACTATAATCCCCTCATAATATCCCTGAAGGTCATTCATAACTTACTTCTTCACATCCTGGGAAAAATAAAACATAGAAAAGGGCTGAGCTCAAATGCCCAGTAAGGATAACAATATAGCGGAAACTTTCATAAATAAGAATAAACATTTAAGGAAATGTATAACTAAAACAAAAGCCTTTCAAACATGAAATTTCAACATGGTATGGCATAAATAAAATGAAATAATTCCATTTACTTATTCACATGGATATTCTACTAATCGAATAATCACATGAAAAAATCAATAACCACTTTCATAATTTTGGAATGCATAATGCCAGACTATCATAACCACATAGTCAAGGCCTCATGCCAAGACTACAAATAAGATTTTGCCAAGGCCTTGTGCCAAGACACTAGTTTGTCTCATGAGACCTACCGATGCATCGAGGAGCTATAGCGGGCTCCACCCGTCACTTATTAAGTCCAATGCATTCCCATATGAAAAGGTTTAAACATAACATAAACATTCGTATTAAAACTAGCATACGAAATGTCAATAATTTCACCATAAACTATGAATGGTATAAAAATAGCACATCCACAGTCAAACATATCACAAAACCTTCAATACAATATAGAAGTTTTGTATCATAATAAATCAACTTCAAATAATCTTAAAATCCATCAATGGATGTTGACATAGATGAAATCAAAATTCTTTTTAAAGAAGTATCTCCTTTTATTTTGAAATCATTTAAGGTCCATATAAAATAAAACATTTTCTTTGAAAATATTCTTATAAGATTGTATGGAAAGCTTCGACGATTTTATAACGGCGGAAAATAACCGCACCCGCCGTATAAGTTAAAAAAAACATTCTTACCTCAATTCTGTCGAAAAGGTTAAAAAAGACCTTATTTTGAATACGACCGAAAGATTCCTTTATAAACCACTTATAAAAGTCAAAAAGGGTATAAATGACTTTAACTCATATTCTAGTAAATAGTAAAAATGTTTTGAAATGCATTTTTAAGAAACATGGATGTGGATGATAAAGAGATCCCAATAGATTATTACGTATAAACAACCTTGGATAATGAAGAGGTTGTAAAGTAAACCCTTACCTTGTACTTTTCCTTGGTTGGGGTAGGTTAACCTCCTTTAATTTAGGTAACTCACTTTGGTTGGAACCAAAGGACTTCTTGAAATGCTTTCTGCCTAAGGGGAAGCTTCAAGGATGAGGAGAGGGATGTTGGGAGCTTATTTGGGCAGAGTTTGGACGAGCCAAGTGGCTTGAGAGGTGTGAGGAATGAGTAGAAGTGGTCTCCTTTTATAAGGGAGAGGAGGGGCTCTTTAGGAAAGAGTGAAAGTATTACTTTATAATATAATTATATTCGGTTTATAATGGTCCAAAAATCATTGAGGTCGAAGATAAGATGACTCATATTCTAAATAACATCAACCAATAAGAATTGGACAGGTTTTAGATAATATTTTAATCATTATAATATTATTTATTTCAATGATTTATTAATGAGGTAAACATTCCATCATTATTGTGTCATTAATAATTTAACTTATTTTATGTCTAAAAATTATAAATAAAATATAATCATGTAGGAAATCTTTTTAGCTTTCTAATGAATATTTATAATCGAAAATACAACATGTATAACCCTATGTAAAAATTGTTCTTCTAAAAGATGTAAGCTTATGCCATTTTTATTTTTATTTTAACTTTATTAATATAATGTGTCCCTACCACATACAAGTGGCTCCAAGGGGTCCCCAAATTGACCCAAGGATGCTCATGGTCGGGTATGTGTCCACCAATAAGGTTAGGACACGTTTTAGGGTAATTTTATATTATTATAATATTATTTTTTAACATTTATTTACCGGATTAACCCTTAACCATGGTAAATAAAATATTTACCACAGTAATTATTCAAAATGTCTAAAAATAAAAGTTACCTATTTACACAATTTGAACATCCTGATTCCAAATATGGAATCCATTTTTCTAAATTCAAAACACATAAGTGGCAGAAATTAATTTAAAATTAATTCCCTCTGTCAAAACAAAAAGCGTGTTTTTAAGAGATAATAACTATCAAAAGATTGACACTTGTTTATGTTCGGTTTAATTGTAAAATTATGTCCAATGACCAAAATTATATTAAATGGTAAAAATATATTCTAAATATACTTTAAAACCACTCAAATTCATAATTTATCACTAGTAATTAATTTGATTAAAAAAGTTGTTTTTAATTAAAATTTAGTAATTTTCACTATTCATCAAAATATGAAAGTTATCCGAAATGTACCAAAATTTCACCTTAGGCTAAATTCGATATTCTGAATCCAAAAATGAAGTCCATTTTCAAATATAATATATATATAATTTCAAAAAGTAGGTATTACTATTCATAATGGCTAGTTTGATTGGTTACGGTGTGTTAGAACTCGGTGTTGCGTACAACACACGCTAGCGTACCGTGGAAGCTTGGGATGTTTCATTTTAAAATTTTGATGTCCCCATTTAGTCAAAAAGTTTAAAATATAGTATCTAAAAAGGGTTCACTATTAAAATTTGGTAAAAGTGAAATACTGAAAATGAATTTGTTCTTACATTATGTCTAAGAAACTCATAATATGGATTCTAAAATTATAAGGATTATATAAAGTTTAAAATTTAGTTAACACTATTCATAACCTCTTTTGAACAGCTTGTTTGGTAAGTCATGGTGCGATTGAACTTGGTGTTGCGTGTAGTGAAAGTTATTGAATTATTTTGAAGAAATAACACACTATAAAATCTTGGGGTGTTACATTAACGGTTAGCCAGCATATTCTAATAGTGTAATCCACCATCTAGTGCAAAGGAGATGTAGAGTCTAAGAATGTGATAATTACATCTAAATTGAGGTCCACACACTATAGGGTGTTACCAAAATCCTTAAATATCACCAATATATATCATAAATCCCAAAACCTTCAATTAATAGGGTTTTTGAAACTGAAACCCAAAAAATCATTACAAACTACATTCAAATGTCCAAAATGATCCCACATCGACACTTGTTTCGATTTCAACTTGAGAAACCAATGTTAATTTTGGGGCCATTTTCAGGGGGATCATAGTGTATCTATATGACTCTTATATCCATAATTTGAGGTTTCATATATTTAATGATATTAAATATATTATTTTTTAGGAATGCTGGTGATCCTATGTCTTCAACTATAGACACCACTTCCCGAATCAATAGGAAAATTTGATATCTTAGTTGATGGTGATATTCTAGGGCTCCTAGATACTATGATTTGTTATAATACTCCCATTAAAAAATATTCCTACTATATAATTAAAATAATTAAATAAACCATTTAAATAGTTAATTTTAGTGTTGTGCAACCAACCCTGAAGACATAGGTTCACGGACCCAGTGTTGAGATGAAAATTCATGATTTTAGAAAGTAGATTCCTAATTTTTATAAAATAACTCTAGAGAAGAAATGTTTTGATGTGTAACACTCATCATTATCACTACATTGGTATTATTTATATGTAATTTCAATCCCCCTCCATTGATATTCATTTTTTAAGAACATCACTGTTGTGGATCATCCAAAAAATCTCAAATTCATTGGAATCTCTCATACCCAAATATATATTCCCATATGACTTGCTTCTAGTGTATATTGGATTATATTTCCCATTTTACTGATCATGAAGTATATTTATGTCAATGATTTGAAAACAATCCTCATTGGAGAAATAGATCGTATTGATCTCCCTATATTGATGAGGGTTGAGCATTGTGTTGATTATTCATGGAAAATATAGTGAAAATTTGAGGTGGATGTTGTAGACCAATATATTGGGAAGGAAAAGAGGAATCCACATCAAGTTATATTTCCAAAAATGGACCTCTCTATTCCCAATGATTTGTTAGGAATTATCATAAATAGTATGGATTATCTCAACTTTATCATGAAATATTAGAGATGAATTCGAAAAAAATTATAAGAACATATTAAATGAATCCATATTTCATTTTTTCATAGAATAATAATATAAAGTGAACTTATAGATACTTAAATACAGGTTTATATTACAAATAATTCATTATTTCATCCATTCTATGGAATTATATATATCTAATCCATAGGTTCACAAAATTTTCCTACAATTGGACAATAGAAATTTCTTTTCTTTTTTGATCATACCAAAGGAAGTAAGAAAATAATCTTTCAATAAAATTGATAATAGGCTTGGGATATTTAATCATAGATAGGATATTCATTGGGATATATATACTAATATGTCAATAAGAACTATCATCTCACCCATGTACAAAAATATAATCCTCTAGATATTAACATCGTTGATGGATTTTTGACCCAAAAGTCAAAAAGAAAGATAAAAATCCTTATATTTGAAGAGTTGATGATATCTTATCATGGATAATTTTAGAAATAATGTTGAATTATAAATAATGAATTATTATAGATTGAAATATTTTCAATGAACGCGGATGAGTATTCTTTAGAATGTGTACATAAGTAGTCATGAAATATAATCTGGGAAGTTCCCCTGCCCCCTTAAGAAGTCTTGAATGGACTAAATCATATCATTATTAATTATATCCCAATACATAATATAAAAATATCCCTAAAATCCATATATTCTTCATTCACATTCCCCTTCAAAAAAATTAACTATTATGTGAATTCCACTCTCATCAAGAATAGATCATATGTAGATAATACTATCATTTCCTCCTCTCCTTCTCTCAGTAGTAATCAAGATAGAAAATAATTCTTCTTCTCTGGGTCCCAGAATCTTCAAATCATTATTAAAAACCTCATCTTAAAGTTAAAGGTTTATGTTTGTCATATTATATATCTATTTAAGACAAGTATGAAAGTGGGATATATTCTGGTTTTACTCTATGATACATAATTCCCTTGGATTCTACTTTATAGTATTTTCTTCTTTGATAATTCTATCATATGGTTGGTTATGTTTCTCATTAAGGGATAAAAAAATATCATCATCCCATATTAACTAAAGTCCATAGTTCATTTCATGAATTTACATAACTAGACCCTCATGAGGGATGTCTCCCTTTCCCCAATCCAAGTTCCACTAATTAAGTTCCTATTTAAGATATTTTATTTTCTTTTGAATAATCTTACATATATTACAAGTAAACTACATTTTCAAGGAGTCATGTGTAACTTGATGAAAACCACATTCCTACTCTATTGTATTGAGAAATATAAGGACATGTTTAGATAATATGGGCCCCCTAAGTTCACAATCAAGGGAGAGTGGACTGAAAATGTCTATGGTAGATATTAACCCTTTGTATTTGCATATAGAGACTGACCATAGAAATTAGAAAACATTCTTTATTTTTTGACTTAAGTACACCAATTACAGTTCTAATTATTTCACCAAGTGAATTTTTTGTCAAAAAAATAGTGTTTAAAAAATGATTTTTCGTTAAAAGGGCATTCAATTCTTTCACATATATCCTAGAAAAATATACCATTTTATATTTTATGAATCATTGAGTATGGAATCAAAATATCCTCGGATAATTTAAGGAAGTGGTGTGAGGATTGATTCCAAAAGGCCTTTATAGAGCTCATATTTTTCACCTATATCACATATATCATAGAAAATATCTATAAGTAAATGTGAATTATATAATGTTTTTTGAAAAATCATTCCATATGAGTAATTAATTATATTAATTTTATGCTTTATTTCTAGAAAATCTATATATAGATGTTGTATGGATATGTGGGTAATAAGAGTTTCTTTTTTCATGTGTATTCTCTTAATTCTTCTATTTAGTTATTAGGAAAGATGATATAAAAAATTTATAACTTAAACCTTTTAATTTATTTAAATATAAATTCACAATTAATTGAGGGTCTGATACACCTGGAATCCTAAATCATAAAATACTTCATTTGAGTTGGATTGGAGTTGCCTTATTGATTTTATTGGTAAGGATAGTTATAGAATATGATCGAGTGGAGTTCATATTTGGAATTACATTATTCGATCATGCTCCACCTATATAAGTGTTCTTCCTACTATGAACAATTGGAGAGGGGGTTGAAAGGGTATTTAACACAAATTTTTATAAAGATGAGAAAGTGTTAAACAGTTGACATTGGGACATAAGTCCCTCTCCCCTAGATCTCTTTTCACCTTTTACATGGGTAAGGGTATACCCTTCAATATCCCCAGTAACCATTAGGTCCTATTTTAAATTTTTAGAGTTGTTATCAATATCAAATGGGGAATTTTATCCTCTATGAACCAGCATGAAAACAATATAGGGCCTTTCAAAGTCTTTATAAAACATTTAATCATACTTTCCTCTTATTATTTAAAAGTTACCAACATCAAAAAACAAAAAGACGTGGATTCGGTTAAGATATTTTCTGGGTCACACATTCAATTAAATTCTAAACATTTAAGACTTCAAAGCATGGTGGTCGAGGAGTCATGTATACCTATTAAGGATATTATTTCATATCTAGTTTTATTGGACCATGTTAGGCATTAATTGTCCCTAATCAAGGAGTATAATAATCAATTATATCTTATTATGATGTCATTTAATGCATTAATTTTTATCATATTTTATTTTCCTAAACATGATAGTGATGGTTCTTTAACAAGGAAAATCCTATAAATATATTATTACGGTGATTATTTGGATGGGTGGATGTAGTTTTGGGTAATTTTGAAGGACTAGTTTTCCCGTTATGGGTTAAGTGTTCTCTTTCTGAAGAGATGGATTAATCCATAGAGGTAAGTATTTAACTTATAAATCATCCTTTATTGGTAAATTACCTTTGAGGAACTCTATCATTATACTCTCTAGGTTCTTTATTACTTTCCTAAACTAGATGGTATCTTAATTATTAGAAATAGAATTGTTTTATTTGAGTGGTTTATGGGAATAACACATATTAATTTCTATCCATTTTTCAATTAAATGTTGGGTATTAGGTAATGGTAGATCAAGTGGGACCCTAATGGGTTTTCCTTTGATTTATGGATTGTTTTTTCCCTTATTAACATATTTTAGTGCGATTGTCTTTCTATATAGACACCACCTCTTTATCAAAATTATTATCATTAACATTTTTTCATGTATCTTTAATACCAATAGTGATTATTCTCATTCAGGTAAATAGTTTGGGGGCTATGTTTTTTTTCATATGTACAGTATGATGATCTATCTGATACAATGTATCCATCGAGGGTATTATCATAATAGACCCTCAATATTGACCAATTAGAGGGGATCATGGATTTTTTACCCTTGCGGTACTTCAATTGATTATTTTGATTCACCAATCAAGGAAAATTATGGGGCCCCTAATGAAAACTAAATTATATAGATTTCAAACTAATTATCACAAAAAATAAACCAAGTGCAGAGGTTCTCACTCATCATCTATAGATTTATTCCTATCCTTTTTAATAGTAGATTTCATTAAGTAGGAATGAAAATATTGAGGTATTATCCAAATTTATTATGGCGTGGAGAGTAATGATAGGGAAAATTTTCCCCATCCCTATAACCAAGGGATTTTCCTATGAAATTGTTGTTGTAACTACATTTTTCTTCTTTTTGAGATTTTATTTTAAACATTTGTTGATATTATGTGTCTTTTGAAGATATAGATTGATTTTTTTCCATCATATTTGATTATTTTTATACAATTATATATTAAAATTATTAATGCTTCTTTAAATTTCAGGAAAACTTAATAGAGGATATTATCAATTTCTAGGACTTTTTGGGAATATATCTTATATACTTTAATGATATTACAATCTTATCAGACTCACTAGATGGAATAAATATAATTTACGGTATCATTTATGGAGAGGAAATTATAAAATTACTTGTGGGATAGATTCAATAGAGGAGATAAAGTTGATCCCTTATTTTTCTTTTTTGGATATAAGAGGTGTCAAATATTTTTTGGTGAACCCTCCTTAGATTCTGATAGACACATGGGGGGAGGTTCCTTGATGATTTGTCCAATCTTTCTAAGTATATTCATGAAATTGAATTGAAGGTGTTCACATTGTTTTATATATTTAGGGTCTCAAATTATCAAGATGGTGGTATGTTATCATAGAAACATTTATCATAAGGTTCATTGTGATTATTAGTATAAAAAGCATAATTAAATCACTAATATTTGAATTAGTTGAATTTTAATCACAATTTATGTCACAGATATGATATATACCCTTAATGAACACAAAAAAAACAATTCGTTAGTGAGGGGGAAATATAAGACTAGTATTTTATTAACAGTTAGTTTTTATGATATATTATTAGGATCAACATCAACGTTTTTAGATGACCTGTAGAATTTTACAAATCACCAAAGTTATTTTTTGGATATATTTTAAAGTAATAATGGGTCATTTTAATCATCTTTACCTTTTCCCAATTTCATACAGTCCAATGATGGGACTAATTAAGATTTTTTCTCATCAAATTGACTAACTAAAAAAATCACCAATTTATTATTGAGTTCATAAAAGAAATGGCTCTAACATAACGAGTAGTTATATATATGATAGATATGTTTAAATGACTCTGTCATGGGGAGGAAATTCAATTTTGTTTGACGTTTCATATTAGGAAGGAACTCTATGGAAGACATTATGGTGAGGTTATCTATAGTAGTTATATTCATCATAAGAACAATATGGTCCACCATAGTGATTAGTTGTTTTGTTGATATAGGGAGCACATCCATGTTGAGTTCATATGTCATTGCTAGGAGGAACTCTATGTTGGGTGCCTTTGGTGGTACCTCCATAGATTCATAATTTTCTATTATCATAGATATGATCTACATGTTTATTTAATATGTCATCATATAGAGGACCTATAATGTTTCTTGATGCATCTTCAACCAAATGGGGACCTCTATTTCAAATTAAAATGTCATCATGAGGACCTTCATGGATAGTACTAATGATATGTTACCAAAAATCCTCAAATTTATTTTTTTTTTCAAAAAAATGAAATACTCTTAAATAATTATGAAATTTTTGTGAATTATTTTCTTGGAGTTTGGATATGTTTAGAGAATATTATTGGAGTTTGGAAATAAAAAACTAACATCACACTACAATGGTGTACATAAATCTATAATGTATACCACATATTATTAGATTTTGGAAAAATCAAAATGCAATGCATAAGGAATAACTTTGGGATATTTTGGTTCGATGATATGTGAGTTTATATAGTGGTGTGTGACATGAATATATAGGGGGCACACCAAAATAGTTTCATATGACTAAATAATTGAATTTTGGGCAAAGTATAACATTTTAATATTATTATTTGTGTCAATAATGGTTGGTTTTTACTACAATAAGAGACTAGATAAATCATGTTAATATTAAAATAATGAATTCCCCACTTCAATTTTCACTATTATTTTCATTAAACCCTAAGATTTTTTATGATACTTCCAATGATGAGAGTTAGATCAAGACTATGAATTAATATTTTGACCAAATTGAAAACAATAATATATATAAGATAAGAAAAATGAAGAATCCACTACAATTTTAATACTTATCATAAGTATAACCAAATATTTTTTGATAATACTAAGGATGAGAGTCATATTAATACTATGAATGAACATTTTGACCTAATTGAGAAAAATCAGATATTTTAGTTTTTTTTAGGCCCAAAAACTGAATCTTATCAGAACTAAATGAGTTTTACCTAACATGATAAATGAAGAAGAAAAAATTTAAGAACAAATATAAACTATCATGTAATGTTTAGTCCCAATAAAGGGTCAACATTTTATATTATTTCAATTAATATAATATAATTTTCATTTCAAGTTAAATTACTTATAAAAATTAATTATTATAGTAATATCCTTGATCTCATGTCACATTGGGTTCTCCTCATGTGTCATAGTCCTCAAAATATCCAATGGAATGGTTATGGACATGTCTATGTTAAAATTATTTTTTAACTAAAATACTAATTTAGAAATTCCAATTGATCAAATGGAAGTCAGTGTTGCATTGTACTTAAGAAAAAACCCGAGTTATATTCCCAAAAAAAAATTATGTCCAAGAATTCAGAAAATTCAATTTTAAAATATTTAAAATGAAAAATAAAATACCATTAAATGATCTCAAATTGAACTTAAAACCTCACTATAAGGGTAAAAATGAAAAAATGAGTAAAATTGATGATCCATTAGTCCAAAATTGACACAAAAAATAATGGGTATATTTTTAAAATATATGGATGTCATAAATGCATATAATTATATTCAGTTCACTATGTTTAATATGAATGTGGTATTCATTTTGTATAACCATGTGTTACATATGAGACACATTCTCAACAAGGTGAGAATTTATTAAAAAGGTCCATGGGTTGGGTCCAAAAAAGTGCATGGTTTGATCTCCCAATCCAATTGAGTGATGTTTACCCAACCATGGAGGTATTAAACTCTATTTTACAATCATCCCAATGGTGATAATACCCTAGACCAAAACCTTTGGCTACAATCATAATAATCCCACACTACCTCCTATGCACTAAAGTCGACTACATCAATTATCCTCTATAACTATTAATGTTTCAAGATAGTGGTCTATATTTTAAACTTTATCTAATCCAATAACTGAGGTTCCTTCTCCCCTAAATAAAACCGTAACATTTTGGGTCTCCCCTTTTATCCACTTCTTTAAAATAATTCTTCCCTATGATTCACCACCAAAAAACCTCCCAGTCCCACTAGAACACTACCAAATACAATTGACAACATGTTATATTCTCTAACTTCTCTTTTGTAAACTACCAAACCACTACCCTTATTTTACCTAAACTTCATAATTATCATTACTACTACCATAAAATTAATTATTTTATCATGTGAGGGTAATTGAGAATCCAAGGAAGCATGTAGATGAAATTTCCACATGAAGAAAGAACTCTTGTGTCAATTTAGTCATGGTGAATGAAAACCAACATAATTAAATACAATGATAGATGGGAAGAATGGGGGCCAAATATATTTTGACACTGATTCTCAAAAAAAAATAACATAATAATATCAATAATATTATTATAACCAAATAATATATGATACTATATATTAATGAAATTCAAAAACAGATCAGTGAAAGAGGCTCAACAATTTACCTCAAAAGGGACCACTGGTGTATCCTCTCCTATGAAATTCGGTTCCCTAACTTGAATATCATTCAATAAGCTTATCAAGAGGGGTGGGTTTCTATTTATAGATAAAGTGGAACATTTCGGTTTCAAAATAAAAATATATATATAACTTCACTATGTAATGAAATATATTATCCTAAGAAATACTATGTTGGCATATTTCTAATATAAGTTCCCATTAAAATATATAAATATATATATTGTCTTAGTGTCATTTATTCATGAAAATTTCAATTTTAATATTTTCACACCAAACATTTCTTGGTTTTTAATCGAACCATATTAAATCAAATTTTAATGATTATAGGTAATAATTAATCCAATAGAATTAAATGACGATGAAATTTCACGTATAAGTTATGTCATTATCATAAAATAACTGAGAACATTAAATTTTAATAATAATAATATATGATAGCTTTTATAGAAACATGTTGTATATAATAATATATGAATTTTTTCTAAAAAACATTTGTACATAATTTTTAACCAGTTATCATGTAGATATAAATATATATTTAATTTTTTTAATACAATTGCAAATAATGTATGAATGTTTTTTTTAAAGGTCGTCCTTAAATTTTTAAAACACAGTAATATATATAATGACAAAATTTCTAAAATACAATGACATTATAAAAATATATATATTATTTAATAATTATGTCATGTGTTCATATTTATTATTATTTTAATAAAAACCCTTCATACATAGGGCCTTATAGTTCATATATTTTGATGTAATAAAAATAATATTTAAATTTATCATTCATGAGCCCTTATGTGTGTCCATTTATCTTCGTATTGAAATGTATTAAATCTTTTGGTGTTACATGGTGTTATTTATAAAATCATATTAAATTAAGATAGATCAAACTAAGAGTAAGTTCTATAAAAAATATGGTTAGGATGGTGTTGATGAAATATTTACTAATAATACAACATTTTGGGGGCTTGTGAACCCAAGTTACAAATTGGGGTTTGAGAAATTAAATCATCAAATGCAAGGATATTGAATTTACTATAAAGGAAGTGGGGATACCATTAAATAAATCAACTGATATGGTAAGAACATGAGTGAGGTAAATTAATCAATGTGAATAGAAAAAAAAGACTCCTAACAAAATATTTTAGGTAATAATTTTTGCATTCATGTTTAAAAAATAGAGGATTTCCCTAGGTTCAAGAGTAAGGGGTTAAATTTTATTTGAAGTATACTTTTTTTTCTAAAGTATTACCTCCTTTAATTAAAAACTATGATTACCCAATTATGATAATGGAAGAAACCAAATTATATGATCAACAAAGTAACCAACATGTTTTATTCCTTAACCTGTTCCTTTCAATTTCCTTAGCATGTTTAGAATATATTTTATCTTTTTCATTAAGTCCATGAATTATTTAGATAACATATTCAAAAACAATAAATCCATATACTAAGATATTTTTTTCATATATTAAATTAGAATCATAAATAATCATTATTTTAATATCCTTAAGATACTACATACGTAATTGATCATAAAATTACGTAGAGAATATAATTACATCACAAAAATGAAGAAAACATTATTATTCCTCTATTTCTTATACATAGATAACACATAGATTTATTCATCATTTTCTAGGGAAATATGGAAAAATAATGCGGTGATCTCATGTGATCAGTAAGGATGAATGTAAATAATAAAAAAAATGGAATAATGATGACATACATAATATGATGGGAATAAATTAAAAAAATAAATTCCATATAACTGAATACACAACATACCCTATCCATAATAAATAAAGTACATAATGACATGGGAAATAATAATAAATCTCATAACGATGAAATAAATAATTTTGGATATAATAATAATAACATCTAGGCCTCTATCATGAATTCAAACATAAATGGGAAAAAATACACTAAATACTGAAACTATATTTTCTCAGGCGACTTACTGATGCATCTAGCAGCTTCATAATTCCAAGCCGCATCTTTCACATAATATGTCTTCGGAATTCATCATATTAAAGGGATGAATATAAGATAAAATATGTAATAAAAATTTCTTCTTAATCAATAATTATCTGTATTGAAATAATAATTATATTTATTGTCAATATTTCTCAAGCTGATAAATCCACTAACTTTCTATGTGGTCACCCTTTAATCTGGATTGAGAAATATTGAGTGTTCTCTCTAAATTGACTAAACTGTATAATGTAATGTAAGAAATAAAGAAAAAAAATATAAGACAACATATATAATAAATAACATGTCCATGGCATAAAAATATACTTCTAAGATAGATATGGAGTGTGATAGAGAATATAATGAAAAGAACTATAATGAATCAGAACTAACCCTTACAAAAAAAGTAAGGGATGAAATATAAATCTATAAGGGAGGAAAGGAGACTATAAATTCATCATAAATTATGGTAAAATATTATGTATACATTCTATACCATGAATTTTATACATTAATAGACTAAATAGAAAAACATGAAAATAATTAAGATTTAAAAAGAAACCCTTTCCTCGGGTACTAGCTTGTTCCACACACTCATCTAACATCCAAAATAATAAAATTATATTTATTAATGAATTTATTAAAACCCTTTTTCATGTTTATTTCATAATTATTTATCTATTTTAAATAAATTATTATCTTTTTTTACTCATTAGTTAGATTAATGTTTCTTGCATTGGTCATTTTTAGGTTGATCAATTTATAGTTCCAAAATATATTCAATGTAGTGGAAATGGAAAAAATACAATATCCAATAGCTATATAAGATCCATAAGTGATGATATATTTTTCATATCATTCTAAAAGTGATGTGTTTTAATATTTTATTTACTAGTTATAATTCATAGATTCTTCCTCGATAAAAATGTTTTAGACATGTAAAAATAACTATGATTGTTTACCTTTGAGATCATAATTTTTATTAATATTTTTTCAACATAAATAATAAAAATTATGTTATTTTATTATTATTTTATATTCAATCATGAAATAATTTTTCTAGAATATATAATACATAAAAAATGAAAATGAAAATATCATCATGCACATAGGTCGTGTAAAACTACCATGTATGAAACAAAATTTTAAATTGATTTTAAAAAATGAGAGAAAAAATAATTGATATTAGAGTTGATAAAAATATTAAATTATATAAAAAATATTTCAGTGTTAATTTTATTTGTCATATTATTTTATATAAAGGGTATGAATGCAATCAAAATTTAAAACATGGGTTTCGATAAAAATATTTCCTATATAGTGATGGCCTATAAACACTGTTTGATGACATGAAATGGGTAATATCCCATAAATAATGGTTCAAAATTATGATAATAAAATGTGAATAGAACAATGAAAGAAAATAATATTAATTTAAATGACTTATATATAAAAAGGATCATAATTAAAAAAAATAGAGACATGAGAACCATTAACTTCCCTTTGAGATGCCTCCTTCGAAGGGAGCCCTAATCCTTCAGAGGATGGGATTTGGGTCCCAATAGATACTTGAAGACATGGAAATGGGATTGTATAGAATGTTTTTTAGGAAATTAGTAATAGAAAGAGTTTTGAAAATGGGAAGAAAGTGGTGAAGACAGGGTGTATATATAGACAATGGGTATTTAGGAATAAAGTATTGATTTTTTTTATTTAAACCAATGACTATGAAAAGTATTTCTTATTACGACTCTTATTAGTCTAGGATAAATTTATGGAGGTTTATTTCACATTCAAAACCATCAAAAATAGAATCTAATCATGAAAATACTTTATTAAAGGTAAAAAATCAAAAATAGTTTTTTATTAGAATAAAATATAATTTAGGATTATAATTTTCAGATATAGATTAATAAATTCAACTTATTATTTTAAAATTAAATCATTTACTCGTTAAATAAATTTTAATTCATGTAATATGTCTTTTAAATTTTTGAGTGATATTTATATAATGATTTTTTTATAAAACATATGACATTCATAAAAACTATATTTATAATTATTCACCAAAAAATCAATTTTCTCAAAACAAAATTATAAAAAAAAATCATGCTAAATATAATTTTTATTTGATGATTTAAAAATTATATGTTATATAGAAAAATACTTTTATATCAATGAAATCCTTTTTATTTTACTATGAGTAGTTACATTTATATTTATTACTATTCAATAATTATTATATATTTTTTAATTAATTATTCCAAAATTTAAAAATTAATATCCATTTTATAAAATTTATCTAATAATTAATTAAAATATACCAATTAACAAAAAAAAATTAATTTTTTTTAATGAACATTGTACATTATTGTCACTATTTTATGTTAATGACCATATTACATTTATAAACACTTAATTATCTAAGTTTAAATTACATTTTGTGACATTAATACAATATGTAAATGAGAAATTAAATTTTCAAATAAATAAAATAAATATTTAATAGTATTATTTTAGCATAAATTATGTTAGTTATTATTTTGAAATGAAATTTATAGAGTATAAAAATATAAAAACATTGATTTAAAAATAAAATGGTTTTTCTTTTAAATATAAATTCCTCAAAAAATATTATTTTATCTATAGAAATATTAATGGACCTTTTATTTTATTATACAATGCATATAAAATTTTATATGACATTAAAAGGTATTAATTACATTCAATGGTGCTATTTTTCGACTATGAGATTACGAAACATGTACTATACTATGTAAATGGTTAAATTTTAATGACTAAATTACTATTTAGATGAAATTTGAAAATAAAACTATTAATATGAATAATTAAGTTATGAAAATATATGTGTAAAGGGAATCTTGAATTCATTAAAAGTTGTTTTATAAAAATATTGATAAATAGTTAATATTTATAAAATGAAAGTAAACTTGAATTAATATTTTATAAAAAAAATTAATTCAATAATAAAATCGATAAAGTGGTAAATATGTAAATAAATTCTTTGTTTAAATAAGCATAATTAAAATAAAATAAATTAAATTAAAAATTTATATATAATTATGGTATTGATTTATAAAAATTTACATTAAAATTTTAGGATGTTACATCTACCCGTAAATAAATTATATCCTTGTAATTTTTGTTTACTCTAACTTGTGAAAAATGGGTGAGGATATATTTAAAATAGGAATGACGTTATAAATTTTTATATTAAGAACTCACCCCTTGATTTTTAGATTAGACCATGGAACTCTTCACTTACATTATGATATGTATATATTTAGTTTTCATTATTATCCACTATTTTTCTTTATGTATGATCCATTATTTGGTCTAATTAGTTTCTATACACTTGCATGTTATTGCTTAGTTTTCATGACCGCGATATAATATCAATTAGGACTTCAACTTCTACAATAGTGATTGAATAATCCAAACCCTGCCACCTTTGATTACTCTAGGGTAGATTCCCTTAATACCTAATTCATTGATTAAAATAGTTCTCTATCACCTTGTAATTAAATAATTGGATATTAATAAAAAATACCTTACTTTTTCACACATGAGATTGATGGGATTTATATCCACAAATGAAACAAAATCATAAGCCCTTTAAGAAATACCCATGTTTTATCCTTCCAAAATTATTACATGTCGGAGATTCTAGATTTCATACCCTACTATTATAGAAATTTTATTCTATATGGTACTAGTCTCCCTCTTCTTCTTTGGATTTATTTCGATAATACAGGACTATGGGAACTCTTTCTTGGTCTTGATATAACATTTCATTGTCACCTCATATAATGAAAAGGACTGAGAGACTAGTTCCCTACATAGAGTTAGATTTAGTACATCAAATAGGTGATCACTACTACTTTATAATTTTAATATATAATTTTTACTATGTCTCGCCAACCTTGTAAAGTTAGCCTCATACTTGGAAACATTTTCCTCCTCCATTTGTTTTAACTTTAAGAATTTATTTACTATATTATATCGTTTTTATCATGTAAAATAGGTTTTAAGGAATATAAACTTTAAATTATTCCATTCCATAGATTTTATCTCATCCTCTATTTCATTATTTTTAATTAATGTCCATCATTGATTATTATCTTATTTTAAATGATTTAACTTTATAATAACCATCTATATTTCACAACATCCAAATGAAATGAATATCTTATATATATATAATATATTTCTATTACACTAATATATAGTAAGTTCCATTAAAATATAGAGGTTTATGCCTCATTAAATAATCCAATGTTATTACACCTTTCTAAGTGGTAATAAATTGATTTATACAGAAAGGGTTATTTTTCATAACTTTTATCCCTTGATTTATTTGGGGAAGATCCCCTATATTTTTTGTGAATTGATTATAATAGTGCTACATATCCTTGAAATTAAATCTTTAGACATTAATTACATATATATTCCTTTTTCACTCTTGATCTTGACAGTATTTATCTTTACACTTGAAATACAATTTTTGTCCCCTTAATCAAGCCCTGTGATTTTTCTTTCCACAATTATTGAATGTTGTAAAATTTACTATTCCTACCCTCTTTTTCTCCCAATTACTCTCTATATAGAACACATCCACCCTATTCTTATTATTCTTTAATTTGATAATATGGAACATAGATAAATCCTTCTCAGTCTTGATTGAACATATTATTATCTCCTTGTATGATCAAAGGGTTTAAGATACTAATTCTCATTTTAGAATTGTGTTCAGTATATCAAAGAAGTCGCCAATTGGTACTTATGGTTTATATACATAATCAATGGGATGTATCTATAACCTTGTATAGATAACCACATACTCAATAACATTTTCCTACACCTTTTTCTTAAATTTAAGAATATTATTTCCATATTAACTCTTTTCTCTTAAAAAACCTTATGAGGTAATATCATTTTAAATGTCTTACATTCAAAGAATTATATATCTTCTTCTTTCTTAGTATTTTTAATTAGTGACCACCATTTATTTGAATATCCCTTTAAATGATATACCCTCACAATAAAATTCTCTATTTCACCGCATCCCAAATATCAGAATATGATCTATAGAGATTTAATCCATTTCTAGGAAACTAATGGACTATTGGTTCTATTAAAATATAGATTTTTATTCTTCATTAAATTTTCAATTGTAGTTATGGATTTCTAACTAGAAACATGTTGATCCATACAGGCAAGGTTATTTTTCATTAATTTATTCAACTACTCTAATAATATAATAGTATTCTCAACTATAACAAAAACTTCACTGGTTTTTTATATGGGGAAATACTTACACTAATTATAGGTTTAACTTGGTTGTTGATACTTGTATTAGGTTCCATTTATAAATAATTATATATATTAATTACCTCACAAATAACACTTTGATTAATAAATCATTGTATATAATTTCTATATATTTATTAAAAATTTAAATCTAAAATTTTATCTATTTTTGGAAATCTTTCTATAATTTCATAATGATTTATCATTAATTTTTGTTATCAAACTATGTTTGCCTAAATATGTTTACAAAGGTTTCTATAAAAATTACTCTGATATCTATAATAATCACCTAGAATCTAGCTACCCAAATCTAGAGGTCATTTATTACATTGGCACCTTCCCAATTAAAAATTTAAGTAGGATTCGAAGAATAGATATATATTTGAACATTAAATTACAAATGGAATATAAATTCCATCATAAAAATGTATAAAAAACTATTTTCATTCATTTCTTATTCATAGATCACTTAGATAATTATCCATTATTTACTAAGGAAATGGGGAAAAATTAAGGGGTGGGATTAGACACTTAGTAAGGGGTACAATAGAACAAAATCCAATTTTAAATATGCATGAAATATGTAATATGGTAGAAATAAAATAAATAAATCAATGTCATATAACTTACTACAGAACATATTATAGCCATAAAAAAGGATGTAGATAATCATGTGGGATGCAATAACATATGTCATAATGAGAAAATTAATAATATCACACATCATAAATATATCATCAAGTTCTAATTCAAGACATAATACTGAAATAAGAAGAAATACATGAAATACTCAAATTATTTTGTCTCATGATACCTATAGATGCATCAATGGTTTATATAATTATAGGCACTACCCACCTCTTAATAAGTCTAATGAATTCGTCTTATTAAATGGATAAAAAATAATAAAATATTAACTCAACATGTATTAGTAATAAATAATTAATCCAGTTAAAGTAACAAGTCTACATATTTTTACCATTTCCCCAACTCAATAAATGGAATAATATTATATGTGATCACCTATAACAACCTAAAATTTTATGATATATTTCTATTTAAATAAATGTGTTGTGTTTGAATACATTATTTACACACAAAACCAATATTAAAAGAATAATGGTTTATAAAATTATTCCTTAATGAATTTTTTTGGCTATTTTATATGAAAAAAGTAATCAATTTAAAATGTTAAAAAAATATCGTTTTATGTTAAAAGACAAATTTTTCAAAGTATAGTATTTTTCTATATATTATGTATATTTATCACTCTTAAAATAGAATTTTGATGAAATATATTGGTTTTTAATTAGAAAAAATTAATAATCATTAATACATTTAGTATTAATTGGTTATAGATTAAGATAAACTAATTTAAAGGTAAAAAAGAGATATTTGTTATAAAACGGTTCATATTGTCTGTAATATGTTTTATCTTAATATATTGAATTAATTATTATTTATGAATGAATTTAATGGAAAGTATAGATAATTTATTTAATAAAATATATTAACATTCATCTAAATGTTTTTCTGTGAAAGGAATAAGAATTAATTAAATTTTATGCCTAGAAATGAATTTTTCTAAAAATGGATTCCACTGAATTTTGTGATCCTATTTTTATATAAATTTTCATAACTTTTTTGGAATTGAATTTGTTAAATTTTTAAATAATCAGTTTCAAATTTATTAATAATTTAAATTTTATTTTTGGTCATTAAGAATAGTAACAAAGCTTACACTTTACCACCACAGTAAGGGTTAAAATGATTAATGGGATGGTTAAACATCAAGATAAGGCATAAAATATCTTTAAAACATAAATAAATTTTATTATTTAAGTGTATTTCAATTAAAAATTTTCTAATCCTATAATTTTTGTTTCCTTGGTGAAAATTTCACTTGAATATGACTTTATTATATTTAAATATTTTATGTTTTTTTTTGGACCGAAGCACCATATATTAATAAAAGAAACAAAAGTTTACATGAAGTGAAAGGGAGGAATTTTATTACAATCTCTTTTATAGAGGTGAAGAAAATCAGCTGGCAGTGCATCCAGCCAAGTCATGTTCTGGTGGACACCTTTATTGGCAAGGGCATCAGCAACTGCATTTGCTTCACGGAAGGCATGTGTAGAAATGTAGTCGATCTTCTGAAGTGAATTCAAGCAGTTCATCCAGCACATAGTAAGCGGCCAGGCTAGATGAATGACTTCGTTCCAAATTGCTTGAACAATGGTGGTAGAATCACTTTCAATCCACAGTTTATGCCAACCTCTTTTCAGCGCAAAATCAACAGCATGGATGACTCCAAGCATCTCCGCTTCAATGGAAGAGGCGATCCCACAACCACCGTAAAAGCAACCATGACAATGGTCATCCGTGTCTCTGTAAATGGCCCCACAACTAGCAGGTCCAGGATTTCCTTTTGAGGCGCCGTCGACATTCACTTTAATCCAACCCGACATCGGAGGTTGCCAGAAAACATTAAAGGGTTGCTTGAGCTTTGGGAAAATACCTGGGACACAGATACGTCTAATGATCTCGAAGTCTCCAATATGATTTCTTCAACAATCTTTTTGAATTGATGCAGCTTCATGTATCACAATGAGAATTCGAGCTTTTCCTGCATTAAGACTGAAAGAGTGATTATTATGGATAAGATCGTTTCTTGCATACCAGATTTCATGAAGAAGTTCAGACACTGCCGCAAGAAAAATGTTTTTGACTTGCTGAGAGGCGCCATATTTAGTACATTTCATAAAAAGCAAACAAATCGGGTCAGATAAGGACCATGAAGAATTAAAAAGCTCAAAAATATAGTTCCATAAAGCCATGGCCGTAGCACAAGGCAAGAAGAGATGATCAGAATCCTCTCTGTGCTGATTACATAAATGACATTTTGAGCAAAGTTGAATGGCAGAGGCTTGAAGTCTATTTTCAGTGGGCAATCTATTGTGAGCAATACGCCAAATAAGGGTGAACCTGGAGGGTTTCATCCAAGTCTTATTGAAAGCACTCACCCAATTATAATTAGATTCATTGTCAGAAAAATTGTGCATGTAGAAGTTTTTTGAATCAAGTATGCCATTGGGAGCAGGTTCCCAAAAAAGGAAGTCTCCAGAAGTGGAGAAGGTATAATTTTCAATAATTTGAGCAATGTCGTTGTGGAGATCATTCCTATGAAGATGAATAACATCTTTAATTGTGTGGTTGGTGTTTATAGAAGTGTTATTAGGAGGCAGCATATAAATTAAAAGAGTACCTATCCAGTTGTCACACCAGAATTTAATGTTAGAGTCAACGCTGACCATCCACCTAGAATTAGCCATAATCTCCTGATAAGAGTTTCTAATAGAGGGCCAGATTGAGGAGTTGATGAAATTAAGATTTCCTTTTAAAAGTTTATTTAAAAATCTATATTTTAAAAAGTCAGAGGCTTTAGAGTTGTTATTAATAAGGCGCCAAGTGAATCTCGCTTGCAGTGCATCGTTGAACAATTTTATGTTTTTGATGCCAATGCCTCCATTATCAAGAGGTTTCCAACATGTCTTCCATGGTATGGTAACAAGTTTCCTTTCAAAGATACTTCCCATATAGATGAAATTTTTTATAAAGGTATTGACTTTATTGAAAGTACCTATGGGCCATTTATAAATCATGAGCGAGTAGACCAGCTTAGATACGATGGTAGATTTGACAAGACAAATTCTACCAGCCATGGAGAGGGATTTCCCCTTCCAAGTATAAAGTTGATTAATAATTTGATCCGTGATATTAGAGAAATAAGATGATTTAGGACGTCCCCAGAAAATCGGGACGCCCAAGTACGTGAAGGGAAAAGAACCTTCCTTAATTCCAAGATTATTGGTGATAATGGATTTTCTTCTAACATGAAAATTTTTTCCAAAGAAAATGTGAGATTTGTTCCAGGAAATAGATTGTCCAGAAAGGTTCTCGTAATGAGAGATAGCTTGTTTAAGACATTGAATATTTCTTTGATCTCCCTTAAGAAACAAAATAATATCATCAGCATAGAGGAGGTGAGTGGGGATAGTAAGGTTTCTAGCGGCCTGAATGGGTTTAAGTTTATTTTGATCAACCAGATTAGGAATGAGTCTGCTAAAGTAGTCTTTCGCAATAAAAAATAGAATGGCCGAGAGGGGATCGCCCTGTCTGGCACCTTTAGAGCATTTAAAAAAACCACGAGGGGTGCCATTAATTAATATGAAAATGCTAGCAGATTGAAATAAAGTCTTGATTCTCTTGATAAAAGTCTCATGAAAACCAAAACTTTTCAAGACTCTAAATATAAAGCCCCAATCAATGGTATCAAAGTCTTTTCTAATATCAAGCTTGATGGCCACACAACCCCCCCCCCCTATTATTTTTATTTAGGGTGTTGGTACATTCTGAGGCGAGACAAATGCAGTCTTGGATGGATCTGTTCTTAATGAAACCAAACTGATTCCATGAGACAATTCTGTTGCAAATCGGAGCCAATCTGTTGGCAATGATTTTAGTAATGATCTTGTAAAGGGTATTGATAAGAGCAATTGGTTTAAAATAATGAATTTCAGAAGCATTTTCAACTTTGGGTATTAAGGTGAGGAATTGAGCATTGATACCCCGAGGGAGGGATCCGTGAATGAAAAAAGACCTTATCAGCTTACAAACATCTGAACGAAGAGTGTCCTAGTGATTTTGATAGAAACCATTGTTAAAACAATCCGGTGCAGGAGCACTATCAGGATTTAGACTAAAGACAATGTCTTTAATTTCATGCTCCAAAGGAATTGCTAAGGGGGGGTCATTGTCATTCTCATCCACCATTAAGGGGATAATATTAGGATTGAGATCAATATTTCTCTCAGGGCCATTGAAAATGTCATTAAAGTAAGAGACAACATGATCCGCGATGGCTTCTTCAGATTCAATGATCAAATCATTGTGAATCAGTTTAGTGAGAGGACGATTGGCTTTTCTGGTTCTTTGAAGAGAGTTATAGAATTTAGTATTTCTATCTCCATTAGCTAGCCATTTGGTCCTAAACATTTGCTTCTGGATTTTATCCTTAAAATTGAGTAAGGTGTTAAGCTTAAGAGCTTTATTGACCTCCAGCTGAGGGTCGAGGGTAAAATCAGAGTTGGAACTACGGGTTTGGATTTGATTAAGTTCATCTTCAAGTGAGGTGATGTCAGAATCCATTTGTAGGGTCTTGGTTTTATACCAGCCTTTGAGAGCTTGTTTTAAAATTTTCAATTTGAAAATACAGGCAAAAGAGTCATGAGAATGGATCATAGAATTCCAAGTATTATCAATCAAGTTGACACAGTCAAGGTCTAGGGACCAAGCATTATTAAATTTAAAAGGGAGGGGAGATCTGCGTTAATTAGAGAGGGAGGTGAGTAAAATGGGGTGGTGGTCAGAGTTAAGTCCGGGGAGCGTTATACAAGAGACACTACCCCAGGTGTCCAGGGCCTTCATGTTAACAAAGGCCCCGTCAAGCTTACTGGCAATAGTTTTGTTATAATGCCTTCTATACCAAGTGTATTTCGCCCCAATGAGGTTAACTTCAGAGAGACTACAGTCATCAATAGAAGATCTAAATTCTCTTGTGGATATAGAAAGATGAGAGGGTCCAATTTTTTCAGTGGGACTAAGAATAGCATTGAAGTCACCGCTAATCACCCACGGATCTTGAATAGTGTTAGCCATGTCAAAAAGATCTTTCCAAAGATTTCTTCTTTGTTGATACCTGTTATTAGCATAGACCATCGTGCAAAAGATGTGCTGATCATTCCAGATAAAGTCGCAAGTGAAATGTTGATCAGCGGTTTTGAAGACATTGATGTTTTGAAGGGAGGAGTGATAGAAGATCCACCTAGAGTCCATCAAGGGACAATTTTTGCAGGATCCTAAAAAGTTATAATGAAGAGAGACAAGTCTCATAAAACTAGAATTAAAGTTGACCTTGGGTTTAGATATGGAAAAAAGCTGAGGTTTATGATTTTTTAAAAGCCTCCTTAGTGTCATGGAGGTGTCATTGTTGGCAATGCCTTGGCAGTTCCAAAATAGGAGATTCATTGTTACCTATGTTTTGGGTTAGAGCCCTTTTTTTTGGATTTTCCAGAATTTTTCTTCCTCTTAGATCTTCTAATAAGAGGGGGGGAGGTAGATTCTGATTTGTTCTCAGTTGATTTGATATCAGAATTTGAGGAGTTAATCTTAGGAGGCTCATTCAAATGAACCGACACAGTAGACGCAGGAGTTAAAGGTTGACAAGGGCAAATCTGAGAGTTCTCTGGATCTGGTTTTTCAGCAGAAACAGCATGAGGTTTTAGAGTACCAGTAGAGTCTAGAGCTGATTTGTGTTTAGGTGAGAGCTTAGTGTTATCAGAAGAAGGGGATATAGGAGTATGCAAATCAGAGTTTAAAACAGTAGAATCAATAATGACATTTGTCCCAGTCTGCATGCTTAAAACAAGATTTACATCTTGTTCAAACATATTATTTTTTCTTGGGAAAGTGGAAGGGGTTTTAGAAACAGAATCAAGAAAAACAGTGAGAGTTTCAGTAGGGACATTTTTGTGATTCTCAATGATGTGCATGTCAAAAACGGGGTTAGTAATACTATTATCAGCATAAGCAGGAGCATGCAAATCAGAGTTTAAAACCATAGAAGCAGTGTTGATATTTGGGTCAATTTGCATGCTTGGAGCAGGATTTGCAGTCTGCTCAGTCAAACTAGATTTTTCAGGGACAAAGATAAGAGTATTTTCAGCAGAGTCAGAAACATCAATAAGAGATTCAGTAAGCACATTGTTGTTGTTCTCCTTGATGTGTATGTCAGAAAATGATTTTTTAATCTTAACAGTCATATCAGAATTCCCACAGGCAGTAGTATTAGTGTTATCAGCAGAATCAAGCGGAAAAATAACTGAGTTACCTCGTTGTGGTGTTTTTTTCATGTTACAAGGAGGACCAGGATCACTGGGGGAGGGTTCCTCTTGCCGACTTCCCGGAACATTGAGATTATTGAGGTCTGTCCTAGTCCCATCTAGTAAAGGTGCAGCTCTAGAGTTCTCAATGTTCCTGCAAGAGCTCTTCTTCGAAACAGGGGCAAAAAGTACAAGATCATTAGAGATCAAAAGGGGGGAGTGGAGGGATTATTGTTGTCTCTATTTACCTGGAAGGTGTTAGAAGATCCATCCACCATATATTCTTCTTCTTCCACTAATTTTCCCCAAGATTTCCCCTCAAGGGAGGCAAAGTTATTAGATTTCATGGCCCATTCTTCATGTTTCTTCTTAGGAGGGTCAGTTTTCTCCAACAAAGCTTTACCCTTCTTGCTAAGTTTGATTTCTTTCCAGTCATTAGCAATAGAGGGGTCAACTTGCCTTCTAACCACTCTACAGTTAGCAACATTGTGCCCTATCAATTTGAAAACCTCACAAAAAGGAGGTTTCCTTTCATATTCTATCCTGATGTCAGTTCTATAATTGGGAGCATTAAAATTTATGACCAAAGATAGTTCAGAAGCTAGATTTACTTCAACCATGATTCTAGAAAACAATCCAAGGTCTCCATTCAACGTTCTATAGTCAATTTTAATGGGGGAACCTATACAGGAGGCTATGTCATTTAGGATCTTAGGGTGCCAAAAAACCAGTTAAGACCATGTATTCAGATCCAGACTTGTGCCAAAGAGTTCCTTTGAGTGTGGGGGTTAAAAGAAACATCCCAATCTGAAATTCTAAGGAGACCTGGTTTAAGATGAATATTACCTAGTCTCCAAACCTGTTCAAGTTGTTCCTGGGAATTGAGAAGAATATGATAATACCCTTTGCCTATGGGGATCTTCTTCTAATTGGGAGAATTCCAGCAATGTGTGATTCTGCCTTTGAGATCAGTTAGAGACCAGGGACGATCACCTGTGCTGTAAACAACACGACCAAGAACTGAGAATTTGCACAAAGATTCCCTTTGCTTTAGCGCTTCGAGATCTGCCTCAACAGAGAATCCACCATCCTCTAGCTTTTTGATAAGAGGAGGTTTATGCTCCTTCACGCTGCTGAGATCCGAGCCTTGAAGTGCATCGCGGAAGGAAACAGGTAGTGCTCGAAGTGGAACCTCTAGATTTCCCACTTCGATTTTGGAGGATTCAGCACCTGAGGTCGCCAGAGTGGGAAAAATGGGGGATTCCCATTGCGGATCAAAGCCAGCCATCGATGAAGATTAGGTCAAAGACAGGTTTAGGGTTTTTCGCCGCAGTGCTCTTGCGAGAATCCTTCCGTCTTTAATATTTTATGTATTTTCATGTTTTCCACTCACCTCACTTATAAAATGGGAACCTTTTATTTTCACATACCTACACCACTAATCAATTTATCAAGACCAATATGTAATAAAACACTCTAAAAAAGTCTTTATAAATGTTTTGGGGGTTTTAGTATATCTAAAATTCTCATTCAATATTCAATATGGTGCTTTTCAAATGAAGATACCCGAAGAATAAGTATATGATATTACAAAACTTTTTCAAGTTTATTTCGTCTTAAATCTCATAAACATGTTATATAGTCATATTAACATTATGGGGTAAGTATATTTAATATAATAATATGGATTTATGTTAATTTCTTATCCAATTTATATCTTCTTACCATCCATTGGAAAATGAGAATGTCACTCGTGCATATGTGTGCACTACCACATCCATAAAGCGATGTGATTCATTTTTCATTTCCTCTATTGATGGATGGTAATAAGGATATATTTTCTTAATATCTATGATATTTATGATATAATTATAATTCAATAAATGTTATTTATTATTTACCTTTCTTTCTTTCTATCCATCAAAAAGTGAAAACATCACTCATGCATGGGTAAAGACTTCTATCTCCATGAAGTGATGTAAGTAATTTTTCTCCACCAATTTATATGGATGATTATAAAAGTGTAAATAATTCGTAGATATTATAATTAATAATTTATTAAGATTAATGATATGATTAAACAATGACGAAGGTGCACGTATCATAACATTCAAATTGAAAATTTCATGGAAAATGTAATGGTTTTCACTCAAATGTTCATTTTAATGAATAATTGTTAATAAAAGGGTAAGTATCAATTATAAAGGAATAGAAATTTTTAATTTATATATTCATATTGTTTTATAATATATTTATTATAAATCTATACATATTATATAGGAGTTTTGAATGCGTACAAAGCAAGACAAGATTTGAGGTAAGGATTTATGTTATAGTCTCATTTCTTTTTGGGATTGTCTATGTTAAATTTCCATTAAGGAAAATTATTTTATCATTATCCTATAACCCCCATTTATTTTATTCACCTATATTTATTTATAAAATTTTCAATAATTAGTACCGTTTTCCTCCAATTGTTACTTGAAATTATCAAGAAAATGTTTTTAATAAAGGTTGACTTTATTTCTTCCTTTTGGGTCAATAGTCTGTGTCTTCCATATCCTTGTTATTCAATTTTTTATAGAAGTTTTTAACTATACATGAAATTTTTTATATAGTTAATTTCCAATACCTTGGACTTTATAAACAAAGCATTAAAATGAATCAATTTTAAATGTTTTTATATCAATTGTTTTATGTTTTTTACAAAATAGTTAAAAAAATTGTTTATTTTAAATTATATAGTATGAATGGTTTTTCACACCATTATTAATGTTATTTTATTTGAATATTACAGTAAAATTTTAAATTTATATTTTAAAGTAAATATTTTTTTCAATATTATGGGAATTTTTATTTTTTGAAGATTAAAAAAGTAACTAATATTTTATCCATTTTCAAATAAATGTTAAAATGTTATTTTAAAGGAATTTTTCAAATATTTAAACATCCTTCAAGTATTTTTATAGTTAATTAGGAATATGATATTATGATACCAACCAATTTATTTCCTGGTACTTCTTATGATTGTGATGTTTTATCAATGATTCTATAAAACCAATTACTCTCCCCTGAGTAAATTAAGTTATGATGAAAATTTTATGAAACCCATATATTTTCCATTGGATACAGTTATGTATGGTTTTCATTATATGATGTGAGGTAATATAATTATATATCCTTCCAATTCATTGGGAAAATCATTATATCCCATGAGAAAACTATGTTATCTATGAACTTTATTTCAAGTTCACAAGATTAAGTGTAGACCTATTTATATTATAACATTTTTACTATTTTATGCATGGACCAGGCATCATGTCCATAATATTATATGGGGACCTCATTTAATGTCTTTTATATGATGATTTTACTTTTGGCGTTTATACATGTTCACAATGCAATTATTTCTTATGATTATGCTTGTACCATATTCCTATGATCATGTTCCGATCCAAGGCTCATGATTTTGGCATTAGGATTATACATATGTCTTATGTTCAGCTAAAATTATTATTTTATGACTCTTGAGAAAAGATATTTTTTGAATTGATATGCTTTTTATAAGTTAATATCATGTTATCATACCCTTATTCTTATCTTATTCTCACTTGATATCATTGATGGATATCTCCCAATTTTACCATTATTGAGCATCTAAGTTCAACCCTTATTTTGTTTCCACTTTTCCTGGGTTATAAAGATGGGAATTAATTATGAAAATACAATAAGGTTACTATATGTGACTAATTTTTTTGTATAATTTTTAATATCTTTCATGAAAATATGTTTTTTTATACCTAGTCTCCAAATAAATTAAACCTTTATAATCTTTGGGAATGTATTATTATGAGATGTATTTCATATTCATCTAAAAATATGTAGTATTTATATATTCAATGTCACAATTTCTATAGTTGTTATTATAGTAGGTTTTACTAATTTTTGGAGATTAGTATTAGGAAACATTGCTAAAAACCCTAGAGATGAACCTTAATTTTAATGGTTTTAAAAGAAGGTTTCATAATTTAGGAATTATCATGATTGATTTTATTATTATATAAATAATCACTTTGATTATTATTGATTTAACAAATTTTATCTATTTTAGTTTTAGTCAATGGAATGAACCAAGAGTGATGATGTTATAAATAAAGGTGAATGATAATACAATAACTTCCTTCATGAGAAAACAAATTGCATAAGATGTATAATGTAAAACCTTGTGGCTTTCCCAACTCTCTCAAGAAATAAAAAATTAGTTTAAATCATATCTAACTACTAAACACACCAAGTAAAGGGGAAAATTTTATTGGTTCTTTTACGTATCAATGTTAACCTTCCGTTTGTGGGTCTTTCCATCCTATAATTGCTGAAAATGGATCCATGTGATGAAAAATATATTTTATATTCTCTAGTTCTATACCATCATAAAGTGGTTTCAGAAGTCTATCACTTAGAAGGTAAGGTTTATCAATGGTGTACTCTTATCAATAACATGAGTTAATGGGAATAAATAAACTATATTGGATGGGATGCATTTAAGAGGGTATTTCTCATTAAATACTTTCCTTAAACTCTATATACTAAATTAGATAGGGGATTTCAAGAATTTAATATAAAGGATGATGAATTCATCAATACCTACGAAGAAAACATTACAAGACTAGAAAATTATGATTCTGGTTTTTTAATCAATCCATAAAACAATATTGTTTGCTTATTTTGTAGCTTGAAACCATGTATTTTAAATTCACTAACCATATGAATCTTTATAATTTATGAGGATATTGTTCGATGTGCACTCAAGGTGGTATTTAATGATCAAAACTGTCATTCTAATATTGATGGTGAAAAAAAAGATTGAGTTTTATGGGAACTCCAATGGTATGTCACATGTATGGAACAAGTTTCAACCACTAACATGCAAAAACTTTGGGAATAAGCACTCAAGAAATTTTTTATTAGGAAAGATAATCTATTTCAAGTGTGGGATGAATGTCCACCGAGCTTCTTTTTTATAAGAGTAGAAGAATAGGCCAGTTACTATAATAGGGGACAATAAGATTCAAACTAATTCACCACCCACACATCAGTGTGCCAGATACAAGGATTTTTGGAATTATTCAAATCATTGGATTAATCCAAAAGATAATTAGTATAATAATCCTTATCCTACTCTAATGTCCAAGGGAAAAAAGGATTATTTTTCAATCAAATCTACAAAAGTGGGTCTTGAGAAAAAAATGTTTAAGGATACACTTATCATTCATTATAGAACTATAAATGTTTTTATTTGATTTAGGTTATACCCACTATTTTTAGCCAAATAATTTTCTATGAATATCACATCACCACGTCAATTATTAAATATTTATTTACTACTGAAAAATCATATTGGTACGATGATTACATCTCAAGTTTATAGATCTTCTTCGATTGATTTTTTTGGGAATGTGCTTCCTATAAATATTATTGTTCTCCCAATAGTTGAATTTGTTTTGATACTGGGAATGGATTGGTTACTTTTATATTGAGCCTATATCATTTTTTTGGGATGGGAATCCACATTTTTAATTTAGAATCAATCTATGATCATATATATTTATATGAGGAAGAACCGAAAATTCTGATGTAAATTACTTACATTTGATGGGTCTTACTACCTTTTGATGAGAGATATTTATCAAAAATGGTTTTATAAAAAATAAAAATTTTATAAATGACTAATTTTTAGAGTATTATAATGTTTTTCTTGAATATTTATCTTTTATTACCTTGAATTATGAGGTTGAATTATCAATAGAACTCATACCTAGTGATACACCTATTTCAAAGACTGAAAATAGAATAGACCCAATTGAGTTTCAATAATTGAGGAATCAACTCCCTGAGAATCTAGACAATGGATTTATACACCCAAGTGAATCACTTTGGTTTCACATATTCTTTTTGTTAATAATTAAATGGTTCAATGAATCATTTCAATGATTGTAAATATATTAACATGAACTCTATCAATAAAAAGTAATTTTTAATATATTAATGAATTTTTCAATCTATTGTGAGGATCTCAATACTTTTCCAATATTGATCGTAATTTTAGTTATTATCAATCAAGGGTTGAGAAAGAGGATATCTCCAATATTATGTTTAGTATGAGGTATGAACATTATTAATTTATAGTAATTCTATTTAGACTTACCAATTCCCTTACTATCATTATGGATTTAATGAATAGAGTGTTCATAAACTACCTTCATCGGTTGGTGATGGTGTTTATAGATGATATTATTATATATTACAAGATCAAATAAGAGAATCAATATCATATGAGTATTGTTTTTAATAACTCGTGGAAATATATATTGTATTCCAAATTTACCAAATGTGAATTCTATAAATATAACTTGGGTCATATAATCATAATCAATTGTATATCGGTGGATCCTTTAAAGAAAAAAGTTATTGTGTAAGGGCTTACACCAACTATGGTTAATAAGATCCATAGTTTTATTATAATTACTAGATACTACCAAAAATTTGTGAGAAGTTTCTCATGGCTATCAAATAAAATAATCATGTTTATTTGGAATGGTTCCAAGTTCCATTAGACGAATTAATGTGAGGAAAATTTTAAGGAGATAGAAAAAAGGTTGGTCAGTGAACCTAAAATCACACTATCATGCAGTGGATAATGTTTTGTGATTTATTGTTATTCATTAAATAAGGTACTAAGATTTAAATTCATACAAAATT
This sequence comes from Viscum album, assembly GCA_963277665.1. Lineage (NCBI taxonomy): Eukaryota > Viridiplantae > Streptophyta > Magnoliopsida > Santalales > Viscaceae > Viscum > Viscum album. The sequence continues at coordinate 854,923,656 of OY728158.1, read as the reverse complement.
ATATGGTAAGAGATTATGACTCACACCAATTGAAAATTAATGAGAAATTTACTAGACTCATTATTTGGAGCCAGTAGTGGTAATTTTCTCATTAAACATATGGAGAAATTATCTCTATAGTGAATGGTATGATATATATATATTGATTATAAAATATTTATGTATATATTCACATATAAAGAGTTGAATATGAGCCAAAGGAGACAGTTGTTGACTAAAGATTATAAAATTTCAATACATTATCACCCTGCAAAGGAAAACAGGGCGCTAGATGATCATAGTAAAAATGAATGATCTAGTTTGTCCATGATGTGGATTTTAAGATGTCCAATAAATATGGATTTTCAAAATATGGATCTTGAAATCATGAGGAAATGGGATATATCATATCTTTCATAGATGAGTTTTTAATTATCCATACATGCGAGGACAAAAGAGGCACATAAGGAAAATTAAAAACTACATAAGAAGGTTAGGAATGTTCCCAAGATCAACCATGATCGTGATGGGATTATCAGTTTCAAGAATAATGTATGTGTCTCTTCAATACAATATTTAAATGAGTTATTGAATGTAGCTCATAGTTCATCAATATTTATTCATCCCAAGAGTATGAAGACATATAGATATTTAAAAGATCATTTCTAGACGGAAAACGTGTAAAATGATATTATGGAGTATGTACCTTTTGTCTTAGTATATGAGAAATTCATGTTTGAGAGAAATATATATATAAGTGGATGTTACAACCACTACCAATACCATAATAGAAATGGGAAAATATCATCGTGGATTTCATTGTTAGACTACCTAAAACATCTAAAGCCCATAATTCTATTTGTTTTATCATCATTCACCATATGAAAACACCACTTTTCATTATTATTATAGAATATTTCTATCTTGATCATATTTCTAGGATATACATTATGTAAGTGGTAAGGTTACATGGGGTACCATATTTTTTTATATCTGATTGAGATGTGTGTAACACCCCGAGATTTTATGAAAATTATTCTTTTAATTTAATTAATATCTTGTGTTGTATGCTACACCAAGATTACCTTGCGCTATATGCAACACCGTATTAGATTGCAGTATACGCAACACTATTCTTGGATCGTGTTACACACGATTTTGATAATAGTTATTCTACGCAACATTGAGTATATATATATATATATTCAATGTATAAATGAAATATGGTTGGATTATTTTATACAAAACAGTGAAGGATTATTTCACAACATTCAACCCTGACTTGTCTTGCATTACACGCAATCGCGACCTTCCTCGATAGCGTGTGTTGTACGCAATATCGGGCTTTACTAAACAATGATATATTATTATAATATAATTATGAACTAGCCGTTATGAATATTATTAACGAAATTTTGAATTTTATAAAATTATTATTCATCTTACATATTTTTTAGAACATGGTATAAGAACAAAATAATTTTTTCGGGTAAAATAAGTATTTTTCAAAAAATGCAGTTTTGCCGCCTTTTGATGGGTAGCCACTTTAAATATACTTTTTGACATTTATATAAGTTCAATTTGACAAAATAAAATTATTATTTGGAATCAAGAAATGAAAATTTACTTTGGATAAATTTTTCATATTATTCTGGTAACTTTCATATTTTGATGAATAGTAAAAACACGATATATTTTAATAAAAAACAATTTTCTTCATCGCAATAATTTATATGGTTAAATAATAAAATTTAATGGTTTTAAAGTATAAATAGAATATATTTTTACCATTTAATATAATTTATGTCATTAGCATTGATTTTATATTAAATTCGTAGGTTAAATTAATTCAATCTTTTGCAATGTTTTAAAGAAAAACCTGTTTTCTTTCAACAACGGGATTAATTTTAATTTAATTTCTGAAACTTTTGTGTATTGAATATGGAAAAATGGATTCCATATTTGGAATAAGTGGGTCCAAATTATGTTAATAAGCTACTTTTTATTTTTGAGAATTATTAATAGTAACTACGGTAAATTTTATTTACCATAGTTAAAGGTAAATCAGGTAATTAAGGGTAAATATAATATTATAAAATTTCCATATCATATGCCAAAATTCTATTGGATGGATAAAAGTATACCCATATAACTTAAGGGTTGGATTAGATTCATTTTATGGACTTTTGACCATGAAAATAATTTAATTATTATTAAAACCAAAGAAAGTGACAACATGTCACTCTCTTAAATCTTATAAGTATAATAATTTTAATTTAGTGATAAACTTCATAAAACTTGGAACATAAATATTCTCCAGAAATATAATAAAATTATATACATCATGATAATTTATTTAGAATTTTTAGGGATTAAATAATTGTCATTAATGGTGATACATTAATGATACAGAAATTATTTATTAAGTGAAAAATAAGTAATATAGTTTTTATTGAAATAATAATACCCATTAAAAGGCCCACAAACCTGACCAAAACTTATTGGTAGTATATATATACACCTTAATCATCCAATGACATAATATATAACCGTTTTGAGCCTTATAAAATTGATTATGACACTTACATTATTTTATTTTAAATGATTCCAAAGTTGTCACCTTCATAATTTAATAACTATAACAATTTACATATTGTGATTTTAAGATGATAAATTCGATTAAAAGTATTATTGTGAAAGGTAATATATTTATCTTCATCATATAATTTTATATTTAATTTTTATGAAACAAATCAATTTATTAAATAATTATACAAAAATGTTGTAGTAATTATTTTATTAAGAGATAAACAAAATAAATGGTTTTAAAAATAATAAAATAAATATTATATGAACTATTTAATGTGATCCAATAATTTTATATATAAATATGACCTTTTATGAATCTATTAAATATTTTAGTTCTAACATATCATTTGTATATATTTTATTGAAATTCAAATAAATGAATAGTATCAAAATTGACACTATTGTTATTTTATAAAAATAACATATTATAAACTTTTTTAAAAATCACAGAAATATTTAAAAATTATAAATTTAAATTTATATGGTCTATAATGTTATAAAGTAAACAATTATGGAAAATTCACAACAAATAAGCAATTATTTGTTATAATTTAAAATTTAGAATTTTATTACCACAAATAAACTTAAATAGATTAAATAATGATAAATCAAAATTATTAGGTTTAAAATAAGATCCAAACATGTCTAAATTTGATTGGTTGATGAGATTACAACCCTATCTCATCTAATATTCGAATATGAGTCATTTTTGGTGGGTTTTAAGTGGGGTTAGATTTATTATAAATTAATATTTTTAAGAATTCCAAAGGTGCCCCTCTCCTCCATTATAAAAGGGCACATCCTCCCTCTCTTCCACACACCACATTGAGCCTTCAAGCTCGGACAAACCCTGCCCAATTCTATTCGTCACTTCCCTAGAAACATCCTAGATGTCCTGGTCTTCTTCAAAGACCAATTTTAGTGCCCTAAGATGTGGCCTCAAAGAGGCGCTTCAAAGAAGAGGTAATTTCCGTTACCGATTCTTTCACCTTTATTTCTTCTTCCACTTCTTATTATTAGTTTGTTTCATTATGAAGTAATAACATCAGTATCAATAATATACTGATATGTTATTATAAGTATGGAACAACCCTATTTCACCATCTATCCATCCTACGGAAAATGAAATCTCCGCGTGTGCTTACGTACGGAATACCGTCTCCATGCAGTACTGTAATCTATTTTCCACCACCACCTTACTTGGATGGGTATAATGGTGTAAATATTAACTATATATGATTATTGTAATGTGATATTGATTATTTAATAGTATACATACACTCCAATAAAATTCCACGATCATGGAAACGATATCATCGCTCTTGCTTACGTAAGGAATACCGTCTCCACGAACGCGATGAGATTCATTTTCCATGATTAACCATTCAAGATTGATTATAAAGTATATATAATGAATAATAATGAAATATATGGAATAATAATGCTACTGGATTCATGTATATATATATTTATGTCATCTATTTAATTTCATTCAACTCAATAAGGAAACGAAAACAGCGTTCATGCGTACGTACGGCCTACCGTCTCCATGAACGGTGTATTTATTTCCATTTATCGATCTATTATATATATGTATATTCTGAATATATATTATATATAAATCATGTTTTATATTCTATAATTAAGTAATCATGATCTAAGTAATCATATTAATAATTACAAGTCAAAACACCGACGACAAATGAAACAATTTTACCCAAAACGCTCTTTAACATGGAATTTACAAATGAACGGGTAATATAAAGTCATAAGTGAACCATATATGATATCATAACAATTAATATGATTCTTTAATAAGTCAATAACATTATTTAAATCATTATACAGGAGGTTCGGATACATACGAAGCACATCGGACCTAAGGTAAGGGATAATTTTGCAAATCTCTTTGTTATCCGAGATTGCTTATTCATCAGTATTTACTGGGGTTATTTCTATCATCCATGTCCATGTTATATAAAAGTGTTTTCATGTATGTTTAAAGTCATTTTAACCCATTTTTTACTTTTAATACATGGTATGTAAGGAATATTTCTTTTGTTTATGTTATGAGGTACTTTTTGACTTTTCCAGCAAAAGTATGAAAAAATGTTTTTTTAACTTATATGGCATGAAAGGATTTTTACGGTTTTATAAAGCCTTATTTTCATGAATCTTACTCCAAAAGTTTTCATGACTATTTTTAACAAAATCCATTTCTTTTAAAATTGCATGACATTTTGAAGAAGAAAGGATATTTTCCTCAACAATTCATTTCAAGTGTTTTATCAAAACCATTTTCATCTAAGATGGCATTATTTCATATGTGTATGTTTCAAGTATAATTTCTCTATGATTTACATGGTTTCCCTTCTCTTATTATGAAATGATATCCATTTCTTTTATATGGATTATGTGATGATGGGATGATGTTTATGAAACCCATTTTATTTATTGGTTTTTTATGAATGATGTATGTTTATTTTGTGGAACAAGTAAGAATGATTTCACTATGAGATGGGTGGGACCTTTATCTCCCTCCAATGCATTGGGTAAAGATTTATATCTCTTGAGATAGACATGGCTGGAATGACAAGTTAAACCGGTTCAGTAATACAGGACTAGAACGAGGAGTGAACTCGATTCCGAAAGGGACTTTGTCCACTAAGATGGTCTTGGCAGCATTGCCTTGGCTACTATAGAAATCATATCATGTTCTTAATGGTCTCCACAATTACATGTTTTATTCCCATGATATTTTATCATTCTTAATGTTTCTTTATGATCTATGCCTTACGTACTTCCATGTTTTATGTCATTGCTCAAGATTTTGATGTTTAAACATTATGTTCATGTTTTTAAGATCAAATGTATATGGTATGTTTTATTTTATCCATGCTTACCCTTAGTGAGCATTTGAGCTCACCCTTTTTATATTTTCTTTTCCCCAGGATATAAAGAATGGTTTTAGGTAAGAAAAAAAGGGGAAGATCTTTATGGGAGATGTTGAAGATCTTTCACCACGATTAGAAGATTACATTCCATGTTTCCAAAGACACTAAAATATTACGGTCCTTGTGTGTCTGTTTTTGTTATGTATTAAGTATTCCGCTAATGTAATGTAATGTCCATGTACATCAAGCTTTGGGTCTCTACAGTTGGTATCAGAGGAAAGGTTTAGTCTACCTTTGGAATCTAGGATGCGAAAACGTTAGTGAGATCCCTAGATATATTTCTAAGTTATGTCTAGGGATGTCCCTAAGGATAAGTATACATATAGGATATAGTCCTAGAACTACGATAACGATCATAGAATTTAAACTAAGATGTTAGATATTGAGGATACTCCCCCTTTTCTATGTTATTTTCCCTAGCATGATTTTTGCCTCTCACGCTATTCTTTTTGGGTTTTAGAAAATGGCTGCAAATAGGAAGATTCACGATAATGGAGGATATGATAGACAATGGAATGATTTTCTTCATGAGAAACCAAATGAAACGGGATCTGGAAGTCCAAACATCGTTATTATGCCTAATCAGCAATCTCATAATATGATCAATAATCTCAACTTTGGTAAGTTTCCCAACTCAGATAATAAGAGAAAGATGGAGTTTCATGATGATCATAGAGGAAAGAAAGTTCAATTTCCCTCATGTAAATAATGTGGGAAGAGGCATCAAGGAGATTGTTTCAAAGGAACTGTAAGATGCTTTGGGTGTGGAAAAGAAGGACACAATGCCAGTAAGTGCAAAGGAAAAGGTTCAGTTAACACCATGGACAAGGATAATGGTATTGCTACGACATCAACAATGATTAGATGTTTTAAATATGGAATGTATGGGCATTATGAAAACCAATTACCTAATGGAAAATCTCAAGAAGAGAATCATCATGGTCATATGGGTAGTATTTATGTGGATGATGATGAGGAGACTACAAATGATATATGAGCTGAAAGAAGTGTTGAAGCTCAGTCAGTTGTTTTAGAAGGTAGTGGAATGATTGTATATTTATCGAGAGTTATGTTGTATAGTTAATGGTACTATGGAATAAAGAATCATCTAAGGATTGTTACACTATTGTTTTTCTTAAAAGTATTTGAAAGCATATGTTGAATGGTACTAGTAACCATGGAAGGTTATTTAGATATTTTTGTAAAGTAGATGATATGCACATAATGAAGGAATAAGAAGATAATGAGATGTTTAATTGTATTCATGAGATCATGATTGATATAAGGACTAAGTGATATCATGGTTTGAGTATATAGAATTTTGAGTATTTTGGTATGTGGAAAGTGTTAACTTTTAACTGCATTCATGTTTTCACTAAGGTTCAATGGGTATTCATTTTTCAAGGGAATACATGATTAAGGCCTTCGAATGTTTGGAATGTGACCAACAAGACATATCTTATGATATATGGGGATCAACGATGGTATTAAATCTCTGGTAATCATTTTCACTATATTATGAGAGTGGACTGCAGTCTTATGGATAAGCCTAAATATTGGAATGGATTATTTTGGACATAAGTTAGTATTGTTTAAGGATAGAAGTTTTTTCGATATTATTGATGGGATGTTATAGTAATATAGTTTTAGAAAAAGGAAAACCTGCAGGATGGGCGACAACCCATCGCATCGGACAAGGCTGTGGGAATCGAACCCACAACCGAAGTGCGACTGGCCTTTATCACATACCACTGGCCTACAGGAAGTCCCTGGTTAGTAGAAACTAGTTTTATTTTATTAAGCGGTATGATATATGAAGTATAAGTTCATTTTTGGAACCATATATGATTAATCTAACCATAAGATGGAATTATAACTTTTGCTAAACTTTTGTTTGAAAGAGATGGAATGAACCATAATTCTATCACATGATCTTCTAACACATCACGAATAACAAATTCGACTTTATTCTTTAAGGGATGAAGTGGAAATTGTTCAATTCACGAACAACAGTGAGATTGTACCAAAATCATGTAAGTATTTCTCTTAATTCCTCAACTTTAGGGAAATGATCTTGAAAACCAAAAATGTTGTCCTAGTTCCCTTATATCCGATGAATCAGATGGTAACTTAGATCATCCCAAATCAATAGCTTTGTGGTTTATTGGCTTTTTCATAGCCATGTTCTCTACCACTCTCCATCAGAACTTGATGGTTAGATTTTTCTTCGATATCCATATTTTCACCTATGTTCTCCTACATGGAAACCCAATGATGAGTTAATTTGGGTAACCATTACATTTCATACTTTAGTTTTTAAAGCCATGTTTTGGTATTCCTTTTTACGATATGGGTTTCTATTAAACAATCTTTCGAGTAGTAATCCATTTATAACCCCGATGAATTTCGAGGGAGAAATTCATTTTAAGAGGGGTAGAATGTAACACCCCGAGATTTTATGAAAAATATTCTTTTAATTTCATTAATGTCTTGTGTTGTATGCTACACCAAGATTACCTTGCGCTATATGCAACACCGTATTAGCTTGCAGTATACGCAACACTATTCTTGGATCGTGTAAAACACGATTTTGATAATAGTTATTCTACGCAACATTGAGTATATATATATATATATATATATATTCAATGTATAAATGAAATATGGTTGGATTATGTTATACAAAACAATGAAGGATTCTTGCACAACATGCAACCCTGACTTGGCTTGCATTACACGCAATCACGACCTTCCTCGATAGCGTATGTTGTACGCAATACCGGGCTTTACTAAACAATGATATATTATTATAATATTATTATGAACTAGCCATTAGGAATAGTATTAAATAAATTTTGAATTTTATAATATTATTATTCATCTTACATATTTTCTAGAACATGGTATAAGAACAAAATAAATTTTTCAGGTAAAATAAGTATTTTTCAAAAAATGTAGTTTTGCCGCCTTTTGATGGCGCACCAACTTTAAATCTAGTTTTTAACATGTTTATAAGTTCAATTTGACAAAATAAAATTATTCTTTGGAATAATGAAATAAAAATTTACTTTGGATAAATTTTTCATATTATTCTGGTAACTTTCATATTTTGATGAATAGTAAAAACACGCTATATTTTAATTAAAAACAATTTTTTTTCATCACAATAATTTATATGGTTAAATTATAATATTGAATGGTTTTAAAGAATAAATAGAATATATTTTTACCATTTAATATAATGTATGTCATTATCATTGATTTTACATTAAATTCATAGGTTAAATCAATTCAATCTTTTGCAATGTTATAAAGAAAAACCCGTTTTCTTTCGACAATGGGATTAATTTTAATTTAATTTCTGCAACTTTTTTGTATTTAATTTGGAAAAATGGATTCCATATTTGGAATCAGTGGGTCCAAATTATGTTAATAAGCTACTTTTTATTTTTAGGAATTATGAATAGTAACTACGGTAAATTTTATTTACCATAGTTAAAGGTAAATCAGGTAATTAAGGGTAAATATAATATTATAAAATTACCCTATCACATGAAAAAATTCTATTTTATGGCTAAAAGTAGACCCATATAACCTAAGGGTCGGATTAGATTAATTTTATGGACTTTTGACCATGAAAATAATTTAATTATTATTAAAACCAAAGAAAGTGACAACATGTCACTCTCTTAAATCTTATAAGTATAATAATTTTAATTTAGTGATAAAAATCATAAAACTTAGAACATGAATAGTCTCCAGAAAGATAATAAATGTATCTACATCATGATAATTTATTGATAATTTTTAGGGATTAAATAATTGTCATTAATGGTGATACATTAATGATACAGAAATTATTTATTAAGTGAAAAATAAGTAATATAGTTTTTATTGAAAAACTAATACCCATTAAAAGGCCCGAAAACCTGACGAAAACTTATTGGTAGTGTATATATACACCTTAAGCATCCAATTATCTAATAAATAACTGTTTGGAGCCTTATAAAAGTGATTATGACACTTATATTATTTTATTTTAAATAATGGAAAAGTTGTCACCTTCATAATTTAATAACTATAACAATTTAAATATTGTGAATTTAAGATGATAAATTAGATTAAAATTATTATTGTGAAAGTTAAAAGATTTATATCCATCATAGGATTTTATTTTTAATTTTTATGCAACAAATAAGTATATTAAATAATTTTACAAAAATGTTGTAGTAATTATTTTATTAAGAGATAAACCAAATAAATGGTTTTAAAAATAATAAAATAAATATTATATGAACTATTTAATGTGATACACTAATTTTATAGATACATATTACCTTTTATGAATCTATTAAAGCTTTTAGTTCTAACATATCTTCTGTATATATTTTATTTAAATTCAAATAAATGAATAGTGTCAAAATTGACACTATTGTTATTTTATAAAAATAACATATTATAAAATTGTTTAAAAATCACAAAAATATTTAAAAATTATAAATTTAAATTTCTATGGTCTATAATGTTATAAAGTAAACTATTATGGAAAATTCATAACAAATAAGCAATTATTTGTTATAATATAAAATTTAGAATTTTACTACCACAAATAAACTTAAATAGATTAAATATGGATAAATCAAAATGATAAGGTTTAAAATAAGATCCAAACATGTCTAAATTTGATTTGATGATGATATTAAAACCCTATCTCATATAATATTTGAATATGAGTCATTTTTGGATGTTTTTATGTGGGGTTATATTTATTATAAATTAATGTTTTTTAGAATTCCAAAGGTGCCCCTCTACTCCCTTATAAAAGAACACCTCATACCTCTCTTCCACACACCACTTTGAGCCTTCAAGCTAGACCAACACCTTACCAATTCTCTTTTCCACTTCCCTAGAAATATCCTAGAGGTCCTGGTCTTCTTCAAAGACCAATTTTAGTGCCCTAAGAGGAGGTCTCAAAGAGGCGCTTCAAAGAAGAGGTAATTTCCGTTACCGATTCTTTCACCTTTATTTCTTCTTCCACTTCTTCTTCTTAGGTTGTTTCATTATGAAGTAATAACATCAATATCACTCATATAATGATATTTTATTATAAGTATGAAACAACCCTATTTCACCATATATCCATCCTACGGAAAATGAAATCACCGCGCGTGCGTACGTACAGAATACTGTCTCCACGCCGTGGTGTAATATATTTTCCACCACCACCTTACTTGGATGGGTATAATGGTGTAAATAATAACTATATATGATTATTGTAAAGTGATATTGATTCTGTAATAGTATACATACACTCCTATAAAATTCCACGATCATGGGACCGATATCATCGCTCGTGCGTACGTACGGAATACTATCTCCACGAATGCGATGAGATTCATTTTCCATGATTAACCATTCAAGAATGATTATAAAGTATATATAATGAATAATAATGAAATATATGGAATAATAATTCAACTGTATTTATGTATATATATATGTATGTCATCTATTTAATTTCATTCAACTCAATAAGGAAAATAAAACAGCGTTCATGCGTACGTACGGCCTACTGTCTCCATGAACGGTGTATTTCATTCCATTTATCGATCTATTATATATATGTATATTCTGAATATATATTATATATAAATCATGTTTTATATTCTATAATTAAGTAATCATTATCTAAGTAATCATATGGATAATTAAAAGTCAAAACACGGACGACAAATGAAACGATTTTACCCAAAACGCTCTTTAACATGGAATTTACAAAAGAACGGGTAATATAAAGTCATAAGTGAACCATATATGATATCATAACAATTAATATGATTCTGTAATAAGTCAATAACATTATTTAAATCATTATACAGGAGGTTCAGATACATACGAAGCATATCAGACCTAAGGTAATGGATAATTTTGCAAATCTCATTTTTATCCGAGATTGCTTATTCTTCAGTATTTACTGGGGTTATTTATATAATCCATGTCCATGTTTTACAAAAGTGTTTTCATGTATGTTTAAAGTCATTTTAACCCATTTTGAATTTTACTACATGGTATGTAAGGAATCATTCTTTTGTTTACGTTACGAGGTACTTTTTGACTTTTCCGGCAAAAGTACGAAAAGAATGTTTTTTAACTTATACGGCATGAAAGGATTTTCAGGGTTTTATAAATCCCTTTTCATGAAGCTTCCTCCAAAAGATTTGATGAATATTTTTAACAAAATCCATTTCTTTAAAAATTTCATGACATTATGAAGAAGAAAGGATATTTTCCTCAAGAATCCATTTCAAGAGTTTTATCAAACCCATTTTTCATCTAAGATAACATTATTTCATATGTGTATGTTTCAAGTATAATGTCTCTATGATTTACATGGTTTCAATTATCTTATTATGAAATTATATCCATTTCTTTTATATAGATTATGTGATGATGGGATGATGTTTATGAAACCCATTTTATTTATTGGGTTTTTATGAATGATGTATGTTTATTTTGTGTCACAAGTAAGAATGATTTCACTATGAGATGGGTGGGACCTATATCTCCCTCCAATGCATTGGGTAAAGATTTATATCTCATGAGATAGACATGGTTGGAATGGAAAGTTAAACCGGTTCAGTAATACAGAACTGGAATGAGGAGTGAACTCGATTCAGAAAGGAACTTTGTCCACTAAGATGGTCTTGGCAGCAATGCCTTGGCTACTATGGAAATCATATCATGTTCTTAATGGTTTCCACAATTACATGTTTTATTCCCATGCTATTTTATCATTCTTAATGTTTCTTTAGGATCTATGCCTTACGCTCTTCCATGTATTATGTCATTGCTCAAGCTTTTGATGTTTAAACATTATGTCCATGTTTTTAAGATCAAATGTATATGGTATGTTTTATTTTATCCATTATTACCCTTACTGAGCATTTGAGCTCACCCTTTTTATGTTTTCTTTTCCCCAGGATATAAAGAAAGGTTTTAGGTAAGAAAAAAGGGGAAGATCTTTATGGGAGATGTTGAAGATCTTTCACAACGATTAGAAGATTACGTTTCAAGTTTCCAAAGACACTAAACTATTACGGTCCTTGTGAGTCTATTTTTGTTATGTATTAAGTATTCCGCTAAAGTAATGTACATGTACATGTACATCAAGCTTTGGGTCTCTACAGTTGGTATCAGAGGAAAGGTTTAGTCAACCTTTGGAAACTAGGATGCGAAAACATTAGTGAGATCCCTAGAGATATTTCTAAGGTATGTCTAGGAATGTCCCAAAGGAAAAGTATACATATAGGATACAGTCCTAGAACTATGGTAATGATCATAGAATTTATCCTAAGATGTTAGATATTGAGGATACTCCCCCTTTTCTATGTTGTTTTCCCTAGCACGATTTTTGCCTCTCACGCTATTCTTTTTGGGTTTTAGAAAATGGCTGCAAACAGGAAGATTCACGATAATGGAGGATATGATAGACAATGGAATGATTTTCTTCATGAGAAACCAAATGAAACGGGATCTGGAAGTCCAAACATCATTATTATGCCTAATCAGCAATATCATAATATGATCAATAATCTCAACTTTGGTAAGTTTCCCGACTCAAATAATAAGAGAAAGATGGAGTTTCATGATGATCATAGAGGAAATAAAGTTTAATTTCCCTCATGTAAATCATGTGGGAAGAGGCATCAGGGAGATTGTTTCAAAGGATCTGGAAGATGTTTTGGGTGTGGAAAAGAAGGACACAAATCCAGTAAGTGAAAAGGAAAAGGTTCCGTTAAAACCATGGACAAGGATAATGGTATTGCTACGACATCAACAATGATTAGATGTTTTAAATGAGGAATGTACGGGCATTATGAAAACCAATGCCCTAATAGAAAATATCATGAAGAGAATCAGCATGGTCATATGGGTAGTATTTATGTGGATGATGATGATGAGACTACAAATGATATATGAGCTGAAAGAAGTGTTGAAGCTCAGTCAGTTGTTTTAGAAGGTAGTGGAATGATTTTATATTTATCGAGAGTTATGTTGTATAGTTAATGGTACTATGGAATAAAGAATAATCTAAGGATTGTTACACTATTGTTTTTCCTAAAAGTATTTGAAAGCATATGTTGAATGGTACTAGTAACCATGGAAGGTTATTCAGATATTTTTGTAAAGTAGATGATATGCGCATAATGAAGGAATAAGAATATAATGAGATGTTTGATTTTAGTCATGAGCTCATGATTGATATAAGGACTAAGTGATATCATGGTTTGAGTATATATAATTTTGAGGATTTTCGTATGTGGAAAGTGTTAACTTTTAACTGCATTCATGTTTTCACTAAGGTTCAATGGGTATTCATTTTTCAAGAGAATACATGATAAAGGCCTTAGAATGTTTGGAATGTGACCAAAAAGACATATCTTATGATATATGGGGATCAACGATGGTATTAAATATCTGGTAATCGTTTTCACTATATTATGAGAGAGGACTGCAGTATTATGGATAAGCCTAAAGATTGGAATGGATTATATTGGACATAAGTTATTATTGTTTAAGGATAGAAGTTTTTTCGATATTATTTATGGGATGTTATAGTAATATAGTTTTAGAAAAAGGACAACCTGCAGGACGAGCGACAACCCATCGCGTCAGACAAGGCTGTGGGAATCGAACCCACAACCAAAGTGCGATTGGCCTTTATCTCCTACCACTGGCCTACAGGAAGTCCCTGGTTAGAAGAAACTAGTTTTATTTTATTAAGCGGTATGATATATGAAGTATAAGTTCTTTTTTGGAACCATATACGACAAATCTAACCATAATATGGAATTATAACATTTGCTAACCTTTTGTTTGAAATAGATGGAATGAACCATAATTCAATCACATGATCTGCTAACACATAACGAATAACAAATTAAAATTCATTCTTCAAGGGATTAAGTGGAAATTGTTCAATTCACGAACAATAGTGAGATTGTACCAAAATCATGTAGTACTTCTTTTAATTCATCAACTTTAGGGAAATGATCTTGAAAACCAAAAATGTTGTCCTAGTTACCTTATATCCGATGAATCATATGGTACCTTAGATCATCACAAATCAATAGCTTTGTGATTTATTGGCTTTTTCATAGCCATGTTCTCTACCACTCTCCATCAGAACTTGATGGTTAGATTTTTCTTCCATATCCATATTTTCACCTATGTTCTCCTACGTGGAAACCCAGTGATGAGTTAATTTGGGTAACCGTTACATTTCATACTTTAGTTTTTAAAGCCATGTTTTGGTATTCCTTTTTATGATGTGGGTTTCTATTAAACAAAATTTCTAGTAGTAAACCATTTATAACCCCGACGAATTTTGAGGGAGAAATTCATTTTAAGGGGGGTAAAATGTAACACCCCGAGATTTTATGAAAAATATTCTTTTAATTTCATTAATGTCCTGTGTTTTATGCTACCCCAAGATTATCTTGCTCTATACGCAACACTGTATTATCTTACAGTATACGCAACACTATTCTTGGATCGTGTTACACACGATTTTGATAATAGTTATTCTACGCAACATTGAGTATATATATATATATATATATATATATTCAATGTATAAATGAAATATGGTTGGATTCTGTTATACAAAACAATGAAGGATTCTTGCACAACATGCAACCCTGACTTGGCTTTCATTACATGCAATCATGACCTTCCTCGATAACGTGTGTTGTACGCAATACCGGGCTTTACTAAACAATGATATATTATTATAATATTATTATGAACTAGCCGTTATGAATATTATTAACTAATTTTTGAATTTTATAACATTATTATTCATCTTACATATTTTCTAGAACATTGTATAAGAACAAAATAAATTTTTCAGGTAAAATAAGTATTTTTCAAAAAATGCAGTTTTACCGCCTTTTGATGGCGCACCCACATTAAATCTAGTTTTTGACATGTTTATAAGTTCAATTTGACAAAATAAAATTCTTATTTGGAATCAAGAAATAAAAATTTACTTTGGATAAAATTTTCATATTATTCTGGTAACTTTCATATTTTGATGAATAGTAAAAACACGCTATATTTTAATTAAAAACAATTTTTTTTCATCGCAATAATTTATATGGTTAAATTATAATATTTAATGGTTTTAAAGTATAAATAGAATATATTTTTACCATTTAATATAATTTATGTCATTAGCATTGATTTTACACTAAATTCGTAGGTTAAATCAATTTAATCTTTTGCAATGTTTTAAAGAAAAACCCGTTTTCTTTCGACAACAGGATTAATTTTAATTTAATTTCTGAAACTTTTGTGTATTGAATTTGGAAAAATGTATTCCATATTTGGAATCAGTTGGTCCAAATTATGTTAATAAGCTACCTTTTATTTTTGGGAATTATGAATATTAACTACGGTAAATTTTATTTACCATAGTTAAAGGTAAATCAAGTAATTAAGGGTAAATATAATATTATAAAATTACCATATCACATGCCAAAATTCTTCTGGATGGCTAAAAGTTGACCCATATAACCTAAGGGTCAGATTAGATTAATTTTATGGACTTTTGACCATGAAAATAATTTAATTATTATTAAAACCAAAGAAAGTGACAACATGTCACTCTCTTAAATCTTATAAGTATAATAATTTTAATTTAGTGATAAACATCATAAAACTTATAACATGAATAGTATCCAGAAGTATAATAAAATTATCTACATCATTATAATTTATTTATAATTTTTAGGGATTAAATAATTGTCATTAATGGTGATACATTAATGATACAGAAATTATTTATTAAGTGAAAAATAAGTAATATAGTTTTTATTGAAATAATAATACCCATTAAAAGTCCCACAAACCTTAACTAAACATCTTTTCAGTGTATATATACACCTTAATCATCCAATGAACTAATATATAACCGTTTGGAGCCTTATAAAAGTGATTATGACACTTATATTATTTTATTTTAAATGATGCCAAATTTGTCACCTTCATAATTTAATAACTATAAAAATTTAAATATTGTGATTTTAAGATGATAAATTCGATTAAAAGTATTATTGTGAAAAATAATAGCTTTATCTTCATCATAGGATTTTGTTTTTAATTTTTATGCAAAAAATCAGTATATTAAATAATTATACAAAAATGTTGTAGTAATTATTTTATTAGGAGATAAACCAAATAAATGGTTTTAAAAATTATAAAATAAATATTATATGAACTATTTAATGTGATCCAATAATTTTATAGATACATATGACAGTTTATTAATATATTAAAACTTTTAATTATAACATATATTCTGTATATATTTTATTTAAATTCAAATGAATGAATAGTGTCAAAATTGACAATATTGTTAGTTTATAAAAATAACATATTATAAAATTGTTTAAAAATCACAAAAATATTTAAAAATTATAAATTTATATTTATATGGTCTATAATTTTATAAAGTAAACAATTATGGAAAATTCACAACAAATAAGAAATTAATTGATATACTTTAAAATTTAGAGTTTTATTACCACAAATAATCTTAAATAGATTAAATAAGGATAAATCAAAATGATAAGGTTGAAAATAAGATCCAAACATGTCTAAATTTGATTTTTTGATGGTATTACAACCCTATCTCATATAATATTAGAATATGAGTCATTTTTGGAGGTTTTTAAGTGGGGTTAGATTTATTATAAATTAATATTTTTAAGAATTCCGAAGGTGCCCCTCTCCTCCCTTATAAAAGGAAACCTCCTCCCTCTCTTCCACACACCACTTTGAGCCTTCAAGCTCGGCCAAACCCTGCCAAATTCTCTTATCCACTTCCATGGAAACATCCTAGAGGTCCTGGTCTTCTTCAAAGACCAATTTTAGTTCCCTAAGAGGAGGTCACAAAGAGGCGCTTCAAAGAAGAGGTAATTTCCGTTACCAATTCTTTCACCATTATTTCTTCTTCCACTTCTTCTTATTAGGTTGTTTCATTATGAAGTAATAACATACGTATCACTCATATACTGGTATGTTATTATATGTATGAAACAACCCTATTTCACCATCTATCCATCCTACGGAAAACTAAATCACCGCGCATGCGTACGTACGGAATACCATCTCCACGTCGTGGTGTAATCTATTTTCCACCACCACCTTACTTGGATGGGTATAATGGTGTAAATAATAACTATATATGATTATTTTAAATTTATATTGATTCTGTAATAGTATACATACTCTCCAATAAAATTCCATGATCTTGGGAATGATATCATCGCTCGTGCGTACGTACGGAATACCTTCTCCACGAACGCGATGAGATTCATTTTCCATGATTAACCATTCAAGAATGATTATAAAGTATATATAATGAATAATAATGAAATATATGGAATAATAATTCTACTGGATTTATGTATATATATATGTATGTAATCAATTTAATTTCATTCAACTCAATAAGGAAACGAAAACAGCATTCATGCGTACGTATGACCTACAGTCTCCATGAACGGTGTATCTCTTTCCATTTATCGATCTATTATATATATGTATATTCTGAATATATATTATATATAAATAATGTTTTATATTCTGGAATTAAGTAATCATGATCTAAGTAATCATATGAATAATTACAAGTCAAAACACGGACGACAAATGAAACGATTTTACCCAAAACGCTCTTTAACATTGAATTTACAAAAGAACGAGTAATATAAAGTCATAAGTGAACCATATATGATATCATAACAATTAATATGATTATTTAATAAGTCAATAACATTATTTAAATTATTATACAGGAGGTTCGGATACGTACGAAGCATATCAGACCTAAGGTAAGGGATAATTTTGCAAATCTCATTTTTATTCGAGATTGCTTATTCGTCAGTATTTACTGGTGTTATTTCTATCATCCATGTCCATATTTTATAAAAGTGTTTTCATGTATGTTTAAAGTAATTTTAACCCATTTTTGACTTTTAATACATGGTATGTAAGGAATCTTTCTTTTTTTTACGTTACGAGTTACTTTTTGACTTTTCCAGAAAAAGTACGAAAAGAATGTTTTTTTAACTTATACGGCATGAAAGGATTTTTACGGTTTTATAAAGCCTTATTTTCATGAACCTTCCTCCAAAAGATTTCATGAATATTTTTAACAAAATCAATTTCATTTAAAATTACATGACATTTTGAAGAAGAAAGGATATTTTCCTCAAGAATTCATTTCAAGTGTTTTATCAAAACCATTTTTCATCTAAGATGACATTATTTCATATGTGTATGTTTCAAGTATAATGTGTCTATGATTTAAATGGTTTCAATTCTCTTATTATTAAATTATATCCATTTCTTTTATATGGATTATGTGATGATGGGATGATGTTTATGAAACTCATTTTATTTATTGGGTTTTTATGAATGATGTATGTTTATTTTGTGGTACAAGTAAGAATGATTTCACTATGAGATGGGTGGGACCTATATCTCCATCCAATGCATTGGGTAAAGATTTATATCTCATGAGATAGACATGGCTGGAACGGAAAGTTTAACTGGTTCAGTAATACAGGACTGGAACGAGGAGTGAACTCGATTCAGAACGGGACTTTGTCCACTAAGATGGTCTTGGAAGCAATGCCTTGGATACTATGGAAATCATATCATGTGCTTAATGGTTTCCACAATTACATGTTTTATTCCTAT
Organism: Viscum album; assembly: GCA_963277665.1. NCBI lineage: Eukaryota > Viridiplantae > Streptophyta > Magnoliopsida > Santalales > Viscaceae > Viscum > Viscum album. Next base: position 854,904,364 of record OY728158.1, on the reverse strand, counting down.
GCTATTTTATCATTCCTAATGTTTCTTTATGATCTATGCCTTAATTACTTCCATGTTTTATGTCATTGCTCAAGATTTTGATGTTTAAACATTATGTTCATGTTTTTAAGATCAAATGTATATGGTATGTTTTATTTTATCCATGCTTACCCTTACTGAGCATTTGAGCTCACCCTTTTTATGTTTTCTTTTCCACAGGATATAAAGAAAGGTTTTAGGTAAGAAAAAAAGGGGAAGATCTTTACGGGAGATGTTGAAGATCTTTCACCACGATTAGAAGATTATGTTCCAAGTTTCCAAAGACACTAAACTATTACGGTCTTTTTGTGTCTATTTTTGTTATGTATTAAGTATTCCACTAAAGTAATGTAATTTCCATATACGTCAAGCTTTGGGTCTCTACCATGTGAGGTTTACCTAGGTGTTTTGGAGAAGTCCTTACCAATTATAGAATACGTAATTGAACTCTATAACTACATATAATCCTCAAAAGTATGGTTAGAATGAGAGGACCATTCAAAACCTATAATATATTTGGATATTTTATTCATTGGATTTCAACGGTGTTTGGGAACAACACCTTCCTCTAATAAAATTATATTATAATAATATCTTTCACTCACACATTTATATGGATCCTTATTAATCCCTTTATAAAAAAATTGTATGCCTTCATCATATTGTGAATAATTTTTAGAAAGAAATATATTGGGACCTGAGACAGTTTATGAAATTTTACATAAATTTAGAGTTATTAAACAATACATTAAGAAAATTCATAGTCAGTAGAATAGTTATTTCAATAATCATCAGTGGGATATAGTGTTTAAAGTTGCTGAAAAGGTAATAATATTAATATATCCTTGGATAAAATTTATAAGTTTGATAATAAAGGTAAATATGATCCCTATATATATGAAACCCTTTGATATTCTTGGTTTTATCAGGATGGTTTCTTATTGTTGGTGCATCCACTAAATCTCTCTTAAGTTCATGATATATTTCATGTATCACTTTTGAGGAAGTACATATATAATACTTCACATTTATTGAACTCAATGGTTTTATAAATAAAGAAAGATCTTTATTATGATGAATATATAGTATAAAAATTATATTGAAGAGATGAAGTGATATGGAACAAGACTACTCAATTGGTTAAATTTCTTCGGAGGAATCATGCATTTGAGAATGCTACCTGGGAACCTGATGATGTGATGAAGTAGAAGTATCCTCAGTTGTTTGTATGAGAGTGGTGAAATTTAAAGATATAAATTCTTATAGGTAATAGAATGTAACCCATTCAATTTTTTTGATATATATCACTTTAAATAAATTTTATGTGTTTGATAGATTTCTTTACACACAACACCAAGTTTAAATAAACCATGATATACTACTAAAATATTATTATTAAATGTAATTTTTATTACCTATATATTGGATTTATGGGTATTAATAAGAATAAATAAATTATTAAAAGTTTTTATAAAAGTTTTAATTAATTAATAAGTGTTTATTAATTCCATTTAAATACCTACCCTATTTTAAATGTTAAAATAATGTCGATTTATATTAAAAGATTAATTTTTAAATGTATTTTATTTTTCTATATATTATGCATAATGATCACTAATTAAAAATTATTTTGATGAAATATATAGGTATTGAATTTAACTATATGAATAATCTTTCATAGATTTATTATCAATTGGTTATAAATGAAGATAGAATCATTTAAATTTAAAAAGGAAATATTTTTCTGAAACCTAATTTTGTTGTATGTAATGTATTTTAACTTAGTAAATTTAACTAATCTGTATTGATTAATGATTTTAATGAAATATTTATATAATATATTAAATGAAATAAAATAAAACATTTATATAATTTTTTTACTAGGAATAAAATAATAATAAATTCCGTGTTTTCCTTAAAAATGCATTTTTCTTATAATGGTTTTTGTTGTGTTTTGTCCAGTTATTTTAAAATGAATTTACAAAAAAATATAAAAATTTAATTTCATAAATTTTTTTCCAAATATTTGATCATAATTTTCAAAATTATTAATATGTTTACTTTTATTTATGGTCATTATGTTTAGAAACCATCGTAATAATTTTTCATAGTGGTAGGGGTTAAAGGGATTAACATGAGGGTTAAACTTAAAGATAACCCATAAAATATCTATAAAACGTAGATAAATTTGATTTTTTAGTATATATATACCCAAAAATATCTTTTAATTTTTTTTCCTTGGTTTCACTTTCACATGAATATGACTTCATTATATTTTAATGTTCTAAGTATTTATAAGTTTTCCACTCACTTGACTTGTAAAAAGGCACCCCCTACTCTCACTTCTACACACCACGTGATCCCTTTATATTGACCAATATAGACAAAAATAATCTCCAAATAACCTTATAAACTATATTTAGGTTAATATATTTAAAAAATATTCATCCAAGAATCCTTTAAGTTCTTTTAAAAAATAAGATGCCTGAAGAAGAGGTATATGTTCTTACTGGCCTTTTTCAAGTTTTGTTCTTATTAAACCTTATAAAATTGTTCAATATATATATATATATTAAAATGATGTAATAAATATATATAATATACTAATAAGTTTTTATATTAAAGTTATACCAATTTTTAACTCCTTTTCATCAATTAGAAAATGATAAAGTCACATGTGTGTACATGTTGACTACCACCTCAATGAAGCAATGTGATTCGTTTTTATTTTCACCTTTACATGGATTGTTATTAGGATATATTTAATGAATAAATATTATATTTATAGTATAATTATGGTTCTTTAATTTTGATTTATTATTTACCTTTTTTCATTCATCTAAAAGTGGAAACATCACTCGTACGCATGTACGAACTATCGTGTCCACGAAGTGATTTAAGATATTTTTCATTACCAATTTTTATGGATGGTTATAAAAGTGTATAAAATGAATAAATATTATTACTATGACATGATTATGATTATATATGTGATTAAACCATGACCAATGTAAACTGACTGGAACCATTGAATCGAGATGTGCATGGAAAATGGATAACTTTTTACCAAATGTTTATTTTAATGAAGAATTTTTAATAAAAGTGTAATTGTTAATTTTAAAATAATTATATATCGAAATTTATATATGAATATGTTTCTATAATTTATTTATAATAAATTTATATTTATTATATTCTAAGTTTGGATTAATATAAATAAATACAGTATCACGACCCCCTCCCCACAAAGTGTACCCCTCCAGGGCTGGCAATGTGAGAAGGGAGATAATGACCCCCGAGTCCCGCCACCAGTAGGTCCTGGGTTGGTGACTAGCACCGAGGGTATAGTAAACACACAAATGAGAGGCATTACCCTCTAAGATAACACATGCGGAAGAGAAATATAAGATAGAAACCAACCAACTCCAACTCAGAACTGAAATATAAAATAAAACCCAAGTGCACATATTTAATGACATGAAAAAGTACTACAACTAGAAGGGGAAAACCACTAGTACCCAAAAGAAAGTAAAACAACAGCAACCACAAGCCCAGACAGCTCCTGCAACCACAAGCTAGTAGTAACCAGCCTGATCTCTAACCTGCTCCCTGTGACCTGAAAAACTGTTTATATATACATATGGTGAGTATAACAATATACTCAGTAGGACCCTCCCCGAAGCCTCTTGTGAAAAAGTAAAGAAAGCATGCTAAAGCACAGTGAAAAACAAGTGAAACTAACTTGTCACCTAAATAGGTATACTATGTTCCCAACCTCACCATGGCTACACTCACCAAGTAACACATACATGAATTTATCATATAATATAGAATATCAAGGGTACCCCACTACTACTCCCCCACTGGTTTTCCGCTTTGCCCCAGCATTGTACGTCCCGAGCATCTCCCTCCAAAATGCTTTCCCGAAGACACCTGGGCAAAGCACCATAATATGTACCTCGTGCAAAAAAACCACCACGTACATGTAATCAAAGTAATAAGGTCGTTTCTAGGAGCCACCACATCCCACATAATGTGTATCATACATTAGGTATTATATCTCAAGCCATTACATCCCATACACTAAGTAAGGATCCTCAAGCCATCACAACCAATACATGTTACACCTATAGTAGTCCATAAGATACTATATCCAGAATATATATGTGTGAATACACATAAGCCATTATATCCCTCTACACACATATGTGGGGAAAACGAACCAATGTTCCTGCCAGCACCAGTAACTACCAAGAGAAGAGATCAGGGCCAAAGGGGGTAGTCAGCCATTCATCCTCCAACCAGAATGTTGGGGAAAACACCCCCAGGGCTCAAAATCCCCGGGGTGTCAGTTTCCCTTACTGACAGGGTGGAGTAGTGTATAGAAACACAAAAAGTATAGAATATATCAAATCTCACAACCACACCATGTGCATAACCTAGTCTTAGACTCAACTTCATCTAACATCTCTCGGACTCCAGGCCGCCACTTCTAAGATTAGGAATCCTATAAACACACAATCATTTAAAGAGCTTTAATCAATTATTTCATTACATTTTTACCCGTTGCACTTTACGTTAATTAATTCTTTAAACATTAATTAACCATGAATAATTCCACATAAAATTTCATTAGCATCACACCCAAAGTCCACTATCCCTTTAAAATTACAACCTCATCATTATTTTCTAGCAAACTCCAACCACATAGGTAACACCATTTTTTCAATTATTCATTATAGAATTACTTTCCCACATTCCTAGGCATTCTAGAAAAACATTATATGCTACTAAACACAAGGGGGTCAACACAGTGAGTAGATATACTACCCATCGAGTCCTTTCCACTTATAGTAAGGGCATAGACCCATCCTCCGTTGAGAAGCTAAACACGGAAAGCACATGGCATACATCTCGCATCTTCACCTCTTTCGAAAGAAGGCTAAGCAAGACCAGCTGCCTTGATTAGTGGAGAAAATTAAATCAGATAATCAACCAATAAGGATCAGCAAGCATCCAACAATAACATCCATCCAATTCCATCATCCCTGGTGTCCTCCCTGACACCCACATGCATAAACTGATGCATCTTGCCACTCTAGGCATCATCTGCTACCACAACCAAAAGTCTCCATACCCCCACATATCACAAAATCCATCCAGGATCACATCACAAAACAAGCATCAGGAAAACAAACATCACATCAATCGGGCTATTGGCCCTTTGACAATCAAGAGGTCAATTCAGAACCTTTCAAGGAATTATCAAACAATCAGTTCTTTAATCCATCTTGAATTAATAGATTTATTATTCATAGTTTCCAAACTTTGGGAAACATAATTAGTAAGCTATCACAAATAATTAAACATGCATACTGTGCCAATTTGATTAAAATCAAATTAATGTAAGAAAAAGCAGATTCATTTACATGACTCTTTATCCATATCCAATAGTTATCAATTAATTTTGGTTTACGTTCTTTACCAATTTTCATCAACAACAAACAGCTAAATGAAGAAAGCATGAATATCACACTATCTAGAAAATAAGGGAAAAAACATACGACCGATATCAATTTATTTATCTAGTTCAAATATTTATTATGTCAATGACATTGTGGTCCAGTGGGATAAAAAATGCTAACAATAGAGTTGAACGTAAAAGAAAATATAAGCAACAAATCTGCTACCTGAAATAGATATTGACGTTCTTTATCCACCCAATGGTTCATGATTCTCCTCTCGCGTTAACTACATCCACCTGAGGATGCCATGGTATGACAGAACCAACCGAAACCCAAGAAAACCACATTAGAAGCATGGAGATTACATGCTATAATATGGAAAAGAGAAACATGAGATGATGAACCCCAAAAGAATAATGATAAAACATATAGTATATCAAAGATCGACCGATACAGCTCAGTTACATCAAAACAGAGTGGAACCAATCCTAGGAGTAATTTTTGATTGTGAAACTCCTACAAGAAGGATTGAAAGGTTCTAGTGTCTCTTAGCAATGAACAAAGAGTAATAACAATGGAAGAAGATATCTTGTCCCTTTTGAAGATTTAACGGAGCGATGGTTTAAGGTACGCTAGATTTCCCATTAAAAGTGGATCGCATTCAACCATGCAGTTTGACCAAGTAAAAACATCCCGAGCCTTAAGAATAATTAATTTAGGAGTTATGGCCTTTGAATCAGACTTAGAGTCCTTAAAATTATGCTTTAAATTTATTTTACATCAATGGAAACATCAGAGAGGTGAAACTGTAGGAAGCTGGAAATACTGTTCACATACTCAAAATTTGGAAAAGGAAAAACACTATTCATAAACCTCACTGTTAGAACCACAACATTCTAGAAACATTATCCATGAACTCAAAATTTGGAAATGGAAATAGAGGTTACCATTAGAGGTTACTGATAAAATTGTTCACTGATGGAACTGTTCATAGAACTCAATATTTGGTAAAGGAAATAGATGTTACCATTAGAGGTTACCGATAGAACTGTTCACAGATGGAACTGTTTATAGAACTCAGTATTTGGAAAAGGAAATAGAGGTTACTGTTAGAGGTTACTGATAGAACTGTTCACTGATGGAACTATTCACAAAATTGGAAATTTGGAAAAGTGTTGGGGATAAGTCACCTTGACCTCTGGGAACAACTTAAACACCACATTTTCTCAAAGTAATAGACCGAAGAGGTCCGGGCCATTACATAAAGGGATTAAGGTAAGGGTTTATGTTACAATCTCATTTATTTTTAGGATTTCATAAGTTAAATTTAAATTAAAGGAAATTATATAATATTTATCCTTTAAAGCCAATATATTTTCTATTAATCAGGTTATTTACAAAATTTTCAAGTATTAGTAACATTTTTCTCTCATTTGTACTTAAAATAATCAATAGAATGTGTTTAATAAAATATATCATTATTTATTCTTTTTGAGTCCAGAATATTTTTCTTCCATATCTATGTTATTTAAATTATTTTTAGTGGTTTTTACCTATACTTTAAATATTTTAATAAAGTTCATTTTTTCTAAATTTTAATTTATTTAAAAATTCTTAAAACTAATATTTTTTAAAAAAAACTAAAAAATCAATTTTTCATTTTTTTTAAAGTGTGAAAAGAATGTTCTAATTTAACGTATATAGTATGAATAGATTTTCCTACTCTTAGGATTGTTCATCACTTTAAATATTAATTTATATGTTTCCATAGTTATTTTCAAATAAAATATTTTTATAAATTTTCTATAAATTTTCTTTTAAAAAATATACCAAAAAAAGGTTAGTTTCCATTTTATTTAAGAAATGTGAAAATGGTTATTTAAAGGTATTTTATATATTTAAACATCCTTTAAGGATTGTAACACTTTACTGGGGATATGATATTATGATTCCATATAACTTCATTCTTACTACATATTATGATATGGTGTTTTAAGGATTATTATATGAAACCTCTTACTTTCCAATGGGTTAATTAAGTTACGATGAAATCATTAGGAAACTAATTAATTCTTTATAAGTTATTTTATGATAAAGGGATGAATGTTTTTATGATCTTTTGGCACACTTATTCATGGTTTTAATTATTTTATGGGTGGTATTTATATTAAATATCCCTCAAATGTGTTGGATAAATAAATATATCACAGGAGATAAATATGTTATGTTTGAACCTTATTTCAAGTTCCTAACATTTAATGTGGACCTATTAAAATTATAACATGTTCACAATTTTATGTGTGGAATTGTTTTCATGTCTATAATTTTATTTGGGGACCTCATTTCCTATCCTTAATATTATGAGTTGAACTATTGGAATTTATTCATGTTTGAAATGATATAATTTCATAATTTTATTCCTTTAAAACATTCTAATGCTTTTGTTAGGATCTATGGATCAGGATTTTGTATTCCTGATTATACACAAGTCTTATATTAGGAAAAATATTATTCCATGAGGTAGGATTTATGATATTGAATGATTGGACATGTTTTTTGTAAGTTATGATCATATTCTCATGCAAGTTTGATTATATAATTCTTAATTAAGATCATTTACTCATATATCCAAAGTTTACCCTTACTAATAATCTTAGGTCACCCATTCTTATTTTTCCACATTCTACAGGTTTAGAAGAAGGATATTAAGTATTATAATCCTAGATGGGTACTATAAGTGAATATTATTGTTGGATGTATTGAAGATATTTTAGGAAAATAAATTTTTATTTATCTAGTCTCTAAAGACACTAAACCATTACAGTCCTCAGACATGTATTGTTATAAGATGCATGGAATATTCTTATAAAAATATGTAATATTTATATAATAAATTCTTGTATGACTATATCACTATTCAATATAGGTTGATAAATGTTGATTTTTTATACCATATAGGGTAATGGGTACATGTTCAAGTTATAAATAAAGGAAACATAGAAATAGTGGATGAGATATAGAATAATTATCATAAACATAGAATAAAAAGTTAAATCCAAGATAGAGATGTAGGGAAAAGATTATTTAAGATCCAGTGTCTATATAGGTCTCAAATTTTAAGGGGGATTTGAATTTTGAATTAGTGGAGGGGTAATATTTTGAACTTGGATTCAAAATAGAATTCTAAGATCTTGAAAACCACAAAAAGAATATCCCACTTTGTGTATGGATTGTATTTGTTGTTGAATTATTTCCATTGGTGGATAATGATGATCAATACAATAGGCATCTTACATTGATGTCAGTATGATGAAGTAGTTCCAATATTAATAGATCTTGGATGAAGTCCTCATGTCTTGATATTACATGAAATATGTGAATGGTTTGAATCCATTGAGTTTAAAGTTAATTCTTGGATAATTGTTATAGATTCATTAGATGACATTGTATTTCAATGATGATTAATTATCCTACTAACATATGATGATGCTTTTTGGATTTTTATTTCACAAATATCATAAGTTTTTTGGAGAACTTGTGATGCATTCCTTCTAAAGGAAAAGGATGAAAGAGGTTATTCTAATAATATTTAGGTTTGATTGGAAAGAAACGTGTTACTAAAATATAGGGAAGTTATAATACTTTCTTTGGAAGATCTAACCATGTTAAAGTGATCAATCAAAGGTTAAATATCACAATAGATGGGGTTCCTCATGAAAAAAATCCATTGTTTTTGGAATGAACTGAATTTTGGTTGATGATTGTTTACTCTTTATTGATATATCAATTTCTGACTATTGTCTAATCCAGATGACTATAAATCAGTATGGTAGTTTTTTTGTAGAAGATATTTAAAGTAGAAAACGTTTTCCTATGTTTTCCAAAAATTTTCACCTCAAAATCAGGGAAAACATTTTGAAGGAAGGTTTTATGAAAATGATTTCACAAAAAAAACTCTTCTGACCATGAATCATAGTTCATAGAATACAAAGGAGGAGTGTGGAATTGTGAAGAGAAATTGTCAAAGAATGATTTTCTATATAGTAGAACTATATAGATTATGAAGTTATCTACGTAGACCGTATAGGAAAAATAGTTTTTGGGAGGGTTGCAATTGATGGGAGGCTAACCATTCGTGGATTTCTATTATTTTTTATTGAGAGGTGGTGATCCATTTGCGGAAGATATAGTCCACTATAAAAGAAGAAATGTTTTTTGCGGACAACATAACACAGTACACAGTGAAGGTTGTACCACATCTGAAGTTTGGGTAATTTTTATTAATAGTTTTTGTGGATATATTTTTTCATATAAAGACCCATAATTAGATAATTCTGTAGAGAGATAATTTGCTAAGAATATATCATCCATGTGGGAAAATTTTGGAGAAGTATGAAGTAGTTCATGAAGGATAATTCTGTAAAGGATAAGAGTTTGTGGAGGAAATATTACATGAAAAAGGAATTAATATGTGGTAAATAATTTCGATGAAGGATAACATTCATGGGGAAGCAGTCCATAGAATAAGTCAGTATTAATCTATATCCTACAAAATAAAAAAGACCACATAGGAGAGATGGTTCGTGAGGCATTATCCATTCACGAAGCGGAGGTGGTCTATGGAAGGCGAGGTGGTCCGTGGAAGTAGAGTTAGTGCGAAAAAGAAATTTTTTTCATAAAGAATTCATTCTATATGATGCAACATTGTTTTTGAAGAATATAGGGTATTTAGAAAAGGTTAAATACCATGTACATGTGATAGGTGTTTATACCCTCATTGTGCTTTTTGAATAATATAATCTGTGGACACTCAACACATGTTAAACTCTCATGATTGTAATGATTCTTAAATAATGGTTCTATAAACCTATGCTTGGGCTTATTACCCCCACTTTGTTTTGAAATGTAAAACCTTGTGTGTGTACCCAGTTGATACATAATGGAATGAGAAGAGAAAACACAAATAGTTTATTTTTGTGAAGAATAACCAGACATGTTCTTAAGTTAATATTTGAAAAATAAAGAATAGAAGAAAACTGATACCTTCATTTATTGGTAATAAGTGCCAAATAATGATGATAATACACTCCTACAAAATAGAAAATTATTACGTTTCCAAGAAGAATAGAGTGTTCACACTTAAAGATTGATTATTATTCAGGGAAGATTAATTGTGATGATGTTTTGTTAAGATGATCATTATTATTTTAACAATCATAATTGAGTTTTGTGATTATATCATTATTGGAAGAAGGTGATTTAGTGGAGTTGTTTTTTCATTAAATAATATAGAGAGAAAAATACACTGCTATACACTATTGCATATATTCGTGAGTCAGAGATCAAAGGGGAAAGAGGAAGTGACTGGCCAAATTGATATCATTTTATCGTCATTTGGGTTAGGGAGAGTTCAATTCATCAATCTACTACATTCATTGTATTATGGATAATATAAGAATAACATAGTGTAGCTATCATGTTTTTTGAAGGTAATATGTGGGATTAGTTGATTACATGTAGCTATGAAAGTAACAATGTGAAGAAGAAGGTTGTAGAAGAACAAAGAAAAACTGTGACATCAGACATGACTCGATAGGTGGAGGAATGTCTTGGTGTTACAAACCCTTATAAAAAAGAAATTATTGTCTTGGTAGGAAATATAATGATCCATCCAAGTGCTATAAAACATACACAATTGGATTTTTTTTCATTGTGTTATATTATTCTAAGGTAATATCCTACTCATTGTAACCAAATTCAATGGATTGTCTTCTAATGGTAGTGTGGTTAGGATAATTTCTAGAACATTCCATATACTAGCTACTCTTACTAAGTAGTGAACCTTTTAAAAATATTGTGTGTTATCAATACTACTTTCATATACATTCATGTGATATGGAAAAGATAATAAGAGATTAAATATACTAATAGGTCTAAGAAAAATAGGGGTCAAAGATTTAATTGGATTGAAAAGTCCCTAACATTGATTCACCCCCCTCTTAGTTTTAGGTATATCCCAAAATGGTCTTATCAATTTGTATCAGAGGTAGGTTCACCTCTGTTAGATTATCTATAGTAAATATACTCTCTTTTGAAGACTTGAGTTTCATTCCTGACTCAACAATGAAGTTTAGTTTTGGTGATTATTGGGTAACCTCTAATTAGAAGTCTATATCAACCAAGACAATGATGAACAGGAAAAAGAAAGATAAGAGAAAGTTTAAAAAGAAGTATCTCTTATCTAAAGAAGTGGATTTATATGTTTATCTATTCCTTGCTTAAAATGAAGACATATCAGTTTTGGAAAGTAATGTGAAGGTGAATCAAGTTTCAAATAATAATATAGATAACCATCATACATGTAGTTGTCAAGATGTATGTGTTAGTACATTTGAAAACATTCCTCAATATGACAATGATAACACAAGTGATGATTATGATCAATCTACAACCTCTCAAGAATTATCATTTGATAGATAAAGAGTTATTTCACATGGTATTCCTAAAGAAAGCGTCTGTCTTTTGTGGAATCTTTCAATGTATGTCGAAATAGATCACCCAGATGGAAATAGAAACTGAATTTCTAGGGAAGATCTTATAATCCAAAAATATATAATATTTAAATCTCTCTAGATTAGTTATAAACATTGAAGAAACAAATAGGGAAATTTAAATAAGTTTTTAAATATGTAACAATGAAGTTATGGAGAAATAGGGAGTCAAAATAATCTAAAAAAATATATTCATGCACTTGAAGAGAAATTAAAAAATAGCACTAAGATTAAGGGTTCCCAATCGAAATAAATATTCAAGAAGATCAAGGATCATTACTCTTTGATTTAGAATAAAGATAAGATACATAAAGATGACGTTTAAGGAATGAATAAGTTTTTTAATGATAATATTATAATGATTGAACATAAGAAAATTATCCTCAATGTAAAAAGTATATAATTGGAAGGTCAACTTTCCAATCATAAGAAGACACATATTGAATATTCACAACAGAAGGAAAACGTTTCCACTATTAATCAATGATCATTGGAGGATTCTAAGGTTGAAATACCTAAAACATGTGATAATAAGATCATTAATTCACTCAATGTTATATCGCAAGTAGCTAAGAAGAATCATCTACCATCAATACCATCTTTTACTAATTTTTATAAACATGTTATAATGAATAATGAAAGTTGAAAAACAAAATCTAAACAAGTATGGATAATGCAATTTAAAAATAAAACTGCCACCATGACTAGGGTGGATATGAAAAAGAATGTGGTAGTTGATTCCCTATAAAAATCATAATAAATCATAAAGAATATCCAAAAATATGATACAAAAAATATCAGGAAATCAATATTTTTGTCAATTTTGGTGCTGCAGCAGATTTGGGAATTGTGCATTAAATATTTGTTAAAAACCTCAAAATGTAAAATCAAAAATATATTCTATGTTAACGAGAGAAATATAGAGAAGAATAAGTGACATCCACATCTTCAGAAGTACTTGTATACTAAAAAAATTGAATGCTTGATTACATCTATGATCTATGCAATGGTAGTGGTCAAAAGGTTGGTACATTCTCATATCAACATGTATCCAAAGATTATAAGAAATAAAGATCACAAAATCATACATTTAATGAAGAGTTAACCATGAAAATATATTTTAAGAATGTTATAAATATAAATCCTCCCAGGAAGGTACCAAAGAAGAATGGTGAGAAAACCATGGATTTTAAATCCAATAACATGTAGGGTAGTGCATCTAAAAGAATTACTAAGAAGGATGAAACTCAGAATAACCCATATGGAAGATCTAAACATGCACCCAGAGTTCCTAATGAAATGTTAGTTATATGTCCTAAAGATATGTAAAGAATAAGAAAAATGGAATATGCACAAGCTAAGGCTAATAAAAAAGGAAAATAATGGATTCCACATGAGGAATAAAAATTTCAAGAGGGTTTTTTAGGAATTGGAAACTATTTTGTTAAAGAAGTACAATGTGAGAGCTGTAATAAATCTAGTCACATTGAAAAAGGTTGTTTGACTTTTCTACTCGAGCAAGAGACTTACTCAATAGAAGTATTAATGTATCATATATGAAGGTTGTTAAGAAGAAAAATTTTCCACACAAAGCATAATAGGATGTGAATAGATCCATTTTTTCTAAACATAATAAGAACAAGTGTTTATTTTTTAAATCATGAAAACTAGAGAAAATGGTGAAACTTGGTAGAGAAGATCATAATAACCTTGGTATTCATATTAATGAAGCAAGGAGGATCTTCCTTATTCCCTTAAATATTTTTGTATTGTATTTTTTTATATTATTCATGGAATTGAAGGTGAAGAAAGTTCTTAAGGGGAGAACTTAAGAAGTAGTGAGTAGAAAAGCTGAAAATTTTACCATCCTTGATTAATTAATCAATTTATATTTAAATACTAATATGATAAAGATCATGCTTTTTGATGTTATGAAAGTTATCCAAAATGGATTATCAAATGTTGAAGACCCATTATAGTGTATTCTTTATACTATAATTTCTTGAAATCCATTCTTAATGAGATCCACCATTATGAAGATAATGAAAAAAATTTCCCTTGAGGGAGAGAAAATTAAAGAAACGACTATAATTATTATTTCAATTAGTATAAAATTTGATTATTCTCGATATTTCTTGAATATCATTTCATTTGAAAATATATGTATCTTAATCTCTCATCCTTGGTTATTATAATCAAAACTTTTTACAGGGTGAGGAAATTGAATTATTCAATGACATAAGAAGAATGTAAGTTCCCCATGGTCATTTATCCTACTGATTTCACTTAAATGTTTTTATCTATTTTTTGAAGTGTGTGTAGGAGTTTCAGGTAGATTATTCATAAAATATATTCATATCACATTTATTAATTTCATATTATAATTAATGTGAATAATTCTTGAAGAAAAGTATATGAGTTCTCATTTCTTAAGGTATCATGATAAATTATTAATGGATAACTTTGTTGTCTAAATCAAATCCTCTTTTTTTCTAAACTGAGCACAGCTCATGTAGACATACAGTGATATTATGGATGGTTCATTTCTTATTTATGGATTGATACCTTTTCCCCATGAACTTTTTATTTCTTGAAGATAAGGGGGTACAAATAGAAATGAATGTTTGAATAGTAAATGGGAGAGAGAAGATAATAGTTCCATATATTGACACACTCATTTAGAAAAAACATTGGAGGTATTTACAAAAAATAAAAATGGATAGACTGAAGAGACCATTTTGTGTATAGATTGGATTTGTAGTCAAATGATTTTCATTAGTGTAAAATTATGATCAATTCAATAGGAATATTACATTGAAGTCAATAAGATGAAGTAGTTCTAAAGTTAATGGAGCATTGATGAAGTCCTCAGGTCTCTATATTCCAAGAAACATGTGAATAGTTTGAATCCATTTTGATTCAAGGTCATTCCGGGAGAATTTTTATAGATTCATTTGATGAAATTGGATGTCAATGTTGAATAATTATTCATGAAAAATATGATGATGCTTTGCTAATTTGTATTTCCCAAATATCATAAGTTATTTGGAGAACTTTTGATGAAATAATTATGAAGTAAAGGGGTATAAAAGTTGATTCTAATCATATTTAGGCCTGATTGGAAATATATTTATTTCTAGAATATAGGGATGTTTCAAAATTTTCCTTGGAAAATCTAAAGATGTTAAAAGTGGTCAATTAAAGGATAAATATCATGAAATATGGGGTTAGTGATGCAATAAATCAAGTGGTTTTGGATTGAATTAAATTTATATATAATATTTTTGAATAAATAATGATGTATCAATTTGTGATTGTTTTCTAATCTAAATGATATTGAATTAGTATGGTCTTTTTTCCAAAGAAAATATTTAATGTGCTTCAATTTTCTAGCATTTTCCAAATTTTTAGGCCTCAAAATAGAGAGTTTTTTTTTGGAAAAGAAAGGTAATATAAAGATGATTTTATGGAACACAGTTCCCCAACCACACAAAACTATTCGTGGGTCAAAAATTAGGAATAAAGAATAAGGAAGTTAAATCCGCAAAAGAAGATTTTGCACATAGTAGTGTTATGCATATCGTGAAATGATATATGAGGACTAAATAGGGAAAAAAGTCTGTGGAAGGATTGAAATTCATGATAGGACAACCTTTCATAGATGGATAATGCTTTTTTTGAGAGGTGGGGATTCATTTGACGAATACATCGATTGTCACAAAGGAAAAAGGTGTTATGCGGACTACATAACATAGTACGTGATGAAAGATGTACTGCATCCGATGTTTGGGTAATTTGGATTTGCAGATTTTGTGAATCTATTTTTCCATATAAATAAATCTAATTATATCATTAAATAGATATTTAATTTCATTAGAATATATCATCATTATGGGATGACTTTGGAGAAGTTCGAAGTAGTTCGTGAAGGATAATTCTACTAAGGAGAAGAGCTCGTGGACAATATATTCTGTAAAGGAGGAAGCAGTATGATGGGGATCATTTCTGTAAAGGATACTATTCAATATGAAGTAGTTCTTGAAATAATTTTTTGGGATTTATATCTCACAAAGGTAAAATGGGGATATGTGTTCCATGGAGAAGTAGTCATTCATGAAGCGTAGGTGGTCTGAGAAAAAAGTAACGGTCCGTGGAAGTAGAGGTAGTCCGTGAAGGAATGATTTTCCATGAAGCACTTACAATACATGGTTTATGGAAGTTTGTGGAGAATATAGGGTTGTTTGAAGAGTAAAAATACTGTTTACATGTGATAGGTGTTTACACCCTCATCATTTTTTATGAAGAAGATAATATTTAGACACTCGATATGTGTTAAACTCGCACGCTTGTAGTGATTATTGAATAAAATTTATTTGGACCAGTACATGGGCATAACACCCCCATTGTGTATCAAAATGTAAAAACATGTGTGTGCACCTGATTGATACACAATGGATAGATAAGAGAAAAAAATAGTTTTTTTGTGAAGAAGAACCAGACATGTTCTTAAGTTCATATTTTCAAAAAGAATAATAGAAGAAAATTAATACACTCATGTATTGGTATTAAGTGTCAAAGAAAGAGAATATGACACTGCTAAAAAAATTTCAAATTGTTGTGTGTGCAAGAAGAATAGATTGTTCCCCCATAATGATTGATTATTATTTAGGTAGGATTAATTGTGATGATGTTGTGGTGAGATGGTCATTATTGTTTTAATAATCAAAAATGAGTTTTGAGACTCTATCATTATTATAAGAGGGTGATTTATGGATGCTTTTTTTTCACTAAAAAAGAAAGATAGGTCATGAAACTATTATATACTATTTCATATAATTTTTGATTCAAAAATAAAAGGGAGAATAGGAATTGACTAGTTAAACTGATATCAGTTGATTATCATCAGGGTTAGGGAGAGGTCATTCTATTAGTCTACTAAATTGATATAATTATGACTAATAGAAGAAGAAGATGTTACATCTATAAATATTCCTATTAGGAAGATATAGGATAGTTTCTTACATGTTTTTGTAAAAGTAACAACGTGAAGAAGAAGGATGTGGAAGAACATAGTAGAACTGTGACATTGGACAAGACTAAATAGGTGGAGGACTTTTTTAATTTTATAAACCATTTTCAATAAGGAGAAGACTATATTGGGAGGCAATAAAAATATCCAGACAAGTGTTGTAAAACAATAACTATTGGATTATTTTCATTGTTCTATATGAGTGTAAGGGAATATCCTACTCATTATAACCACATTCAAATTTGTTTTTTTTTCTACTTGATTTGTGGTCATGATTATTTCAATACCATTCCAAGGACAAGATACTCTTATTGAGTAGTGAACCTTGTAAAAATATAGTGTGTTATATATACTTCCTTCATATGCATGCATGTAATAGAGAAAATTGAATATGAAAATCAATATCCTAATAGGTCTAAGAGATATAGGGATATAATGTTGGAATTGGATTAAAAAGTCACCAACACTGATTCACCACCCAAGTGTTAGGTATATCCCAAACCTATCCTCTCACAAAAAGGTATTTTGAACATGGAATAGAGGCCGAAAGGTGTTCGGTAGTATCAAGATAAGGATTATGTTTCTAGACTATAGGGTGGTTGTATTCTTCTACCATTAGTTATCCATGAGCTAGCCAACAACTATCTGGTGGCCTGTCAAGTGGATGGTATTTCCTACTAGATCCCTAGTGTCTTAGTACCGACTGTTTGAAGGTATTTAAAGGATAAAAATAACTATTTTCCCCTTTAATGTATAATTGGTGTATCCCCCCACATATCCTTTTGTTTGAAATTCAGTCCATACCTCTTCAGTCTC
Source organism: Viscum album (assembly GCA_963277665.1). Lineage (NCBI taxonomy): Eukaryota > Viridiplantae > Streptophyta > Magnoliopsida > Santalales > Viscaceae > Viscum > Viscum album. The sequence continues at coordinate 854,886,485 of OY728158.1, read as the reverse complement.
CACATTACCTTCAAACGCCTATAGATTTTAGGTGATTTATTAACTTTTTATGGTGATTAATGGTGAGTCTATTCCTCTTCTATATTCATTGACCTCTTTCCCCATTATTTAAAATTTTTGGTTTTGTTTGAGCTTGGGTTTATTGAATATTCCACAAGTTCATGGTGTAATCATCATGATATGATGATGCTTTCATAAATCCTAGCTTAAGGACATCTAGTAATGTTTTCTTCATGTGTTCACTTATAAATTTGATTAAATTATGAACATGTTTAGAATTTTCATAGGTTTGGGTTAAAATTAAATTGAAATTATTATGTATTTTGTTATTATAGTAGCATATTTGGACTATGTTAGCATTGGGATCCCATTGCATACGTCCCGCTAATTTTTAGAAACAATTCTAGCATGGCAAGGTTTCCTGGTGAGTTTTCAGTGAATATAACTAGTTTAAATTAAATTGGTTCATAAAATATAAATGAAATAATCATTTATTTTATTTTTCAATTATTCTTGATATTGTTAGGGGCCTCTTGTAATTTGGTGATGGTTGGGGGATTGGATGGGAAAATCTTGAAGATTTCAGTCAGAAAGTTAAATAGGAAACCCTCTAATTGAGGTGGGTGGGTATGGAACATCCCTTTGGAATTTATATAATTTTTTATATTCTTATAGACTTATAGGATCACCATAAAGGGTGTTACTCATTTATTTTATTAGTTTAATGTTTTTATAATTAACATTGTAATTTTAAATTTTAATTGAACTCTTTAAATGGCAGTAAAAAATGAGTTGGCCACTATGGGTCCAGCTCTCGGGGTTGACATCATGGTCATCGATGGTCAAGTTTGGGACTAAATAAGTTTACCTAGGCTTCTGGATTACCCTTGAGGGGTGTGAATAGACTAATTACATCTTACTGGAACTTGTGTACGAGATTTTGGAAACCCTCATATATTAGTGTGGACTAAATTGACTGTATTAGATCTAGTAGTCCAAATAATCATCCTTGACACAACTAAGATTTGTTGGCTCATTGAGTTGAGTTTTGTGAGTGGGCCTCTCGAGTATTCCCTCAGTATTCAGTTTGGGCTATGATCCATCTCTAATGTATTGCCTATAGGGTTTTCTCTATTATAATTTTGAGGTTGAAAGATTTTTTAGACATGGTTTTGGGATGTACCACCCCTTAAGTTATTGTTTTGACCCTAGTTTTGGTTGTTCTAAAGGGGACCCCATATAGGTTTCTTATATTTTGTGTGACCTAAATAACCCCAAGAGGGGTAGCTTTACCATTTGTTGATCTAGGTGACCTAAGTAGGTGGCCTAACTCTTATTTGACCCCTGGTGGGTTTGTGGGACATGGGTAGAGATGGTTATGGGTGTCACTGTAGAACTTGTACCTCTCTTATGATCTCAAGGGATGTGGATAGTGATGATACGTTTAGGATTTCAACCAACCCTTTATTTTATTTTTATAATTGATATGGATATTCCATTGGTGTGGGATTTTATTATGAATGGAATATTCCTCATAGTGGGTGTGATGTGTTATAAATAAATGTACCTCCATAGGTAGGTTCGTGATGACTAAAGAAAACTCACCTTATTGATAGTTCCATGATGACTAAATAAAAATATCCATATAGGGAGGTTTTTGATGACTAAAGAAAACTCCTCTATAAGGGAGTTCTCTGTTGAAAAATCCCCTTGTAGATATCTATGTTATGATAAAAGTAAAATTTCCTAATATGGAGGCCTGTGATACTATTAGTGTGGTGGTCAGGGATTTGAATCCTAGATTATATTCATTCTGGGTAAAGGATAGGTCCAACCACATATGAGTTGTCGGCCCTTTAGGGGGTTGTGGAAGGAATGGTCAAGTCTCCCACACTATCGGGGATTATGTTCTAGGTACAATTTTATACTATAATAGATAATTCATAGGGTTTTTATTCTAGGAATAATCTTTTCCCAGGTCATTATCATGTATACCTAGGTGAGTTTATCCATTGAGAAATTATGACTATATACCTAGGTGAAATAACCTCAGTCTATTACTATGGTTGTAAAAATCATCAAAACATTATTAGTGACACTTTTTCACTTACCAGAGTAGGTATTGTCAATCGGGGTTATGTACTTGAGGGTCGATAGTTGTTGATTTTTCTTATTTTCACCAGTTATTTATTTATTCTATGTAAGTCAAATGCACATATCATTAAATTGTCATTATATATGGAATCCCATTGGTGGTTCCCCATTAATCTATTTACTTACAATATTCTTAGGTCTCTATGTCACTTGGTTTCTTGAACAGACTATCACATGGTTGTAGGTATTGATTAGGTTGAGGCTAGGTTTGTTATCGAGCTATATAGCATTGTTTCGGACTAAGATCGATATGAGGTAAGGATTAGAGTTTTAGTGGTTCATTTTTATTTTATTTCATCTTTATACTATATATGTGATTAGGTTAGTGGTAAATCAAGTATTTATGACAATGTGTAAGGGATCAGATCCCTATGGATCAACCATTTTCATGTTTCTAAGGCTAGTGGATCTTAAAGTAGGCTTGGAATAATTCTTGAGGTGTTGGTTGCTAAAATAATTGAAGTGGGTAGATCTCATGCATTATAATCCTTAAACTTCATGTAAGTGAGGTTCATGGCTTGTACAGGGCTTGTTCACAACGTGTAATTAATCGAGGTCAAATAATAAAAAGGTGATGCATTTTTTTGTGAGAGTTGACCCTGACATTTACACAACATGTAAATGGTTTACACTCCATGTAAATTTCCTATGTATCACTTTAATAAAAGGTGAATTAGCTCAGGGGTTTCTCAAAAAAAATCTCCCTATCATTTTCCATATGATAGTATCTTCAGTCCATGCATTTTTGGGATTCCCTCTCTGGGGATTGATCCTTGGCGTTCCTCCTTCGATCTGTAGTGATGTGTGGTGATCCAAGGTGAGTTCTTCCTTTATTTTCATGAAATTTATCTTATTTTAGTCTCATTTCCAACCTATATATCCTTTCCATGATAAGTAATTTGATCAACCATGTTTTAAATTGGGTTTCCCTTTTTTTAGTGTGGTTATTCTATAGCGTCCTCAGATGGATTAAATTATTATGAGAGAGGTGATCGTAGATCCATAACACAGTTCGTTTTCATGCAAAGAATGTTGACCATTTTTCAAGTAGGGGATTCGTTTCTTCTATTTTATTTATGTGAAATCATGAATTTATAATTTTTTATCCATTTAGATTGTAATTATATTATCCTAATAATTTTTGGACTGTATTAAATAAATTGGATAGTGATCACATGTTGATGATGTTATTACTTTATTCTATGATAATGGTTTTCCTCATGTTTTGTTTGATAGTGTGATATCTATACTTTTCTTTGATTAGCATGTTTTTCTTGATAGAAATTTGTAAATAACATAAATATGGAATTAATTTATAATTAATTGGCTTCTTTAATTAAATAAGAGTCGTGTTTTTAATCTGATGGATCATGTAATTTGATGATGATCAAATTGATGAAATGAGCCTGTTTAATTGAAGTGATCTTCCATTTGATTAATGGAATTAATAAATTTGGTTAATTAACCAATATCCCACTAAATGATAATAATTTAAATGTAATTTTAATTGATAATAGAGCTTCTCTAGGTTAGTTTAATCCAAAATTAATGTTAAGTGCATTTTTTTACTATGACAGTTTGGTATAAATTGATTTATTTTGTTCTTTTAGTTGCAAACTATTTATAAATGAATCTATTAATTCAATATAGAATACGAATAGGTTGTGTGATAAATATAATCTTTTGGGGAATGATTTTCCCATTTTATTATAAGGCCAAGTACCTTGTTTTGGAGCTTTGAGAGTTCATTTGCATGAGAAGCCTGAATGGCTTATTTTGAGGGTAAAATTTCCCTTTTGCTTTCTTGTTTGTTTTTCTGCTTCCTTATGATGTGCTCAGGATATGATACTTGTGATGTGACCATGTTATGGATGATCTTGGAGGTCTATTGTGTGATATGGGGTGGTCAGTACTAGATGTGAAGTGATCCTGGATGGTTGTTGTGATATGTGGGTTAGGAGACCTGAATGATATTGTAGGAGATGACACTTGTAATGACAAGATGCATTGGTATATGCATGTGGGTGTTGGGGATGGAACGAAAGGTGATATAATAGGTTAAATATGGTCTCACCCATTAATGATATTATAAGAGATGGTATTATTTCTTGAATCAATTTAATGGTCATTAGAAAAGTTTTTTATTTTATCTATATTCTTTTACCCACATCTTGAGGTGCCTGGAATTGCTTGATTTCTTGTTTTCTACTGATGGTAGCATAGGATTTGCTTTCTATAGTAATTGGATATATAATGATGTGAATAATTTTTAAATAAAATTCTAACTGATGGGGACAGTTTATGATAGAATGAAAATTCTAAAAAATTATTAATCATTATAAGCCAAATCCTTGGTTTAGACTTATGCCTAGAGGTCATGGATTTCACTATGATGCTATATGTAATTAAATGAAATGTAATGTGGGTCAATTTTTATGTTTAATTAATGTAAAATAAATTAATTAAGTGAAGTGAATTTCTTGAATGTAAATAATGAATTTAATGAAGATCATTTATATGAATCTGTTCTTAGAGGATATCTTTTCATAGCAGTAGCAACCCATCGTCTATGCAATGTTATATGAAGTTGAGTTTGAGACAAGGTTATTCCAATAGTGTGGTTTTAAGATATATTATATAATCTATATTTTTTATTTTCTATGATTCCCCACCCATTTCAGTTAACGTAACTAACACCAAATGGACTCTTGGAGGGTGTTTTCTGAAATATATCAATGGGAGAATAGATGAATGACTACCCCATATAGCCCTACTCTCTTCTCTTAGTATCTACTTGTCCCAGTATGAATTGTGGTTAGTTTATATATATGTGTATAGAGGTGTGTGATGGATTTTGGTTGTTTTACAAACATGTATTACTAAATATAGTATCAAGAGGTTTATTATAGGTATGATTTGTAAGGGATATGATGGATTGAGGTACTTACTCGATGTATGGGCTATAAAGGCTATGGTATAATACCTGAAATTTGATATATGTAATACGGGGTATGGTGGATCCAAGAAAATACATGGTTATTATTTGGAATGTTATATGGGATGGTGTGGTTGTGTGATACATTAGGTGCATGTGGTGGTTCCTTGCCTAGGTGTTTTTAGGATGGATTACTTTCAGAGAAAGATTCACAGGATGTGTGACATTGGGGTAGAGAGGCAAGCCAGTGGGGAAATAGGAGAGGGGCACCCTTGATGTTTTATGATTATATTATATACTCTCTTTTATGTGATACTTGGTGAGAGTAAGACATGGTGAGTCTGAGAACATAGAATTTCTGTTTAGGTGATGAGATAGTTTCACTATTGTCCACCATGATTTAGTATGATTTGTTTATCTTTTTTATGAGAGGATCTGAGGATAATCCTATTTAATATACTGTTATTCTCACCATACCTATATATAATCTTTTTTATATGTTCTAGAGAAGGATGGTGACCGGGCAAGATATTACTAGCCTGGGGTTTAGCAGGCGTTGTTTGGGCTTCGTGGTCACTATCATATTTACCATTATGGTAATTGTAGTTTCCTTTCAGTTTTATAGTACTATATGATCACTTTTCATGTTTTCACTTGGTATTTATTTTATATATATTTCTGAGTAGGTTTTGGTTGTTGTGTTATTCTTATCTCTCTCATCCATATATTTCTATTAGTGGGTAATGCCTTCAATATGAATGTTTACTATACCCTCAGTTCAAGTCGCCAACCTGGTCCTATTAGAGGTGGGACTTGGGAAGTCACTATCTTTCTCCCCACATTATAGTATCTTTATGGGTAGAGGGTCAAGACAGAGTGGTTTCAAATGTTCACGTTAGAAGGATAAGATGGAATTTCGAGTTGGGCACAGGTGAGTTTTTATGGGTTGGTAGGGAAACAATGTCAATAAGTTTAGTAAGAAATATAAACACGAGATACCATATGAGAAATTGGTATTTAGTCCCCCCTATGATTTGATTCACAAACCTTTAACTGTATTGCACCTACTAAATGAAGTGATACTAGTTTCATGGTAGAGTCCTATGAAAGGGTCATGCATCATTCTTCTTTTTCCCTATGTTTGAAATGGGTGGACCTTGGGATAGGTTAATACCATTAAAAATAAATTAATTGATTAATTATTGTTAAGTATTTCATATTCCAATTTTAGGAGTTATAACTATTTGTTCTTTTTACATGCATGACTCTATATCAACATCCTCATCTGGTTTGCATTGAAGATATTCAGCAGGATTTAACAGTTGTTCACCATAGAGTATATGTCGACAATAATGATACATGGAGGAGGAAATTCGAAGAGTTTCAGTTATAGAGTCTGAAGAAGTATGAGGGATCTATTTTAGATCCAGTCATAGAGGACTGGTTGGAGAAGGATCAAATAGATTTCAGTTCGATCCATTCTTGGTAGAAACACTGGTTTTCTTTTTCCATGATGATTCTACATAGATCAATGATGCATTGGTAGTTCTTTTTCATCGAGGATCATGAGGAGTTATAAGTATCATGGGAGAAGTTCCAAGAAGAGTTTTAAGAAGAGTTTCTTTCTTTGACCATGATGGTCACTAGTTTCAAAGAGATTTTTACCCTTCAGTAAGGGAGCTCTTATGCACGAGAGTTCAATATTTGTTTCCTCACCCATCAATGATATGCTTTAGACCAGTTTTTAGATGGTGAGGATATTTCAAAGCATTTCGAAGAGACTTTTCATCCAGAGGTCATGTTCCAGGTTACCTCATTTATGCTAAATATGTATATTAAGGTGTTGGGAAGATTAGAGGTTACCAAGATGATTTTGCTATAATAGGTTCATCATGGGAGGGGAGTTGTTTGGATTCGTTACCAGGATGATTTGTGGTATGGGGTTTCCATTTGTCAAGATAGAAGAGTTTTTTCCTAGCCATGGGTTGGTTCCAGCCCTCATCGTCTCATTTTATAGGGGAAGCGACTCTCAGACCTATGTGAAAGTACCGGACATGTGTTTTTCTTATATAGGTTGAGGTCATCAGTGGAAAGAGTGCTCGACCTTTCAGAGTAGTGAGTGTATGCTAGTTGTTCTGCTTTAGGTTCTTTTATTGTGGTGGTTTCAGTCAAGTGAGTGGTAGTAGGGTGGTCCAATTTGGGATCATCAAAGAGGATATGGGAAGGTAGAGGACAACCCTGAGATTCTATTTATCCTAAAAGACCAGTGCATGACCATGGAGGTGATCGTTAGCATTATCAGAGAGGCCATGTATTATGTAGTGGTCAGCATCATGATTTAGAGTTGCAAGCTCTAGGAGATCCATATGTCATTTTAGGTACCCTTTGTATGTTTTCTACTTGTGTTAATTCTTTGTTTGATTCATGAGTGACACACTCCTTTATCTCACCTACCCTTGTCCTGTATTTGGGATATGAGGTAGAGAGGCTTCCAGTTCCCCTGGTATTGACTACACTAGTTGGAGGACGATCTTACTTGTATGAAGTATGTAGAGATTGTGGGATAGTGCTGTGGAAACACCTCTCTTTGGGAGATTTAATATGTTTATGAATAAATCCATATGAAATCATCCTAAACATGGATTGGTTGTATTTCGTGTAGGTTATCATGGATTTTTTTAGAAGGAAGGTTGTGTTCTATGATTCTAGTAGAGATACAACGTTGTTTGTTGGTGAGCGGGACCCTCATATGCGTCAGAGATGAGTTTTTTATTTTTCATCTTTGATAGCCAATCTGATCTTAGGTTCATCGGAGGTTCAATAATTGGTGATTCTCTTAGTTGTGGAAGAGTACCATAATTTATTTCCAGAGGAGGTTGTATTGTTATCCCATTGATGGGATATTGAGTTTTGGATCGAGCTATATCTTTACATCTCTCCTATATCAAAGTCTCGTTATAGGATACCACCTTCCAAGTTTAGTGATCTATGAGTATAACTCGTTGATCTACTCTAGTGATGTTTTGTTTGGTCGAGTGTCTCACCTTGGGGTGAACCATTGTTTTCATGAAGAAGGATGACAGTTGTTTCGGAATTCGTATCAATTATCATTGATTAATCGAATAAATAGTGAAGAACTACTATCCTATTCCATGGACAGATGATTTATTTCATCATCTAAAAGGATAAATTTGGATCTAGGTGATCGATTATTGGTCTAGATATCATCAGATGTTGTTTAAGGATGAGGATATTCAGAATAATTTTTTTTCTGTTGTCAATATAGGAATTATGTGTTTTCTTTGATATCGTTCGGTGTGTCGAATACTCCTACATTGTTGATGGGGTTTATGAACACAATTTTCATAGATTTCCTTGATATGTTTGTGGTGACTTCATCTACATCAACTGTGTGTACTCTATATCAGAGGAGGAGCATGCAGAGAATATTTGTTTCATTTTGGGAGTTCTTCGACATGATTAGCTATTTGGGATGTTTTAGAGGTGATATTTCTATACTTTGGAAGTCTATTTCATGGAGAAAGTGGCATCCAAACATATATTAGGTGTGGGTCCTTCTATGATAGAGGCGGATAGCTCTTGGAATGATTCCAAGATAGTGGAAAAGTTTCTGAGTTTCTTTCATCATGTAGGCTATTATATGAGGTTTGTAGCTAATTTCTCTCAGTTTGCGTCTCCTTAGAGGGCATTTACCTGAAAGGATTCGGTGTTCTTGTGAACTGACCAGTTTTTGGGTAATTTTGAGTACCTGAAGGAGACGTTGGTCTGCACTCTAGTTCTTTGTTTTCTTTCATAGGGAGTTTAGTTTGAGGTTTTTTATGAAGTTATTCATCTTGTCTTGGGATGAATTTTTATGCAATAGTGGTCATTTTTTTCTTCTGGGTATTAGTTGTTACATCCTCATGATAGTATCTATTCCACCGATGATCTTGAGTTGGCGGCAGTGGTTTTTTATTTGATGTTATGGTGACATTACCTCATTAGTGAGATTTTTTTTTGTTTTTACTAACCATAAGAGACCAAGGTATGTCTTCTCCCAATCTTACTTAAACTCATTTCAACATCATTGGATGGAATTCTTTCAAGATTATGACTTTGAGATTTTTTATATGCCAGGTAAGGGGAATGTTGTATATGAGGCACTTATTAGGAAGTCACGTAGTGAAGCCATGCATGAACCCCGATATTCCTAGAGAGTGATGGAATAACTCTAATTGATATATCTTGATATGGAAGAGGTTGTAGGAAGAGGTCGTATTTTTCAAAAAATAGTGTAGTCGTCTTTGGTGCAGTAGGCGGAGGAGTCCCAATTGGTGGATTATGATGTGGAATTATTGAGATAAGGGGTTGTTTTTAGTGATGCACCTGGTGGTTGGTCTAAGGATGGATAGCATTGGGTGTTGTTCTAGGGAAGGATTTTTGTTTATTCGGCTACAAATGAGATAGTACTTCGTGGGGTCCATAGATCTGATTTGGTGGTACATCCCAGTGCGAACAAGATGTACCAAGTATTAGAAGGCCATTTATTAGTTCTTGGTTTTAATTGTGAAGTTACAATGTTTGTTTCTCAATTTTTAGTCTACTTGAAGGTGAAGGTCCATAACCTTGTTCCCAGTGGTTTTCTCAAGCTGTTAGTTTCTCTCCAATGGATATGGGTGGAAATATCGATAGACTTATTTACTAGTTTACCTCATTCTAAGGGAGGATATGATTCTATATGGGTGATACTGTATCTTATGACAAAATAAACCCACTTTATAGTGGTTATGGATTCATTATCAATTATGTTTTTTTGATGCTAGAGGAGGTAGTGGTACTCCATAGAGTCTCTAGGAAGACAATTTATTATTGAGATCCTAATTATAACTACTAGGTTTGGAGAGGTCTCCATTATGATTTTGGATCTTATTTATGCATTAGCACTGATTTTCATCCATATATGGATGGTCAAATTGAGCAGAACATTCAAACTCTTGAAGACATGTTGTGTTCTTGTGTCTTAGATTTCAAAGGTCCATGGATGAGCTATCTTCCCATGGTCGACTTTACATACAATAATAGTTTCCACTCCACCATTGGTATGGTGATATTGGAATATTTTTATGGGTGACCTTATCGTTCTCCATTATGCAGGACTGTGGTTGGAGAGGAAAAAATTCTCAAGATGGAACTCTTACAGAATACAACATATATTGTTTGGGTAATTTATAAGGGGTTTAAAGTAGTGAAGGATCATCTAAAATCATATTTCAATCATATGATGAGACCTATGAAGGTTGAAGTTGGTGATTATGTATTTCAGATCATGAATCCTCATTGTTGGTAGTGATGTTTTATTCATGGGAGTATGATTTATCCCCAGTTTTTTGGGTATTTCAAATTGTTCTCTCAAGTTGGAATCATGGAATATCAGATAACACTTTACCCATAGTTGAGTAGGGTAGATGATATTTTTCATGTGTCAAACATTAATTTCAATCATCATTATGAATCTCATGTTATCTATTTGGTTGATATCTATGTTAAAAATGATGTGACCTTCAAGGAGTGGCTGATAGAGATCCAGGATCACCAGGATAAGGTGTTGTGCGAGCAAGTTATTCCCTTCATTTGTGTATTTTGGAGGTAAAGTGGTGTAGAGGAGAGTACCTGGGAATGTGAGTTATAGATACGTTATTAGTACCCCAATATGTTTAATGTTTATCTCTTAAATTGTACTGTTTTTATCTTAAGGATGTTGATATTTTTTGATTTATGAGATGGTTTAATTTTGTTTTATTGTGGATTTACTATTTTTATAGAGGTATCTCCCCTAGGAGAGTGTTTAGGAGATTATTTTGGTTGTTTCATGGTTTCCCACATGTTTTCTCTAAGTGATTTGGTTGAGATCTTATTGTAGGGAGATCATTGATTTGTATCATGTGGAGTGACTTTTAGAATGACCCCTTTCCATTTTCCTCTTTGGTTTGGTTTTAGATTCTCAAGGATGTGAATTTTTTGAGTGGTATCTAATGTAAGGTACTGGATTCATATGAACCAATGCTTTGCATGTTTTCAAGGATAGTGGATCTGGGAGGGGTCTTGGAATAATTCTGGAGGTGTTGGCTACTGAAATAGATAAAGCATGGATATTACATGCCATATAATCCTTACACACCATGTAAGTGAGGTTAAAATATTGTGTAGCGTTAGTTCATGATGTGTAATTAATGAAGGTTAAATAATAAAATGGTGATGAATTTTTTGGGGAGATACGACCTCAACATTTACACGATGTGTAAATAATTTACACACTATATAAATTAATTTTTTAGCACATTAATAAGAGGTAAAGTTGCTTAGGGGTTCCTTAAACCCTTTTCTCCCTCTCATTTTCTAATGTCTAGTAGCTCCCTTCTAGGTATTTTGTGTATTAATTTGACATGGATCGATCCTTAGCCTTCTATCTTCAATCTTTGGAAATCTGTGGTGATCCAAGGTGTGTTATTCCTTCATTTCCTTATGGTTTCTCCCAGTTCTATCTCATTTCCTCCCCTATATCTATTTCATGGAGTTTGATCACCCATGTTTCTGAAGAGGTTTCTCATGGTTTTTGTTAGTGTAGTTGTGTCATCAATTCCTCAGATGGATGCAATTCTTATAAGATAGGTGGTCAGAGATCCATAACTTGGTTTGTTCACACTATATGAAAGTTGATAGATTTTTAGGTAGGGGATTTATTTAATCTCTATTATTTATGTGCATTAATAAATTTTTCATGTTGTAGCCCTTTGGATGGAAATGAAATTAACCAAATAATTATTCAACCAGATTAAAAAAATTGGATAGTGATTGTATATTGACGATGTTGTTGCTTTGTAGCATGATAGCAGTTTGCCTAATGTTTTGATAGATAGTTTGATATCTACACCTCACTTGGATTATCATGTTTTTCTTGATGGAAATTATTAAATAATTAAAATCTATGATTTATTACTAATTAATTTTCATGTTTAATTAAATAATATTCTTGTTTTTAATCTGGTGGTTAATATAATTCTATGAAAATCAAATTGATACAATGTGCATGTTTAATTGAAATGATCTTCCATGTTATTAATGGATTTGATAAAGTTGGTTAATAAACCTGTAACATGATAATTATCAATTATATTACTTTAATAGACATGTTAATTGAGAATGTAACTTCTCTAGGTTTTTTGAAACCAAAATAAATGATAAGAAATTATTTTTCCTTTTAAAGATTATTATAGCTTGATGCCTTATGTTACCCATATTTGTATCCTGTTAATAAATGAATCAGTTAATTCAAAATGGAAAAAGAACTGATTGTGTGATAAAGATAATTTTATGGGGCATGAGAATCCTATTTACCTGATATGCTTGAGTTATTATTTTTGGATCGGTGAGAGCTTGTTTGCATGAGAAGGATAAATGCCTTGTTTTGAGGGTTGAGTTTCTGGGTTGCTTTATTATTTGTTTTCCTACTACCTGTTGATGTTCTCTGGATATGAGCATTATGATGTGGTCCTGGTGAGAGGACCAGTTTGGGATATACCTAACACTGAGAGGGGGGTGAATCAGTGTTGGGGAATTTTTAAACCAATTCCATCTTTTTATCCCTATACCTACTGACCTATTAGGATCTTGATTCTCTTATTCTCTTTTCCATGTCAATGCAATAATAGAAAGTACTAAAAATATGCAGACGATTTTTTTAAAAGGTTCACCACTCAATAAGATCATATACATCCTTTCCATCCATGGGGATGACCAGTGCATGGATTATTCACTATAATTTGATATGATGTTACAGTAAAGTGGAAAGGAAAACAATCCTCTAGCCAGTGTGAGTCCCTATACTGTAGAGGGGGGTGGGAAAAAATCCTCTTCCCAGGACTGGTGATGGCCTAGACCAACTTGTAGCCTCTAGCTATCTTTGTACTACCTATGGAGGTAGTATTATTCCTTCTTCAAAAGGTATGTTCTGATCATGGTATTATTTAGTGATCTTCACTGTATTAATTGAAAATTAGTAGGCAAGTAATTCTTCTCTTCTTCTCTCTCTTATTCTTGAGCGCAAAACCAACTACACTACCTCTTTTTCATTGCAATAACCAATAACATTAGAACTTCTTCTCTCTTCTTGGCTAGAATTACATATACCAATGTTATTATTCATGCAATGAAGATCAGATCACATGGAATCATCTAAATCAATTCTTCTATCTTGTTCATGAATGCACATGATCATGCATATTTCATATTGACTAAACCTTATCACCCCTTTATTTCTTCTTCTTTTCACTTGTGCATATAGTTATTTTGGTTCTTTTATTTATGTGCCTTCATGTATAAATGTGAATGCATGTATGCATGCTCTATATTCTTCTTCCTCTTATAGAAAACCCTAATATGTTTAGTTATTTTAATCACGCATGAACATTCAGCCTCTTCTACTCTTATTTTTAATCTTTTCTTTCTCCCTCTTGCACTAGGTTAGGGTGTTTGTTTAGGTTTATATGTGTTTGTTTACTCAGACCTGCATGGGTGAAACCCTTTCTTCATGTAACCCTACTACTCAAGGCCTTGTTCTTTCTTCAAACCATGCACATGGGTGCATGAAACACGTACAATCATTCTCTTTCACAAAAACACCTAAAATCAGTTGAATATAAGCATGAAAATAGGAAGGTTCTCTCACCTTTCTTCATGAATCCAAAATGGCCATGGGTATTTTCCTTCATGCAGAGGATGTGTGGTTCATCTTTTCATAGAGTGTTCTTGAATTCATGAATCATAGTGAAAGGTTAAAGACTCAACCACTGGTTCACGATTATCCAGCCTTCACAAAGCAAAGATAAGGTTTGAGGAACCAATAATGTGTTACGGGAACCAGTTCCTCGCGAATCTATTAGAGGGTTCGTACCACAGTTCTAAGGCCTGTGAGTTCTCTTCTTCATAGTTACTTGAAGGCTCACAGTGCTATGCTTTCTCTTTGCGAAGTGATTCATAGAGATGCTCTATTTTTCGAAACACAAGATCTAGGGAATGAGAGGGCATCAACTCTTCTCGTCTCGGGATCCTCCATTTATAGATGACATGAATTCATATTCTAGGTTCACAAACTATGTGAGAGGCTGTGGGGATTGCGGTTTGAATTCTCGGGATTTTTGAGGATTTGAAAATATTCAACCTCGTGGGTGAAGATATGTTGGGTCTTGCAGCCTGTTTCCTTTTTCCGAACACGGGATCCTATCTTTGTTCAGAAATTGAAGATCGTATGAAAAATTCTCTTGCATGAATCTCTCATGGAGCCTCCATGAATCTCAAAAAAAATTAAGGCCTCGCAACTCTGTTTACTTCGTCCTCCTTCAAGATATTCACATTCATGCAAGACATAGATTGCATGCATGGTATGAGGTCAATGATGAAACTCTTCTTCGATGGAAAGGGATTAGCCATGGTTGTTGGTCATCATCTTCGGTGAGACGTAGTGGCAGTGATATGCAGTGGTGGGAAGAATATGAGGACTCGGTTCTTTAAAAAATGTGGGAGGATCGAATGGATTGATTTCATACTCATGCAGTGTGGGATTGATGGATGGAAAAGATTAGATCGATCTGTAGTGGATTGATCGAATGGTAGGGCGAGACACGGAATTAGATGGATAGTGGAGATTACATATGAATTTTTAAAAAAAATTCCCACATCGAAATAGAGATGTAGGTTTCCCATGGTTTATTAATCAACTCCTCCATCCAACTAATTAGAATTCTCCTCTCCCCCCTCCAATGATGCCTCGCACCGGTTCTCTACAGGCGTGCTCTTAACTCCCACTCTGCCTCCTCGGGCATGCACCTAGTACCCACTATGCCCTCATTCCTTCATGTCATCTCATACGGTTGTGTGCACTGTGTGCCCACTGCTGATCTCGGGCCTAGCCTCATCCTGGATTCCCCATTGGTGTGGTTTACCCTTAGTGGTCCCACACATGCCTTGGGTTGAATGATGGCTGGTGAGCTCAAGAGTTGGCCCAAATTTTTGTAATCCAAAAATAATATTTCTAAGTGAAATACAAGTCCATATTAAAATATGTACATGGCCACCTCAAAATTCCAAGCCTCTTCTTCTTCAAATGCCAATCCAATTCATTCCCTTCTTCACCATTTCTCTTTGGAACATGAATTCCAAAGATCACTTCAATCATCCATAATAGGATTCTACTTCAATGTTGTAAAAAATGTATCACACTTGAAACAATTTCTTTGAACTTAGGAGTATCACATCAATCATCTAATTTATAACAACATGGAGAATTGACCAAACATGTAATCTAATGCTAAGAATCCATAACAATTCTCCAGGAATCTTCAATTCAAATAATATTTATTCACATTGAATTTTCTTTTTTATTTTGACCATTATTGACACAAGTTGACCACAAATACAACTTATACACAAAGTGGCCCCAACAAAATCCAACTTTGTATTTTGTTTTCAATACCTTAAGACTTCTCCTAAAATGAATGTGTCAATGTCAAAATGAGAATCTTCTCTCTCCCCTTACTTCTTTCTTTCCCCTAGACTTTCATTTCACTTATATCCCCCTTATTGACAAGAAATACAAAGTTCATGGCAAAGTGGGTATCATTACATAATTAACAAATGTTCCATCAATCATTTCAATCTATGTCTACTAGGACAATTCTCAGTGTACAAAAAAAGGATTTGATTTAGGCAACAAAGTTTTCCATTACCCACTAAATAGGACTCGTCATGAGATAAGAACTCATGTACTTGTCTTCAAGGGATTTCCCCTTTCATTATAGGCTTCGGATAATAAGTGTGATATGAAATAATCAACCTGAAACTCTTGCACTCTCTACAATAAAAGGATCAAAAACATCCAAGTGCAATTGACAGGATAAGTGGCCTTGGGTCTCTTTCACACTTCTTATGTCACTGATTAAATTTGTTACCCCCCTTTGTAGAATGATATTTATTTTGTGTAACCACAGATAAGATATTTAGAAATAACATACCTTTTCCAATGACATGATCTTCTGACAATCTTTAGATTAATTGAGTTTTATACCAAATAATGTTGATACCGAGTGAGATAATGACTCTGGAAGCTTTTCATGTGTCTCCCCCTCAAGGGAACACTTCTAATCACTGAATACCAAGTTATCCCCCTAATATCTTGCTTTACCTTCAATTAATTGTATGATAAGAACAAATACAATACAAAAAAATTTGAGGGAATAAGTTGGTTCATCCTTCCTCCATCAATGTGAACAACAAGGTTGAGATTATTTTTTCAATCGATATGATCCATTATTTACACTTTCACAACTGATCTTGAATGCTTAATGTGATTGTGTGGACCTCACTATTTATTTCATCTCTTTGTGTGTGATTCTTCTCTCTTGAAGGGATTTCAAAGTACTAGAATATTCTACTGAAACATTAATCATCATGAAGAATTTTTATTGGGCTAGAGTTTATTCAAAGAATCTTTTAATAGTGTGACTAGCCTTGTTGCACCTCACACACAAAATTTCTTTTCCTTCATGCAGAATCTTCCTTTTGTTTTTATCATTATCCTTAGCTTGTGAATCTTCCATTTTCCTTATTCTTTCCAAATATTTTGGCCAAACCACCAACATCTCATTAGGAACCGAGGAATCAATATTGGATCTTCTACATGGCTTCTTCTAAGTGGAATCCTTTATACTAGTTATTTTTGATGCACCACTCTTCACCTTCATGGCCATAAAATTCAAGGACTTATCATATTTTTGATTTTTTTAACTTTTGTGATCTTCTTTTCTTATTAGCTTTGGTTAACTATTGAAATAAACATGAACCATTCATGTGACCACTCTTATTGCATACAGCATAGATGTTATCAAACATTATGAATAGTTTTGTAGTATACAGGTGATTTTGGATTTGTGGATGTTGCTTCTTCTTCTCTGGATTTCTCCCCGCATGAGATGGGATTTTTCTAAGTATTTTCATTTTAGGGATTGCACCAACAATATAGTGCACAATACCCATGTCTATTATAGCACCGACATTGACAAACAATCATTGACTTCTATATAGCTTATTCATAACGTTTCTAATTCTTATTATTCCATTATTGTAATTTTTGTGGGGATCTATCTTCCAAATTCTTCTTCACATCCACCCTTGTCATGGTGGTAGGTATCTTCTCACTTTTCTTCACCCATACTTGTTTAGAATTTTTCGTCTAACCTACTATTTTTGTAGAAAAACTTTTAGAAACCTAAGTACAAGTCAGTATAGATGGTACCTTTAATTTTCCAACTGCTTTTGATAGATAAATAATTGAAGCCATGATATTATTATTATGTGTTGGAGTTCTCTTGATAGTAGAATCTTCTAGTGAGCATTTAGTACTTACAACAATTGTTTCCTTCTTTTTTGGAGACTCAATATGTGTCTTCTCAAGATTGGTCAACTCAACTTCCAATTCTAGACATCTCATATTTAGGATGACTTCCTAGTCTTCAATCAAAGCCATCTTCTCTTCACAAGCATTCTTTAATATTTCAACTTCATCTTCATGCATCTTTACTTTGTTTTGTAAAAAGTGTCAACTTCATTGATCTTATTGGATTCTTATTCCAAATATAACTCCTTGACATCATTTATCTTTTTCATCTCATCTTCATGTGTGTAGATCTTCTTTTTTAGAGTCTTGTTGAATCCCTCTTTTTCTTCAACATCTTTGTGGCACTTTGAAGAACATACATCAAATCCCCTCTCTATTGCATAAAAGGTTCCAACTTGTCTGGAGAGATTTAAACATTCAACATTTTTTTCTTGTAATCCTTTCTCCAAAACATTCGGTTCCTCTTCGAGATGAGTGATATTTTCCTACATGCATTGAAATACTCTACAAACCTGGGATGTACTCTCTTGAGGTATACTTTGTAGAATAATTCTTAATATATCAACTGATATTTCTTAATATGTTGTAGATTGATCATCACCACTTGTGCTATCATTTTCATTATGAGAATAATTTCTAAATGTACTAACACATACCTTTTGATCAGTTGAGGTTGGAAGGTTGTCCATATTCTTGTTGGGGACTTGATCCACCTTTTCATTACTTTCAAAATCTTGTGTGTCTTCAATGTCATCTAGATATAGAGAACCAGATGCTTCATCTTCTTTAGATAGGAGGGAATTCATCTTCAAATTTCTCTTCTCCTTCCTTTTAATTTTCATCGTGGTCTTTATATATATAGCCTTATTCTCAGAGATAACTAAATCTTCACTAAAAGTGAACTTCATTGATAAACCAGAAAAGAAACACAAATCTTCAAAAGAGAATTACTTCAATGTAGAGAATCTAATAGAGGTGAACCTCCCTTTGACACCAATTTAGAGGACCACAGTGGGATATACCTAACACTAATAGGGGGGGTTGATCAGTGTTGGGGACATTTGAAACCAATTCAAACTTTTTATCCCTATATCGATTGACCTGTTTTGATCTTGATTATATAATTCTCTTTTCCTGACCACATGAAATAATATAAAGTAGTAAAAATATGCACATGATATTTTTACAAGGTTCGCAACTCAATAAGAGAAGCTACATCATTTCTATGCATGGGGATGACTAGTAAATAGATTCTACACTATAATGTGATATGTTGTTACAGTGGAGTGGCTAGGAAAACAATCCTCTAGCCAGTGTGAGTCCCTAGACTTTATGCGGGGGTGGGACATAATCCTCTTACTTGGACTGGTGATAGCCTAGTCGAACCTGCAGCCTATAGCTGGATCTTTATACTGGCTATAAAGATAGACTTCTTCCTTCATCAAAATGTAGGTTCTTCTCTTGGTCTTCTTTAGTTCTCTTCTCTTGATTTCTTATGAAGCAGTAGGAAGTAATTCTTCTCTTCTCCTCTCTCTTCTTCTTGTGTGAAAACCCAACTGCACTAACACTTTTTTAGGGAAATAACCATCTTCACTAGAACTTATTCTCTCTTCTTGGCTAGAATCACATATGACAATGTGATTATTCAAGTAATGAAGATCGTTTCAGATGGAATTATCTGAATCAATTCTTCTATCTTGTTCATGAATTCATGTGATCATGCATATAGAGTATTGATTCAACCTTATCTTCCCTTTATTTCTTCTTCTTCTTCTTACATATCCACATAATTATTTTGGATCTTTTATTTATGTGTCTTCACGTAGGTATGTGCATGCCTGAATTCATGCTCTCTCTTCTTCTTCCTCTCATGTGAAACCCTAATAGGTGTAGTTATTTTAAGAACACACACACACTCAGCCTCTTCTACTCTTCTTTTTTTTTTCTTTTCTTTCTTCCTCTTGCACTAGGTTAGGGCATTTGTTTAGGTTTATATGTGTATGTTTCTTCAAAACCGAATTGATGAAACCCATTATTCATGTGATCCAACTACTCAAGGCCTCAGACTTTCTTCAAACCATGCACATGGGTTCATGTAACACATACTGCCCTTATCTTTCACATAAACCCTTGTAATTAGTCAAATGCAAGCATGAAAACAGCAGGGTACCACCTTTCTTTCTGAATCCAGAATGGCCATGGGTATTCTCCTTCATGCTGAGGATGTGTGGTCTGCCTTTTCATAGGGTGTGATTGAATTTCCGAAGAACAACGTAAGTCTAGACACTCAACCACTGGTTCATGATTATTCGGCCTTCGCAAATCACACCACAGGATTGAGGAGCCAATTTCATGTTGTGGGAACTGTTTCTTCACGAAGCTATTTGAGGGTTAGTATCACCGGTCGAAGGCTTGTGGGATCTCTTCTTCGCAGAGCCTTGAAGTCTCATGGTGCTATGATTGCTCTTTGTGAAGTGATGAATAGAGATGTTCTATTTTTCGAAAACACAAGCTCTCATGAATGAGGGAGAAATAGCTCTTCTCATCTCAGGATCCTCTTTTTATAGGTGAGGTGAGTTCCTCTTTTGTGTTCACAAACTATGTGAGAGGTCATGGGGATCTCAGTTTGAATGCTTTGGGTTTTTGGGGTTTTGAAAATATTAAAACCTACAGGTGAAGATATGTCGAGTCTTTTGGCTTGTTTCATTTTTCCAAAAATGGGATCTTATCATCATTCATGGAGCTAAGATCTTATGCACGATTCTCGTGCATGAATCTCGCATGGATACTCCATGAATCTCACATGAAATTTAAGTCCTCAATACTTCGTTTTATTTTTCCTCCTTTGAGATATTCACATGCATGAAAGATATGGATTGCATGCATGGTCTATGGTCAATCATGAGACTCTTCTTTGATGGAAAGGGATTTTCCATGGTGGTCTGTCTTCATCTCTGGTAAGACGCAGCAGTGGTGACATGCAGTGGTGGGAAGAAGAAAATGACACAGCTCTTCAAATAGTGTGGGAACATCGGATGGCTCGAGTTTATACTCATGCAGCGCGGGATTGATGGACGATGGAGATTAGATGCATCTTCCATGAATTGATCAAACAGTAGGGAGAGATGTAGGATTGAATGGATGGCATAGATTTCATTCGCGTTTTTAAAATGTTGTCCCACATCGAAATGGAGAAGCGTTTTTCCATGGTTTATCAATAAACTCCCCCACCAACCACATAGAATTATCCTCTCCTCCATCTAGTGTCTCCCTACACCGGTTCTCTGTGGGAGCACTCTTAGCGCCCACTTTGCCTCCTCGGCCATGCACCTAGTTCCCACTATGCCCCCATGACTCTATTCCTCCCAACATGATGACATGCACTCTACGCCCAGTACCACTCTCAGGTCTAGACTCGGCCTAGCTTCCAATGTGCGCAGTTGACCCCTAGTGGTCCTGCACAAGCCTTGGGTTGAATACTGACTGGATAGCTCCAGATTTGGCCCAAACTTTTGTAATCCAAAAATAAACTTTCTAAGTGAAATGCATGACCATATTAAAATATGTACATGGCCAGCTCAAATTCCAAGCCTCTTCTTCTTGAAATTCCAATCACATGCATTCCCTTCTTCATCATTTCTCTTTGGAACATGAATTCCAAAGATCACATCCATCATCATCAAGAGGATACTACTTCAATGTTGTAAACAATGTATCACACATGATACATGTTCTTTGAATATAGGACCATGACATGAATTGTATGATCTATAAAAACATGTATAATTTCCCAAGTGTGTAATCCAATGCTATGAATCCATAACAATTCTTAAGGAATCTTTACTTCAATAAAACTTCATTCACTTTGGATTTCCTTCTTCATTTTGACCATTAATTACACTAGTTGACCAAAAATAAAATGTATACACAATGTGGTCCAAACACCTGGTATGGATGATAATGGATGTATGTTGTGTGATATGGGTTGTGGTGTCCTAGATGTTAAGTGATCCTGAGATGGGTGTTGTGATATATGGGAAGGGTGGACTGGATGATGTGGCAGCAGATGAATCCTATGATGGAGATATGCATTGATATATGCATGTGGGTATCAGGGATGGCACTGGAGGTGTTGTACTGGGTTAAATATGGTCTCACCCATTTATTAGATTCTAAGAGATGGTAGTATTGCTTTAATCTATTTAATGAACAATGGGTGATTTGATTGTTTTATCTCAATTCATTTACCCACTACATAAGGTAGCTATAAGTGCTTGATTGCATGTTTTCAACATTGGGGTTGGTTTATAATGGAATGAAAATGATAAAAAGATGTTAATCTAGATAAACCAAGTACATGGTTCGTACTTATGTCTAGAGAGCATGAATTTTACTCTGATGTGAAATGTAATGAAATGAAATATAATGTGGAACAAAATTATTGATTAATTAATGGATATTGAACTAATAAAAATAAATTTAATTTCTTAAAATTAAACAATTAATTTAATGTAGCTCTTTTTTATGATTTTATGCATATAGGATATCCAGCCTTAATAAAAGTATTTGGGAGTCTGAGCGATGTTAGTTTCAGTTGAGTCTACGACTAGGTTATTCCCATAGTGTGTTTTTGATAAATATTATATCATGTCTAATTTTTTATTTCATACACTACCCCATCCATGCAGGTTAGGGAAACAAACCCCTAGTGGACTTTGGGATGGTGTTTTCCCTAATATCATTATGGGAGGATGTATGGTTGACTACCCCCTATAGCCCCACTCTCTTCTCTTTGAAGTTATTTATGATGGTATGCATGGTGGTTAGTTTCCACATATATTTATAGAGTATTTTTATGGCTTGTGGTTATTTCACACACATGTATTACTCGATATAGTATCTAAAGGATTATTAGAGGTATGTAAAGTATAAGATGTGATGGATTGAGGTTCTTACCCAGTGTATGGGTTGTAATGGCTTGAGGTATAATACCATATGTTTGATATAAATCATACGGACTATAGTGGCTCTTGAAAACTACTTGGTTAATATAAGGAATTTGATATGGGATAGTGTGGTTGTATGATGCACAACGTTCTTGTGGTGGTTCCTTGCTCAGGTTTTTTAGGATGTCTTACTTTTGCAGAGAGATGCTCAGGACGTGCAACATTGGGGAAGAGTGGAAAACTAGTGGGGAAGAGGGAGAGGGATTACCTTGACGTTTCATTATTATATTATATTCTCTCATGTATGAAATACTTGGTCATTGATTTCCATGGTGAGGCTAAGAACATAGTATACATGTTTAAGTGGAAAGTTAGTTTCATTGTTGTTCACTATGTTTTAGCATGCTTTATTTATCACTTTCATGAGAGGATCCAGGGGGATCCTACTAATTATTCTATTATGGTCACCCTACATATATATAAAATATTTTTTAGGTGGTTTGGAGAAATTTGGTTATCGGGATAGATATTACTAGATCAGGGTTTAGAAGGAGTTGTTTGGGATTCATGGTCTATGTTGTTTTTACCTTTTTGGTACATGTAGTTCCCATTCAGTTGTTTAGTACTATATGGAAATGCATGTTTGAACTTTTTATTTCTTTTATGTATATTTCTTAGTTGGGTTTTATTGTTTTATCCTTGTTATCTCTCTCTGTCTCTCTCATGTTTCTCTTAGAGGTTATTCCCACTCAAATTCATGTTTAATATACCATCAGTGCTAGTTTCCAACCCGAGGCCTACTAGAGGCGGGACTTGGGAAGTAATCATTCATCTCCCATAATTGTAGTTTATTTTTAGGGAGGGGTAATGAATATATATGTATGATTCTGTATTTAATATTATTACAATTTTGATATTTTGTTTTTCTACATACTCTGAGGGTTATGGATTGTATGTGATATTGGGTTATTTTCTTTTATAGTGGCACACTTTTATATAGGGTTATAGTCTCTCCATATTACCTCCTTAGACCCCTATACTATTTTTTATCCTTTGATGTATGAGGAGGAATTATTGTGGTCACATAGAGACCAATCCGACTATTATTCATAATGAGTCGGATCCGGAGGATACATAGAACATAATCAAAATAACAAGATCAAGTGGGAATGAACCCTTAAAAAAGGTAATGTATGAACTAAAATTACATATGTTAGTAAAGGAGACTATAAATTCATCATAAATTAAGGTAAAAAATAATTTATAGTTTTATAACCATAAATTTGAGACATATAATAGAATATAGGGAAACAATACTTGAAAAAAAATGCATATTTTGAAAAAGACCCTTCCTTCATTTCCTATCATATTTTAGATTCTCTTCTAAGAACCTAAATAATATATTTATATTTATTAATTACTTTATTTGGAACCTTTTTCAGTTCTATTAAATTATTATTATTCCTTTTAATTTTTTTATTATCATGTATTATTCATTTATTAGACTATTTTTCCTTACATCATTCATTTATAGATTATTTAGTTCATAGTTCCAAAACCACTTTGATGTAATGGTAGTGGTAAAAATATAGAACTATTATATTTTATTATGATTCCAAAAATTATTTTTGTTTTATAAAATTTAAATTATGATTTTTATAAATTTTACTTCTTAATAAAATCATATAATACAAGTTAAAAGAAATTTATCTCAAATAAATACATGTTCTTTTCCTATCAGTTATAAAATTTATATTTTTTATTGTTACATACCTATTATATATTTGATAATTAATTTTTTATTCATTTAAAACAAAATATAATTTTTTTAAAATTAATCTTCTAATTAAGTGAAACTTATCATTTAATCAAATATTTATGAAAATAGTTTTTTATTTATGAAACATATACAATATAGTCACTATGTTATCTCAGTTTCCAGGTTACTTTTATAATAACTAAATTATATAATGATAATGTATATTTTGTGGTAACTAGATTGTATATAAATGAGAAATTAAGTTTTCAAAAAAATATAATAAATATTTCAAAGCATCATTTTAGTGTAAAACATTTTAGATATTATTTTAAAATGAAATTTATAGAGTATCAATATATGAAAAAAATCATTTATAACTTTATTGAATTATTTACATAATAAATTATGTATAAAATATTATTTTAGTGTAGATTTATTATTTAAACATTTATTTTATCATAAAATCATTGTAAAATGTTATTTGAAATAAAAAAATTACATTTCTTTTAGTGGTAATATGTTTTAATTATTTGACATCTAAACATGTAAATTTCTATGTTATTGACTAAATTTCAATGAAAAAGTTACTATTTAGATGATAAAATGAAAATAAAACTTAAAATAAGTTATATTTAGTTATTAAAAACTTTATTTATAAAAGGAATCATAAATTCATTGAGATATAAATTATACAGTTTTAATAAACATTTATTTTTCCAAAAATTACATTCCAATTGAATTTATATTTTATAGAGAAAAAAAATAAATTCAATAAGAAAAATAATTATGTAATATATATGTATATATATATATATAAATGATTGGTTTATATCATCATAAATAAAAGAATATAAATTCATTTAATATATATATATATATATAATTTGAGGTAAATATTTATGAAAATATATTCTGAAATTCTGGGATATTGCAGCATAATATTATTGTATGCCTTTTTTATTTCAATTCATTCTTATTAATATGGATAATAATGAATATATATATATATATATATTTGAGTGTAACTCATTTTTAAATATACTCAATATCATACACACATTATATATTAAAAAATATAAAAATACAAAGAATTAATTTTTTTGACCTTATAAGTTTTAAGGGTGTTGGAGATGAATGGTGATGATAAAAAGACATTTTTTGAGAGAAATTTGACATAAAATTCCAATTCAGGATGAGTTAGGAACAAGAAATAATGAATATCAAATTAAGTGATTGGGGAAAATGTTCTTGGTTCATGGGGAAGGAATATTGATGTATCTATTGTTCATCAAAATTTGGAAAATATGTTGTGTTTATTTAAAACATGTTATGATATAGTTAAAAATTTTATGGTTCATAAGCATGGTTCAAACTACAATATTTTTAGGTAAAATAAGCATGATTGGTGTAAAGGCCCAGACCTTCTGACACATTACATTGTGGGAATTCTTGTGGTGTAGGTGTCTAGGGGAGGTTATAAGGGATTTAGAGGATGAAAAGGAGGTGTTGATTGAGAAATATATCTTAAGGGAGTAATTTGGAGTTGGTAATGTTGTTGTTCTATAATGAGGGTCCACTGTAGCATGGAGAAGTAGGATGTGATATAGTATTTCTTGTTCTTCATCCATGGATGTTATGGTTGTGTTACAGTTTCTCGAGGGAGGAGTTTGGTGTTATAACCATTTTGGTGGGTAGTATCTGCATAGGGATGGAGGCTGTGACATGGAGTCATGGGGTGACTTTTGGGGATTTATTCCATTGGGGGGGGGGGGTAGATTCATAGTAGATATGGATTGTGTAATAGCCCATTTCTAGTTGATAGTTCTTACGACATAGTGGTCCTGGCTACGCTATGGTCATTTTACTAGTTTTAGGGGGCATGCGACACAGCGTATCTTCCTGCACTATTTTATCACCCCATATTTTATATATCTATGTATTGGGAGTAGCCACATTTATCAAATACACATTGACCAGCTCCACTATAGAGTATTACCTTTCACTACTCCATATTCCTCCCTGTTTTCAGAAGATATGTGGCATGGTGGTAGGGTTTACGTTGTGGTGTGGCATTTTACTAACTTTCTATAAATTATAAAATCCCCATGAACCATATATTTTATATGAATCTTATCCCATTTCTTGTGTAACACAACGGTGTCCCAAGGATATATTTATACCTCATTTCAATGGATTTTGATCTTATCCCTTATAGATCAATCTGTGGTGAATTTTGTTAAGTACCCTCTTTTCCTCCCCTGATTTTCCTTCTAGTTCTTCATCAGGGAAGGGTTTTTTTATGAGAGAAATCTCTATTTTGTTTTTTTAATTAGATAATGATGTAGTTTTTTTGTTCTAGGTGATTAAGTGTGTTATTATCTACTTGGGTTCTTTTTTGAGTCCTCCCTCTTATTCTAACCTTATAAATAAGATTAGAAATCATTGTTGGGGTAGGGGATATTTCATTTCTCATCTAGTGTATCACATGGGAGAGATCATAATTTTATTTATCTTTGTAAAGGTAGTATACAACGGACTAATGATGATAATTAATTGGTAATATATGAGATTAAATGGTAAGGGTTTTTAATTGCATGATTTTATAGCTTTTGAAATTATTTTTTATATTGTAATTTAACAATATTGATGAATTACTGAAACTAATGGTTGTTGGGGGATTTGTTTGCATAATTGTTTTTTTTTTATTATAGAAAAATTGTCATGTGTTTTTATTTTATCACCTAAAATAGAAATTTTCGAACCACTTATATTTGATTAATAATATGGTTTCCCCTATAATTAATGTTTGTGTGAGAAATCCCTTGAAATAAAGATGTGGAATGTGTTGAAAGACCCTTGATAATTCAGAAAAATGTTATGTGAATGAGTGAAAGTGTGAAGCATGGTTATGATGTGTGGTTTTTTTGTGTGGAAGTATTTTAGTTCTGAATAATATGATGATAAACAATAGTTGTTTAATTATATTCTTTTTAAAATATTGATAGATTCAAACTTTATCTCTATTTGTAAGATGTGAATATCTACAGCTTTCTCTTATTTAATAAAGTTATGCTTCAGAAAAATAGATAAAAATAACTCATCAATTTTTATATTAATCTAGGAAACAAATATACCCTAATCCACTCCACAAATTCTCTCTCAAAAAGCTTAGCAATTTTCACGAAATAGATCATCGTATCATAATACCTCCACAATTGATTGGAGGTATTTGACACATTTAAATTAAGAATTTCACAGGGCCTTTTGGTTCTTTTATTGGGATACAAAATATCCACATCTTAGAATTTAGAATATGACACTCCACCATGACTGCATATGAGTATCCAATACTGTAATAAAATAATATTAATTTATTTCATTAAGAAACTGATTTATCTCAAAGTTCCAGTAACAACTGATACATATTGGATATTCCTCATCAAATATATTAGTCTTCAAGAATGTACATATTTTATGTAATCCCGATTGCAAATAATATTCAAGAAATACCATAATAGAACAATAGTAGTGGCATCAATAGAATAATTGGAAAAAAAACGAAAAATCATAACATGTATGTCACCAAAGTGTATCTCTTCAAAGTATAAGACACATTCATTCTTCACAAAATTTCTAGTTTTTACGAATGATATAACTTATTGTATTTAACAAGTGAAACTCAATTTTCCTTCAGTCAAATAGATCAAAAAACATTGCCTAACATATCATGATAATTTGAACATAAAATGTTCAAAAAAATTTATAACATCCCTTAAAAATTGGTATAATTTTATCTTTTGAAAAAAACCTTTGAATCAATCTTTAAGAAGATATAAAAAATATATTTAATCCTAGTGTGACCATTGCAGAAATTCCAAAAAAATATTAAATTTAAACTCTTTTGTTAACCAAATCAAACATAGGGTTAACTTCAAAAGTATGGTTTCCAACATATGGTTAACTTCAAAATATTGGGTTGTTTAACCATATGTTAGTTTCAAAAATGTAGGGTTTCTTCTCAAAATTAAGATTCCTGGTCAATACTTTTAGAACAACATAGGGTATTTGATCCATAAGTTTACTCTAAACGTAGTGTAAAAAATCATACATTATTTTTAAAATGTAGGGTATGAACAGTGTTTCCAAATTACTGAAAAACATATCCATAATACTTAAGATAAAAACTTTAACCCATAAATTAGATAAATTTATTAATAAACACAATCCTATAAACAATTAAGGTAATTTAATTAGTAAAACAGACAAGGGTATTTTTGATAATCCAAATCAACTAGATTCATAGAGTATTGTTTAGGAAATACATGGCCAACAATCTCTCCATTTTTCATGATCACAAAATCCATACATTGAAAACCTATATAAAAAATGGGAAATGTAAACACAAAAAATAAAGACTTAAAGTGATATAATAGAAATTATATTTCTCATTTAATTTTATAGAAACTATAGATAAACAAAGAATATTATAAAAATTTTATGCTGACTAAACTAAAAAAATTTATATTAAATAATAAAGAAAAAATTTTCTTTTATTCTCATTGGTTAATATATTTTACCAAAAAGAATATTGTTTTTACCCAACTTGTGTCCCCCTTTTTTTTATATAAAAAATAAAGTATTGAAAAATGATTAATAAGTCAATTATTGTAGTACAAAAACTAGCAGTAAATGTTTTGTAAAGATAAGATAAAAATAATTCATGTTCAATCACTAGAGATGGATAGATAAAAAGAAATAAATAAACACAATTATAATGAATAATATAATTTCATTAAAAAAATTTATGATTAAAAGAAATATTTTTCTATAAAAGGTTAAGAATAGTGATTTGATGGGGGAAAAGGTTCTAGATCGGATAAGGATTCATATGGGGATGAATATAAAATATATTAATTAACATACTTGACATCTTCTATAATTCCTTTAAAATTTTGATTAAACATCGCAACCCTATGTTTCATAAAAATCATTCATTCATATCCCATTTTAAAATTTTCAATCAAATTCACATTTAGAAACTCATGGACAGTCTCTGTAGACTATACATGCTTTGTCAGCATCTCATTTAAGTTACTAAGAAAAATTTTAAGACATAGATCATCATATGTTAACCTCTCAGAAATATCCTTATAATTTTTCAAAAAAAAGTAATGCAGAAAACTATCACATTAAATGCTATGAATTAAATCATTTATAACATATAGAACCATATTGATATATTCAAACCTTATTATAAAATCTAGAGAAGTGTGATGACTAGAAGTAGAAGCCCTCACTTGACTTGGGTTATTTCTTCTCGATTCAAATTGATTTCATGGGTATTTCATTAAATAAAAAAATTTGTCTTTAAGAATTATTCTACATTAATCATTACAATATGGTCAAAATTTTCTCCTTGAAATGCATCAAAATCTCTTCTTGAAATAGAATTTTCTTAATGGGTGTGAAACTGAGCTTCAACTGATTCTAACTCTATTATTGGAATAGTGGAACTTTATAAATATTCCAAATATTTTCTAGAAACTTTAAACTCACTGTGCAAGGTTTAATTCTCTTATTTAATCTTCCTAAATATACCAATAAAACATTAAATTTGAGAATTTATTGAATTAGAATATTCCACTTCTTGATTTCATGATTTTGTTTTCAACTTTAACTATAGCTACGGGCTTTCCATTATTAATCACATTGCATGTTGATGAAAATTGTCCATGAATTTTTTTTTCTCACTTGGTTTAGTAGAATCCTTGTCTAAATATTATTTTGTGGAAGGTACTATATAATTTTCTATTATTTTTGTAGTTTTAACCACTAATGTTTTCATTTTCAATCCATATGGAGAATTCTTTTCAACGTTATCTTCATCATGAGCCTCATGCTCTTATCTATTATCGGTTGGTCTCTCTATAGAAGTAGTTTTTACTCCTATAAATAAAGGTTGTTCATTTTATTTAATTTTATCTTCTTATGCATGAAAATCATCTTTTCTTATTTTTCCAAGTCCTCTTACAAGAGAGACATTATTTTCTTCTTTTGAGGGTTCTTCAGTATAATGATTGACATCTCCTACAGTAGGTGGGTTACTAACATCAACTCTGAGTATCCTAACTATTTCCTTAATAACATCCTCTATTCTTGATTCTATAAATTCTTCACCACAATGTTATATTAACCTAGCAAACTTATCATTACCTTGATCCCCCTGAGCATGTACACCAAATAATTGTTGGTTGTAAACACCAGCTGGCATCAACTTTCATATTAATTTTCTTCAAAAGAAACCAAATTTTCATAAGGTTACAGTAGAAATAATGTAACTATAATGGAATATAATGTCCATACGAATATTAGGAATCTTATTCTTTTTATACAAAATCATAAAAAAAAAGCCATCCGTGTGGATAAAAACTTATTCTAGCCTCTTTTTGATAATTCATATAAATCACCATATATCTACTAAAATTCAACTTAATGTCACTTTTCATCAAAAAAAGGATATAAATATCTCGAAAGATAATTTTCTCAAACCAAGAAATTCATATAACTATTTTAGAATAAATAATTTTTCACAATACCTTCTTTTAAAATTTAATATCTTTAATAAATATCTTTTGTACTAGTGTGGATCCAAAAAAGGCATAATATCCTTGACTTTATGCTTCTATTATCTAATAGACCATATATTAAATTGAAAAATCCCTTCATGGGGACACTAAGAAATCCTAGCTAAATCTACTAAAGAGATCGTAAAATCAATATTTTTTACCTTTGAGGAGAAGGCATCCTATGTGTCTCCAAAACTAAAATGGGAATGTTAATAAAATTATTTTTCTTCATCATAAAAGAATAATCTCTAAATTTTTACCATTGCACATAAATTCTAAACCTTTAAAAGGTACATATTTATTTATTATATGGTTTTCCTGAAACATCCACTCAAAGTCTACAACTTTCCCTTGAAGAACTCAACTATCATTTTCTAAAATTTATTGTTACTTAGATTTTCTCAGTCCTCCTTCTTCTATCCTATTTATCTTTTCCATTATAGAATATATGGACGTTTGAGGTTTTGATTTTAGGGTTTGGAAGACAAATTATGATCTCTGAAAGAGGTCTCGAGATAGAGGGTAAGATAGATAGAGAGAGTTTTTGATGGTTTTTGTTGATTTCACTTCGGTTTATTAAGCCAAAATAATTTTAGTAGCCATTATAGATTTTAATTTTTATAATACATTTATTTAGAAGGGTAATAAATCCATAATTTGTTAAATAAAAAATAAATATACAATAGTTAAACATAATTTATAAAATTAAATAATAAATTAATTAAATATTTATTTTTATTTAAAATTAAATATACCAAACCCCCTCCCCCCGTCAATAGATTCAAGACAAGAAATTGAAAGTGGTTTAGTGAAAAAACCACAAAGTTAATATTTATTATTTACAAATTTCAAGGATATACCCTTTTTAGAATGTGATATCTTTTAAAATGATTCCTTATATCAATATGATTATTTATTGACTTACATATAGGATTTGGTGAATTGTTAATTTCAATTTTATTTTGAGATAAAATATGAATATTATTGAAATTAAATATGAAGTCTAGTAGTTTGTGTTTCATACACAACACTTTTTCACAGTAACAACTAGTAGAAATATATTTTTCCTCAACTAATGAAAAAGAAACTAAATTTTTATTCTTACTTGACCATGAAACTAAGAACTTCCCTAAAAAGTGGAATGTTCATGAAGTACTCATTCTATTAGACCAACAACCTCTAAAATTTTCATCATAATTTTTGATTAATTTAAAATCAGATGTTTTGGGGTAAGTAAATATTTACACATAGATACATTTAAATATATAATAATTATTTTAATATAAGTAAGGTGATATTATTTTTGATTTGATTGAAATGTAGTGCATAAACAGACATAAACAATTATTTTTGTTCTACAAGAAGTATAGTATAGAAAACATCCAATCATAACTTTATATAACTTTTTTTCAATTGGTTTTACAAATTCATAGAAATCAAGTTTTATATTGGTTTACATGGGAGTTATATATGTTTTTCTATTTTATATACCAAATTTTTAAATAATCAAATATTATATTTACTTTGATTTAAAACATTCCCATAATCTTTTTGATAGATTTGAAAACCAAGAAAATAATTTAATATTCCTATCGTACTCATTTAAAATTCTTTTTATATAATTTTTAAGAAATAATTACAAATGTTTTTATTCATTGATCCAAAAATAACATCATCTATATAAATTTGTACTAATAAAATATAAAAAAATAGTTCTCTTAAAGAGAGTATGCTCTTCCAATCCTAAAAATGAAATTTTATAGTATAAAAGAACATAATATTTCATACCAAGATCTTGGTTCTTGTTTAGTCCATAAAGAGAATTTGTAAGTTTAGAAATTGAATTTGGTAGATGAGGGTTTTCAAAACTTATTGGTTGTTCAATATGAAATTCTTCCATTAAATATCCATTTAGAAGATCTGATTTTACATCCATCTGATATAATTTAAAATTCATATATGATACATAATATAAAATTATTATAATAGATTCTAATCTAGAAAAAGGTGAAAATGTCTCATTATAATATATTCCTTATTCATCATTATATCTTATAGCTACTAATTTATCCTTATTTATAGTAATTATTATTTTTTCATCTTACTTATTTATATAAACCCATTTGGTATATATTACTAGATAATTAGATGTCATATCAACCAATTCCTAAATTTGTTTCTCTTAAATTGGTTAAGTTTTTATTGCATAGATATTATCTAAATTTCATCTTCTAATGATCCCTATTAAATTTGTTGGTTCTAATTTAGATTGGAATGTAAGAATTCAGCTAGATTACCTACATTAATTTTTTTCCTGACTCCCGTATCTAGATTTCATACTATAGTTTCTAAAGGATGGTCACTTATGGTTTTAGGTTGTCTAGGTAATGCACTTTTGGGTTCACTAGTTTAATGTTATTCTGGACTGGACTAAATTTCATTATATTCGAATTTATTTTAAAAATCATCTTAATAGGTTCAGGCCTCACATTGTCAAAATAACTTGTAGCTTTATCTATTTGATTTTTTTATAAAATGTATCAATTTCATAAAAATTCACCAGAATAGATTATTTAACTAGATTTGAATTTTTATTATACACTCTATAGGGTTTTGATGTATAAAAATATCATACAAAGATTCCTTGATCATCATTTTATTCAAATTTACCAATATTTGACTTAGTGTTCAAGCTGCACACCTCGCATCCAAATAGATTAAAGTATCTGACATTAGGTTCTCAATTATTCCAAAATTCATTGGTTGTATCATTAATTAAGGGTATTATCAAAAATATTTTCATGATATGACTAGTTGTGTCAAAATCTTATTCCCAAAAATAGGTAGGAATACTATATCCATAAATCATAGTTATTTACATTTCATGAATAGACTTATTTCTTCTTCATATAATTTTTTCTATTGAGGTGTTCTTGGAGCAGAGAATGCATGTTTAATATAAAAATTTGAGTAAAAAGGTTTAAATAATTGAATCTCAAATTCTCCACCATGACCACTTTTTAATAAAATAATTTTAATATATTTTACAAAATCTTACATAAAAATAGAAAACATCACTTTTAAGATTTAAGAAATTAAACCCAGGAATGTCTAGAAAAATCATCAATTGAAATAAAAACCTAAGATCAGTAAGCTAATATTTCTACTCTTGATGGTCCAAAAAATATATATGTATAAGTTCTAGTTGTTTGGATATAGAAACCATCTTAATAGATTTGAAGGATGACTTGTGTTTCATGAATGTTTGGGATGCCTCACAAAATCAATCTTTATCGAATTTAATACTAGAAAAATCAGAAAGTAAATATTTATTAAATAATTTATATAAATTAAATACATTATAGTTTATAAGTAAACTATTCCAAATCTAAGTTTTATTTATCTTGGTAGTTAAACAATTCACCTTTTGTTCACATAAATAATTAAAATTCAAAGTATAAAATTTTTTAGTTATGGGTGATCTAAACGTAAGCAATTTTTCATTAAAAACAATATAGGAATTATTATTGGAATCAATATAAAAATTATTATCATAGAGTTGAGAGATACTTACCATATTTTTATAAACCCTTGAACATATATAACTACATGTAGAAAAATTGATTTTAGATTTCTAATTGATCCAACTCTAACTATTTTTCCTTTTAAATTATCATCGTAGGTAACTAGGCCTCCATATAATTTTTCTAATATATAATAATTGGAAGAGTCTCCAATAATGTGCATTGAGTCTACACTATTCATATATCATATTTCATTTTTGTTCCTGTGACCTTATTCTTAAAAAACATTTTTAAAATTTCTTGTTTTACTATCCTAATTTCCTTGGGACCAAATGTGTAAGCATACAAGGATCTGGGTAACCCGATTTTCCTAATTTTGACAAAATTTATTATACTATCTTCATAAATATTTATAGAAACAAAGTTATTTTTTATTCCACTGTTTTTTATATTTTTTAGAAAAAATTTATTAGAATGATGACAATTAATTCCACAATAAAAATCAGTGATATTCTTATAACTACATACAAAATAGTTTTTATATGATTTTTATTTTTCTCCATTGCTTTATATTCAATATTTCCCCTTTTTACAAACATTTTTATTAAGAATCTGATTTATATATTCTTCACCCATATTTAATATATTGGAAACACATTTAAATGATTTTACATCATCCTACAACTCTTTAATTCTATTTTCTTGAACAGTTTAGTTTGAGGTGTATTTATTTTAATTTTTCTTTTAAGTATAAGTGTTTTTTTAATAAGGAATATTTTTCTTCAAAAGTATCATTATGAAAAAAAATTAATTAATTAATTATTTATAATAGATTCATACTTTTATACATGTATTGAGTAGTAAGAAGCTAATTTACTATTAGAATAACTTTCAGAATCAAAAGTAGAATAATAATAATATTGAACATCTTATTTTTTTATTCACATTTCACATATTTTATTTTATATTGGTTGAATTGTTTTTTAAATCACTTTTATAAGTACTAATTGATTCCTTAGAGACACTCAAAGTATCCTTCATAGCTTTTTTATCTTTGTTCTCATAATTAGTTCACAACTAATAATTCATTTATTTCTTTTTCATTGTTATTTTATCTTATTTTAGTTGAGGGAAATTAGGTCTAATAGGTCATATTTGATTAAATTCTAAGAATATTACTTCTTTAATTCCTCAACTATGTTCTTCATACTATTAAAGTACTTTTAGAAGTATTTCTTACTCTAATAAAATATAATGAATCTTCTGGATATATAAACTAGTTACATTCTAGAATCTAAACATTATGAATCATTTAAGAGTACAACATCCTCTTTTGATTTATTTTCATATTTTTTATTAGTAAATTTAAGAGTGGTATTTACTATTTTACCATCCTATGATCTTTATTTTCACCTTTCATTTCTAATTTATACATCATCAGTGTTCCAAAAAATTATTTCATTTCTAATTCTGATTCTGTAGTGGATTTTCTGATTGCATTGATACCGCCTTCCATTTAGAGGGTAAGGCTCTTAGAAATTTTAAATCTTGAACTTCTTATTTTATCGAATCTCCCAAAGCATTTATAGTGATAGTTTTCCATATCTTATAGGAAATATTACATTTAAATACCTTATTGAATTCTTCTAGACCAACTCAAAATATAATAGCATTTATATATCTTAAATTGACATCATACTCAACTTCTTTTATAGAATCCCATTTTTTAGTTCTTTAGGCATTTCATAATATTTTATTATCTTCATGTAAACTTATAATCCAAGATTATTCAATTAAATTATCATATGATCTTTCCATCATATATAATTATCACTATTAAAATAAAGAGCATGGGTCTTGGAAATTCCTTACATTAGTTCTACCATCGATATCTATCTTTTTATAGGCTGTTTCCACAAGATTTAAAGAGACTAATATACTTATTCAAAAAAAATCCTCTAATACCAATTTTAAGTTGCAATAATATGAATATACATAAGAGGGGGTAAATTTTGTTCTTTTAGAAATATTTACAGATTAAAACACTATTCTTCTATGTACGGTATTAATAGATGTATTTTTCTATTGTTTAATCTAGTTATCATGCGGTAATGTAACACCCCGATCTTCCACGATACGCTTCTCATTCAATAATGCAATAGCTTGCATTGTACGCAAGTTCGAGTTCTAAAACACTGTGACTAATCAAAGTAGCTGTTATGAATAGTAATAACTAATTTTTGAAATTTTATAAATTTTATTTTTCCAAGTGGACTTCGTTTTTGTATTTGTAATATCAAAATTATCCTAAGTTGATTTTTTTGTAACTTTCTGAGAACTTCCTATTTTTTATGAATAGTGAAAAATACTTAAAAGAAATTTTTAAATAAAAATAATTTATTGTGATAAATTATACTATTTAGTGGTTTTAAAGTATAATTAGAATACATTTTTACCATTTTATCCAATGGTGGTCATTAGAATTAATTTAACATTGAAATTGGGCATGAACAATTGTCAATCTTTTGATATAAATTGTTTCTTAAAAACACGCTATTTGTTGTGACAACGAGAATTAATTATAAAATTAATTAATGCAACTTATATGTTTGGAATTTTTTAAAATAGACATCATTTTTGAAATCAGAATATCAAATATAGCTTAGGGTGAATTTTTGGGATTTTTCTGAAAAACTTCAATTTTTGATGAATAGTGAAACCACTAAGTGGTACTTATAAAAACCGATTTTTCATTTAAATGAAATTTTACCACTTATGTGTTTTGAATTTCAAAAATCCGACATACATGGTTGTCATTAAGAAGTAAAATTTGGTTCAATGAGATTAAAATAATTTTTGGTGAATAGTAAATTTTAAGTTCTTAATCGTGATTAGAGGTAATTAGTGTAGTTTAAGGTAAAAATAATGTTTTAATAATATGATATGAGCTTGACACATGTCCTACCCTCATTTTATGTGTCATGGCCGACCAATAAAATCCCTGGGTCAACTTGGGGACCCCATGGAGCCACTTTGGTAGGAAAAGGACATAAATAACTTTTTATTTAATGTTAAAATAAAAAGGTCACAAACAAGAGTTTATTTACTAAAAAAAATTAAATGGGGTTATACAAGTCATATTATTGACTATAAATATTCATTAGAAATATAAAAAGATTTCCTACATCATAATAATTGTTTAATAATTTTTAGACATTAAATAAATTAAATTATTTATGACACCATGATGATGCAGCGATTACCTCATTAATTAACGATTTAAATAAAATGAAAAGATAATGTAAAATCCAAGGCTTACACTTATCCAAAGCCTATTGTATGGGTATATTTCGAACCCTTATCACCTTATACTCTAATTATAGAAGTGTGGGACCTTTAGAATCCGAAAAGCATTGTATAATAAAGTAATATTTCATTACTTTCCAAAAGTGCCCCTCCTCTCCACTTATAAAAGGCACCCACCTCTACCACCTCATTCACACTTTCAAGCCATTTGGATCGGCCAACCTCTGCCCAAATACTCTCCCAAATTCCCCCTATTACTCCTAGAATCCTCACTTTGGTCAGAACTCTTCCCAAGGAAGCCTTTGGCTCAAATCAAAAAGAGTTACCCGATTTTAAGGTAATGTCTTCACTTATGTTATTTTGTTTTATTTTTCTTATCCAACCCCGTAAACTCTTTTTATTCATTTCTTTTGTAACAACACCAGTATCCTCAATATACTAGGATGTTTTTATAAGAAGTATTCAAGCTACACTTACACACACCTACATCTAATGGTTAAAGAACACACTGTTTCTGTGGATGGCGAATTTTTGCCTCACGAAATGATGATTGTTCAACACTCATATAACACCTCTAATGGTGGCCATTATGATGAAAATATTTTTATATATGATATATATTATGTTTTTGTCTTCCTTATGATTTTTTATTTTTCATTTATGGCATACATTTATGGTTTCTATTATGGGTAAACACGATATTTTCATTTTAGGAAGTGCGGACTACCGCCCCCTCAAAGTGATTTGAAACGTTATATGTGGGATGTATAAAGGATGGAGTAAATGGTATTATACACTATATTATACTGGAATTATATTATACCTTTATATCATTATGATTCCATTCCATTAAATACGAAATAGAAATGAAAGTAGCGTTCATGCGTACGTACGGCTTGCCGTCTCCATGAACGGTGCATTTCATTTCTTACCTCTAAACGTTATGGAATATTATAAATGTATATATATACTGGATATATATGAGATATATGATATCTATATCATTAATATAATTCTGGATATAATGGATATTTCACCACATGAACAACTTGTAATTATAAGAAGTTTATTTTTGACTCAAGTACCAAAGATCGACAAAACGACCGTTATTAACTTAAATAATTACATAATGTTCATAACATGGTAATAAGTGATATTAAAGGAATACAAAACTTTAAAAGGTTCTTAAGAAACTATAAATTAACTCTAGTTTATTATTCAGGAGATTAAAGAATGATCGAGTCAAGTCGGACACGAGGTAAGAGAACTTCTTAACCCAATTACCATTCTTTGGGTTAATCTCCTACTTTCAAATTATGTCATGATATTATTATTTCCTATATTGTATTTGTAATTTCTTTATGTTTACTTATAGTGAATACACATAATAGATCTATTTTATTTTAAAAATGATCTTTGTAAGGACTTCGCCTCAATCTCCTTTCATTGAGGCATATTTGGTTTTATACACAACTTCCTTTATACGGTGTATAAACCCCTTTGACTTTTACATTTATTCAAAAGGAATCTTTTTATACGAAGCGTTTTACTAAATGAAAAAAAGGTAATGTTTTTCTTTCTGTACTTATGCGGCGACAACGACTTTTCTGCCGCCGTGACCATTATTTGAGTTTCAGCTTCCTCTAGAAGCCATCAATTTTTTTAATGAAAAAAAAATACAAAGTTTTAACTTTATTTTATTTTGGTATTGAAAATGGTTTTGAAAGCGTTTTAATTATATCAATGTGTTGTATTGATATCTTGTGATTGAAATTTGGAAATTTTATGTTTCCTTTATGCATGTTTTATGTGATACGATTATGTTATTGTTCATGATATGTTTAAACCTATTCATATGAGGAATGCATTGGACTTAATAAGTGACGGGTGGAGCCCGCTATAGATCCTCAATGCATTGGTAGGTCTCATGAGACGAACTAGTGTCTTGGAACGAGGCCTTGACAAAATCTTATTTGTGGTCTTGGCACGAGGCCTTGGCTACGTGGTTATGATAGTCTGGCATTATGCATTCTATCATTATGAAAGTGGTTATCAATACTACATGAGATTATTCGACCAGTAGAATATCCATGTAAAGAAGTAAATGGAATTATCTCATTTTACTTTT
This sequence comes from Viscum album, assembly GCA_963277665.1. Taxonomy (NCBI): domain Eukaryota; kingdom Viridiplantae; phylum Streptophyta; class Magnoliopsida; order Santalales; family Viscaceae; genus Viscum; species Viscum album. The sequence continues at coordinate 854,846,659 of OY728158.1, read as the reverse complement.
GCAATATTATGTTGAAGTTCAAGTTTACAAGTCTTTTGTTTTAGTTATACATTGCCTTAAATGTTTATGTTTATTGATGAAAGCTTCCGCTATATTGTTATCCTTACTGAGCATCTGAGCTCACCCCTTTCAATGTTTTAATATTTTCTAGGATGTGAAGAAGTATTTTATGAATGACCTGCATGGATAGTCAGAAGAGGATATGAGTGTGGACTATGAAGACTTTTTTGTTAGTTTTTTTTACTTTATGATGTAATGAATGAATTATGAATGTATCTATTGTTTCCAAGGCTACTAAACTAATTAGTCTTTCGAGACTTGATCTTTTGTGATCATGCCAATGTTAGGAAGTAATGCACCGACTCTGGGTAGCTGGGGTCGGGGTGTTACAGTTGGTATCAGAGGCAATTTAGTACTAACCTTGTAAGCTGGATTTAGATAAACTCTGATTAGAGCACATAGCCCAAAGATAGACTTTGAGGATTAGTATAGAAGAACTTCCTAGAATCTTGGTATTATAGAGATGTTTTGAGTTTTCCGAGCAATACATACCTGTCTGGATACGAGCAGGTAGAGGCGGCTCTAGAACATATGTACCTAGGGGTAAAACCGGAAAACACCGCTTTGAGCTAGACTCGAACGGGAACTGGTGCACGACAACGGGCCTTGCTGCACTCTTGTTTACGACACTCCCGGGAGATATTCTTAGGATAATTCTCATTTTCTTTACAAACCACTATGAAGGGTTATGAGTATATACTTCCTCAAAGAAAACATTTTTATGATTATGGATTATATCCAAAAACCGTTCTATTTACATAAAGTATTTTACAAGTTTGGAATTATTCATTGCAATTTATAAACTAACCTAGTTTATGACATTGTATAGAAATGGTGCCCAGTGGAAGGAAAGTGAACTCCAGCAATATGTATGATCCAAAGCGTAAGAAGGATCATATCTTTCACGGTATTAAGCCAACATTTAGAAGGGAAATAATCTCCCAAGTGTTCTCAACATATGAGGAAATAGTATCATGTGTTAATAAGATAAGTAATGAATTATCTGAGTCTTATGGATTTGAAGGGAAGAAAGAGAAGAAAAGGATGGAAGAGAGAATAATGAATAAAGGGATAAGGGAAAAGAATAATTTTCCAATATGTGATAACTGTGGGAAGAAACACCTTGGAACTTGCCTGAAGGGAATGGGAGTTTGTTATAAGTGTGGAGAAAAGGGACACAAAGTGCGTGACTGCAAGGGTAAGAAAAAGGTTTCAAATGTACAATGCTCTATCTGCAAGGAGTGGGGACACTACACAAACCAATGTCCAAACCATCAGAGTGTGTCCAAAATGATGTTATTGGATAATAAACAAGTTATGATACTACCATAGATGAGGAGGAATGATTGGAGTTCTTATGTTGTTATTAAAGAATTTTTTAATTTGAGTGTTGTATCAATGATGTACTGGTTATAATAATTATGGAGTATATAAGGATTGTACTGCAGTACTATTTCATCAAGGACATGAGATTGTGTGGAACCAAGAAAAGTGACTCCACAGTAGGCTAAATTTTTGGAAAATATATGGTTGAGAGAAATATAAACCATAATATGGTTCTGATACCGAGATAGTGATTTTGGAATAAGACATGATTGATTTGGATAAATTATATTGGATATTCTTAACTTCCTTGAAATTTATTGATGATTTGTATACATTTTTGGACAGAAGGAGTATATCTAGTATTATATAAGGAATAAGGGATCATGGTAATTCAGGATGTTGCAGTGTTTTAAAAGAATACATGATGAAGGTGTTCACATGTTGTTACACGGAAAAAAGGGGGATATTCATTATGTTTACCTTCCTCATAAAATTTGGACTGTGAGTTGGACAGAAGTATTTTGGATAACTATAAAGGTTGGAATGGATTAAGTTGATCCTTGGATAGTAATGTTTAAGGTTAAAACATTTCTGAATATTATTTTTGAAATATTATAATAGTTTTAGAAAAAGGACAACCTTCAGGTTGGGTGATAACCCGTTGCTTCGGAGAAAGTTGCAGGAATAGAACCCACAACCATATTGCGACAGGACTTTATGACCTACCACTAGCCTACAGGAAGTCTCTGGTTATTACAAAATAGTTTTCGTAATCTAAATGGTATGTGTTAATATTTTGAACCTTGTACGATTAGGATAAATATAATATTTTTGAGTTCTATTGTCTTTTTGAGTGAAAGATGAGTTTGTGGTAGAAATTAGTTGAAGGTTGAAACTCTACTTGTCAAGCATAAATATATATATATACCTATATCTTATTCTATGAATAAATTAATTCTTAAACTTTAGTAAAGGGATATTAAAACAAAAAATGTGTTATCCTAATACCTTATGTCTTGTTGAACTGATGATATTTTAAATCAACATAGATTGAAGGCTTTGTGGCCCTCAATTTGACACTTGTTTGTGATTGATGACCTCAATCCCTCCCTACAAATATTTACGTTTTTCCTCCAATTATATGTCTCTAATTGCCACCAATGTTCTTCTAATCAAGATCATAATTGGGTGGTGACTTTTTCATTTCCCTTTCCCTCTTATTAAGGCTAAATTTTATTAACTTTATTTCCGATGTGGGTTTTCCACAATGGTATTTTCTATTTTCAACCTTTTATTTTCAAAGAAAAATTTCAAATTGCGAGGATGCAATTTATTGAAGGAGGGGAGAATCTAACACCCCGAGCTTCCATGATACGCTTCTCATTCAATAATGCAATAGCTTGCATTGTATGCAAGTTCGAGTTCTAAAACACCGCGACTAATCAAAGTAGCCGTTATGAATAGTAATACCTAATTTTTGAAATTTTATAAATTTTATTTTTCCAAATGGACTTTTTTTTTGTATTTGTAATATCAAAATTATCCTAAGTTGAATTTTTTTGTAACTTTCTGAGAACTTCCAATTTTTTATGAATAGTGAAAAATACTTAAAACAAATTTTTTAATCAAAATAATTTATTGTGATAAATTATACTATTTAGTGGTTTTAAAGTATAATTAGAATATATCTTTACCATTTTATCCAATGGTGGTCATTAGAATTAATTTAACATTGAAATTGGGCAGGAACAATTGTCAATCTTTTGATATAAATTGTTTCTTAAAAACACGCTATTTGTTGTGACAGCGGGAATTAATTATAAAATTAATTAATGCAACTTATATGTTTTTAATTTTTTAAGATAGACATCATTTTTGAAATCGGAATATCAAATATAGCTTAGGGTGAATTTTTTGGGATTTTTCTGAAAAACTTCAATTTTTTATGAATAGTGAAACCACTAAGTGGTACTTATAAAAACTGATTTTTTGTTTAAATGAAATTTTAACACTTCTGTGTTTTGAATTTTAAAAATCCGACATACATGGTTTTAATTAAGAAGTAAAATATGGTTCCATGAGATTAAAATAATTTTTGGTGAATAGTAACTTTTAAGTTCTTAATCGCGATTAGAGGTAATTAGTGTAGTTTAAGGTAAAAATAATGTTTTAATAATATGAGATGATCTTGAAACATGTCCTAACCTCATTGTATGTGTCATGGCCGACCAAGAAAATCCATGGGTCAACTTGGGGACCCCATGGAGCCACTTTGGTAGGAAAAGGACATAAATAACTTTTTATTTAATGTTAAAATAAAAAGGTCACAAACAAGAGTTGATTTACTAAAACAATTTTTAAATGGGGTTATAAAAGTCATATTATTGACTATAAATATTCATTAGAAAGATAAAACTATTTCCTACATCATCATAATTTTTCCATAATTTTTATACATTAAATAAATTAAATTATTTATGACACCATGATGATGCAACGATTACCTCATTAATTAACGATTTAAATAAAATGAAAAGATAATGTAAAATCCAAGGCTTACACTTGTCCAAAGCCTATTGGATGGGTATATTTTGAACCCTTATCACCTTATCCTAGAATTATAGAAGTGTGGGAGCTTTATAATCCGAAAATCATTGTATAATAATGTAAACTTTCATTACTTTCCAAAAGTGCCCCTCCTCTCCACTTATAAAAGGCCCCCACCTCTACCACCTCATTCACACATTCAAGACATTTGGCTAGGCCAACCTCTGCCCAAATACTCTCCCAACTTCCCCCTCTTACTCCTAGAATCCTCACATTGGGCATAACTCTTCCCAAGGAAGCCTTTGGCTCAAATCAAAAAGAGGTACCCGATTTTAAGGTAATGTCTTCGCTTATGTTATTTTGTTTTATTTTTCTAATCCAACCCCCTAACCACTTTTTATTCATTTATTTTGTAACAACAACAGTATCCTCAATATAATATGATGTTTTTATAAGAATTATTAGAGCTACACTTACACACACCTACATCTAATGGTTAAAGAACATATTGTTTCTGTGGATGGTGAATTTTTGCCTCACGAAACGATGATTGTTCAACACTCATATAACACCTCTAATGGTGGCCATTATGATGACAATATTTTTATATATTATATATATATATTATGTTTTTGTTTTCATTATGATTTTTTATTTTTCATTTATGGAATACATTTATGGTTTCCATTATGGGTAAACACGATATTTTCATTTTAGGAAGTGCGGACTACCACCCCCTCAAAGTGATTTGAATCGTTAATACCATATGTGGGATGTATAAAGGATGGAGTAAATGGTATTATACACTATATTATACTGGAATTATATTATACCTTTATATCATTATGATTACATTCCATTAAATACAAAATAGAAATGAAAGTAGCGTTCATGCGTACGTACGGCTTACCGTCTCCATGAACGGTGCATTTCATTTCTTACCTCTAAACGTTATGGAATATTATAAATGTATATATATAATGGATATATATGAGATATATGATATCTATATCATGAATATAATTCTGGATATAATGGATATTTCACCACATGAACAACTTGTAATTATAAGAAGTTTATTTTTGACTCAAGTACCAAAGATCGACAAAACGACTGTTATTAACTTAAATAATTACATAATGTTCATAACATGGTAATAAGTGATATTAAAGGAATAAGAAACATGAAAAGGTTTTTAATAAAATATAAATTAACTCTAGTTTATTTTTCAGGAGATTAAAGAATGATCAAGTCAAGTCCGACACGAGGTAAGGGAACTTCTTAACCCAATTACCATTCTTTGGGTTAATCTCCTACTTTCAAATTATGTCATGATATTATTATGTCCTATCTTGTATTTGTACTTTCTTTATGTGTACTTATAGTGAATACAGATAATAGATCTATTCTATTTTAAAAATGATATTTGTAAGGACTTCGTCTCAATCTCCTTTCATTGAGGCATATTTGGTTTTATACACAACTTCCTTTATACGGTGTATAAACCTCTTTGACTTTTATGTTTATTCAAAAGGAATATTTTTATATGAAGCATTTTACTAAATGACAAAAATGGAATGTTTTTCTTTCCATACTTATGCGGCGACAACGACTTCTCCGCCGCCGTGACCATTATTTGAGTTTTGACTTCCTCTACAAGCCATCACTTTTTTAATGAAAAATAAATACAAAGTTTTAACTTTCTTTTATTTTGGTATTGAAAATGGTTTTGAAAGCATTTTTATTATATCAATTTGTTGTATTGATATCTTGTGATTGAAATGTGGAAATTTCATGTTTCCTTTATGCATGTTTTATGTGATACGATTATGTTATGGTTTATGATATGTTTAAACCTATTCATATGAAGAATGAATTGGACTTAATAAGTGACGGTTGGAGCCCACTATAGCTCCTCGATGCATCGGTAGGTCTCATGAGACGAACTAGTGTCTTGGCACGAGTCCTTGACAAAATCTTATTTGTGGTCTTGGCACGAGGCCTTGGCTACGTGGTTATGATAGTCTGGCATTATGCATTCCATCATTATGAAAGTGGTTATCGATATTGCATGTGATTATTCGACCAGTAGAATATCCATGTGAAGAAGTAAATGGCATTATCTCATTTTACTTTTGCCATATTATGTTGAAGTTCAAGTTTAGAAGGCTTTTGTTTTAGTTATACATTTCCTTAAATGTTTATGTTTATTGATGAAAGCTTCCGCTATATTGTTATCCTTACTGAGCATCTGAGCTCACCCCTTTCAATGTTTTAATATTTTCCAGGATGTGAGGAAGTATTTTATGAATGACCTGTAGGGATAGTCAGAAGAGGATATGAGTGTGGACTATGTAGACTTTGTTATTAGTTTTGTTTACTTTATGATGTAATGAAAGACTTATGAATGTATCCAGTGTTTCCAAGGCTACTAAACTAATCAGTCTTTCGAGACTTGATCTTTTGTGATCATGCCAATGTTACAAAGTAATGCACCGACTCTGGGTAGCTGGGGTCGGGGCGTTACAGGTAAAATAGATTAAAATAATTTAACAATATTTTTATTGGTTTAGGGTATAAAGATCACATAGTACACTCCACTATTGATCTCTTAGTGAGCTTAGTGATTTTCAATAAATTGGTCCTCTTATCATAAACCCTCCACAACTGAGTATAAAAATATGACACCTCTACAAAACGTATTTCATAGGGCCTTATAGTTCTTTTATAGAAAATTAAAATATCCACATCTTAGAATTGAGAAGCTAACACTCCACCAAAACTGAGTACGAGTTGTTATACTCTAAGAAAACTTTATTAATTAATTTTTTTGGGATACATATTTATCCCAAAGGATGTATTTTTCCAAAGTTTATCTCATTGAAATAGAAGAGACAACAATTATTTTGAAAAGTTCTTGTTTTTTAAATGATAAAACTCTTTGTTTTTAACAAGATAAACTCAACATTACTTCCTTAAAACCAATACAAAAATATAACATGATAAATAATGATAATTTGGATTTAAAGCATTAAAATAAAGTTGTAGCTTACCTTATAAATAAGGTCAATTCAATCTATAGAAAATGATCCTTTGAATTGGTCTTTTAAATGATTTAGAAATTATATTTTAACCTGAGATAACATAGAAAACAACATGTAAAATTTCTTATATTTAAACTCCATAATTTACTGATTCAAACATAGGGTTATCTTTAAAATTATGATGGAAAACATATAGTTAACTACAAACATATTTTTTTGACCCATATGTTAGTTTTACAAACCTAGGGTTTTTTTTCTAAAAATTATGGTTCCTGATCCATACTTTTATAATAGCATATGGAATCTGATCTACACATTTACTCTAAACATGGTGTACATAAATAATATATTCTATTTAAATTATAGGGTATGATTAGTGTTTCCATATTACTTGAAAACGTATCAAAAAAAATAGATAAAATATTTATCCCATAAATAAGATAAGTTTATCAATAAATATAATCTTGAACAAAATTTATGGTAATTTAATTATTAAAACAAACCAGGGTATTTTTTACCATAAAAATCAGAAAGATTCATAGAGTATTGTTGAGATAATATATTCCCAACATAGTAATCTGATGAGAAGTAGATGTGGTATGTGGTGTGAGTGATGTGTTTTTTTGTTGTGGGGGTGGATGTGATGAGTTTTGTGTCCATTATATAGGGTGGTTTCGATATGAAAATGGTGATTATGTGGGATTATTATCCTGGGAAGGATGGTTGTTGTGTTGTGTCAATTTATTTTATATGCCTAGGCGGTGATGGAATAATTTGGTTAATAATGAATGATAATGTATTGGTTTTAGTGGTTAATGAATGAATAGATTAAAATGTTCAAGAAAAATTAAATGAATGGGATATCTAAATGGAATTTTTTTGTAATGTTAAATTTTGAAATTTTCTTAATAAAAAGGAAATGATGAAAAGTGACTTGTGGCTTACAGATTGTTGTTTGGTGTTGTGAATTTAGAGGAAGTAGCATATGTGGTTGATGTTGTGAGGTTTGGTGGTAATTTTGTGAGTTGGTTGGTGTCCTTATTTTAGACCCCTTGGATGGTCTTGTGACCTACAAAATTTTATACAATATATTTTCTTGTAGTTTTTATACACTCCCCTCCTATTTCAAGCACATTATACCAACAACCAAATGTTTTGTGGGTTTTTTCCAACATCCTAATGGTGAGGATAAACAATTTTCAACTTATACTTCCCCTATTTCTCTTACACGTGACATTGAAATGAATAGGATATGATATCTAGAATTCAAAAGTTCATTTTTGAGATGTTATGTGATGTGATGTGATGTCCCAGGTGTATTCTAGTGAGATGTGATGAGATGATATGTGATGAGATGTCTTATGGTGGGGGTTGCGCATGGTAGGATGAGGGAATGAGGTTGATGTCTGTAATATTCACAATACCCAATTATTGTAGTTTTTTCTATAATGTGATAGCCCAAGTTTATACAGGTGAGTTGTGATGTAATTTCACAATCTAGGTGTACATGGGTGAGATGCTTTGTGATGTGATATATGTAAGATATGGGGTCTCTAGGATGTACGATGTTGGGTTGTGAGAGTGGAAATAATGGGAAAATAGTTAGAGGTAACATTATATCAACATTCTTTTTATTATGTTATTATAAATGAATGCCTTATTTTGTGATCATTCCTTGCTAAGGATGGGATTGGTTAGACAACCTTTTAAAGTGTTATTGGTTCTATTGTTTTCTCACTAGTGTTTTCATACGATCTCATTCACATGTGGATGAGATACTCTTGCTATGATCCTATTGAGTATACTTATATAATAACACATTGTACATAAAATTGTTTTTAGGATTCCAAGAGGACTTCATGGACAGTGATAGAAATTTCTCACTCATGATTTGGAGTTTTCATTGTGTCACTACCTTATCTTTTCTTTTGGGTACTTATTTTTAGAATCTTATTTGTATCTATTTTAATTATACATGTATTTTAGTATGGTATTGCATTATTTTTTATATAATTTGATGGAGTTTATTGAAATTGATTTATCCTATATCTCAATAATATTTTTATAGAGGGCAATTCCACCCATTTATGAGATTTTCATACCCTTAGTGCTTGTCACCAACCCAGGGACTACTAGAGATGGGACTCAAGGGGTCATTATATCTCTTCCTTCATTTTTAACTAAGGAGTTATACCTTAGGAGGAAGAGTTTCATGAAATATTAGTATCAAAGGTGTTTTTGAGGGATGGGATGGATTTAGAAGAGAGTAACTATTAGGATTTAATAGGTAGGTAAGGAAACTATATTAGTTGATCTTGTTGAATGACATAGGCTAGGAAAGACAGGTGACATGGGATTTCTAAACCCCCATGATCCAATGCAAGGAAACTGATCCTAATAAATGACCAAGGGAGCTAATTATTCTTATAGGGTAGATACCACTGAGAGTTACATTCATCATGATTGTCTTATGTTCATGTTTTAATCAGATGGTTTTGGTTCTAGAAAATTTAAAATAAGCTAAAATGGGTTTAATTAATCTTAATTAAATTACAATACTACTAGTATTAGGTATTACTTGTTTTCCTTTTCAGTTATGGATCATGTTTATATTTTTTGTATGGTTTAGGCAGTGGAGATTTAATAGGCTGGTCTAATTGATCATTTATGATTTGATCTAGTTGAGGAAGAAGATTAGTGGAAGAAATTTTTTTACACATTTTAGTGATAGGATTTAGTGAAGTATAAGGGAATAATTTTTTGATATAGAGGTAGAGATCTGGTCGGAGGATCATGAGATCACCATCGATTTTATCTGAGCCCCTGTGTAGTATAGGGTCCCATTGGTAGTCATTTAGATTCAGGGGCTAAGTGTCAATGGTGGATGTTGTATCTCAGTGAGAGTACAGAGTTAGATGGTGTGTGGGTAAAATTTGGAAAATATTTTTAAGAAGAGTTCTTTTCATTGACTTTGAAGGAAATGAAGAGGTATGAGATTCTTTTCCTTTAGTAATGGATTTTTTCTATGTTGGATATTGAGATCATGTTCAAGGATTTATTGTGATTTTTCATATAACTATTCCTAAATGAGTAGTCCTAAATTTAGTATCTTAAGGACTCACTGTTTCCTTTGATCTAGTATATGATTAATAATTTTATGTTTCCCAGATATTTGGAGGTTCAAAATAAGGAATATAAGACCGGTAATATTCACTTATGAGGACTTTTACTATTATTGGGGAACCAGTAGGGTTCTTCAAGGAGAAAATTATATGGTGGTAAGTTTCATTTTCCTAGGAAATCAAGGTTTCAACCAATGGGGAGTCAACCTCAATGGATTCCTTTTCAGACTTTGATGGTAAGATTTTTTTATTCCTTTTTGGGTGATTCAAGCTAGTGTGTTTTGTTTTTAGGGTTCATGGCCATCTTTAGTATCATTTCACTGATGTTCTTTGAGCTATGTACGATGAAGGTAGACAATTTTAACATCATCCTCATCTACAACTACTAGTGATACCATTTATTTAGTAAGGATATCATTTATATTCTAAAATAAGAGGGGATGGAGTAGGTAAAGGATAGCCTCTAGATGTTACTCATGATTAGGAATCTTGGCCAGAGCCTGACCATGGAGGTGGCTGTCAGTAGAGAGGCAAAGGATCTAGGTGTTTATAGCTGCATTCAATGGAGGAATATGTGCCATAGAGGCCATATATCCTTCAAGGTACACTTCACTTATTGTGTATTATTGTTTGTGCCCTATTTAATTCATGATATTTTCAATCCTTTTTTTTAACCATTGTAGACTTTACTTTGGTACTATGCATAGAGAGTCTTCTTGTTATCATTGTTTTGACTATGTCATTATGAGTCTTGACTAGCTTGTTCGATATGTGTTAGGGGTGAAGACTATGATGCAGCCACATCAGTACAACATGGATATTTTCTTACATCATATGCAACTATATGATGTCATTTTTAGCATAAAATTGTTTTATCTTATGGGTGTTGTTATCAATTTATTCAATATGATAGTCAGGATCTCGAATATGGATATCCATCTTACAGTTTTCATTAGTGAGAGGAGTTGTCTAGTGTTCAGTAGAAGAATAGATCCCCTTCTTTCCATGGTGGCTAGGTTGTATATGTAATCAATGGAAACTAGGATATAAGAGGTTCCTCAAGGATTTTATAGATTCTTCCCCATGGGGGTGTGATGTTACTCCCTCAACATGATGTTTATTTCAAGATAGACTTGAAGCCCAATGCATATCTTATTTCCATGGTTCCCTATTGGATAGATATACCAATGTTGTGGTATTTGATGATTTAGATATATTATCTGGTGAAAAGTGTTTAATTTGTCCTAGTGTATCACCAAGGTGTTCTCTAGTGTTATTTTCCAATAATGTGGATGGTAGTATTAGGTTTTAATAGAATATTAGAGTTTGAATCTACTGATGATCATGAATCATTACCCTCTTCAGAGGATAAATGTTATTTTTGACCAGTTGAGGGGATCTAGTTAGTATTCAAAGATTGATCTTCAGTTTTGGATATCACCATATGAGGGTTCAATATGATGATATCCTAAATACATAATTGAGATGAAGGTATATGAACTTCAAGTTTTTGGTCATGATATTCATAATCACGAATACACAAAATGTGTTCATGGGGATCCCGAATTCTTTTTTCAATGAATTTTAGGTCAAAGTAATAGTCATGTTCATAAAATAAATATTGATCTACTCTAAGTTATATGGTGATTATGTTAATCATATTAGTGATTTATTAAATGTTATTTAATTCCACCACCTCTATGAAAAGTTCTCCTATTGTAAATTATGGGCATGAGATGTGTATTTCCTCAGGCATGTGGTGTCCCAACAAGCTGTATATATATACACATTGAATTTTGAGCAGTTTTTTCTTAGTTCACACCCAGGAATGTGGTATAGGTTCATGGATTCATAGGTATTTTGGGTTATTAGAAAAGGTTCGTAACTAATTTCTTAAGGATTGTGACCCCATTGTTGTATTTTTCTGAGAAATACCATAATATAATCTGGGCTAATCAGTGCTAGGAATAATTTTTATACCTAAAGTGGAGATTAATTAGTGAATTAGTTTCCATATGATGGTATGGCTTTTATGTTGTTTTGTGACACTTACTGACTATGATTGTGATGAATCTTGAGGCAGTAGAAAGTGGTGGTCTCTTGTGGGTCTAGTCAGTCACTTCCCCAAGACTATAACTATGCCACCCATGATCTGGAGTGAGAAGGAGTTGTTTTTGTGGTAAATTTATGTTGACATTACCTCAGTGGGGATTTAATTATGGTATTAATGGATCATAAGATCTTGAGGTATATCGTTTATCATCATGATCTAAATCTATGATAATAGAGGTGGATTGAGTTTCTTTATGGCTATGAATTTTAGATCTCCTACACCTTACCAAAGGAGAATGTTGTGACGGACGTGATGAGTATAAAATTACAAAAGGATGTATTTTAAGATTCAAGGGATACTTGGAGGGTGATTTAGTGGTTGGATACCATGTACTTAGATTCAAGTTTGGTTGATGGTGGGGGTTAATTATTTCAAATTATATTGTTGTCCTTTCTGATGCAGTATGTGGTGGAGTTTCAATGGAAAGATTCTGAGGAAGATTTGATGCATGATCATGATGGCTATGGTGGTGCTCCAAAGGGATATTAGAATTATTTTCAGAACCAAATATTATTTTAGGGAAATCTATTTGTTCTAATGAAGATAAATGATAGATTCCTTCATGAGTTTAATAGCTCACCTTTGGCGGTACACCTAGGAACATCCAAGATAAATTTTATCATGAGGATTTGGTTTTGGTGTACTGGGATAAATTAGATAGTGGTAGTATTTATCTCTATATGTTTGGTTTACTAGTAGGTAAAGGTATATCATCATTTTCCTATTATTTTGTTGAACCCTTTAGATACTCCATATTTGAAGTGGGATAAAATCTTGACAAAATTTTTCATAGGGTTATTCTCAGCTTAGGGAGGTTGTGATACAGTCTGGGTAATCATTGATTGTTTGATGAAATTGGATCACTTCTTAGAGATAAAAGATTCGAGTTCCATAGATGTTTTGGAAGAAAGGTATGTCTATGAGGTCATCTAGTGTTATAGATTTAAAAGTTACAATATCTTAGATTAGGATGCATGTTTTACCTTATAAATTTAGTGGTGATTGAATGATTATTTTTTCACTTAGTTACGCCTCATCACTTCTTTCCAATCTCAAATAGATTGTTAGGTGAAGTAGATTATATATATGTTAGAGGATCTATTATGGATGTGTATCATGGAATTTAGAAAATATTTTGAAAATCACTTACCTTTGGTTGAGTTTTCTTATAAAAAAATTTATCAGTAGTCCTTTTTTAAGGACCCATTTAAGGATTTATACTGGAGGTTTTATCATTCCCTATTATGCTAGAATGAGATTAGAGATTCTGGTTCTCTATCCTGATGTGGTGTAGAGTACGATAAGGAGGGTTTATGTTGTTCATGAGAGGATGAATGAAACACATGATTGGTGGAAGGATTATGTAAATTGTAGGAGGAAGCCCTTGGAGTTTGAGGTTAGAGATCATTTGTTCTTTATATTCCACCCTTGATGTGGATAACATAATTTTGGTAGGGGATTAAGATCCCACATCAATTTATTTGTACTTTTGAGGTGTTTGGGCATGTTGTTGAGGTGTCTTAACAGTTTTCACTCCTTCAATGACTAGATAAAATCTAAGACATCTTCCACATCTTTTATCCCTATTAGTATCTTCAAAATTACTCCCACATTTTTGAAATGATAGATTTGGATTTCAAGGATAATGTAAAATTCATTGAGTGTACAGTAGATATCCAATATCTTTAGGATATTGTATTGTGAGGATAGAAAATTCCTTTTGTTTGTTGTTTTTGGATGCATGGTTGTCTATATTAGAATACATTGGATCTTGAGAAATAGATGTGTTCCTATTACTGAGAGTTATTTTGATCTTTTCAATGCTATGATTTTCTTTGATTTTGGGATTTTTGGATCTTGGTTTTTTATAATATATGTTTTTCCTTGATAATGTGATGTGTAATTAAATATATAATCATAAGAAGAAGGGAAAACCTAACACCTAAATGAGATGTGTTATAATTTGACATGATTAAAACTATAAAAGAGAGTCAGTGCCATCCAAATCAGAAAATATATTAACATTAAGGATATAATTCATTGATTTTTTTCTTAGGGACCTATTGTGTGGTGGTTATATTAATCATTGGTTTTGGTTGTGTGGAGGATTACATGGCTGTGTAGATAGTTATGTGAAAATGGTTTTTTCTTATTGTTTGTTTGAATTGGTTTGGTGTTGTTTGCAATGGGGTAGATGGTAAAGTGGTGTGGTGATGTGGTTGTGTGAAAAATCATTTGGTTGTGTGAAACATCTTGTGGATGTTTTCTTTGGTTGGTGATTTTTTTTCTGGTTTTCTTTGGTTTTAATGATATCCTTGATATGTATCTCATAGGAAGGATGGATGGAACTTTTTCCCCCATTCCATATGGATTTTTTTTGATTCTTGATAATGAGAATTGTTTGAGTGGTTTATTATGTAATGGACCAGGCCTCTAACCAATTAATTTATAGGGATTTTTGTGGATGGAGTGTTTAGAGGAGGTTTTGATGGAGTTTGATAGTGAAAGGGGGTTTGATGGAAAATTCATCAGAAGGGAGATCTATGGAATGGAGTATGGGGAAATGTCATAATAAGGGGTATTTTTAGTATGAAGAGGTCAATTATGGAATAAGATATTTTTTTCATCCATATAGGTTATGGTTATGGTATTGTATCTTGGGGGAGGAGTTTGGTACTACTATCATTTTGCGTTGTAGTTATAGTGTAGGGGAAGAGGTTGGAGCATGGAGTCTCGGGGTGATCTTTGGGGGTTTCTTCTATTTTTTGGGGTTATTTTGTGCTATGGAGCTTGGTTCCAACATAACCCCTTACAATTTTATAGTTCATGTGTTTTAGTAGTCCTAGATGCACTATTATCATTTTACTAGTTATTAGGGGCTTATGGCGCAATGTCTTTTCATGTTCCATGGTGTTTCCACATGTCTTCTATATATATGAAAATTGAATCATTGTTGTTTTTAAATCCAATTTGACCATAATTTTGGTGGAGTAGTACCTTTCATTATACCATGGGTCTCCCCATTTTTAGTAAATATTTCTCATGGTTTTAGGGGTTTCTCCATAGTGTAGGGTTTTACAAACTACCTATAAATTTTAAAATCTATTAAAACCCTATCATTTAGGAAACCATTATCTATTTTCTTATGAAACCCACGTGTAACCCAAGTATCCCTTTCTACCCCCTTTCTATGGATTTCAACCCCATCCCTTTGATAGCAATTTATGGTGGTTTTTGGTAAGTCCCCTCTACTCCTACCCATGTTTTCATTATAGTTCTTCATTGGGGAAGGGTTTGGTTGAGGGAAATATATGTTTTAGGTGATTTTATGATGAGACAATGACTTTTTTTGTGTTCGATATCGGTAAGGGTGTTCTTCTTCATTATAATGCTTGGTGGTGTCCTCTCTCTTATTCTAACATTACACAGTGGATCAGAAAGCTTCCTTCATATAACGGATCCTTAGTTTCTCACCTATTGTATCGTACAGAAAGGGTTCAAACATTTTTATCTTTGGGAAGATAATATGCACCGTCATAATGAAGATAATGAATTGGTAATCTGAAAAATAAAATAGCAAGAGGTTTGAATCACATTCTTTTATAGATTTTGATGTTATTGTTCATATTTTGATTTAATGGTCTTAACACCTTGTTGAAAATTGTGGTTGTTAGGGGCTTTGTTTGTGCTATGGATTTTATATTATGGAAACCATGTTGTGTTTTTTTATCACCTAAAAATTAAGTTTTCTAACATATTATATTCAGATAAAAATGGTTTTCCTTGTAATATCCATATATTTTAAAAGGAAATACTATGTGTGATATTTTACAAGTCACGCAACATCTATCTTAAATGAACAATGAATTATTATTATTTAAATGTTCCAAATATTACCTATCAGTTAAATTAGATGGAATGAATAGTATTAACCTAAATAAGAAATATATATAATGCTCCTCATCATTTTTAATGTATTAATTAATTCTTTTTAAATAACTACTTAATTTTAAGTAATGTAATTTTATTCTTCAAAAATATGTTTTCCTTGAAAATGGGTTTTCTTTCCTTTTATGAGTGATTATTATAAATAATTTCTAATTCAAAATTCAAAAATTATCTTATGTTGAATTTATTATAATTTTAAGAAAGATTGATTTTTCAATAAATAGTAAAAATACGACTTTTTATAAAAAACTGTATTTTATTTTAAGGTATTTATAAAATAAAATAATATTTTGGATTATTTTTAAAACATAATTTGTTAAAATTTTATTTAAAATAATTCAATTTTGGTTTTTTAAATGAATTTTATATAGGAATTTAGTATAAAAACATGTTAAATTTGAAAAGGCACTTTTTCTAAAAAATCATTTTTCATTACATTATGTTGGTTTATTTTTAAATTAAATTCATAAAATTATGTGTTTTTAATATTAAAAAATGGATTCTATATTTGGATTCATGTGGTATAAATTTAATAAATAATTCCCTTTAAATTTTTTTCAATATAAATAGTAACCTTAGTAATTTGTTTTACCATGGTGAAGGGTAAATTATTTAATTAAGGATAAACATAAAATGATAAGGACTAGAAAATGATCCTAAAATTTTAATTAATATTATTATATTAGTCAATCTCTTCCATACTCACTTAGTATTTTTTATATGGAATTTTATGTCCATTCGAATGAGAATGTAACCTTTATAGTATTTTATTTCAAGAAAAGTAAAACATATCACACTCTTGTTTATAATAAATATAATAATTTTAAAATAGATATTACCAGAGTATCTGTTTGATTATTAATATTTTTTTAGAAGGATAAAATATTTATC
Organism: Viscum album; assembly: GCA_963277665.1. Lineage (NCBI taxonomy): Eukaryota > Viridiplantae > Streptophyta > Magnoliopsida > Santalales > Viscaceae > Viscum > Viscum album. The sequence goes on along the minus strand of OY728158.1, from coordinate 854,829,608 downwards.
TTCATCATGGTAATTTATTTTCGATTTTTAATGAATAAATTATTTACTTAATGTTTTACACAACGCTGATGCAGAAATTATTCAATTAATAGAAAAATAGAATAAATGATACTAAAAATATTAAAATTAATTTAATTTATGATAAATAATATGATTTGATAATTTTATAGGTTACCATGACATGTTAGCGATATAATAATAAAAATTTTATTGAACTTTTTTTCCTGATGTTATTACTGTTAAACTAATGGATAATTATAAAAAATGACTTTTATGATATTTTAAAATAAATACTATTTTATTAAATAAAATAAAATTAAAAGAAACCTAAATTCGTCTAAATTACTAGTATATGGTTAATAATATCAACCATGGTCCATTTATTTTCCACTTTTCATTTATAGTAACTATCTTGACCCTGAAAGAGAAAAAACATTGTAGTTGTAGACGCCAGAAAAGTCCGTTGTTCCCAAACGAAGCTCCCGATGCGGAAAGCGAGGTCATATTTGGAGTCAGAAGCATATTTCGGAGGGCCCGGATGCCTTGCGCGTAATTTTGGAGACCCGCGCGCAAAGTTGAAGGTAGGCGCGCAAACCTCCCGGGATGCGCGCAATGCGCTGGGCCTGCGCGCAACTTTGCGCGCCCGTGGCCCGCGCGACTCCCTTGCGCGCCGGGCCCGATTCCGCGCCCGCGAAGGAAATTCCATGCCCGCGAACCGGATTCCGTGCCCGGGGTTGCCTATAAATATAAGGCGACCCCCGACGTTTTGGAGGTTGCCGGAATTCGAAGAGTCGCTCGTTCGCGCAATCCAACCCCCTCTGCGCGCAATGCCGATCTTCAGGTAACCTCCTTTCTTTCGCGCAATAAAGCCTTGGGGTTCGCCTTCGCGCGCAATCCCTTTGGCTCCTTTCCTTTGAAACAACTCTTCACCCAAAGGCCTTCGCGCGCAAAAGAAGCCTCTTGCGCGCAATTGCCTCCGGGTGCGCGCAATCCAACCCGATTGCGCGCACCCCCCCTTTTCCTAAGAGGCCATTCGTTAAAGAATGAGCTGTTGCCCCCGCGCGCTATCCGAAGCCCGGTGCGCGCAATCTCCATCTTCCGCGCGCAAAGAGCTAGTCCAATTGCGCGCCAGCCTACCCATTTGCGCGCCGACCCGCGGTATTGTGCGCCAAGCTTCTCTTTTGCGCGCAATCCGCCAGGGTCGCCCCCTTTGACCCCCTGAGGGTACCCGCCTGCGTGGCGCCCGATAATCTTCATCCCGGGTGCCCGCACTGTGCGTTGTCTTCCCGTGCGGCCCTCCAGGCTCGCGCGAAGTGACACGAACCCATCGGCGGTATCACCATCGTCCGCGCTGCAAGACGTTAAACTGCCATGTGTTTCTTCCAACATGACGTTAAACTGTACCACGTCCAAGCTGCACGACGTTAAACTGCCTAGCATATCGTCCGAGCTACAAGACGTTAAACTGTTCAGCATTCGTCCTGCATGACGCTGAACTGCACCACGTCCGCGCTGCAAGACGTTAAAATGCCAATCACCTTCGTCCTCGACACACGACGTTAAACTGTACTTCGTCCAGCAAGACTTTAAACCGTCCGCGTCGCCCGATCCCGTGCCTCGCACGCAGGGTCCCCCTCCCGGTTTGGATGTGGCCCCCACCCGCTCATCTCTGCAGGGATGTCGGGATTGGAGTGGCCTTCGCCCACGGGGGTAGAGTATTACAGACAGAACGAACTACGTGGAATTTGATCCCTATCTCCTAAACAGGGTACGTAGGAAGCCTCTCCGAGGTTCAAGCCCACCACCTGGTCGTCCCTGTCGTATTCACATCGGTTCGTCCATCAGTGGACCCCTCCCGGGTTCACACTTGCGTCGATTCACCTATGAATCCACCCTTGTGGGAGACTGCACGTGTGTATCTCCATTGTGCTTCCCCACTGCCGAAACCAGTGGAGGGCGTGACAGGGATCAAGGTCTCTTTCCTTCGGCCCAAGTCCCTCTCCAACTGAGTTTTGCCGCATCCGGGCCGCCTCAGTGCGTAAGTCCTGACGGAATGAACTACGTGGACTTTGATCCCTGTCTCCTAAACAGGGTACATAGGAAGCCTCTCTGAGGTTCAAGCCCACCACCTGGTCGTCCCGGTCGTATTCACGTCGGTTCGTCCATCAGTGGACCCCTCCCGGGTTCACACTTGCGTCGATTCACCTATGAATCTGCCCTTGTGGGAGACTGCACATGTGTATCTCCATTGTGCTTCCCCACTGCCTTTTTCTCCTTTCAGCGTCCAGCATGACGTGAAACTGTGATCCACCCGGCCGTTCCATCCCCCTCTGTGCGAGGTGGTTCGGTTCAATCCTCCGCCCGGTAGCCTCAACCTCTTCGTGAGTCGGCTTGCCGACGTCCAGCATGACGTTAAACTGTATGTCCGAACTACGCTGACATTGATCCGTGCTAACGTGCGGTACGTAGGAAGCCCCTACGGGGTCCAAGCTCTTCACTCCATCATCCATCCTGATCCTTACCCGGGCCGCCACATCCCGGTGGGGTCATGACACTTCATTCCACTCCGCTTCACTCGGGAAGCCGCCCATGTGCGAGCCCCAGCATCGGAGGTTCCCCGCAAAGGGTTCTGTCATCTGATCCACTTCTCGTGTTGATCAGTCCGATGCCGTCCCTGCTGGACGTTAAACCCGCGGAATACCCCGTGATAAACATGGGAAGCTGGGGAAAACCTCAGGTAACCTAGTTCCCCGCACCCAGTGCGGGATGCCTCAGGCCATCACGCCTTCGAGAAGCCCTATTAGGGACGGAAGGCAGACATGCTGGGCCGCAGTGTTAAGACACGCCCCCAGCACCCAGAGCTACCCGGTCTCCTCACCGCAGGTTGCTGCCCCGACCAGACTCCTTGGAGCGTCCGGGCAGAAGCAGCGTAATTAACCGGTGTCCATGGAGACATGGCGCTGGGAACGAGATTCACGAGCACGTCTTAAATCTATGAGGGAGACCCGGATTAGGCAACGAGTTCCGAGGAGACGTCCACGGAAGGAGGAGCCGACATCCCATCATCCCGGTTTCGATCAAGGAGCAGACGCCCCTGAATAACGGACGAATGCCGCCCGCCTTTGGAAAGCGGGACTGCGGGGCCACAATCCGCGCGCCCATCCCCTCGGGTCGACGGGCGCACGCGCGAACGCGTATTGGCGGAACAGCATCGGAACAGAAACCCGACGCACATCCGCACCGAAACAGAAAAATGGTGAACCCGACGTGAATCTCTTCTCCTAAATACGAAGACCCATGACTTTCAGAGGTGTTGGAAGACCAGCATGTTGCCTGGCCGAGCATTCAGCACTGGGGCACGGAACCCGCCAGGGGCTGGGGCAGGGAAATCGGGCACTCCGTCTCACGACGTCGATGGCCTGGGTTCCCCCCACGGAAGGCGTCGTGGCGCTAATGGTTGGTTGTCGATTCCTTTTCCTATCAGTGTTAGCGGGTCCTTCTCCCTGCTTTCAGGAATCAGTTCGCCCAATCCAGCGCCCGATCGCCGCCCGCCCACTGGCGCAGGGGGAGGGGAAACATCGACGCGGCTCCTCCGCGCGGTCTCGCCCGTTCCACAGCCGTCCCAGCAGCCGCAACTGCGGGGCAACCACGCCCTCTCTCCCCCTCAGAGGTCATCCAGAGAAGGGTGATTAACAACTTGGTGCGGAGATATGAGGAAGAGGGAGTCATCCCCACCAGGGACATGGCTCGCCTAGACCTCGAGGAAGCTGCACCTCGCCACCAACGCCGCCCCCGAGGGCCGTGTAGGGAGGCACCGCTGCCTACCTCGACGTCCAACCGCTTCGGGAGTTTATCCCCGGAGCGCTCTGACAACTCCTTCCCCTATGTGGATGAGGTGGAAGATTTTCGGGACCACCCTATCCAAGATTCGCTCCAGGGATCCGCGATAAGGGCTCCTGTCAGGCCACGACGACACCGCCGCCAGGCTTCTCAAGTCGAAGAACAGGCTCTCCACCTGCCTGCGCCGCTCATCCCGACTCGTTTGTCCCGACGCCAGCGTCGGGCACGAGCGTAAGAGGATTCCCACCTTGGGGCCCTAGCAACAGCGGCCGCGTTGGCTGAAGCCACTGCTGGCTCCAGTCACCAGGCCCCTGCGCATCCTGAGTAGGGGCACTTCTATGCCCGACCTGGATCGAGGCCCTGACCGCCCCAAAGGCAGGTTGGGTTGACTCTCCCGGTTGCTGGTACAGGCAATAGCCACCGCGGACCACCTCGCGGTAGTGCTATTCACCAACAGGGTCTACTCCGTGTGGCCGATCCAAGAGGCATGGGTCACCCCACCTTTCGATCCCGGCCCGGAGGCCTGCCCGGAATCATCTCTCCCCGCGTCCCCTTTGATATCTGTCCCGGTGCTCCTCGCACCTTGGTTTCCAGTCCTCTTGGCCCCAGCACCGGTGCGGCCGGAGGACGCCAGGACAGAGATCAGCCATGCCCCGAAGAACCACCCAGGGGTAGGAAGGCGAGGCGTCGACGTCAAGGGAAGAATGTTACAGAATTCCGGACAGAGATCTGACCGGTTCGTTTCTCTGATACAGAGGCGGAGTATGATTCGGCGACGGAGCCCTCCCCCCGATCCCGCCAGCTAGGGGCAGGGGTAGGAATGCGGCATGTCAGCCTCGTACTTCCCGAGAGCGAGATCGATACGATCCCCGCTTCTCTCCGAAGGTATATCCGGGGTAGTGAGGGCCTGGTAGACCCCCAAGGATCAAGCTTGCGGTTGGTACCGGCCCCTCTGGAAGCGCCTTCTGCCTCGATCGGAGAAGCTGGAGACTTTTTCTGGGGACCGACGGTCGAACCACGATCTAGTGCACCCTCGGCGAGCACCGACGCTATGGCAGGAAGTTCGCTCGCCGGCCCGTCCTATCGTGATGTGGTAGCTGGGGCACCGCCACCCTCAGAGAGCGGCCCAGGATATGGAGGCCAATCGGCCTGCTCGCCGTATTCACCGCCGGCCAGCCCGTCGGCCCGGCGGCCCGCCTCGGCACCACTGTCGGTTCCCTGTCCATTCCCAGTCGTTGAAGAGGACCAAGGAGACCTGGGTCCCGAGTTTGAGTCGTGGAGCTTCTGGACCGTCCTTGCAGAGGACCACTTCCCTGAGAAGTTTTGGCCAGTCGCAGGACCGGACTTTGATGCACCCGAATCACTCACCCTGGATGAGTTCGAATGCTTCCGCCGAACTCTCCGGGAGACTCACTCCCGTCTTCACCGCCTACAAATGCCATATCCCGGGAGTCAAGCACACCTGGAGGATATTGGTGAGCAGTGCCGTCAGATTGACCTGGCCACGCTCCCCGCGGTTCGGCACCCCGGGTCATTTGGGCACCACGAGGCCCTCCAACAACGATGCGTTGAGTGCTTTCAAGTACTCCGCAAGGTTATCGAGGAAGACACTTCCCACGTACATATCCGTGGATGGGGGAAGTACGATTCCCTACGCTTCAGTGCGATTTGCCGACAACCCGATTCACTGGGTGGCCCTGAGGGTACATCCCCAGGGACGGAAACGGTCAATATGGCTGACCTGTCGGGAGAGGGGAACGACTTGGAACTTCTCGACGGGGGCTCTCCCCCCGAAGACAAGCCATCGTTGGATCCGTCAGTGAGGGTTACTCGTCACCAGAGGAGCCTCCTGGGTCTCCCCGCACCCACTGAAGCACTGACGTTGAGCCGGAACGTCAGCAAAGGTAAAGAGCACGGTGGGGCTATAAAGCCCGCCGACCCGTCTGCCTCCATGCAGAGGGCAGAGGAGGATCCCGAAAAGGCCACGCTACGTCAACAGCTCACCGAGCAGAAGAAGCTAGTTGACCAGCTCCTCGCCGAGCGCGCTGCAGAGCGGTGGCCTGACTATGGTAATCCTAGGCCAGGACAGCAGGGACAGGAACAACCACCCCTCGATGAGGCTCTCCCGGGCAACCATGATTATGCCGTGTTTGCCGACAGGGGAGAGGCCATTGCCTATGGAAAGAGGGCGCGGTATGTTTTACCGCACCCTCCCGAGCGGCGTGACTACCTGAGAGACCCCGCTCGGATTCCTCCCGCTGCCCCAAGGGCCGCTCCGCCCGCCATCCCACGAGCTGCCGAGTTCGACGACCCTGTCGACGACCCGATTGAAGGGCCATGCAATGCGCTCGTGGTTAGAGATCCTCGCCAGGACTGGAACCCATGTCCGGACGATCCGATGGCGGAACTCATCACCCGCTTGGAAGCCTTGGAGACTCGGCAAGTGGAAATCCCACCGGACGGCAAGCCATACCCAGCATGGGTGGATGACATACCGGCACCTCCGGGATTCGTGAACCCCACTTTTTCCCCCTTCAACGGGACTAGATATCCGCCACAACATTTGGCCCATTTCAACTCGAGGTGCGGGCCTATGTTGGGAACTCCGGCGCAGCAGGAGGCCGCTAAGCTTCGCTGCTTCGTCCAGACACTGGAAGGGCCAGCATTTGTCTGGTACAGCCAGCTCCCCGTCGGGTCGATAACTAGCTGGGAGGACCTCCGTAGACAGTTCCTCTACCAGTTCAGTTCCACGACCCGAAAGACGAGTATCGCAGACCTCTTCAAGTGCAAGCAGAGGCCTGATGAGCGAGTCGCAGATTTCGTCGCCCGATGGAAGGGTCTCACGTATTCCCTTGACATGCCATTGACTCAAGAGCAGTTGCTGACAATGTGTGTCGGGAACATCAAGACCGAGATGGTCCCTTCCTTGATCACTCAGAATTACCCCAGAGGGTTCAGGGACTTCCCAGACAAAGCTCAACGTCTCGAGGAAGCCCTGCAATAGGCCATTCAGGCACATCCGCTGCCTCCTATGATCCCTGCAAGGAGAGTCAGCAGGGCTGAGCCCGCTGCTGTTGCCCAGATAGAGGGCCCCAGGCAGTTGGAGTTGCTGCCGGTGAGGCCAGCTCCACAGCCTCACAGGAATCCGCCTCCACGGGCTCAGTTCCCGGCCCAGCAGCGGCAGCCCCAGAACCGGCCGGCCCCTCCACGTAATGTACCGCCACAACCCAGGCGAGATAATCAGGGTCCACCTCCTCGGCAGGCCCCTCCAGCCCCTCGTCAAGACCACGCTCCCAGGGGCCCGCGATACCTGACTTACTCATTTCACGAGGATCAGGTCCCCGGTTATTTCCAGAGCGCCCTGGAGCAGAGGATTGTGCGACTGCCTGAGTGTTGGAGGCTGGAGGAGGCACATCTCACGGATAACCCCCGCTACTGCCCTTACCATCGGGCCCTGGGGCACACCATCCGGCGGTGCTACGTGTTTAAGGACTAGCTCCAAGACCAGATTAACAACAATGTAATCAGGTTGGGCCCAGCTCCAGCACAAGTGGCGGGCGTGTTCGTGGGATCAGATGACGATAGCGGCAATGAGGACGAATGGCAGCTGGTCTCCGACCGCGGATCCCAGAAGTATAAAAACTGGATGGCCCGCAAGACGATCATTCGCGCCCATGGAATCATCTGTGCGCTCTTGAATCAGCCTGAGCCCCCAGAATCTGCGGGTGCTGCTTCGGCATCGTCGTCCCAGCCTGCCTCTTCCGAGAAGAGCAAACGGCGGCGGCGCAAGAAGGAAGAGCGCGCCCCCGCCAGTTCCGCCGCTATCCCTCACTCTCGGCGATTTCATGCCCCCGGAGATGGGGATCCCTCCCCGGATCCGCCCAGTGGTGGATGATTCGTCTGATGACAGTGTTGGGTACGCTTCGGTTAATACCGTCGAGCTGGTAAATCCCTTTTCCGTTCCCGACGTTGAAGAACACCAGGTGGACCTCCCTAGTGTCCCCGGTCGTTGCCACCGTCAGAGGAACCGCAACAACAGGAGTCGCCGAGGCACAGCAGTTGGTACCTCCAGCCAGGCCGTGCACGCCACTGAGACTAGGCAGCAGGCTCAAAACCGAGCTCAGCGTGCGCAGCCCCCCCATCCGGGGATGACAGATTCGCCTCCGCCACTTTTTGTGGTGTGGGACCAGGCAGAACCGCCTCAGCCGCGTCGCGATCAGCTCCGCCCTGCCACGAGTCCATCCCGGCCTCCTGACCCCAGTATGGTGACTGCTTCCCGGGCTTCAACCAATGAACAGCGAGATGCGCCAAGCACCAGTCGGCCGCCGGTCCAACCGGCAAGGCCCGTCATGCCTCCAACCGCAGAGCAACCTCCTGCAACCAGGGGCTCGCGCTTGGCCAAAAAGTATGATGTCCTGAAGCACTTGGCTGACATCCCAGCAAGGATCTCCATCCTTGAGGCTCTGCGCATGTCATCTGAGATGCGCGAGGCGCTCGCTGAAGCCCTGAAGAGCCCCCTCCAGTTTGAGACAGAGGTTGCGGCTGCAGAGGCCTTTCACGCCGAAACGATTGAGGACGCCGAATGTCAGGCAGTTATCTCGTTCTCTGGTAAGGATGAAGACCCTCCTATACAGGGGCACATTCGTCCGCTGTATGTTACTGGCCAGTTCAATGGCCTTGAAGTCCGGCGATGTCTTGTCGACACGGGGTCCGGGATTAACCTGATTCCAACTCGGACGCTCCGGAGACTGGGGTTGTCTGAGGATTACTTGATTCCCTCCGACCTCAGGATCCAGGGGTATGACCGCACCGAGCAAACTCCGGTCGGCAAGATACGTTTGAAGACCCAGTTCGGTGACCTAGTTGCCAACACCGAATTCATGGTAGTCTCTCAGGACACTGCGTATAACGCATTGATGGGCAGGCCATGGCTCCACCTTCATGCGGCGGTTCCCTCGTCATATCACCAATGCCTTAAATACTCCCTTAATGGTCGAGTAGGCGTGCTTCAGGGAGATGTCTCTCCTTTTGCCTCATGTGAAGCCCGTTATCTGGACGCAGACTATTACAAGAGCAAGGATAAGCAGATCCTGGCAGGTGAGGTTGAGCCTGTCACTGTTGCAAGTGATCCCTGGGCAAGCTTGGATGACGCTTACGTCCTCCCGATTCAACGGTTGGATGTAGCCATGGTCTTGACGGCCTGTGAGTCTCCTAATGAGATGAACGCGACCGCCCGTGCCAGCACCAGCGGCCCAGCAGGATCTGGTATCCCCAATGCAGTTTCCAACGCAGTCTCTCCCGTGGACGATCCCTCCCCAAGTGGAGAGGACGTGGAAGATGCACCCCCAGCCTTTGAGGAGGGCGTCTCCGCCACGGTCGATGAGTTAGTACAGGTGAATCTTGGAACCGAGGCAGATCCAAGACCCACATTGGTCAGTGCCGCCATGTCCTCTGAGGAGCGGCAGCAGTACGTGGACTTCCTCAGACAGCACCGTGATGTGTTCACTTGGGGCTATGATGAGATGCCGGGGCTAGATCCTCAGGTAGTCGTCCACCGCCTTGGTCTCCCGGCGAACCATCGCGGGTTCAAGCAGCCTCCCAGGAAGATGCACCCATTCCACGGTGCCATGGTTGAGGCCGAAGTTGACAAGCTTATCAAAGCCAACTTCATGAGGGAAGTTCAGTACCCCAGATGGCTGGCCAACATTGTGCCGGTCAGGAAGAAGAACGGGAAGATCAGAGTCTGTATCGACTTCTGCGATCTCAACCGCCACTGTCCGAAGGATGGTTTTCCCCTTCCGGTGACAGAGCTGTTGATTGACGCCACGACAGGGTTCCAAGCCCTCTCCTTCATGGATGGATACTCCAGATACAACCAAATCCGGATGGCCCCTGAGGATGAGGAGTTCACTGACTTCAGGGCCCCCCAAGGTATCTTTTGTTACCAGGTCATGCCCTTCGGCCTGAAGAATGCAGGTGCCACCTATCAACGGGCGATGCACCACATATTCAAGCCAATCCTCGGCACACTGGTGGAATGCTACGTCGACGACTTGGTGGTCAAATCGCGCCAGCGTCAGGACCATCTCAAAGATCTTGAGAAAGTGTTCGGCTTCCTCCGGTCTCGCTGCCTGAAGATGAACCCGTTGAAGTGTGCCTTCGGGGTCACCTCCGGGAAGTTTCTTGGCTTTGTGGTAAGGTACCGGGGTATTGAGATCGACCCAGAGAAGATCAGGGCGATTATCCAGATGCCTCCCCCAGGTAACATCCGGGAACTGCAAGGGTTCCAAGGCCACTTAGCCTATATACGCTGATTCATTGCGAATCTGGCCGGCAAGTGTAAGCCCTTTTCTCGGCTCATGAAGAAAGGTGCCACCTATGTATGGGATAAAGAGTGTCAGACCGCTTTCGAGGAAATCAAGCAGTACCTGCTTCAACCTCCGGTTCTGATGCCGCCTGTATCCGGGAAGCCGCTGGTCCTCTATGTGACTGCCCTGGAACGGTCCCTTGGTGCCCTTCTCGCCCAGAAGAACAACGAGGGAACGAAGAATAGCCTCTATTACCTCAGTCGCATGATCCTCGATGCGGAAGTTAGGTATTCCCCCATCGAGAAGAGCTTCCTGGCGCTCGTATTTTCCGTACAGAAATTACGGCACTACTTGCAGCACCATGAGGTACAGTTGGTTTCTCGGGTAGACCCGTTGAAATATATCCTGAGCCGGACTATGTTGACTGGCCGTCTAGCGCGGTGGGCTGTGATTCTCCAGCAGTTCGACATCATGTATGTGTCTCAGAAGGCCATCAAAGGGAAAGCATTGGCAGACTTTCTGGCTGCTCACCCGACCTCCGCGGATCAACCGCTGGATCTAGGCTTTCCTGATGAGGCCATTCTCTCGGTCGATCGAGCCGATCCATGCTGGCAGATGCACTTTGACGGTGCCTCCCGGAGCCCCACCGGTAGAAGGCTCGATAATCCTAAGCTCAACAAAGTGGGTTTGGGTATCGTCTTCATTACCCCGGAGCAAGATGTGCTGCCATACTCTTTCCTGTTGTCAGAGGGTTGTACCAACAATGAGGCGGAATACCATGCCCTCATCACCGGCCTCGAGTTAGATCTCGAGATCGACGTGCCCCATCTGTGTGTGAAAGGGGACTCCGAGCTGGTCGTTAAGCAGATCAATGGCGACTATGTTGTCAGGAAGCTGGAACTTGTGCCATTGCTGGAGTGCACCCTCCTCCTGATGGCCCAGTTTCCTTCTCGGCCAGAAATTGTCCATATTCCCCGGTCGCAGAACGGTCGAGCAGATGCTTTGTCCAGCCTTGCTGCGTCACTCGCGGAGCCTGAACAGGACAACCTGATCGTCCGTGTGACGCACCGCAGGCTCATCGCTCCCGTTATCCTGGAGGGAGATCGCGTCCCGTCGGTAAGTAATCTCACCACGGTTTCCCCTGTGCCCGGAGCCCCGAGTACCCCAGATATGGCAGTCGAATCAGCCCCTGATTGGAGGGCGCCTCTGGTTGAGTACCTCCAACATGGCATTCTCCCGTCGGATCGGGCCGAGCGCGAGCGATTTCGACGCCGCGCATCGCAGTTTGTCCTCCAGAGCAGTCCCGGCCTGGAGCAAATCCTCTATAGGCGCGGATTTGATGGTGTTCTCCTCCGTTGCCTTCAAGGAGTTGAGATCCCACGAGTCATGCAGGAGGTTCATGCTGGTTCATGTGGTGCCCACCAGACTGGGCCGAAGCTGTCCCACCAGATTCGGAGGTTGGGATACTTCTGGCCCTCCATGATCCATAACTGCATCGAGTATTCCAGGAAGTTCCATGCGTGCCAGGTTCATGTGAACTTTTAGCATCGGCCGCCGGAGCCTCTCCATACCACCAGGTATTCTTGGCCCTTTGCAGTCTGGGGTCTGGACGTTGTGGGACCTTACCCGCCGGCGACGGCTCGCCAGTGCCGGTTCATTTTAACCGCCACGGACTTCTTCTCCAAATGGGCAGAGGCGATTCCGCTCAGAGAGGTCAAATCCTGTTCGATCGCTAACTTCGTGACCTCCAACATCATTTATCGATTTGGAGTGCCTCACGCTATCCTCACGGATAACGGAGCCAATTTCCGAGCAGCCGAGTTGAAGAAGTTGTACGCCAAGTACAACATTCGCTCGAACCATACATCTCGCTATCATGCGCAGGCGAATGGACAGATTGAGGCGTTTAACAAAACCCTCTCTAACATTCTGCAAAAGATGGTTGGTCAGAACAAGAAGAGTTGGCCGGACAAGCTCCCCAACGCCCTCTGGGATTATCGGACGACAACTCGCAATTCCACCCAGATGACCCCTTATTCCCTGGTGTACGGAGCTGAGGCCGTCCTGCCCATCGAGATCCAGTTACCGTCCTTACGCACTGCGGTCTACGACCAGCAAGCGCCGGAAAGAGCTGCTGAAGCCTGTCTAGTCGAGTTGGAAGCACTGGATGAGAATAGGCTTCGCGCTTTGCACAACTTGGAGAGGCATCAAAGAAGAATGGCTCGAGCCTTCAATAAGAAGGTTCGCCTCCGCTCCTTCCTGAAGGGTGACCTAGTACTGGCCCTAAGAGCTCCAATGATCCCTGGCAGGAAGCCACCCAAGTTGGAGCCCAAGTGGGAGGGACCTTCTGTTGTCCACAAGGTCTATCCCAATGGCGCGTACTCCCTAGCAACTATGGATGGTGAGCGTGTCAGTCCTCCCACCAACGCTAGGTTCCTCAAGCAGTACTTTGCCTGAGTGCACCATCGTCCGCGCTGCAAGACGTTAAACTGCCAAGTGTTTTCGTCCAACATGACGTTAAACTGTACCATCGTCCGCGCTGCAAGACGTTAAACTGCCAAGTGTTTCGTCCAACATGACGTTAAACTGTACCATCGTCCGCGCTGCAAGACGTTAAACTACCAAGTGTTTCGTCCAACATGACGTTAAACGGTACCACGTCCAAGCTGCACGATGTTAAACTGCCTAGCGTATCGTCCAAGCTACAAGACGTTAAACTGTTCAGCATTCGTCCAACATGACGTTAAACTGTACCACGTCCGCGCTGCAAGACATTAAACTGCCAAGCCTCATCGTCATGCATGACGTTAAACTGCCCCTCAAGAACTACGTGCGGCTTGATTCCCATACTTATGGGATACGTAGGACCGCCTGAACATTCATGTTTCAGGCCCAGCCCCATCCTTCGGGAATTTCCATCCCATCTCGGGCCCTTGGCCCAGTTGCCTCTGGGTATGCGGCGTATGGCGTGAATGCAGGGCTATGTCCTCATTCACGTCGGTTTGCTCTCCACGCTGTACGCCCCCCACGTTTGGGGATGCCTTCCGCTCCCCCCTTTCTCTTTTCGTCCTGCATGACGTTAAACTGCACTTCAAGAACTACGTGCGGCTTGATTCCCATCCTAATGGGATACGTAGGACCGCCTGAACATTCATGTTTCAGGACCAGCCCCATTTCCCGGGAATCTCTATCCCGCGTTGTGACTCTGGCCCCAGTTCCCCTCCTTTTTGTGCGAGGCGTATGGCGTGAACGCGGGGCTATGTCCTCATTCACGCCGGTCTACTGGCCGCGCTGTACGCCTCCCCCGTGTGTGGGACTACCTCACACCCCTCATCATCCTGCATGACGTTAAACTGCCTCTCAAGAACTACGTGCGGCTTGATTCCCATCCTTATGGGATACGTAGGACCGCCTGGACGCTTGTGTTTCAGGTCCAGCCCCGTCTCTTGGTTGATCACGGGGATCTGCCGTCTTTTGGTTGCTCTCAGGGTGAGTCCTCCGACCCTTTCCGGTGATCTATTAACATGTTTTGGGTACTCAGGTCTATGACCCGTGGTGTCGGATTCAATCCCGACAAGTCCTGTGTTTCTTGTCGGTCCTCGCGCTTCCTCTTGTTCGAGCCTTCACTCAAAGGGATCCTCGTTAGCGGTTTGGGTACGATGCCTCAGTGCTCTCCTACCGCTCCGGGTCGATTTACCGGCGGGTTCTGGGCTGCAAATCAATATGAATCATGCGCTTGAGCGGTTGATGCTCGTTTTCTTCCCCGTCCTAGGCTGACGTGATCGGATGTTGTGTTGCGAATATGGTCAGCGACATCCTTGATCGCCATGTTGGCTCTTTCAGGCTCTGAACATTGGTTGCGCAGTCCTCATCACACTCCGCCTTTGTGCGTTGTAGTGGAATCTCGACACTCTCTTCATACTGGCCTTCAGTACACCTTTACACGTTAGGCAGGCCAACCAGGGTAATGGTGTCTTTCGAGGCTCCCACGATCTGAGCACCAAGGATATATGCTGATGTCCTCCCTAAGGGCCATGTGTAGCTGGACCCTCATCCCCATGAGGAGGAAGGAGTCGCCCGAACAATCGCGTTCTGGGCCCAGTATAGCTAGAGGCTAGCATCTCTGCCCCTCGGGTGATGGACATACGCAGGCCCCTATCCCAGGATCCTTCTCCTGGAATCGTGCATGACCGCAGGGCTGGGTATGCTCCCACCTCCGCTGGGTCCGCCATATCGCAATAAGCGGATTCCTCCATGGTCCGAGCCACACGACCTTAAACTGTGTTGTCTGGTCCTACCACACGACCGTAAACTATGATCGTCTTGGCCGCCCGATGAGAAACGACACTGCATCGTGATGTTCTCCTCGGAGGACACTCATGTTGGGTGCTAGTTAATAACCACGCCATTCATCAATGCCTTTCATGGCTTGATTATTGTGGCGACGCCAGGGGTTTCTTAATCACAGTCATGTCGCTGCACAAAGAAAAACCATCCACCTTTAAGGAAAAACAAGAAATATCAAATACCGCTTCTTTGGGTGCGAGGGCCAGACCCACACCCCTCCCGCGCTGGTGCCCGATTGTGTTGCGCCGCGCTTCCAGAACTACGTGTGGCTTGATTCCCATCCTTATGGGATACATAGGAACGCCCGGATGTTTGAAACTTCGGGTCCAGCCCCCCACCTCTTAGAGATTTCCCCTTCTCTGGGGAATCCGCCGCCTTCGGGTCACCCTCAAGGCGTGTCCCTCGACCCCTTGCAGTGGTCCACCGGTGTCAAGAGTACTCTGGTTTATTTCCAGGAGGGTCAGGTTCAGCTTGGTCAGCTTCCTTCCACTTTTCAGGATTCGTGCTCCCTTTCATTCGGACCCATCGCCTATGCCCTGGGTGGAGCCCCCGTGAGCGGTCTGGACACAATGCCTCAGTGCTCTCCCACCGACTCGGGATGGTGCCCCCAAGGGCCTCGGGCAGCAAATCGATATGAATCCTGCGCTTGAGCGGTTGATGCTCATTTGCTGCCTCATTCCATCAACGGTCAGTGCGATATTGATGCTGCTTTTCCGCCATGGTCGGTAGTACTCCTATATTGTTACGCCGGTGCCCCTAGTCCTTGAGTGAATGGCCGCATGATTCACATTACATTTTCCACCTCCCATTCTGGCCAGGCGAAACCTCGACACTCTTGACACTATCCCTCAGTGCATCTTTGCATATCCAGGGGATAGGACCACGATGTGGCGTACTTTGAGATTCTTATGGTCCAAGCTCTAAGACCTTAAACTAAGATCTACCCCTATGGTCCAAGCTCTACGACCTTAAACTAAGATCTCCCTAAATGGGGTTCTACGTCCCGCATGACGTTAAAGCTGCACTTCAAGAACTATGTGTGGCTTGATCTCCAGCCCGATGGAGTACGTAGGAACGCCCGGGCATCTCGGCTCGGGTCCAGCCTCAGGGATCGCTGAGTCCCGCCCCTCCTCGTCGCCGACCGTCTGGCCTGGCTTCTGGTAGAGTGGTGCAGTTGTGATATTCTCCCCGATTCAGCTCGGGATGCCCCATTGCAATGATGGGAAGCGACAGTTTCCTCATCAAAGAGGTTCTGTCTGAGAATTGGGGTGATTCACGACCATATTAGTGCATCCGCCTAATACGCTTTCCCCACGGTGGCGCAATTTTGAGAGCGTTAGATTCTGTCCGAACAAATCGTCACTTCGCCCCACCCTTCGCATGCCCTGTTGATCTAGATTTCCACCCTTGTGCCTGAAGGGACCCCCAAAGAGGCATTGATGATGACATGTGATCCACCTCCTGTAATATGAATGATGACCTTCGGTCCGTCTATCGCAGTAGTATGGTCGATTGGTCCATTGTCCGCTTGCCGTCTTGGGCATTTCCTGGAAGGCCGACCGTTGTGGATTTCTGAATTCGGGACACGCGATTCACCCTTTCTCATTTCCCTATGTTCGGATAAAATCTTAACGCCCCTAGCGTTGTCCCGCTCGTGTGTCGGAACAGGTTGGGGGGATGCTACATTGATTAGGTCTGAGGTCTCCTTTCCTAGGAATGATCTCCCTCTTTTCTTTAGAAATCCAGGCCCAATTGTGGATGCCTGAAGCTTGGTTAATGCTCCCGCGAGACAATGAATTGTGGTTGAGCATGTTAAGCCAAAAGATGCAGATAAATTTATTGGTTCATACAAATGGATCAAAATATTGAGTAGCGGAAGCAAATGTTCTGGGAGTGGCAAAAACAAAGCCCCTAGGGATTAGCGTGCTGAATAAGTCTTTCTAACGCCACTACCCTTTGAATGGTGGCCTCCAGAGCTGCTTCTCGCTCTCTGCGTGCCCTCTCCTCGTCGGCGGTCGCAGCACGCAGTTCGTCGATCCTGGCCTGTGCACGCTCCCGCTCGACTTGAAGTGTGACCATCTGTTGGCCCGCCTCCGTCAGCTGTACCTGGGCATCAACCAGCTGGGCCGTTAGTTGCTCCACAAGCTCAGTGCACGTTGCGACGAAGGCCTCCTTCTCTGCCGCCTGCCCTTCGAGACGCCGGACTTCCTGCTCCGCCACGAGGAGCACCCGCGTGCTCTCCGACATGTCCCGACATTGTGCGACGTCGGCACGCCGGCGGCTCTCGCGCATCTTTTTGGCCATGAAATCACGGACCGTCAGATGGAGGCGTTGAGCATCAGCTCCCCCGGCACACAGGAAGCGTAGCCAGGTTTGAAGTGATCCCACGCGCCCCAGCCACTCCGATGGGTCTCGCTTGAGGAAGCGCTGGATGCACTTCCACCCCCTGCGGCGCGTTATTCGGCTCTCCTCGACCGCCTCCGCGTCCGAGTCGTCCATCTCCTCGGGGTCGGCAGGCCGGTAGGCAGGGAAGGCAGCCAGCAGGCCTGCTGCGGGGTCCGCCCCTGGGATGTCCTCATGGGGGATAGGTTCCCCAACATCTGGGTGACCTTCTTCTCCCGCCCCAGCGGCGTTGACACCCTCGTCAGCCCCCGACCTCTCTCCGATGGCAGCACCCCCGGCGTCCGCTGCCCCCTGATCAGCAGTTGGTGGGGCCGGCTCGGTGTGAGATGTCTGTTCCGGAGCAGGCGGCATGTCTGCCACTGGTCCACTCATAGATGGCCCGGGTTCGGTAGCCCGACGAGCCTCCAGTATTGAGATCACTGCGCGGGGCATGCCGTGGTTAGTCACGGAGCGTCAAAGGCAAGCACCAACAGTAAAGTAAGGAGACTTACGGGAATCCAAAGCGTCATCTTCCGCTGTCTCGGCCGCCACAGGAGCAATTGCAGCAGGGGACCCTTCAGCGCTTGTCAATTTAATGATGGGCGTCTGGCCCCCGCCTTGTCCTGTTGGCGCCTCTCCTACTCCCACTGAGGATGCCTGAACAACATCCTTGCACTCCTGAGGAAGGTGAAGAAATGGGTTAGAAGCTGCATAAGAGAATGGATGAAGCAGGTTGAGTAGGGATAGAAGCGGACCTCGAGGAGCTCAGTGATATCAATGTTGCCAGAGCCGGCCACCTCGCCGCTCTCCCGTGGGCTCCCCTGATGGGACCTTTCCTCGGAGCCTTCATCCTCCCCCGTCTCCTCCTCTTCCTCGGAGTCGTCGTTACTGTCATCTTCCTCCGGCGGCATCTGTTCTGGAGCAGGCTCTAGACCGAGCATCACCTTAACCAGAAGGGACGGCTCTGCACGCTGACCACGTTGGCGCGCGTACTCGTCCATGGCCGTCAGATATGCATACCGCCGGTGAAAGTTCACCCTGTCGGCGACCTGAAGGCGCCTGACCTCTGGCAGATGGATTCCTTCGCTGGTTATCTTCTGCCAGATGATTTCGGTCCCCAGCGACTGCCGCAGGCTCATCCAGGCCGACCACAGCGCTGGGAAGACTGCATCGTGGGAGGGTTCGAGCAGACACCTTACCTGCTTCCCGGGCCGCTCTTCGACCACTGCACGTGCCCCCTCTCTGGGCGCCGAGGTCGTAGCGGCAGCCTGGATGTGCCCGCCGCCGAAGTCCCTGCTCGCGCCGGCTCCACTGCTTGGCGCACCTCCGTTCTCCCCCGCGTAACGGCGCCTCGCCTCCTTCCTTGACGCCCGGTCTCCGCACGGGTGACCTCGAGCCGCCGAACTGGTTTCCGTAGAAGCCCCTCGGGGTACGCGATGGCCCAGTGTTCAGCGTACTCGGTTTCCAAGCCTGCGTCGACCCCGGTAGGAGGGAGAGTGATGACCCCCCAGAGCCGAAAGCGGCGAACATTAACCACATCTGGCGAAGGACGCCAGGGTTCGTCTCCTCCCGGACAGCAGTGAATACCCTCTTCGGCATCCGTTGAAGGCACCCGAACTGCCTGATGAACCGGGTTGGCACGTAGGGCTCGCAGATCACCTTCCCGTCGATCCGAGCCACAAGCACCCCGCCCCGCATATTCAGGAAGTATTCGTGCTGCTCCAGCGGACCCTGCCCATTGTCGATCATCTGGCCAACAGGAGTGGGGAACGGGCTGAAGTTGAAATTGGCGTGATTGCCAATCCGAATCCTCACGCCCTCCTCATTTAGGGTCATCGGAGCGACCCCCGCGATGTTCATCAGGGAGGGTCGCAGGCCATTGCCCGGAGGAATGATGGCGTTTGGAAACGTGTACCCACCAAGGTGAGCAGCCACCCAGCCGTGGAAGAATTGAAAGGGCCCACATATCCTTCGTGGCGACCCCCCTCGCGAGATGCGTCCCAGGATGACGTACAACTTAGCCAGCACTGGGACACCGAGGTTGTATCTTTTGTTGGCGGCCATGGCGCCCGCCATCGCCAGTGTCGCTGGGCGGACGCCCATTCTCGCGTCCCGCACTAGCAGGAGCCACCCACTCAGAAAGGCGGCCAGGAACACCGCGTACCGGACATTAGGGTCCCGGGCCTCGATGACGCGGTACCCCCATGAGCAGTAGTCGCCCGTCTCCAGGACCCGCCAGTAAGACCCGTTCCGGCTCCTCTGAGCCGCGGTCGGGCACCGCTTCCCCCTGCCTGGCATCTTGACCGCTGGGTCATGCTCCAAGAACTGGCCGAACCACTCCTTGTAGGCTATGTCCTTGTGGAAGTCCTTGATCCTGAGCTGCTGCGTAGCCAGGTCAAGTAGATGCCATGTCAGAATGGGAGTCCGTGACCTTCTTCCCAGATGTTCTTCGGGGGTAGGAACTCATCGTATTGGTAACCCTCCAGCGGGATACCTCCGATGCAGTGGATGTCCCAGAGACTGATGCTAACCTCCCCATGGTGAAGATGGAAGGTGTTGGTATCCGGGGACCAGCGGGTGAACAGCTCCGGCCCGAGCTCAGACTGCTGGTAGAAGTGGAACTGCGACGTCCACACCGCCTCAAACAGGCCGATGTACCGCAGCTCCTCCGCGAAGTGATCGCAAGTGTGGCGTACCCAGAACGCCTAGGCCCACTCACTGGTGAAATTGCCCCCAGACCGCAAGTCCCATCCCTTCAGCCAACCCTTGGTGTCGTCGGTGACACTCTGGCGATATGTGCTCGAGTAGAGGGCTAGAGAGTTATCCGCAGTAGGCTCACTTCCGACGATGGTTCGCGTCCTCGGGTTCAGGACATAGACATCTAAGTGCCTGGTCTCCCTGGCAGGATGCCCATTGTTGGTGATGTTATAGCGGGGAAGCTCGTCCTCCCGAGTCACCCAGGTCCGTGGCACATCAACCTCGAACCCTGGCACCAGAACCTCATCTAGGATGCCAAAGTTCCAGAGCGGCAGGTTGTCCGACAGCGGATATGTCCTCTGGGCCGGTGTCAGCAAGTCGAACAAAGATTGATTGTTGGAAACAATCTCCTTGGCTCCGTAGACCTCCTCGTTCGCCGCCATCTCAGCTCTGCGAATGGCGGCATCCCCCTCATTCCCTTGATTCGCGGCCATCTCAGAAGCTCCGGGAGTCGTGTGGGTTAAGGGATGAGGCGTGCGGAATCGGAAGAGGCTGGTAGAGAAGTTTGAGAGTTGGCGCGCAATCCCAGTGGACGGCGCGCAATTGGAAAGTCTGTCGCGTAAAACCCCGGGTGTTCGCGCAAAAACAGGCCGAAATCCGGAAGGGTTTGCGCGACGAACGGGTGAATTCCGCACCGGAAATGGCAATTTCGCGCACGAGAGCTTGAAAGCTTGTCGCGCGGAAGGCCGGTGTACGGTACGGGGGACCCATGGCCCCTATTTATAGGCGAGGTTGGGTGTCCGCGCTGCGCGGAAAGCGCTTTGCGCGACCGCGATAGCGAATTTCACGCCCGACACCCTTTTTTGCGCGCCACAGTCCTGCGCCACCCAGGACTTCGGCATTCCGGCGTCTCCCTCGGAACCTGATCGTTGCGACCTCTCGCCGATCATATTCCGAGGGGGGGTGGGGCTTTTGTAGATGCCGGAAAAGTCCGTTGTTCCCAAAAGAAGCTCCGGATGCGGAAAGCGAGGTCATATTTGGAGTCAGAAGCATATTTCGGAGGGCCCGGAGGCCTTGCACGGAATTTTGGAGACCCGCGCACAAAGTTGAAGGCAGGCGCGCAAACCTCCCGGGATGCGCGCAATGCACTGGGCCTGCGCGCAACTTTGCGCGCCCGTGGCCCGCGCGACTCCCTTGCGCGCCGGGCCCGATTCCGCGCCCGCGAAGGAAATTCCGCGCCCGCGAACCGGATTCCACGCCCGGGGTTGCCTATAAATATAAGGCGACCCCCGACGTTTTGGAGGTTGCCGGAATTTGAAGAGTCGCTCGTTCGCGCAATCCAACACCCTCCACGCGCAATGCCGATCTTCAGGTAACCTCCTTTCTTTCGCGCAATAAAGCCTTGGGGTTCGCCTTCGCGCGCAATCCCTTTGGCTCCTTTCCTTTGAAACAACTCTTCGCCCAAAGGCCTTCGCGCGCAAAAGAAGCCTCTTGCGCGCAATTGCCTCCGGGTGCGCGCAATCCAACCCGATTGCGCGCACCCCCCCCCTTTTCCTAAGAGGTCATTCGTTAAAGAATGAGCCGTTGCCCCCGCGCGCTATCCGAAGCCCGGTGCGCGCAATCTCCATCTTCCGCGCGCAAAGCGCTGGCCCAATTGCGCACCAGCCTG
This sequence comes from Viscum album, assembly GCA_963277665.1. Taxonomy (NCBI): domain Eukaryota; kingdom Viridiplantae; phylum Streptophyta; class Magnoliopsida; order Santalales; family Viscaceae; genus Viscum; species Viscum album. Next base: position 854,808,365 of record OY728158.1, on the reverse strand, counting down.
CCCATTTGCGCGCCGACCCGCGGTATTGCGCGCCAAGCTTCTCTTTTGCGCGCAATCCGCCAGGGTCGCCCCCTTTGACCCCCTGAGGGTACCCGCCTACGTGGCGCCCGATAATCTTCATCCCGGGTGCCCGCACCGTGCGTTGTCTTCCCGTGCGGCCCTCCAGGCTCGCGCGAAGTGACACGAACCCATCGGCGGTATCACCATCGTCCGCGCTGCAAGACGTTAAACTGCCAAGTGTTTCGTCCAACATGACGTTAAACTGTACCACGTCCAAGATGCACGACGTTAAACTGCCTAGCATATCGTCCGAGCTACAAGACGTTAAACTGTTCAGCATTCGTCCTGCATGACGCTAAACTGCACCACGTCCGCGCTGCAAGACGTTAAAATGCCAAGCACCTTCGTCCTCGACACACGACGTTAAACTGTACTTCATCCGGCAAGACGTTAAACCGTCCGCGTCGCCCGATCCCGTGCCTCGCACGCAGGGTCCCCCTCCCGGTTTGGATGTGGCCCCCACCCGCTCGTCTCTTCAGGGATGTCGGGATTGGAGTAGCCTTCGCCCACGGGGGTAGATTATTACAGACAGAACGAACTACGTGGACTTTGATCCCTGTCTCCTAAACAGGGTACGTAGGAAGCCTCTCCGAGGTTCAAGCCCACCACCTGGTCATCCCAGTCGTATTCACGTCGGTTCGTCCATCAGTGGACCCCTCCCGGGTTCACACTTGCGTCGATTCACCTATGAATCCACCCTTGTGGGAGACTGCACGTGTGTATCTCCATTGTGATTCCCCACTTCCGAAACCAGTGGAGGGCGTGACAGGGATCGAGGTCTCTTACCTTTGGTCCAAGTCCCTCTCCAACTGAGTTTTGCCGCATCCGGGCCGCCTCAGTGCGTAAGTCCTGACGGAATGAACTACGTGGAATTTGATCCCTGTCTCCTAAACAGGGTACGTAAGAAGCCTCTCCGAGGTTCAAGCCCACCACCTGGTCGTCCCGGTCGTATTCACGTTGGTTCGTCCATCAGTGGACCCCTCCCGGGTTCACACTTGCGTCGATTCACCTATGAATCCGCCCTTGTGGGAGACTGCACATGTGTATCTCCATTGTGCTTCCCCACTGCCTTTTTCTCCTTTCAGCGTCCAGCATGACGTGAAACTCTGATCCACCCGGCCGTTCCATCCCCCTCTGTGCGAGGTGGTTCGGTTCAATCCTCCGCCCGGTAGCCTCGACCTCTTCGTGAGTCGGCTTGCCGACGTCCAGCATGACGTTAAACTGTATGTACGAACTACGCTGACTTTGATCCGCGCTAACGCGCGGTACGTAGGAAGCCCCTACGGGGTCCAAGCTCTTCACTCCATCATCCATCCTGATCCTTACCCGGGCCACCACATCCCAGTGGGGTCATGCCACTTCATTCCACTCCGCTTCACTCGGGAAGCCACCCATGTGCTGGCCCCAGCATCAGAGGTTCCCCGCAAAGGGTTCTGTCATCTGATCCACTTCTCGTGTTGATCAGTCTGATGCCATCCCGGCTGGACGTTAAACCCGCGGCATACCCCGTGCTAAACATGGGAAGCTGAGGAAAACCTCAGGTAACACAGTTCCCCGCACCCAGCGCGGGATGCCTCAGGCCATCACGCCTTCGAGAATCCCTATTAGGGATGGAAGGCAGACATGCTGGGCCGCAGTGTTAAGAAACGCCCCCAGCACCCAGAGCTACCCGGTCTCCTCACCGCAGGTTGCTGCCCCGACCAGACTCCTTGGAGCGTCCGGGCGGAAGCAGCGTATTTAACCGGTGTCCATGGAGACATGGCGCCGGGAACGAGATTCACGAGCACGTCTTAAATCTATGAGGGAGACCCGGATTAGGCAATGAGTTCCGAGGAGACGTCCAGAGAAGGAGGAGCCGACATCCCATCATCCCAGTTTCGATCAAGGAGCAGACGCCCCTGAATAAGGGACGGATGCCGCCTGCCTTTGGAAAGCGGGACTGCGGGGCCACAAGCCGCGCGCCCATCCCCTCGGGTCGACGGGCGCACGCGCGAACGCGTCTTGGCGGAACAGCGTCGGAACAGAAACCCGACGCACATCTGCACTGAAACAGTAGTCACGGTAAGTTTAAAAAGGTTTAACATGGGGTTAAATCATTTTTATACATTTTAAATTGAATATTAAATTATATTAATTTAATATTTTGAATAATTCCAAGAGATCCCCTCCCCTCTCTTATAAAATGGTACACTTTCTAATCATTTATTCAAACTTAGAAACCATTTTAATTTACAAAAGATTTATCCAAATACCATTAAATAATCTCTACCCTAATTCTAGAGGTATTTTATTATTCATAACATCATTCTTAGTGGTCTTCAGGTTTTAATAAAATGAGGATGTTCGAAAAAGAGTTGTCGTTTTTAATCTAGTGTTTCTATTTTATATCTGCTTACACCTCCTTTAAATATTATTCTACTGTAATAAAAAAATAAAAACTGTATATTCCATATAATAAGATTTTATTATTTTAATATAATAACCCATATCTATATCTTCTTCCATCAAATGGTAAATTAAACTCTCATTCGTGTGTACTATAAACTACCACCTCACAAACCAATTTATTTTGTTTTTCATCACCACCTCTCACAGCTATTTATAATAATTAAATAAATATTTATATATTATAATAATAAAATATTTATCATTTCTAAAATAAAATATATCATTTAACCTCTTACCTTTCTATTCAATGAAAAATTATAGTATCATTCTTGCGTACGTGTAGACAACTACCTCCCTGAATTGATGTGATTCGTTTTTCATCCCCATATAACATAGATGATATAAATATATAAGTATATTAAGAATATTTGTATTATATTAATGATATTATGATCATTATATATTGATAAAATAATACTTACCTTCTTTTCATAATGATCATTAACGTTAATCATGTGTACGTATGACCAGTTATATCCATGGTTGTAATGGTGTTCATTTTTCATAACGATATTTAATGGTTAGATTTAAAATTATAATTTATATATAAAAATTAAAATTATATAATTATTATTATTCTTTATTTTATTTAATAATGACATTTTTTCCCATAGTCAATATACTAAAGTTATTTTGGACTTATGTGCTGAATATCATCAACATATCTGAATTGAAATTAATTAATTGGGTAACAATATATAACTTGGGATTAAATAAAATAAAAGAATAGTTAACTTGAAAAAGGTTCTTAAGAAATTATAAATAAACTTATATTTATTATTCATGAAGATACATCTTAAATGTCATGGTTGAACTCATGGTAATGAACTTTATTTTAAATATAATCTTTTAACGTTCCTCTTTCAAATATTTTTATAAAGTCAAATTGAAATTATTATTTTATATATACATCTTGAAAATAATTTCTCACCTACATGAATCCTCAATGATTTGAGGTTTCTTTTATAAATTTTAAAGTTTATTTAAAAAAAAATAGTTTCCTTATTATAAGAAAAAAATTAGATTTTAAAAGAAAAAGGAATTTTTTCCTCTTTTCAATTTTCCAAAGATTTTAAAAAAGGTATATTTTTACGGAATATTTGAATTTATTTAAAAAATTATAAAAGGAATTTTCTATTTTAATTTACATAATGATAATAAATTTTCCTATCACAGTAGTTGTTATTTGATTCTTGTATTGTTGTATAATATTTCATGTTTTCTTCAAATAAAAGAACTATTTCCTCTTTTTGGGTATTTTGGTATTGAAAATTTGGTTTTAAAAATAAATGGTATTTTTATATCAAAATTTTTTTCACATGAGTTTAAAAGAGTTTTTAAGGGATTTATTCTTGATGTTGTCTGTGTAAATCATTTAAAAAGGGTTTTTCCTGGTTATAGATCACGGGTGAGCCTGTTATATCTTACGCAATGGGTGTACCTAGATAGCACTCCAATGCATTTGGGTAATGATTATATTCTATGAATAATTACATTGGATGTAGTCCATATGGTTATTTCATTTTTAAGGGTTATGTAAGGGTTTTATAAGGTTTATATGAGGTAATTTACTAAGGGACCTACATGAATTTTCTATAATTTCTAATTAGTCTACATGGGAATCAATTTATTTCAAATTAATGATAAAAAAATTAAAAGTTTGAAAATAAACTTTTGGGTAAAAATGAATATTTTTATGAAAATATTTCTCAATAGTTTTTATGTTCTTCACAGGACTAATGGTTTTCTTCTTTTTTATATCCCTAAGTAATATTTTTGTTCCCATCCCACGTTTTAAAATGTTTTTCACATGGTTTAAGGATGGGTAAGGGAAAATAAGATGTCAAGTTATATTTCATAAAGATTTATCATGAAAAGAAATCATTTTTTATTTCAACAAAATTATATGATGTGAAAAATTTATACTGATCAAAATTTTACACTTTCTGTATATATGGTTTTTGAATTATGAGTTATGACCTAATTCTATGAAGCTATAAACTTGAAAATATTCTCAAATATACGAGAATGAATTCTTGGCTTCAAACTAAAGATTATATAAAGTTTGATTCAAGGTCCATATAGGTGGTATCATAGGAGGGTTTAGATAAATTTAAAGGTTAGGATTTTATTTGAGAATAAGATACAAGTCTTTATAACCATGATGGTTAGTATTATTGGGAGAATCAAAATTATTTTTGATAAATTAAAAGAAATTTAAATAATATGAATAACGAAATATTAGAGTTTATCATCCTCATAAGATGGTAAATTTTGATTTTATGGATATGTTCAAACTATCATTATTTTTTTTAGTACATGGTTGGATCTAACATGAACCAAAGTGATAATGGATGTGAAGGAAAATGTGGTGGTTATAAGAAAAAAAAACATAATGGGATCTATAGTAAGAACTCTTGTAGTTATTCTTAACCAAATTTTAGGTTTAATTATTAACAACTTAAACCACTGTGAGTTTCATAATGTATCAAATAAAATGGAAATTAATCTATGTGTAAGTTCAGATGATAATGATCATAAATTTAAATATATTCAATGACATATGTGTCAAGAATGTAAAAATAAGCACCCCTGAAAATGTATTAAAAAGAAAAGAAATTGTTTTATATGAGGTGAAGGAGGTAATAAAGAAATAATCTACCAAGTTAAAAAAGGAATAATTTAGTTAAATCCATGAAGGGGAAAAACGTTCTTTCTGAGGTATCAATTTAATATTTTAAATGTGGTGAAAATGGTCATTATGAAAATAGATATACTAAGGGGAAGGCTCATGAAAGGGATCAGTAAGACCAAAAAAATAACTGTTTGAAAATACTTAATACCATTACAGTTGAATATGATAAAACATAAATTAAAATATGAAAGTTATGAATTATTTATTGGCATATGATTTGACATTATTGAATATTATGGCATAATTCATATTTTTTTTCAAGGAAATAATTATTAAGAAGTACGATAGAAAACCATGGTTAAGGTATTATAAATAAATTTCAATAATTAAGGTGTATACATTCAAGATTTATGATTTGTTGGTATATTAAATGATAAACATAAGTTTAAAATCATAAACACTATTTTAGTTATGGGAGTACTTTAGGAGAATTTTATTGTGTTTTGATTGATGTTTGAGGTATGTGTAACCCTTAATTTTATCAAGTGAAAAAGTTATTTGAGTGATAATGATCTTTTAATTTCATGGATATATGTTTAAAGTTATGGATAACCTTTAGGGTTTATATGATCTTCTATTTTTAGGTAATTATGGGTTACTAAATTTGTGGGTCCCAAAATGAAAGGTATGAGATAACCTTTGAGGTTAAAATTTTTCTATAGTGTTGAATATATCAGGGTTATTTTTTATGATTTTTATCAAATTTTCAAAAATGTTATAAGGGTTATATTTTAGAAAAAAGATTTCACATAGGTTGTGTAATTTCCCATTTAATTCAATACGGTTATGCATCTTGAACCCACAATGGAATTGCAATAAGTGTGCATCACCCACAACTAGCTTATGTGATGTCCTGATTTGTTTGACAATATTTTTTTTATTTAATCAATTTGATAGACATTGGTTAAATTCATTTTTGTAACATATTTTTTATCAGATAGATAATAATAGAATTGGAAATTAATTTATAGATTAAGTGATTTAAGTTATTTTGGAATAAGGTCACTATAATTTTAGGGATAATTATAGGATTAAGGTAAACATAATACTATGTGGTTTTATTTGAGAAATAATGGTTGAATTATCATTTGGAAGCATATATGATTTTATTATAGCTTTTGGTGATTCATTTTATTTATATAAATTAATAGAATATATTATGTATTATATAATTAGGACAAATAATTTTTGAAAGGTGGTATTAAGAGTGGTTGATTTTATTTACAGATAAATTTTAAATTAATCTTGGAAAATTGTGTGATCAAATATTTATGAATTTTGGGTTTCAATATTATTATAGAATATTTTGAAAAATTTTAAGGATAGTTATTTATTTAATGATATTGGTGGAAATTTTGGTATTACTACCGATTTTTAAAAATTGAACTACTTTTTTTCTATATGAAGGTATATTAATTTTGGAAATTATCATATCTTGTCCTAACCATTTGGTTTTATTAAATCCTAAAAATATGAGGAATATATTATTATTATTTTTTGGATTGTATGATCCTTAGAAGTTGATTCTATTACTTTAAAAATAAAAAAAATCATCTTGAATACTCATCATTTGGATAAAAAGATAGTTTTGTGGTGGAAATTGATTAGAGGATAAAATTATATGTGTCATGTAAGTATATTTCCATATTCTATTAGTCTTGATGATAATGGAATTACAGAACTTTAAGAAAGGGTTTCTGAATTAAAAATGCTATCTATTTACTTTTTATATCAAGACATCAATGGTCATGTAACCCATCATAGATTTATGTTTTTTTTGGTGTTAAATTTATCCTGACCATGTTCTCTATCACTCTCTAATAGTCCTTGGAAGTTATGTTTTTCCATAATAACCATGTTTTCACATAACACTTATGTTCTTTTACATGGAAACTGACTATGTGTTATTCTAGATGACATTTATACTTCTCTTTCTCAGTTTTTAAGAGGAAGTTTTATTGACCCTTTAACCATATAGGTTCTCAACAAAGTTATTTTTAGAAGGAAAACCCATGTTTCCAAGCCCAAATTAATTTTGTGAGGATCAAATTTTAAAGGGGAAAAAAATATACTAATATTTTAAAATAAAACACAATATTCGATAGCGTAAAATATGTGCAACACCGAGCTTAAATGAATAATGAATTATTATTATTTAAATCTTACCATCATAACCTAGTTATCAAATTGGTGAGAATGAATATTATAAACCTCATTAAATATATATATATATATATTGATTCAAATAATTGAAGATTTACTAATTATTTATTTATAAATAATAACTTTATTTTTAGTAAATTCAATTTATTCTTCAAAAAAAATTTCTTTAAAAATAGATTTTATTTATTTTTTTGAATGAAGATTATAGTAAATTATTGAAAATTTTATAAAAAAATTCGAAAAAATAAATTTCATTTTTCAATTTCTAATTTCAAAATTATATTTCGATGAATTTTTGATAATTTTCTAAAAATTTTGATTTTTAAATGAAAAGTAAAAAATATGGATTTTTATTAAAAACAATTTTTATTTAAAAATATTTATAAATTAAAATTATATTTTTTGGTTTAGTTTTAATATTTAATTTGTTAATTTAAATTTCAAATAATTAATTTATGGTTTTTTAATTGAGGTTTATACTTGAATTTTGTTTAAAAACATTTTATATTTAAAAAGGTCATTTTTTTAAACGATTTTTCAATTTGTTTTCTCAGATTAATTTTAAATTAAATTATTCCAATTATTTGTTTCCCATTTTTACAAATTGATTAAGTATTTGTAATTAGGAGTTCCCAATTTAGTAAATATGTCACTTTTTTGTCAATATGAATAGTAAACTTAATAATTGTTTTACCATGATAAAGGGTAAATCTTGTAATTAAATTTAAAAAAATGATAGGGGCTATTAAATAACCCTAAAACATGAATTAATATTATTTTATGAGTCCATTTCATCAATAATAATCCCAAATTTTTTTATATGGAATTTTCTGGCAATTTGGATGAGATCATGACCTTTATATTCTTTTCTTTCAAGAAAAGTCAAAATATTTCATACTCTTGTTTTTAATAACTATAGTATTTTTAACCAAGATATTACGAGATGATATGTTTTGTTATGAATAATATTTTTAAATATAAAATATTTAACTTTATCATGGTAATTTATTTCTAATTTCTTTTGAAAAATAATTAATTTAAAAATTTGCACAAAGCTGAAGAAATAATTATTAAATTAATGGAAAAATAAAATAAATAATAATAAAAATATTAAAAGTAATAATATTTGAGATAAATAATATAATAAATTAATTTTATAGATTAACATGACATTTTAGAGATATGATAATATATATATATTTCAAATTTTACTTGTTTTAATGATGTTATTAATGTCAAAGTAATGAATAGTCCTAAAACATTACATTAATCATATATAAAAAATAATTTTTTATTAAGTGATATAAAATTCATAGAAATATTATATTAAGAACAATTAATTTTATATGGTTTAAAATATTAATAAATTTTCATTTATCGTATTTTGGTTTATTTATAGTAACTATATTGACCCTAAAAGTGTAATAAACCATATTGTCCAAGTATGTTTAAAAGGGTTAACGAGGGGTTAAAACCAAAATATAAGGCTAAAAACATAGTAAAAACTTATATAATTTTTATTAGTTTATATTATTTATACCCATAATAATCCTATATTATAAATAAATTATTTTGGATCCATCTTTAACTAAATATTAGTATATATTAATTGAATATTTTTTGGAATCTCAAGAGTTCCCCTCCCCTCTCTTATAATTGGGAACCACTTATTCTCATTTATTATCACTTAAAAAACTTTTGGTTCAGCCAATATCTACCAAAATACCTTACTATTATCCCAAAAATCATTAAATATGTATTTTATTAGTCATAACACTATACTTAGTGGTATTAAGATATTAAAAATAGGATGTTGTTCAAAGAAGAGGTATTGTTTTTAATCGAGTGTTTCTGTTTTATTACTTCTTCCACCTACTTAAAATCTTATTAATCTAAGATAAAATAATAAGAAAAATTATCCTATATATAATTATATAATATTATATTAATATTATAACTTATATCTATATTCTCTTTCGTCAAATGGAAAATGAAACCATTTTTCATTTGTGTGGAAGACTACTACCTCACGAACCGATATAATTTTTTTCCATCCCCACCTCTCAAGGATGGTTATAATTATCGAATTAATATTAATATATTATAATCGTGAAATTTATATCATTCTTAAAATATAATATATCTTTTCAACTCTTACCTTTCCATTCACTGAAATATGATAATGTTCTTTGTCTATACGTTTGGACTACCACCTCTATGAATCGATGTGATTCATTTTTCATCACCACATCACATGGATGATATATATAATTATCTTTAAAATAATAATAATATATTTATGATATTATTATTATTATATAATTATAAAATAATACTTACCTTCTTTCCAAAATGATCGTTGAAAAATGAAAACGTTGGTTATGTGTGCATACGGCCTACCGTCTCCATAGTTGTAATGTTCTTCATTATTCATAACTGTATTTAATGGCTGGATTTAAAAGTATAATTGATATATAAAAATGATAATTATTTCATTATTATTATTCTATATATTATGGAATAATGACCTTTTTACCATATATGACTTACCAAAGTCATTTTGGACTTATGAACTGAATATTGTCGAAATATTCATACTAAACATAATTAATTAAGTAATTTTATATAACATGGTATTAAATAAAAATAAAAGAATAATGATCTTTAAAAATGTTATTAATAAAGTAAATATTAACATATGTTTATTATTTAGTAAGATAAATAACATACATGGAGATTTGGACTCAATGCAGGGGACTTTCTATTAAAAATCCTCTTTATATCAACTCTTTTTACAAAATTCAAACAAAATGTGTTTTTTACATATATAGTATGAAGATAATATCCCTCAATCATGATTTCCCAATGATTTTAATTTTTCTTTATATTTTTCAAAGTTTCATTTTAA